>CAWUFW010000498.1:0-1411958 GCA_963921515.1 Calotriton arnoldi
CCCAACACCATGACAAGCGTGTGTAGACTGTGTCAAATGCCTACAACACCGAACATGACTTTGAACATACAATGTGACCCCTAGCACATGTGCCACACATATATGTGTGTGGCACCCACAATGCAAGCAGGCCATGACCATTGTGGCAATGGGGTCCAAACCCCATCATCACAGTGACCAAAATGTAAGTGTGGGGTCCATAGCTGAAGCACACTTTGAACATTGTGGCAATGGGGTCCAAACCCCCATCATCACAGTGACCAAAAGGTAAGTGTGGGGTCCATAGCTGAAGCACACTTTGAGCATTGTGGCAATGGGTTCCAAACCCCCATCATCACAGTGACCAAAATGTAAGTGTGGGGTCCATAGCTGAAGCACACTTTGAACAATGTGGCAGTGGGGTCCAAACCCCCATCATCACAGTGACCAAAAGGTAAGTGTGGGGTCCATAGCTGAAGCACATTTTGAACATTGTGGCAATGGGGTCCAAACCCCCATCATCACAGTGACCAAAATGTAAGTGTGGGGTCCATAGCTGAAGCACACTTTGAACATTGTGGCAATGGGTTCCAAACCCCCATCATCACAGTGACCAAAATGTAAGTGTGGGGTCCATAGCTGAAGCACACTTTGAACATTGTGGCAATGGGTTCCAAACCCCCATCATCACAGTGACCAAAATGTAAGTGTGGGGTCCATAGCTGAAGCACATTTCGAACATTGTGGCAATGGGGTCCAAACCCCCATCATCACAGTGACCAAAAGGTAAGTGTTGACAAAGAAAGAGGTGCAACTGCCAAACTGCATGGATGATTCCTGGTCACAGAACAACAAACACATCAGTGGCAAAGTAGTGTATGTGTCCCATTGCAACATAAATTGGGGGAGCCAAATCCTGCAGTGCAAATAAGACATACCTTTGGCCATGTGCAGACAAACAACACCCATGGGGGCTGACACCGTCAACAATCATCAATGACACAATGACAGAAGTGACCATCAGAATGCAGACCCACATATTTGCACCAATGGGCACACACATGCAGATACCCTGTGGAGACTGCAGATGTGAGGTGAACAGATACCATACCATGGCAGCAATGGGACACACAAACCATGATCATTGTGCTGACCGATGACCTAGGAGTCCCAGGGACAGCAGGGGAAACCCACCAAACTACATACAGCCAATGGCACACCCAAGATATGCCAATGCAGTGGTGCAGATGCACAAACACAAACAGGCAGACCCACACTGCACATCATACACAACAGGTGAGGGGGGTGCCAGTGTCCCCAGGCAACCACACAACACATGAGGAGACCTGAATACCAATCATACAGATGTGCATACAGTGCCACACAAAGGTAACTCATGGATCCAAATCCCCTATGTGGGCAAGCAGGCATTGTCAGATGAGAGGGAGCACAAATCACACATGTCACACAGGCACGTAGGGACAGCAACTGACACAGCAAGACACAGACACACCACAGCACCACCCCCAGGGCCCCCACAATGTGGTGACCCTGGGCTGCATTACAATCCCACTGTGATGACAAAGCTAAATGTGGTTCACACTGTGAACCACAGTCATGTGTCCTGAGCAACTAACTACCATCACACCTACACAAGCACAAATCAAACAGCATGGCCAGTAAGCCAAGGCCAACATGGAGGCAGGGGCCTAGCCGGGCAACAACTCTCATCTGCACACACTCAACACCACACCCTCGACCTCCAACAATGTGCAGCAGTGAAGCACACATGCACTGGTGACATTGCACATGCACCCATGACTATTCCAGGGTGGTGGGTGGGAACCAAGGTGCAGAAACACATCACACATGGACACTCAACAAGACTCCTGAATGTCTGACACACTGCACACTACGCTGTACATGGACATGACGGCAATACCACACCAACCAATGGGATCCCAGCCACAGTCACACACCAATGAAGAAGCCAAGGTCACCCACAAAGAACACACATAGACAACAACCAACATTGCAGCCCGGACCCTGAGGAGTGCCAGCAGTCACACACACAACGTGTCACAATCACTGAAAGATAACACAAACTGGAAATCACATGACAGGGGCAAACAACAAGTGCCAAGGGGAAACCTGACTGTGACCCATCTGCGTCTGCACACAAACTCAGCCCTGACAGCAAACACACCTATGGGTGACACCCTGATGACCAGTAATGTGCCATGCACCCACATCACAGAGAACCCAGGGAGAAGACTTTGGGGGAACATAGCTCAACTCAGCTAGCATCACAAACAGGTACAACACTAGGGATCACAGCATGCACAGCTAAACGGAAGTGAACACACAGACATGCACATACAACACACACCTTGGGCGCAGGCAATGTCACAGGAGTACACACTGCCATGAGGGGACTCCACTCCTGTGTGAGGAAAGCTGTGCCATATGTTGCCTCAGTAGGGCCCCATCATGTCAGCTGAGCACTTGGTCACACAATCAACAATTAGCACCAAATGAGGGCTCCCGTCACATCAGCCTGGTCATGGAAGTGCCAACGGAATCATCAGCACAGATCCAACACACTTGTATAGCAATGTTGCACTGACAACACAGATGAGTCCTTCCCCATTGATGCCCAAACCTGCATGTCCACTGGAGATGGCCACACGGTCAGGGAAGTAGACGAATTGAACAATGGCAGGCACAACAGATGTGCAGGGGTGGAAGCCACAGATGTGAAATTGCCAATCTAAGTAGGAAATCCCATTGCCAAATACTGAACACATGACACCCTCAGATGCTGCTATGGATGACATGGATACACCACAGGATAGGACACATTCCCCCTGGACCACATGGGTTCCTGCACAGTAACACTTCATTATCATGAGACCAAATATCACCATCACTGCAGCAAGGGCATGGTTAGCATCATCAACATCATGTACATCAGAAGCAAAAGCACTAGAGAACAGAAAGTTGCTTTATTCAGCATATGTGGCATTAAAAGTAGAAGTCCGGTAGAACATAAACAAAGGCCAATGGCCAGTCCATCAACAAAGTCACAAGTGGGTGACAGTGGCAGATGCCACCCTACACATGCCTGCACAAAACCAGGGACAATCCACTAGGAAGGGCAACCGGGGGGTAGGCCAGGCACCGCAGGGACAGGATCAGGGCTCACCAGGAGGAAGCAGGGAAGGGGTGGTGGGTGCTGGAGAGCCACTGACAACTGCAGTGGAGGTGTCTGACATGGTGTGTGCCGGCACAACTGGGGGGCATGGCTCAGATGTTGTGGGTGCCGGCACGACTGCAGTGGACCCTGCAGATGGAGTGGACAGGTCCGCCACTGCAGTGCCCAAGTCAGACAGGGTGGTAGTGGACTCCACTGCAGTGCCTACCACCAGGGGAGGAGAATGGGGAACAGGCAAGGTGGGCTGGACAGAGGGGGAGGACACCCTCACCACATCAGTGGCACAGACAAGCGCAGCGGGGGTGTGGTGCCGGGAGAGCAAGTGGCAGGGGGAGAAGGCCGGAGCCTCTTGGGGATGGTATATCTGTGGGTGGGGGAACCTGGGGCAGGGTGTGGTGGGGGCACCTGTGGAGTGGGGGCCTGAGGGATGGAGGAAGGAGACCTGGTGCTTGAGCTGCAGGGCGGCGGCGGGGTCTTGCTCTTACCACTCCGGGGGGACTTGTGGGTGGGGGCCTCAGTCTGTCTGCACCTGGGGGAGGGTGTCCGGGGGCGAGGGGCACTCTGCTCCGTGTGGGGGCTGGATGCTGGAGCAGCTGGATCGGAGGGGAAGAGGCCGAGGTCACTGAGGAAGAGGCACTGGGTCTTTGGGGTTGCAGGTGAGGCAAGGGAGGGTGCTTTGGAGGGAGAGACAACTGAGGACTGCGCAGTCCCTGTGGATGCGTGTGTGTGTACCAGGGCCCCATCCCCTGTGAGTCTGGTTTCAGTCCCCTGACTGTGCGTGCGTGTGCGTTTTGTTTGTGGCGTGTGTGTCTGTGTGCTGGACGTGTGTGTGCTGGTGTGTGCCTGTGCCGGTGTGTGTGTGCTTGGGACGGGTAAGGTGCTGGGGAGTGTGGATGGAGCAGAGGCAGGAGGGGTGAGGGACTGTCTGAGGAGGGACACTGCTGCCGTCAGGGAGGAGTCCATGGACCTATTGCCCCTCTGTAGGTCAGACATGCCCGATGAGATGCCCTCCATGAACGACACCAGCTGAGTCAACAGTGCGGTGTGCGCATGGAGGACACTCAGCATGGCTGTCTGCCCTACATGGAGCTGGCGAAGGAGGTACACAGACTCCTCACTCAGGGCAGCAGGGGACACAGGGGCAGGGGGTGCGGTGCCTGGCCCAAAGGAGACACGCTCCCGAACATGGGAGCCTCCACGGACCTGGGGAATGGGAGCCGATGGGAGGGCGGTGGTGGTGCTGGTGGTGGCGGGGACAGCAACACTAGCTGGGGTGTGGTGGCTGCTGACACCCGCCTCCACAAGGGAGTCATCCTCCGAGTTGCTCTGGTCCTCAGCTGAGGTGGATGGTGCTGAGGACTCCTCGGTGTGGCTCCCCTCGCCCTCTGTGCCACTGGGTCCCTCCGACCACTCCTCGGCTGCTGACCCAGTCTGGCTCTCTGGCTCCTCCTGGTCCGTGGAGCTGTCCCCTTCCGTGGCCGTGGATGTATCTGCAAACAATGGGGAAACAGACAGACATCAGTCACCTGCACCAAACGCACACACCACTGTGAGCACAGCACATTACAGAGCAAGCCCTGGCATCATTAGTTGTACATTGCTAAAAGTGCCCTAACTGAACAGGAGAAGCCAATTGTCAGTCTGATGCCAAGCATGGCACTCACATCCCACATGGCCTTGCACCCATCTGTCTGGTGTCTGTTGGATTGCAACACCCCAGTGTGGACACATGCACCAAGTACACAGTAGTTGGACAGTGCAGAGGACACGGTGTGGCATGTGGACATGCACACATCACAGCTCTTGCCACTGAGTCAGTACAGGTTTCCGGATGAAAGGGATGCCCAGAGTCAAATAGGAAATGCATGTGATGCATACCAGCGACAGACACCATGATGCACCCATGTCCTGATAGCCATCGCCACAATGGTGTGCATGTAGCACATGTCACTCCCCTGCAGGACCACCAATAAGTTGACACATGCCATGGCAGAGGCATGACTGCTAAGTCATACATCACTGTCTCAGTGATGTATGACTTGGCAGCCAGACAACAACACTATGCACTGTGTCACAATAGTAGGTCATGGGGAATGCAAGTCCTGGAGCTGCACAAGTGCACATGTACATCCCCCACACAACACATCATCTTAACCCTCATCTGTCCAGGTCATACCTATTGGACATATGGGAGACCTGTGACACTACCCTCTGAACCTGAGCCCCTCACAATTTGCTGTGAATGGGGAACAGCTGCCTGAACTTCACATTCGCATACCCCAGTCTGCACGGGCAGCTGATCAAACACCTATGTGACACACAAGTATCGTCTCCTATGGTCACATCTCCAGGGGCATGCTGAGCCCCTACCAAGAAACACCCCAGCAGTCCTGGCAACTAATCCACAGCACACTGACACAGAGGCAGACACCTGAGGGGTCAAATCACTGTGCACAATGTGTCAGCTGATACACGGGAGTGGGAGTACAGAGTGCATTGCATGGCCTGGAGTAGGCATGACTGTCCTGCTCCACATGAATGAGGGATGTGCCCTGGACAGTGGATAGCTGGCTATGTATGTGTGACACACGTAATCTGCACACTCCTGGGGCCCAAACATTGTTCCCACCCGCTGCATGGGCGTGTGCCACATACCCCAGGCACATGTGGTGGCTCAGCTCAGCAAGTGGACCGCATATCAAAGCAACACGCAGATCACATGTCCGAACACAGGCGTTGTGTGAACAATGGACCCACCCCATGATGCCCACAACAGAGTTAGGGAAACAGATGCTGTCCCCCACCTTTAGTGAAGCAAACTGCAAGGACACAGTCCCAAGTGACACAATTCCCTGAATGTAAGGGCCACACCTGGGTATCAGATGAGCAGTGGGCAGTGCACAATAGAGGGACATGGCTCCTGGACAACATGACTGCTGCACTGTGGCAGTTGAACCAGGCCAGAGGAGGGCACAAAGCATGTAATACAGAGTTCACAGTGCAGTCTTTGACTCACCCCCTCCTTGCTGCTGTCTGGCCTTCAGCTGCCCATCCAGGTCTGGAAACACCACCGCCAGGATCTGGAGCATGTGGGGGGTCAGGGTCCGTGTTCCGCCCCTCCTGCGAGGAGGCGACAGCTTCAGCTGGACCCGTGCAATCCTCCGGGTCCAGCCCCGAAGGTCCTGCCACCTCTTCTGGCAGTTGCGGATCCGGCGCTTGTAGACCCCCACGGACCGGACGGCCCGGACGATGTCCTTCCAGATCTCCTGCTTCCGATGGGCATTAACCTGTCAGGATGACAAAGTGAAAAGGCCATTACTACACATGCAACATATCCGTGCATGACATAGTTGTATATACATGCCTCAATCACAGGGGCACATGATGTACACAGGCAGTGCAAAGCTGCCCATGGACAGTTTGCCTTGACGTCACTACATGGTATCATTGCATGGGAAGTAAAACCTTGTTCAAATGCACTGTCACTGCACCATACCTGTCCAGTGCATGTCACTACACACTATGGGGGGTGACAACTACTCAGTGAGCCTGCTAGCCAGTGGCGTGCAGACTTCCAGCCTTGCTAGTCAGACAAAATGCACATTCAGAAAGGCAGTGCACAGAACACTCACCTGCTGCCCCTGGTGTCCCATACAGCTTGCTGTACTGTGGAAGTAGGCTGTCCAGCAGGGCCTGGTTCTCTTCAAGGCTGAAGGCTGGGGCTCTCTCCACAGTACGTGCCATTGCAGGGTCCAGAGGGGCAGAGACAGCAGCAGTGCAGTGGCAGATGTCGTCCTGGAGCATGTAGTGCAGGCAAGTGAGCTCTCAGGGGAACAGCCAGCAATATATATGTGCTGGAGAGGCAGATACTGTCCCTTGTGTCCAAAGTGATAGGTCCAAGTCGTTTGCATCTTCTGAATCTGGCCAATCCATGGAATAGCAGCACCAAAACACGCCCACAGCATCCTTCAAATCTTCAACTTCATGACATACATGATTTTGCAACATTGTTGTGGGTGACCAACTGATTTTCCAGCAACCGACTCGTTCGAAATTCGAAAACGCGTCCGTTGCCAGGCAAGCCCATTGTCAATGGGTGCGCACCGATCGGTCCATTGCGGTACAACGCGTACAGGGGTACAACGCGTACCCGCACACATTGAATGCAATGGGCCGGCCGGGGGCACCGATCGGTCCATTGCAGTTCAACGCGTACAGGGGTACAACGCGTACCCGCACACATTGAATGCAATGGGCCGGCCGGAGGCACCGATCGGTCCATTGCAGTTCAACGCGTACAGGGGTACAACGCGCATAGGGTACAATGCGTACCCGCACAGATTGAATGCAATGGGCCGGCCGGGGGCACCGATCGGTCCATTGCAGTACAATGCGTACAGGGGTACAACGCTGCACCCGCACACATTGAATGCAATGGGCCGGCTGGAGGCACCGATCGGTCCATTGCAGTTCAACGCGTACAGGGGTACAATGCGTACAGGGGTACAACGCGTACCCGCACACATTGAATGCAATGGGCCGGCCGGAGGCACCGATCGGTCCATTGCAGTACAACGCGTACAGGGGTACAACGCGTACCCGCACACATTGAATGCAATGGACCGGCCGGGGGCACCGATCGGTCCATTGCAGTTCAACGCGTACAGGGGTACAACGCGTACCCGCACACATTGAATGCAATGGGCCGGCCGGAGGCACCGATCGGTCCATTGCAGTTCAACGCGTACAGGGGTACAACGCGTACAGGGGTACAACGCATACCCGCACACATTGAATGCAATGGGCCGGCCGGAGGCACCGATCGGTCCATTGCAGTTCAACGCGTACAGGGGTACAACGCGTACAGGGGTACAACGCGTACCCGCACACATTGAATGCAATGGGCCGGCCGGGGGCACCGATCGGTCCATTGCAGTACAACGCGTACAGGGGTACAACGAGTACCCACACACATTGAATGCAATGGGCCGGCCGGAGGCACCGATCGGTCCATTGCAGTACAACGCATCACTGTACATGTGACTGGCATATGTCATTATGCCTGTCTCAGATGGACATATGCCAGCCACAGATAGCTCCCAGGGAGTGAGGGGCACACCTACATCACGACAGCCTGTCCAAACTTTATCATAAGGCATGTAAGGCTGCATTTCCTATTGTGTGTATGTTGGTGTACATGTTGTCCTGTGGGTGTCACCTGTGGGCAGCCACCCCCAGGCTGTGCACGTGTTCATGGGGACAGGATCCTGGGTGTTACGTGTACATGACCACTGTGATGTGCAACTGTTCATATCTGTGCATGTGCCATGGTCACATTTCACGGTGGTGTATGTGTATGTCATGTCACATACCCCGTGAGTCCCATGTGGGACGGTATGTTTGAGCCAGGGTGTCCCAGTGGCACAATAGTGATGGTCCTCCACAGTCTTTGTGCATGTAGTGTTTACAATGTCTCTGATTTCATGTGCACAATGGGAGACAGTCTCCACATCCAGGTTGTGTGTGCATGGACTTTGATGTTGTGCGTGTGTGTGTCACAGACGTCCATGTCTGTCCTGCCGTGGCAAGTGGGGCCACTACCTGTGGGGGTCATGGTTGTTTTGCTGTGGTGTATACATGATACTCCATGTAATGCCAGTGTCCATGTGGCAATACAGGGTCCCTGGGAATGTACCTGTCGTTGAGCTGTGGTGCCTGGGGCACATCTGTCCTCACATGTCACTGTGGGGGTTATTGTGACACGGCAGCAGGAGATGGGAACTGTGACACGGCCTCACGATATCCAATGGGCCAACCTGGGACTAATTGATGCCACCTGTTGGACCGTGTTGACAGATGTTGGCCATGTATGTACCATACATGTCCTTCCGGAACTGCACACTTCATGTAGTTGTGCCTCATAATGATGTATGTTGGGATCTTGAGTGTGTTCAATGCCGCATATGTGGGGTGACTGACAATCTTGCTTACTTCTCCTCTGCACTGCAGGGCTCCTGCTGTCCATCGACCATTCCCAGACCTGGCAACGATGGTGGAACGGGACAGCATCCGACGGTACCGCTTCACCAGGCAGCTGATTGAGGATTTGGCAGTGCAGTTGTCCCCACATTTGCAGCCTGGCCGGCCGTATCCTACAGCGCTGACCCCCAAGGTGAAGGTGATGGCAGCCCTACACTTCTTTGCCACCGGTACCTTCCAACATACTGTGGCGACTGCTGGTGGGATGTCACAGACCATGTTGAGCCGTGTGCTCCGCGATGTTTTGGTGGCAATGTTGCTATTCCTGAACCGGTACATCTATTTCCCTAGACTGCGACGACTCACTGACGTGAAGAGTGACTTTTATGCCCTGGGGAGGATGCCGCATGTCATTGGCTCCATTGATGGGACACATGTGGCTTTGGTACCACCACAGGCCCAGGAGCAGGCCTACAGGAACCGCAAGCACTACCACTCGGTCAATGCACTGGTGGTGTGTCTTGCAGACATGACCATCACACACGTGTGTGCCCGTTTCCCTGGTTCAGCACACGATGCCTTTGTGATGAGGAGTAGTCGCATCCCCAGGATGATGGCACAGATGCAGAACCAGCGTGCCTGGCTTGTCGGTGTGTACTGACTTTGTGCCATTGTGTGTGATCTGATCTGTAGTATTCCGCCCACTTTTCCAAGTCAGCTAATGTGCACTTGTCTGTCCGTAGGTGACTCGGGATACCCCAACATGCCGTGGTTGCTGACACCCCTGAGGAACCCTGTGACACCAGCCCAGATGCGCTACAATGAGGCACATGGTCGGACCAGGAGAGTGATTGAGCGGACATTTGGTCTCCTGAAGAGCCGCTTCCGCTGCCTGGACAAGACCGGAGGGTCCCTCCCATATGCCCCTGCGAAAGTGTGCAAGATTATCATCGTCTGCTGCATGCTCCACAACCTGGCAGTGCGGAAGGAGTTGCCTCTCATCCAGGATGACAATGACCAACATCCGCCACCTGTGGAGGATCCTGGCCTGGACCACGATGCCAGTGACGATGATGATGATGATGATGATGGTGATGTCCGCACACAGCTCATCACCAACTTCTTTAGCTGAATGTGAGTATCCTGAGGTGTCATGTCAATGATGTGAGTTGGCATGATGTGTGGGTGGTGCTCTGGTGCTGTTGGAGTGTGTCCATGGGCTACTTGACTGGATGTGTGTTGCGATGTGTGCTAACAGGTGGGCTGTACTCCCCAACAGTGTTGACATGCTAACTTGGTTCTGGGTGGGTATCTTGTAACATGTATTGTGCATGAGTTTTGCTGTTCTGTCCTGTACTCCATTGCTTTTGACTGTGTGTCATTTCTGTCCTTCACAGGGTACTTTCAGATTCGTTTGGTCAACTGTGTCCACCGACGACGTGATTGCACTTCCAGGCTGGTAGCTGTTGTGTCCCTACAGGTGATGTGCGCCACACCCATGGACTTCCTTCCGTCTACAGTTGTTGACTGTGTGCCCGCTGCCAGGTGGGATTACCTTGCATCTGTAGTGGTTACGACATGTTGCAACTGTGTAATAAACCTGTGCTTCACTTTGTGATGTGCGTTGTCTGTGGTCACACATTTGAGTGCCATTTGCTTACTGCACCTGTGGGCTACTTGACTACAACTGGGAATGGGTGTGGTGTCTGTGCATTGCACCGTCTTCCCTGGCAACATCAGTGTAGGCAATGAGTCAGATGGCCTAGGTGTGTATGTGTTGTGTAGCCCTGGTGGTGTGTCTCCCTCATATGTGTCACGTTGCCTTTACTCACATGCCTGTGTTGTCCTTGCTGTTGCAGTTCTCATACACAGTGTAATTTTGCAGTTCATCATCCCCATAACAGCACCCACGTTGGAATCACGACAGAGGCAAGTATGGTGTATTAGTGTGTTTATTGTGATACATTTGTGTTAATAGTGCATAGGATGGGTAGTGCTGTACATAAATCTTGCAATCCGAAGTTCCTAGGTGAATTGAAAGTCCTGGTAGACAGGATCCCCAGTATCGGGGCCACAGTTGTCTGACACATTGGTCCAACTTGTACTCCCCATGCAATGTGTGGGAGTAGTGTTGCCGTCAACAGGGTGAACAGTCTGTGCACAAAGGCGAACATCCAGAACAGGTTCAGGCTTCCTGGGAGTTGCGCTTGGCCATCGGCCTCTCACTTGCCCCTCCTCGGACGACCCCTCTTCTTGGGGGGGGCCCTCAAGTACAGGCTGCTGCGGTGCAGGGGACTCTCCGCCAGAGTCATCCTCCCTCCCTGTGGCAGTTGCAGTTTGTTCGGCACCAGATGTTGTTGGCACACAGGGAGGTGTGGACTGGTTGCTGTTCATCTGGCGGAGGCATTGTAAAATGTCCCTGTGCACCGCCGTCATCTCATGCAGTGCATCCCACTTGGACTCCACGCGGGACATGTGTGAGTCCACGCGGGACATGTGTGACTCCACGTGGGACATGTGGGAGTCCAAGCGGGCATGATGGGCAGCCTGCTGCTGTTTCATGTCTCTGAGGAGCCCCACTACCTGGCTGAGGTCTCCGGTGCTGGACTGGTACGCATCAGCTATGCGTACCAGTTGTGGGTCATCATGCACACCAGCAACGTCTGCAAGCAGCGACCTCTGTCTCCCACCCCTCCCACCACCCCTGCTGACATGTGCAGTGTGTGCAGTGGCACGCACAGATAACCCTGGTCCACCTTGGGGGTTGGTGGTGGTGGTGGTGTCCATGGCCCCAGGTTGGTCCAGGGTCCCTGTGCTGGTGTTGCTCCTTGTTCTGTCCATGTCGGCAGGGATGGTATTTGTGGTGACAGTCGTTGGAGGGGTGGGTGCAGGGGGTGCAGCTGGTGGTCCTGCTGGTGCTGCAGCTGGTGGTCCTGCTGGTGCTGCATGTTGACTTGCACCGGATGTGCCAGGTTGGTCTTCATCGTCCGAGGAGGACAGAGGCTGTACGACGCCAGTGAGCTCCGCATCCTCTTGAGCCTGGGACTGGGACTCCTCAGCGTCTGCTGCTGTGTCCCCATCATCACCTGTTTTTGGGAGACACAAACAATGTATGTTATGTTTCTGCAGGCATCAATGGTTGACACACATGACAGTTGTGACTGTGCCTCTGGGTGCGGGCCTGTACATTGCATTGTCCTAAGTCGTCACAGTCAGGGGTTGATATTGGTGTGGCACATTGTCCTGCATTATTTGGGCATTTCTATGTATTTTTTGGGGTGTGAACATGGTCTGCATTGGTTGTGTTTGGTTGACAGCCGGCCCTCCTTCCCACCCACCCAGCCAGTCAGTTATCCCACCATGGAACGTGCTTGCGTTGCAGGGAGTGGAAGTTGTCTCTCAGGATGTCAGTCAGTGGTGTCCTGCTGTTTGTTGGTGCACAGTTGGCAGCAGGGCCTTGTGCTCCCCACAGCAGTAGCCAGTGTCAGCCATCTTGTGAGTCCTTCTCCACTCCCTGTGATGTGAGCATGGTTCAGGGTGGTGTTGATGGGACAGTTGTGGGGGTGACCAATATCAGTGGCTACGACTCCCATCATGCTATTGCCTCCACCCCCTTCCCAGCATGCCCATGCTTCCTTCCTTTTGACTCTGCTTCCCTGTGGGGTGGGCTGGCTGTGCTGACAGGATGGCTGGGAGTGTTGTCCTGGCAGTTGTTTGGCTAAAAGTCCCAAGAGTGGCCCTGTGCTTCACACAACATAACCCAGGGTGGTGGTTCTTTGTGGGATCTTGTGTTAGGATGGGGGGCATTGCATTCTACCAGGTGGGTTCTGTGGAGTTTGTGTTGGGGTGTGTGTGAGGGGAGGTGCTTGTGACTATGGTCAGTGCTGCAAGTCCTCCTTCCCACCCAGCTAGCCAGATATCCCACCATGGAACGTGCTTGCATTGCAGGGAGTGGAAGTTGTCTCTCAGGATGTCAGTCAGTGGTGTCCTGCTGTTTGTTGGTGCACAGTTGGCAGCAGGGCCTTGTGCTCCCCACAGCAGTAGCCAGTGTCAGCCATCTTGTGAGTCCTTCTCCACTCCCTGTGATGTGAGCATGGTTCAGGGTGGTGTTGATGGGACAGTTGTGGGGGTGAGCTATGTCTGTGACTACGACTCCCATCATGCTATTGCCTCCACCCCACTTCCCAGCATTCCCATACTTACTTGCTTTTGTGGGGAGTTCAGTGTGTGTGGGTGTGAGAGCAATGGCAAGATGGCTGACAGTGGTGTCCTGCTGTTGGTTGGTGTGCAGTACCCAGCATGCCCTTGTGCTCCCCACGACACAGCAACAGTGTCAGACATCTTTGATGGCCCTTTCCACTCTCTGTGGGATGTGCATGCGTGAGTGTGAGCTTGCTGGGCCATGTGGTGGGGGATGTAGAGCTGTGACTACGACTCCCATCATGCTATTGCCTCCTCCCCCTTCCCAGCATGCCCATGCTTCCTTCCTTTTGACTCTGCTTCCCTGTGGGGTGGGCTGGCTGTGCTGACAGGATGGCTGGGAGTGTTGTCCTGGCAGTTGTTTGGCTAGAAGTCCCAAGAGTGTCCCTGTGCTTCACACAACATAACCCAGGGTGGTGGTTCTTTGTGGGATCTTGTGTTAGGATGGGGGGCATTGCATTCTACCAGGTGGGTTCTGTGGAGTTTGTGTTGGGGTGTGTGTGAGGGGAGGTGCTTGTGACTATGGTCAGTGCTGCAAGTCCTCCTTCCCACCCAGCTAGCCAGATATCCCACCATGGAACGTGCTTGCATTGCAGGGAGTGGAAGTTGTCTCTCAGGATGTCAGTCAGTGGTGTCCTGCTGTTTGTTGGTGCACAGTTGGCAGCAGGGCCTTGTGCTCCCCATAGCAGTAGCCAGTGTCAGCCATCTTGTGAGTCCTTCTCCACTCCCTGTGATGTGAGCATGGTTCAGGGTGGTGTTGATGGGACAGTTGTGGGGGTGAGCTATGTCTGTGACTACGACTCCCATCATGCTATTGCCTCCACCCCACTTCCCAGCATTCCCATACTTACTTGCTTTTGTGGGGAGTTCAGTGTGTGTGGGTGTGAGAGCAATGGCAAGATGGCTGACAGTGGTGTCCTGCTGTTGGTTGGTGTGCAGTACCCAGCATGCCCTTGTGCTCCCCACGACACAGCAACAGTGTCAGACATCTTTGATGGCCCTTTCCACTCTCTGTGGGATGTGCATGCGTGAGTGTGAGCTTGCTGGGCCATGTGGTGGGGGATGTAGAGCTGTGACTACGACTCCCATCATGCTATTGCCTCCTCCCCCTTCCCAGCATGCCCATGCTTCCTTCCTTTTGACTCTGCTTCCCTGTGGGGTGGGCTGGCTGTGCTGACAGGATGGCTGGGAGTGTTGTCCTGGCAGTTGTTTGGCTAGAAGTCCCAAGAGTGGCCCTGTGCTTCACACAACATAACCCAGGGTGGTGGTTCTTTGTGGGATCTTGTGTTGGGATGGGGGGCATTGCATTCTACCAGGTGGGTTCTGTGGAGTTTGTGTTGGGGTGTGTGTGAGGGGAGGTGCTTGTGACTATGGTCAGTGCTGCAAGTCCTCCTTCCCACCCAGCTAGCCAGATATCCCACCATGGAACGTGCTTGCATTGCAGGGAGTGGAAGTTGTCTCTCAGGATGTCAGTCAGTGGTGTCCTGCTGTTTGTTGGTGCACAGTTGGCAGCAGGGCCTTGTGCTCCCCACAGCAGTAGCCAGTGTCAGCCATCTTGTGAGTCCTTCTCCACTCCCTGTGATGTGAGCATGGTTCAGGGTGGTGTTGATGGGACAGTTGTGGGGGTGAGCTATGTCTGTGACTACGACTCCCATCATGCTATTGCCTCCACCCCACTTCCCAGCATTCCCATACTTACTTGCTTTTGTGGGGAGTTCAGTGTGTGTGGGTGTGAGAGCAATGGCAAGATGGCTGACAGTGGTGTCCTGCTGTTGGTTGGTGTGCAGTACCCAGCATGCCCTTGTGCTCCCCACGACACAGCAACAGTGTCAGACATCTTTGATGGCCCTTTCCACTCTCTGTGGGATGTGCATGCGTGAGTGTGAGCTTGCTGGGCCATGTGGTGGGGGATGTAGAGCTGTGACTACGACTCCCATCATGCTATTGCCTCCACCCCCTTCCCAGCATGCCCATGCTTCCTTCCTTTTGACTCTGCTTCCCTGTGGGGTGGGCTGGCTGTGCTGACAGGATGGCTGGGAGTGTTGTCCTGGCAGTTGTTTGGCTAAAAGTCCCAAGAGTGGCCCTGTGCTTCACACAACATAACCCAGGGTGGTGGTTCTTTGTGGGATCTTGTGTTAGGATGGGGGGCATTGCATTCTACCAGGTGGGTTCTGTGGAGTTTGTGTTGGGGTGTGTGTGAGGGGAGGTGCTTGTGACTATGGTCAGTGCTGCAAGTCCTCCTTCCCACCCAGCTAGCCAGATATCCCACCATGGAACGTGCTTGCATTGCAGGGAGTGGAAGTTGTCTCTCAGGATGTCAGTCAGTGGTGTCCTGCTGTTTGTTGGTGCACAGTTGCCA
Source organism: Calotriton arnoldi (assembly GCA_963921515.1). NCBI lineage: Eukaryota > Metazoa > Chordata > Amphibia > Caudata > Salamandridae > Calotriton > Calotriton arnoldi. The sequence continues at coordinate 15,732 of CAWUFW010000498.1, forward strand.
GCAGGGCCTTGTGCTCACCACAGCAGTTGCCAGTGTCAGCCATCTTGTGAGTCCTTCTCCACTCCCTGTGATGTGCGCATGGTTCATGGTGGTGTTGATGGGACAGTTGTGGGGGGGCAATATGTGTGACTGCGACTCCCATGATGCTATTGGCTACACTGACTTGGCCAGCATACACAGAATTCCTTCCTTTGAGTGGTCTTCACTGTGTGTTGGTGTTGTTGTGGTGGCTACATGTCTGGATGTGTTTGTTAGTTCTATTTGTGCCACTGCCTAGCTGTAGTTGTAGTTGTGTTTGTACATGTGTTGGCACAGTTGGATGTGACTTTTTTGATGGCATGTGTTGTGTTTATCTGACTGACATACACATTTTGGGATGATTCTGTTCTGGTTGCTGTGTAATTGCTATGAGTGCATGGTTTGACTCTCCCCTTGACAGTGATGTGTGTGTTTTGTGGCAGTATATTGTGTACATTTGTTGTGTACTCACCAGGCTCTGGGATGTCCTCTAGTCCATATACGCTCACTGGCGGAAGGATGGCCCGCACCTTCTCCTCCCAGGGCCTGAGGTATATTGGCTTGGCAGGAGGGCCACTGCCGGTGTATTGGCTGTTGATGTAGTCTTTCTTCAGCAGGTCCCGTACCCTCCTGCGCACGTCATACCACCTGTTCTGGATGTCGCTCTTTGTGCGCCGACATGGTGATTGTGCGTTCACCCTGTTGATGATCCTCTCCCACATCTTGGTTTTCTGGGAGATGGGGGTCTGTTGGACCAGTGTGCCAAACAGCTGTGGCTCTACCCTGAGGATCTCGTCTACCATGACTTCCAATTCACAATCTAGGAACTTGGGATTCTTCTTGGGGGGCATGGTGATGGGTGGTGATGGTGAGTGATGTGTGTGTTGGTGTGCAGGTGAGGGTGTGTGAGTGTGTGTTTTGCTGGGTGTATGTGAGGTAGGTATTTGTTGGTGTGCTGATGGTGTGTGGCTTGTGTGAGGGATGAGCTGTGGGTGTGTGGTTGCTTTCTCTTGGGTGCTGGCAGTGGAATGGCATTTGCAAAGGCTCATGGTTGTGATTTGTGTCCTTTATATGGGTGGAGTTGTGGGTGTGTCTTTGTTCTCTGTCCCCACCCCCCCAGTATTTATTGGCTTGGTAATTGCTTGTTTGGCCTTTTTTTGGGTGATTTTTCCTTTGTACTGTCTGTGTATGTTGGAAACGTTCTTGTGACCGAGTCGGACCCTGCATTTGTCTCGTACGGTCTTCTCCGTTTCGTTCACGCTGTGTTTGTGCAGTTTTCTATGCTGCGTACGCGTCGGTCGCGGTGTTTTGTGTTGCTTCGGCTCGGTTTTGTATGCGTGTCGGTCGTGCGGCTTGGCCTCCGTCCGACTCGCTCGTGGTTTTCGCGCCTTGCATCGTACTTTGCGGTTTGGAGTTCGCGTGTACGTTTCGGTCGGATTTGTTCCGGGTGCGTGTCGGTCGGTTGGATTCGCGTGTTTTTCCGGCCAGATTGCTGTTTTCCGTGCGGCTCGGTCGGTCGACTTGGGTTCGGTACGTGTCGGTCGGATTTTTCACGCCTTGCATCGTACTTGGCGTGTCGGGCGCCACAGGTACGTGTCGGTCGGTATTATTTCCGGATCCGAGTCGGTCGGTGCTTTTTCCGGCCCGAATCGGAATCGACCCCTAAGTCTTCAAAAGATGTTGATGGTTGTTTTACCTCAGGTTTGAGGAGGTTGCTATCTGAAGTAATTTAAAGGTGAATGTTAAAATGTTTTCCATATATTACAATAATTTAACTCATACTAAAGTTCGACCATTCTTTTGTATGTGAAGATTTCATCCATCTTCTTCTCAAATTGAACCCTTAAATCGGCAGCTACAGAACATTTGAGTTAGTTGGAGACAACTTGTTTCAGAAAGTTTACATCAGACTAGAATTATGATGAAAAGTATGCTGATAAGATATGATCACGTTCTATGGCGATCTTCTTAGTTTCTTACAGTTCATTATGAACCAGTAAAACATCAACTACAATTTTCTGGCCCATTTGCAATAACTCAGCAAAACAATCCTGTGGTCATCCAATTGAAGTTTCCTTGTACCTTGAAGATTCATTCCGTTTTCTTTCTTCACAATTATAGCCAGATGTTTTTACCAATCATTAGCACTGACTTGCATCTGAACCTCTGCCAGTAAATGTACAGCTTGAATGTAAGGTTGAAGAAATTTATGATTCATAGAAATTTGAGGTAGACTTCAGTTCTTGATTCAATTGAAGGACTTCCCTCTGAGTAAGCATTCTTTGGAAGACACTTCTTCAGTAAATACCCCTGTTTTGACCTCTGCCTCTTGCAATGGCATCCCAATAAGCCTAGAACTTCTGGGTGGGGGAATTCTGTCACATTCATGAGGAAATCTATACCAAGAACTCAATTAAGGTTGAGTAAATTCAGAAGAGGAGATAGGGCCTTATTATGAGCACAGCGGTCCTGGGACCACTGTACTCATGGTGGCAGGCCAACGACCACCACTGTGGGTCCGCCTGCATTATTATTATGGTGGCGGTGGTACCACCACAGGACCTCTGCCGGGATCCAGGATCCGTTGACGGTGGTGGTGAGTAAAGGGTCCTGAATAAGCTCAGCAGTGACAATTACAATCTTCATATCCATCGCTCTTTTCATGGCGAGGACCCTGCCATGAAAAGGGTGGTGGACATGCAGGTTAGGGAGCCCTAACAGGGCTCCCGGCCAAATCTGGGCCTAGGGGTGCGTGCGGGGGGGGGCACAGGCTGTGCCCCTGGAATTGCACCCTTGTTCATGTGGCATCCATGACATGTTGCATGCTACACTGTGCAGGAACATGCTGCAGGCACTCTCACAGCTTGGTATGCTGTTAAGGCTCTCCTATGAGCCTAACACAGCCGCCGCCTTGAGACCGCCATCGTCACACTGCCTGCCCACCCGGGATTAAACTCATAATCCGGCTGGCGGACTCAACACAGCCTGGGCTGTTTTCCTGGGACGGCCTCAGTGGCAGTCCCATTGGAAGACCACCAAAGTTGTAATAAGGCTCTAAGGGGCCGATTCCGATCTAGGTCGGAAAGCTCTCCGACCGATCCGGATCCGGATTGTTTTCCGACCGAGCCGGACCCCTGCAGTCCGACCGAGCGAGTACGAAGCGGCCGTATGCTGCCGGACTCGGTTCGGTCGGACTCCCATTGAAGTCAATGGGAGCCGGTCGTACGACGTGTACATGGGCTCCCATTGACTCAATGGGTACGTTGCGCACAAGGGGGCCCCCTGTAGTGGGTACGCATTGGTGCCATCCACACCGTACACGATGTATAGGGGGACCCATGAGTCCCCCTGTGTCCGACTCGTACGGCTACGGGTGAAGGGGGTCCGGCACGGACCCCCGAAGTCCACGTCCAAGAGCTTTTTCGTGTCGGAGGCTCCGACTCGATCCGGCTGTCCGGATCGTGCATCGTACTGGCTCGGTCGTAAAACGTCACCATTGCGTGCCACGAATCGAGTGCGAACGAGTCGGACGGAACGGTTCGGACCTGGAAACGAGTCGGTTGGCGATTTCGCGTTCAATCGCATTGTACTTGCTCGCTCGGACGACTGTACGAATCGGTCGGAAACAAAGCCTCCGACTCGGATCCGGTAAAGCCGAATCCGATTCGGAGCCCTACCGACCGAAATCGACCCCTAAGTCTCTAATGCACTTTATGGTAGTGAGTTTCAGAATGCCATGTCCAGTCAGGCGCGAAGCTCCCTATCTGATGGAGCAAATTCACTGCTTCCATGTTCTCAGTGGGATGGAGCTATTTCCTGTGCGTTGCAGATAGCATTAGTTGGTTGCTGACAGCAGGGAATAAGAAAACTGTTTGTTCACTGAATGTCAAACTCAGGCTTCTTCAAGGTGAAAGAACACCATGAATTACAAAAGATGGGCATAACTAAGCATTACAAATCCTTTTCAGTGAAGAGGTCAATCAATTGAAAGGTCTTGTAGTACTGCTATCCAAGATGTTGCAGAGTTTCTTCCTCTGATGTAAGTTCCTGTTTCAAGCGTTTACAAAGTAGAGCTTGGAATGACCATGATGCATAACAATGCATTTCGTTCCCTGATTTTTCTCATGCTTATTGATCTTTTTCTATTAATTTTCATCTCTGATCTTTCTTGCAGTAGATTGGATATTTTTTTGTAGACCCTTCATTACCTCTTCTTTTTCTGCTTTTCTTCATGATGCCCAGAGAATTTTGGTGCCTTGCTATTTTCACCAACGCTATATTCATCTTCAATCAAATTTCATAAAAATACAAAAGGAGGATTTTTCCCATTTGTGGGATTTTCCTCCAAGCTGAAACACTCTTAAGGAGACACTTGTCACATCTCATGTATATATATTCTGCGCAAGGAAGCATCGTGTCTCCTGGGAGGAATCGTTCTTTCCTCATGCAGTCTTGAAGGGCACTCAACAGACCTTCTCATTGTGTGGTCCTTGCCTGCCATCCATGCTGCTGTTACTCCCATGATTATCATACATTGCTTCCGCTTGTTGCGCTATCACAGCATTTGTATCAATTACATCCACTCTACATGCTGTAAAATATAATGAATCCCTCTCATTGAAAGTGGTATATCCTCAAACAACACTTCTTTAATTTAACTGCTGGATTTCTGGATTTTTGTTTGCTAAGTTAATATTTATCCACCCTGCTCACCTGACTTAAACAATCTAAGTGATTTGGCTAGATGGAGTCTCTTCACATTCTGATAATATACAGCAACAAATTTCAACTATTTGAAATTAAGGTTGTCTCTGAATCTGCTTCTCCCTGTTTCACTGCTATTCTCGCTCCATAGTTTGCATCTATGCTGTAGTGCATGCATGAATTTTCTTAAACATGACTCATGGTCACAGAGCTCAACAAATTAATGCATGTTAAGCACTCGATGAAACAAAGTTTCCTTGGATATTAATTTAGCTTGTCACATGTAAGGGGGATGCCTTCTGGAAGTTCCAGTACTAATTACGTTAAAATAGTAGCACTTGCATCTGAAACATGTCTGCAAAGAAGAGCCATAGGACTGGAGTAAAAAGGTGGACTGGCAGAAAAATATACAGGGCAGGATGAATAGTCAGAAGAAGGATCAGCAGGACTAATGCTCTTGGCAGCAGCACTAAATGGAGCTGAGGAGAATCCAAATATAAAGGGAATACGTTTTGGAGACGATAAAAAATAAGAGGACAAAAATAATAACCAGGGGAGTGCTGAACACATTACATAACACTTCCCCTGCATTGAAATGCAGTGAGAGTTGGTTCTTTCACTATTTTTGTTATGTGGCAGGAAACATGAAAGAGGAGCAGTAATGGAGAACGAGGATCAGTCTAAGATGGGAAATATTAATTGGAGGCATTTGCAAGAGGGGGCATCTTAGATTGTTATATGGGAGTGAATTCAGCTCCTGGAACATGAATGGCAGTTGAGAGTCATCCGCAATGATTACCCAGAACAGCACAGCAGTATTACTCTAGCACTATGCTTGTCATGCACATGTACAATTCAGAGTCAAACAGCTGTCTTGAGGATGAGCCGACCCACACCCGGAGTGCATGAGCCATGGCACCAACCTGACCATGGCCTCAACATACCTCCAGGCCCACTTAGGTAACAAAAGTAGCTAGTGGCAAATACCCCACAACCACTGCACGAGAAGTAACCCCTTCTGCCACAAAGACACAACAGTGCATTGGAACTGACCAGGGCGATGTGCCCCTTTTTGCATAATGGCACCTGAGGTGTGATGACATAAGTGTCCCAGGTTGAAACTGACATTTACACCTTGGAGCTGCTAGGTCATCTTCATATCAAAGAAGGAGTTCCAGTTAAACGAGGCAATGTCTTGGCCTGTATCCATGCCATGCTGCAGACATGGCTGCAGGGTCAAACAGGCCTTTGGGAGGCACAATGAGCTGGTGCATAGTCAGTGTCGACCCTGAGGGCACCCTGTGGAAAAGGAGAACGAAGTTCCCAGCCCCCTAATGTCTCATCCTACACAGACGGTTCCAGTCTCATCTTGTACCTCCCTTGATGGGGGATCCCTGCTCCGCTCCTATATGTAGCCAGCCACCTTTGCACTTCTTTCTACCTCCAATTTAAATTAATGTGTATAATCAGAGATTTTTCCTGCGTGAAGTCACTTTATGTTCTTTCACATTCAAGACCCTCCTACCCTCAACTGAAAGGCTTAGAACACGGGTATTTAATTGCATAACTGTCCATTATGAGTTGCATAGATATTTTATTTTTGCAGTGTAGTGTGTTTTGCAATGGCTTCTCGAAGTACGAACTGGAGACATTATTACACATATTATTAACGGGAAGAAGTGGCAGTTCATTTAGAATAAAACGAACTCCCCTTTCTTAATTTTTTTTTATCCTAACAAGTAAGAAAGCGTCTACGGAATGTCCAATCCTTATTCTTTGCGGTTCGGAAAGAAAAGACAGACTGTAAGTGCCTACAGCTGGAAATATGTTTAACAGACCCGTTGTCAGCTCCCTGAGAATGTTTCCAATTACAGAAACCATTGACTGTGAAAACAATCTCCTTTTCATTTTCACTTGCAAATACCCAGAAATAAAGGCAAGCATCTTCACTTGCACTCCCTTTCTGCTGTACTATGTTTGAAGAGGCAGGGATTTTACACCAACTTCTTGGATTATAGCTCAAAATACTTTAATATGCAGCCACTGCTGTGCATTGTATTATGAATGATGGTACTAAGACATAACGAAAAAATAAAGATATAACTTAGAAATGAAACATTCTTGACATGTACATGTGAAAGGGGTCCTCTTTGGAACAGAAAAATCATTTCCCTTTACATAATTCTGCAATACCCTTGTCTGTTTGGAATTTGAGACCTGTTATGACGGAGTTTGCTCTACAACCCAGCATAATCCTTTTTTTTTTGCAGAGTTTTATATAGCGCGAACTTGACCCGAATCGGGTATCAGAGCGCTTTACATAGCACCAGTTGCTATGTAAAGCGATGCCATTTCTAGTGGAAAGTGTAGGGACATTGTGGCTGTGATTTAGGTCATGATTGTGTATTCGATTCGCACAGGTATCAGAGTTATGAGTTGTGGGATAATCACCACAAACTCTGCATTTCCCCCAAGTAAATTTTGGCAGATCAAGCCTGCTAAAATACATGGTCAATTCAGAGATGAGCACAACTTAGTGCCAGAATCAAGCATTCTGCATGTAATTCTTCATTTTTTAAGAGAAATAGTTGATATAAGAGCTGTTCGCTTCGGCTGGTAAACACCTCACCCAAAAGCTTGCAATGAAAGTCTTAGCATTTGGTGGTGTGAGGGCACAGCAGAATAGGGTAGTGCTCTGCCCCACTGAACACACAGGGGCATATTTACAAGCCCCTTGCGCCACTTTTGCGCCGCCGTTGCGTCACGCATGTGACGCAGCGGCGACGCAAACCATGCGCCGCGTTGCGCTATATTTACAACGTGACGCATCTAGGGAGATGCGTCACGTAGTAAACCCCTGCGCCACATGAAACCTGCGTCAAGTTTCATGTGGGCGTACCGGCGCAGGGGGGGTGGGGCGTTCCGGCGCAGGAACGCCTCGGAAAGTGACGTAGTGAAATCTACAAGATTTCACGCAGTCACTTTTCTCGAGCGCTGGTGCGTCAAATCCTTACGCCTGCTTCAAGCAGGCGTAAGGATTGACGCACCATGTTAGGGATAGGGAAGGTTGGAACAGTGCTGGAGTTGCGTCGCGCTGCGACACAACTTCAGCACTGCGCCAACCTTCCGCCGGCAGATGCGTCACGCATCTGCTTATCCTTGCGCCACGATGCGCCGCATTGTAAATGCGGCGCATCGGACGTGGCGCAAGGGTAAACTTGCGTGACGCATTTTCCCTGGCGCATCCCTGCTGATATGCAGGGATGCGCCAGGGAACGTAAATATGCCCCACAGTTCCTCCGTAACATTTAGAGATGTGAAGTGCTGGGTTTCTGATGGTGTAGCCTCAGGCAGCTCTGCCGGCAGAAACCCTTGACCCAGTGGTGCATCCATCAGAGAGGTGCCAGTGGAAGTTGCCCTACCCTTTTCAGGGTGGGACTACAGCTGCAGATTTGTCCTGCTAGGGCCATCATACAAGGCACAGTGGTCCTGGAAAGGATAATGTAAATGTCCCTGACTTGTAGGGAGAAAACTCCTTATAGTTACAGGAAATTTTGTTTTGCTTTTCAGGAATGTGGAAAATTGGGTTGCTGGAGGGGGGTGTGAGCACTTGTCAAGCAACAGTCACAATCCCTGTCAAGGTTGACCACAAACATGTCACTAAATTAACCTGTGCTACATCCTCTGGTAGCTTGGCACAAAAGCAGTCAGACTTAACTTAGAGGCGATGTGTAAAGTATTTATTCAGTAAACAAACTGCAATAAAGTGAAAGCAGAACACAAGAAAAATCCCACACCCATTTAGAAAAATAGAGTAAATAGTAATAAATTATTTGACAACAAAACAGCAAAGATCTAATCAGTGGAACAAGAGTTATGAATTTGTCAAAGTATAAAGTGAAATCTAGCGCCTAAAAATTGAAAGTACCAACAGCGGGCATATAGTTGTGCATGACTGGGGCAAAGTCAAAAGTTGTGGCTGACTGTGATGGAGCGCGGGTCAGATGCAAGACGTGGCTTAGGTCCAGTCTCCGCTCACCTTCGGACTTAAAAGAAATTTTGAAGGAAAATGTCTGAGAAGATAAAGTTCAGTGGTGCAAGGCAACTGGCGGGGTCTGAGGACGAGGCGTCGTTGTCGGGAAGCCACTGGCTGAAGTCACAGTGAAGAATCCTTCATACAGACTTAGGGCCCGATTCCGATGCAGTTAGGAAGGCCTCCTAACGGCATTTGCTCTCTCCGAATCGGATCGGGAGCGTGTCCTTCCGACCGAATCGGAAAGGTTTCTGACCGACCGAGTACGACGCGAGTTAGGCGTTAGGAATATCCCAATCCGAATCCGACGGCATTCGGAATGACCGAGTCGTACGGAGCAGAATCGTACGTCTCTACGGGCCGTGTTTCAGAATGACCGATTACGATGCTGGATTAAGACAGCCTTTCCGAATCATGCCGCCTGACTCGAATCGACAGTCAGAATCAGACTTTGGGGGCCCGTAGCGGGCCCCCCCTGCACCTGGAGCTTTCCCAATCGGGCCCGTGGGGGTACCCATGGGTCCCTCCTTACCAGCCATGCACAGAGTGGCAGGCACCAGAGGGTGTCTGCCACAGGGTGCCCGATTTTCCCCAGCCACCCCTTTCTTCAATGGGAGCCTATGCATTTGGTCGGAGCATAGGCTCTCATTGAAGTCAATGGGAGTCCAACCAAATCATATCTGGAAGCTTCTGGATGCATCGTACTCGGTCGGTCGGACTCTCTCGATCTGAGTTGGTTGGAAACCATTCCCAAGCCGATTCGGTCAAAATGATTTCCAAACTGCATCGGACTCGGGCCCATAGTCTCTTTTTTATGGAAGTTGAAGATCTCTAGCGGACTGAAGCTGCAGACATGAGGGCTCCAAAAGGCTGGTTACCCCTTTTGCGAGGAGCCTCTGAAAAGGATTTGCTACTGTGGAGAAGAAAGTTGCGGGAGCTGCCGTAAGGTCAAGCTGACATGTGATGCCTTGGGCGGATCGACAAGCAGGTAGGTCTTTGTCTCCTCTTATTTCTCAGAGCACTTTTGGGTCCTAAAACTTTCTCAGTCCTAAGTTATGGGTGAGGGCTATCTGGGCACCTTTATAACCACTTCCAAGGGTCCAGGACTAGAGGGGCACCTCTTGGAGGGTCAGGACTCACTCAGGCTGGGTCCAGGTACAAGATGGTTGGAGATGGTTGGAGCCTTTTCTGTCCCTGAAAGTCTGATAAGGAGGTCAGCCAACTAGCCCTTGCAGTCATTCTGGTAGTCCTAGGTTCAAGGAGAAGTGTAGGGCGCAAGCAGAAAGACAGACCTCTGGGGCTCAGGGCAGGTTTCAGGCAGCAGAGCAGTCCTTTAAAGTGCAGTAATGCAGTCTTCTGAAGTTCACAGCAGCAGACAGTCCTCCGAGAGTCCTTCTGCAGGTCCAGAAAGTGAACTGAAGAGTGGGTCTGAGGGTCTTATTTTTATACCGAGTGACTCCTTTGAAGTAGAAGATGTTTCTAGAGGATCCCCTTTCAAACATGCTTGGAATTTCCTGCTTCCCTGTCCTGGCACCAGGCACAAAAGTCTCTTTGTTTGAAGGCAGGCCACATCCTATTGACAAGTGAGGCTGTTCCCAACTCTGCCCCCAAATCCTGCCTGAGATGACACATCCAGGCACTCCTAATCCCTCTATTGTGTGGCTGTCTGGGAGGAAAATACAAACGCCAACTGACAACTACACCCAGTCATGTGACCCAGGAACAGGTTAGAACAGAGGTCATCAATCTGTGGGTCGCGACCCCCAGGGGGGGCGTGGAGTCATGGGAAGGGGGTCGCACTCTTCAGATTGTTAAGTCCCGTAGTTAAAATGCTTCGGCTGGAGTGGTATTCAGGGAATCTCCTGTGAAATCGAAGCCAGGCAGACAGCTATACACGCCTTTCTGCCAGTGTACTGCTGGCCTGAAAGAAATGCAAATGTGCACAACGAGTTAACCTACAAATCCTTTACATTTGCAGATTAACTAGTTGTACACATCTGCATTTCTTTCAGGCCTGCAGCACACTGGCAGAAGGCGCATTTGTTTAGGTGTGTGCCTTACTTCGATTTCACAGCACAGGAGAGTGCTGTTGCAGTTAATTTATCAAATGACTAGAAGCTTTTTGAGTGGAAGTGCATAGAGTTAACTGAGCTGTGAAGTGCTTGCTTTTAATTGTCATTGTATTTACATAGCGCTTACTATACCTGAGAAGGTGTTGAAGGGACAGTTATGTAAAAGAAATTGCACCACATAGGGTCTGGGTATTACTAAAATCTATGGGCCTCATTTACAATGAAAAGGTGTAGGGCAGCGCCACAAGTATTTTTGCTGTGCTGCCCTATGCCAATTTGAAAGGGCAGAAATGGACCGTATTTATAAGATACGGTGCATTCCTGTCCTTTCCGCTGGTGCATAATTTGGTGCCTAGCACCAAAGCAGGCACCCCTGCACCATGCTGCAAGGGTGTCTGTATTGTTGGCAGGATTGTTTTTGTGCAGGAAGGTGTGGAAGCTTTTTCCTCTTTCTATGTGTGCTGCACATAGAAGGAGGAAACAATTGAGGAGAAATAAAGATATTTCTCCTCGTTACGTACCCCCTGGGGCGGCGTACAGTTTTGACGCATCCTCAGGTTTACAGATCATTGTAAATCTGGGTATATGTCAAAATCCATGGGTGTTGCGTGGGAAAACCCACCACAACGCTCATGGAACGCCCCCCTGATGCAGTGTAAGGCAACGCCGTGGCGTGCGCTGCGTTGCCTTACACCATATCTAGGAGGCCATGAAAAGCCACGCAAAGTGACTTTGTGTGGCCTCGTAGATATGGGTCTGCACTCTGCGCAACCAGATTGTCATAAAAAGTGACGCACCAGCAGGGCAAGGGGCTTGTACACAAGCCCCTATATTTTGAAAGTATGAAGGAAGATTAAGGGACCACTTCGTACCCTGGAATTAAAGCATACTACTTGGACCTTACAGTTCAGCATTAATGATTGTAAATGTTATGTTTTAATTATGATGAATGATGTTCAGCTACCTCCAGTTACATGCAGCTGTAAATGCCAAGCCGTCAGCATCCCATGAAATATAGTAGGGTTTTCCTCTGATGCCGCACAATAAAGTTGCAGCCCATGCATTACAGCTATTATACCAAGGGCCACTGGGATTATGTGATTGGGCGGCTGCAGCAATTTTAGCATAATTATAGATTTGCTGCATTTGCCACATAATACATCCTCTTCCGCATATTCTGCTGATTTTAACCAAAAAACATTTTTTTACTAAAAAGGTTCAAAAGTTACTAAAAAGCAGCAACAGGTGTTGCCGCTCAGTAGAAGGCCCTTTGTAAAGCTGCACTGGTCACCTTTTTGTTGCTTATTGCTATATATGGGTGTAAACTGGTACTAATGAGGTGCAACCACAGATTGACAGGTTCTCTGGAGAACATTTTGGTTGTCAATGATAAGGAGTACCGGGTTCTAGAGTTTTTTGTCAGTAGGGGGGTTCTTACGCCTAGAAAATTTTGACGGGGGGTCTCGGCATCAAAAAGTTTGAAGACCACTGGGTTAGAGGAAATAAATAGGACAGTAAAATACCAAGGGGCTTATTTACAAGGCCCTTGCGCCACTTTTGCGTCATTTTTAACATGGGAAAAGTGACGCAAAAGTGGCGCAAGGGGCTTGTAAATCTGCCCCCAATTTTCTAAAAGTGGCGTTTTCAACACTGTTGGGTCGATTCCGATCTCGGCCGGTAGGGCTCCGAATCGGACTCGGCATTACCGGATCCGATTCGGAGCCCTGTTTCCCGACCGAGTCGGACGTGCGTCCGGGCGAGCGAGTACGATGCGAGCGGCCGCGAAATCGCCGACCGACTCGTTCGCGGGACTCAACCGCTCCGACCGACTCGCTCAGACACGACTCGCACCGCACAATGGAGACGTTCCCCGGCCGGGTAAGTACGATGCGCGCCGCGAGCAGTCCGACCGACCCGCGCCGTCCAGCTCGAAAGAGCAGTCAGAGCCGCACTTTGGGGGTCCGTGTCGGACCCCCCTGTATGCATAGCCGCGCGAGTCGCACACAGGGGGGACCCATGGGTCCCCCCTACCTGTGCATGTACGGCACGATTCGTGTCAACGCGTACCCGCTGTAGGGGGCGCCCTTGTTCGCCTCGCACCCATTGAGTCAATGGGAGCCCGCGTACGCGTTGTACTACCGGCTCCCATTTACTTCAATGGGAGTCCGACCGAATCGAGTCCGATAGCATGCGAACGCATCGTACTCGTTCGGTCGGACTGCTAGGGTCCGATTCGGTCGGAAATCTCTCCGGGTCCGGCTTGGTCGGAGAGATTTCCGGCCCGAATCGGAATCGGCCCCTGTGACTTAAAATCCGACTTTACCAATAAGGAGGATTTTATATTACAATTTCTAAGACAAAAACATGACTTTCCCACCTGCTTCCAATCAGAACTTATTAAGCACTTATTAAATGTAATAAGGTAACCCAATGTTATCCTGTAGGAGAGGTAGGCCTCACATCAGTGAAAAACTTATTTCTGAGTTTTTCACTACCAGGACATGTAAAGCATACAAGTACATATCCATTTTTTTAATTACAATGCATCTCGCACTATGGGCTGTTTAGGGCCTACCTCAAGGGTGATTTGTATGTAAAAAAAAGTGGGTTCAAGGCTTGGCAAGGGGGTTATTCTGCCAAGTCAAATTGGCAGTATAGAACTGGTAAGAGGCTGCAATGACAGGACTGAGACATGTTTTAAGGGCTACTTAAGTGGGTGGCAAAATAAGTGCTGCAGACCCACTAGTAGCATTTACTTTGCCAGCTCTGGGTATATGGTATACCACTTTACTACTAAATGTAATATGCCAATCAGATTTGAGCCAACTTTACCATATTTTAAGGAGTGAGCACAAGCACTTTAGCAGTGTTAAAGTGCACAGAGTCCTAAGGCCAACAAAAACGAATTCAGCAAAAATAGGAGAGTGAATGCAAGAGGTTTGGTAGAAGACCACACAATGGCTGACAGGTCTAACAAGTAACAAGCCCCCATTTTTAGGGTTTGTTACAGCATAGTGAGAGAGAATGCAGAAAAGGTTGCATCAATAAGGTGTCCCACTCAGTATTCAACAATATGGAAAATGCATATAAATGTAATTGATGAACCGGTGGATGCACTATCATCACAGGTATCTCAGCCAGGCATGCAGGAATCTCTATATGCATGGTGCACAGTCTTTGAATATAGGTGAAAGCCTCTGCATACCTGGTGGGCTGGCAGGCTGCTTATCAGGGGCTAAATGATCTCATTTGCCTTCCTGGCTAACACGGATTGTGCTTTCAGATTTTTATGTATGTTAACAGGGACAGAACTACTGTTTTCTCTTTATATAGGGTAAAACTCTTTGGGCCTGATTCACAAACTGCACTTTGTAGTACATTTTAAAGTACAAAAGTTATTACAAAGTGCTATTATAAACTACTCCTTTGTAGTAAGTCTGCATCGCCATTATTTTTTTATGGTAGGGTGTTGCAGTGCCACTGGTTGGCCATGTGCATTGTTGGACGTACTACAAAAATGTAAGTCATTTCAAAAGTGCCATTTGTGAATACCGAAAAGTAGAAAACTTACTCAAAAACTTAAGTCACCTTTGTGAATAAGGCCCTGAATTAGTAACTTTTACATCATTGAAGTTTACTCAGTGTACCTAATGGGTAAAATGTGCAGTACTCTATGTAACAGAACATTGTCTGGCAATGCTTTCCGCTGTTTATGTTTGATAGTATAATTATAGCAATAGTGCTAAGTTAAGGTTAGTTGTACCATAAAATTTGTATATTGAGGTATTTTTTTACGTTCTACTTGTTAACATACACATTACTTTAAGAAACATTTTTAATGTAGATCAGAAGCGTGCACCACTACTATGTAGATATACAAGAGCTTCATAAGTTATAAAAATGCATATAATGAACCGGTGGATGCACTTTTGCAGTTATACAAGACCTTAACAAAATAGGCATACATGCACACTGCACTGAGACAGTCCTGATCGCTGTGACCAAGGACATCAGGGCCCTCCTGAATTGCTGCCAAATGACTGCCCTCATCCTCCTGGACCTGTCACCCACCTTCAACACCGTCTCTCATCATATCTTGATCAACAGATTCTATCACATCGAAATCCAGGGAGATGCCCTCAAATGGATTGCCTCATACCTCATCGTAGGAACCCAGAGAATCCATCTCCCACCGTTTACCTCAGAACCCAAGAGTATCATCTGCGGTGTCCCCCATGGAACATCCCTCAGTCCCACCCTCTTCAATACATGCATGGCCCCCTGGCCAACACCATCCAATTGCACGGAGTCAACATCATCTCTTACGCCAGCGACACCCTACTCATCCTCTCACTGTTAGAAGAACCCTCCACCATCAAAGTCAACTTCAACAAATGTATGATGAACGTCGCAGACTGGATGAAAGACAACTGTCTCAAGCTCAACACGGACAAGGCGGAAGTCCTCGTCTTTGGAAAAAATACCTTGCCTTGGAACGACGCATGGTGGCCTGCTGAACTCGGCCCTTCTTTTGCCCTGAAAGACCACACCCGCAACCTCAGCATCACCTCGGACAACAAGCTATCTATGAGGAAACAGGTAAATGCAGTCTGGTCTGCCTGCTTCCACATCCTACGCATACTCTGCAAGATCTTCAGGTGGCTCGCAGTTAACACCAGGAGGACAGTCATGCATGCCCTCGTAACCTGCAGGCTAGACTATGGGAGCCCACTCGACGTAGGAAGCACCGCACGCTCCCGGAATAGGCTACAGACAATACAAAACTCAGTGGCAAGATTCACCGTCGACCTCCCCAGATGGACCAACATCACACCCCTCCTCAATAAGCTGCACTGGCTCCCGACTTAGAAGAGACCCACGCATACAAACCCCTGCACAATGAACACCAGCATCCATCAACAGACGCATGACCTTCCACCAACCGACCTGACACCTATGATCCACCTCCCTCTTCCTCGCTGACACCCCACTGATCCACCAAAGCAACTGCGGAGGATGCTCATTCTAACATCTGGCTGCCAAAGCTTGGAACGACCTTCCCCTGCACCTCAGGACTGCCTCATCACTCCAACAATTTAGGTAAGCACTCAAGACCTAGTTGTTTGAATGAACAGATCACCAGGAAGAGGTTAGCAGTCCTCAGCGCCTTGTGACCCTCACGGCTGATTTGCCACGCTCTATAAATCCTTGATTGATTGATTGACATTCATTCTTACTATTTTTATAACTTTGTGAAATGCAGTTAGAAAAAAAGGAACCAGGCCACTGTATAGCTTCTGAACTTTGCAGCATGGTGTATGAAATGATAGCCATCAATTGTAACCCAATAATTATATTTTATATATCTTACCACTGTTTCCATTTTATTTTAAAATAGATTCTAATTGATAGTAAAGGGTTATCTCACATTTCTGATTTACGATAGAGTGGTCCAGTAATTAGCTTCTGGTGTTTGTGCTATTATTTAGAAGAATGTTTCAGAGATACTGCAGGCTCATATTATTCTGACCTTTCTTGATACACACCTGATACAGAAACAATATTTAACATTCTATGGTGTCTATGCCATAATGAAGGGGATCCTATAATGTTTGCATCGTTTTAAATGGCCACATTTCCTATTTATATTATGCAGAGTCACATACAATGTGGCAATACAATAGCCCTTGGACATTGCAGACTAGGGGCCTGAGTGACATACTTGCCTGTGGTTATACATTATATGACTTACTTTTTGGTTACCTGGAGTGTGTTCTGTGAAGGTGCCCTTTAGAAAATGTATACAAAAAGCAATGGATGAAATGCTTGAATTAATCTCAGCCATTGGTAATTACTCGGGCCACATCCCAAACCATCCTTCTTTTGCACATTGTGCCACCTCAGTTTGGGCCCAGCTATATGCAAATCAGCCTTGACCATGCTCTAATGGGAACAATCCAGCCCGAACTGCCAAGCCAGGTCCTCCATGAACCGGAACACAAGCAACCCAAGACCCGTTTCACCTTTGTTATGGGCTCATCAACCAGGCATAGTTTGTTCCAGTGACACAGTGTGC
Organism: Calotriton arnoldi; assembly: GCA_963921515.1. Classification (NCBI taxonomy): domain Eukaryota; kingdom Metazoa; phylum Chordata; class Amphibia; order Caudata; family Salamandridae; genus Calotriton; species Calotriton arnoldi. The sequence continues at coordinate 32,635 of CAWUFW010000498.1, forward strand.
ACAGGACCCACATCTGGGCATACCCATCCCACTTAGGACACCATATTTAAGTATACAAAAAGTGATGGATGTAATGCTTGAATTAATTTCAGCCAGTGGTTATTACTTGGCCCGCATCCCAATCCATCCTTCTTTTCGAACACCATGCAACCTCAGTTTAGACCCAGCTATATGCTAAATCAATCTTGACCCCGATCTAATTGTAACAGTCCAACCCAAACTGCCGTGACCATCTTTGCATGTTATTCCCCCAGATTTTTTGGGCATTCACTACCTTATTTTTGATGAACCCGTCACTGTTAGCATTAGTGGTAAAGTGCTTGTGCTCTACCTTCCAAACATGGTGAAATTGGTATACCTCTAATTCCCTAGTTGATGGAACTCCATGTACCCATCACCTGTACATTAAGTGCTACAACTGGACTGCAGCACTCATTTTGCCATCTTCTAAAGTAGCACTATAAAACATCACTGGTTTGCCAACCTTTGGAATTAATACTCATTGTTTAACCATAATGTAGGCCCTTAAGGCTCATAGGGTAGGGTGAATGGTATATAACAAAGAAGACATCTGTACTTAGGTTTTACATGTCCTGTCAGTGAAATATTCTCACTGCAGCAAGGCTAGCTCTCCTATAGACTAGCACTATGCTACCTTATTACACTTAAAAAGTGATACCTTTAGTTTTGGAGCCGATAGAGAAATACGTCTTCCACTCATTATATTGTAATTTTATATTCTCTTTAATGGTTGTTAGATTTTAAATTACTATTTTGAAAATGCCACTTTTAGAAAGCTGTTTCTTTTTGCAAAAATCAAATGTGCCTTTATGCCAGTCCAGGGTCACATGACTGTTAATTGCTCTTCTGTGGTGTGATGTGTATTCCTTCCAGACAGGGGGGAAGGGCCTGTGAGTGTGGCAAAGAGTGGTCCTCTCCTGAGCAGGATAACCTGGGTGTTATAATCTGCCTCTTCTTAGCTTTGAAGGGAAGCCTGAGGGCTGTACCCAGCCTCATCCTGACTTCTGAAGATACCTGCCCTATCACTGGCAAATGTATCCTGCACCTAGGCCTGTTTGCCCTTTGTCCCCTTATACAGATTGGAGGTAACCCCAGGAAAAGGGAAGAACTGACCAGAAGCAGTTTAGCCTAAGACAAAGGAAGCGCCCCCCCACACAGTCTGCCACTTGGTATAAAGTAGAAACCTCAGAACCTCTCATTCGATCACTCCTGGAACTTAGGAGGCTCAGAAGAATAACTGCTCTGCTGTCTAAAGCCTAGAGGATGACTCTACTTGCCTTGAACCCAGGACCCCAAAAGTGACTCCAAGGGTCAGCTCGTCCTACCTGAACCATGCTGCTAGCCTCTACTGGAGTGAGTCCTAACCCCCAAGAGGTGACCCTCCAGGTCCTGGACCCTTGGCTGCTGTTAGAGTGTACTCCTCCAACCACAAATCAGCAAAAAATGGACTTCAGATGAAAAATCAAAGGTTCTGGGCTCTTCAGAAAGGACTGTCCCTGCTCTCCTCGTGAATACAAGTGGACTTCACTGAGGCCAATGTGGGGCCTGCTTCTATCTGCCAATGTCACCTTTCTGGATACAGACGCCGTACTTTACTTTCTGGAGCTCTTTGTGTCAACAACAACTGTCCCGCATTACCCACCAATGGTGAAGTTTGGATGGTTGAACAGCTCTTTGCACTGACGAAGACTGCACCATCAATGCGATGTTCTGACCAACGCTTGAAACACTGCAACCCGCCATTGATGAGCTCCTCTCTGGATCCAGCTTGCAGCCCTATGGTGGACTACCTTACTGACGAGTGCTTCAAGCGTGAAAAATGCACTAAATTAGAAGGTAAAGTTTCTACCGGGACAAGCCTGGTCATTGTATCCTACCCGCACTCCATCGTGGTCGGCCCAATCTTCTAACTTTGATCAGATCCAGAATAACCAGATAACTTCAGCTGCCACTTTCTGCTTTTTGGTGCTAGTTTTACGTAAAACTTAAAAAAATTATAACTTCGTTTCTACTCTAACCTATTTTTTGTTTTTTGTTGGTTTAGTGTAATTTTATTTATAAGATTTTACTCTATTGGTGTCGGATTTTTCTTGTACTATGTTTTCACTTTATTACTGTTTGTGCACTGCATAAATACTTAACACAGTGCCTCTGAGTTAAGCAAGACTGCTTTTGTGCCAAGCTACCTGAGGGTTAAGCACAGGTTAATTTAGTGACTGTGAGTCACCCTGACAAGGATTTGTTATTAAAGTCATGACTTTTGTGTAACTCTACCAGGTGTTCACGGATGAACTTGGTTCAATGCACCAGCGATGAATGTGAAAGGCAAGTTATTGTGGCCTCATAAGATACTATTCAATGTGTAATTGACATAGTAGTATTGTTTTTGGGTACTAACCATCCCATGAAGGGATCAGGGGCACCATGGAAACAGTAACAAACCTTTTTTCATTATTCACAGTGTCACACACACTGTACTAAGAAGAATGAACACTTTTAAGTTAAAAGTATTTATTACTACAGAAGCAATCGTTTTCTCAGTACATCTAAAACAATTACACAGAATATTATAAAAACAGCAACAAGACATTATAAATAAAGAAAATAAGATGAACGTTTCCAGCATTCTTAAAATGTCATTTAAAATGCTATCTAGAACCTAACGCCCTAACACCTACTTCTATGCGCTAGACAATGAGAGCATAAAAGGCAGAGCAGCTTTCAGTCTAGAGTTTCTTAGGGAGATGAGACACACTGCATACCTTGTTGACAGCAAAGGCTGACTTTATCAGTGAAGGTGTGAAGACAGTGTTGACCATGAAAAGCAGGAACCCGCTGCGGTAGCAGTCAGTCAGTCTTCCTCTGGGACTTCAAGTAAGTAAAGTAAAGTAATAGTTTATTGTTTGGTTAATTAAAACCTTTACAATTCCTCATTAAAAAAGTTGTAGCAGCAATGTTCATGATTTAAAACAAATTTAAAAATAACATTCCATAAAACATCCGTGCATAATGCTAACATCAATGATACAATTATCAATAATTGTTGTCTAATACAGTACTGACTTAAAATTTGATAAAACAAATACTCAGTTCTCAGTAAAGGGGTAAAAGTGCAATAATCAGTTACTTTATGACCAGAGGTAGTAGTAGATTTCTGTGGACTGTTATGCATATGTCATCCGGGTGAGGGGCAACATAAATAATTGTTGTTTGCTATAACGTGACACTTTAAAAGTCTTTTTAATGCAGTAATAAAGCGTACCGGTCGTTTAACAACCGAGTTTCTCCCCTACAGCTTCGATAAATTGCACGAAGCAACACGCTAGCTGAACATCACCTCCTCCGAAGCATGCCGTCAGAGCTTGTCTACAGGTTCTTATCCCCTTGCTTACAAAGAATGGCTTCAGTAATTGGCGTCGTTCAGCTTGTAGTTCTCTGCAGATACACAAAAGGTGTAATACACTTTCGCTGACTTCCTCACATAAACGACATGTTGTCTGACACCGGCGATCGTTTCCAAGGGGGAAGGTGCAGCAATGATGTTAAGATGCCCATTCGGAAATGAAGATATTTTTCTTTCTTCCTCCTATTGAAGCCTACACCTAGGTAAAATTGCGGAGAGGACTTGACGTAACTTTGGACAACAAACCATCCGTGGGCTCTTTCTGCAAGTGCCGCCTTGTCTTCTACTAGGGATAGTTTTTTCACTGTCTTATTTGCGATTTGTTTAAAGCATTGGTAGGACCCTGAGGCCGCCCAGAGTTCCTCCAGGCCCAGGCGCTCTTTTGATGCTGTCAGATAGCTCATAGCTGCGCAGTCCCTCTTTCGATGTATTTCGTTCCACAGGTAGGACTTCAGTGTTCCTGCTTCGGCCCTTTTGATCCTGTACCAGCTCTTGGCGTAAGCTCATTAAGGGCTAATTCTTGGCTTTGTAGGCCGAATTCTAACCTTATTTGGGCTGGCGAAACATACTTACATACATTCTGGCCGCTCTTGAGACAATGCTATCTAATGTAGCCGTGTCTCTTCCCCTCAAACACTCACTCCTATAAGTGATTGCCGGAATGAGCTTTGCTTGCCAGACTTGTAGAAGGGTAGTAAGACTTGAACCAGTAGTTTTATTTTTGATAGATGTTATCGCTGCCGCAATAGAGTTGCCTCTTCTTTTGATGACATCTTTTTTGTGAGTTGAATGTGCCTCTATTGTCTATTGTCACTCCTAAGTATTTGTGTATTGGTCAACTACTTCTATTGTTGAGTTAGCCAAGTGCAAGCAGAAATTAGAGGTTTTCTTTCTCGGATGAATCCTCATTACCTTTGTTTTGTCGTAATTGATTTTTAAACCATTGTTTACTGAATATCTACTGGATGTGTCTAATAAATGTTGAAGGCCAATGGGGGTTCGACTAACCAGCACAAGGTCGTCTGCATACAGGAGGTTAGAGAGTAACAGCCCTCCTATGTTTGGTGCATTAGAGTTACAAGTGTCATGTTCAGAAGATAGATCCGACATGTACAAGTTAAAAAGTGTTGGTGCCAAGACGCACCCCTGTTTGAGCCATATGGTTGTTGGGATTTTCCGGGACAGGAACTTACCATCTCCTAGCTTGACTTGAACCCACGTATTTGTGTGGAGAAGTATTAACTGGTTTAGGAGGGCAGGTGGTATTTTCTTATCCTTGAGCTTTTGCCAGAGTTTGCTCCTGTCGATTTTATCAAACGCTGACGAATAGTCAATGAAACACATAAATAGAGGGTGTTTTGCTGATTTCGCCCCATCTACCAATAGGGACAGGGCAAGAATGTTTGTAGTTGTTCCCATGCCCTTGCAAAAGCCCATTTGATTGATGGGTATGATTGATTTTTCGTCTGACCAGGGAATGAGGTCTTCCAAAAGTAGGCCAGCGTAATATTTCGCTTCGATATCGATTAAAGCCACAAGCCTATAGCTGTTTGCTGAGTTCTTGTCCCCTTTCTTATATATTGGGGATATGATTGACCCCCTCCAAGAGTCCGGGATGGTGTTTCCTCCTGCGATTTGTGCAAACAATGGTAGCAGTTTGGAAGCCCAGTATTCTGGGTCTTTTTTAAATAGGCTTGGTGGAATTCCATTGGGTCCCGGGGCACCCTCCCGCTTGCCTTTAGCTATCCTGTCCTTGATCTGGCGAGTTGTGAACGAGAGATGCTCGTTTCCTGAAGTAACATTTTGATTAGAAGGAATTGCCTCAGAGATATAGCATGTGCTCTGCTTCTGATCAGAATTGAAATGGTGAAGCAGATACGTGGCCCAAGGTTCCTCTGTCAGGTGTGAGGTGATTCTTTGAGCATTCGTGTTGGCTAGTCTGTTTATTGTGCGCCAGAATCTTGTGCTGTTGTTTGATTTTGAGTCGTGTAGCAGTCTAGCCCACAGCTTTTTGTCCGCGTCCCTTTTTGCCTGCCAGATTATTTTTGTCTTTTCCGCTTTGAGTTGCGCTAGGTCCCTTTGTAAACTCGGATCCTGCCCTGTGTGCCGAAGCCTGTGTAATATTTTGTTTATTGCTTTCTTGAGCTTGTGGAGAATAGAAGTTTTTGTAATAAGACAGTGTTTGTCTTGACGGTCTAAATACCTGTTTGTCGTTGGAGCTGGAGGAGCTCTTGCCATGTGCTTTGCTCCTAATGTTTTAATGAAGTGTTCCCAGTGCGTTATCTCATTTATATCAATCTCGTCCCTTTGTTCCCATAATGACTTCGCTGAGGCCAGTAGTTCATCAGGGTGGTTGGTTTTGAATTTGATCCTCCTGAAATTATCCGTGTATATAGACTCGAGGTCCTCAGCAGGCTGATCTAATGGTGATCCAGTTATTCTTGTGGAGATTTCCTGTGGCAGATGGTCACTTTGATCTTGGGACCCTACCTGGAAGCCTGTAATCATGCTGAAGAATGATAAAGATACGAAGGTGTAATCTATTAGCGTGCTTGAGGTTGCACTGTGAAATGTTGTAGCCGGGGGCTGATCTCCCTTGAAGCGCCCATTTAGTGCCACAAAGCTTAGGTGTTTCAGATCCTTGACGAAATTCCTAGCGAGTACTGATTGTTGACTCTTGGTACTCAGCTCCTGACACGGGATATTCCAGGCAGTATGTTGTTCCTCAAGTAGCTCGTCCCTCGACTGTGGCCCCATTAGGTGCATGTTGAAGTCTCCTGTCAGCAGTAGATTTGAAGTAGGTTCTTCCTAGAGCAGCCTAATAATTTCTGCCTCAACCATTTTAACTCCTTTAATTTTTTCGCGAGGATGTATATAGATGTTTAGGAGTAGTATTTGTTGAATAGTGTTTCCATCTCGTATACTCACTCTGAGTGCTTTAATTTAATTGCGTTGGTGGAAGATGTGAAGGTGTCAACATCTTCCGTCGCTGTTATTGTTTTTATTGATGAATAAATTGTTAGACCGCCCTTTAGATGTCCAAAATTGGAGCCTTTCACTGCTGGAGTATGATGGGTTTTGAAACCAAATAAGTGGTAGGGTGCTTCTAACCATGTTTCTTGTAACAGGATGAGATCGAAGCCTTGAAAATAGTCCATAAGGTCTTTATCTGATGTTTTATTGCCCAGACCGTTTATATTCCAGGAACAAATTTGTAGGTGGCGATCGCTTGGAGGTGTTTGTTTTATCCAAAGTCAAGTACTCTCCTCTTGTTGGTTTATTGTCCTCGCTAGCCAGGACCAGTCATCCGGCCTGGTTACTCGGTGTTGATCATTCATTTCTGATGGTCTTGCGTCCGTACTGCGCGCACCTTTAAGCACTTATTGTGACTGCAGGCCCGCTAAAGAGTTGGCTGCATTTGCTTGCTCTCTTTTGTTTGAAATCAGTGGAACCGGGTAGCCAGGCTTTTGATAGAGTAGTATTTTTATTCCCCATGCTTTTAATTGGGGTTCTTCGTCCAGAATCCTCCTCACTATATCTTCTGAGGTCCAGGTTGTCTTTGTTATTTCTCTATCAGAAATTCCTTTGATGTTTTTAAATGCTATTCTTTCCAGATCGTGCGTTCTTATATCCGCCAAGTTTTTAATTGCTTCAATTAAATGTAAAATGTTCCCTCTGTTGAGGATGTCCCCACAACCTCTAGATTTGTATTCAGGGATAAACAGAATTGAGTTGTTTTTGAGTTGTGGTTGACTGGCGGTTGGCAGTTTTGCCGGGATAGCTAATTCCTCTTCGGGTTGAAGGTTGGAAAGATCCACTCTGAGGCTACAGTCTTCCCTGGTGGTAGTAGTTGGTTTCCTTAAAGTGGCTGCCTCTCCAGGTTTTTTCTTGATAGAGTATGCTGGAGCTCTCTTGCATTCGTGCTTTCTGGCTTCATTTGATGTATTTGCAAATGGCTCTGTCGGTTCATCCGCTGTCTTAACCGGTTTAGTATCTGGATCTCCTAATGTTGGAATGGTCAAAGGGCTTGGTTTGTTGTCTCCTTCTGTTATCCTGGGAATGGCTACCTCTGCTGATCTTTTTTTGATGGAAGATGCTGAGGCTTTGGAGCTTGCATTCTTTGTGCTTCCATCTGATGTTTTAGTAGATGGCCCTGTTGATTCATCCGCTGTCATATCCACTTTGTTTTCTGAATCCCCTAATATTGAAATGGTCGAATGGCTCAAATTGTTGTCTCCTTCTTGGTACAGTAGTTCCTTTGTTTTGCTAGCAGCTTGTCCTTTTGACCCAGGTCTTACGCTACCTGTATGGAAGTAATCCAATATGTTCTTTTTCTTCTTTCTTCCCTTTCTCCTTTGCTTGTGGCTATGTGCTTCTTTCCCCCCTGCATGGGGCTGTTCTGAAGCTTCTAGTTCAAGCTTTATTTGTGATGTTTCCTCCAGGTGGTAGTCATGGCTATGTTCCAGGCCCATTCTGTTCTCTAGTAAGTTGTGGCATCCAGGATCCCTGCATTTTTGATCAGCAGTTTCTTTGGCAGCGCTGAACGGCCTGGCGGTTGGGTCCTTGACCGGTCGTGTTTCGTTATCAGAATCATTTGGGGGACCTTTTGCCCCTTCTATGTTGACCGTGTCCTCCTGACTGCAGGTTGATCACTTTAAGGGGCCTTTTGTTTGAACCTCCTGAGGTAAAGTACTGGGGCTTTTTGATGTTTTCCTGATATCTGCCAGGATATCCCCTATTACCTCTGGGAGGGTGGAGAGTTTATCGACAATAGCAAAGCAGGTGCAGTGCGTTGGGAATAGTTGCGTGTCTGCCTGGGCCCTTTGGATCAGGTTATTCATGTCTGCTAGTCTGCTGTCAATATTTGAGATATGGATGGCCACTGAGTTAAGGATCGATAATTGAACATCCATCTTGCCTGAATGATACTGCATTGACTTGATGGAAAGCTGCAAGGTGTCCAGTAAAGAATCCCAGAGCTTATCTGAGTCTAATTGATTTAATCCTTTAGTGTCAGTTTGCTGAGCGGGGAAGGCCTTTGCCTGCCAGACGGCAGAAGAATGGAAAAGCTCTTGCTGATCATGGTTGTAAGTTGTTTGGGCTAAATTGCCGGTTATTACGCTTTGTAGGTCCTCTGTGGTTCCCAATTCCCTGTCCTTAGTTTTTTTGTCTGAACTACTAAAAGAAATGGTAGGTTGTGTGTTAGGCAGGAGAGGGAAGTCAGTGCTGGAGCAGTTGGTTGCGGCTGAGTTATCCCGTTTTGGTGTTCTATTATCGTTTCTCCTTAGGCTCTTTGCCCCACTGGGGCTGATCTCTATGTGCCGTACTTCCCTACCTATTTCCGGGCTGGTATAGTTTAAGTCCTTCTGTCCCAGAGGTTTTTGCAGCTGTGGCGCTAGAGGATCAGTATGGTTCTCTTCTTCCATGTGCATGACTTTATTGTGTGTTGGCGTGGGACTGTATGCCAAGCTTTCTGGGCGCTCTACGAGTGCCTCGTTGTGGGAGAAGGGTGTTGGGCCAGGGGCAGTTGTAGGCGCTTTTCCAGTATTTTGAGGATTGACGTCAAAAATTAAATTTGTTTTCCCAGAAAGAATTTTGATAATTGGTTCAAGTGGTATACCTGTACCAGGCTCAATCCTAGTAGAAAGTGCTCCTGTTATTGTTGTGTGGTTCACACAAAAAGCTATTTCCATTTTTGGTGCTTGACAAGATCCAATGCGGTCTCTCTTTGTTAGGGCACTGGCTTTTGGGCTGGGCACTAAACCCCCTTCCTGTCCTTCCCAATGTGGGGTGCTTGAGACTGTGGGCTTGTTTTCCCTGTTGGCTTCTGTACCTTTGCTGCCTTGATCAGGCGTGTCTGCCTTGGGACCTAGATAGTCTGTTTTCACCGGGCACAAGGGAGAGGGGAGGCCGTTTAGACATTCGTTGCTTGTGCAGAGGGCTGCACCTGCGTCCCTCAGAAATGCACATTTTGTGTAGATCTTTGGCTGATAACTGGTTGTTGTGGTTTTTGTGTTCAGTTCGGGGCCTGCAACATCTACCAGGATCTGGTTGGGGTTTTCTCCCATCGTTGAGTTCTCCTTGCTGGATATGTCAGTTAAACCTTTGCTCTTTGTTTACCTTTTATTCAATATGGCTGTGACAGTTCGTCTTTCCCTGCCTGATCTCATCTCATCAAAACCCCTGTGTACCTGTTATTCCTGTGGTTCCTGTCGTTCTTATGGGTCCTGTTATTCCTAAGGTTCTTAAGGCTCTTTTTATTGTAAGTGGGTCTTTAATGCTTTGATGTTCTGAATAAGGATCCTGTTTTCAATTTTTCCCGCCCTTTTTGGTATTTGAATTCAGCCCTTTATTATTTTTGTTTGCTGTTTGTTTTGTGTTTTGGTTTGTTATTTATTGTTTGTTTGTTTGTTTATTTGTTTTGTTTGTTGTTTATTTGTTTCTTTGACGTTTTAGGATTTGTTTGCTTTCTAATTTTTTGATTTGCCTCTGATTTTTCCTAAAGTAATTCTCTTCTCCTTTTGGTTTCCTTTCTTCTCCTTTGGTTTCCTTTGAATTTCCTGTTACTTTGTCATGGGTTTTTCTTGCCTTTATTCTTGCCTTTTTCTTGCCTTTGTCGTTACCGTGGTGCCATGGTACCGTGATACTGACGGTATTACAGGATTTCTAGAAGTTGCTAATAATTGCTGGTGAGACTGGAGTACTGGTAAGTAGTGTTTTGTGACTTTATAGTCTGTAGTCTTTTGAAATTTAAGGGGAGCTTCAAGGGCAGCAGTTTTGGCAGTTTTCTTCCGTTTTGACGGTCTAGCATGCTAGCAGGCTAATGTTTTGCCCCTCTCTCTCACAAGAAGCTGTGAGGCAGCTCCCGTAGACCCCCGGAGCTCACTCCAAACAGACGACTGCTGCATGGCCCCCCTGCGTGGCTCAGGGACGCTGCAGGCCAGCCCGGTACGGCCCCGGGGCCGCCCCAGCACAACCCAAACTGCTGTGCCCATCCCCCCCAGCAGAAGCGTCCACCGGAGCAGCAGGGCAGGAGGCAGGGAACAAGGTAGGTGAGTGGGAGGGAGGCAGAGAGGCAGAGAGTCACGCTGGAGAACCGCTGGCAAGCTGGGAAAGCACTCCGCAGTCACCCGCGCTTACCCTCTGCCGCCACTTCTCCCCAAGGTCTGTATCCTGCGTTTGTCCTGGGTGCCAGCGGGTAATCTCTGTCCCCCGCGGCCACCGCTTGCTGCCACTTGCCACTTGCCTCTTGCCGCCGACTGTAGCCCGTTCACCCGCAGCTCGGCTCGGCTCTGCTCTACGCTCGGTGTTACTTCAAAAGACTACTTCCTGTGGCCGCCGACCTCTGGGACTTGGCTTTATCAGCATCAGTCTTCTTTCGAGATGTATCATCTGCAAAATGTGAAGTGCGCTGGCAGCTGGTGAGATTGTCTCTAGCAGAATCTATGGCAATAATCTGGGCGAATGACCTCTCCTGCCAAGTGGCACTCCTTATATATTAAATGTTATCAGAAATTTGAATTTCTGACATAAGTGGGGGACTGTTTGACACAGATTATTGTATCAAGGTATGTATTCCAGATGAATTTATAAGGACAAATTACATCAATTCAGACTACATTACTCGTCTGTATGTGATCTGTATCTTAACATGGTGAGGAGGAGATATTTGGCACAGACGATAAAGTCTGGCGACATCTGTGTTAACAGTCAGACATGACAATGATTCTGCATAAATCAGGGAATATTGCGGCTTCAATTAACTAAGATGGAGTCGGGCCTACATAGGATGGCATTGGACCTTAGGACTTTACGTCATTCCCGACTTGCACAACTAAATGTGAAATCATAGGGGTGTGTCTAACCAATATGAATTTGACTAATGTGTAGAGACAGTCATGCTCCCAAGTCATCGTCTATATTTACCTGGGATAAGATACAGGTCTAAAACATATGTAGGATACTTGAAGTATACTATAACATAACATAAAAGCGATAGGTGCATTGTAGATATAAAAGATAAATAAATCATATGGGATAATATATTGTTCACAAAGCAAAGCATGAATATTGGTAATCTTGCGTTACAGCTAATAATAACAAAATCATATTTCATAATCCATAATATAAATGGGCCAGATTAAAAATGAGCGGTATAAAAACATTTTAAAGAGTTCATTAAAAGAGAGAAAAAGGTTTTCTTTTTCAGTTCTTAGTTCATACAGGCTTTGTGGACATATGGTGGATATGGGTTATGATTCGTTGGTCATCTTACTTGTTGAGTCCATTCCTTATCATAGGACATGCCGACATCAACAAGAGCAAGTGAAAGATGATGAAGCCACAGCCAATTAACAGTATTGTGATCGGAAATCCTCCAAAAAGGCAGGAGAACTGAAAATGAAAAAATGACGGAATCAGTCTACATACTGCTTTAAATCCAGTCACTAGATCAGATCCAATGTTCTTAAAAAATTCACACCACCAGTTGTTACAGATTAATTAAATATCGTTTGCAAGATGTCTGCAAAATGTGTCCTGTATTGTGTATATAAAAGCTGTTGCAGGATTCAGAAGCAATCCTGTCTGGCTGCAGATGATAAACTTCAACCACTGAAGTCAAAGGGACTTCTTTTTGAAAGAGAATGCACAATAGTCTGTTCAAATTACAAAATACACAGATTTCATACTTATACTAGACCAAAGGTTGTTTCTAATAATATTTCTAGGTGGAAGATACAAGGTCTTTCCACAACACTGTATTGTTTCTGAAACCGTTATCAGGTACGGCTGGCTAGGTTCCAACCCGCAGCAAGTAACATTTGTTAAAAACAAATAAGAGCAGTTATTTAAAAGTTCATGAGGTATGGGTATGAATGCGGGCAGGGGGACAGTTAAGATGCAACTTAAACCTTGCATCAAAGCGCTATGCATTCCGTCACACAGATGAGAGTGTCCAAGAGGATTTCTCATTTTCATTTAAACAGATGTGGGTGAAAGGGAATTTCCATGCATGGAACAGTTGTGCATGGTTTCATACCAACCACTAGATTTATATTTTTGACAGTCATGAAAATGAAATGATGTTATAGGTAACAAAATAATACAATGTATTAACCAGGTTATAGGTAGCGAGTCACTGACTGTAAATGATGTATCTTCAATTTTTTCAATTTTTAATTAAGTATATGTGGATTCTTTTTTGTCTATTGTTTTTTGAGTGAGTGTCAAATCATATGGTTTGAATAAGACTGTTTTATTAAGAAGTTTCCAAGGCATAACACCTGATCTAAGTATTTGTAATGCCCAACGTAGTTGTATAATTGCCCTTAACTGAGTCTGCCCGTATTGTAACACTTTCAGATCTCCTTTCATAAGGTCTAAGGCTGAGGACAAAATGTGATTTAACGAGTACACTATTTACATAGCGTGTGCATTCCATTGTTGGTAACTTGAAAATCTGCATGTTTTCCTGATCAGTTTGTCTAATTCTTTCTGCAGCTTCTTTTTCAGAATATTTATTAAATTAATTATAAATGGCATATATTACTGTAGCAAGTAATATTTATTTCTTTGAGGACGTGGTTCCTAAAAGAATGTTAGAAAAATCCATATTTTTATTAATGGATGAGAAGTGTTCTTTCACAGTTAAGAGACTAGAGTGTTCTGCCTATCTTTGGCATAACTTGTCTACACTCTATGTGGTAACCACTATGGGCATTTGTGTATTATAACGTGGATCAGGACGATTAATTTTGGGTCCAGGAGCGTTGGAAAGAAAATGCTGCATGCATGTTTTAGAATTATAGAGCCATATGGCCAAACCTTCAACAGAAAATTGTGTTGAATGATAGGTTCCTTTCTATATCATATTATTTATATCTGATTCAAATATATTCATTGGAAAGTGCCAGTTATTAACCATAGTCAGATTAACTTTTGGAATAGAAGGCCTCTTCTTATTCTGAATGCCAGACAAGTATTCTGCTGGATAGTTTTGTTTAGAAAGATCATTTATGTCGGTATCATAATGGCTCGAAATAAGGCTTCTCTACCTATCTGCCAGAATTTGATTTCCCAAACAATTTTCTCATCAACATTTTCTTTCCAGTACTCGTATCCTTGAACAGCCAGGTTTTGAATAAACTCAGTGGAGTAAATCAGCTTGTTAGTAATATTTAGGTTTTTGGGAATCTGCTGTGGCTTCTGTGTCAAATAGAATGCTGAAGGGTGTGACATAGAAACACTCTGAAAGTAAGAGAATTTCTTTTAGAAATTAGAATGGCTCTTGGGAGGCAGAGTCTCACGATGCTCCCATTGTGTGTAATTTCTAGGATAATTAGTCCTATGTACGAAATAATGTGTAAAGTGGTGATAGCAATACATTTCTTTGTAGTTTGCTGAATTCAAAAAATTATCTTTGGGCCACATGTAAGACCATTCCATATTGCGACTCGCAAATTGCATTTTTTTTGCTACGCACAATTAGCGAGTCGCAAAAAGAAATGTACAACAGTGACTCAGACACAGGTCGCAAGGGACCTGCCTCATTAATATTCATGAGGCAGGTCGCAATTTGTGACCCATTGGGAATGGCCGGTACTCACAGGGATGGTGGCCTGCTGGGGTCAGCAGACCATCACGTCTGTGACTGCTTTTTCAATAAAGCAGTTTAAAAAAAAAATGCATCCAGTTTTCCTTAAGGGATAACGGGATGCATTTAAAAAAGAAAAATTAAACGTTGCTGTTTCATTTATTAAGAGGAGGCAGTGGTCAGTGGAACCACTGACTGCTCCTAAAAAGGGTTTTCGCTGCCAATCACAAAGGGGAAGGGGTCCCCTGAGGACCCCTTCCCTTTTGCAACTGGCTTATTACCTTCTTGGAGTAGGTGGTAAACTGTGATTATTTTGTGACCACATTCCGGTCGCAAAACAATCGTACATCAAACAGTGCCTCGCCATTAGGAAGGGACGCCCTTGGCATACCCCTTTCTAATAGCAAATCGCAAACCCTATTTTCCGAGTCGGTAACAGGTTAACAACTTGCAAAATAGGGTCGATACATGCTACAGGCCATTTTAGCAGTTGCAAACAGCCCAATTCGCTGTTTGCAACCGCTAAAAATGGTCACACATGTGGTCCTTCATTATTAAAAGTAGCATATGCCTCCAAATCAGACCTCATTCTTTTAACAGTCTCAATGTCCCAATCATCAGAAAGAGGACCGGGTATTATAACATCATTCATTTAAACTTTTATCTCATAAGGCAATTGCAATGTCTCAGTGGGTCCCATAATCTTATATGGAACCTTTTCCCAAGCTATGCCCTCAGTCACAGAATAGGCTGTAATGTTTCCAGCATGAAAACCTCTTCAAGTTCTGTGGGATGAAGAGTGAGGCTGTAGTTCAAGAATCACAGGTGATGCAATTGTCCTGGCAGGGACAAAATGTCCATTGAGTAGCAGTAGAATGCAGAATACCATTAACAATCACCTGATGAGAGAAAATTCCTAAAGCGATCCAGGCATACGACCACGGAGGAATCATACACTTGTCACAAAACCACTGACAGGCACAAATCAGTCATTTTCAGAATCATTGCTGAAGTTACCAGTTCAAATGTTGTAGCATTAGGTGGAATTTCATAATAGACCATGGAATGATGTTGGACAGTAGCTACTGTCATATCGGCAGCATCAGCTGTGTTTGTTGCACTCAGTGTTCTGTGTAGAGTTCAGCTGAACCATCCCCGTCTACGAAGTCGAGCGAGGAATGTTACTGCTTTGTTCAGGGGGTGTGGTATTCAGAGTAGGGAGAGGCTCGGAGGCACTACTCTGAATCCTTCTTGATGTCTGTGGCAGCTGGCTGTAAAGAACTGGCCACAAAGTGTTTATTAACGTGGTCGACACTTGTCTGTTTTTACTTGATCCAAGCAGAGGAGGCAGGATAACAGTTCTGTTGCCGTTTACCCCAAGAACCATGACAGCTGGCCTGTAGGGTGGCTCAAAAGCTTGCTTTTTGTGATTTTCCCCAAACTAGGTTTTTAAATTTGGAAACCCACTCGTTGACAGCAGTAATAACCTTCTCTTCACAGGTCGGGCATCAGAGTGGTTTGTGTTAGACAGCTTGTTTCTGACTTCTTGGATACTCTGTATCTCCAGGTCAAATTTATCTTCATCCGCCACCTTCCCATTATTATCTAAGCCAGGCACATACATAGGAACTCCAAAGAGAACCTTGTATTGAGTGTGTCCACTGAATACTCTTCTAGGCAAGTGTTATTATGCTCTCTGAACTCCGTACAGACTATTATACCAACTAAGACATGAACTTCAAAAGTTAGCAGTCAAAGCTTATTTAATCATGCCATTGGCTCTCTCTACAATGCAGTTCAACTCAGCTTTGAACAGTTGCTGATTTGCAGACAAACTCCCAGAGTAGACATTGAATTCCTGTAAGCCTTGGAGGCAAACGCAGGTCCGTTATATGAATGAAATGAATGAACTGTCCCTTTGACATTAGGCATTGCAAATCTTTTACGACTGCTAACGCATTTGCATTTCTCTGTGGCCAGATTCATAAGAATCAAGAATATGAATCAATAGCTACACATATATATTTATTTTGGTTTGATGAATTTAAGAGATTGATGTGGTCAAAATAGATCACCCGGAAGGGGATATTTGAGATCATAAGGCGGGCTGGTGAGGGTCTTTTGACAGTGGAGGGTTTAATCTGCTGACAAATTTCACACTGTCCAACATAGTCCCTAGCCTGTTTATATAAAAATAGGCCACCAGTAGCATTGCTGTAGTATTGCTATGTTTGCATTAATTTCTGCATGTGCAGAGGCCAAACCATCATATGCTTCTTTGATTAATTCTAATCTAGACAAATTATTAGATATTATTCCGTCTCCCACTCCTTCCTGGTATCATAACTACCGGAATGTTATCTAAATTAAGGGTGTAGGAGTATTTGGGAGGAAAACCTGCAGGAGGTTTCTCAGCTTGCTTAGTTTCATTTTAAGGCTGTTAAAATATATATGTGTCGATCTTTGTTTGAGATCTGGTTAGGACTGCTACTCGCACAGTCTGAATTGTAGCTTCTGCCACTTGGTCAGCAGTGCAGTTCCTTTTAGCATGAATACCACTACATTGATGGCCCAAAGTGTGCCTCACATGGACCATTGGAAGCTTTTCTTGTAATACAGCTACTTTTCCCTAAATATGTTATTTTTTTTATAGGCTTTCCCTTTGAATCTTTGAATCCATTCAATCTCCAATGCTGCAAATCATAATTGCAACCTTGCACACAGAAAGCTGAGTCAGACACAATGAGTGTGGGAACTGATGAGTAAGTCTTTTGTAATGCATGTAGCAGGGCATGTAATGCTGCATTCTGTGCAGTGCTATAATATAAGAGCTTGGTATGGGTGTGTTGTGTGATGAACTCACCATCCTTCACTAAACCTTGCACTGCAGTGCAGGCTGTGGAGTACTTATATGTAGTTCCTACCACAGGTTGGGCAGAGCCATCTGTGTAAATAATGCTCTGGTAAGACTCTACAGATAAAGGGGCCGATTCCGATTCAGGCCGGAAATCACTCCGACCGAGCCGGACCCGGAGAGATTTCCGACCGAATCGGACCCTGGCAGTCCGACCGAACGAGTACGATGCGCACGCATGCAATCGGACTTGAGTCGGTCGGACTCCCATTGAAGTCAATGGGAGCCGGACATACAACGCGTACGCAGGCTCCCATTGACTCAATGGGTGCGAGGCGAACAAGGGCGCCCCCTACAGCGGGTACGCCTCGATGCGACTCGCGGCGTACATGCACAGGTAGGGGGGACCCATGGGTCCCCCCTGTGTGCGACTCGCGCGGCTACGCGTACAGGGGGGTCCGACACGGACCCCCAAAGTCCGGCTCCGGCTGCTCTTTTGAGCCGGACGGCGCGAGTCGGTCGGACTGCTCGCGGCGCGCATCGTACTTGCCCGGCCGGGGAACATCTCCATTGCGCTGTGCGAGTTGTGTCCGTGCGAGTCGGTCGGAGCGGTTCAGACCCGCGTACGAGTCGGTCGGCGATTTCGCGTGCGCTCGCATCGTACTCGTTCGGCCGGACGCACGTATGAATCGGTCGGGAAAGAGGGCTCCGAATCGGATCCGGTTAAGCCGAATCCGATTCGGTGCCCTACCGGCCGAGATCGGAATCGGCCCCATAGTGTCTGGAGACGGAACAGCATCCTGTTCATATATCAGAGAAACGTTTGTGTACGAAGAAAAGGATCATACTGAAACTTTATATTCACTGAACTTAAAAAAGAGGCCCACTGTAACCATCTTGGGTGTAGGGCACGAGCATTAGAAATGCTTGCCTTTGTGGCCACTTCTAGTGCTGGTACGGGAGAAACAATGATGATATGTTTTCCCTGTGCCAAAGGGCGCTGATTTAGAATAGCTGTTTGTACAGCCGTTAGGATTTTTTCAATGGAAGCAAATCGTGCCAGGGAACCCAAGTGAAACTTGTAGGTGATTGCAATGGTCTGTCCCTCATTGTAGGTCACATAAGTGTAACCACAGTGACTGGGTATGACTGTGATACCTAGGTTAGTTTTATTGCTCCTAGTATATAAATATTTGGTCTCAAGCATGCCTGCTTTAGAACACGCAAGATATCAGTATGTGCATTCAGCCACTGTTTGGGGAAAATGTGGGAGATATCAGGTCATACAGAGGCTTCAGTCTCACTGCATAGTGAGGCAAATATGTATGTCCAAAGTTAAGAAACCCCCAACAGGGATTGCAACTTTTTTAGTGTGTGGGGAGGTTACAAGGTAGCACATATCTGGAGGAAGTCTGGAGCTAAGCCCTTGCCCTCACTGGATAATTCATATCCAAGGAAGGTCACCATCTTGTAGGTGATCTTTGATTTTTTTTATTAATCTTGTAACCAGGTGAGTGTAACATAGTCACTAATCTGCCTACCCTGGTGAGATGTAGATTCAAGTCATCGTCAGTTAAGAAGATATCATCAATATACAACAATACCTCAGGATCCGGATGTAGGATCTTCATGATTTGGGCTGAAAAACAAGAACTATCTTCATAGCCCATGGGCAAACGTCGGAATGAAAACTGTACTCCGTCAAAGCTGAAAGCGGTAAAATACTCACTTTCAGATTCTATGTTTGGACTGAAAAACCCATTGAAAATATCCAGGATAGTTTATATTTTTTCCACACCAGGTTAATCATTAAACCTGTGCTATGTGCATTTTTGAACTGCATATGTTCGGGTGTGGAAATTCAGATTTCTATAGTCTAAGACTATTCTATAAGAACCATCTGGTATAGAGATGGGGAAAAGGAGTGTGTTCATTTGTGAGAAGCAAGGCAGCATGATTCCTCAATATTTCAAGTGGTCTAGCATTGCTTTGATACCACATTTTGCTTCTGGTTTTAAAGAGTATTGTGGTAGCATAGCATCCTCATCACTTGTGGGACATCTTGTGCCCAGAAGAAATCAGGGGGTCCTCTCTAGGGTTACCCAACACAGGAGAAGTCCACAGTAGTTCAACGGAACACCCTAGTCCATGGTTCTCAGCAAGACCACCCTCTACTGCACTTGAGGGAAGGTCTGTGCTACTGGACCTGGAAAGAGAGTCCACAGAGTACCAGAAAGTGCAGGCCTTGAGTCATCTCCAAGTAGCAATTTGTTCACATTTGGGGTCCTTCTTTACTCTTCTGCAATCCCTTCTTTTCTCTAAGTCCCTTCTTTTTGCAGGGGTTAAAATGGGTAGGTGGAGAGTTCCAGAAGATGGGCACCTCAACCCAATCCTGACATGCCACATCACCATTGAAAGGCTATTCTTAGGAGTAGCCCAGAGACTGGCCCACCACCCAGGCACAGCATATTGGATATTTTCAAAACTGCAGAATCAAGCTGTTATCTACTTGAGGTCTCCTTGTGTCTTAGAGCCATCACTAACTGAGACTACTAAACTAGTTCTGTCACTCCAAGACAACAAAGGAAACCCCTGCTGTAAATGGTGCCACCGTTCTGCTTATTCCCAATTCATCTCTGTGAAAAGAGTATGCACATGCTTGCCATGTAATGTTATATTGTTTATGGGTGGCCTTTTAAGTGTAAGCTGGCCAATCAAGTAATTCACCTGGTCTATCAGGGCAGTTCAAAATGCAGATCTCATTACAACTGTCTCAGGGAAATAGTGTGAAACCAAAAAAAAACAGACACCGGTTTTGGGGTAACACCTTGTTTCCGGTCCAGGGAAGACCTGGCTTAGCAGTTTGGGTTGGACTGTTCCCATGAGGAACAGGATCAAGACTGATTTGCATATGGCTGGGTCTGAACTGGGGTGGGAAAGTGAGCTAAAGAACGATGATGGATTCAACTCAGATATGTGACTGGGGGTGAGTGTATGAAAAGTTTCAGCACTCCGTCTATCATCTCCTTGTGTTTGCTTTGGTTGCCCTAAGTTGGCAGGCTACGCCCAGACGTGGGTCCCTTGCTCACTTTGCCACTGGATTCAAGCTAGCCTGGCTGATGAAGGGTGTCACCCCAAAACCGGTCCCAGGATGTTTGTTTCCGGTCCAGGGAAGACCTGGCTTGGCAGTTCAGGTTGGACTGTTCCCATGAGGAACAGGGTCAAGACTGATTTGCATATGGCTGGGTCTGAACTGGCGTGGTGAAGTGAGCTAAAGAACAATGATGGATTCAGCCCAGATCAGTGACTGGGGGTGAGTGTCTGAAACGTTTCAGCGCTCCGTCCATCATCTCCTTGTGTTTGCTTTGTTCACCCTAAGTTGGCAGGGTATGCCCAGATGTGGGTCCCTTGCTCACTTTGCCACTAGATTCAATCTAACCTGGCTGATGAGGGGTGTTACCCCGAAACCGGTCCCAGGATGCTTGTTTCCGGTCCACAGAAGACCTGGCTTGGCAGTTCGGGTTGGACTGTTCCCATGAGAAACAGGGTCAAGGCTGATTTGCATATGGCTCGGTCCGAACTGGTGTGGCGAAGTGAGCAAAAGAACGATGATGGATTCAACCCAGATCTGTGACTGGGGGTGAGTGTCTGAAAAGTTTCAGTGCTTCGTCCTTCAGCTCCTTGTGTTTGCTTTGTTTGCCCTAAGTTGGCAGGGTATGCCCAGATGTGGGTCCCTTGCTCACTTTGTCACTGGATTCAAACTAGCCTGGCTGATGAGGGATGTTAGCCCGAAACCAGACCCAGGATGCTTGTTTCCAGTCCAGGGAAGACCTGGCTTGGCAGTTTGGGTTGGACTGTTCCCATGAGGGACAGGGTCAATGCTGATTTACATATGGCTGGGCCTGAACTGGAGTGGCGAAGTAAACTAAAGAACGATGATGGATTCAACCCAGATCTGTGACTAGGGTGAATGTCTGAAAAGTTTCAATGCTCCATCCATCATCTCCTGTGTTTGCTTTGTTTACCCTAAGGTGTCAGGGTATGCCCAGACTTGGGTCACTTGCTCACCTTGCCACTGGATTCAAGCTAACCTGGCTGATGAGGGTTGTTACCCCGAAACCTGTCCCAGGATGATTGTTTCCGGTCCAGGGAAGTCCTGGCTTAGCAGTTCGGGTTGGACTGTCCACATGAGGCACAGGGTCAAGACTGATTTGCATATGGCTGGGTCTGAACTGGGGTGTCGAAGTGAGCTAAAGAATAATTATGGATTCAACCCAGATCTGTTAACGGGGGTGAGTGTCTGAAAAGTTTAAGTGCTCTGTCCATCATCTCCTTGTGGTTTCAATTAAATTATAAGGCCTGCTGAGGACATTACCAATTAAAGCAGGCCCTTTTCTGTGACATGCAGCCTGTGCATAAATACCAAGCTGTGTCAGATAGTAGTCTTCTTCGCTCTTCCTGCACACAACATTGCACATGTATGCACATGTAATCAGCAGAATGTCTCTTTGCCTAACTGCTCAGCAGTGAGCCTTGTTTTAAAATATGAGCACTGGTTGTTGTCACACAATTTTATTTGAGCAGAAACTAACAGTGAGTGAGACTCATCCAACAATTAGGCTGTCCAAAATCAAAACCCTTGGGGGAGATTAAACAGATCAGAACCCACTTCATAACAAACTCAAAATGAAAAGAAAATAATAGACAGCGAATAGTTTATAGAGTATCAAATAAAGGACCAAGCACAGAAAACTGGCTCACTCTATCTGAGTGGAACTTCAGAAGATCTACAGTCAAAGAACGACCAGATAGATGTATGACAAAATCTAAGACAGAAAGAACCAGAAATAAGCAAGAACTGTAAAACATTGTTTGATGTGGAAAACCCCACTCTTTGGCTGTGTTCCTTCCCTCTTCTGTCACAAGAAAGGGAGGTTAGTTATTCCTTTTTATCCACCATGTGGAGTGTTGGGAAGTAGTTTGTGAATGCCAACAAAAACATGGACTGACAAAATCTCAGAATAAACCAAGCCTTGATCTGTGCACACCCCGGCCCCTTTTGTATGGGTTTTACACCTGCCAAGTATCATTTTGTGCATGCCTGAAATTATGTTATTTTGACTCATGAACTCAGTTTTAATGCTGGCAATGGCTTCGTAAATCTGGTACCCCGTTTTTAGGCGGTGTCATAATACATTAAAAATTGGAAAGAAAATTGATTTCCAGTGGTAATGCTTCTATTCCTAGATTTCCTTGCATCCTAAATTAGCATGATGCAGTGTCTAAACTTCAATGAACATATGTGTAATGATTCGCATTACATAATTTACAGTGTTCATACACTAGTTAAATGAAATAGTGTTACTCTGCGATTGCTCAGGGTCAATAAATGTGCATACTCTTTTAGAACTCAGCTTTAAATAAATGTACGCATCATTTCAAATTTACAATATTTTAGAAACCCTTTTCATTTTATTCCTTTGTTTGGCATTTTTACGTGGGTTTATTACTGACCACTAACGAGTTTTTGTAAGTTTATCATCTAAATGTATTCAAATATTACCCTGTAGCAACAAAGTATGCTGGGTTGCACATCACATCCCTTCCACCGGGTAGGAAAGTGAAGAAATACATGTAATCGCACAAGAATAACCTTCAAAATGCAACAAAGGTCACCCTGATTCTTTTTCAGAAGAGAATTAAAAAGTGAAGATGGATATCTTTCTTTCATCTGCATATTTTAGGCAGCTTCTGCTTATACATAGGCAAATGAGCTGCAGCGCTAATGTTAGTGCTGTATAATGCTGCCATAAGACGACAAATGATTAATATAGCAGTACAGCATCTAGTGGCTATCAGAGAATTGTAATGCAGAGCTGACTGCATATTCCTCTTGCAGATGCAGTGTGATTACACCTGCTATTGCTGCATACATCCTTGATGGGCTGTTTTGTATTTATGAAAGCTTATCACATCTTGGCCAAGGAACTGGAATATAATAAAAAGTAATGTGTTATTCTGATCACTCTGAATTGTGAAGGGCCCCAGTGTTCATGCCATTTTTTAAGATTAGATAGCCCAGGCTCCTAAGAACCTTTCAGATTTTCGAATTCCAGGAGGAGGATCCTCTCGTCTGTGTGTCATAATGCCAGATAATGTTTTCCTTTTGCATATTTGCTGCCCTACTTGTGTCGATGTTTTCTTATCAGACCTACTTCTTTCAAAGAATACTATTAGACTATTAGTCATTCTTCCCTGCCCTGCCTCGGAGTGCAATATAACTGCCCTTATCTTATGCTATATTAGTTACCACTAGGCCCAGGATGCAATTTCTTGCAAATCTTTTTTTCTCACTCCTACAACGTTTCCTCTACATTCAGGATTTAATTATTTCGTTAATTACTTGAAACTTTATTTTAAAAGGTGGCATATACTGTAAATTATTTTGAAAATTATTCTATTAATTTCACAAAAGTCTCCATTTGTTTAGCTAAAATACACATCTCCGTCCCATCCAACACATAACTGTAGTCCTGAAGGCAAAGGAGAAATAAACAATAGGAATCCTATCTATCATTGTCAATAGCCCTACCTTGGAGTCTTTCTTTGGAGAAGGATAGTAAGGCCAGGGCCCAGGGTATTCCACAGCAGACCACCGCAGACCACAGCAGACCACCGCAGCTTGTACACCCTGCTAGCGTTGCCAAATGCCAATGCTGCGGTTACCTAATACACCTAACACTCCAGAAATGTGTCCTTTCGGATTAGCTAAGGTCACGGTAGTTGTAAAAATGGCCTAGATGAGATGTTGTTTGTTATTTTACTTTTCACGTATATATAATTTTGAGACCCTCTGCTGACGTGCTTTGTATGACAATAGGAAGACAGCGCCACCATGTGGTAGACTATCAGAAATAAGTGCTGGTGCCGAGCACCGGTAAACACCCCATAAATTAGGGACTGGGAGAGCGAACCTCTGCTGATGTCATCTTCCCCTTCCCTGTGGTGCAACTAAAAAGAAAGAGAAGCATGCAAACAAATATGGTAGAAAATGAGGAATACCAGACTGCCCAAACTGTAAGAAGGCAGCAAACAGAGGCTTGACGAAAAAAAAAAGCACGAGGCACAAAAAAACCTCTAAAAAAACAAAAGGCAAGCAAAACAAATAGGAAAAACCGAATAATATTCTTTATAAGGAAACAAGTGACTGAAGTGCACAAAACACAATGTGGACCTGTAGCATTATGACAGAAAAGGATAACAACTACTTGCACTAAATAGTCTTAATAGGAAGCACTTCCTGTTTAGACCTGGCAATGCTCAGAAACTATCATTAATTTTGTATTTGCAGGTGTTCGGTGTGAGACCGCTGGGAGAATTTACTGCTAATTTGTACTAGCAGGCATTGCTGCATTTAGAACAGTAATAGTCAATTAACGGGAACACTTCTTCCATTTTTGCCATTTGCATGCCTTTTAGAAAAAAATTGTGGGTGAAAAGTAATCATGCAAATGTGCAAAAATGGAAAGAAGAAAGGCTCCAGAAACCACATAGCAGGTACAATCCAGTTTCCTTAACTGGAAGAATGTTGCACCAGATTGAGGGCGGGCTGCGCAGACCTTGGGAGCAATGTTCGAATGTAGGAAAATACGTATAAAGCTGCTTCTTCCTACTAGGGATGCGAACTATGAAGGCGTCACTGGGCAGAAACAGCAGTCAGCAGTGAGTGGTGGTCTCAGTCTGATGCTGTGATAGCTTCTTTATTTTAATAAAGAAAACAACTGTTCAAACAAAAACCATCACCATAAAACCAGTGCTGTGTTTTGTACAAATGCGAAAGAGACAGTAGCATAGCAAGAATGCCATGGGACCTGGTGCAAACAAGGGAAATGGCCTCTTTGATTGCTGTTGGGGTAGTAAAAATACAGCATTGTCAAGGTTCAATGGGCCCCCAGGTATGGCCCCACGGTATTGGGTCCCTGGGGCCCATTTGGGCTCGAGGAGGGGGCCACATGCCCCTCTTCCCTGTTGTAAATATGTTTAGCCCCGGGGATGGGATCTGTGAGGCACATTTGGGCTCCAGGAGGAGGGCCATGCGACCCCTCCCCTAAAAGAAGCATTTTTGGACCTGCAAATGGGGTCGCTGACGTCCATTTGGGGTCAGGGAAATGGGCCACGTGACCTATTCCCTAATATAATTATGTTTGGCCCAGAGGACTCTTAAGTCTCAGGGAGGAGGGGCCGCGTTGCCCCTTACCTACAATTCGTGTATGGCCCTTACGGATGGGGCCCAAGGGCCCATATGGGCTTGGGATGGAGGACAGTGCGCCTCTTCCCCTAATATAAATTTCTTTGGCCCTGGGGGATGGGGTCCCTGGAGCCAGTAGTGGCTTGGTAACAGGGGGTCGCATGACCCCCTTCCCCGGCAGGGATCTGGCTGTCTGTGGGTAGTCGGACGCTGGGCTGAAGGTGTGCATGGTTGGGGTTGGTGCATACGGAGGGTTGTTCGCAGGGCCTAACCGCGGGCCAGGTCCTGCGGCCAATTGCACACAGCACACGGCCAAAGGCCATGCACAGTGTGGGCTTGCTTTTTGCGAGGAGTTGGCTGCGGCCAGGCCCTGTGGTCAACCGTGCATGGCGGGGGATTAGCTTTACGTATGGCAATATAAATATTATTTCAATTTTTTTTTAAACTAAAAAATCACTGAACAAACAATGGTTAAAGTGACATTATAGTTAGGAATTGTAATTATATCTTAATTTACATAAAATAAAACCTTAGAAATTCACTGAATAAAATAAAGTTTAAAGTGACGTTATAGTTAGGTGAAAATGTCAGTGCCAATGTTACATTTTGAACTAAACAAACCACAGAACTTCACCAGTTATAGTTAGCAGAGCTATATATAACCTGCGCCCCCGCTGTGCACTGCTTGACCTCACATATTACATCACAAGCGGCATGTTCTATGAAATAATTGATGACATCACTGATGACATTGTAAATTACATAATTGTTGACATCACTGATGACTTCATCCAAGCTTCTTTTGTACACATTGCTCTATAACCGGGTATGGCATTGAAGCTTTGAAAGTAAGTGCAAAATAGCTCAGAATAATATGAGGCATCATTACTGCTATCATACATACAACCGCTACAGGTGAAGCAAGGTTGAGTTATGTGCAACATTGACCCTATACTATACACTTCATGGGTATCTGAGTTCATGTTGACTATCAACCAGAGATAAAAGGGTAACGTGAATCGCAAACAGTGTTCAATCTGTATACAACTGTTCAGGGAAAACCAGGTTCCTCGAGATACTCAAGCCCTGTTACATAACTAATGACCTACTATAGTCAGTCTTTACCTGAACCAAACGCCTCACAGAACATACATTGAGAAATGAAGAGGATATGAGTAGAAAAGTGGGTACTGTAATCACTGTTTACTCTATGGAGAGAGATTACTCTGTACTACACTGTTTGCAGACAGTAAAACTCTCATGAGAAACATACCACACAGTATTAAATAGTATCTACTAAGATCAGTGTACACTCTAAGCAAAAAGTGTCCAAAGAGAGACTATTCACTTAAAATAACCATGGTCTGAAGTTGCTATAGCTCATACTACCTGCAGCCTTTATACTGTGGTCAAAGCTTCACAGATAACCCATCTTCTGAAGCAAAACAAGCACATGTACATAGGTTAGTACCTGGCGCACTGATTCTTCTATGTTATGTAGAAATTGTCATGCTCAGACAATTCTGTCTAATTATAGGAAAGACTTCCTTTTTGCCCTGATCACCCTCATTTTATGGGCTGATACTTGTGGATTCTGACTCTGAATGTGCCCTGGCCTCTGCTAATCAGGTCATGGCCAGTGCCCTGTTTAAAAGGTATATGGTAATTGGTGTAATTACAATTGGTTCAGACAAACTACCTGCAAGCCCCTAGTATATGGTAGGGCACATAGGTTTAGAGACCCCCAGTGAACGTAATGCACTTAAGAGTGCACTGCTGTGGTGTCTGGTGTCATTTTAAAGCCAGCCCAGCCTTGCAGCGTGGGTTTAAAATAAAATGGTATCCAAATTCGACTTTGGAATTAAAAGCGCTTCCAAAGTCTAAAACAACCTTTTGATTACATATAGGTCACCCGTAAGGTGTACCTTAGGTGTCCCAAGGGTAGGATGCCTTTCAATAAAAAGCAGGGACATTATAAAATATGTTTTATACGCCTTGGTGAGGGAAAGACAGCCAAAGTTGTTTTTCCCCATTGTAGTGCTGCTAGCTCTATAGGCTAACATGGGAAGGCTTTAATACATTTTAATAAAGTCTAACGTTTGCAGGAGTGAGCTGGCAACTTGATTCAAAGTATCAAAATAATAGTTACAATAAATCTAACAACCTGCCAAGGCTGAATTTATTAAAACTATTGCAGGAAAGTAGTTTTAGAATTTGCTTTCTTGAAGTTACCTACAGCAGCCTTGTAGCAGCCTCTTCTGATTTGCCAACCTTTGACAGCCTGAGCCAAGCTGCTCCCTGATTAGGTGTCAAGAGTCCTGGGGCTGAAACAATGCAGCCATCTGGTGGGAGAAGATCAGCTGCCTACAGATGCCCGGACAGGAAGGGAGCTGAGGCAATAAACTGGTCTTCAAAGGGAGATTCGCAGATAGCACAGGAACCTGGTCCACCCCCACTTCATTGTTCCCCAGCAAGATTGGAGCCCCTCCAGTTAGATTAGGAGAGGGGCTTGAAGGGGAGTGTAAGGAAAAGTTAGCCACACCTGTGGGTTGGGTTATCCAGACCTGAACTCCAAGGAGAGATCTTCTCAATTTAGATTTTTGTTGAGATATGCATTCTGGGACAGAAATATGCCACACATCCGAGAAAGTGGTCATAGCAGAAGGTGGCATCTTGCACCCCATTGGTTGTGGTGCCCCCTCCCTTGCCAGCGCAAAATATGAAATAATATGGGTGAGCTGCAGGGAACCTCAGAACCCTGTCTGAAAACATCTGGAAAAGAAGGACTGCCCTGCTGGACCCTTGGACTGCACAAGAGAGGACTGCATTCAGAAGCACTGCACCTGCTGCATTCTCAAGGCTTCACAACAAGAGGACTTTGCCTGACTTAAAAGGTAAAGGAGTAGACTCCTTAATCAGCAACAGGTAGAAAATGCTGGAAGAAGCTACCTGCAGCATTCACTTCAAGGACAACACTAGCTGACCAGCTTCACATGGATTTTACTAGGATTGACCAGATCCATTGTGGGAGTTGGAGTCCCAGAACCCAAGAGGCAAACCATAGCTTCTGATCCTTTGGCTGGTGATGTAGACCCTTTCTGACCCTCAAGGAATCTTTCAGAGAAAGATCAGAAAGGTTGTGAAGTTTTTGCCAATTTTTGAGAAAAAGCTCCATAAGAAGACCGACATCGACTATGAGAGTTAAGCTGGTGACATCGAACCGCAACTCGCCTGACTGCACAGGTTTGCCCCGCTGAAAGCCCCGGAGCTCCTCACCGTCAAAGACAAATGATATGGAGACAAATTAGACAGATATGATACAGAATCCAGATTTCATGATTGAATGGTGGCTGTGAGCACCTGGATGAGTAGGAATTGTCTGAAATTAAACTCCTGAAAAACTGATGTTTTGCTATTTGGTTCTCATCCATCCTTTTGGACCCCTAATTGGTGGCCGCAAGATTTAGGTTTTCTACCATCACCGGTCACTAAGGCCCAGAATTTAGGGGTTGTAATCGATTACAAACTCACTTTTATTGATAACGTCAATGCAGTGACATCCTCTTCATTTCATACTCTAAGGACCATAAAAGAGATTCTACATTTTATCCCTTCAGATCTTCAAAACATGGTAGTCAGTTCGCTGGTACTTACTAATATTGACTACTGTAATGGGTTGTATCTAAATTTGCATCAGTACTTATTGAACAGGTTGCAAATTCTCCAAAACGCCACAGCACAATTATTGTTGAAGATCCCAAAATATCAGTCAGTGTCAAAATTGATCAGGAGTTATACTGGCTGCGAGTAAGACAGTGAATTACATTCAAGGCTTTATGTACCATCTATAAAGCATTACACAACCAAGGTCCAGTGTTTCTTAAAAATAGTGTCAGCTGGTACATCCCGGCTATAACACTATGGTCCGCAACAGCTAAATGTGCGGTAGTCCCCAGGTTTAAAAGATCTTCCTGGGGTGGAAGAAGTTTTGTAATTGGAGCAGCAAAGTCTTGGAACTCTCTTCCTCTGCAAATTCGAGCAATGCCCAATTTTCTTATGTTTAGGAAGGCTTTGAAAACATGGCTGTTCAATACAGAATGAGTTTCCTTTTCCCTTCTCGGTTTTTCTTGATAGTGTCAAAGCCAGCTCTAAGATGCCTTCGGGCAATCGAGTGCTCTTATAAATTCTACTAACATAACATAACAAAGAATTCCGGGACTCACCAAGGCACCACGCTGCAGCAGGCTGTTGCCATCGATCTGAAATCTGAATCCGAGGACCCGCCCGCTCGACGTCGAGAGAAAAAGCTCTGAAAAA
The DNA here is from genome assembly GCA_963921515.1 of Calotriton arnoldi. Classification (NCBI taxonomy): domain Eukaryota; kingdom Metazoa; phylum Chordata; class Amphibia; order Caudata; family Salamandridae; genus Calotriton; species Calotriton arnoldi. Next base: position 62,072 of record CAWUFW010000498.1, read on the forward strand.
GTGACTACGTCAGAAGGTAAAAACTTGACCGGGCTCTATTGCTCATTGTATACGACCCATGGTCCTTTGTGGTCAGCCTGAAACTGTGACTTTGTCCTGGTCCAGCACGACCAGATAGCCACGAATGGAGCTTTTGTTTTACTTTTAGGTGCTAAAAAGCAATTCTTATTATTTTTATTTGACTTTTAAAAATGCATATCTCCAGTTCTTTACATTGGATGTTTGTCATTTGTATTTCATTTTAAAGAGAAAATTATTCTCTATTTTTAAAAATTGGGGTTGTATTTTTAGTGTGTTGTTTCTTTTACTCATTTAAAGATACAAATGTTCTCTATTTTTCAAAATTGAGGTTGAATTTTTAGTGTGTTGTGTCTTTTACTTATTTATATGTTGGTGATATTAAAAGCTTTACACACCTGTATCTTAAATTAAGCCTGACTACTCGTCAGCAAGGCTACCAATGGTTGAGGAAGGATTAATTTATTGAGACTTGACTGGACCTTACTTGTGATTGTTGTGTTATTACTAGCTGTAGGTGCCTACGTGCACCTACTAATAAAACACCTTCCAACACTGATAACTCAGGGCTGCTTACAATACTTAGAATGTAGTACCTAGAATCTTTTGCCCTGTTAGAAACTTTTTCTGCAGAGGCAAAAGACTTGTATGAAACATGCTAAACACAACTCATCAACTGTCACCTTCACACAGAGTTACTCTTTAATACAAAGTTTTATAATGTGTTCAATACCTCTACACACATATGATGCATTAGAAGCACATGCGTTTTGTAAATGGTTACAACTTTTAGCTGGACACAGGCTGTACAAAATTAGGTAGAAAAGAAATATGGTAGTTACCTGCCACTATTGAAAGTATAAAACAAGCTAACACACTCTTTAGATGATGTCAAGAGTGATGTCATGAAAGATGTCATAGAACATATCCTGAGTGATTTAATATGTGAGGTCATAAGCAGTGCATGGTGGGGTGCAAGTTATAGTTAGCCCTGCTAACTGTAACTGGTGAATTTCTGTATTTGTTTTTAGTTCAAATCATTAATGTTGTCACTGACATATTCACCTAACTATAATATTCCTTTAACCTTTGTTTTTTCCAGTGAAAAAAAAAATTATTATATAAATGTACATATATATATCATTCGCAAGGTGCTGCAACCTGGCTGCTTCCTGCCTTGTGATGTGGGTGCCTGCGACAGCTTGCACCTCTGTTGAAATTTTCAACAAATTTTACAGCCCTTTAAAACCGCAAAAGACGGCACACCGAATATCCGTACACAGGTTCTTTATTGGAAAAAAGAACTACGTGTTTCAGCTACCACATAGCCCTTGTCCAGTTAAAGTGAAACACCCTGCAATAATCAAAATAAGTGATTTGCAAATCATAAAAATCAACTGCATATTTCCATATTTGTAGTGCTGTTCTCCAACTTTTCTAAACTCTGTATGTTTCTAGTGCTTGCAACTCACCTTTAGACCTCTTTCTAGGGATTCAAAGCATTTGCAAAGGTTAAGGTTCTGCCCTCTGCGTAATTCTTTTTGTTGAGTATAAATTTATTTGTTTTTTTCAGTTTTATCTCTTCATCATATTTATTCAATCTTATTTCTACATTTTTTGAAAATCCAATGACCACTGTATCATATTTATGTTTGTCAATGATTTCAGGTACTTTGACTAGTTCACTTCCAGTATCATCTAGGTAAATTTTTGCATATCGTACTAGCATTTCCATCATTCCTTTGCAGGTTTTTGCCATAAAAGATGCCCATTCTTTTAATAGTTCAGGATTCGGGTTTTCATAAGTGGGGATAATAGCTATCCTTAGTCCTCTTGGTACTCATCCCACCTCAATATAATTTGCGAAAGAAGTGATTTCCCACCATTTGTTTAATTCTCTTCAGGTTAGACAGAGAGGATATCCTAAAAAAAAATATCTTGAACAAGCACAACAAAAGATACATAGCGTTAAACAAGAAGAAGTTATATATGTATTGGAATGCCCTTGTGGTCTAAACTACATAGGCAGTACCAAATTACCAGTTAAGAGGAGAATCTTTAGAACATTTACGAGCAATAAAAATAATGATCCCTACTATCCAGTGGCCAGCCATTTTTATTGCAAACATAACAGGAATCCTGAATCTCTCAAATATATTGGGATTGACAGAATATTTAAGAACATCAGAGCTGGTGATCGGGAAAAACAACTTCGGATCCAAGAATCCTGATATCTAAATCTAAATATCCTTATGGATTAAAGAGCAATGAAGAACTGGGTAACCATATTGGAGTTTGAAATTTATTGGTATCGCCCTATGAATTTAATCAGTATGGCCCACATTTTCCTTGGAGTCTCGCCTCTTCTGGGCATATGATACTGTAACTGACCTTCCATGGGTCAAAACAGCATTCCATATTAGATTTTGATGTCCTTTTCCTCCTATGGACTACAAATGTATTCTCTGTTTTAGCTTCCTCTCCCTTCATTGTAGTTTCTCCTGTATCCGGTACAAGATATGATATTCGATCTTCTTCTGCTTCCCACCATTTACATTTTCTTATTATATAAATGTTCCCATTAGGACCACTCATTTATTTTATTCTCACACATTTATAAAAGAACAGCAACGTTAGCTGTTTACACACTCAACCTCACCTTTATGCACTTAGGGGCTCATTACAATGGCGGGCGGACATCAGTCTGCCTGCCATTGTTGCGGTGCTGGGACCGCCCACCAGACATGCGGCGGTCCCACCACACATATTAGGATGCCTCCGCCAGTATGGCGGGCGCATCCCGGGCCCTTAACATTGCGGATGGTGCTGCTGGATGCAGCACCGTTCGCACTGTCAAAATGGCATGCACTGCAGTTCCCTGCACTGCGTGGCAGGCACCACGCGGTGCCTGCCACGCAGTGCAGGGAAATGCAGGGGGGTACCTTGGGTACCCCCCAGTGCAGCAACACCCCCCCAAACAAGGGGAGCCCGCAATGGGCCCCCAAACCCAATCCCCGCCAGCCTTTCCATGGCGGCATCGCCGCCATGGAAAGGCCTTTCATTACCCACATCCTAATTTGGTGGACGGGGCCTGCTAGGCACCGCCACCATTTCAGGAGCCCTGCACCGTCTGCCAGGCAATCGGTTTGATTGCCTTCGGTGGTGAAGCGGCAGACGGACTTTGCGTCCGCCGCGGTACCCACCGCCATCCTAATTGGGCGGTGGGTAAAACGCTTAGTGATGGCGGAAGGACCGCCACCACCGGCCCGGCGGTGGCGGTCCTTCCGCCATCCTAATGACCTCCTTGGTCACTTTAGGTCACAGTGCCATGAGATGTATTAACATGAAGGGCATGGACCTTGTGATTTGATCATATGATGCTCCTGTAGATAGCTCTGCTCTAGATGTCTTAGTAGATTCAGACATTGGTTCCTACATGACATAAAATAGGGAGACTTAGATATGCCTTGTATTTTGATTTAGACATTGCATGCCTTTTTACATTCAACAAAGGTTTACATTGAGGATGGTTGTATGTCCATCTGTGTGCATAATTAATAATTTATGAATGGTTTAGATAATTGTTTTATAACATATCTAGTTTAGAAATCATAAGGATTATAAAGGGTACATTTATATACTTCCCAAATTTGTTGACGTGTAATGTGTTTGTTCAGGGGTGACATGAAATTGGGTTATCTATACCCTCTCTCCCTCTGTTCCTTACCTTCCTGTTGGTAGCGTATATAGGGCACTGGCCCCACATAAACTGTGCTCTCAAACGTCACCTTTTAATATCATTAATTTACAAAACTATGTATCCAATAATTGCCCTTTGAAAAGTCATTATTCACCTACAATTGATGATGCATCCCCATAAACAAGCTGAATATATTTCATGGATGATATTATTGCGATTTTTCAGACAGGGTATAATATCAATTGTTTTAGTAATTGCTTTTTTCACAGTCAGGCACTTTAATCTCACTTTCTGACCAGAAAAGGACATATATTCTAAACTTTGATGGTATTATTTCATGATTATGGAATCTAATTAATGCTGCCCTTTTATGTGCTGCAATTACCATGATAATGAATGGGGAGACAGCGTTTACAACGCAGTCATCACACCGCCGTTCCTTTACAACGCGGTCTTTACAACGACCACGTTGTTCGAACGCGATGCCTTTACAACACAAGTCATTAGATTGACTTGCTGTAGGGGGCGCTCTAACATAAGGAATAGTATAATTTACTATTCTAACACCTTCCCTACTGTTGCGCAGGCTGGAGTTGGCATAGTAAATTATACTATTCCTAAGTCCAGTGCGCCCCCTACTGCAAGTCGATCTAATGACTTGCGTTGTAAAGGTATCAAGTTCTAACAACACGGTTGTTGTAACGACCGCGTTGTAAAGGAACGCGATGTGATAGCATGCGTAGTAACATGCTATATTCAATGAATGTTTTATTGAGATATAAAGTATGTCGCATTCCCGGTAAATCCAACAGAAATTATAGCGCCGACCGCAGCGCCATAGTCTGTTTTTTGTTTTTTCATGCTCAGATCGACACCAATGTGTTTAAATTAAAAAAAATAATTTTTATGCCTGTGAATACATGATGTATTATTCATACAATACATTTTGAGAGAATGTCTCGATTGCAAGCTCTAGAAACATATTGTGTTTAGAAAAGTTCGAGGACAGCATTACAAATATGGAAGTAAGTTGGTAATTTTTGTGATTTGTAAATCGTTTATTTTGATTATTGCTGGGTGTGTCACTTGAACTTGACAAAGACTACTTGGTAGTTGAAACATGTCATTCTTTTTTCCAATAAAGAAACAGTGTCAGATATTCAGTGGGATGCCTTTTGCTGTTCTAAAGGAATGTAAAATGTGTTTAAGAAAAATAAAAGTATATATACATATATATATTTTGATACAGAATATAAGTCATAACAAGCTTTGTACTATGAAATGTCAGACAGATGTCTGCCCAGGAAAATCTCCAGTTTCTGCCTAACACAAGCTATAAGCAGAGATAACATTATTTGATGATGTTACACAGAGTTTAAATCTGCTTATCACCGATTGCAATGGTATAATGGTCGCACTTACTCTCTGTTTCTCTGCAATATTTCGAAAAGCACAACCCGGTAAAAAAAAAAGAGATTCAAAGATTATCAAAGGTAATAAATCTACCTCCTATGCACAGCTATGCCATTGTGATGGGTCTTCACATCTGCCTAAAGATTTTACCAGATAACAAAGACATCTTTATGTTTAAGTGAAAGATTTTCGTTAAATATCACCTTATAATTCTTAGATAGAACTGTATCCCACCAAATCCTCTGCAATACTGTAACTGGACTTGGGACATAGTCTGTGTTTTTAATTATCAATAGCTGTACGGATAATAACCAAGGACATCTCACTGTTTGGCTAATATTCATAGAAACAACATCTATGGGGCAATAGCTATCCAGTCCTCCACAAGTTGGAAGATGGATGCTCTGTATAAAGATTCAAAGGGCATATTTACAAGAGAGTGGCGAAGGGTGGTGTTAAGCACAAAATGCTAACGCCACGCTCTGCCATTCCGAAAACACAGGGTTAAGCCGTATTTACAAAGATACGGCACATCCCTGCGTTTTCCCTAGCGCTGACGCTAAATTAAGCTGCCTAGTGTCAATGCAGGCACCCATGCAACATAGTGCAAGGATGCATGCGCTGAGGGAATGATTGTTTATGTGCAGGAAGGTGTTCCTTCCTGCACATAAACAATCACAAATGGCGATTTGAAACTTCTATGTGTGCCTCATTGTGTAACACACATAGAAGTTTCAAATCGTCATTTTTTTAATGATTGTTTATGTGAAGAAAGGGACACCTTCCTGCACATAAACAATCATTCATGGCACTTTGCTGTTTCTATGTGTGCTGCACAATGCAGCACACATAGAAACAGCAAAAACGAGGAGAAATAAAGCATTTGTTCTCGTTTCACCATGTTAAAACCAGGTTTTCCCTGTTCTTAATTTTGGCACTGCCTCCTATTAATGCCCCCCTTGTAAATAGGGGGCATTAAAAATCATTGGGTGTTGCGGCGGAACACCCACCGCAACACCCATTACCCACCCCTTTCACGCTAAGTATAGCATGAAAGCGGGTCTTATTTACAAGGCGGCGTTAAGCCATGTTAAGAGGCTTAATGCCGCCTTGTAAATAAGGTGAAGCCCCTATCGCCACAGGGACGTCGTTAAAAGTGGCGTTCCTGTGGCAAATGGGGCTAGTAAATATGCCCCAAAATGTGGTGCCTCCATCCTATCTTCCAAGTGTAAAGACACATTATTTGTGAGGAAATTCTTGTTCGTCTTTTCCAGAGCCAGCCTGCCCACCAATGATATTATGTCTCACGCTCATAATTGCACCAATTGCAATATGTGCTTCTTTGTTTTAACATTTCTGTAGCAACATGTCTTCTCTACTGCACTAACTCACATGCCCCAAAAACATAGAAGCCTCTTAGAGGTTTTTGTGATTACTAATGTGAGCCTGCCTACTTGGGCAGCTGGATTGGAAATAAAGTACTATATATGTCCCTGGTGACCCTGAGTTTAAAAATCATATAAATAAATATACCTAACATCTCAAAACAAGAGAAATGACAATGCCTGGAGGGCATTTTAAAGCAGCATGGTGTTCGCATATTGGAAAACAAACATGGGAGACAGCTATAGATTTGAAACTGTCATCAACTTCCCTCTGCCAATACACAAGCCAGAGATTCAGTGGTCAAAGAAAATATTCAGCTGGTAAAGGGGACAATATTTGGGGTACCCTCCTGACCTGAATTGGGGCAGATATCCTTATGTTAGAAAGTATGCTGCAGGAGCAGTACATTATTCTCAAATTAAATTGTAGAAACTTCCACATTGGTAACTTCCTTAAACCCCTGTAATCTCCTGTGACTATCAAGTGAAAAAAAATCATTCTTATATGGAGCATAGATTTTCTACCAGGGATAGAACCAGACTGGTCCAAATGCACCAGGTCTGGTATAAATGGAGCCATCAAGTGTGAAGCAGTTTTATCAGAATCATACTGTCTAAATTAATTAATAAAGAAAGTGCTCTTCAAGATCTGCAATCAATAGAGTCCCTGAGGTTTATTAAGCAACACCATCAATGTCTCACACATTGTGCAAATAGTGTCTCAGAGATTGTAACCTCCTAAAACAGATCCTGTAATTTAAGGGAAAGTATTCCATATGATATTCAACAATAAATCTAACAATACTAGACATTTTGTAGATTTACACATATGTTTTCAAAAGACATATATGGGGAGTTATGAGTAGTAAATCTATACTTACATATTGTGGTAGTTAGCATTCTGGCTGGAGTATTCTCGTAGGATGTCATTTAAGAACAATATTTTATTAGAATACTCATTCATTCCACAGGTTTCTTTTGTCTAGGTTGCAAGTGATAAAAATAGCCACTTGTGGATAGTTGCACCTTGTCAGGAATAGAATTGGGTGGGGGGGGGGCGTGGGCTCCCCTACTAACTCAATAAACTCACTGTGGTTTGGCCAAAAAACTGTTCTGAAAGAATCTCTGCTAAACTCCTGATAGCACTAGAGCCAAGAACTGGGCTCCAGAAACCAGACAAGTGTGTGCTAAGTTCCAGCAACACCAACAATTGTAAAGTACAGAACAGAACGCAATACAGAACAGAACACAATAACATTCCCAAATCAATTTTGAAAAATAGAGAAAAAAATGAGCTAGGAAACACCAATATCATCCATATAGATTATGGGGAACCATCCTAAAGCTGAATGGTAGTAAGATGGAGGTTATGGTCATTGGGAAATCCCCCTCCATTTGGTGCTCAGCCTGGTGGCCCCAGAGGTTGGGGCCCGTCCACATGCCTAAAACAGAAGTTAAAAATCTTGGAGTGTGGCTCGATCCAAAACTATCCTTCGAGTCCCACACTAGGAAGGTTGCAGGGAGATGCTTTGGCACCCTCAAAATGCTAAGGAAAACCTTGGACATTCTTCCCGTATCGGCAAGAAAAACTCTAGTCCACACTCTGGTGACCTCGCAGCTGGACTATGGGAATGTCCTATATTTGGGAACTTCAAAAGGAAGCCTGCAACGTCTACAACGCATTCAGAATGCGGCGGCACACCTAGTTATCAATCTACCTAGGCGGGCCTCAGCGACGAAAGCCCTTGACTCCCTTCACTGGCTGCCAGTTAGTAAAAGAATTCTCTTTAAAGCCTTACGTTTTTATCACCGGAGTCTACAGGGGAAAGGTCCCAGCTACCTGTTTGATCTCCTGACCCCCTATAGCCCCACTCGGCAGTTGAGATCGACAGGTGCTCATCTGCTCAAAGAACCGAAAATCAAAAGGGCGAGGATGAGTACACGCTCATTTGGCTGTCTGGCAGCCAAAAATTGGAACACTTTGCCACCTCTGCTGCGTGCAGAAAAATCTGAGAACGTCTTTCGTAGAGGCCTGAAAACCTGCCTTTACCAGCTATAGCCTTGTCTCCCTGTCTGACTCTCGCTGTAACTGCTTCTATAGCACGGGGACATACCAGTAGGTGTAGCCAGGCGCTTTATAATGACTTTATTATTATATTATTATTAGAGATCTATATATTTAAATGTTTAAGGCAAAAAACTCTGAGAGAAAGTAAAATAGTCCATATTCAGGTTTGACCATGACTGATGTGTGGTTTCAGGCTAACCACGATGGAGCTGGGGTTGAATCCACCAAGCAATGTTTCCAGTCAAAGTTTTTACTTTCAGACATGCGGCCTGATTCAGAGTTTGGTGGAGAGGGTACTCCATCACAATAGCACCGGAGTATCCTCTTCGCCAAACTGAAGGTCCGCCTGCCTCATTTAAAATCGGGCTGGCCTTCATTATGTCGCTGGTAGAGACTCCTCAGTGTCCTCCTCTGATATAAGCTTCTGACGGCCCAACTAAGTAAGGGGCTTCAGAGGTTTAGCTATGTTTCCTACCACTGATTTACAGTGGGCAAACGCATGGCCAGTTTTCACGGTCCATTACTGCCAGGTAAAACCTGCCTTAAGGGGCAGTTAAAAACTGCAAATTACCCCCCTCGTCATGGGAGAAAAACCACATGGTGAGAGAGGCATTTTAAGTTTATTTTCCAAAACAAAATCCCACTTCGGGTTTTTGTTTTGGAAAATAAAAAAATATTGAAAGTTTGTTGTGTGGCTTCATCATGTTGACATACCCATCTGTCAAACTTACAATGCATTGACAGGAACTGTATGACAGCAGTTCCTTCCAAAGCTAGAGATGTCCACTGGGCTGGAGCACAACTCAAAATTCGGCAGACGAGAACTCCATCAGGGTGACAGAGTACATTATTCTGTTGCCCTGACTGAGTAAAACCCTGTCCTTCACATTCTAAATAGGCCCATTTTCTCTAAAGTGGAAGTCAAAATCTTCCAGAGAGACAAGACCCAAGTAGGTGGCTTGCAAAGTTCCCTTAAAGTTAGATATGTCATCGCCCAACTGAAGTAGTTGGGTTTGTTGCCAAAACCTCTGATCGGGGCAAACCAGGATTTGGAAGCCTGCAAGGCCGGATTATTTTGCCACCACACCTGCTCCAAAGTTTTGCCTTCAGACTTACTCACTTTTTTGTTAGTCGAAATCCTCCAGTGGACAAGGCTACAAGCCATAGCTGGGCAGGACTCGACAAAGCTGGATACCTTCGCTGCAAGCTCCCGCTGAACTAGTTTTCAGTGTGGCAAAAAGCTCAGAGTGGGGCATGTCCCTAGACTGCCTTGCGTGCGACCTTCCTGGGCACACATTCAGTACCTTGTCCTTGTCCTCTGAATGTGGAACTAATTACTAAGTTCTGATTTTTTCAAAGTTTGGGAAAGTATGTCCTGGTCAGTCCTTCAGCCACCTGCTACTCAGGGCAGACTTCTAGGCATCAGGTCTGTCTCCTGCAGGGTTCAGTCTTCTGTGGACAGCTAGGCCTTCTTGGGATCCTGCTTTTTGTGTACCTGAAGCAGGAAAACAGGAGTACAGCCACTTGGTGCTTGGAGAGCGGTTTCAGACCCTGGGGGCCAGATGGAGTTAGAAGTCTTTGTGTGAGTCATCTTCTTCCAGCAGGGTAATAAGGTAAAGTTTCCCTAGATCAAGTTCTGAAGAAGAGGTGGTGGAAATGCCATTATTTTTTTCTGGTGCACTAGCCAACATTTGGAGATATTCTACCACTTGATCATAACTATTTTTTCACAGTCACCCATCCCCTTTTGCAGCACTTCCTCTTTGCCTTTGTTGTGGTTTTGCTTATCTCTCTCTTCCCTTCTCTTCCACATCCCTGTGCCCTGCCTTTCCTTCCTTTCTATCCCTGTTGCTGGGCTGCGTCCCTGCATTCCATGTGTCATTGCTTGACAACAGAATGCTCTGGTTTCTGTGGCTGCATCTCTGGCAGTTGGAGGTTAGCTGCTGCCTGAGCTGGTAGTCTTTTACATGTACTTCTGAATAAACCAACTTTAAGCCTACAGTGCGCTCCTTGGACTTCTTTACACTGACGACAAGTTGTACCTGCGTGGGGACTGGATTTGTTGACCACCAGTTTCCCCATCAAACCAATTTTCTCTGCTGCAGCGTTATATTGTTTCTAATTTGAAATCTCCTTGGACTATGGAGATTCAGGTACTGTTTAAATTGGGATTGATTCACGTTCTGAGTTCTGTTCATGCCTTCTGGAAAGTTTTTCGTTTAAACAGAAGAGTGTCTGCGTTACCTGTGCACCTTGGCCTGGTGTTCACAAGTTTAATTGTTGGCAAAACAGCCACATGGACTCTACGCTACCTGTGCAACTTGGACTGTGTTCAAAGGTTTAATTTTTGGCAAAACGCTTCCTGGCTATGTTTTGAAACTATTTCATTTAAAGCTGTCTCTCTACAGTTTTCAGTCGAGTGGTCCTGAGTGCATTTACTTAATTGTGGTAGTTTGCTTTGCGTTTCATTGAGGCAGTGGGGTGTGCTTCTCTTGAATTTGCTACCGCTGCTATCTTTTGCATTGTAAACAACTTCATCGAGAGATCTGCCGGTTTCAACTAACTGCCACTACATCTTTCAAACTTTATTTGCACGCTCTGAAGGTTCCTTACCTCATTGCCTTGAGGAGGTGGAATTCGATTCTTCGTGGGATCTCCGTGTTGTGACGTCCATGTCATGACCTGCTCATAGACGCCGCACTGCACTTACATGCTGTGAGCCACTCGGCATGACGCGGACAACGTGCCGCCATGTTTTGACTGAACAACTCAGTTTGTTTTTGCCAACCACGTCTTTGCCAACCACGTTTCCGATGTGCGATTTACAGCAACATGAGGTGTCTCACGAGTAAGATCCTTGCTTCCTTGGCGTGTCAGTGACGCGCACACTTTTCTTTCACTACAGTTGTGTATTCTACGGTTCTGGAGCAACTCTTCTCTGCAGCGTGTCAGTGATGCGCTCACTTTCCTTGGTATTTTGCACACTTCATTGTTACTTTAGTTTTTCACAGGATTTCAGGTACTGTTTTTTTTTTTTGTTGTGTTACGATTACTTGAACGAGTTGGAGTTCTTTACTTCGGACATCTACATTTGGCGCATCATTCTTCTTCTACTGTTATTATAGAACTGTGTGGTGCTAGTTCAGTGATTGTGTATTTTTATTTGCAATTGTTCTTATTTCATACCTGCTCACTCTCTTCTTTGTGCCTTCCTCAAATATGGCTTCTTCTAGCATGTCTCAACCACCGCAATTTCTCTCAGATGTAGGTGATCCCATCTTACCTTGGAAGAGATGGAAGCCTTTATTTGACTCTTTTTTGTTAGCCATTGGGGGAGAAAAGTTTTCAGCTTTGAGGAAGCAAGCTATGCTATTGCATAACTTGGGAGTTGAGGGCAGAAATGTTTACGACAGTCTGGATGAGATTGTTTTGGGGCATGGAGAGGGTGAGCCTGACAATGTTTATGACATGTCTGTTATGATGCTTGAAAAACATTTTGGCTCTAAAATTAACGTGGTTTTGGAATGTCACATTTTTTTTTTCTAGAGTCCATGGTAAGCAAGAGAAGATTGGTAGCTATGTGGCTACTTTGAAGACGTTGGCTCGTACCTGCGAGTTTGAGCAACTCACTGATTCTCTTGTTAGGGATCAGATTGTTAGGTGCACCAATGATGTAAAAGTCCAACAGAAGCTCCTTGCTAAGAATCCTGATCTCAAAGAAACTTTGGGGCATATTAGCAAGGGCATTATCGCCACTTTAGCGGCACTTTTTGCCGCTAAAGCGGCGATATTTATATCGCCCTATCAGCAAACTGTCTCTAACAGCAGTTAGCGACAGTTTGCGGGCATTAGCGCCCGTTTTTACCGCTTTGCATGTCAGCGATATTTATCGCTAATGACATGCAAAGTGGAGCGTTCCAGACGAACAAACCTGGGAAACACTCGCTAACAGGCCTATCGCCTATTAGCAAGGTGGCCATGGCCCCAGTTAGCGACGTGAAAAGTCGCGCTAACCGGGTCATCGCCATTTATTTAACACCTGCAATTAGCAGGTGTTAGCCATCCCTAACATGGGGGTGGATTATGCTGATACGACCACAGGGTCGTATCAGCAAGGTGTTCTCCCTTCTCCATGCAACATCGCTGGTTTTTCAGCGATGTTGGCCCATTTCCCCCGCTATCGCTGGAATATTCATCGCCATAGCGCTAATCGTTGCTAATACAGCGTTAGCGTGGCGATATATTCCAGCGATAGCCGGCTTTGTCTATTGTGGAAAGCATGGAAAATACTAATATGTGGGTGCGTGAAATGAGAGTTGAGAAAAGCAGTGATGTTTCTGTAGATGATAAAGCAATTCATGAGGTTAAGAAAGATGATTTCAAGAAAGATGATCTCAAAGGGGCAACCAAGGGGAATCATAATGAGAAGGATAAGAAGTCTTCTGATTCAGAACAGACTAGATCCAAGTACAGGTTTTCTGATTCCGAACAGTTCGGGTCCAGGAACAACAGGAATGGTTTTAAATGCTTTAGATGTGGGAGTGAGAATCACTTGCCTAACAGTCCCAATTGTTTTGCAAGATCTGTCATTTGTAATAAATGTGGAAAGAGGGGTCATTACGCACGTGTGTATCGTAGTGGTAGGAATCAGACTGCACGTTGTATTGAGCAGGAGAAAAAGTTTATTTTCAGTGTTAAAGAAGACGGAGTTGTGGATGGTGATAAACTGGACATGCCCGAGTGTGAGGTGTTAATTGGTGGTGAACGATTTTCTGTCTTGGCTGATTCGGGTTCACCTTACACCATGGTTGGTGATGCCAATTGGGACACTGTTTTTGGTCTAGACAAAGTTGAACTGTCTCCTCCGGACATCAACCCAGTAGGTTATGGTGGTGTCAGGATTGATGTTTTGGGGTATGTAGTTAAAAAAATCCAGTTCAAGGATAGAGAGACGGTTGAGAAGGTGTATGTAGCGAAAAGGGAGATAATCTTCTTGGGTGGAGACACCAGAGAGATATGGGGATCACTTTGGATCTCAATTCACCTGAGAAAGTGTTACTTTTGTCCTCTGGTTCATTATCTGATGATGTGTGTTCACAATTTTCTAAGGTTTTTAGTGACGGTTTGGGTTTACTCAAAAAGTTTGAGCATAAAATTATTTTAAAACAGAACGCCCAACCATTTGTCAGCAAAGTGAGGAAAGATCCCCACATGTTGATGGAACCTTTAGATCAAGAGCTTAAGAGATTGTTAGCTGCAGGTGTCATTGAAGAAATTGAATGCTCAGAGTAGTTGGCTCCCATCGTTTTGGCACCTAAAGATGGGGGCAAGGGGATTCGCATGTGTGTAGACTTACGCGGTTTAAACAAACATATTTGGGTTGACAGGCAACCTTTGCCAAACATCTCCGAAACTCTTGCTCTGATCAAAGATGCTAAATGTTTTAGCATTATGGATTTGTCTTCTGCCTACCACCAGGTTCTACTCCATCTGGACTCCAGGCATTTGACATCATTTGTGACGCCTCTGGGGGCCTTCAGATTCATGTGCATGCCCTTTGGCCTGGCATCCGCTGCGGCCTGCTTCCAGAGGGTCATGAATAAAGTCCTGGAAGGATTGCCCAGGGTCCTCATTTTCCAAGATGACATTCTTGTTTATGGGAAGGACCAACAGGAACATGATAAAGAACTATGGAAGGTTTTACAACGACTCCATGATGCAGGTCTGGTTATCAAAAAGGAAAAGTGTAAATTCTGTGTGTCTTCTGTAAACTACTTAGGACATACCATCTCTGGTGAAGGGATTAGTCCTAAATTGGACCTTGCTGAAAGCATTGTGAAAGCCCCTGTACCTGTCAACAAGGATCAAGTTCGATCATTCCTAGGGTTTGCAGAATTTTGCTCCAAGTTTGTTCCTAATTTTGCTTGTGTTTCTTCTCCTCTCAGGTTGCTGCTCAAAAAGGAGTTCAATTTTCATGGTCTGATGATTGCTCCTCTGCTTTTAACTCCATTAAGAGTGTAATTAGTTGCATGCCTACGTTGGGGCATTTTGATCCTTGCAAGAAAACCATGCTGTCCACAGATGCCAGCATGCTCGGCTTGGGGGCGGTCTTATCGCAGGTTGTGGATGGTGAGTCTAGGATTGTTGCTTTTGCCTCTCGCTCACTCAGGGGTGCTGAGGAGCGCTACTCGGTGATTGAGCGTGAGGCGTTGGCAGTCTTCTGGGCTATTCGCCATTTCAAGTTTTATCTTTGGGGTTTACCTGTGGTTGTCAGGACTGACCATCGTCCCCTATGCCAAATTTTCACATGCAGAGAAGTTGACAATATCTCTCCCAGAATCAAACGATGGATGGAGGGGTTGTCTGAGTTTAATTTTGTGGTTGAGTATGTACCTGGACCGAAGAATGCCATTGCAGACTGTCTTTCAAGGTTACCTTTGGATCAATCTGGTGTGGAAGTGGAAAATTCTCTTGTGGGATGGGTGCATGAGTCTGCTGTTAATTCTGATGAGTGGTCCCTTGCTTCTCGTGGTGACAGTGATTTAGAAATGGTCAAGGAGTTTTCAGTTAAGGGTTGGCCAGCAAACAAGGATGTACCTGAATCCTTGAAATGCTTCATTAATGTCAAGGATGAGTTGTGTGTTTTTGATGAGAAGCTGTTGAGGGGTAATTGAGTGATACCTCCTCGTGATCTTAGGTGCAAGCTTATTAACTTAGCCCATGAGGGACATCTAGGGAGGAATTTGACAAAAGCCAGGGTTCGTGAGTGGTACTGGTGGCCGACCATGGATCGACAAATTGAGGAAGTTGTCAAAGACTGTTGGGAGTGTGCCAACAGCGATAAGAGCAAAACGACTTGTACTGCACCACTCTCGCCTGTGGAGGTTCCTTCTGAGCCCTGGTCCAAGTTGGATTTGGACATTGCTGGACCTTTTAAAGTATTTGCTCATGATGAGAGTTATGTGTTGTTGTTGGTAGACTACACCGCCAAGAGGGTGGTCACCAAATGTGTGCCTGCTGTCAACACTAGAGCTGTTATTGAATTCCTTTCCGAGGAGTTATCTAGAGAAGGTATTCCTAAGCATCTTGACACTAGTGACTATGGAAACAAGATGCACAACCTCCTAAGTTCACAAAGCCACTATAAAAAGATCATGTTGAATCCTGAACCCAATTTAAAACATAGGATCTTGGGCATTGTCGAGGCAGCTATTGAAAGAGGTGACATCTGTCAGAAAGAGGCTGAGTTTCTCACTCCTTGTCACACCCGCATACCTATCATCTATGGGGTACCGAAGACACACAAGGATGAGATCAGTCCCCCCCTAAGACCCATTGTCTCCACTATAGGGGCTGCCACTGAACCGTTATCCAAATACGTTGATCGGTTTTTGCAACCCCTTGTAGCCAAACTGCCTTCGTATGTTAAAGACACTGGCCATTTTATATCTAAAATTGAAGGCCTCCCATACTATCAGGATAGAGAGATATTGGTGACTATGGACCTAGAGTCCTTATACACCAACATTCCCCAACTTGAAGCACTCAGGGTCATTGAGGAACTTCTTAAAGTTGGAGATGTCTACAACAATTCTGATTTCATTCTCCAATGCCTTGATATTGTCCTCGTGAGAATTTCTTCGAATTCGACGGCGGCTTTTACCAACAAGTGAAAGGAGTCAGCATGGGGGCAGCATGTGCCCCTAGCGTGGCATGTCTCTATATGGGGCATCTCGAGAATCTCAACATCCATAATGAATTGGTCCCATTTAGTGAAAATGTGTGCCACTGGTCACGCTTCATAGACAATATCTTTTTCGTCTGGAAGGGTGACCAGACAACTTTGGATGAATTTATCCTGTGGATTAATGCAGCTGATCCCAATCTTAAATTCACTGCACACCACAGGTAACAACAAACTGGAATTCCTTGATGTCTGGATCGAACATTTTAATTCCCAACTATCGGTCTCCCTGTTTACCAAGCCCACGGCAAGAAACACCCTCTTGCACTACAGCAGTTTTCATCCTAGGAGCCAGAAGGACGGTATACCGTTCAGCCAATTTCTGCGCTTGCACAGAAATTGTACCAGCATTAAAAACTACTTGGTACATGCTGAAACCCTTAAAAATAAGCTTACTCTGAGGGGATACCCTAATAAGCTTATTAAAGATGCCCTCAAAAGGGCAAGGTACTACGACCGTGAGGCCATGTTTCAACCCAGACATCAGGAACAGACTGATCGAGTTGTCTGCGTGACCAAACATTCCAACTTTGATCACAAGATACGCCAAATAATCAATTCTCAATGGCATATCTTAAATTTGGACCAACAGTCAAAATCGATTCAGAAACCCCTTTTTGCCTTCAAAAGGAATAAGAACCTTAGAAATATCTTGGTGAGGGCCAAAAAATATGATAAAAACCATTTCATTCAGAAGTCCATCACGGGGGACCAACCCGTTAAGGGCAACCACAAATGTGGAACCTGCCAAGCCTGCCCCAACGCTATTGTCAATGACCACATCCGCATTAATGACCGCACTGTATTCCTTAAAGACATGACCAACTGCCGATCATCCAATATCATCTACATTATTCTTTGCCCATGTGACCTAGCATATGTAGGTGAAACCGGCAGGGAATGCAGGAAACGCATTGGGGAGCACAAATCCAATATAAGGTTACTCAAACAAGCTGCTCCCTTAGTCAGCCATTGGTCCGAGGCTAACCACACTAAAGGCGACCTTCGTTGGACCATACTGGAGAAAATACATGCCCCTACAGGTACTGATGTAAATGCCATACGCAAGAAAAGGGAGGTTTTCTGGATGTACACCCTTAATACAAAAAATATGGGACTTAATGAGAATCTCCCATGGGAGAATGCTATTACTTGAATTGGGAAGCTGCCTGTCATGTGCCGCTCTTTTGTGCCCTCTTTCTGCATGATTTTTGCATTCTCTGTTTTGATTATATTCAAGCTTTCTGTATTGCATTAGTTGCATTCGTTGTTTTGTAGTTTATTGACATACCCACTTTTTGGTAGCTCCTGCACTTTTATCTCAATCCTTTTTGTCGGGCTATCGGGTGCTCACTTTTTAGAGGAGCCCTTAGACACTTGCATTTTCCCGCGCTGGTTACGTGGCGTGATCAGTGTCGGCATTGATACGCCTCTGTTTCCTGATTAGAGCCCCCGCGTACTGGCTACGCGTTTAAATACCGCCTCACGTTTCCCTTACGGCTTAGCTCATCCGGCTATTGACCGGCCTCTCGTCCCAGCGTGCTGCCTCTGGATAGGTGAGTTCTTCGAACCCCTGGGATTTTTGTTATTATCTCTGTGATTATTTTCTACTTTTGTGCGGTCTCCTCATTTATTCATGCTCCGCCTTTATTCCCTGTACCTAGACGCCGGCAGCATCAGTACTATGGGAAACGAGCACCTTGCCTATGTTTTCTACTAGCCGATGCTCGATTTTTTTGAACTGCCCTGATGTCCTCATGACGCCACGTTCAGGATCCTAATATCGGGGTATAGAACTACTACTTAGATCCCAGCGTCCTGCCTCTAGACAGGTGAGTCCCTCGAACCCCCCGGATCTCTGTTTGTTATTCATTTCCCTGCGCAGCGTTCCATATTTATTTCTGTCTCGTCTTTATTCTCTGCATCTAGACGCAGCCACCATCAGCATTACAGGAAGCGAGCACTTTGTTAGCGTCTCTGACTAGCCTATGCTTGAGTCTTCTGAACCGCCATGATGTTTCTATGACGCTACACGCATTGCCCTTATATCGGTGTGTAGAACTGTTAATCATATTCCATTTCAATACTTGGAGCGCTATTTGCCCCATGCGGTAAGACTTCTTCCACTCTTTTGTACTCTATCTTGCAATATTGGCATTGGCTCATTTGTTCACCTCTGATATTTCTGCAATTGTTCCCCATCAGGTTTCTCTTTGGATTCTTTCTGTTTCCGTATTGGCAATCTGTATGTTGTTGTCAGCTCGTTCAGCCTGGAGCCCAGATAGTTTTATTTGCCTACCCGGCTGTGTATTTTCTTTACCTTATCTTTTTCTATCTTTCTTTTTGGTCTCACCTGCTCATTTCTCCTCTTTTTAATCTTTCACACCATATTGCGGTCTAGACTACGGGCACCATTCGAGGCCCATCTCTGTGTTCCTGATACCACTTCTGGCAATCAGGAAACACTTACAGCACACCGTTCTTTTCTCTCTTATTGGGATATCAGGTGTATGGTAGTTTCGCTTTTCACCGATTCTATTCCACTTTTTACCCCCTCCTAGTGTGCACTAGTTACCCGGATATTGTATCTTCACAACCTTTTTTGAAGCTGAGCCTTTTGACATGACCTGAGGACCATGTATTACAAAAACCTTATCTTTGTTTCTTTGAACCATTTTCATTATTTTATATATATATATATATATTGTGTATTATTGTTATTTTGTCCTCCTTAGGCACGTCCCACGGCCACTACCTCTAATACATTCGCCCTGAGGAAGGTGTTACCTGCACTTGGGTCAAACACCGAAACGCGCGTCGGCGTTGAAATATTTGGTGGACCATAAAAAGCTTATGATTAATATTCCAATTTGCTCGAATATGCTGATATGAACTTCATGGATTAACTCATATATTGTTCTTTTTTTATTTCTGTATTTGTTTAATTTATCATGTTATTTTTGTATAAAATGACCTGTGTGTTCTAAAATATTATCATCGATGTCTACACTGGATGGCATTGTTTGGTCCCCTTGTTATTGTGCTGACTGGTGCTTTGTGTATGGTTGGATTCCTGATCTTCAGGATGTAAGAGTATGTGTGGGTATGAGTTCTGCTGTTTGTATGGCCGGTTGAGTGTGGGGTGGGATGTGATTTATCTTTTTTATGTCTTATTTAACAATCAAATAATGTGTATTAAATATTAATACATTTTGATATGTTTTGATACTCCCATTGTGGTATGCTTTTGTCAGTAGGCCAGCTTCACAGGTGTCTATAAATCAGTGACGTTTTTGCGCATATTGATTCATACAGGTAGGGAATTTTTGTTTGAGTAGTTAGATTCCTAAGCATCTCATCACCGATAACGGAGTTCAATTTGTCTCACACGAGATGAACACATTTCTAAAAGAATTATCTATCACTCATTTCAAGACGGAGTTGTACTCGCCGCAAGCCAATGGTCTGGCTGAAAGCATGAATAAGTTGGTCAAGTGTTGTGTTCAGAGGGCTTTACAGACATAGGGGTCGATTCCAATCCCGGTCGGAGGCGCACCTAATACCATTCGGTCGGGAAAAAATCCAGGCGAATGCCTGTTTCCCGACCGATCCGCACATACGTCCGAACGAGCAAGTACGATGCGCACAACTGCCCAAATCCCGACCCAGTCGTACTCACCCAATACAGGACCTGAACTCAGACCGAGGCGGATCCGGAATCGTAGAATCGAGCCGCACGGAAGCAAAAATGCAGCCCCGTCCGGCCGGACAAGTACGATGTGCTTCCCGTACGCGCCGAACCCGTTGCTACGCACGGCACGTCAAAGCATCCGGTCGAGGCGCACCTAAGATCCGATTCGCGCCACAACACGATCCACGGCTACGAGACGAACACGCCAGCGACGAGGACGAGGCGAAGCAAAGAGAAAGACGAACGAGACGAACCAACCATGAATCCCTTCGTGCCGATCCTACCAATATTCTACCTCTATTACCGGAACAGGCACGGACGCGTACGGCGCAGAAGGTAAGTCAGACACCAACAACAAAAACAAACTACACGTACCCGACACATCACACACAGAGGGATGCAGAAATACCTACACCAGCAACAGCAGCACCATAGGGGCGGGATGGCCCTCACTAATGCCACACATACACATAGGGGCCTGTATGCCTACCACTACTACCACCCCTACCCAGGGTGGGCTGGATGCCTGTCACTACTACCACCTCTACCCATGGGGGGCTAGATGCCTACCACCACTACCACCCTTACCCAGGGGTGCCAGATGCCTACCACTACTACCACCTCTACCCATGGGGGGCTGGATGCCTACCACCACTACCACCCTTACCCAGGGGTGCCAGATGCCTACCACTACTACCACCCTTACCCAGGGGGTGCCAGATGCCTACCACTACTACCCCTCTACCCATGGGGGCTGGATGCCTTTCACTACTACCACCTCTACCCATGGGGGCTGGATGCCTGTCACTACTACCACCCTTACCCAGGGGTGCCAGATGCCTACCACTACTACCACCCTTACCCAGGGGTACCAGATGCCTACCACTACTACCACCTCTACCCATGGGGGGCTGGATGCCTGTCACTACTACCACCCTTACCCAGGGGGTGCCAGATGCCTACCACTACTACCACCCGTACACAGGGGGTGCCAGATGCCTACCACTACTACCACCCTTACCCAGGGGGTGCCAGATGCCTACCACTACTACCACCTCTACCCATGGGGGGCTGGATGCCTGTCACTACTACCACCCCTACCCATGGGGGGCTGGATGCCTGTCACTACTACCACCACTACCCATGGGGGGCTGGATGCCTGTCACTACTACCACCTCTACCCATGGGGGGCTGGATGCCTACCTCCACTACCACCCTTACCCAGGGGTGCCAGATGCCTACCACTACTACCACCTCTACCCATGGGGGGCTGGATGCCTGTCACTACTACCACCCCTACCCATGGGGGCTGGATGCCTGTCACTACTACCACCTCTACCCATGGGGGCTGGATGCCTGTCACTACTACCACCCTAACCCAGGGGTGCCTGATGCCTACCACTACTACCACCCTTACCCAGGGGGTGCCAGATGCCTACCACTACTACCACCCTTACCCAGGGGTGCCAGATGCCTACCACTACTACCACCTCTACCCATGGGGGGCTGGATGCCTGTCACTACTACCACCCCTACCCATGGGGGGCTGGATGCCTCTCACTACTACCACCACTACCCATGGGGAGCTGGATGCCTGTCACTACTACCACCTCTACCCATGGGGGCTGGATGCCTGTCACTACTACCACCTCTACCCATGGGGGCTGGATGCCTGTCACTACTACCACCCTTACCCAGGGGGTGCCAGATGCCTACCACTACTACCACCCTTACCCAGGGGGTGCCAGATGCCTACCACTACTACCACCCTTACCCAGGGGTGCCAGATGCCTACCACTACTACCACCTCTACCCATGGGGGGCTGGATGCCTGTCACTACTACCACCCCTACCCATGGGGGGCTGGATGCCTGTCACTACTACCACCACTACCCATGGGGGGCTGGATGCCTGTCACTACTACCACCTCTACCCATGGGGGGCTGGATGCCTACCACCACTACCACCCTTACCCAGGGGGTGCCAGATGCCTACCACTACTACCACCTCTACCCATGGAGGGCTGGATGCCTGTCACTACTACCACCCCTACCCATGGGGGGCTGGATGCCTGTCACTACTACCACCTCTACCCATGGGGGGCTGGATGCCTGTCACTACTACCACCCTTACCCAGGGGGTGCCAGATGCCTACCACTACTACCACCCTTACCCAGGGGGTGCCAGATGCCTACCACTACTACCACCCTTACCCAGGGGTGCCAGATGCCTACCACTACTACCACCCTTACCCAGGGGTGCCAGATGCCTACCACTACTACCACCCTTACCCAGGGGGTGCCAGATGGCTACCACTACTACCACCTCTACCCATGGGGGGCTGGATGCCTGTCACTACTACCACCTCTACCCATGGGGGGCTGGATGCCTACCACCAACACCACTCCCACTCATAGGATGGACAATGCATGACACAACCAGCACACTACAACCTAGGGAATGCAAGAAAAAGACATCCCCCCAACACCATGACAAGCGTGTGTAGACTGTGTTAAATGCCTACAACACTGAACATGACTTTGAACATACAATGTGACCCCCTATCACATGTGCCACACATATATGTGTGTGGCCCCCACAATGCAAGCAGGCCATGACCATTGTGGCAATGGGGATCAAAACCCCATCATCACAGTGAGCAAAATGTAAGTGTGGGGGCCCATAGCTGAAGCACATTCAGAACATTGTGGCAATGGGGTCTAAACCCCCATCATCACAGTGACCAAAAGGTAAGTGTGGGGTCCATAGCTGAAGCACATTTTGAACATTGTGGCAATGGGGTCCAAACCCCCATCATCACAGTGACCAAAATGCAAGTGTTGACAAAGAAAAAGCTGCAACTGCCAAACTGCATGGATGATTCCTGGTCACAGAACATAAAACACATCAGTGGCAGAGTAGTGCATGTGTCCCATTGCAACATAGATTGGGGGAGGCAAATACTGCAGTGCAAATAAGACATACCTTTGGCCATGTGCAGACAAACATCACCCATGGGGGCTGACACTGTCAACATTCATGAATGACACAATGACAGAAGTGACCATCAGAATGCAGACCCACATATTTGCACCAATGGGCACACAAATGCAGATACCCTGTGGAGACTGTAGATGTGAGGTGAATAGATACCATACCATGGCAGCAATGGGACACACAAACCATGATCATTGTGCTGACCGATGACCTAGGAGTCCCAGGGACAGCAGGGGAAACCCACCAAACAACATACAGCCAATGGCACACCAAAGATATGCCAATGCAGTGGTGCAGATGCACAAACACAAACAGGCAGACCCACACTGCACATCAAACACAACAGGTGAGGGGGGGGGGGTGCCAGTGTCCCCAGGCAACCACACAACACATGAGGAGGCCTGAATACCAATTACACAGATGTGCATACAGTGCCACACAAAGGTACCTCATGGATCCAAATCCCCTATGTGGGCAATCAGGCATTGTCAGATGAGAGGGAGCACAAATCACACATGTCACACAAGCATGTAGGAACAGCAACTGACACAGCAAGACACAGACACACCACAGCACTACCCCCCAGGGCCCCCACAATGTGGTGACCCTGGGCTGCATTACAATCCCACTGTGATGACAAAGCTAAATGTCGTTCACACTGTGAACCACAGTCATGTGTCCTGAGCAACAAACTACCATCACACCTACACAAGCACAAATCAATCAGCACGGCCAGTAAGCCAAGGCCAACATGGAGGCAGGGGTGTAGCCGGGGAACAACTCTCATCTGCACACACTCAACACCACACACCTCGACCTCCAACAATGTGCAGCAGTGAAGCACACATGCACTGGTGACATTGCACATGCACCCATGACAATCCCAGGGTGGTGGGTGGGAACCAAGGTGCAGAAACACATCACACATGGCACTCAACAAGACTCCTGAATGTCTGACACACTGCACACTACGCTGTACATGGACATGACGGCAATAACACACCAACCAATGGGATCCCAGCCACAGTCACACACCAATGAAGAAGCCAAGGTCACCCACAAAGAACACACATAGACAACTACCAACATTGCAGCCCGGACCCTGAGGAGTGCCAGCAGTCACACACACAACGTGTCACAATCACTGAAAGATAACACAAACTGGAAATCACATGACGGGTGTAAACAACAAGTGCCAAGGGGAATCCTGACTGTGACCCATCTGCGTCTGCACACAAACTCAGCCCTGACAGCAAACACACCTATGGGTGACACCCTGATGACCAGTAATGTGCCATGCACCCACATCACAGAGAATCCAGGGAGAAGACTTGGGGGAAACATAGGTCAACTCAGCAAGCATCACAAACAGGTACAACACAAGGAACCCAGCATGCACAGCAAAACGGAAGTGAACACACAGACATGCTCATACAACACACACCTTGGGCGCAGGCAATGTCACAGGAGTACACACTGCCATGAGGGGACTCCACTCCTGTGTGAGGAAAGCTGTGCCATATGTTGCCTCAGTAGGGCTCCATCATGTCAGCTGAGCACTTGGTCACACAGTCAACAATTAGCACCAAATGAAGGCTCCCGTCACATCAGCCTGGTCATGGGAGTGCCAACGAAATCATCAGCACAGATCCAACACACTTGTATAGCAATGTTGCACTGACAACACAGATGAGTCCTTCCCCATTGATGCCCAAAGCTGCATGTCCAGTGGAGATGTCCACACGGTCAGGGAAGTAGACTAATTGAACAATGGCAGGCACAACAGATGTGCAGGGGTGGAAGCCACAGATGTGAAATTGCTAATGTAAGTAGGAAATCCCATTGCCAAATATTGAAAACATGACACCCTCAGATGCTGCTATGGATGACATGGATACACCACAGGATAGGACACATTCCCCCTGGACCACATGTGTTCCTGCACAGTAACACTTCATTATCATGAGACCAAATATCACCATCACTGCAGCAAGGGCATGGTTAGCATCATCAACAACATGTACATCAGAAGCAAAAGCACTACAGAACAGAAAGGTGCTTTATTCAGCATATGTGGGTCTAACAGTTGATGTCCAGCAAAAAATTAACCAAGGCCAATGGCCAGTCCAACATGAAAGTCAAAACAGGGTGACAGTGGCAGATGTCACCCTACGCATGCCTGCACTGATGAAAACCAGAGACAATCCCCTCGGAGGGGCATACGGGGGGGCAGGCCAGGCACCGCAGGGACAGGATCATGGCTCACCAGAAGGAGGCAGGGAAGGGGTGGTGGGTGCTGGAGAGCCACTGACAACTGCAGTGGAGGTGTCTGACATGGTGTGTGCCGGCACAAGTGGGGGGCATGACTCTCATGGTGTGGGTGCCGGCAAGACTGCAGAGGACCGTGCAGATGGAGTGGACAGGTTCCACACTGCAGTGCCCAAGTCAGACAGGGTGGTAGTGGACTCCACTTCAGTGCCTACCTCCAGGGGAGGAGAATGGGGATCAGGTAAGGTGGGCAGGACAGAGGGGGAGGACACCGTCTCCACACCAGTGGCACAGACAAGCGCAGCGGGGGGTGTGGGGCCGGAAGAGCAAGTGGCAGGGGGAGAAGGCCTGATCTTTTTGGGGATGGTGTATCTGTGGGTGGGGGAACCTGGGGCAGGGTGTGGTGGGGGCACCTGTGGAGTGGGGGCCTGAGGGATGGAGGAAGGAGACTTGGTGCCTGAGCTGCAGGGCGGCGGCGGGGTCTTGCTCTTCCGGGTCCGGGGGGACTTGCGGATGGGGGCGTCAGTCGGTCTGCGCCTGGGGGAGGGTGTCCGGTGGCGAGGGGCACTCCGCTCCGTGTGGGTGGGCTTCCTCTTCCACCTGAATGGTGTATCAGCTGGATCGGAGGGGAAGAGGCCGAGGTCACTGAGGAAGAGCCGCTGGGTCTTTGGGGTTGCAGGTGAGGCAACGGAGGGGGCTTTGGAGGGAGAGGCAACTGTGGACTGTGCAGTGCTCGTGGATGCGTGTGTGTGTGACTGGGCCCCATCCCCTGTGAGTGTGGTTTCAGTCCCCTGACTGTGCGTGCGTGTGCATCTTGTCTGTGGCGTGTGTGTGTGTGTGCTGCTCGTGTCTGTGCTGGTGTGTGCCTGTGCCGGTGTGTGTGTGCTTGGGACAGGTAAGGTGCTGGGGAGTGTGGATGGGGCAGAGACAGGAGGGGTGAGGGACTGTTGGAGGAGGGACACTGCTGCCGTCAGGGAGGAGTCCATGGACCTATTGCCCCTCTGTAGGGCAGACATGCCCGATGAGATGCCCTCCATGAACGACACCAGCTGAGTCAAGAGAGTGGTGTGTGCATGGAGGACACTCAGCATCGCTGTCTGCCCTACATGGAGCTGGCGAAGGAGGTACACAGACTCCTCACTCAGGGCAGCAGGGGACACAGGGGCAGGGGGTGCGGTGCCTGGCCCGAAGGAGACACGCTCCCGAACATGGGAGCCTCCACGGACCTCGGGAATGGGAGCCGATGGGAGGGCGGTGGTGGTGGCGGGGACAGAAACACTAGCTGGGGTGTGGTGGCTGCTGACACCCGCCTCCATAAGGGAGTCATCCTCCGAGCTGCTGTGGTCCTCAGCTGAGGTGGATGGTGCTGAGGACTCCTCGGTGTGGCTCCCCTCGCCCTCCGTGCCACTGGGTCCCTCCGACCACTCCTCGGCTGTTGACCCAGTCTGGCTCTGCGGCTCCTCCTGGTCCGTGGAGCTGTCCCCTCCTGTGGCCGTGGATGTATCTGCAAACAATAGGGAAACAGACAGACATCAGTCACCTGCACCGAACGCACACACCACAGTAAGTACAGCACAATACAGAGCAAGCCCTGGCATCCTTAGTTGAACATTGCTAAAATTGCCCAAACAGAATAGGAGAAGCCAATTGTCAGTCTGATCGTCAACCATGGCACTCACATCCCACCTGGCCTTGCACCCATCTGTCTGGCGTCCGTTGGCTGGCAATACCCCAGTGTGGACACATGCACCACCTACACAGTAGTTGGACGGTGCAGAGAACACGGTGAAGCATGTGAACATGCACACATCACAACTCTTGCCACTGAGTCAGTACAGGTGTCCGGATGAAAGTGATGCCCAGAGTCAGATATATGAAATGCATGTGATGCATACCAGCGACAGACACCATGATGCACCCATCTGCTGATAGCCATTGCCACTATGGTGTGCATGTAGCACATGTCACTCCCCTGCAGGATCACTCATAGGAAGTCACATGCCATGGCACAGGCATGCCTGCTAAGTCATACATCACTGTCTCCAGTCACATGGGCAGGGCAGCCACACAACAACAGTCTGCACTGTGTCACAATAGTAGGTCATGGGGAATGCAAGTCCTGGAGCTGAACAAGTGCACATGTACATCCCCCACACACCACATCATCTGAACCCTTATCTGTCCAGGTCATACTGATTGGACATATGGGTGACCTGTAACACAAGCCTCTGAACCTGAGCACCTCACAATCTGCTGTGAATGGGAAACAGCTGCATGGACTTCACATTCGCATACCCCAGTCTGCACGGTCAGGTGTTCAAACACCTATGTGTCACACAAGTATCGTCTCCTATGGTCACATCTCCGGTGGCATGCTGAGCCCCAACCGATAAACACCCCAGCAGTCCTGACATCGAAGCCACAGCACACTGACACAGAGGCTGACACCTGAGGGGACATATCACTGAGCACAACGTGTCAGCTGATACACGGGAGTGGGAGTACAGAGTGCATTGAATGGCCTGGAGTAGGCATGACTGTCCTGCCCCACATGAATGAGGGATGAACCCTGGACAGTAGGCAGCTGGCTAAGTATGTGTGACACACGTAATATACACACTCCAGGGGCCCAAACATTGTTCCCACCCGCAGCTTGGGTGTGTGCCAGTTACCCCAGGCACATGTGGTGGATCAGCTCAGCAATTGGACCACATATCAAAGTAACATGCAGATTACATGTCAGAACACAGGCATTGTGTAAGCAATGGACCCACCCATGATGCCCACCACAGTTAGGGGAACAGATGCTGTCCCCCACCTTGAGTCAAGCAAACTGCAAGGACACAGTACCCAAGTGACACAATTCCCTGACTGCAAGGGCCACACCTGGGTATCAGATGAGGAGTGGGCAGTGCACAATCGAGGGACATGGGTCCTGGACCACATGACTGATGTGCTGTGGAAGTTTAACCAGGCCAGAGGAGGGCACATAGCATGGCAGACAAAGTACACAATGCAGTCATGGACTCACCCCCTCCGTGCTGCTCCCTGGCCTTCAGCTGCCCATCCAGATCAGGGAAGACCACCGCCAGGATCCTGAGCATGTGGGGGGTCAGGGTCCGGTGTCCGCCCCTCCTGCGAGGAGGCGACAGCTTCAGCTGGACCCGTGCGATCCTCCGGGTCCAGCCCCGAAGGTCCTGCCACCTCTTCTGGCAGTTGCGGATCCGGCGCTTGTAGTCCCCCACGGATCTCACTGCCCGGACGATGGTCAGCCATATCTTCTGCTTCTGGTGGGCATCAACCTGTGAGGATGACAAAGTGAGAATGCTATTACTACACATGCAACATATCCGTGCATTACACAGTTGTGTATACATGTCTCAATCACAGGGGCACATGATGTACACGGGCAGTGCAACGATGGCCATGGACAGTATGCCAGCAGTTACTACATGGTATCATTGCCTGGGAAGTAAAACCTTGTTTAAATGCACTGTCACTGCACTATACCTGTCCAGTGCATGTAACTACACACTATGGGGGGTGACAACTACTCAGTGAGCCTGCTAGCCAGTGGCGTGCAGACTGTTAGCCTTGCTAGTCAGACAACATGCACATTTAGGAAGGCAGTGGACAGAACACTCACCTGCTCCCCTGCTTTCCCATACAGCTTGCTGTACTGTGGAAGGAGGCTGTCCAGCAGGGCCTGGTTCTCCTCAGTGCTGAAGGCTGGGGCTCTCTCCACAGTACGTGCCATTGCAGGGTCCAGAGGGTGCAGATACAGCAGCAGTGGTGGTGGCAGATGTCGTCCTGGAGCATGTAGTGCAGGCAAATGAGCTCTCAGGGGAACAGCCAGCATTATATGTGTGCTGCAGAGGCAGTTACTGTCCCATGTGTCCAAAGTGATAGGTCCAAGTCGTTAGCATCTTCTGAATCTGGCCAATCCATGGAATTGCACCACTTACACACGCCCACAGCATCCTTCAAAAGTTCAACTTCATGACACCCATGGATTTGCAACATTGTTGTGGGTGACCAACTGAATTTCCAGCATCAGACTCGTTCAAGATTTGAAAACGCGTCCGTTGCCAGGCCAGGCCATAGCCAATGGGTGCGCACCGATCGGTCCATTGCTGTTCAACGCGTACCTAGGATACAACGCGTACCCGCACACATTGAATGCAATGGGCCGGCCGGGCACACCGATCGGTCCATTGCTGTTCAACGCGTACCTAGGATACAACGCGTACCCGCACACATTGAATGCAATGGGCCGGCCGGGCACACCAATCGGTCCATTGCTGTTCAACGCGTACCCAGGATAAAACGCGTGCCCGCACACATTGAATGCAATGGGCCGGCCGGGCACACTGATCGGTCCATTGCTGTTCAACGCGTACCTAGGATACAACGCGTACCCGCACACATTGAATGCAATGGGCCGGCCGGGCACACCGATCGGTCCATTGCTGTTCAACGCGTACCTAGGATACAACGCGTACCCGCACACATTGAATGCAATGGGCCGGCCGGGCACACCGATCGGTCCATTGCTGTTCAATGCGTACCCAGGATACAACGCGTACCCGCACACATTGAATGCAATGGGCCGGCCGGGCACACCGATCGGTCCATTGCTGTTCAACGTGTACCTAGGATACAACGCGTACCCGCACACATTGAATGCAATGGGCCGGCCGGGCACACCGATCGGTCCATTGCTGTTCAACGCGTACCCAGGATACAACACGTACCCGCACACATTGAATGCAATGGGCCGGCCGGGCACACCGATCGGTCCATTGCTGTTCAACGCGTACCTAGGATACAACGCGTACCCGCACACATTGAATGCAATGGGCCGGCCGGGCACACCGATCGGTCCATTGCTGTTCAACGCGTACCCAGGATACAACGCGTACCCGCACACATTGAATGCAATGGGCCGGCCGGGCACACCGATCGGTCCATTGCTGTTCTACGCGTACCCAGGATACAACGCGTACCGCGCACATTGAATGCAATGGCCAATGTGTGCGCACCGATCGGTCCATTGCTGTCCAACGCATATTGCGAATATAACGTGTACCAGCACACATTGAATGCAATGGCCAATGTGTGCGCACCGATCGGTCCATTGCTGTCCAACGCGTATTGCGAATACAACGCGTACCAGCACACATTGAATGCAATGGCCAATGTGTGCGCACTGATCGGTCCATTGCTGTCCAACGCGTCCCTGTACATGTCACTGGCATATGTCACCATGCCTGTCACAGGTGAACATATGCCAGCCACATATACTTCCCAGGGAGTGAGGGGCACACCTACAACACCACAGCCTGTCCAAACTGTATCCTAAGGCATGTAAGGCTGCATTACCTATTCCGTGTATGGGGGTGAACATGTTGTTCTGTGGGTGTCACTTGGGGCAGCCACCCCCAGGCTGTGCACGTGTTCATGGGGACAGTATCCTTGGTGTTTCGTGTACATGACCACTGTGATGTGCAACTGTTCATATCTGAGCATGTGGCATGGTCACATTTCACGGTGGTGTATGTGTATATCATGTCACATGCCCCCTGAGTCCCATGTGGGACGGTATGTTTAACCCAGGGTGACCCATTGGCACAATAATGATGGTCCTCCACAGTCTGTGTGCATGTTGTGTTTACAATGTCTCGGATTTCATGTGCACAATGGGAGACAGTCTCCACATCCACGTTGTTTGTGCATGGACTTTGATGTTGTGCGTGTGTGTGTCACAGATGTCCATGTCTGTCCTGCCGAGGCAACAGGGACCACTACCTGTGGGGGTCATGGTTGTTTTGCTGTGGTGTATACATGATACGCCATGTCATGCCAGTGTCCATGTGGCAATACAGGGTCCCTGGGAATCTACCTGTCGTTGAGCTGTGATGCCTGGGGCACATCTGTCCTCACATGTCACTGTGGGGTGTGTTTGTAACGTGGCAGCAGGAGATGGGAAATGTGACACGTCCTCATGATACCCAATGGCACAACCTGGGACTTATTGATGCCACTTGTTGAACTGTGATGTTGGATGTTGGCCATGTATGTGCCATAAATGTCCTTACGGAACTGCACACATCATGTACTTGTGCCTCATAATGATGTATCGTGTGATATTGAGTGTGTACAATGCCACATATGTGGGGTGAGTGACAATCTTTCTTTCTTCACCTATGCACTGCAGGGCACCAGCTGTCCATAGACCATTCCCTGACCTGGCAACGATGGTGGAACGTGACAGCATCCGACGGTACCGCTTCACCATGCAGTTGATTGATGATTTGGCAGTGTGCTTGGCACCACACCTGCAACCTGGCCGGCCGTACCCTACAGCGCTGACCCCCAAGGTGAAGGTGATGGCAGCCCTACACTTCTTTGCCACCGGTACCTTTCAACACACTCTGGCGACTGCTGGTGGGATGTCACAGACCATGTTCAGCCGTGTGCTCCGCGATGTATTGGAGGCTATGTTGATATACCTGAACCAGTACATCTATTTCCCTAGACTCCAGCAACTCACTGACGTGAAGAGTGACTTCTATTCCCTGGGGAGGATGCCGCATGTCATTGGCTCCATTGATGGGACACATGTGGCTTTGGTACCACCACAGGCCCAGGAGCAGGCATACAGGAACCGCAAGCACTACCACTCGGTCAATGCACTGGTGCAGATATGACCTTCTCACACGTGTGTGCCCGTTTCCCCGGTTCTGCAGACGATTCCTACGTGATGAGGAGTAGTCGCATCCCGAGGATGATGTCACAGATGCGGAACCAGCGTGCCTGGCTTGTTGGTGTGTACTGACTTTGTACCATTGTGTGTGTTCTGCAATGTAGTGTTCCACCCTCTTTTCCAACTCAGCTACTGTGCAATTGTCTGTATGTAGGTGACTCCGGATATCCCAACATGCCGTGGTTGCTGACGCCCCTCAGGAACCCTGTGACACCAGCCCAGATGCGCTACAATGAGGCACATGGTCGGACGAGGAGAGTGATTGAGCGGACATTTGGTCTCCTGAAGAGCCGCTTCCGCTGCCTGGACAAGACAGGAGGGTCCCTCCCATATGCCCCGGCAAAGGTGTGCAAGATTGTCATCGTCTGCTGCATGCTACACAACCTGGCAGTGCGGAAGGTGTTGCCTCTCATCCTGGATGACGATGACCAACGTCCGCCACCTGTGGAGGATCCTGGCCTGGACCACGATGCCAGTGATGATGATGATGATGATGGTGATGTCCGCACACAGCTCATCACCAACTTCTTCAGCTGAATGTAAGTATCCAGAGATGTCATGTAACTGATGTGAGTTTGCATGATATGTGTTGGTGGTGCTCTGGTGCTGTTTGAGTGTGTCCATGTGCTACATGACTCTATGCGTGTAGCGATGTGTCCTTACAGGTAGTCTGTACTCCCCAACAGTGTTGACATGCTAATTTGGTTCTGGGTGGGTATCTTGTGACATGTATTGGGCATGAGTATTGCAGTTCTGTCCTGTTCTTCAGTGCTTTTGACTGTGTGTCATTTCTGTCTTTCACAGGGTACTTTCAGAGTAGTTTGGTCAACTGTGATCCCCGACACCGTGATTCGACTTCCAGGGTGGTAGCTGTCGTGTCCCTACAGGTGATGTGCACCACACCCATGGACTTCCTTCCTTCTACACTTGTTGACTGTGTGCCCGCTGCCAGGTGGGATTACCTTGCATCTGTGGTGGTTACAACATGTTGCAAATGTGTAATAAACCTGTGCTTCACTTTGTGATGTGCGTTGTCTGTGGTCACACATCTGACTGACATTTGCTTACTGCACCAGTGGGCTAGTTAACACAGACTGTGAATAGGTGTTGGGTCTGTGCAATGCAACGTATTTCCTGGCAACATCAGTGTAGGCGATGAGTCAGATGGCCATGGTGTGTATGTGTTGTGTAGCCCTGGTGGTGTGCCTCCCTCATATGTGTGACGTCGCCATGACTCACATGCCGGTGTTGTACTTGCTGTAGCAGTTAGCATGCACAGTGTCATTTCCCAGATCATCATCGCCACTTCAGAGACAACGTAGGAATCACAACAGAGGCAAGTATGGTGTATTAGTGAGTTTATTGACATACATGTGTGAGTATAGTGCACAGGATGGTGGGTGCTGTACATTGTGATTGTAATCCAAAGTTCCTAGATGATTTGGAAGTCCTGGTAGCAGAAATGTCCAGAGTAAAGTCCACAGTCATCTGAGACATTGGTCCAACTTGAGCTCCCCATGTCATGTGGGAGAGTTGTGTTGCAGTCAACAGGGTGAACAGTTTGCGCACAAAGGTGATTATCCAGAACAGGTTTTGGCATCCTGGGGGTTGCACATGGCCATCGGCCTCTCACTTGCCCCTCCTCGGACGGCCCCTCTTCTTTGGGGGGGGACCCTCAAGTGCAGGCTGCTGCGGTGCAGGGGACTCTTCGCCAGAGTCATCCGCCCTCCCTGTGGCAGTTGCAGTTGTTTCAGCAGCAGATGTTGTGGGCACACAGGGAGGTGTTGACTGGTTGCTGCTCATCTGGCGGAGGCATTGTAATATGTCCCTATGCACTGCCGTCATCTCTTGCAGTGTGTCCCACTTGGACTCCACGCGGGACATGTGTGAGTCCAAGCGGGCATGATGGGCAACCTGCTGCTGTTTAATGTCCCTGAGGAGCCCCACTACCTGGCTGAGCTCTCCGGTGCTGGACTGGTACGCATCGGCTATGAGTGCCAATTGTGTGTCATCATGCAGTCCAGACCCCTCTGCAAGCAGCGACCTATGTCTCCCACCCCTCCCACCACCCTGGCGACACGTGCAGTACCTGAGGTGGCACGCACAGGTGACCCTGGGCCCCCTTGGGGGTTGTTGGTGGTGTTGGTGTCCATGGCCCCACGTTGGTCCAGGGTCCCTGTGCTGGTGGTGGTGGTGCTCCTTGGTCTTTCCATGTCGGCAGGGGTGGTATGTGTGTTGACAGTCGTTGGAGGGGTGGGTGCAGGGGGTGCAGCTGGTGGTCCTGCTGGTGCTGCATGATGACTTGCTCCGGAGGTGCCAGATTGGTCTTCTTCATCCGAGGAGGGCAGAGGCTGTTCCACACCAGTGAGCTCCGTATCCTCTTGAGCCTGGGACGGGGACTCCTCAGCGTCTGCTGCTGTGTCCCCATCATCACCTGTTTTTGGGAGACACACACAATGTATGTTATGTTTCTGCAGGCATCAATGGTTGACACACCTGACAGTTGTGACTGTGCCTCTGGATGCGGGCCTGTACATTGCATTGTCCTAAGTTGTCACAGTCAGGGGTTGATATTGGTGTAGCACATTGTCCTGCATTATTTGGGCATTTCTATGTGAATGTTGGGGTGTGTACATGGTCTGCATTGGTTGTATTTGGTTGACATCCGGTCCTCCTTCCCACCCAGCCAGATATTCCACCATGGAACGTGCTTCCATTGCAGGGAGTGCAAGTTGTCTTTCAGGATGTCAGTCAGTGGTGTCCTGCTGTTGGTTGGTGCACAGTTGCCAGCAGGGCCTTGTGCTCCCCACAGCAGTAGCCAGTGTCAGCCATCTTGTCAGTTGGTTTCCATGCCCTGTGATGTGGGCATGGTTCATGGTGGTGTGATGTGCGCATTGTGAGGCTGACCAATATCTGTGACTACCACTCCCATCATACTATTGCCTCCACCCCCCTTCCCAGCATGCCCATACTTCCTTCCTTTTGAGTGTACTTCACTGTGTGTGGGTGTGACAGCAATGGCAATATGGCTGACAGTGGTGTCCTGCTGTTGGTTGTTGGCCAGTTCCCAGCATGGCCTTGTGCTCCCCACAACAGAGCACCAGTGTCAGACATCTTTGAAGTGGCTTTTGACTCCCTGTGAGGTGTGCATGCTTGGGTGTGTTCTTGCTGGGCCATGTGGGTGGGGGATGTTGGGCTGTGACTACCACTCCCATCATGCTTTTGCCTCCACCCCCTTCCCAGCATGCCCATGCTTCCTTCCTTTTGACTCAGCTTCCCTGTGGGGTTGTGTGCCTGTGCTGACAAGATGGCTGACAGTGTTATCCTGGGGTTTGTTTTGCTACAAGACCCATGTGTGTCCCTGTGCTTCACACTGCATGACCCAGGGTTGTGGTTCTTTGTGGGATATTTGATTGGTGTGTGAGGCAATGCTTTCTCCCAGGTGAGTTGTGTGTAGTTTGTGTTAGGGGGTGTGTGGGTGGAGCTGCTGGTGACTATGGTCAGTGCTGTGAGTCCTCCTTCCCACCCAGCCAGATATCCCACCATGGAACGTGCTTCCATTGCAGGGAGTGCAAGTTGTCTTTCAGGATGTCAGTCAGTGGTGTCCTGCTGTTGGTTGGTGCACAGTTGCCAGCAGGGCCTTGTGCTCCCCACAGCAGTAGCCAGTGTCAGCCATCTTGTGAGTTGTTTTCCACTCCCTGTGATGTGCGCATGGTTCAGGGTGGTGTTGATGGGACAGTTGTGGGGGTGACCAATATCTGTGACTACCACTCCCATCATGCTATTGCCTCCACCCCACTTCCCAGCATGCCCATACTTACTTGCTTTTGTGTGGACTTCACTGTGTGTGAGTGTGACAGCAATGGCAAGATGTCAGTCAGTGGTGTCCTGCTGTTGGTTGGTGCACAGTTGCCAGCAGGGCCTTGTGCTCCCCACAGCAGTAGCCAGTGTCAGCCATCTTGTCAGTTGTTTTCCACTCCCTGTGATGTGGGCATGGTTCATGGTGGTGTTGATGTGCGCATTGTGAGGGTGGGCAATTTCTGTGACTACGACTCCCATGTTGCTATTGGCTACACTGACTTGCCCAGCATACACAGTATTCCTTCCTTTCAGTGAGCTTCCCTGTGAGGTGGTGTTGTGGTGGTGGCTACATGTCTGACTGTGTTTGTTGGTTAGATTTGTGCCACTGCCTAGCTCTATTTGTTGTTAGGTTTGTACATGTCATGACACAGTTACATTTCACTATGAACTGGCATGTATTGTGTTTATCTGGCTGACATACACATTTTGGGATGATCTGTTTTGGTTGGTGTGTATTTGCTATAGGTGCATGGTTTGACTCGCCCCTTGACAGTGATGTGTGTGTATTGTGGCACAATATTGTGTACATTTGTTGTGTACTCACCAGGCTCTGGGATGTTTTCTAGTCCATAGACGCTCACTGGTGGTAGGATGGCCCGCACCTTCTCCTCCCAGGGCTTGAGGTATACTGGTTTGGCAGGAGGGCCACTGCCGGTGTGTTGGCTCACGATGTAGTCCTTCTTCAACAGCTCCTTGACCCTCCTGCGCACGTCATACCACCTGTTCTGGATGTCTACCTTTGTGCGCAAACATGGTGATTGTGCGTTCACCCTGTCGACGATCCTCTCCCACATCTTGGTTTTCTGCGACATGGGTGTCTGTTGGACCAATGTACCAAACAGCTGTGGCTCTACCCTGAGGATCTCATCTACCAGGACTTCCAATTCACTATCTAGGAACTTGTGATTCTTCTTTGGGGGCATGGTGTTGGGTGGTGCTGGTGTGTGATGTGTGTGTTGGTGTGCAAGTGAGGGTGTGTGAGTGTGTGTTTTGCTGGGTGTATGTGAGGGTGCTATTTGTTGTGGTGCTGCTGGTGTGTGGCTTGTGTGATGGATGAGCTGTGTGTGTGTGTGTGGTTGCTGTCTGTTGGTGTTGAGTGCTGGCAGGTAATTTGAATTTGCAAAGGATCATGGTAGGGATTTGTGTCCTTTATATGGGTGGAGTTGTGGGTGTGTCTTTGTTCCCTGTTTCCCCCCAGTATTTATTTGCTTTGTGATTGCTTGTTTGGCCTTTTTTTTCCTTGGTTCTTTTTGTGCATGTAGGAGACGTTCTTGTGACTGAGTCGGACCCTCCAGTTGTCTCGTGCGAGCCTCTCAGATTCGTTCACGCTGTGTTTGTGCTGTTTTCTGTGCTGCGTACGCGTCGGTCGCGGGGTTTTGGGTTGCTTCGGCTCGCAGTTTTGAATGCGTGTCGGTCGTGCGGCTTGGGCCCCGTGCGACTCGGTCGTGTTTTCCACGTGTTGCATCGTACTTGGCGGGTAGGAGTTCGCGGGTACGTTTTGTTCGGGATTCTTCCTGGTGCGTGTCGGTCGGTTCGATTCGCGTGCTTTTCCGGCCGGATGGCTGTTTTCTGCGCGGTTCGGTCATTCGGCTTGTGTTCCGTACGCGTCGGTCGTGTTTTGCACGCTTCTCATCGTACTTTGCGGGTCGGGCTGCACCGGTACGTGTCGGTCGGTATTTATTCCGGCTCCGAGTCGGTCGGTACGTTTTCCGGCCCGAATCGGAATCGGCCCCTAGGTCTTCCCTTAAAAAAATGCTCAGAGAAACATGGTGGGCTCACCGCAATACCCCAAATTGGTTGACGTTGGTCTCTCCTTTTTCAATTCTGAGAGGCAGGAAACCTCATGACAAGTTGAGTCCTGCTTGGTTAAGGTTGGATGTGAATGATGTAGAAATGGATGAGCAGGTTGCTTCTAGACGGAGACTTCACCAAGAGAAATACAAGAGCAGGTTTGACTTAAAGAATTCTTCTCTCCTCAAGCGCTGGAATGTTGGGGATGAGGTGTTGATCAGGAATCCTGGTTTTTTGAAGAAGGGCTGTTCACGGTTTATGGGGCAGTTTATCATCAAAGAAGTTAGGAAGAATGTTGTTGTTCTGAATTCTGGTGAGGTGTGGAGCATGTCTAGGTTAGTTAAATGGCAACCTGGTTCTAATGCTCATGGACGTGAACAGGGTTTTGTTTCCTCAAGAGGGCCTGGGCGTTCTGGGCTGTGTGATAATACTGGGACTGCATGTGACGATCTTGTATCCGATGTGCCTGATCTGGGAAGTTACCGGAGGTTGAGATTCAGGCCGTCCTGGCATAAAGACTATGAAATGTTTTAGACATCTGTAATTGCAATATTTTGCTTCCTGTACTTTGTAATATATTTCTTGTTCTATTGTATGGGAGGGAGATGTGTTGTGGTTTTGCTTATCTCTCTCTTTCCCTTCTCTTCCACATCCCTGTGCCCTGCCTTTCCTTCCTTTCTATCCCTGTTGCTGGGCTGCGTCCCTGCATTCCATGTGTCATTGCTTGACAACAGAATGCTCTGGTTTCTGTGGCTGCATCTCTGGCAGTTGGAGGTTAGCTGCTGCCTGAGCTGGTGGTCTTTTACATGTACTTCTGAATAAACCAACTTTAAGCCTACAGTGCGCTCCTTGGACTTCTTTACAGCCTTACTGTAAAATTACCCAGGAGCCCCTGTTTCAAAATGGTAAAACTCATGTGTCATCAGGCAGGCCTGTCTTTAGCTCCTAAGCCACTGCCTTAATTAGGTGTGCACTTCCCACATCTAACAGGAGTAAAAATGGTTTTCTCTTCTACTGTGACTGAAGCCTGACTTTATTGTAGTATCCTGGGAATGAATAGGAGATGACCTCCTTGGCATCCCCACATCAACAGAGGTATTTGCTAAAGCTGCCCTTTGTTCTGCTAGCAGTTACTGCCACTCCCAGAGAGCTAATTGCAGCTATGTAGTCAGCAATTTTCTTTCATTGGCCCTTCCAGGGCAGAGAGACAGGCCATTGCCCTCGGAACTAGCGTTGTTATTTCTCCCAGCCAAGCATGTGTATTCCAGCTCTGGGGATGTAATGAGAGGCAATTGGTTTAAAGGCAGTTCCTGATCAGGCAGCTAAAAGTACATTTTTTATCAAGTTACTTTTCTGCTTACGTTTTAGGGGTAGTACGAGCACTATTTAGCAGTAGTAAAAGTACACAGGGTCGAAACATTAGCAAATGTAGGGTCCAGATAAATGTGAAAAATCTGGGTTAACCATGTAGAAAAAGCGTGTTTGCTACACTGCCCACCTAATCCAAAAAGGATATGGATTTTTTTAAAGTCCCACAGAGTGCTCAAGAAGAATGGGAGCAATGTAAAGGTGGTGATTTTCTAACTTTGCAGGACTGAAGGTGAGATGTTAATAGTTTAGGAAAGAAAATATATAAATATATCAAATATATGTTCTTGCTTTCCAAGCATTATTTCATTGTAAACAATAAAAAGTACGATACGCATATAAATTGTACTTCTAGTGATGGCTTTTCAGATTATGTGCTAGTATGTTTGAGTAGATTTCAGAAGCTAGAAGGAGCCACCTTTGCATTAAATACTCCTATTTTCAGCTTTATGTTTAGCTGACTAAAATATGTATTCGTCTGCCAAAGCCCTGCTGGGAGAAAATGGGAGCAAAGCAGAAGGAGGAAGTTACTTACTTGAGATTAAAATCGGGTAAGAAGGAGAACAGCCAAAACAAATTAAATGAAGTAAATACCTCGTCCACAGAGCTTGCTATATCATGAACAAATCAAAGAACGGAATCACTTTGTCTCACAGCCACAGTCTCCATTGCACAGGTCCTTGAGTTGCAAATTTGCTGTAACATTAATGGACATTAAATATATTTGTTGTATATACTTTTGAGTCATGATCTCAGGTCATTTTACCCAAATATTGTACCAATGGATTTATATAGCCTTTATTCTGAAATGAATGTTTTCACGTAACCCGAAAATTTGACTAGTCCAAGCTAGCGGCTTAATACCTTCGCTCTAGCTGAGCCTTCTAGGCTCGAGAGTAACTGCAGTTTTCCACACCTTATGATATCTGAGATCGGATGGAAAACTGAAAAAGGCAAAGGCTTTCTGTCAGTGAAGCCAACTTTCAAGAGGAAAAACACTGTCGGGGGAGGGGGGAGTGAGAACCTAAAGTGGCTGAGGTTTTCTTTTCTGTTCTGGGCGCTGGAGTGGTTGGCTTTGGGTGGAATTGAAAGCATGAGGGACAACTCTAAGCAAGGCTTAGACCTACCATATTAAAAACTGTAACTCAAGGCACGGTCACACGTGGCCCGCGCAGGTAAGAGCGGTGGGGCCGGGTGGGGGGGGGGGGGGGGATATTTCATCAGATGACGATGAGGGAAAATTAATTATTTATTTAATTTTCCCTTGTGGTCATCCGTCGACTTCCACCCCCCCCCCCCCCCCCAGCCCGGCCCCACCGCTCTTTCCTGCATGGGCCGTGGCTGGGCACTGTGTGGTTGTTTCTTGTAGTAAAGGACATTAATGACACAGGAGCAGTGGAACTGTGGCAAACATTAGGGAGTTTTATGTGAGAACCTTAAGTTGATTTGCTCAGAGCTTTTGCCAACCACTACTTCATTGACTTGTTAATAACTAATACCAGAAAGGAACAAAATCTACTGCTGGCTGAACGTATTCACAATTACCTCGTAAAGGGCTGTGATTAGGTATCTCTAGCTTTATCTTGAATCGCTGAACTTAGAAGCTGTTCCAAAGTTATCCTGTTGCTGATCCAGAAATATAAATGGGCTTTGCCCTAAATAGGGGTGGCATCCTGCTGGGAGAGTGTGCCAGATCCTAATGGCAGAGACCACTGCTTTCACCTGGGAGGAAAACAGCAAACTAGTGACAACTGGGCATTTGACTGTGACTTCTTTGAAAGTTGTAGGAAACCTATGTACAGTAGATAACCTGAATTAAAATAACACTTCCTTGAAAGTGTGGGAACTTTGGCACAGGAGCAGTCCTGAACTATGATCATTTTAATACAGCTACTTTTCAAACAAGGATATTTGCTGCCACGTGGTTGTACCTTTTTTTAAAGGGTTCTAAACTGTTATTTTAAAAATATTGCTAAGGATGACACTGTTTTCTTTCAGTGAGAAAATAATTAATTTCTGCTCTCTTATGGCCATTCAAGAAAACCGTAGTCAACTCCTTATTTTGTTAAATTTTACCTCAAAAGCCTGCCTTTTATTTCAAAAGCAACCCAAATCGTTTTGTGTAATAACTGTGATCCCTGAGCCAGGCTCCCTTAATTATTGTGGTATACGTTTTATGATATATATTTTCCTAATTGTATAGTTATTAGATATTTTGGTTAAGTGTCACATATATATATATTGCTTGCATTTCTTTGAGGGAACTTACTGCCTGTATTAGCTACCGAAAATGAAAATGAGCAAGGTATTTCTCACAGAAATCCCTTTAACTAATTGGGGGCCATAACGTTTGGACTCTGCAGGAGCTAAATCAAAGTTCAGAAAAAAGATTATGACCATTTTCCTGTTTTGTTTAACAGTCCAGTTTCCTATTCGATGGTAAAGAACATGTAGATACAGTCAGGAAACAATAAACATCAGTTCAGAAAAAGAACAATGTATACTATTGAAGTACATAGTATTGCTTTTCCACGCAAAAATCCATATATCAATGATTAAGAGCACTACACCACAGATTGAACACAGATGTGCAAAAACCACATGTACATTCACTGTGCATAGTTTGGCCTGATTTTATCATACCGTTGTTTTGTACAACTTGAATATGTATCTTTCAAAAGATTAAAATAATTGTTTTCGTTTTAAAAATGTATTTTGTGGTGCCCACCCCCAATGTGCCAATTTTCAATTTATCAAATTAAATTAACCAATTACATTGTCTTGGGGTTACAGTTTTTTGTCCTTTTAAGTTTATACAACTTGTGGTGTTGCCACAGCATGGACTTATTTGGATA
Organism: Calotriton arnoldi; assembly: GCA_963921515.1. Lineage (NCBI taxonomy): Eukaryota > Metazoa > Chordata > Amphibia > Caudata > Salamandridae > Calotriton > Calotriton arnoldi. The sequence goes on from CAWUFW010000498.1 coordinate 103,997, forward strand.
TATGAAGAAGGTATCTCTTTAGGTATTCTACTGTGCAGTTTTTAAAAACGATTTAACATATGTGAAATAATTGTAGATATCTTTACAATATTTTCCTCATATCAGTGGGGCGGGGAATTGACATAATACTTGTCCTACATATAAAAATAGGTCTTATATGTTTGAGGAATCTATTCTTAAGCCTAAATATTTTTAGTCAGCTCCTACTTAAACTCAATGTGAAATATTTTTCCAAACTTTAACCCAGACAAAACACTTCACTACACCTAATATTACTTTTGGAATTTCTGTTACCAGGGTTTCCTTTGGGGTTAAAATGTGATGTCCATGATTTGTTTGCTAGCTTTTCCTGTGGTAGTTATACTAGCTGCAACAGCTTCTACAGATTTCAGTATCTGTGGTACCAACATGCACAGTCCTTTTGTTTAGATGATAGAGAAAATACTTGCTGGGCTCTTTGACCACAATCCTACTTGTCTATCATTTAGTCTAGCTTTGTTTCCACTATGGTTTTCTATTCCATTCTGAAATAAGTCCACAGGGGCTTATTTACAAGGCCCTTGTGCCACTTTTGCGTCATTTATAACATGGGAAAAGTGACGCAAAAGTGGCGCAAGGGGCTTGTAAATCTGACCCACAGTCTTTTGCGGTCCTGTATCAATCTACAGTCTGTCCTCTGCATTAGTCTCCATTGCAATCAGGTAAGGGTACACTGAAGTGTGTATTTTAGACGAAAATGTGTGCATTTTCAGAAATCATAAGCTGGTTGGATTTTCAAAATATATTTAAAGCTGATAATTAAGTGATAATTCATGTGGCCTTAGGAGACGTATTAGTAATATTATTAACTTGGTGGCAGGGGCATTGCAGCTATGGCTGCTATGTATTATGCATGCAGAGGCATTCCACATTGACAAAAAAAAATTCTATTTCTACTGGAAGCAGTGCCTGTTACACTGAGATTATTTTGCTGGTAATCATGTATATTGTGGCCACTAATGTCATTTTATCTGATGTGGGCACTTTCCAAACTGTAATTATATCAGTAGCTCATCAAGATTGATGGAGCGTAAATGTTAAATGACAGTTGCCTCTATCAATTCTCACAATTGAAGGATATTTACGACAATTATTTCTGATTTAAAACATGTCAACAGGCTAAGTCGAAAAAAGTGTGATTTCATACTGCATCATAAAAGCATGCAGAGTGTTTGAAATGTGATAATATGAAAACATAAACAAATAGAGAAACAATGATCAGTAAACATGTACATATTTACGTGCTTTTAAGAAACAAGATATATTTAACATAGAGAGTGTTGTGACAATAACTTTCAAAATATATTGAAATGAAATAAATGTTTGCACAAAGAAGCTCCTGAAATGCTAAAATGCGTATCTAGTAATAATCGATAACATGCATATCATGCAGCTTTCTGTAATATTCATATAGTGAAAATGTGTATTTCAGAGTGACACGTTAATATTTTGCTTTAAAAATATTCGATAACATGCAAATGATGCTATAAAGAGATTCTTTCTGTTTTAAATTTTAGTAGTACCTAATATTGACATGTAACCTTCAAAAGAATAATAGTAATTGAACTAATTAAGGGATGTCGAAAATTTTAATTTATTAATGTGTGGTTTATAATACGATAATGATTCAGAAAGTTTTTATGTAGGCCTCAAATGCTTTCTTTCCTGTGCAAGTGTAAATTTCTATAAGGCAGTCAATTTAGCCACTGTGGGAACTTTTCACGAAGTTTCTTTTCTGTATTAGCTGACAATGGATTTGTATCTAATTAGGCAACACTCTTGATAGAAAAGTAGCAATATTATTGCAAACCCAGGGAGAGCGCTTTGGAACAGACAGACTGTGAGCAAATTGAAGTTTCAACTACTTCTGTGTAAGGGATGAAAATGTAATACAAATTGAACTTAACAAACCTAATGAATTTGCAAAAGAATTGCTTAATTCTTCCGGATTTCTTGGTGATGTGTTGATCACCCCATGAGCAGCTCACTGTGAGCGACCAATGGAAACCATATGGACTGATGAAAAGGATACTTTGTGGGTGTAACTTGTGAACTTTTGGAAGTATAAATGCCCCATGAAGGGACCTGAACTTTGTCGGCTGGCAAAGCTGAGCAGGAAATAACCTTTTGGCTGAAGGGTTAACTGACTCCTTCTGTGGCACGCTGTGCTGCAGTTGTGATTTGGCCAAATCCATATTTGAAGACAGACTATATTACTCAGCCACATTTTGGTTTGTATAATCTGATAACTGGGTCTTGAATTTTCCTTTTGTTCTTCTCACTCACTCTCTATAGGCAACCAACAAAGGTTCATTATTTATCTGCATTTTATATAATGTGTGGCTATTTGTCATAATTCTGGTATTAAATTTGTTTTGAAATATGATTTCATGTTCTGTCCTTTCAAATGAGGCTTTAGATAAATGTTCTTTATGAGATATCTTTATCGTTTTTGTCTCATTCTTTTAGTCATTTATCTTGTCTCGAGGTTTTTGTTTCAGCATCTGAAAAAGGTAATGAAATAGGCATGTGTTCGGCAATTCTTTATTCCAGGTCCTCATAAGGAAATTGCATTCACGTTCTCCAAATATCTAAGTCCCTGTTAGCTCAACATAAAGATCCATTGGAGGACCAAGGTTTGGTAAAAATAATGGTGATTAGTGTGGAAGATAATAAAAGTTTATGGGCCCCATTGGAGTAATGTTTTGTTGAGGTGAAGAAAAATAAAATGTTGTTAAGCTTTCTGCTGCATCATGATTTTCATAGAATATAAGTAGCTCTTATTACAGAAAAGGTTGACTTCCTCTTATCTAATCTATATTTCAGAACAGAGAACCCCAATGTTACTGACAACAGAACCTTTGGAATGTGGCATTATTTATTTGTCTGTCAGTAAGAATGCTGAAAATATGGGCGAGAATAACACTATTTACACATTTACCAGGTGAGTAAATCTCTGACGTTAAAAATGTCACATTGCAGCATGAAATTCTATCAAAAGAACATACAAGTGAAATACTGAAAGCTTTTGCTAAACTAAAAATACCCAAAAACTGTCTTGTAAAAAGGGTACGCAAGTAAAACTGGAGGAGAATTATTTCATGTGCTGCTGTCCTGATACAGCCTGCCCATCAAGGAGCTATTGCTTGACATAAACTTAAATGATGCTTTAGGAGATGTATTCAAGATTCACTCAAGAGCACATCACTTGATTTGAATCTGTGAGAGTTGATGATGAAGTTTTTAGATTAAGAAATTCTGATTTATTTAATGTCAAGGTTAGCTAGAATAGAGGCGAAGAGATGCATTGTAAGCTTTCTTGCCAAAGAAACACATCTTGAGGGGGGGGGGCCTTGCTATGTACTTGTAGTTATGTAGAAGTAAGACTTTCCTTAGGGTTGCACTCATGCTCTCAGAACTACTAGCCTTATTGCTAGGATCCTCCCATACACTTATGAGGTGGTAGTGCCTGCCTCCATCAGGATCACTAGGTTGTAGCTGTTCTCTTTTCCATTGTTCAATCATGGGCATTCCTAATCCTCCTTGAAACTAGGGCCATTCTAGATTTTATTCTGGAGATTGCTTCCCAACTACTGTTGTTTTGTGGTACAAGGCTGAGAGCTAGGGGAGAAATCTTCAGTGAATCCAATTACACCTAAAGATGTCTTATCACCTCATGCATGCCTATGTGCTCCTTTTCATGGCCTTTTCCCAAGCAGGATACAGTAAATTTTCCTTTCTGAATTTCAGTTCTGTCTACTTATTGTGTCTTGAAACTTCCATGCACTCATTCTGGCAGAGGTCTGGAAGACCCGCATTGCGCTTCAGCTACCTCACAGCTGTTCTTTGGGTGATGCCCATGATGGGACTGCCAGCTTTTGCTCTGGTGGTCATACTATCTGCCACAGTTTATACAGAATTCAGCATCTGTGGTGCCCACATGCACACTCCTTTTGTTTTGATGATAGATAAAATATTTGCTTGAGCTCTTTGACTACAACCTTCTTTAACTATTGCTTATTCTGTCTATTATTTTCATTATCGTTGTCTGTTTCATTCTGAAATATGTTCATTTGTCTGTTGTGGTCCTGTATCAATTTACAGTGTGACCTCTTCATTAGTCTCCATTCCGCTCAGGTAAGGGAAAGACTTCAGTTCTTTTGTCAGGGCTTTTGCAGTTTTACCTGTATCATCATTGTCAGTCTGATTCCCTATTTACACTGAATACACAGCCTCTATTATAGCAGGCATAAACTTTGACTTTGTTGTATGACTATTGTTAAGAACAATATGCTGGCATCAATCCAAAGGGCTTTGCCTAACCTTCCAGGAGACACCTTGTCTTATAGCATACAGCCCTTACTTTGATCAAACTTTGTGACCCAACACCCTTGATTGTTTCCTGTGTCTCTCTCTTTGTCAATACTTACAGCCCACAGTTTCTTTTTAAGAGCAGCTCGGTATTGTTTTATCATGCTATCTTGCTAAGTATTATCTTTTGAAAGAACTAACCTCACCTTTGCTCCATGATACATATTAATTGGGGGAAAAGCAAGGAACCCAGCAATCTTGACTCTGACACCCAATTGCATCACATACATGTTTTGCGACACATGCTCATAGTAGTAAGAGAAAAAAATAATCATGGGAACTCTCAATGTACCCTCATATCTGGTCACTAGTTGGTATTGGGCCTTTATGTGTTGTGCCTCTTCTCGATCTCCCAATAATGTTTACTTACCATCAAAGATTGTGAACTCTAGGTTCTGAAGCTCTGCATAAAAAATATCTAGATTTTTGTAAGAAAGCATGAGAACATAAATATCACTTTGCACAGTTTGCTAGGTAAAGTAAGTCAAAATGAGACGTTGAAATAATAAAAGTTTAACTTGTTATAAGTAGAATAAGTGGTCAGTAAATTTCAATATATCTTGAAGGTGATTGTAGCTTTCTGAGTTATTGGGTATTCTGATAGATGTTTAGGAAGAGCTGAGTGAGCCACTAGGATGAGTCCATGAAGATCATATTGAGTAAGTACTGTCGTGTAGTTCCTATATTACGAATACAGGACCTGCGCGTTCGGATAACATAAACTGTGGGTTTGGTGGCAGACTGATTCTGAGCACCCCCACCGAGAATGTTGGCCTGTTTGCATAAGCTAGCTCACAGTGCCACTAGTGTCTCCTCTTATCGGGGAGAGAATAGTATCTGGCAACTTTAGAGCATGACAACCCTGATCCCTCAGAATCGTGGAAACAATGTACTATTTTTCGCTCAGTCACTGGTGCTCACTTACCTTGTCTCAGAGATACACAGAATAAACAGCCTGGGCGTTTCAATAAGGATTTATTGAACAGTCATTATTCTTGTGTAGAATATATGAGCTGCAACAACCATTAGACAGTAGCAGAGATATATGATTAGCAGTACAATGAATATAAATGGATAGTACAGTTCTACCATTTTGCACTACGCAAGAATATAAAATGCATGATAAAAGAAAGCGCATACTGCTACGATGCCTATCTAGATGTACCTAAGTGTACCTAGCATGTGAGTAGGTGTAAAGCCAAGAATCCCTCTAGGATTTAGTCTAACCCCATTACCTGAAGTGTGAGAATGTAGGAGCCCTTCTTGGTCACGATTTGGACACCCCACGAGGGATGTTCACACCACTGTCAGCTGGAGCGTCTGCATGCAGGAGCCTCAGCGTCTCTGGTCAGTGTGTCAGCCTGGAAGTCTTGGTTCCCTCTAACTAACACTAGCAAGAGATGCTGTATTTATACAGAAAGTGTCTAAGGTTCCTTTGTCCCTTTTTGCTTGTATTAGCCATTGTTGGATGTGAGGATGACGTATGGGATGAACTGTGTACGTAGATATGGGTAGGAAGGTGGTGTAGCCCCAGCCTGGTTTCTAAGAACCCTTATGAATATTCATTCATACTGTGTGAGTCTACTGATGGAGTTATAGGACTCTTATTGTTAGGAGAAACCCTCCTTCTGCACCCAGGACTAGAACTAGGTAAAAGGTTCAATCCTAAAAGGCCCATGACAGTGTAATGTAGGGGAGGTAAGGTAGGTGAAGGGGTATGATGTTACCCGGGCCTATATTAGGGTACCTATATGGAACATAACACCCAATCCTCTTCCGAACAGTCAATAATGATAAAAGCTGGCGAACAACTATTAGGTAGTAGCGCATTAAAACCATTAAAAACCATCACGAAGTGTTTTAAAAACATTTGTCTTAAAATCATCTAAAAACAGCTCTAAGAGGTGAAAAAAATAAAGATAAAAAAATCTATTTACTCGAAAATCAGTTTTTTGGGGATTGAGTCCTAATTGAGTTCGTTTATATAAGTCAAAGCACTACAAGCGTTCGAAGGCCATGCTTTTTCCAGCGAAAGTGTCAATTTAAAGGAAATGTTCCAAATGCAGTCGAAGTTTAGAGAAAAAGAAAAACTGAATTCTTTCCCAGCACACGATGAGCCAATTATAGATTAAGTGTCCTGGCTGGGAGACGCAACATCGTCGTTGCTTGCTGCTGCAGGGGACGGTCCTTGCAACACCTCACAAAGTACGTCAATGGAGCACAAATGATATTCAGTACTGCCAGTATATGGTGTAGAGGCAGCTGGTGCTGTAGTGATACCTGGGTGCTAGTGGTGCTGGTGGTGGAGCTGATGCTCAACCCAGTTGTAAAAGGCACCTGCGGATTCTCGATTAATGCAGCCATCAAGATGGGAATACGCTGGGGACATTGCCGAGCATGGGCCCTCAGGGGTTCCAGCCGGGTATTCAAGTCCGCAGGCGTATCCGTTGCAAGTGTCAGACAGAGGTCCAACACGCATTCTTCACCGCAAAACAGGCATCGAAGAACAGGTAAGATGCAGTCCATCCAGACTGGTCTAAACGATAGGAACCAAGAGGTGCTTAGTTCCCATAGGCGAGGTGTGCCCAGATGCTGTACCATGCGCTCACGATATTTGCGCTCAAGGAGTGCTTTTGCCATCTCGTTGGTAATTGGGCCATCCATTGCAGAGCAGAAAAATGACAATCAGGATTCCTGCAATAGAAAGCAGGATCAGCAGGAGACCTCCAAAAACGCTTCCCAATACGGAGTGTATAAAATTTGGAATAACTACGAGGATTGTCTGAAAGGTGCTTACGAATCCTGACCCTATGGTCTTAAATAGGTGTACAATACCACTCGTATCAGACATGTTAAAGATACGACCCACCATTTCTGCAAAATGAAAGGGGCAGTTTGTACGCATAAGTGCCTGTATCTCAGTCGAGGTCCTTGCGACTTGAAGATCAAAGGTCTCTCGAGCGGAGGTTAAGGGTACAGGTTGCTGCAAAAGCATGGCTTTCAGTCTGCTCAAAGTATCAAATCGTATAAAAGAAACATTCAATGAAGGCCATAACGGCGCCTCCTTGACTGTATTAGTTGGGGGAAACAATACTTGCATCCAGAAAGTAACCCTGGAGTTCACAGTGACCAGATAGGCAATGCCCGGAAGCATACCACAGCAACCTTGATCGTTCAGCATCAAGTAACTCCCATTCGAGAGCAGCTCCAATACCGGTGTAATCACAACTGCTGCAGTCCCTTTCATGTGGCAGGACAAGTTTGCTACCGAACCATTGCAAGCTCTGTGCAGTGAAATGTCCTGGCACATGAGAGAACCGCTTAAAGCGTTCTTGCAGTTTGTACCACATAGAAACACTTCCCGATCCCCACTCCGGCATAAAAATCTGTATGGTAACTCCCAAGATTCCTTAATGTATTCCTTACCCATCTTTTCATATTTGCCCGCCTGCCTTTGCTCAAGGCAATATCATCTGCTGTGGAATGAGGCATGCTCTAAATAGCGTTTCTGTTCCCTGGACTTGCCAGTCTCTAGAACCCCAGACTGATTTTAAGTCTATTGTGTCCTTCCATAGGTCAAAACCCTGTTCAGACAATTGGGCAATAAAGGAAGCAGAGTATATCTGTTTGGTGTTAGTCAACATCATTTTCAGTGCTTATGTTGGTGTAAACTTATAATAATATGAGGTTAAAACCTGAAATATATGCAAATTTCTGTGCAAATGTATGCAAACTACTTTTAGGTGGTGTAGGGCAATTTTCCCACTGGTGGTATTCAAAAACATTTCTAGGCGAAATAGATTTGTGTAGGAAATGATGACCATAATGTTGATAACAGTACAAAGTGTCATAGTGTGAATTACCTTCTAACATTTCAGTGTTTGGAAATGCGGCAGTTTTTTCTAAATCAGACAACATGTTATTAACAGTTTCAGAGTCCCAATCATCAGAAAATGTACTAGAGGTAATGATATCACTTAATGACATTTTAAATACATGTGAAAGTTTTAAAAGTTCAGTCGGACCGAAGACATCAAAATCAAGTTTGCCCCAGACTTTACCGTCCGGTATAGGAACTGCTGTGATGTTCACTGTTGACAAGTCTCTTTGTTCACGATGTGAAGATTGATGTGGTTTTAAAATCAAATTAACCTTTTGGGCTGTAGAGCTTTGTTGAAGGTATCGTCCCATTAATAAGCATGCTAAAAGTTATAACTAAGCCTAGCCAGAAAAGAAAAAATAGAATCCCAGTAATTACCCATAGTTCTACCCAAGGTGATACCATGTAAGTCTTTTTGAGAAATTTCACAAAGTCTGTAGCTTGCTGTTTACGTGATTTTTGGGCTGGCGTCGTTTCCGGTTCACTTGGATCCAAGGAAAACGTATCAAAGTTCATGAAGTAGCCAGAGGCAGTTCGATCAATTGTAGGAATTGCATCAGGATTTGTTGAAATCTCATTTGGCTCTCCTCGAGGCATGTTGACGTAGACATCTGTATTTGGTCTGATTGCAACTTGTGTGTTGTTTTGAACTGAATTGTGAAGATGAACTTCTGGTTCAAGGGGAACGAGTTCCATAGCATTGTTGCTTAGTCCTTCATTCCGCACAGGAGGCTCTTCAAACGTGATGAGTCTTCCTGTTTGAACTTCTTGGATGGTAGTGAGAGGAGGGCGTCTGCTGCTGTGGAGTCCACGAGGCCTACTGTTCAGTATCGGCCACATAGTGTGGCTTGATTAGGTCGATTGAGACAAATCTTTTCTCCTTTTTCCCGGCAAGAGGCAGCAAAAGCACAAATCTTGCTCCTTGAACTGCTAGGACAGGTACAGGCTTTCTGTATGATGGTCCAAATTCTTTTTTGTCCGCTATTTGTTCTCTGACCAGATCCTCAACCTTTGGGATCCAGAGAGGTCTTGCCGTGTTTGCCTTGACTTCCCCATTGGCGTCCTGTTTCTGGACTACGTTGCTTTTTAGTGTCCTGGATAGATTTAGATCCTGTTAAACAGCCAAACGATCATCGATATCAAATGGTTTTTCATCCGCAACTGCGCCTTCATAATCAAAATCAGGTACCCATGTTCTCGTCCCAAATAGGACCTCATATGGAGTGACACCCCCTAGAGAGTTTCTTGGCTGGTTATTAAGTGCTCTTTGTACCCCATAAAGGTGACTGACCCAACTACCACCCTTGCCTAATACCCTAGCTGTTAAAGATTGCTTTAAGGCCCGATTTTTCCTCTCCACAACTAAATTTCCCTCAGGATGGTATGGAGAGGAGTACCGCAGTACAATGCCCATACTTTTCATGGCCTCTTTGTAAGCCCGAGAGCTAAACTCCGGGCCACGGTCAGAATGTAACGTGCCAACTGCATATGTCCCGATAAAGACTCGCAAATCTTTTATAACAGTTCGAGCGTCAGCCGAGCGTGGAGGCCAAACCCATAGGAATCTAGAGCAGGAATGGAACTTTCCATCCCGCATGCAACCTTTAACGATAGCGCATGCCGCGCTGTATTGTTGCTTACTCCCTATGGTCGGTTGAGCAGATCCGTCAGTGTAAATAATATATTCATACTGATCGAGAGGCAATATTTCATAAGTAGAGGATATTCTTGTTCGTATTGCAGAAATGCTTGTGTTTTTAGACTTGGGTCAAATCTGTATTCAACGTCCGTTGCAGTAAGAGAATTAGCCCATTGTATCCATCTTGGATGTAAGTCTTTTGCTTTTGGAATGCTTGCCTTTGTAACAGCTTCTAAAGCTGGTACTGGGGTTACGACAATTATGCGTTTCCCCTGAGCCAGTGCTCTTTCTCTTGCTATCAGGATTTTTTCAGTTGAAGTGAAACACATTTCTGCGCTTGAGTACAGGTGTGATTTGTAAGCGATTGGTACAGTTTCACCTTCATTGAAGGTTAAGTAAGTGTACCCGCATTGACCCCCTATTACTCGGATCACTAAGTTGCGTACATTTACGCGTGTCTGTAAGTGTTTGGAAGCTATCAAGTCTTCTTGTAGTGAACGTAGGATGTTTGTGTGTTCCTGTGTCCAATGTCTGACTGAAAAGTCAGGTTTGATTAAGTCGTAGAAAGGTTTTACTTTTTCTGAGTAATCTAAAATGTATGTTCTGCCAAAATTTAGGAATCCCAGTATCGATTGTAAGTTTTTTAATGATCTTGGAGGCTGGAGCAGCGCACACTTTTCTAAAAAGTTAGCTGCCAGGCTTTTCCCTTCACTTGAATGCTCGTATCCTAAAAACAGGACATTGAGGTGGGCTATTTTAGATTTCTTAAAATTAAATTTGTAGCCCTCAGAGGCGAATCCCATTATAATGGAGCTAACCCTGGGCAAGTGCCTTTTTAAGTCATCGTCCGTCAGATAAATATCATCCACATAGGACAATGCTTCCTCATCAAAATTTTGGAGTAGTTCTGTTACTCTTTCTGAGAATACCCCCGGGCTGTTCTTATACCCCAGGGGGAGACGACAAAATTGCCGCTGGGACCCCAACGCTGAGAATGCGGTCAAATACCTGCTTTCAGGCACTATATTTTGGAAGAAAAATCCATTTGAGATATCAAGTGTGGTTTTGTATTTTTTCCGCACAATGTTATTCAATAATGTGGCACTGTGTGCGTTTTGGACAGCGAATGTCTTTATGCATGAGTTTAAATGTCTGTAATCTAAAACTAGACGATATGAGTTGCCCGGTTTTGATACGGGTAACAAAGGGTTATTCATTGGTGAGGTGCATGTTTCAATCACCCCTTGGTATTCAAGTTGATCTAAGATCTCCCTGACCTGTTTTTTAACTTCTTGCTTTATTGGGTATTGCCTCTGAGCATAGGGTGAAACTTTTAGCGGGATCACGTGGTGGGTTGAATCCTCATCCCAACCGGCATGATTTTTGTATAGTGCTGGAGCTAGGGCAACCGCCCACTCTTGTGCATATGCATGTTTAAAATGTATGGGAACGAGGTCAGAGAATGCTGGAAAAATTACCGTTTCTCCCCTAGGGCACTCCATAACGAATGCTGGCGGCCAATCTTGTTTTGCTAATAGGATGTCATAACCAGATGACAGATTTTCCCAAAAGAGGCCTTTAACTTTCCTGGGCTTGTCCCCCTCCATTTGGAGTGTTATTTCGTGTAACTTATGTGGGACGCTCACCCTTGTGTCTGGTGTTTCCACCGTGATGTAATCATTCAAGTCTGCTGTCACCAGAAATTCCATCAGGTTCTGGCGAGCTATTGTTACTTCTGCCGCGCTGTATCGCATCGTCAGAGCCCATTCCCCGTTCAGAAGTTGCGTCCTCAGAATTCTGGGCATGTCTGATCTTTATGCCTGCAACTTTCTTCTTCGTCTTATACTGAGGTTTTGATTTTGGCTTTTCTTCTTTTTTGGAAGTATAGTCTTGAGCGTGCTCCTTGTCCCTGGACTTTCTACGCTCTTCTTTGTGTTCTGACCATCCTTCTCTCTCGGAGTTTTTCGTCGAGCCCTGAAAGGAACGAGAGGAACGTGTATCAGTATCCTGATGCCTGTCAGGTTTCCTAATATTATCCCTATTCCTAAGGTTGTACCTCTTTTCAGAGGGCTCCTGTGGAGGAGATCTACCTCAGGATTGAGATCTGTTTTTAAAGTTTTGTTGTTTTTTATTATCCCACTTCTTTTTAGAAGAAGCAGGTGTCTACTTGGTAGTGTCCTTTTCAGGACTGCCCATCAATTGTGGTTTTAGTGCTTTCCCTCCCAAACTGTCTCTGCCTAATTCTGCATATGCAGTTTCTATTATTTTGGGCAGTTTGTTTTCTTGTTCTAATGGTCTGAACTCCCTTAGGCGTTGGCGGATTGCCACTGAAGCTGCTTCCCCTTTAATATTAGCTAGTATTATGGCTGATACCTGGTCATAGTTATTTAATAACTTCATGCCTAAGTTCAGGGCAGGTTCTGCTCCGTACTCGTTTTGTATTTGTCTCAATATGTTTGGTACTACTGCTAATGAAGGAATACCGTGTGTCCTGGTATATATGGCAGCAAAGACTGTACCCCAAGAGGTGCAGTCCTCTACTTGTGGTGTTATCCCCATGGGCAAGCAGATTGTTAGCATTATGTGTTTTTCAAACGGGGTAGTATTTGGAAATACTGCCTCGAGCTGAGTTATTTTCTGAGCTACCCAGAATGGCATTTGTTCACGTTTCGTGGGCATCTTGCCCATTACTGCGTGTAATGTTTGTGGTGTAATTTTTGTTGCTGTGCCCTGAATTTGAGTTCCATTTGTTGCAACTGATGTTGGTTGGACTGTGAAAGTCCTCATGACAAACTATGTCAGGTTTCTGTAGATTTTAATTAAATCCTTGTGTTGTAAGAGTAAGTCTGCCTGTGGCATTGTGTAAATGTCAGGATGTGGTGTGTAGGCCGCTAATATTGGCCATGCTACCCCATTTCCTCCGAGCGGACCTAATCTTACTTTGTGTCTTATATGGGGTAGGGCACTTTTAAACCAGTATAGGTGTTCCTGGTAAGTGAGTGGAACTTCTATATCCTCGAATGGACCATATTCCTGTGGTGCATCTCCTTCTACATAGTAGTGAAATGTCTGTGTTCTTGCATTTGCTGCTGGGAATGTAACCCACGAATGAAATACCTCTGTCTTATTCAATTTGTGTGCCTCAATCACGAATGTTACTATGCCACCCCTAGCATGTAAGCCATTTTCTAATAGTTTCAGGGTGATAGTGCGTCTGAATTTAGGTGCAATTTGAATTGCATTCGCATCTTCTTCCTCGTCTGACAAGGGTAGTGGCATTCGCATTGGGTCTAAGACCGGGGTAGTAGTCATTGTGTATAGAACACAGACTAATGTTTCAAGGAAACTTTGATAAGGTGTTTTGCACAATTTTAGGAACAAAATGTCCTTCAAGCTTGATTAACCAACAGCCAATAAATAGGATTTCTCGCCTACTCAGCTGTGGCGGAGTTTGTGCCCACCCACTCCAGACGTTTCTGGTGTTTTGTGAGTAGGGGTCTCTGAGAATAGCACAACTGAACTATTCAGATTCTACTGTTAAATAAGAGCCCAACCATTGTTGGTGGCGCCATGTCGTGTAGTTCCTATATTACCCATACGGGACCTGTGCGTTCGTAAAACATAAACTGTGGGTTTGGTGGCAGACTGATTCTGAGCACCCCCACTGAGAATGTTAGCCTGTTTGCATAAGCTAGCTCACAGTGCCACTAGTGTCTCCTCTTATCGGGGAGAGAATAGTTTCTGGCACCTTAGAACATTACAACCTTGATCCCTCAGAATCGTGGAAACAATGTACTATTTTTCGCTCAGTCACTGGTGCTCACTTATCTTGTCTCAGAGATACACAGAATAAACAGCCTGGGCGTTTCAATAAGGACTTATTGAACAGTCGTTATTCTTGTGTAGAATATATGAGCTGCAACAACCATTAGACAGTAGCAGAGATATATGATTAGCAGTACAATGAATATAAATGGATAGTACAGTTCTACCATTTTGCACTACGTATGAATAAATACATGAATATAAAATGCATGATAAAAGAAAGCGCGTACTCCTATGATGCCTATCTAGATGTACCTAAGTGTACCTAGCATGTGAGTAGGTGTAAAGCCAAGAATCCCTCTAGGATCTAGTCTAACCCCATTACCTGAAGTGTGAGAATGTAGGAGCCCTTCTTGGTCACGATTTGGACACCCCGCGAGGGATGTTCAGACCACTGTCAGCTGGAGCGTCTGCATACAGGAGCCTCAGCGTCTCTGGTCAGTGTGTCGGCCTGGAAGTCTCGGTTCCCTCTAACTAACACTAGCAAGAGGTGCTGTATTTATACAGAAAGTGTCTAAGGTTCCTTTGTCCCTTGTTGCTTGTATTAGCCATTGTTGGATGTGAGGATGACGTATGGGATGAACCGTGTACGTAGATATGGGTAGGAAGGTGGTGTAGCCTCAGCCTGGTTTCTAAGAACCCTTATGAATATTCATTCATACTGTGTGAGTCTATTGATGGAGTTATAGGACTCTTATTGTTAGGAGAAACCCTTCTTCTGCACCCAGGACTAGAACTAGGTAAAAGGTTCAATCCTGAAAGGCCCTTGACAGTGTAATGTAGGGGAGGTAATGTAGGTGAAGGGGTATGATGTTACCCGGGCCTATATTAGGGTACCTATATGGAACATAACAGTACATTAAGCACCGAATCACTAAATTTCACACTCAAACCTGCTCTCGAAAAGCCAGAAATACATGAAAAATATCTGGTCAATGGTGTTGACTACGGTGTTTCTTTAAAATAAAATCCTCTAACATTCTATGTGTAATCACAGGGCTGTTGCACAAACAGAGCCCCTGACTTGCAACACAAAAGTAATAGAATACTAGTTAGTGCATACTGGAGAACTCTTGATGAGAGTGGCCATGGAGGGTCTTCTAGAAGTTAATACAAACATGAATAATAGGGTCCATTAAGGAACCATATTGAGAAACTGGGATAAAGTGAGAACAATTGTTTTCAAAGGTGTTCATAGTAATATTCTCCAGCTCCAAAATCATTTTGACACTCATCTCCGTTCATTCCATGATTGCTTTCAAGTTCTTCCTTTTTTAATTTTCCGTTATGTCTTCACTCTTTCATTTAGTCTGCAGTGTATACTGTCTATGTCCCTTGCACTATGGGATTTTTACCAAACCTGTCCCTCGCAGGCTGGACTTCTTTCCGCATCCCCACATTCTCAGTATTAGAAATTCCACCTCAATTGGCCCACTGCCATTGTGTAATACCCATTTCTCTATTTTGCATTAAATTAGCTATCCATTCAATATTTTCCATGACTAATTCTTAACTTGATGGAAATAAATAAACCCAGAGGTTTTTAGAAAACTTTTCTGATTGTCTAGAAACTTAAAACCATTGGAATGTTTTTACTGTGTGGATATTTTAAGTACCCAAGTATATGATTACATATGGGCGTTGTGAATATACAACTTGCCTGTAATCAACTTCTAAAGTTTGGTTTTGGGACACAAGAACATATCTGCACTAATAGGTTCTTCCAAGTGAGGGCTAAAAACATTCTTTTGGAAAAGGAAATTCCATGTCAGGATTAACCAGGATGCTATAGTTTGCCATGTATCACAAATCTTTGCATCCATAATGTATCCATTAGGCTTCTTCCAAACCTAACGCTTAAATAACCTGTATCCATTAGTGCTAAAGAATGTCCCATTTCACTTTCTTCATTATCTTGTAAGTGAGTGATACACAAATTCAAACCAGGCAGTGTCTGTAAAAGCCTTCATCAAGAAAGGTTTGGAGCTTTCTATCCTAAAGATGCAAGAGCTTTTAAACACTATAAATATATATATATATGAATAAGTGGTTCTGCATTAACTTTTTTTTTAGTGGCTTCAGTTATTGCTTAAGATACATTTTATAAAATCTTGTAGCACTTTATAGAACATGTATTTGTCCTGATGGAAGGTAAGCTGTCAAAGAAAACTGTGACACAGAAACCTGAAATTCATCCTGTTGTATGGTGTGTGCTTTTCCGCCCTCCAAAATCATTCGATCTTTACCTTGAATACTTGCCAAGTAGAAGTGTTTGACACGAAAGGGGCTATCATTCAGTACAAAAGGTAGTAAGAAACACATTGGGGTATATTCACAAGAACGTGCGCTAAACATCTCCAAAAAATCTTTACCCAACTTCACACATCGCAGTCTATCGCGGGAAAATAACACTGTGTTAACGTGGAATTCACAACACGGCGGTACCATGCGATAGTCTCCCGAAAACGCGGACAATGTCCGCGATACAACAACTGCGACGGTGATAACCCCAACGCAAACAAACATGCGATGGGCCAAACCGCGATGAGGAAATCAGCGATAAGCAGCGCCAGGCTTGCAATACACACACGGCAGGCGGGAAAATCACTACAAAAGTAGAAAAAACACACCAACACAAAATGACCAACACCGAAGCACCATGGAGGGAGCCGGAGCCGGAGCAGGCGCAGAGGACGAGTGGAACCCCACAAGCACCCCGGACGACCAGCCTGGGACCTCGGGGACAGGGAAGGGCAAGGACAAGAAGAAGAAGAAGAGGAAGAGGCGGTTCGGTCCGCAGGAGAATAGGATCCTGGTCACGGAGGTGATGGAACACCATCAAGAACTGTTCGTCACCTCCAACGTGTCATTGGGCACCAAAAATGGAATATGGCGGTCCATCGTGGACAAGGTAAATGCCGTCGGAGAGCACAAGAGGTCAATGGACGAGGTCAAGAGGCGATGGATTGACATCAAGCGCAAAACCAAGGAGAAACTCGCAGGCAACCAGAAGGCAGCAATGCAGACTGGAGGTGGGAGCCCAGCGCCACAGCTGGAGCTGGATGACATGGAGGAGCTGGTGTCGACAGTCATCAGTGTGGAGACCGTGGCAGGAGTTGGGGGAGCGGACACTGCTTGACACGACATAACACAACAGCAACAATGGCACACATGCACAATCAAGCAGAGCACAGTGCACAGCCACAATGACCCTGATCATGGCCCTGATCTACAGTGTGGCACAATGTACATTGCCATGCTGTCTGAATGTGAACATGTACCATGCGGCTACATACATGTGGACACATTGTAATACAGCATCTCCCCTTCACATTGCAGGGGCACCGTCAACACCTCCTGCAGAGCAGTCCCAGCCACTCTTCACTGATGACGAGGAGGACGCCCCCAGCATCGACACCCAAGCCCTCCAAGACATCATTGAACTCATCCGCCAATCACCTCCAGGACCAGGGCAGCCCAGGTGCATTGAGGAGACCCCACCCACTCCACAAACCACCCAGCAGGAGGCACCCACAACCCCGGCTGTCTCCCAAGACCCCCACCCGAACAACACATGACCTTCCAATGCCGTGTGTTGGAGGGCCAGAGGGAGATGGCTGAGCAGGTGCGGGTGGGGTTCGACCTCATGGCCACCAAACTTGACGCCATCCATGAGTGTCTAAGTCCCATCAGGGACCACCTCCAGTCCCTAACGGACACCCACAGGCCGCTCCATGGTCTCCAACGAGCCCTGGCTGACATCGCTGGAGTCATGACTTGGAGACAAGAACACCTGTCCGCTCAGAGTGGCTCCAGCGATCTCAGCCGTGAGCTGGCACACATGCGGAGGCTCATGGAGGACATGTAGCGGATGGAGGCGGAAAGGATGGCAGCCACCGCTGCACATCAGCAAAATGTAGCTGGGATCTACCATGCCCTGCATATCCTCATCATGGCATTGCTGCCACAATGCGTGGCCAGATGAATGCTGCTGCTCCTACACCATCCACATCTCTGCCCCCTGGTGTGTCAGTGCCTCACAGCGCGGCAGGCATTTCCACTCCGGCACCTGATGTGTCACTGCCATACAGTGTGGCTGACAATCCACCTCCGGCCCCTGATGTGTCAGTGGCACACAGTGCCGCAGCCGGAACTGCACCACCCACAGGTGGGGCAGAGCACACATCCGAGGACGAGGACGTGGATAGGCTTGAGTTCAGAAGGAGGCACTAGCATTCATGTCCGCCACCTGGCCTGTTGCTGCTTGGTGCCGCACATCGCCCCATGACCTTCCACTGACCCCCGATACACTCTGCTGCACTCACCTTGGACCGCGATATGGACTGCCATATCCTGTTTGGTGACCAATGACACGGCGACCAGACTGCAGACTGTACCCTTCCTCTTCCGCTGTACTTGTCATTCCCCAATGGACTCTGGCTGGCCCTCCACGGGCCCATATTGTGAAATGGGGTTGGCATGGCCCTGTACTGCTCCAGCTGCAAAACTCCACTGGATGTGCATTAAACATTCAGAAACGCACTGCTCTGTCATGTCTTTCATCATTCATCTATGAATGTGTGGATGAATGTAGGGTCAGTGATTCCCCCTAATGTCAATGATGCTCATCTAGTGGGATTCCAGTCACAGTGTGCTACATTGCCGATTGCGTTCCGGGTGCCGTAGACACTACAACAGGGACACACGCATTAGTCACTTCCTTGTCCGGACATGGACTGAACCACGCCCAGAGCCCCCGAGTCATTGTTGCAAGCCCTGTGCTAGTCCGGCGTACGCCAGGCCAGACCACTCCGCTTACGCTCCGCGGGGGGGGGGGCCACATAGCTACATGTCGCAGGTTTACACGCTAGTGGTCTTCAGGTCACTGGTCTAGTTGTCAGCATGTCACGGCCATTCCCTGAGGGCAGGTTTGCACACACCACACCCATCCAGTACAGGCGTCACAGGCCATGTGACCCCGCCAATATAAGGGGCCGACAATGTCACATTCCCCACTGCCGGTGGTGACTGGATGACGGACGTTCCACGATTCTCAATCATAAAGGGCCCATGAGTTGTTGCGCACAGGGTTAGTGGCACCCGAAGCCATGCGGCCGTCACGGGCCTACCACCACGTGGCACTGCCTGGGGTTGCACAGGGTTAGTGGCACCCAAAGCCTTGTGGCCGTCACGGGCCTACCACCACGTGGCACTGCCTGGGGTTGCACAGGGTTAGTGGCACCCAAAGCCTTGTGGCCATCACGGGCCTACCACCACGTGGCGCTGACTGGGGTTGCACAGGGTTAGTGGCACCCGTAGCCTTGCGGCCGTCACGGGCCTACCACCACGTGGCGCTGACTGGGGTTGCACAGGGTTAGTGGCACCGAAATTGCTGAGCGGGTGTGCAGCCTGTGATGATGACGTGTGCACTGATGTGGTCTCTGCCATTGATGCCTCAGGACTCAGCGTCATGTGTGGGACCTGCTGGTCCGGGGTGCGGGTCCGCATGATGTGGAGCATGCCATGGTGGCGGGACCGGGGCCTGACGCTTGCACGGGCACGTGGTGTGCCCACTGGTGGACACACCGTTGGCGGCAGGTGAGCAGTGGGGCCTGGGTGCGCAAGTGCGGACAGCCAGTGCTGGCCGGCGGGAGGGGGTAGGGTGTGGCTGCATGTGTGCGCAGGGACGGACAGGCGTTGTTGCCGTGTGCAGTGAGATGGACTCTGCCATGATTGACTCTGGCATCAATTACAGATTGCAGACCTGGTGGCTTGCAGTGTATACTGGCACGTGGTTGGAGACACACCGGTGGCAGCCGGTGAGCAGTGGTGTCTGGGTGCGCTGGGTGGCAGTGTCCCTCCCTCTCTCTCTCTCTCTCTCTCTCTCTCTCTCTCTCTCTCTCTCCCTTCCTTTCCTTCTCTCTCCCTCTCTCACTTCCTTTCCTTCTCTCTCTCTCTCTCTCCCTTCCTTTCCTTCTCTCTCTCTCTCTCCTTCCTTTCCTTCTCTCTCTCTCTCTCCCTTCCTTTCCTTCTCTCTCTCTCTCTCTCTCCCTTCCTTATCTCTCTTTCTCTCTCTGCCTTTTTTCGTTCTCTGTTTCTCTGTGTCTCGCTCCTTTGATGTGCGCATGACACACGTTCTGATTTGGTGCTTTTTTTTCCAGGCTGTGACATCAAGGTTGTCCCGGACGGACTCTACAGGAGTCTTCCGCATTGGTGTTTTGTGTTGTATTTCAATAAAGTTTTTGGTTGTTACTTCAATGATGAGTGACTGTTTCTCGTTCTTCTGACCACACATGTGTGTTTCTTTTTGTCATTGTGCGACATCATGCGCTTTTTGTGGCTCTTGTGTCATGCACGGTATGTGTTTGTACGGAAGGGGGTCTGTGGGGGGGGCCTGGGAGTGGTGGCGGTGGGTGTTGTGGCCCTCATGGGTCTCTGAGTTGCATGATCATTGTCTCCATGGCATCTGTGGGTCTTCAGATGTGGCTCTTGGCTGGGCTCTGTTTCATGCTGCAGGTAGTGCTTAAAACCTGCAAAAGGCAGGTGTTAATTCCCTGCTGCTACCACGGCTTATCGCCTGTTTTTGGTTTGCATCGCAGATCTGGCAGTTCGTTGTGAAAGTGGTGTAGTGGTGTTTTCGTGTGTTTTTGCACGGAAACGCCTACTCTGCATCTCATTAGGGTTAGTTGGTGGTGTCACCCGTGGGGGTAAAATTTGCGGCAGTTATCGCGGGAATACTGGCGATGTCTGCAGTTTGCACACGCTTGTGAATGGGGCGTTAAATCTATCTCCACTTTTGATGCGTTAGGGTGGTGATAACTCGGCGATAAGTCCTTGTGAATATGCCCCATTGTTTTTTGCAGAGTCGCTGCAGGTTCACTGCCAGGATAAACTAAGGCAATTATGCGCTAGCAAAATGTCATGTAACTCTAATATATTTGCACACTCTTAGACTCCTTGGCTTCCAACGAATGTACAGCAAATATTACAAAATTGGACATAGATAGACTTAAAAGACATACAGTTACAAACTAAGTAAGCGAAAAAATGGCACAGTTCATGTACGTAGTGACCTGTCAGAAAGTTATGCTCAATGCATGTGCTCGTAGTGTCAATGAAAGCAGGCAATCTTGACAAACAGCACCCTCGGCGAATGCATGTCTGCCAAGTAGAATCTGATAAAATGCCAACCTGACAAAGGGTTGAAAGAGGGTCAAGTTGGAGATTAGTTAAACTGTAGAAAATATAATAAAAGGATGATATTTATCATCCAGGGTGGAAACTCTGTTCCAGAGGGGTAATAAACATCATAAGTGTGCACCATTCCTAAAGCAATAGTAACGGTAAATATACTTAATGCCAGCAATTAAAATAAAGAAGGAAGGCAATGTTAAAGTATATTTAACAAGCAGTGCCAGAGACAATCATTTTGTATATCGAAAACATATTCACAAGCTTGAGCATAATCCAAAGAAAAAGAAACACATCTAATTAAGGTGGCTTATTTCCCACACAAGGCGAATCATATATAGTTTCAAAAGACTATGTCCCAGGTTTACTGAATCATCACACAGCACAGTGCAGCAGCTGCAAATGCATGCGAAGGAGAGAGCAGGAGAGTGCCATATTTACAAAAATATGGCACACTCCTCCCCTCTCCCTAGCAGCAGCACAGAAATATGCTGCTGTGCCCCACAGGCATACTTTTGCAACATAGTGCAAGAGAGTCTCTGTGAGTCTAGCATAGGTTTTGTACTAGTAGGATACCCTTCCAGTACAAAACACTATGCTTAGACTAACTTTAAACCTTTTCTCACTTTGCATGTGTGCTGTACAGTGCAGTACACATACAAAGTTGGAAAGAAAGGAGAAATGAAAGCGTTTCTCATTCATAGCGCCTATTTGAAATGGGCACAGTTTTTTGCCGTAATACCCTCTTTACTTTTTTAAGTAAATAGGTTTTTGCGCCAAAAACATTGGGTGGTTGCATGGGAATGCCCATGCACCACCCAGGGAAAGTCCCCTTGGTGCTAACTAATGCAAAGTGGTGCTATGCGCTGCTTTGCGTTACTTTCAAGTGATTTTCCAGCACTAAACAGGTATAGCGCTGGAAAGTATATAGGTAAAGATTTTGCATCAATTTGCGTCACATACATGACAGGAAGCCAACGATTTCGGCGGACCCCTTCAACCGGTCCAACCCGAATGCGAAATATAATACTTCCTATACAGTCCTTCCTCTATTGCTTTCCAACAACTAGACTGCAGACCTCATTTTCCATTCGGTCATTTTCCTTCACTGAATTCTCCCGATCTATCGACGTGACAAGAATACAATTTCATTACGTTTTATGAGCAGTTTTTTCAATATCTCCAGTCATTATATCCTCAAGTACAATTACATATTCATCTATATTTGTTAAATCACATCCTAGATAACCATCAAAGTGGGAGATATAGGTAATGACCAAATTAATGATTGCAACAGATACATTTTCTTTTGTCCTTATTCTTTTTGGTTTATACATCTTTTTTTCTAAAAGTGCCTTGTACTAAAGTGCAAATATTATGCCAAAGTGTCATAGTGCAAAAATAGTGCAATCATTGTCTCATTTATGTATATGTGTGTATATATATATATATATATATATATATATATATATATATATATATATATATATATATATATATATATATATATATATATGCATGAACAATCCTGCTCCCAAAGAAGAAGGCACGTACATGAAAGCTGCTGGAATATGGCACCTTTATTTTCCTGGGTCTCCCTCGACCCCGAGCACAAAGAGACGCGTTTCGGCTTACACAGAAGCCTTTGTCAATCTAATTGGCACCCATATGATGCAAGTATATATAGCCCTCCCCCTGCAGGTAAGGAATAGACATAGACAAAATACCACTGCGTGAATGAAATGCAACGATGTAAATCCATTGAAAGGTGTAACTACTATGTTAATACAAACATGGGCAATGTTTCAGGTGCTATTAAAAGCGATCCGATGTTTCCCAAAATATTGAATAATACGCAGAGTGAAAAGATATCTGCAATAATAATGGTTGCGTAATCGGCAAGGTTATGCCCCTCTCCCTCCAATGTGCATGTCAAGTCTTGAAAATACAACAATGGTGTCACCTGTCTGTACGGGGGCATTTTAAAACATAAGTACTGAACTGCCAATCGCTCTGAAATAATGTGCCAAAATGAAAACATGTTATACAATAAAGTAAATTAAAATCAGTTACAATAAACGCTGCAAAATGTCACTGCATTGATATAGCAGAAATACCCCTGATTCGGCAACTTCAAACTGTCCTGGGTCAAAAAGTTCATTGCAGTTCGATTTGTCTCTTTGGCTATAAAAGCAAAAATATATAAAATGCCCTCTTGTCCACACGACATCCAAGTTGATATTCTCAGGAGGCAGTAGGGCATAGCGTTTATGAGCAACACCACGCAGCCAAAATAAACACAAATTGTTATATATATCCAGTGTTGGTCAAAGATTTATTGTGATCAAGGTGCATCACAGCAGTAAAGGGCTACTGGTGTGGTCTTATACAATGCTTCCACAGTAGCGGCCATATTTTAATGTGGTACAAAGCAATGCCCAGGACGTCTGGGATGAAATGGGCAATCCCCTTGTGCTTTAGTTATCTGTGAGTAGAGCACCAAGTGGCTCTATAAAAAGATAGAAGATTACAGGAGACAGTATGAAACCCTGTGGGACTCTACAGGTGATAGGGCTCTTTTGGTGCCTGGAGGTGCCTATGTGAACAAACTGATGTTGATTGGAAAGTTAGGAGCAGGATCAGTGAAGGACATTGGTCAAGGCTCCATATTCAGTATGAGGATAGGGTGGTTGACTATGTTGAAGGTTGCTGAGAAGTCTAGCAGTATCAGGAGGCAGGGTTCATCTTCAACTGTGATCAAAAGAGCTTGGGAGGGATTGCCAACAGGTAAGAGTGGGGGAGGCTGCGGTCCCCAAAACTCCCCCGCATCCTCTTGCTATGCTACTACACACCTTGTAGACTGATTATTTCTACTCTTCCATGCATGTTATAATAAATAATAATTCCTATTTGTGAAGCGTGAACATATCACCCTTAAGGGTTCAAGGCACTCCTGGCTGTCGGGGAGATTAAGTGAGCTATTGCCCAGAATCACATGATATTGAGCTGAGGGCGGCGCTGGGGCTCAAACTGTGACCCCCGCGTTCGAAGTCAGCCGCTCTGGCCGCTGCCCCACACCTCTCCTCTTCCTGTAATGTATTTTTTATATTACATGATTATTTCCTATATTTCACAGTATGTATACACAGGTGAGTGTGTGTCAAACACATACCATTAGTGCAAGCCAAAGAGTTAAACCTCTGTACATGTGGCACACAATGCTAACAGATTCTATGCAACACTTTATTTAGAAAGTTGTATGATGAAGCCCTGTGACATAAAACAAGTTGGAGATCTTTTATAATGAAAAACTATTTAACAGTTTTTTAAATGAAGTATTGTATGGAAACTATCATCATGGAGTGCTGCTTGTAAAAAGATTCAACACTGATTGAATTCATGGTGTGTGATTTTGAGGATGGGGAGTTTTCACATGTGAGCTCCAACAGTAATGGCATCTGAGAGCTCGTATGACTAGTTCACGTATGGGAGAAGTAGAAGAAATGCCCTGTTTTGGCTGCCTCCTCATTCCCATGTGGTTCCCGTCCTGTTGTATGCGAGGCCTTTTGTCCCTTATAGTGTGATTGACAGTGCCTGACCTATAATACAGCCAACTACTATGTGGCTTGAATTGCATGGTGAATGGCTATGTGACACAATGTCCTGGTAAGCATGACACAGTGCCTGCCATTGGTTTTCAAATGCTGACATACAATGTTCTGCTGGAAAGCTATAGGTTGTGTTTTTCGAAGTCACTGATCTCTAAAAGAGGGCTGGTGTAGCACCAATTTAGCAGAAATAGTTCATGTGTGATGGGCTGAGCAGAGAAAGATGACCATTCATACATGCAATTTGTTTTCTTTCCTGTCACTTTAAGAGTATAGTATTACGCTGTTCAGGCAGTGCTGCTGCAAAGGTTTAGACCCTTAGTGTACCAGGGGAAAATCTTTTAGTGAATCACTGAGAAAAAACCCACATTATAAGCCACCTTTGGAGGTGGAGGCTCGGGTATCCCAACAAGGACAATCGGGACAAATATGATTGACTGCACCACCCCCACGGATTCGGACACCAACCTCATGGAACACCTCCACTTCAAAATACGAACGGACTACAGTGCCACCTTTAAGGGAATCCCCGCCTACTGTCCCCTGGGGCCTCGAGCAGAATTCTGCAACCACTTCACAGACTTCATTGCTCCCCTCTCCATCAGATCAACCAACTACATCCTATGCGGGTGCCTCAATTTCCACCTGGAAGACAACACAGACCCTAACTCCACGGCCCTCTTTGACAGCCTCAGCAACGTCAGACTCACACAGCGCATCCAAGAACCAACACTAACAGCAGGCCACACCCTCAACCCTATTTTCTCCTCCAACAGCAGAATCCCCACCACCCTCATGATCCCGCTCACAAGGTCTGACCACTACATCATACATTTCAAGATACCCACCCACCAAACCACCCCACCGGAAAAACCCAAAGCACCATTGAGACACTGGGGCAAATATCCCTAAAAAACTGGAACAAGACCCTACAGAAATGCCCACCCAACCACACAGGGGGGAACCTCAATGTCGACACCAAGCTCTTCAATAATGACTCGCCGACTGCACCAACAGCAACGCTCCCACCAGAAACAAGACCTACAAAAACAACAAAGGACCCAGCTGGTACCTGAATTACCTCAGGGGGTCCAAGCACTTCGGAAAACAACTTGAGAGAAAATGGAGACTTGACATAAAAACCACCTCAAGATCCACATACAAAGCCATCCTCAACCTTTACCACCAACAGCTGTGAGACACAAAGAGAAAGGCCCTAACTCTCAGCCTCAAAGCCAGCTCCAACAATGGCTAAGAAACATCATCTTCAAGGAGTTCACCAATCCCACAGCTGCCAACAATGACATCATTCCATTCCAAGCACTCTCAAACTTCCTTGAACAGAAGACTGCCAAGATCTACGTGGGGCTACGCAAGATGGTGGCTTCCAGGTCTGTAGCGCGAAATGACTGCTGAATGCTGGCTCACCCCCGCGGGAAGATCGAGTGACCCACTGCCACGACTGCTCCCCTGTACGACCCTCGGAGCCAATGCCTGTGATGGGGTGAGCCTCTCCGGGTGGCGAAAGACTCGGAGGAACGCAGCAGGCACCGCGAGCTGCACCGCGAGGCACACGTGTGGGGACTCCCAATGCGGCGAGGAAGGTAGGAGCAACAACGGGCCAGCCTGGCGGGAGTGTGGTGTAGCGGGACCACAGGGGACTCAGCCCGGTGGACACTCGAGCGGGAGTTCTATGACCTTTAACGCCACGCCTGACTCTGCCTGACCTCAAGATGGCGACTCGCACCTCGTCGAGCAGTTGACTGGCAGATGTCCTGACTTAATGCTTGCCATCTCTGGGGCACGTACAGTCAGCTAGCACCCTCTAAGCAAGGATTCTTGTGAAATCCTGCACCTCCCTGGTGTATACAAGCCTATTCAAGTATACAAGTACTCAGCCTGGCCGAACCAGCTTATCCGGTCTATTTAAGCAATATTAGGTTGAAATGGCCGCCTCTGGGGACATCTGACACACCAATTTTCTAATATTGGCCACCATGAGTGGGCCCCTTTCCAAAGCACTCCTTCTCCCCTTGTTGGGGAGGGATCCAGCATTTGTGCCCTGGAGTCTCAGAGACCCCTCTGAGAGAGTCCAGAGTGACAAGGGAGTCTCACACAGCGGAGGCCTGGGTTCTTACCCCATTACCGCTGGAGCACAGCACCGTACACCGTGACCGGCGCGCTCGATGGAACTTTTTGGACTATGCCCCCCTAGGCGGAAACTATCACCCTTCTGTTTGTACTGCGGTGCCCGAGCAACCTTTGGCCGATGACCGGTGGAGCTGTCCCACGCAGCTATAGAGGAGTTTGGCTCTGGTCCACCCCGTCGGCCGTCACCTACCCAGCCAGACGTCGGACACTGTTTTTCCTCGTCTCCCCGTAATGCATCCTATACCCTCCCCCTCCTCTTCCCTCCATTATTCTCCTCTACCTCCCCTATTCCTTCCCTCTCTCCCCTATTCTTCTCTCCCCTTGCCTATTTTTTCCCCATGTTTATGCTATGCTTTTGTACTCATGTAATTCCTGCAACTAAGCTCCAGTAACTGTTGTAACTTTGTAACCATGTTTCTTCCTCATGTAAAGTGCTCTGATACCTCCGGGTCTAGCCAGCGCTATATAAAACTCAATAAATAAATCTACAACATATTCGACCCACAACATACCGATACAAACTTCCCCGACGAGCTGGGCACCTCCTTCATCGCCAAGCAGTAGCTAAGCAACTGGAATCACCTCTCTAACAAAGAAACCACCACCCTGATAAATAGCATCTACTCAGGAGCCTCCTCAGACCCATGCACCACTTCATATACAACTTCAGGAGAACCATCATCTCCCCTTGCTATCAACAATACCTCCATAGGAAAACGACCTTTACAACGCGGTCAAAACACCGCAATACATTTACATTGCTGTTTTTAAAACGCAAGTCGTTACAACGACTTGCACTGGAGGGCACTCTAGACTAAGGAATAGTGTAATTTACTATTCCAACACCTTCCCTACTGTACATAGACTGGAGTTGGAATAGTAAATCACACTATTCCTAAGTCCAGCGCCCTCCAGCGCAAGTCGTTGTAACGACTTGCGTTGTAAAAACAGCGATGTAATGTACCGCGATCTAAATGATCGCGCTGTATCATCATACATCCCCTCCATAACCACCCCCACCTTCACGTCTTGCTGGAAAAATGCAGAAGTCAACCCCTATTGAAGAAACCAGCAGTGGACCCCAACACCCTCAGCAGCTACAGATCCATCTCGCTCTTGCCTTTTCCAGCTAAAGTCATTGAGAAAGCCATCAATACCCAACTCGCAGACCACCTAGAAACTCCATTAACTCCTAGACAGCACTCAATCAGGCTTTTGCACCAATCACAGCACAGAGACAGCCCTCATTGCTGCCCCCGCTGACATTAGAAGCATCCTTGACCGAGGAGAAACCACTGCACTCATCCTCTTTGAACTCTCTGCAGCTTTCAATACCGTCTCCCACAAGTCACTCATCAGAAATCTTCAGCTCTTGGGCATCTGCGGACCATCCTTCAAGTGGATATCCTCCTTCTTCATGGACAGAACTCAGCAAGTTAGACTTCCCCCCTTCACCTCAGTACCCAAAAAACTCATCTGCGGAGTCCCTCAAGGATCGTCGCTCAGCCCAACACTCTTCAACGTCTACATGACACCCCTCGCAGACATCATCACAGCCCACAACCGTAACATATTATCCTACGTCGATGACGCACAGCTCATCCTCTCTCTTACCGACTCAACCAAAACTACCAAAGCAAACTTCACCAAGTGCATGAGCAACGTCGCTGCTTGGATGAAAAATAACTGCTTCCAGTTCAAGACCAAACCAAAGTCCTAATCTTCGGAAACATCCACTTCCCCTGAGACGACTCTTGGTAGCCCTCTGAACTTGCCCCCCCACCCACCTCCTCAGACCATGCCAAGAACCTGGACATCATCCTGGACATCAACCTCTTCATGAACAGACAGATCAACGCCATCTCCTCATCAACATCATCATAAACATCAACATCATCAACATTGTAAGAAATACTGGGCCAGTAATATTTGCCAAAAATGAGGCATTATATTGACACAACCCCTTTCAGACAGCCAATGCGCAAGCAGGGGAAACTGGGACCAACCGTGCTGGTTATGGCCTTTTACTCCTCCTTTCCTCCTTCCGAGTGACTGGGCCAAGTACTATCCCTTTGAGCACTTGACTCTTGTTGTAATGTGGGTCGAGCAGTTCAAGGCACTTTGAAGGGGCACTGACAAAACTGGTAGGATTTAAAAGCATGAAGCATTTTAGGTCCCTCAACATCAACCTGCTAACAAATGACTTAAAGGAAATGGAGATGCTCTATCTACTTAGGTTAATTTTGTGGATTTGAATCATGGGTCTCTAGAAGTGTGCACATGGTTCATTCAAGCTTGACAGGAAACCTTCAAATTTAAAGAGCAATGCGGAGGAGTGCAAGTTTTCCACTCCACTACTTGATCTACTGAATCATTGTGAATTGATGCTAAATGTAAACCCGCTGCCCGCTCCAACTGGGACCAGACTGCCTCCAACCACCATAACCTTTCTCAGCCGATTTTTTCTTAAATTTTTCCCTGTTGTGCCACTGTTATTGTGCCCATCTGTGTCTTGTTCTAATTCCACCACTGTTTTTATTTTCTCGTGCCTGCCTGTTCCTTTTGCCTTTCGCCACTGCTGCCCCTGCAACCCCTCCCCCCCGGAATTCTCCCCCGGAATTCCCCCCCGGAATTCCCCTGCTCCCACCTCCAAGCCTCTCCTCCCTCCCACCTCCCCTACTTAATGGCGGCCACTGCGCGGTCGTGGACATACGCAGCGGGCGCGCCGCTGGTGTGCCGAAGGTGCGCCAAAGGCAAGCCCGTCTGCGCCAGTCGGCGACCCGACCGCGGCCAGCGCCAGGAACCCTGGACCTCCCACTACCCATCGCTACGACACCACCACCCTCCTCGCACTCAACCCTGGAAGACTTAGAGAATGCCAACAGGCCTCGCCGAACACGACCCACGGCCAGTTCTCCTGCCTCCACTGCCGCCAGACCCTCACCGCCACCCCGGCCTCCAACACCGCCGACGCCAGCACCAGCTACACCCTAAAATGCAGCTTCCTCAATGTACGCTCCGTACACAAACACTCCATGGAAATCTGGACCCTACTCGACTCTCTTTCGCCCGACATCGCCTTCTTCACAGAGACCTGGACCAACGCATCCTCTGCCCCCGACATCAGCACCGCCATCCCAGACGGATACAAGATCCAGAGGTAAGACTGCCCCAACCACCCAGGAGGGGGCCTCGCCATCGCCCACAAGATCACCCTCCGCCTCACCACCTCCAGCGAAACCTTCCCCTCCGCCGAACACCTGCACTTCAAGATCCAGACCACCCCCAAAGCCACACTCCGAGGAACCCTCGTCTACAGACCCCCCGGCCCCCGAACACCCTTCGCCACCACCATCACCGACTTCATCGCATCCCACGCAATCACCTCAACAACTACATACTCATTGGAGACCTGAACTGCCACCTCGACAACCCCAGCGACCCCAACTCCACTATCCTTCGTGACAACCTTGCCAGCATCGAACTTAAACAACTCGTCAACACACCGACCCACAGAGCAGGACACACCCTCGACCCCATCTTCTCCGGCAGGAAACAGCATCCTTTTCAGCCACACAATGCAGCTGCCATGGACCGACCACCACTGCGTACACTTCACCATCAACAAACCCAAGGCACCCAAACCAGCCCCACGCCCACCACGAAGGAACTGGAGCAAGGTTACTGACAAGCAACTTAACTCCACCCTCACCCGAGACAACCACACCTGGGCACCCGACGAAAACAGCGCAAATGACGCGGCCAGAGAACTCCACACCTGGATCTCCAACTGCGCAGATGAGCTCGCCCCGCTACGCAACCCCGACAGACAACGCCCCAGGAAAGCCGCCTGGTTCACAACTGCTCTCCAAGAAGCCAGACGCACCTGCAGACGCCTGGAGAAGAACTGGAAAAACACCAAGACAACCAAAAACTACACCATCTACAAGGACGCCATGACGGACTACCACAACCAGATCAGAGCCACCAAAAGGAACTTCATCCACAACAAAATCCTGGCCAACTCCACCAACTCCAAGGAACTTTTCAGTATCATTCAAGAATTCACCAACCCACGCAGCAAAGCCACAGACATCACCCCATCCCAAGACCTCTGCGACAAGCTTGGAACCTATTTCCACCTCAAGATCAAAAACCTCTACGACAACTTCATCGACCATCCACCAGGCGCCACAGACAGCCCCCCGCCCCCCAGAAACACCAGCCAGCCCACCATCTCCAACTGGACACCGATCACGGCCGAAGACACCGCCTCGAGCATGGAAAGCATCCACTCGGGGGACCCACTGACCCCTGCCCCCCTCACATCTACCACAGAGCCGTGGAGACACCATTGCACCCAAACTACAACGCACCATCAACACCACCTTCAAAACAGGCACCTTCCCAGACGACTGGAAGCGCGCAGAAGTCAGACCCCTTGCTCAAGAAGCCCACAGCTGACCCCACCGACCTCAAGAACTATCGGCCCATCTCGCTCCTCCCCTTCGCAGCCAAAGTTGCAGAGAAAACAGTCAACAGGAAACTGACATGATTCATTGAAGAGAACGCCATCCTGGACCCGTCCCAATCCGGATTCCGAAGCAACCACAGAACAGAGACCTCCCTACTCGCCGCCACAGATGACATCCGCACCCTCCTGGACCAAGGCCACTCCGCAGCCCTCATCCTACTCGACCTATCAGCGGCCTTCGACACCGTCTCCCATCGCACATTAGTCGTCAGACTAGATGACACAGGCATACAAGGAACAGCCCTGGACTGGATCCGATCATTCCTCACCGGAAGAAGCCAAAGGATCAGACTCCCACCCTTCCTCTCCGACCCCACGAAAATCACCTGCGGAGTCCCACAGGGTTCATCACTGAGCCCCACCCTCTTCAACATTTACATGGCCCCCCTCGCAGCCATCGTCCGACAACACGGCCTCAACATCGTATCCTACGCCGACGACACCCAGCTCATCCGCTCCCTCACCAAAGACCCCACCACTGCCAAACTCAACTTCCAGAAAGGAATGCAAGACGTCGCAGTCTGGATGACCAACAGCTGCATGAAGCTCAACGCCGAGAAGACAGAAGTCCTCGTCCTCGGTACCACCCCTTCTGCATGGGACAGCACCTGGTGGCCGACCGCCCTCGGAAGCCCACCTACCCCCTCAGACCACGCCAAGAACCTCGGCATCGTACTCGACTCATCACTCTCCATGAACCGACAGGTCAACACTGTCACCTCCAGCTGCTTCAACACCGTCCGCATCCCCCGCCTGACCTTCAAGTGGATCCCCCCTGAGTCAAGGAAGACAGTCACCCACGCACTCATCACCAGCAGACTGGACTATGGAAACGCACTCTACGCCAGCATCAACAAGTCCTAACTCCGCAAACTCCAGACAGTACAAAACACCGCCGCCAGACTCGTCCTTGGCATCCCCCGACACGAACACATCAGCCAACACCTATGAAGTCTCCACTGGCTCCCCATGGAGAAAAGAGTCACTTTCAAAATCCTCACTCACGCCTACAAATGCCTACACAACAACGGACCCAAATACCTCAACGACAGAATCAACTTCCACGTACCCAAAAGAAACCTCCAATCTTCCAAGCTCGCACTGGCCGAAACCCCGTGCATCCACAGAGCCAGAGCAGGCGGAAGATCCTTCTCTCACATTGCAGCCAAGACCTGGAACGAGCTGCCGGCAGACATCAGACGCACCCCCTCCCTGAACACCTTCAGGAAGACCCTCAAGACCTGGCTCCAAGTTTGGGCCTTAGAAGTGGGTTCTGCAGCTGTTTTGCTACAAAATCAAAGCATTGTCACCACTGCGCCTTATAGGAACTGACGCAGTACTCTTCGATGCCGACGCAGTGCCGATCAGAAGAGAGCCCTGCGTGGCTCTACGACGATGCGGGGCCTGACTGCAAGGTTCAGTGATAACGCGTCATTGATCCGAGGTTCCGACCGTGAGTCTCAACTTCGACACATCGAGCTGCCTGAGGAATCAGAACTGACGCATGCCTTCACTGTGTGTAAAAGAACGACCAGAATAATGACTTTGTTCACCAGGGCCTGCATGGGTCCTGTAGCCGGCCTCCGCTACCATGTGGTTGGCCTGAACTCTAATTTCCCCACGGTCCAGCATGACATAAAGTAACCTTTTAGTGATACTTGTTTCTAAGTGCTATATTGCATTTATTCCTTTAAAATTCAATATCTCAATTTCTGTACATTCGATTATTGTCATTTTGTTCTAGTTTTCTACAGAATATAATCTATTTTCTAAATATGTAAGGAGTGTTTTTCTGTTGTATTCATTGTGTTACTGTGTGTGTGTGTGTGTTGCACAAATACTCTACACATTGCCTCTTTAGATAAGCCTGACTGATCTGTGCCAAGCTACCAGAGGGTGAGCACAGGTTATCTTTTAGTGTGCATCTAGCTTACCCTGACTAGAGTGGTTGTTCCTGCCTAGCCTGGGTGCATACCTCAGCCAACCAGGAATCCCATTTCTAACATTGGTGATCAGCGTTGAGGATAGGACTTCATTGATTCACTATAACTCTATACAATGACCATTACACGTTTTTTTCCTCCATTTCCTCTCAATTGGCCATTTTTCTAAATTTGACTCCTGCTTCACATTCACCAATTTGGGACTCTTTGTGGTGTTGTACTTGTGATACCTTGCCAGGATGTCCATGGATGTCAACTGCCTAGCATACTATTTTGGGAGTGAGCTGAGGGAGTTCTGAGGGAGTTCTGTAAGGAGAGGGGGCTGAATGTGTACAGGAAAGCTTCCACAATAGAGGTACAGACAGCCCTCAGAGGCTATGAGGACGTCAGGAGGCTGCAAGCAACAACAGAGGATGAGAATCCTTAGCTGAGGGGAGGGTGCAGGGTATATACTGGGGCGTGACACATATGGTGTTGGAAATCAACAACATTGAGAGCTACAGCTTGCTGAAAACGTATCTTTTCTAATTAGCTGTTGCAGATGATCCCCACCTTTGCTCGCGCCGGGACACTCCTTGGAGTAGCCGTGCACGTTACAAATTTATATAACATAACATAACATACAGCAAGGCTGAGTTGAGGAGGTTGTCCAGAGAGAGGGGATGGAGAATCCCAAAGAATGAAGTAAAGTTAGAGTACCACTTTGTCTTTAGTGCCTGGGAGGATTTCCACAGGATGCAATCTGCACCACCAGATGAGTCTGAAGAGGACTACTTCTGCGCTCTTGAGAATATTGAACCATGGTTGTAGCTGCCCTCAGAATCAGGGCCCCAAGAGGGTAGTGGCCCTGAGAAGGATTAGGAGGAGAAAGATGACTGGGCAAAGGCTCCAGAAGAGAGAGGGACACCCAGGAAGTCCCCTACTGGATCCTATGCTGGGAGCAGTGTCTCCTCCCAAACCCTATCACACGAGATGCTCAAGAACAGGCTGAGAGGGACCTGAGGCTGCAGCTGGCCCAGCTTGCTGCAGAGGAGAGAAAAGCAGAGGCTGAGAGAGGGTTGGAAGAGAAAAAGGTCTTGTGGGCTCATGAACTGAGTATCGAGGACCTGGAAATCAGAGCCCTGCAGGTGAGGCCCAGCAACAACAATATTGGTGGCAACAAAACTATTGTTTCCAGTGGTAAAGTTACAGCCCACCTATCCAGAGACTTGGTGCCTGACTTCAAAGGGTGGGGTAACATACATCAGTGATTTGAGGCATATGAGGTAGATCGAGAGGTGCACAGAATTTCTGAGAAGGTTTGGGGAGTTAGCATATGGAGTCATATTCCTGGTGGTGGGAGGGATGCCCTAATGGCCCTAGAAGAGGGGGGCAGGTTGAGGTATACCCCTACGAAGGAGGACCTGGTTAAGAAGTATGATTTCACCCCAGAATAGTGTAGGTTGAGATACAGAGGCAGTCAGAAACTGTTTCACCAATGCTGGGATGATTCTGTGGGGTACTTTTATAAAGCACTGGATGGTTGGGTGAAGGGTTGCGTGATAAACATTTTTGAAGGGCAAAGGAGGCAGACGACTGGGGGAGAACCACAGGTTTTGAAAAGACATTTGGGAGTGATCCTAAGGGGATTGGCTCAGGTTCCCCACAACCAAGGGCAGGGGAGGCTCAGGGTAACCCAGACAGGTCCCATTATAGTGGGGGAGGGTCCTATCTCCATTCTAAGAGTAGGAGGACAAGTGGAGGTGGGCGGAGGCCCAGGATGCTCTATTTTGAGCCCCAGAGATTGGAATGTTCCCAAAGGGAGCACAAGCAGGAGGACTTGGTGTGTACCAAGAGATCGTCCAATGATGGGAGCCGTACAGTGTCAGGAGAGCTGGAAGTCAGCTACAGCAAATGCCCAACCCGTTCTGTTTTCTGGGGGTACTAATCCACAGCAGAGGGTGCAGAGGTCCAGGGGTATGGGTAGCAGGTGGAAACAGTCCACAGTGGGAGTACCAGTGAGTCAGTGCTTTCTAGCTCTGAGATCAGAGCACCGCAGGGCTGACCCTGGTGAGGCCGCTTCTGGCCTGGCCTGGGGGGGGCTCCATACACTGTCACAGCGACAAAGGGCTGGAGACCCGCACCAGGGAGACTCTTGTACAACCCATGTAGAATGTGTTCCCCTTGGGTGGAGGTGATTGTACTCCCCTGGGAGTCCTGGCTTGCTTGGCACATGTTCAACCTAGGAGTACAGACCCTTGGTTGAAGGATCAGGTTCAGGATTTCACCCCTGACCTGGTGGGAGGGAGGGTGGAGAAAGGATACAAGTCACCTGGGGCTACTGCCCCCACTCTGAAAAACGTCAGAGATCAGAGAGCCCAAACTGGCCTCTGGCCTTGCTCCTGACACTGGCAGCTGTCAGTGGCCTTTGTTGGTTGCAGTACCTGTGGACAGAGTTTTCCCTGGGTTGGGGACAGAAGTCAGACCCAAGGGGTAGAATGGGCCGCACCACTTTGTTGGCCTTGGAGGTACTGTAAACCTACTGGGATGCATCTGTGAGCAAATTAGAGTTAGGTGCTCTAAAGATGGGGCCCACAGGTAAGGAAAAGGATTCCCCATGGGTTAGCCCAGTGGCCCCTGTGTGCATAGACAAAGGGATCCAACTGGGTTCAGAGAGGCGTAGAACTGGCAAGTACTCCTGCAGTAGTGGGCCAGTGTCCAGGTTATATCACCTTAAGCAGGGAAGTCCATCAAGGTATTGATTAGGCTGCCCTAGCTTTAGGCTAGAGAGGGGTTGTGTTGGAACATGGCCACCTCTGAAGTGTCACCCAAAACATTTTGCATTCCTCCTCTTCTTTTTCTGATCTTTTTGTTGGCTGTAGGACTCTGGGAACTTTACCACTGCTGATGAGTGCTAAAGTGCATGTTCTCTCTCGTCTAAAAATAGTCTAATTGGTTTACACCTGTTTTGCATATTTGATTTACTTGTACGTCTCTTGTAAAGTGGTATACCAGATACCCAGGGTCTGTACTTCAAATGCTACAAGTAGGCCCACAGCACTGATTGTGCCACCCACAAAATTAGCCTTTCACACCTGTCTCTGGCCTACCACTGCAGGGCCTGTGCATACAGTTTACTGCTACTTCGATTTGGCATTTAAAACTACCTGCCAAGCCTTAAACACTCCTTTTATTACATATAAGTCACTCTTAAGGTAGGCCTTAAGTAACCCTAAGGGCAGGGTGCTATGTAATAAAAGGTAGAACATGTATGGTTATGTTTTGCATGTCCTGGTAGGGACAAACAGCCTATTTTGTTTTTCGCTACTGTGAGGCCTACCACTTTCACAGGCCCGCATTGGGAATTCCTTAATACACTTTTAAGCTGTAATTCCTGATCAGAGAGGAGTAGGTTTTTCATGTTTCATATCTTTGGAATGGAAATGATAAATCATGCTTACTGGTAAAGTTGGATTTAACACTTCTGTTTGAGAAATACCACTTTTAAAAAGTGGAGATTTCTCTGCATTTACTGCTCTATGTGCCTGACAGCCTGCCTCCAATACAAGTCTGGGTTGGGTGACAGCTACACTTTGTGTATTCCCTCTAGATAGCCACAAAGATAGGAAGGTGAGGCTCATCTGCATTCAAAGCACTCATCTGCATTCTGATAGGTCTTTCAGGGCAGGTAGGAATGGGAGGGGCTGACAAACTTCAATAGGCAGTGTCCTGTCCACACAAAAAGCCCGGATTTAGCCCCCACAGATGGCCTGGCAGACAGAACTGGGTTGAGAGGGATCCTTGTACACCTCTAATTTCAAAGGCACTTTTGTGTATAAGTACTGGGTCTCTGATCCCCTATAATCACTCACATCTTGCTCTTGATCTGAACCTCTGTCTGAAGGACTGCTGTGCTGCTTAAAAGGCTCAACTGGACTGCTTTTCTGGAAGGACTGCTTTTCTGCTTGTTGCCTACTGCTCCCTGACTCTACTGAAGGAGAGTTCGACTCTAAGTAATCTCCAAGGGCTTGCTGGCTTGTTCCTGTTTTCTGAAGTCTCAGGGACACAAAAGACTTCCTGCAGCTCTGCTGGTGCTGCTGCACTCTGCCTTCTGTGAGGCTTATCCTTGCCTAAGGTGCCCTCTCCAAGTCTGGGCCGTAGAAGGGGGTTCTGCAGCTGCTTTGCTACAAAATCGATGCATCGTCACCATTGCGCCTTCCGGAACTGACCCAGTGCCCATTGACACCGACACATTGCCAATCCAGAGATAGCCCTGCACGGCTTGACGATGATGCGGGCCTGACTGAGAGGTTTGGCGACGACAAAGCACCAATCCAAGGTCCCAACCATGAGGCTCAACTGCAATGCATCAACCCGCCTGAGTGAATCGGAACAAATACATTGCCTTCACTGCGTGGAGAAGATCGAAGCATTTCGTTGCTTGCAACCAGGAAAGGTACTTTAATCACTGGGGCGTGCATGGGTCCTGTTGCCGGCCTGCACTTCCACGAGGTCAGCCTGAATTCTGACTTTGCCCCGGTCGACATGACCTAAAGTAACCTTTTTAGTGCTACTTGCTTCTAAACGCTTTACTGCATTTATTCCTTTAAAATTCAATATCTCAAATTCTATACATTGGAATTTTGTCGTGTGGTGTTTTGTTCAGAATATAATAATCTATTTTGCTAAACATATGAGGAGTCTTTTGGAGTTGTATTTATTGTTACTGTGTGTGTGTGTTGCACAAATACTTTACACATTGCCTCTTTAGATAAGCCTGACTGCTCTGTCCCAAGCTACCAGAGGGTGTATCTAGCTTACCCTGACAAGAGTGGTGGTACCTGACTGGCCTGGGTACATACCTCAGCCAACCAGGAATCACATTTCTAACAGGCCCAAGGCACAAAGTAAAGAAAGTTGGGGCTATAACCAAGATCTCCAGGTTTCCTTTTGCCATTTGCCTCATCTGTTGTTTTGGTATCAGTTCTGACTTCTGTGAATGTTAATACATATGAACATATGAACTTTACGCAAGTCTGTGATGTTATTAATCCAAAACCTACTATTGGGTCTTAGCTGGAAGACATAGAAGAAAGAGCTATTACTGCATGCCCAAACCCCTTCTGTGATATTATCCGCCAGCTGCCCTAACAGTGAGTTGATTTAATTTTATGTAGTATCATTTTCCTCTTATGTCTTATTTTATTTAATCCTACACTTATTAATAGTGTTTCAAATTCTGTGTTGTAGCTTTCTTGAAAAAGCACACAAGTGCTGAATGCAAAAAAATGTAAAACTAACAGAAAATTGTAACAGTGAATCGTTCGACTTTGTAAGGTTCCTCCTCTGAGAAACCTGTAGGTCAAGATGACAGCATCAAGTGCAAGAAGTCCTGCATCAACTTCAGTCAAGACTGACTCATTTGTAAGTATGATAAAGTCAATAAGTGTGTTTGTCTACTAAGCTCTCTGTCACTTTCTCCCTTCCAATATCTTTCTCAGTGGTACCTTTGTTCCTACCCACGTTGAAAACAAAATGTCTTTACTCGCTTTCCGATAGTAAAACAATCTTTTGTCATTGCATTACCTGAGCATTGTCTAGCACTTGTGTTTTAATAGTGCCTTCTTGAAAAACGATGAGTTTCCAAGCTTCAAGTCATTGCTGAAATATTAGTGGTAGCATCATTGCAAGATCCAAATTAGTCCATTCATAGGCACCCATTGTCAAATCGGAGACGCATGGACCATGTTTGGAACAGCTTTCTATGGATGCATCATTTTTGTCCTAATTTTACATTAGGATGACAATTGTCCTCTTTATGGATCTGCAACCCAATACATCTGACCTCACCTACTTATTTTCACATGGTCACGTTGGATTCTTTGGTTCTTACAGGCAAAATATTTTTCCTGAGATCGCAATATAATTGCAAAAAATGTTTTTTTTCTACGTTTCCCCTTCATGGAGTAAAATCCTCGTATCTTCTACCTTCAGTCATCTTCCTCCTATTGTGTAGTCTTCATATCTCCAAAGAGCTTTCACAATCTCACCCTCTATGACTTTTTAATCCCTATTCGCTTAGCCCTTCACTTCTCCTGTTCTTTATTTGTCTTCTGTTCATTGTCCACCTGTAGTTGTTTTATTCCTTCTATGTTGAGCCATCTTGGCTCACTGTACAAGCTGAAGGAAGACTCCAATACATGTACTTCTTTTTTACATTTTGGTCCAGGGTTAGGCAGTCACCAGGCCACAGAACTGGGAGAGTCTTAGCTCCGTCCGCAAAGAGATACCCCCAATCCCTGTCTGGCACATACTGCCCACATATGCTACTGTCCCAAGAGTGTTATCACTGATTATGGAAGCAGACAAATGATTATCACAATTGACAAAGGGGCAAATTAACTTGAATAAATGCGTTTGCATTGTCCCATTTTCGAAGTCAGTTGCATATACAGGCTTGATTAAATTCTTTGCATCTATTAAATCAGACACATGAGAAGTGTTTGTACATTGTGCCACCTAAAATGATATATTTAATGGTGCTGATGAAGGCTATGGTGAAGGAACAGTGAAATTAAACAAATGTCTAGGTTCACTCAAATTGGGTAAAAGGGTAAGTCGAGATTGATCTCAGGTTTCCCGTTTTCAAATTGTGCAATTCAGCCACTAAATGGGTATCTCCTCCTATCTCTCATTTTACATCAAAGGTTAATGCTTTGTGTTGATGGAATTAAGTGTTAAATAAATACACATATGACACATTAAATCAAGTTGACACAAGAATCCTGTCTGGAAAAAAGTACAAACGTACAAGAAGGAAAGGTTGTGTACTCTATTTTAAGGT
Source organism: Calotriton arnoldi (assembly GCA_963921515.1). Taxonomy (NCBI): domain Eukaryota; kingdom Metazoa; phylum Chordata; class Amphibia; order Caudata; family Salamandridae; genus Calotriton; species Calotriton arnoldi. The sequence goes on from CAWUFW010000498.1 coordinate 144,001, forward strand.
TGATCTCACTGGCTTCCCTTGTAATAGCAAAGAGACTGACTTTAGGAGAGGCTCAACAACTCAGTAAGGGCAAATAAAAAGGTCCTGAACGCCCAACAGTTACATGTCACCACACAGCAGTACAAGAGCTCTGCAGAGCCCTGTTGCAGAAAGACATTCATGCAAAGTTCACACCAGATCATGAAGCTTAACTGTGGACTCTCCACTCATCTCCATGGTCCTGCACTGCTACAGGAGAAGCCGGGTGAAGGCTAGACCATGAGAGTTAACTGCATTCTGGCAAATTCAGGGGCAACTGCAAAACACTTGTGTCAGGTTTCCTGGCACAACATTTTAAAAGCCATTGAAATACACCCTCAATTGGCATGATGTTTTACACCTCAAAAAGGTATTGATAAAGTACAAAATATCAAGCAGGGAGCATCACAGGTATGAAGGAAGAAAGCGAAGGAGAGTTCTCCTCTTGGCTGCTAACCAGCAGACTCCCTCGAAGGTAGCAAGCCCTTCCTATCTGTAAGACCCGTTAGATTTGCCACCCAGAGGCAGAAGTGTTTCAGAGCTCCAGGGCTCCAATGCTGCCCAATTCCTATTGTGACAAAGGAGTACAACTCATCCCAGATGACCATGCAAAGTAGCTGCTTCCTCCATGAGCATCGGCCATGCCAGGTCAGGTACACTCTCCTCTCACTTCACTTCCACTGACAGCCCAGGTGCTTCAGATGTTTCTCTCTCTCTCTCGTGCTCGCTCGGGACACCTCTCACTGCAGTATCACTGCTGCCATTCATGTGCCCCAGCAAACCATCTTTCCAGCAGTAGAGACTACAGACATGCTGTCCATTTTTTACTGATCTTGTTTTTGCTGTCCTTAGGACTCTATACACTCTACCATTGCTAGCCAGTGCTAAAGTGCATGTGCTCACTCGCTAAAACGTGGTAAGATTGGCTTATCCCCAATTGGCATATTTAATTTACTTATAAGTCCCTAGTAAATTCATACTGCATGTACCCAGGGCGTGTAACTTAAATCCTACAAGTAGACCTGCAGCACTTATTGTGCCACAAACTTCTGTAGCTCTTTAAACATGTCCCAGGCCTGCCATTGCAGCCTAGGAGTGCAGTTTTAAACTGTTTTCGACCTGGCAAAATAAACCTTTTGCTGGGCCCAAACCTTCCTTTTTAATGCATATAAGGCACCCCTAGGATAGGCCTTTAACAGCCCAGAGGGCACAGTGCAGTGTATTTAAAAGTAAGACATGTGATTTTATGTTTTACATGTCCAGTTAGTGAAACACTCAAATTCGTTTTTCACTACTGCAAGGCCTACCACTCCCATAGAATAACATCAGAGTTACCTTATTTAATTTAATAAGCTGTAATTCCCAAATGGGAACAGATAGGCAGTTCATATTTGGTGTCTTTGGAATTGTAGTGAAAAATTCACTTGTTGGAAATGGCCCTTTTTGCAGGGTTATCCCCTAACTTTTTGCTTCATCCTCCTATTTTTTCCTGACTTGTTGTTGTTGGTTTCAGGACTCTGGGCACTTTACCACTGGTATTCAGTACTAAAGTGGATATGCTCTCTCTGAAATTTGTATTATGGATTGGTGTTTCCATGATTGGCATATTTGATTTACTGATAAGCCCCTAGTAAAGTGCACTGAGTGTGCCAGGGCCTGTAAATCAAATGCTACTAGTGGGCCTGCAGCACTGATTGTGCCAACCACATGAGAAGCCCTGGAAAGGTAACTCAGGCCTGCCATTGCAGAGCCTGTGTGCAGTCTGGTACTGCCATGTCAACTTGGCAAGTGCACCCACTTGCCATGCCCTAACCATCCCTTTTCTTACATGTGAGTCACCCCTAAGGTAGGCCCAAGGTACACCTGTGGGCAGGGTGCAGTGTATGTGAAAGGTAGGACATGCCCTGGTGTGTGTGGCATGTCCTGATAGTGAAATACTGCCAACTTCATTTTTTCACTATTGCAAGGCTTCCTGTTCCCGTAGGATAACATGGGGAGTTTGCTTATAACATCTTATAAACATAAGTACCCCTGGGAACAAGATAGGACAATAAAGTTTAGTATGCCTGAACTCAGAATGTCAAAAGGCATCTTTTAGTGTGGGTGATTTTTACATTCTGTGTTTGAAAATACCACTTTTAGAAAGTAGGTATTTTCTTGCTTAGCCATCCAGTGTGCCTCTGCTATGATGTGTATTGACTGTCTGGCTTTGGAGTGACAGGGACTGGGGATGTGCAGTGGCTCCAGAGAGTCTTAATGAGTCAGGGCTGGGCTGAATAGACCTGGGCTGCATTCAGAGTAGTGGGAAGAGTTTTCACTAGCACCTGTATAGGCCCGTTCATCATTTAGAATGGTGGGAGGAGATTTCCCTTGCACCTGAATAGGCCCTGTCTGCCTTTGACAATGCTGTTACTGCCTCCTGCTGGGAAGCTGGGCCAGAGAGGACCAAACTGGTTTGGACTAAGCACAGACACTCTCTGCCTAAGAGGACAAAGGAATCTGGAGTATAAATATTAGGCTCTTTCAAAAAAAGAGAGGAACCCTTGGACACCCAAAGGACTAGGGTTAAGACAAAAGGTTAAAAATTGCGTCCCCTGGGATAGTTTTACTATATTGTTTCATTCGCACCTTCTTTCATATGCCAAACCCTGACTCCATACACACACTCACCATTCATAAAGGTCACCGCTCAACTGGTGGCTACAATGTCTTGGCACAAACACCTATTTTTCATAAGGTAATGATTGTAATTTATTAAAACCATTTATTATTTTATACAAAATTAAAAAGAAAAAAAGGAATTTATTTCAAGTTAAAACCATTTTTGTCCATAGAATCATCATGAAAAATATGTAACAATACTAAAAACAATTAGTCACATTCACAATGCTTCAAAAAATCATAACACGAGAGTTAAAACAGATAGTAATCTTTGTCATAAATCGCCATAATCCATGGTTAAACTTATGTACAAACACCCTGGTGCCTTGTGTATCATCAATATCTAGGGTGATGTTCGTATAGATGGATTTGTGGCAACAGAAAAAGGCGTCAACGCGTTGGGCTCGTTAAAATCAATAGTGAAGTATGCCCGCTTATATTCCAAATGTGCGCTTGTTATTTCAAGCTCGTAACAAGGAATGCTTATCCTTTAGAAACCTGTTCCTCATGCGAATTTCGTCTGTTCCTTTTCACATCAGAGCATATTATACCTTGCTCTTGCCGAGTAACAAAACTGGCGGCCCCTTCTTCCGTCCGAGTTGTTTGTAATGATCTTTTTCAGGCTTCACTATTGATTTTAACGAGCCCAAAACAAGCCAGATGCGCGTGATGGAATCATAAAACAGGGGACTGGTCCAGCGCGCCGTAGTGGGCTCATCTAGGAGATTCATACTAATTAAGGAAGTACCAAGCCTCATAGATGGATGGAAGAGCATAACAATTTTTATTAAGTACACTACAGAGTGAAACATCGTTCACCTGCCCATTAATTTTTAAAGGACGGGAGTACATAATATAACGGTCTTGATAAAGAAGGTGGAATGAGATAAAGCCTTCGAAACGCTTCAACACCTTTTTCTGTTGCCACAAATCCATCTATACGAACATCACCCTAGATATTGATGATACACAAGGCACCAGGGTGTTTGTACATATGTTTAACCGTGGATTATGGCGATTTATGACAAAGATTACTGTCTGTTTTAACTCTCGTGTTATGATTTTTTGAAGCATTGTGAATGTGACTAATTGTTTTTAGTATTGTTACATATTTTTCATGATGATTCTATGGACTAAAATGGTTTTAACTTGAAACAAATTGCTTTTTTTCTTTTTAATTTTGTATAAAATAATAAATGGTTTTAATAAATTACAATCATTACCTTATGAACAATAGGTGTTTGTGCCAATACATTGTAGCCACCAGTTGAGCGGTGACTTTATGAATGGTGAGTGTGTGTATGGAGTCGGGTTTGGCATATGAAAGAAGGTGCGAATGAAAAAATATACTAAAACTATCCCAGAGGACGCAATTCTTAACCTCTTGTATAAATATTAGGGCCCAGACTCCAGAACTTTAGAACTATTTTGGAACCAAGAAGACTGCCAAGAAGAAGAGCTGGAGAAGCTGTGAGGAGAGACTACCACTTTGCTGTGTGCTTTGCTGTGTTGGCCTGCAGTGGCTGTTTCTATCTAGGGCAGTGAAAGGACTGGACTGAACCTTCTGCAACTTCCTTTTTGTGAGTTTCTCCAAGGGCTTGAGGTAGAGCTTGCCCCCTGTTCAAGAAGTCTCAGAAACAGCAAAGACTTCAAGTTCTTCTGCCATCAGAACTGGGGACTGTGTGTTTTGTGCTGCAACAGAAGAAAAATCAACCCAATGCCGTCTACGACGCCACTGCCGACTCCGTGTCCTGAAGGCACCACAGAGGGCAGCACCGCATGCCACATCGCAACCCTGGTCTCACCGATGACGCCACCTGACGCCACCACCGAGCTGCTGCTTGCACCGCGACCTGTGGGCACTGCACTTTCTACTGCCTCGCTTCACGACACCCCCATGGTATCCCCGATGACGCCTCTCCACGCCGACATTGACGCTGCTGCTTGCACCGTGGTTTGAGGGCACCACTCGTAAGTTACATGATGCACTGTCCTCATCCCACACCTCAGCCTTGGCCCACGGATGCCGGCGCCATCGACTCCAGTTCATCAGCTGATGACAGCGCTTCAGCAACGACGACGCCACTGCTTGCACCGTGACCTGCCAGCACCGCGACGAGCACCGCATTACTTCGCACTGCAGCCCTGGTCTCACCGACGCCACAGGACGACCGTCACTGAGCCGCTGCCTGCACCGTGACCTGAGGGCACCACACGCCACACCGCTGCACTTCGCACCGCAGCCCCGACACCTGCCGACACCGGCGCTCCCAACTTCAACCGCAAGAAGTTCGATCTGCAACGCGTGTGACTTCAAGTGCCCGACGACTCCTGCACCGACCTCCGGAACCGATGCCTGCAGACGCCAGCCTTATGAGGCTCATCGAGAGGTCGCCAACCCCCTACATTTCTAAAGGTACTGTTTTGCGGGTCTTCCCGACACCGTAGCTGGCCCGCAATGCAGCGGTCAGCCAGAACTGTTTGGATTTGTTGTTCACAACGCCGTGATAGTCCCAGACGGAGTTATAGACTTCAAGGAACTGTATTTTAAGAATTTTGATCACTGAAGATTTCTGAGAACTGTATAGTGGATTTTTATAATTTTTAGTCTTGTTTTGGATATATAAAAATATTGGATATTTTTCTAAACTGGTGTGGTGTCCTTTTGTAGTGTCTTCACTGTATTACTGTTGGTTATGTGCAAATGCTTTACACACTGCCTCTAAAATAAGCCTGACTGCTCGTGCCATAATACCAAGGGGGTGAGCAGGGGTTATTTTAGGAGTGTAACTCCCTTATCCTGACTAGAAGGAAGGGTCCCTACATGGACAAAGGTGCAAACCCTTGCTAACTAGAAACTCCCATTTCTAACATTGGTTGTCAGCGGTGAGGGTAGGACTTCTGTTTGCACTTGACTTACAGTGATTGGTGTGCACTACTACCATATCGCAGACCATTATGTACCACATACTGGTTCTTTTTCTTTTTTTGGCCTATTTTTGATCTTGCCAGTTTTATTGAAAACTTGAACATACTACTTCATCATGCCTGAATCAAGAGCATCATTTGTTGCATCCTTGGAAGTAGCCTTTGAGGAGGATAGGTTGGAATCCTACAACGTGAAAGAGTTGAAGGCTATTTGCAAAAACCTAAAGGTCCAAGTCAGAGGCCTCACCAGGGAGGAGGAGCTACAAAAGGTGCTGAGGGCCTGGGTAGCAGCCAGACATGCCAGTGAGCAATCTGGAAATCTCAGTGGGGAGGCGGAGGAGCCTCTTCCTAGGGTGGATGTGCTTTTGGGAGGGGGGAACCCTCCAGGCCAGGCAGCAGTGGCTTGTCCCCAGAGGAGCTGGCGGACAGGCAGGAAGCAAGGAAGTTGGAGTTGGAAAAACTCAGGATGGAGAATGAGAGGGAAGGCAAAAGAATGGCCATGGAGGAAAGGAAAATGATCTTGGATCATGAGCGTAAAGTGAGAGAGTTGGAGCTGGACTGGGAAGCCAGGAGGGTGGCAGCAAAAGTGTTAGATCCAGTACTGAGGGTGAAGTACACACACACACAGACTTGGTGCCCTGCTTCAAGGAGGGGGTTGACATGCACCAGGGGGTTCAGGATTGTGAGGTAACTCTGGTGGTGCGCAGGGTCCCTGAGGTGAGTTGGGGAACTGGCACAGGGCATCATATTCCTGGTGGTGGGAGGGACACTCTACTGACTCTAGATGGGAGGCACAGGGAGGGGGGTTCCCCTATGGCAGATGCCCTGGTAAGTGAGCGTGGAGACCAGCTAGAAGAGTATGGGTTGATAGACAGCAACAGTCTGACACTGTCTCACCAGTTTTACGAGAATGGTGTGGGGTACTTTTCTGAGGCACTGGATGGTTGGGTGAAGGGTAGTTTGGTTGACACATGTAAGGGGCTATGTAATTTGGATGCTGGAGAGCATATGTTCAGTCCCTGTTTTCCAGAGCTATGCCAACACCTGGTGGAGTGTGAGTTCTCTGAACCCAGAAGCTCACACTGGAGGCAGACCTTTTGGTGGATTCCAGAGGGTCTGGAGAAGCATCTGGGGGTGATCCTGAAGGAGGTGGCTCAGCTTTTCCTCAACCAGGTGTGGTAGGGGAGGTTGGTAGTGACCCAGATAGGTCCCAGTGTAGTGGGATGGGTGAGAGGGGTCCCATGTCCTGTCTCTGAGGAGAGGGAGTGGGGGTTGGCTGAGTCCCAAGGTGCCCGAGACCCCGTCCCAGAGCCTGGTTGGTTCCATGAGGGTACACAAGGAGGGGGGCCTAGTTGGTAACCAGAGGCCATTCCCTGAGGGGGATCCCAAGGTGTCAGCTGGGGGGGGGGTGCGGCTGTAACCATCATCCCACCAGTTCTGGTGTCTGGCAGCACCACTCCAGGTGAGAGGTTGCATGAGTCCAGAGAGAGGGGTGAGGAGGGGACGCAGTCCCCAGTGGAAGGACCAGTGGGTCAGGGGTTGCCATCTCTGAGGTCAGAGCTACCCAGGACTGACCCTGGTGAGGCCACTTCTGGCTTGGGGGTCTTCATGCTCTGTCAGGTGGACAAGAGGCTGGAGACATGTGCAAGGCAGACTCTTGTACAGCTCATGAGGAGTGTGGTCCCCATGGGGGGGATTGGTGTACTCCCCCGGAAGTCCTTGGTTGCCAGGCACAGGTCCAGCCTATGGGCACAGACTCTGGGTTGGAGGACCAGGATCAGGGTGTCCCCCCTGACCTGGAGGAAGGAGCGACTGCTAACAGTACCCCTACCAGTTTGTCTTCTGAGGGTGCCGCTCCAGGTGGGAGGGTAAAGAGCCCCAGGGAGGAGGACCGGGTGTGGGAGAGACCACCCCAGTCCTGTGTCCAGCCTCAGGGCTGGTGGACCAGTTGCAGGATAGCACCCCTGAACTGGTGGGAGAATTGTGCAGAACACCTGCCACAGGTGCAGTGACAATTCTGGAGTCGAGGGGGCCTGCTCACAGTGGGGGTATGCAGAGCCCCGGGGAGGGGAACAGGGTGTGGGAGAGCCCACCCCAGTCTCCTGTCCAGCCACAGCATACAGACCCTGGGCTGGTGGTCCAGTGTCAGGATGCCATACCTGACTTGGCAGGAGGGAGAGTGGAGAAAGGGGGCCAGGCACCTGGGGCTACCGCCCCCCACTCTCTGATGCCACAGAGGTTAGAGAGGCCTGAAAGGCATAAGGCCTGGCTCTCATCATTGGCACTGTGACTTGCTGTCCTGGTGGACAGAGTTGCCCCTGGGAGGGGGACGGAGTCACACTCCGGTGGTGGACTGGGCCACACCACTGTGTTGGCCATGTGGGTACTGTCTGCCTGTTGGGACACGTCTGTGAGCCAAGTAAGTTTAGGCACTGCACAGGTGGGGTCCACAGGTGAGGAGAAGGGTTCCCCAAGGGTCAGATTAGTAGGCCCTGAGAGTATGGATAGAGGGATCCAACTAGGTTCAGGAAGGCGTAGAACAGGAATAGACCCCTGCTATTGTGGGCCAGGTTCCATGTTCTATCGCCCCATGCAGGGAAGCCCATCGAGGTATGGATTGGTCTACCCTGGCTTTAGGCTGGAAGGGTGTTGTGTTGGAACTGGCCTTTTTTGCTTGGAAATGGCCCTTTTTGCAGGGTTATCCCCAAACTTTTTGCTTCTTCCTCCTACTTTTTCCTGACCTGCTTTTGTTGGTTTTAGGACTCTGGGCACTTTACCACTGCTATTCAGTACTAAAGTGCATATGCTCTCTGTGAAATTTGTATTGTGGATTGGTGTTGCCATGATTGGCATATTTGATATACTGGTAAGCCCCTAGTAAAGTGCCTGTAAATCAAATGCTACTAGTGGGCCTTCAGCACTGATTTTGCCACCCACACGAGTATCCCTGAAAAGGTAACTCAGGCCTGCCATTGCAGAGCCTGTGTGCAGTCTGGTACTGCCATGTCCACTTGGCAAGTGTGACCACTTGCCAGGCCCTAACCTTCCCTTTTCTTACACATGGGTCACTCCTAAGATAGGCCCAAGGTACCCCTGTGGACAGGGTGCAGTGTATGTGAAAGGTAGGACATGCCCTGGTGTGTGTGTGGCATGTCCTGATAGTGAAATACTGCCAACTTCATTTTTTCACTATTGCAAGGCTACCTGTTCCCATAGGATCAAATGGGGAGTTTGCTTATAACATCTTATAAACATAACTATCCCTGGGAACAAAGTAGGAAAATAAAGTTTAGTATGCCTAAACTCAGAATGTCAAAAGGCATCTTTTAGTGAGGGTGATTTTTACATTCTGTGTTCGAAATACCACTTTTAGAAAGTAGGTATTTTCTTGCTTAGCCATCCAGTGTGCCTCTGCTAGGATGTGTATTGACAGTCTGGCTTTGTAGTGACAGAGGCTGGGGATGTGTAGTGGCTCCAGAGAGTCTGGATGAGTCAGGGCTGGGCTGAATGGACCTGGGCTGCATTCAGAGTAGTGGGAGGAGTTTTCACTAGCACCTGAATAGGCCCGGTCTGCATTTAGAATGGTGGGACGAGATTTATCTTGCACCTGAATAGGCCCTGTCTGCCTTGGACAATGCTGTCTCTGCCACCGCACGCCGCACCACAACCCTGGTCTCACCGACAACGCCACCCGACACCAACGAGCCGCTGTTTGCACCGCGACCAGTGGGCACCGCACTTCGCACCGCCTTGCTTTACAACGCTGCCTTGGTATCCCCGCCGATGACACTCCACGCCGACATCGACGACGCTGCTTGCACTGTGGTTTGAGGGCACCGCTCATAAATTACACAACGCACTGTCCTCATCCCACATCGCAGCCTTGGCCCACCGAGGCCAGCACCATCGACTCCAGTTCATCAGCCGACGACAGCGCTTCAGCAAAGACGCCGTTGCTTGCACCGTGACCTGCCAGCACCGTGACGAGCACCGCATCACTTCGCACCGCAGCCCTGGTCTCACCGACACCGCTGGACGACTGTCACCGAGCCGCTGCCTGCACCGCGACCTCAGGGCACCGCACCGCTGCACTTCGCACAGCAGCCCCGACGCCTGCCGACGCCAGTGCTCCCGACTTCAAGCGCGAGGATTTCGATCTGCAACGCGTGTGACTTCAAGGGCCTGACGACTCCTGCACCAACTTCTGGAACCGACGCCTGCGGACTCATTGAGAGGACGCCGACGCCCTACATTTCTAAAGGTACTGTTTTGCGGGTCTTCCCAACACCGTAGCTGGCCCACGACGCTGCGGTCAGCCAGGACTGTTTGGATTTGTTGTTCACGACGCCGTGATAGTCCCAGACGGAGCTATCGACTTCAAGGAACTGTATTTCAAGTCTATTTTGAATACTGAAGATTTCTCAGAACCGTATGGTGGATTTTTATCGTTTTTGGTCTTGTTTTGGATATATAAAAATATTATATATTTTTCTAAACTGGTGTGGTGTCCTTTTGTAATGTCTTCACTGTATTACTTTTGGTTATGTACAACAGCTATTACTCACTGCCTCTGTTATAAGCCTGACTGCTCGTGCCAAGCTACCAAGGGGTTGAGCAGGGGTTATTTTAGGAGTGTAACTCCCTTATCCTAACTAGAAGGAAGGGTCCTTACTTGGACAAAGGTGCAAACCCTTGCCAACTAGAGACCCCCATTTCTAACACCACTTTTATGATACGGTTAGATTTTAAATTACAATTTTTAAACTGCCACTGTTAGAAAGTTGGTATTTTCCTGCCTTAGCCAATTAGTGCCTGTAGCATGCCTCTGGGTCACATGACTGGGTGTAGATGACAGTTGGGATTTGTGTATTCCTCTTAGAAAGCCATACACAATAGAGAGCTTAGGTGTACCTGGATGGGCCATCACTGGCAGGATGTGAGGGCGCAGCTGGGCACAGCCTTACTTACACTTGAATACGTTGTATCCTGCCTCCACACAAAGGGCTGCATACCGCCTGTAGTTAGTCTGGAGCTAGAGCAGGTAAGGCGGGATGCCTGTAAATTTCAATGGGAAACCTCTAGAAACTTCTCCCACTTCAAAGGAAGGCCCAGGTGTACATATTGGACCCCAGACACTAACTCTTTAGTACACTTCTGGATCTGTGGATACTCTGCCAGGAAGGACTGCTGTGCTGATGAAAGGATGCCGCTGTGCTCTGAAGGACTACTACACAGTTGTGCTGTCCTGCTGCCCTTTTGCCTGGGGATGAAGGGCTGGACCTGCATCTGTTGAACTCAGGACCCCTGAGTGACTCCAAGGGTTAGTTGGCTGGCCTCCTGGCTAGAGCCTCAGGGGCAGAAGGCTCCAACAACTTTGAAGCCAGCACAGGGACTCTGCCATCTGTGAGTCCTACCCCATACCAAGTGGTGCCACCCCAGTCCTGGACCCTTGGAAGTAGGCCTAAAGATGCTCTGCCAGGCCAACTATGGACCCAGCAGAACCAATGCATCTCCTCTGCTGCGTGGGGCAATCCCGAGCAGAATCAACGCATCACCGCTGCTGCAAGGATTCTCTGAGTACAAGGACTCCGCATTGACCTTACAGCGTGCATTAAAACAGCTGCCTCTGCGAAGCTTTCCCAATGCATGACCTCCCATCGCAAATCTCTTGTCAACGGCAGCCTCAAAGCCGATGCAGTTTCTCGCATCATAGCCTCACTGCTCCTCTGAACCATTGCTTTGCTTCAACTGCACAAAGCATTCTCAACATCAGACTTTCCCTCGCAAGCCCTAATTGATGGTATCCTCGATGATGATCTAGGACCTTGCATCGCAGCTCCACAGCTCCTCCGAACCAACGCATCACCTCGTTTACGCAATGCACCCTCAGCACAGGATCTCGCAACCCTCTGCAACCAGAATTTAAGGTACTCTCGTTCAGCAAGTCTAAATGGGTCCCTGCAGCCGACACACACTCCATTGCAGTTGTCCTGAACTTGTGATTGTTCCTAGTCCAGCGCGACCAGATATCAACAGTTGGCCCTTTGTGCTTTTTGTCACTATTTTCACTGAAACTTGTAAGATTGCATATCTCCAAATCTACAGACTGGAGTTTTGTCGCTTTGGTCTTCTTTTATTGATTAAAAAAATACTCTATTTTTCTAATCTGGTGTGGGATTCTTTTGTGGTGTATTTTCACTATGTTAGTGTTTGAAGTGTTGCACAAATACTTTACACATTGCCTCTGAGTTAAACCTGACTGCTCTGTGCCAAGCTACCTGTGGGTTGAGCCGAGGTCAATTTAGGGTTTGCTTGTGTCTTCACCTGACAAGGATTGTGGTTCCTGTTTGAGTAGGGGTTCACCCCCTCAACCAGTAACCCAATTTCTTACATTTACAATTTATGAATGGCAATGGAAAATGATTTGCTTTTATTAGTTGTCAACTTAATCAAGCTAATTCTCTCTAGCTGGGTGTACCATATTCATTGTTAGACAGACTTCAGCTTACTTAGAGCATAGCTGCTCACCTGATTCTTGGAGAAGCTCCAGTTATTCATCAGGAAACTCTAGAACATCACAATTGAACACAGTCAATCAATCAATCAAATCAGATTTGTAGGGCATGGCTAATCACCCAGAAGGGTATCCAGGCACTAGGTTCTTGCTGGTATAAGTCGAAAAGCCAGGTCTTGTGTCCATTTCTGAATTCAGGAGCAGGGATGATGTTTGGAGGTGGAGGGTAGGTCGTTCTAGGACTTGGCGGTGAGGTAGGAGAAGGAGGGTACTTCACAGTGGCTTCGGTGGGAAGCTGGGAGTGTGGGTGAGGGAGGTGGAGCGCAGGTGTCTGGAGAGTTTATGAAAGTTCAGGTGCTGGTTGATCTATGCTGGTCCTTGGTCATGGAGGGCCTTGTAGCATCTTGAATTGGCATTTTTTCTGGATGGGGAGCCAGGGGAGATTCTTGAGGTGGGGGGGTAATGTGGGTCTGTCTGGGGAGGTCGAAGATGAGTCTGGTAGCGGAGTTCTGTATTGTCTGGAGTCTCTACAGGAGGTGGATGGTGATCTCTGCATAGAGTGTGTTGCTGCAGTCCAGCCAGCTGGTGACTAGGGCTTGAGTAACGGTTTTCCTGGATTTGGCGGGGAGCCATCCATAGATCTTTCAGAGCATGCATGGTGTATGAAAGAAGTCAAAGGAGACTGCACTGATCTGGTATTTCATGGTGAGTGTGCTGTCCAGGATGATGCTAAGGTTGCGGGGGGGGGTCTGTCGGTATGGGTCCGAGTTCAGAGGGCCATCAGGTGTCGTTCCACTGGAAGGTGTTGTTCCCATAAATCAGCACTTCCGTCTTGTCCGTGTTGAGCTTCAGGCAGATGGTCTACAGTAAATCAATAAACGACTCCCAAGTTCAACAAAAGCGGATTAGGCTTCTCAGTAACTTTTGCAGAAAGAATTGCACCTTACAACAAATCTGCGCCTTTTCTGGTGTACTTTGAAAACCCGGTTATTTTGTCAAAACTTCCAGCCCAATCAGATTAGTCCGTTGTTCTGTATGACCTATTGCCAAATGCCTATGATGAATTTGCACTCTATAAGTACTTTAGACATGACATGACATAACATAACATAAACCTTTGACCTGTGCTGTTCCAGGCATTAGTAAAAGATCTAGCGCTCTTTAATTGGTTATTAGGAATGAGCTTTGATTTTTGAGCCAACTTTATAAACTCCACTGTCCTGTAGTCCTCCTCTCTGCAGTGTGGCACAGGGTGATTATCTGCTGAGAACTGGGCAATATTTTGTAGAACAACTTTCTCTCCACATGTTTGTGCCCATACACACACCACCACACATCCTCCACTGCCCTTTTGGACAGTCTACTGTGGAGGAAGATTAGTACCGGCATAGGTTTTGTGGGACATGAGTTGCAAGGGAGATTAGATTATAGTGTCTGATTCATAAAGGTATCTTACACTTTTGAGTACGTTTACTACTTTTCCTTATTCAAAAACTCTGAGTGAAAGCTATTAGAAACAAAAAAATAATAATAAGTCCTGCACTACACATGGCCAACCACTAGTACTGCAACAGCCTCCAATAGAAAATACTGGAGGTTGCAGTACCTGTGGTTGGCCATTTGTAGTGTTGGACTTAACAACAAAAGTTTAAGTAACTACAAAAGTCTAAGTTACTACAAAAGTGCAGTTTGTGAATACCGAAAAGTAATAAACTTAATCAAAAGTGTAAACTTACTCAACAGTGCAGTTTGTGAATCAGGTCCAATACTGTTGAATTTTTAATTAGTTTATTAATTAGTTCTTATTAGTTCAATGTTCTGGATCATGTGACACCTTGGAATTCTTTCCAGGCACCCACATATGAAATGCCTCAGTGACGAATTACTCTCAATCTTTCTTGGCCCAATTGCTGAAGCATCTCTTGGATGTACGTATGGCTGAAACAGGGTTGATGGGGAATTTGCTGAATCTAGGATCCTACATGCATTTGCCAGTCAATTTTATTAAATGATCTGTACTATTGTAAGTTTCTGTATATTGCCAGGGATGTAAGTCTGTGGTTTTACAGGTAGCTATGTTCCTAAAGTCCTAAGTTGCCAAGAGAGCTTAGACTCTAATTAGCTTCTTCCGTAACCGCCCCTTTTATGCGCCCATACCACTTATTCGTAAACCATCCTAATATTTTCATTGATTACGTCTTGATGCTTTTTAAACATGTCATCAGTGCCAATGGCATATTTTTGTTACAGTGATATATTTTTAATATTCTGATGTTTATATACAATTATGAACTGTAACCACGTAACTAATGTATCTTTATACTTCCCACTCTTCGTTGCTTTGTAATTAGGAGTGGTCTAAAGAGGAACTGAGCCTTCCCCTCTCTTTCTTCAATTTAAAATTAAAGGAGCTATCAGTAATGCAAAGAGTTAAAGTTTATAATGATGCATTTGTATGTATGGGAGAAGGACGCAGAATAGTTGTCCACGTTTTTTTTAACTTATACACCGGTGTTCCGAAAATCCTCAAAGAAGTCGGATGCAATGGATCCCTGCAGAGCTCACCAGGAAACTGTCAAAAAGTTGCCCCAGTATGCAAAAAATATTACATCTCCTAAGTTTAAGCCCTTCGTGTATATATATTATGCACAAAGCGATGCACATCAAACACCAGAAGCGGTTCATTTCCTGACTACAACCTCAGGGAGAATAGTTGTGATTATCATAAAGTTCTGCTAGTTTGACTCCACACGAAGACAGCGAGACTGCAGAAAAAGAGCAATGACAAACAAAAAAACCAAAATAAAAACGCTTTAAGAAACCTTTTTTGGGGTTTTCTCTTTATTCATCAGAAATAAAATTAATATCATTATTAATGGACAACAGTCCATAAAAATTAGGTTTGGCGGAATTGTCAGAATTTTATTCCACTGAATTCTGTGGAATAACATTAAAATTTCACAAGACTGCAAAATTACACTGTGGGGTGGAGTGGGCATTCGGTGCAATTTTCTTAGTTCAAAATGCACCCTTGCATCAAAAAATGGATGCGAGGATGCATTTTACGCTAAGAAAATAACGCAGCCAAACGCCACTCTGTGCCATTGCATACTCTGCAGTTATGACTACAGAGCATATAAGGGTGCCGCCACCGAGTGGTATGCAGTGGTTTCTAAACTTTAGAAACCACTGTATATCACTCTGGAGTGTATACTCCTTAGCGTCCTTACATAAACTGCAGTAATTACTGCAGGGTATGTAAGGGGGCCGAGTGGTATGCACTGCAGTGATTTTAAAACTAAGCAGGAAGAGGGAGCAGACCCTCTATTTTAAAAACAACTGAACTAGTTGTATAGGTTGTAATAGACACCTCAGTGACAAAAATCCACCAGAGGGTTTCCAGAGATATGAATTTTTAAAGAAACAATAAATCAACGACTTTTACCCAGGGCAATAAATGATTGTAATCTACCACGACTCGTGGTTCAGTGTTAGCTACAATAAGTAACTTGTAAATGGTTATGAGGCCAGGCCTGTGTAGTCCAACTCTGATAGGGAGCCAGTCACAAGGACCTGTCAGGTCCAGCTGAGCAGTTATATCATAGTTTAAGCAATTTCCTGTCCAGTTCTACGTCCTATGGGTGAACCACCATAGAAATCAAAGGAGTGGTCCTAATGCAAGGGATGCAGAATGCTGAAGATGCTCAAGGATGCTGAGGCAGTGTGGAGGGTCTTCCTGTGGCCACCCCTTGGTTCCTAAGAATTGGGGGGGTGCAACCCTGGCCTCAGGGAATGATGTCTAGTGAAGTCTGGATGAAATGCAGCACAAAACTAGTTCCCACTGCTCTAATGGTCTCCAGTTACAGCAAAAAAAGCAGTTCCTTTTAACTTACAGAAACGTTTGTGCTGGATGACCAACCTGCTCTCTGACGACTCTTTGGGTAAGTACAAGACACACAATTGATGGACAGAATGCAGAACAAATCAAAACATTCACCCCCAGTCAAAAGATCTGGGTTAAATCCATCATTCTTTTGCTCACCATGCCACCGCAGTTTAGACCTGGCCATATGCAAATCAGTCTTGACCCTGTGCCTCATGGGAACAGTCCAGCCCGAACTGCCAAACCAGGTCCTCCCTGGACCGGAAACAAGCATCCTAGGACCGGTTTCGGGGTTTCACCCTCTTCAGCCAGGATAGCTTGATTCCAGTGGCACAGTGAGCCCAGGACCCACGTCTGGGCATACCTGGCGCACTTAGGGCGAGAAAGTAAAAGACACACAATTGATGGACGGAATGCAGAACAAATCAAAACATTCACCCCCAGTCAAAAGATCTGGGTTAAATCCATCATTCTTTTGCTCACCATGCCACCCCAGATTAGACCTGGCCATATGCAAATCAGTCTTGACCCTGTGCCTCATGGGAACAGTCCAGCCCGAACTGCCAAGCCAGGTCCTCCCTGGACCGGAAACAAGCATCCTAGGACCGGTTTCGGGGTTTCACCCCTCTTCAGCCAGGATAGCTTGATTCCATTGGCACAGTGAGCCCAGGACCCACGTCTGGGCATACCTGGCGCACTTAGGGCGAGAAAGTAAAAGACACACAATTGATGGACGGAATGCAGAACAAATCAAAACATTCACCCCCAGTCAAAAGATCTGGGTTAAATCCATCATTCTTTTGCTCACCATGCCACCCCAGTTTAGACCTGGCCAAATGCAAATCAGTCTTGACCCTGTGCCTCATGGGAACAGTCCAGCCCGAACTGCCAAGCCAGGTCCTCCCTGGACTGGAAACAAGCATTGGGTAAAGCAGACTTGGGTGCAACTTTTGAGGGTCAGGACTCCATCTCCCAGGCTGCACCTCAGTATTCCGAAGTTGTCAGACTTCTAGGTGCTGGGCTCCCAAAGTAGCGGACTTCTCAGCTTTTGTGCCCAACGCTGTAACAGATAGTCATCTAACTGATTCTTGGAGTTACCATCACTGCCTGGGGCTCGGGAACAACTTTTACTCCAGCCGGACACCACAGGGTTAGTGTTTTCTTTGCTAGCCCAAGATGCAGCAGCCTTTGGCGCAGCCTCCCTTTGCTGGGTCCAAGGAACAGCAGGGCAGTACTTCTTCAGTCCAGATGTGATCTGAAGTCTGGGTCCCATGGGCAACACTTATTTTCCCACTATGAGCCTTTGGGATGGGGTGAATAAGTAACCAATGGACTATTAGGTCCCCCCACCTGATGATGACTTCCTGCAATGTGTGGCGTCTAGCTAACTCTGAATGCACTAGTCTGTCTATGCTCAACATGGCAAACCCCTTCTCTTGGTGTGTGGAGCTCCCTAGCCCAACCCAGTTGTGTCGATCGCTGGGGGCTACACACCCTCTGAAAAAACAGTTTGACAATGGCGTATCCCTTTCTACCTGAGATGCCAGCCTGTGCGCTAAAACAAAAGAGCAATCACTTCCATGTGTGACTAGCATTTGCCCTTTGAAGGTGGCTTCCCCTGTGAAACGTGCCTTTTGGACTCACCCACTCTGTTCATCCTGCCAGGAGGAGGTCGCACCTATTCAATCTGCAGGTTCTACCTCTTCAAACTACAGGTTCTTTGCTTTCATTTCACATCTCTCTTCATGAGGGCAGAATGCTGTCTCGAGGGCAACAACTTGTGTGCAACCATAAACAGCTGCTGAAACTTTGGGCAACAAAATGGCAACTTTCTAAAGTTGCTATTTGTGCAAAAGTTACTTTAAATTTGACTTGAACAACAATACTGGTTTCAGGTATCAATTAATTTGATACCTTGAAGTACCACATTTAGTAGTCCCGTTTGGAAGTTAGCACTGCTGAGTGGTCAGCATATAACTCCATACTCGCCAATGGGGCTACTGGCCTTTCCCCACTAAAACAGCAATACAGGGTTTTTACTGCCAGGGCAGGTAAAGTTAGGAATACACATGTCCTTCATTTTAATATGATGCACCCTGCCTTTATGGCTCAGTATGCTTTGCTTTACCACGCACAATAGGTGATGCAGTTCACGTGGGACACTTAACATATAGGCCCTAGGTACCCCATGCAGCATATACTAGAGACTTATAAGTAAGTTAACTTATGCAAATTGCGGGTTAACCAATTAATACAAATAAATCACCCTTAACTTAGGCCCTAAAAGCTTATATGCCAAGGTGTGTTGTCATTAAAAAGTAGGACATGTGGCTTTGCAATTTTTATGTTCTAGCAGTGAAAATGCCTACAGTAGTTTTTCACTGTTGTAAGTCATATCTCTCCCACTTGGTTACCTTATTAAATTTAATAAGTTTTAACTTTTTATTGGGAGCAGATAAAATATACTGTTTACAATTAAATTAATTGTAATTTAAAATCCTCTTTAATGGTAAAGTTGGATTGTAAGTCACTATTCTGAAAAGTCCACTTTTTGGAAAGTTGGCATTTTCTTTTCCTAACTGTTTGTGCCTTCTGACAGTGTCCTGGGACACATGACTGTAAATAGCTCTGCTGCTGAGTTTTGTGTATTCCTTCCAGACAGTGACACAAAGGGAGTTTAATGTGGACAGGATTGGCCTTCCTGGAAGGATGAATGGGAAGAGCTGCACCCAGCCTCACCTGCACTTCAAAGGTCTCTGCCTCAGACAAACACACAGGAATCTTATACCAAGCTCTTTTTTCACCCCACATGTCTGGGAACCTTGACAGGGGAAAGTGAAGACCTTTGTAGTACCAGAGGTGGGTATAGTATAGGGAACCCCACTACATCTAAGGCTGGTACCAGGTACAAAACTTAGACCTATAGAGCCACTCATCAGAACACTCATGGACCTGTGGTCATTTTTGAAGGACTGTCCTGCTGCCAGAGGACTGCCTTGATGTCTGAGAAGAAAGTCTGGACCTGATTACCTTCATCCCAGGTTAACTTGATTGATTCCAAGAGTCAGTTGGTTGAAGTCCTGTTTGAACTATAGGGACATAGCAAGCTCCAGAGGTCTCCCTGTAATTGCCCAGCTCAAGTGCTGCAACTGGACCTACCTGGGCCAACTACTGGACTGGCCTGAACCCTGCTTTCCTCTGCTATAGTGAGTTCCTGAGCCCCAAGATGTGCCCCCTAGGTCCTGGACCCTTGCCTGGCATCGGTCTTGGCTCCTCCTAAGAAGAACAGGAGACATCCTGAAGTTTCAGCTCTTCACGACCGAGAATTGGCTCATCCATGCCAATACTCTGTTGGCTGCGATGATTGCCAATGCGAAGCTCCTGGGAAGACTTGCTCTTTGCACTAAAGTAACTGCCAGAGACGATCGGCAATGCAAGATCTGCACTTCACCTGACAGCAACGACAGCCCCCAGTAACTATCAACACGAAGCTTCTGCAATGATCATCCATGATGCCCGACCGACTCTTTACACTACAGGGACAGCAGCCTGTGCTGCCCAGCCTGCTCTTCTTGCTACAGCGACCACCATCTGCTATGCTCTTCCTGCTCTTCATAGCCTCCTTGGCCGCTAACATAACACTTCAGGAGGGTAACTCTTTCAACAGGACTAACCTGGTCCTTGTATCTGACTGTGTTCCATCAGTGTCAGCCTGAATTTGTAGTTTCCCCCACCATCTAGCATGACCAGAGAACCGTGAGTGGCACTTTGTGGTTTTAGGTGGTATATTAAAACTTTAAAATTGAATATCTCCAGTTCTACTATTTGGGCATTTATTGTTCTAATCTCATTTTATTTATTAAAATGTACGCTATTTTTCTAAATTGGCTTGGGTTTCTGGTTGTGTTTTCACATTGTTACTGTTTGTGTCCTACATAAATACTAGAGGGTTAAGCACGGGTTAATTTAGTGACTTTTATGGTTCACACTGACAAGGATTGTGTTGTTGCCTGAGTGGCTCTCATCCCACTCAACCAATAACCCAATTTTAGGAAAACCCTTGATCATGCCTATCATGGTTGGGTTGAACGCTTCAACTAGGCAGTTAGTTTAGGGGTGATAGGAGGAGCTTTTACGCATACAGACATGAAATTTGTGCCCCTAACTGAAATCACCTCCTTAGAAAAACCTAGTCTGCACAAAAAAATTGGAAGATACTGAACACAGGAAAACTCAATTGGGAAAAGCCGCTTTTTTCTTATAAAAGAGGAAGAAGCTTAAGAGGCAGTCTAGTGTCAACACGCCCACAATAACACACCAGACCATCCAACACTTTGCTGAATGCATGGGGTTCCCCAATGTGACAGTTCATTTCCTGTGTGGGAATTGTAGCGTGGGCCATCTGACAAAACCTACAAAGAGCCTGAATTTGGAACCAGGGAAAATTTGGCAAATACGTAGACACACAAATTGTAACTCCATGAATGCCATCTATTTAATCACCTGCCCGTGTGGTTTAAAATACATCGGCATGACTAGCCGAAAAATCAAAACTCGCATCTGTGAACATCGTAGCAACATCCGATGCAAACGCAATACCACACGCATGACCAACCATTTCCTCGAAGTTGGACACACCACCAATGACATGAGTTGGGTGGTAATAGAACAACTAGAAGCCAACATGACTAATCTCCAGAGTCGCCTTCTAGACAAAGAACAACGATGGATCTATTGTTTGTCCACACATATACATGGGCTCAACGACAATATCTCATGGAATTCCCTAAATAGGTTCCCCTGAAGTTACAAGTAGTCAAAATCCACACCATTGCATTGACTACACACACCCGCATAGTTTGTTTAGGCAACATGCCCATAAATTCATATGCGCCATAGTTATCAGTAACAGACCTGTTTGATCTCAAATCATGATGAATAACATTCTATTATTATTTTTTCCAATAATTGTTAAGCTACTTTTCTGCACTTCATCCCTTCTTACTAACATATAATACCAATACCTGAAAGCTTTGACAAGAATTACAAATAATGACACCAGCACATTGTGTTGTTTTTATTGGTTTTTTCTTCAAATGCTTTATCTCCTTTCTGATGAGATACCAGAGTAAAATTCAGCCTGTTAATGAACCGCGTCCGTTCATGGGACACTTCCGGTAGAACTGACTACCAAGCGCATCACGTTTGGGACGCTCTCTAGTGTACGACTAGCATGGACGCTAGCACCGCATGTCATACGCACAGGCAATGATGCACATACGCAACCCCCGCCCCAAGCCGCTCCCACCGGAACTTGCTTTAAAACAACACCGGCAACTACTCCGGGTATCATCGTGATCCCGAGGAGACTGAAGTAGGTGTTGACAGCGGGCGTCCAGCCTTGACGAAGTAAGGTTTTCCTTTCTTTTCATTTGCAGGGTGAGTTAAAAAGACTTGGCGAAATACAAGCCATCGCACCAGTCTTCAGAGGCTGATACCTCTGACTCAAAAATGAATGCTATCCGACAGACACATAACGCATCCTCATTATTTCTTCCACAGTGTGTGACTACAGGTGTTCGCCCCTCCTGGGATCTGTAAAAGCTACAAGAAATACGTAGCCAGTGTAATTATGCTTTATGTGACATAAAAACAGTTTCATGTGCACGCAAAAAATGGTACATGCACACCACAACAATTGTTGATATGCACTAATAGTTCACGGTAGTTGCCACGTTCCACAACGATAAAATAATGGCCTAGCCACCTTCTTTTCAGCATACAAACGTGACATGTGAATACACATGCCACTAAATCGCCGACCCGACTAGACATGCATGCCCGCATGAAACCATAATGCATGATCTAGCACACACCAGATGTGTGTTGCATGTCTCTAGTATGAGTGTTGGCAAATGAGATCGAACGACTTAAGAGTGTTTTTAGGCAACCACACCTATGAGCAAAAGGAGGTTAAGCCCATATGAGAGCAAAATTGCATCACACCTTTGTCTTTTTTTCGTTGTATGTCCTTTTTATTTCTCCTTCTTTTGTTTTACAGGTTTTAAATCAACCAGTGGGTCCGTAAGTACGGTCACACCACTGCATGCACAGCACACCTTAGCGCGTGTGCTGCAAAAAATACACGTGGCTTATTTTTGCCACCACTTCACTACTTTCACACAAATTTCACGCTGTTTGGTCCTGAAGAAAGCCTCCTCAATATTTTTTCGAGGCTGAAATATGTCGACCAGTTGGATAATGAAGACCAATTACTAGTCTTCTTTTTATCCCGTTTCTTTTTAATCATATCCTGGGCCGTTGGGAATAAAAAAATTGGTCAGTAAGGAATCCCAGAGATATTTTTAACTTCACCACTTTTTGAGCAATACACAAAAAAAAACGCTATGCTGTAACTCAGGCGTCGCAGCACAACTGAGCAGCATTTGGCTACCCAGTTGGGAACCCAATAATGAAGCATGCCACCAACTAGGTTGGTGGGTGAGGGCTCTTCTTACAAACCCAAGTGGTCCCTGGCACTCCAAATTTTATAGGAGAGTCGTCCCTAGTGGGTATGTCCACGTTGTTTTGGAATAAGTAATCAGGGATAAGGACGTCCCCCGTACACAGTCCTTGCTCTCTCCTTTGTTTCCTGCATATCCTATAAAGGTTACATCTCTTTCGAAGGCTGCTGGCGATGCAGCTGATCAGCTGAGCTAGCTCCTCCTCCTCTGTCACGTCAGGCTGGTATGTGCTGTGCTCAGGGATGCATGGTGCCCGACAGCGGATTTCAGCGGCCGGGAGGAACCGCTTCTTTCGCAGTTGCATTCTCTGCATTAATTAGATCCAAGTGGATGGGGAAAAACTACGTATTCATTCTCCAGCGGCGAGACATAAGGGAGGATTTTGCCACCCGTATTGCCTTTATCGCCCTTGCGGTTGTCTACCTCTGTGCAGGAAGGCAGAAGGGGACACAAAGTACAGCATTCTTTGGCGGCAAGACATAAAGTAGGAATTTGCCGCCTGTACTGCCTTTATCGCCCTTGCTGTTGTTTATATCTGTGCAGGAAGGTGGAATGGGGCACAAAGTACTGCTTTCCCCATCTCAAGGACTCACCGCCGGAAAGGTCAGGTGAGTAAGCAAGTCTATGGGGCCTCTCCTGTCGCCCACCAGTGCCAACCAGGCTGCTGGCAATGTGGCCGATCAGCTGAGCTAGCTCCTCCTCCTCTGCCATGTCAGGACTGTATGTGCTCTGCTCAGAGATGCATGGTGCCCGATGGTGGATTTCGGGGGCTGGGAGGAACCGTGGTGTTCGCAGTTGCATTCTCGGCATATAATTAGATCCAAGCGGATGGGGAAAAACTAGGTTTGCATTCTCCGGCGGTGAGACATAAGGGAGGATTTTGCCGCCCGTATTGCCTTTATCACCCTTGCGGTTGTCTAGATCTGTGCAGGAAGGGGGCACAAAGAACCGCATTCTTTGGCAGCGAGACATAAAGTAGGATTTTGCCGCCCATACTGCCTTTATCACCCTTGCTGTTGTTTACATCTGTGTAGGAAGGGTGCACAAAGTACTGCGTTTCCCATCTCAAGGACTCACCACCGGAAAGGTCAGGAGAGTAAGCAAGTCTACAGGGCCTGTCCTGCAGCCCACCACTGCCCACCAGGTTTCCCATCGGGGGTAAGTGCAGCCGTTTTGTCTGCGGTAAGGTGCTACCCAGTTGGGGGTCGCTAGGGAGGGGCCAGAAGTCGGGGCTTTCATCCTTAGAGGGAAGATTTCCCCAGATATACACATGCAGTACCAAAGGAGAAAATCTATTAAATCTATTAAAACATGTAGCCCAAAAAAAGGAATTCGAGTGTGCAAAGAGGGGGGAACGAGAGAGGGAAGGGAGAAGGGAAGAAAGGAAGTGAAAAATGCGAAGTCATTCTAAACCATCAGGCAATGTAACCCACTTGGATACGTCAGTTTTGACTCAGAGGGTGAAAAAATGAGTGGGACAAGCAACCGCACACGCCAATTGTACAGCCTCCTCTCATGAGTCTGTAGACACCCTCGGGGGAAGCTGTACAGATGTTGTCTCACCTGACCAGATCAATGAGCCATTTAGAGAAAATCTGGCAGAGATCCTATGGGAGAGGGAGGAGCAGGAGGTCAGCACTGCAAAGTTGACGGAAATTATGGAATACCCTCTATTTACGAAGGCAAAATCTGGTTTGTACTCCGGTGGGAATTCCGCCATTGATTTCCCTGAGAAATCAGATAAAGGGCAGCCAGGGGCGTTACAATTTTAATGGGCAGCTATCCTGTTCTCTCCGGACTCTGCACCCGTCATTATGGAACAACTATCGGGGCAGACGCCTGAATCCCCACCCCTGATAGGAGAAATTAATCAGAATGTCCAAGGCAGCAAGGTGCAGAATGCATCCTGTCCGATCATGATACAACAGGATACGCTCTCTCTGGGTCCACACTCACAATGCAGTGGGACGTTAAATCCATGCTTAATGTCATCCTGGAGGAAATAAGGGATCTCAAATCCTCACAAACCACGGGGATCGCAGCTCTACATGTTAGACTCTCAAAACTAGAGGATACCGTGGCTCAAATTCCAGAGAGGCTCAAAGAGGCGGAGGCTTGGATTTTGCAGCTAGAGGATCAGGTGGCCATAATGCAAGAAAAGGTTGATATATTTCAGAAGCAAAAAGTCTCAATAAAGTTCATGCTGGAGGAGCTGGAGAATCACTTGCGCCGTTCGAATCTCCGGATTGTGGGAGTTCCAGAAGGTTTGGAGGGACAACAAGTGCTCAAATGGGTTGACACCTTCATTAAGACGCATATTATCCCAGAACATTGTGGGGATCTCACATTGACAAGAGCCCATTACGTCCCAGCTCAACAGCCTCCAAATCAGAAGTTCCCACATACGATTCTTGTTAACTTTGGCGTGAATGAACAAGTACTATCTAAAGCTAAAACAAAGGACAAATAGGTGGTGGGGTTTAGAATGCGCAATATGGTTTACCCTGGTATTAGTCAAAGCCCATCATCCATTAGACTGCTCTTAAGGACATCAAACAACGACCACCTGACGTTGTTAAATAGGTGAAGACAATGTCAACACACACATAAAGTCAAACAAAATAAATGTCCTGAGCAATATTCCTATTTGCACCATCAATAAATCCACAATGGTCTTCTTCAGTGTTCTTCTCAATTTATTTTTCAAATCAGATGAGTATTTCAGTTTTCATATTCGTTGTTTCCACAACTGATAGCCACACAAATGCCAACACGTGTTTCGTCTTATATGGGCTTTCACCCAAGACTTCCTCAGGGCTATAATAAACAGATATAGAAGACCTCATTATACTCAAAATGAAACAAATTAACTATAATCATCACCACTATCACCCAAGATAGTGAAACAGCAGAAGAGTGAATAGAAAAGGATAAAGGAAAAACAAACCACCCTAACGTAAAATATTAAATCAACTTAACTACAAATTCCATGTGAAAAGAAGGTGAAACCAAAAATAACACCCACAAGGCAAAAAGCATAACACAAAAAACAAAAGAAATAAATCATCAAAAGTGTATAAAGATCATAGAGAAATCAACACAGAAATAAACCAACCACTAATCCCATTGTGCAAATAAAGAATTCGGTGTGTCGCATAATAAGGACTCACCACGGTCACTTATTATCCAAATGAATTAGAAACCGGGATGTCTGCTATAAACGAGATACAGCACTTACAACAATTAAAAACCCTGCAATGAAACAAAATCAATGCAATATTTAATAATATTTAATAATTACCCCTAAATTGCAAACAACCAACTTCCAGTTACTGACCACGAATAAGAAAAAAGGAAGAAAAAAGACTCAGGCTTACCAAAAAGAAATATCATTCTTTTAGAAGCCATTCCAAACGTTCCAGCAGCGACAATCTTATCAGTATGTTGCAGACACGTAAAATATACAGTATTCTAAAACGCCAAAAATGCAAACTGTTACTTCATATGTATAAAAATGCTCCTAAAATATCTTAACAGAGCCAAATGTTTTATACAATCCTAAAGCATCTGCTATAAGACACCCAAAATTATTGAGATGTAAAGTTAAGAACTTATCTAGCAACAAATATCTGCGCTAAATACTGCTATAGCGCAGAATTAGACATGTTACTTATAGTAATTACTAACGAATATTCACTGGCAATTCGTCTTTATCAGCCAGTATACTTCCGTATCTAAGGTTCACCTTATATCTCACCGAGCCATATATATGCGTATTACTAATCCACTAAGACCCGCTACCGGCAACTAAGTTACCCAGACAGTCCATAGCGCAGTCTGTGTTCACAATTTAAGTCGTAACCCCAGTCTCAAACATTTTTAAGAGATCTTAAAGTTCTTTTTAAAAAATAACCACTAACCATTTTATAAATCCAAAACTTTAAAACAAAAAAGAAAAGACTAAAATTCTAACCACAAATCCATCCCGATCTTACCGTATAAAGAAGAAAAATAAATATCCATTTCACGGAGAGTACTCCGTCTAGAAGTCGGCGTTCAGCTCAGGCGCCATCTTGAAATGTCTATATATATAGACTCACTAATGTGCACAAATGACGGACTATTGCATGTCGTCGTCAACCAACAAGCAAATAAAGCGCCATTTTAAAGTGGAGGATAAAAACCAAAACTTTAAAAGTCCATCGTATCAATGGTACCAACTATCCCTAATATATGCGTGCATACGCAAAATTAGCAACAACCTTTTAGAAAATAATCACCAAGGTTGTAACATTGCTTTCAGTATTTCTTTTTACAGGAACCCAAATCCATAATAACAAGCAATCGCTAGTTAAAATAATTCCTTTTAAGTCCAGCGTACATAATACCAGCTGTCCCTAATAGGTACATGCAAACATAGAGATCACTGCAACCTTTCAGGAATAATCCCCCGATTGATTACGTATTTTATTAATTCTAATACCGGACCCCAGATCGATAGTAACGAGCTATCTCTATTTAAGATACTAGTGCCAATACTGTGCATACTATATCTCCTTCAATAATTAAAAGGAATTAGATACTGTGACACTAATATAGTGAGGAAAGAGAGGGGGTGAATAATATGAAAAAGAGAGGAGAAGTGTAACATAATTCCTACTCCAATTCCCAAGACCATAATCAACATTTGTACAAATCTCCACATCAGTGTTTTCTCATCAGATTACCCACATTAAGTTCTCTTTTTAGATTCATATGAATATAATACTGACAAACATATAGTACAAATATGGGATAAGTCCAGACACTCTATCAATAAAGAACAACTCGAATATAAACAGTATAATTGTAACACAATTACATTTTCAAACAAATGTCATATGACAAATTTCCAGAAGTTACTTTTCATCCATACAGCAGACACATTGAATATGAACATAAGGTACACCTCATCTGGGGGCTGATTCTAAGTGCCAAGAAAGTACTGAAGTTCTGAATCAATATTAATGCCTTGCCCAACCGCATGTAATTTTAAAATCCAGCGTGCTTCCCGTTGGCGTAATCTAAGCTCTCTATTTCCACCCCTGATGTCATTTGGGATCGATTCAATACCATGAAAAGCAAAGGATAATTTTGCACTTTGGATTTGACACTCTAATGCATGGGTCACTATAGGATATCGTAAGTCTCGATTCCTCAGAGCTCTAAAATGTTCAGACATGCGTTCTCTTAGACATCTTATGGTACTGCCAATGTATATCTTAGTGCAATCACATATAATTGCATACACTACACGTAACATTGTCAGTCCGAGCTACCCTATACAAAAATTGAGAGAACCTACATGGCTACACACCTTAAATAAGGGATCATTTAAATGTGGCAACTGCAGTATGTGCAAATTTGCCATATATAAAAAGTTAGACTTTCAGTACAATGGATCAATAAAATTTCAGGTAAACCAGCATATCGACTGCTCTACTAAATATGTAGTGTATGCAATTATATGTGATTGCACTAAGATATACATTGGCAGTACCATAAGATGTCTAAGAGAACGCATGTCTGAACATTTTAGAGCTCTGAGGAATCGAGACTTACGATATCCTATAGTGACCCATGCATTAGAGTGTCAAATCCAAAGTGCAAAATTATCCTTTGCTTTTCATGGTATTGAATCGATCCCAAATGACATCAGGGGTGGAAATAGAGAGCTTAGATTACGCCAACGGGAAGCACGCTGGATTTTAAAATTACATGCGGTTGGGCAAGGCATTAATATTGATTCAGAACTTCAGTACTTTCTTGGCACTTAGAATCAGCCCCGCAGATGAGGTGTACCTTATGTTCATATTCAATGTGTCTGCTGTATGGATGAAAAGTAACTTCTGGAAATTTGTCATATGACATTTGTTTGAAAATGTAATTGTGTTACAATTATACTGTTTATATTCGAGTTGTTCTTTATTGATAGAGTGTCTGGACTTATCCCATATTTGTACTATATGTTTGTCAGTATTATATTCATATGAATCTAAAAAGAGAACTTAATGTGGGTAATCTGATGAGAAAACACTGATGTGGAGATTTGTACAAATGTTGATTATGGTCTTGGGAATTGGAGTAGGAATTATGTTACACTTCTCCTCTCTTTTTCATATTATTCACCCCCTCTCTTTCCTCACTATATTAGTGTCACAGTATCTAATTCCTTTTAATTATTGAAGGAGATATAGTATGCACAGTATTGGCACTAGTATCTTAAATAGAGATAGCTCGTTACTATCGATCTGGGGTCCGGTATTAGAATTAATAAAATACGTAATCAATCGGGGGATTATTCCTGAAAGGTTGCAGTGATCTCTATGTTTGCATGTACCTATTAGGGACAGCTGGTATTATGTACGCTGGACTTAAAAGGAATTATTTTAACTAGCGATTGCTTGTTATTATGGATTTGGGATCCTGTAAAAGAAATACGAAAGCAATGTTACAACCTTGGTGATTATTTTCTAAAAGGTTGTTGCTAATTTTGCGTATGCACACATATATTAGGGATAGTTGGTACCATTGATACGATGGACTTTTAAAGTTTTGGTTTTTATCCTCCACTTTAAAATGGCGCTTTATTTGCTTGTTGGTTGACGACGACATGCAATAGTCCGTCGTTTGTGCACATTAGTGAGTCTATATATATAGACATTTCAAGATGGCGCCTGAGCTGAACGCCGACTTCTAGACGGAGTACTCTCCGTGAAATGGATATTTCTTTTTCTTCTTTATACGGTAAGATCGGGATGGATTTGTGGTTAGAATTTTAGTCTTTTCTTTTTTGTTTTAAAGTTTTGGATTTATAAAATGGTTAGTGGTTATTTTTTTAAAAGAACTTTAAGATCTCTTAAAAATGTTTGAGACTGGGGTTACGACTTAAATTGTGAACACAGACTGCGCTATGGACTGTCTGGGTAACTTAGTTGCCGGTAGCGGGTCTTAGTGGATTAGTAATACGCATATATATGGCTCGGTGAGATATAAGGTGAACCTTAGATACGGAAGTATACTGGCTGATAAAGACGAATTGCCAGTGAATATTCGTTAGTAATTACTATAAGTAACATGTCTAATTCTGCGCTATAGCAGTATTTAGCGCAGATATTTGTTGCTAGATAAGTTCTTAACTTTACATCTCAATAATTTTGGGTGTCTTATAGCAGATGCTTTAGGATTGTATAAAACATGTGACTCTGTTAAGATATTTTAGGAGCATTTTTATACATATGAAGTAACAGTTTGCATTTTTGGCGTTTTAGAATACTGTATATTTTACGTGTCTGCAACATACTGATAAGATTGTCGCTGCTGGAACGTTTGGAATGGCTTCTAAAAGAATGATATTTCTTTTGGTAAGCCTGAGTCTTTTTCTTCCTTTTTTCTTATTCATGGTCAGTAACTGGAAGTTGGTTGTTTGCAATTTAGGGGTAATTATTAAATATTATTAAATATTGCATTGATTTTGTTTCATTGCAGGGTTTTTAATTGTTGTAAGTGCTGTATCTCGTTTATAGCAGACATCCCGGTTTCTAATTCATTTGGATAATAAGTGACCGTGGTGAGTCCTTATTATGCGACACACCGAATTCTTTATTTGCACAATGGGATTAGTGGTTGGTTTATTTCTGTGTTGATTTCTCTATGATCTTTATACACTTTTGATGATTTATTTATTTTGTTTTTTGTGTTATGCTTTTTGCCTTGTGGGTGTTATTTTTCGTTTCACTTTCTTTTTCACATGGAATTTGTAGTTAAGTTGATTTAATATTTTACGTTAGGGTGGTTTGTTTTTCCTTTATCCTTTTCTATTCACTCTTCTGCTGTTTCACTATCTTGGGTGATAGTGGTGATGATTATAGTTAATTTGTTTCATTTTGAGTATAATGAGGTCTTCTATATCTGTTTATTATAGCCCTGAGGAAGTCTTGGGTGAAAGCCCATATAAGACGAAACACGTGTTGGCATTTGTGTGGCTATCAGTTGTGGAAACAACGAATATGAAAACTGAAATACTCATCTGATTTGAATACTATCTAAAGCTACTAAACAGAGGCAATTCAGTTCACCAGAGGTGCCTCTCTGCCGCATATTTCCCGATATGTCAGCATCATCTGCCAAACAGAGGAAGGAATTTGTAGAAAAACGCTCTATCTTTTTAAAGTGCAGGGTACCCAGGCAATGATCGCACAGCAGTCCGAGTTGAAGGTGTTAGTAAAAGGGCAATTTCACTTATTCTGGATGTTTCTGAGGCACAGGAACTTCTACAGCAGATTACTAATAAATCGTAATTGAGCGATATAGCCCTATAATCTGCATTTGCATTATTTAGCTCACATGCGCTGGGATTAGGTGGGGGGTTTTGACAAATTTGTGTAATCAGGATTTGGGCCTCTTTGTTCTCTCTATTCCTAAATCTGCGTCTATTTTCTTGGCCTTTTTTTTTTGTTTTTTCTTTCTTTGTTTTTTCTCTTCTCGCTTCTTGCTCTCTCTTTTTCTTTTTTGTATGTCCTGACGGGGGCAGGCCGAGGAGGAAGGCTGTTAGATCTTGGCACAAGGTACTGTTCCAGCCTTAATGGGGGGGTAAGCATGTCAGGTGTGAGTGGGAAGGCGAACCATTCATCGCTGCTTTGGGGGGTGCGGGATAGGCAGGGTAGGGGCAAGAGGAGCGGGGATGGTGGGGACACAGGGTAAAAGGTTTGATAAAAAGAGATTGAATTATGTAAATGATTCAGGGCTCCGAATCTGTATTTGTTTTTACATGTAGCAAAGTATAATGGGCAGAGATACAAACGCTATGTTTTGGCAATGAACATACTAAGATTTATTGAATGGGGGTATTATTACTGTGCTGAATGCTTGTGGCCCGCCTAGTATTCACACTAGGGGGCAGATTTACAAGCCCCTTGCAACACTTTTACGCCGCAGTTGCGGCACTTTTGTGACGCAGCGGCGTCGTAAAAAATGTGCTACGCTGCGACACATTTGCAACGGTACGCATCTAGGAAGATGCGTCACGTTGTAAGGCCCTGCGCTACATTATACCTGCGTCAGGTATAATGTATGCAGGGTGGGCGTTCCGATGTAAGAAAGCCTCATAAAAGTGACGCAGTGAAATCTACAAGATTTCACTGCGTCACTTCTATGACGCCACTGCGCCAAAACCTTACGCCTGCTTAAATCAGGC
Organism: Calotriton arnoldi; assembly: GCA_963921515.1. Taxonomy (NCBI): domain Eukaryota; kingdom Metazoa; phylum Chordata; class Amphibia; order Caudata; family Salamandridae; genus Calotriton; species Calotriton arnoldi. Next base: position 175,764 of record CAWUFW010000498.1, read on the forward strand.
GTAAGGAGTGACGCAGCATAATAGGAATAGACATTCCGCAGCATTGCTGGAGTTGCGTCGTGCTTGCGACATGACTCCAGCAATGCGTTGCCTTTACGCAAAAGATGCGTCACGCATCTGTCAATCCTTGCACCACGGTGCTCTGCATTGTAAATGCGACGCATCCATGGTGGCGCAAGGGGTTTTTTTTGTGACGCAAATTAACTGACGCATCTCTGCTAATATGCAGAGATGCGTCAGTTCTTGTAAATCTGCCCCTAGAAGTATAGAGTTATTATATGGCTTAATTAATTTGGATTCTATTCTATACAGGGGACCTCTTAATGGCCAAGCAATATATAGCACCAGTTTTAATTGGAAATTCAGTATGATTAGGTGATAATTAATAATATTTTGAAGGTAGTCTCGGTTAATGCTAATGGTCTCAATAACAAAAAGAAACTGCAGGCTATTGAAACCTGGATTAAAGCTGAAAGTCCATCGATGGTCTTAATCCAGGAGACCCATATTCCATCAGGGAAATTATCAGAATTTTCTATGTTTAGAATTTGGGCAGAATACAGGGGCTTCTCTTCTTCCCAAGCAGCCCATCGGGGTACCGTGATTTTTGTGGGTAAAAAGTTGGAAGCAGAAGTGGTTAGTTTTCTAGTAATAAAAATGGAAGGTGGTGCTGGGTGACCTGCGTGGTGGGGTTAAGATGCCTCGCGTTTGTTAGTATCTATGCTCCAGTTGAAGATAACGCTGGACTTTATGAAGAGCTATTTCAATCACAATTACAAACTCCTGGCGAAGTAATCATTGGGGGGGATTATAACTTCTTGCAAAATCCAAAGATTGACTCCTCAGCTAAATTAAAATGGCAAATAAAACCAAAAACCTTTAAAGTTATTCAAAATTATTGTAAAACCTTGTGATCACACAATGATCATCCTTGCATTCGAGATAGGGAAAGCTTTAGTACATCCTAGGCCCTGGGTTTTGAATAAGCAGTATTTACAGAAAGAAATGTGGGTGCAATTTTGCAAAACCGAGCTAAAGGAATTTTTGGCAATAAACCATTGGACTGCTCCCCCAAACATTGTTATGGTATACTTTAAAGGCATACATTTTCAAGCTGGGGATAGGAAAGGATGCAGTAAACATAAAAAAAGACAAAGTACAAAAGCAAACCTCGGAAAGGAACGTGCAGCAGTGCTATGAAAGTTTCTTAAGAAGTCCTTCGGTGCTTACCAAAAGAAAACTTGACAAGGTTAAACAGGTGCTAAGTGAGGCATATTATGTAAAATGTGAAACATGAAATGGTGCCTATACACAAAAGGTATATGAGGAAAGTAATTTCACAGGGAGATTACTGGCTCGGCAGGCCCTGGAACAAGCTGCCAATAATCGGATTGATGCTCTGAAATGCCCTGTCACCGGCATGCGGAGTAAGGATTCGCCAAGGGACGGTGAAATTATGTTAGAACACTATAGACTAATCTTTGGACAAAAAAAGTAATGAGTCCCTTGAGAAGTTCCTTCTGGAACAGAATATTTGGTGCTATCTGAAATTGAAAGGGCAAATATTATGCAACCCTTTTCTAAAGAAGAACTGTTGGAGGTTATCAGGAGCCTCCCCAATGGCAAAGCCTGTGGACCAGATGGTTTCCCGTGGAATTTTTTAAAGCCTTTTCTGGGGTTTTGCTTGAATACTTTTTACTGGTTGCCAATACAATGCCTGAGGGGGGCCTGATACCATCGTCATTTCACAAAGGAAATGTTGTATGCTTTTTAAAAAAAAGGGGAAGGACGGAGAGGATCCTCACTCATATCGCCCAATTACGTTACTGAACACCGATTATAAAATCATTACAAAACGTTTAGCTAATAGATTTTATTTAATTGCATCAAATCTAATTCATCCAGATCAGAATGGCTTTATTGCAGGGACGCAGCTCTGGACAAACACACATTATTTGGCTGAAGCATTAGATTATTTTACAACTAGCAATATACCTGCCTTAGTGCTTCTGCTGAATGCAGAGAAGGCGTTCGACCTTGTGGGCTGGGAAATGTTAATTCGTATCCTGTTCAGATTCGGTATGCCTTCCCAGATCACGGGGTTGATACAAAGGATATATCATAATGCAGAAGCCAGCATTATTGTTAACACAGCTGAGGTAGGGAAAATCAGTGTTCAACAAGGGGCCCGACAAGGCTGCCCGATATCCCCTATTTGATTTGCCTCTTCATTTAACCACTGGCAATTGCAATTCGAGATATTATCGAGATTCGCCCCCTTTGCCATTCATGGGGAAGGTAAAATTACACGCAGATGATATTATGTTAATCCTTGACTGTAACAAGGGTGTCCAAGAGAAAGTATTTGAGATTTTTGCACATTTTGAGGGACTCGGAGGGCATAAAATTAACAAAAAAAAAACTTCAATAATATTATGTGGTTGTAAACCAGATATTCTACATACATACATCGCCTCGTGTTCGAATTTACAACTGAAAAAATATCTAGGAATAATGTTTTCACCACGGATTGAAGATCTATACGATCTTAATTTCTCTCCGTTGCTTATGAAAATACAAAATTAATTGTCACGCTGGAATTCTCTTCCATCATGGGGAGGGTTTCTTTGATCAAGATGTTTATTCTTCCGCTATTTAACTTTTTATTCTCGGCTATCCCATGTGTTTTAACTGCCTTGTTTTTTAAAACGATGGAGTCCATGTTTACGTCCTTCATTTGGAAAGCTAAAATCCTCCGAATTGCACTGAGCACTTTATATGAGGATCTGGAGAAAAGTGGCTGGCGCTTCCTAAGCTTAGGGATTATTATTTTGCGTATTTTGCACAGTATATGTCCAGGTTTAAACTAGAGTCTCAGACAGGAATATTTTTGAATTGTTTTATGCAGCTGATTTGCACAGAACACCAGATAAGCAATGTGTTAAAAACGTTGAAATCACCCCAAAAAGTCCGATACAATGAAATGCAGTGCTTTTTTAGAAAACACCATGATTTTTATAGAAGATATGCTATTCCCTATATTAATATCACAACCCCTTTATCCAAACTCATCATTGAATCAGGGACTAAACTGCCATCTGAAATAGTCCAAAAGTGGGCCAAAGTAGGGTTTAGGAAAATATCAGATTTTCTTCTGGTGGAAAGATGGCTCAATATCTCAGAAATCCATGAGTTAAATCAAAATGAGTTTCTTCTCCTTGGCTCTTAAACAATGTTATATAAAGCTTTTTGTAATCTGGATCTGAGACCGATAAACAGTAGTAAAAATATTGTTCTCACGCTATTTGAAGTGGATACAGATAAAAGTCCCAGGGAATGGAAACAAACTGTTGGCTCCTCTTACCCAGAAAGCAATTGCAAAATGTGGAAAATATGAAGAGCTGGAATTACCAGCTAAAATGTGGGCTGAAGTTAATAAGCTCAATTTCAGTGTATTACGTGGAGCTAATTGGCGTTGGATGTTATTTTTTTGTAAATGGCTGCTGTATAGAACCCACAATTCCTCTCACAAGTTAATCCTAACCCACCGAGTCCCTGCTTCAGGTGCCTAAATGAGCCTGCAGCCAATGGGATGCATATAATTAATCAGTGCCTTCTGGTCCAGGTCTTCTGGAATGAAATATTTCTGTATCTAGAAACTGAATGGAAAATCAAATTGGTATCTAATAGTTGGTTAAAAGTCTTGGGATATGATCCATCTCTTGGCCTAATTGATAAAGGGATACAATTAGTATATATTGTAATGGCAGTGGCCAGATCCCTTTTGCTCCAAAAATGGCAATCACAACAGTTTCCAACAATGAGCGATTGGGTTCGGAAAATGAAGCAAGTCAGAAATAGTGAACGGCTATATACAATGAGAAATGGGGGGATTATGAAGTTGAAAAAGTTGTGGGAACGGTATTTTGAGTAGAAATAAAGGTCCGAGTAGATGACCTAATTGTTATTTTGCTACTTTGTACTTCTTATCTTTGTTTGCACTTTAAGTGATCCGCACTGCTTTCTTAAGGGGCTGCTAGAATTATATTATATATATGTATAACATGTTTGCACATCTTATCCTCGTATGTACTTTAAGTGATTTGCACTGCTTATCTAAGGTTGCTGCTAGAATTATATATAACACATATTTTATGATTTTTATTCCTTGTGATTTTTAAGCTAGTATTCTCTTTCTTAGCCTGCCCTGTATCTTTGTATATGTATGCATTATTTATTGATTATTGGTGCATGACTAATATTTTGCCACTGTTTTGAACTAATATACTTGAAATTTGTATTTGATCTCAATAAAAAAACATTACAATTTTTTTTTAAAAGTCTATCCTATCAAGCTGTTTGTGTTCTTGTTGATGCACACACCCACTCGGTAAGGCCATCATTGCTGCAAGAACCCTCCTTTCTACACCTACCCAAGCAGAAGTTTCAAGTTCATTCCCAGCAGACACTCAGCTGGAATAGCAGGGTACACATCTACCTTCTTCAGGCCAGTGGCACCGTCCCACTCAAAGTTCACCATAGCATGGAACTTTGCCTCATTTGTCAGCATTGACTACCTGGTGCAGCTCATCAGAAAGGACTTGGTCTGGGGCAACCAGCTTATCCAAGATCATGGTTGTGCTGGCACCTGTATCCCTCAGAGCATTGACCACAGTCCCACTGACCTTAGGCAACTGCGTGTACTTCTCCATACTTGGAGGCCAAGTGATCAGTGAGTCAATTTCCAACACGCCCACAGATACTACCGTGACCTCAGTTTACCCTTTGGAATCTCCAGGGACAATCCCTACACTAGCTATGCCCTTAGCCTGCCCACTAATGGTGGACTTTTTGGTGCACACAGAATCTCCTCTTTTGTGTCCTGCCTGTTGGCTGTCAAAATACACCCCAGCCTTCCAGGGGTCATAATTCTCTCAATGGTACCCCCTACTCTTGAACTGGGATGGGTCTTGGCCCCCCTTGCACATTGTTTTGGGCCTTTTTTGTGAGCTCTTTCTTTTTCTTATTATTGCCTATTTCTTTTCCCTGAAAAGGGGTGTGATTCTAACCCTGGGCAAAGCACTACGCTACGCTCGCGTAGTTTGCGAAGTTTGCGCTACTTCGCACAACGCGAATTGCACGTAGCACAGTGCAAACACGCGTAGCGTAGCGTAGCGTAGTGCAGCGGTAATTTTTGCTTGCTCGCGGTCCTCAACGTCAAGTTGGCGACCGCAAGCAAGCAAAATGACATCCCGGCGAGACTTTTTCCTCGTTCGCGATCAGCAACATCAAGTTGCCGATCGCGAGCGTGGAAAATAAACCTCCCGGCGAGATTCTCAACGCGGGAGGTCAGGTTTCTCATTGCGAGTGGTCGCGTATGCTCGCGAACGCTCGCGATGAGAAACTACCAATCCGCGTTGAGAAAGCTGCCGCTCGAGTAAAAATCTACTCGAGCGGCAGTAAAAGACAGCTCGCACTGTGCAAGATGCCGTTTTCAATGATTGCACAGTGCGGACAAGCATCCGGCACTGTGTAATCATTGCAAACAGTGCACTACACAGTTCGCGTAGTGCTACGCGTAGCTCGCGTAGTGCGAACTGCACTTTGCGTAGCTTCGCGTAGCGCTACTTCGCGAACTACACCCAGGCTTATGTGATTCCCTTTCTTAGGATCACCTTCATGGGCATTTTGGGTACCCTAATGCATACCAATTCATCTGCTATCTCACCTAGCTCTTTGGGGCTAGTTAGCTTGGACTCTGCCAGATGCTGGTGTACCTTCTCTGTAGGATAATTAGTAAGAATGTGCTCCTTCAAAAACAAATTATAGAGTCCTTCATAAGTGTCTACCTTGTTATCCTTTATCTAGCCATCCAGTGCCAATACTGAAGCCACTGATTGCTATTGTGCCCCCTTGTGTGTGTTCCTTAATTTTTGTCTGAACTACTCTAGGGTCAAACCAAATAACTTGATAAGTGCTGCCTTCATGCGTGGGTAGAACTCTGCCATCTTATCCTCTAGGGTCAGAAGCCTATCTCTCCCCACCACTGGTACTAGTTCCCGCAGTAAGGACCCCCGAGTGCTGGACACTCACTTTCCTAATCCTAAGAGACCTCTCAGAGGATACTAGCTACTTGTAGTAGTTTTTCTCCTTTACAAACCCAGGTACAAAACGCTTGGGCAACATTGAATCATGGGCACCTACCTGCAGTTACCTCAGTCACATTTTTGCTGCAACCATTCTTACTGGACTGCACGCTCAGCTTGACCCTTCTCTCCTCAACGACCAGTCGCTTCTCCTACAGGGCCAGCCTCCTTTCCACCAAAGCAAGGAGGATCATCTGGGACTCAAGATCTCCTTCCTCCCTCACTGAAGTGTAGCTCATTTCACTTCCAGATATCAAAGGGACACAGCCACGAGTTTAGGGAGTCAGAGTGTAACCCCCCCCACCCTCCTCGTGGATGATTCTCCTGTCTTCATCCTCTGCCCCATGTCTGAGGAAAGTTCTTCCACCAACAAAGCCTGAGCTCTGCAAGCCTATTCCGAGGCCCTGATGGCTTTCTCAAGACTTTTTTTTCTTGCTGAAGTACCTAAGCATGAAACAACCTCTCGCTACACATAACAGCTTCCTCTTCTGTTATTTAATTCTGGAAGAAGCTGAAAACCTGGCTTTTCAAGTAGTCCCAATAGGCCCTAGATGTGACTAGTCTCACACCTGGTCAAGGCTAGGATACCCTCTGGGCATGACATAAAATAGCATTGGGCAGATTTACGTTTCCTGGCGCATCCCTGCAAATCAGCAGGGATGCGCCAAGAAACGTGCGACACGCAATGCCATCGTTGCGCCACCACGGATGCGCTGCATTTACAATGCGGCACGCCATGGCGCAAGGATTGGCAGATGCGTGTCGCATCCGCCGGCGTAAGGTTAGCACAGTGCTGGAGTTGTGTCGCGGGCGCGACGCAACTTCAGCACTGTGCCAACCCGGCCTATCTTCCACATGGTGCGTCACACCTTACGCCTGCTTCAAGCAGGCGCAAGGTTTTGACGCAGCGGGGTCGGAAAAGTGACTGAGTGAAATCTTGTAGATTTCACTCAGGCACTTTTCCGAGGCGTTCCTGCACCAGAACGCCCACCCTGCGCCGGAACGCCCACATGAAACCTGACGCAGGTTTCATGTGGCGCAGGGCTTTACCACGTGACGCATCTCCCTAGATGCGTCACGTTGTAAATCCCCCGCAGCATGGCGCTAGCTTTACGCCGCCGCTGCGTCACAGAAGTGACGGAACGGCGGTGCAAAAGTGGCGCACGGGGCTTGTAAATCTGCCCCCAAATGTTTATCTTCCACTCCTTGAACAAAGCTAATTTAGAGTGTGGACGGGGTGGTCAAGTCTATCTCCATGCTTCTTAACTTTTTGACAGCGTTTAGAAAGTTTTCTCAAAACGTTTGAAAGCTTTTTCCAAGCTTTTCAAAACTTTTTAAAAGTTTGGTAACTCTTGGGAACAGTGCCTTTGAGACTTCAGAACTTGACCATACAAAGCAAATTTGATTGGCAATCACTAATACTCCTTTCTAGGTGTTGCTTTGGTGGATTTGTAAGTTTTCTAACATATCAACTGTGTGTGGTACTGAAAAACGCAAGTTCTCACTGCTAGGCACCAATGTGAGGAAAGTGGTTTATTATATGGTGTGGTCAATCAACATCACTGTGTACCCAGTCCAGCCGAATTTTTAATCATCTCTCCAGTACAGACATGATCTGAGGTTTGGGTGCTAGGGGGACACTTTTATTCCCACTTTGAGCCTACTCTGATGTGGCAAATAAGTAGCAATTGGGCTACCAGGAGGAGTCACACTTCTTCCCTCAGAAGATCCTTTGTTTCCCTTCCTGAGAGTCATTCACACCTCTGTCCAGAAGGGCAGAAGGCTCTCTTGAGGGCAACATCTTGTGTGCAACCGTAAACTGCTACTGGAAGCTTTTGGCAACAAGGTGGAAACTTTCTAAAGCTGCTATTTATTTATTTTTCAAAATATTTTTATTGTTTTTAAACAAAAAGAAAGAGACATGAAATAACCATAACATTGAGCAGCAAAAAGAAGTCACAATGCAATTGTACAAGTCACTTTGAATGGGAGAATACACCCTCAAAATAATACATGTGGGGTAGACTGACTGATTAAGTTGCGGTAGGGGTTGACTCGTCGTAACATTATTTCTAGGCTGCAAGTGTATCCTGCTCCCGATCTTTATGTGTTGGGGTGGGTCCTACATCTAAACCCCTATAAGAGCGCCATCCTGCCCAGACCTTCTCCCACTTACATGGGCAGCCACTCTCTTGATATATCGGTTTCTCGTTTATCATGCACCAATCCATGCCCTGTTCCCACTCCCTCACTGTTGGGGTCTCCGCCACCCCTCACAGCCGTGCAATGTTTAGTTTAGCTACTATAAGGCCTAGTGAAAGCCATATGTTGTCGTATTTCAGTGGCGGTTCCTCTCCCCAAATATGTAAAATAAATGTTTTTGTATTTTTGGGGAGATCTCAATCGTAACCTCCCCCATGATTCATTGTAATTCTATCCAAAAGGTTTGGATCATTGGGCATGACCATGTGATGTGGAAGAAGGTACCTCTATGCCTGCAGCCCCGAAGGCAAAGATCTGTTGGAGAACGGCCCATGGCCCTAAGTGCGGTGCATGAATAGTAAGAACTGTGTAGTATGCGTAGGAAGATCAAACAGAACCCTGCATGTATGGCTACTTCGTGGAAGGTCCCCAGCGCCTCTTCCCATTCTTCCTCCCATTTCGTTCTGAGTGCCGTGAGAATGTTGGGTGAATTATTCATTAGCTTTCTGTAAGTCAGGGAGACCATTTTCTTGGGCAGTTGTTCAGCTAGGATTCTATCTTCTAGGGTGGAGGACTCGGGAATGGGGGTCCCATTGGGGATGTGTGTCCTGAGGGCATGTTGGAGCTGGAGGTATCTGTAGGCTTCAGTGGTGGCCAATTCATATTGGGTCTGTAGCTCCGCCCAAGTAAGCATGTTGCCCTCCCTCCACACATCCCCCAACAAGGATATCCTAATAAGGTTCCACACTTTGAAACCCTGAAGATTGCACACCTGGGAGAGTGCATTACTATTCCACAGTGGGGTCAGTAAGCTTTTCCCTCCAGCCCAGAAATTATGTGGCTGATCTCTAAATTCGAGCTACTGTATGCATCTGGGGAAATAGATTTTTGGCCTTAAGTGAATTACAGAGTATACCCTGATATCCTTCGGGTCCCATCGAGAACCTTTCCAGCCTGAAGGCAGGATCATTCCAGGGAGAGAATACCTAATCATTTGCTATCGCTAAATGTGATGCCCAATAGTATTTCTTTATGTCAGGGTGATCAATGCCTCCATTGTTCACTCCACGCATCAGCTTGGAGAGGGCAATTTGTGGTGGGGTTGTGTTCCACAGAAGCAAACGGAGGAGGGTTTCAGTGGTCTGGAAGAATTTATCCGGTATTTGATGGGGGGTATTTTTTAGGGTGTAGAGCATTCGGGGTAGCGTCATCATTTTAAACATCGCTGCTTGCCCCAAAAGTGAGAGGGGGAGAGTTTTCCAGTGTTGTATATCTGATGCAAAGCGATCAAGGAGAGGAGCTAAGTTTAGACGTTAGAATAGGATGGGGTCCATGGTTACATGTATGCCTAGATATTTGAAATGTTCAGCTGATAGGGGGAGGTCAATACTTCCGGGCAACATGGGAATGGGACCTGTTATTAGGTGCATGAAGGATTTGTCCCAGGTTATAGTGTATCCGGAGTATTGGCCAAAGGTGCTCAAGATGTGAGTGAGCCAGGTGATTGTCGCAGGGGGGTTGGTTACGTCGAAGAGGATATCATCACATTATAGGGATATGCGTTCTTCCCATGTTTCTCCCCAAGTGATGCCTCTTACAATAGGGTCTTGTCAGGCCCATGTCACCAGAGGCTCTAAGGTGAGTGCAAATATCAATGGGGAAAGGTGGCATCCCTTTCTGGTCCTTCTGCCCAGAGTAAAATTACAGGACACTATGCATTCACCTTGACGTGGGCCATTGGAACTTTATATAGTAAGTGCATCCAGCCCAGAAAATTGGACCTGAAGCCCATCCTTTCGAGCACTCCAAACATGTAAGTCCATTCCAGGGTGTCAAAGGCCATTGAGGCGTCCATTGATAGGACCATAGTGGATACCTCATCATTTCTTGAGCCCGCCATCACTCCGACTAGCCTGCGCAGGTTGAGACGAGTCCCTCTATTTGGCATGAAGCCAGATTGGTCAGGATGGACCAAGTAGTTATTACCTGGTGCAGCCTGTTAGTGAGGAGCTTGGCTAAGACTTTAATTTCTACGTTGAGGAGGGCGATGGGTCAATAGGAGCTACATCTCTCTGACGGCTTACCGGCTTTATGGATTACGACTATCATCGCCAAACGTTCGTATGCTGGGAGTATGTGTTTGCCCTGTGCTTCCCTCCACATGTGGAGTATCTGGGGAGCTAGTTTTGAGGTGAGGCATTTGTAAAGTTCAATGGGGAGACCATTGGGTTCCATAGCCTTGCCGGAGTTCAATGCTCGTATTGCCTTTTCTATTTCGTGTGGTTCAATATCCACCTCTAAGAAAGTGCAGTGTTCCTCTGAAAGGGTATGAAGTTTGATATCTCTCAAAAAGTTGTGAATGTCTGCGGGTAACCTATGTGTTTTGGGGGAATACAGCTGCTCATAGTGTTGCGCAAATGTTTCCACTATGCCCTCGGGTCGGAAATCGCTTCACCATGGTCCGTAATGACATGTGGTACCCACCCCCTCGCGCGATCCCTCTTTTCGAGCCATGTGAGTAGTTTCCCCATTTTGTTGCCCACTTCATATAGGCATCGTTGGGACAGGGTACATGAGCTTCTCTCCCAATCTTTCGTTAACTCTCTATACTCTTTCTGCTTGAGATGGAGGGTGTGTAGGCAGTCTTCGTTTGAGTCGTTACCTTCCTCCCTCTCCAAGGTACTCATTTCACCCTCCAGCGTGAGGAGTGATTTTTTCCTCTCTCGTTGTCGCCCTACTATTAGTGAATATGCTGTGCCTCATATGACTGGATTAAAGGCCTCCCAGAGTGTTGGGTAGGAGGCAACTGATCTCTCATTGATTTCTAAATAGGTGCCGTGGCATGAGTCAACTCCCTAGTGAACTTGGTGTTCTGGAGATGCCAGTTGTTACTAGGTTGTGGGCCTCGAGTTGTGTTAGCATGTCCCCATAGTTCTAACCACACTAGGGAGTGATCTGAGATTCCCTTGGCCAAGTGTCGTACCTCGGCCACCTTAGCCAGGTGGATTGCTTGAGTGAAGATATAGTCTAGTCTGGAAAGACTGTGATGAACCCCAGACAGGAAGGAGTATTGGCAGTCTGTCTGGTGTCGTGTACGCCATGTGTCAGCTAGGCCGAGGGCAGTGACAAAGTTAGATAATGTAGGGTCCCAGTGGGTCAAGTGGGCTTGAGAGTACTTGTCCAGGTCAGGTGAGAGTAGCGCATTAAAATCCCCCCCAAGGAGTGAGACCCCTTCTGGTAGCTGGAGCAGCACCTCGCTCAACCCAGTGATTGTGAGACGATGAAGCCGGGGAGGAACATAGACAGAGCACAGATTGAGCGGAATCCCTTCTCAGGTGCCCGTTTGTGCCACATAGTTTCCTTACGGGTTGACCCAGGCCTTATGCAAAATTAAGGGGGTGGAATTTCTGATCAGGATACCCACCACTCGTGAATCAGTTGTGTAGCCTGAATGTGCCACCATCGTATAGCCTCCCCTAGTCATTGCTTTGCATGTGTTACCTAGTAGGTGTGTTTCTTGCAATAGTACAACATTGGGGCGTGATTACGGATAAATTGGTGAACCACACCTCACTTGATCTTATTGCCGAGGCCGTTCATGAAAGGATCGATAAACGAGATCTGGTACTAGGTGGAGGTGACCCAGAAAGTGGCATCGGACCATTCTTTGTTGCTGCTTGTAACTGTTGCTTTAACTAACCCATATAAACTAAGGAAACCCCCACCTGCTACCCTGCCCAGTGGTAACTGAACTACCCACCCAACCCCAACTGGCAAGGCGCCTGTCGCCACTGAAAAAAAGAAACATGTTAGTCAATTAACAACTGGGGGGAAAGTAAGCAACCAGGACAGCTCCTCGCCGCTCTGCCGTCCCGAAGGGTCCAATATCGGTAGGAATTAATCTTTTCCAAGTTTATGGAGTTGATATGTGATGTCCCCTGCTGTTGCAATGTCCTCTTATCTGTTCATCTGGCTACGTGCCAGTAGCCCCCCCCCCTGATTATGAACACCAGCACCAATACCCGCATCTCGTAGGCCATCACATTTTCCTATCGTGCATAGACCCAAGTAATTGTAAGCAGTAGAGGTTCGTATCTATTCCCCGGCCCGGTTCAGGGGCCCGGAGAACCTGGATTTTCATTAGGTCGCCTTGCACTGTCAACGATATTGTCTATATCTGCTTGTGGCGAGCGATCGCCGGTAAGTCCACCCCTTCATCATTGCGCTTCGGGCGTGGAATCCGTTGTCTTTTTCCGTCTCCCGCTATGCGCAGCCCTCCAGCCACTCCCTCGTTAGTTCGGCGGAGTCAATAAACCATGTCTTCCCCTCCGCTATTACTCTGAGTTTAGCCGGAAAGAGCATCATGTACTTGAGTTTGCACCTCTGCAGCTCACGTTTCACCTCCATGAAGCTCCTCCACAGCTGCTGGATGTTGAGGATATAGTCGGGATAAAGGGCAACCATGATTCCCCCGAATTTCAAGTCTAGAGTGCGCCTAGCCGCCTGCAGGATTGCGTCTCTGTCCATGTGGTTGAAGATGCAAGTCATGATGGTGCCGGGGGGGGGTGCCTGGTCCAAGGGGGCAGCCGGCACTCTGTGCGCCCTCTCAACCGAGAAAAGCTTTGAGAGGCCCCTTGGCTGGAGCACAGCAGTAATGAAATGTTCCACAAAGAGATCAGTGCAGGGCTCATCTGCTTTTTACGGAACCCCAACCAAGCATATATTGTTGCATCTGGATGTACCTTCCATGTCCTTCAGACGCGCCTGCATAGTGACATTGTCTTTAAGTAGGGAGGCTACCTGTTTCTGCAACTGGGCAGTGGTCTCACCGATGTCCGCGACCGTTTGTCAAGTGTCGTGGACCCTGCCCTTTCCTTTATTGAGTTCCGCCCTCATCAAGGTCATTTCAGCCACCACTGAATCGAGTTTGTGCTCTAAGGGGCCTTTTATACAATGTATGGGTGCCATAATTTCTCTGAGTGATGGCTCCTGGGCCACTTCCTCTGGCTGTTGTGTGCTTAGCTTAGCTCCATTGTCATTGTGTCCAGGTGGCGGGAGGACATAGCGCTCCCTTCTGCTTTGCTGCAACTCTTTACATTCTGCCATGGCTTCAAAGTTTCTCCCAGGGGCCACTCCAATGTCTGTCTGTGCCTGAAACCACTTCACCACACCCCGCACCGCCGCCTGACAGGACAGGGACCCTGGAAGCGAGGAGGGTAGGTGTAGGTACCTGAGTCCCCACCTACGGGTTCCTATAACACGGCCTGTTGGCGCAGACACCCAGCAATTAGGCCCCAGACTGTATGCACAGTTGGTAGGTCTCCAGTGGACCCCCGGGCACTGCAATGCTAGAGAAGCAGGAGGTGGGGTCACTCTGCCATGATTCGCGGGTTAGTCTCCTGCCCAGATGCGGGGAAACCCAAAGGAGAGATGTCAAGGGGGGCTGCCGTTGATCAAGTCTTTCTCGGGCCCCCTCGACCCCACCCCGCCTGGTCCTCGGCCCGCAGCATAAGTCCGCCCTGGCTTAAGGCCTGCCAGTCATTCAGAGTGGGGTGCCTTCCACAAATTATGTCCCAACTTCAACTGGGCCGCGGGCCGATTATCGAGCGGCCGAGTCCAAGGCTCAGCTCACCTCTACTGCCTCTCAGGCCGGTCGCTCACTCTGTGGCCCCCTGGGCTGGGCATCGGGGACATCACGTAGCCTCCATGCCGGCAGTATGGGCGGCTCTCTGGGCTCAGTGCGCCCTTCTGCACGCAACCCTCCTGCAGCGAGGATGAAGCTGAGGGCCGCTCATCCGGCCCCTGCCCCCAACTCCGCCCAGGCCGCCCCCAGATGGCAAACCACCCGAGGCGGCCGCTCTCCAGGAGTCAGAGGCCACACGTCCGTGGCACGTCACTGCGACCTCCTCAGCCTCGATCGACACACGTAGGAGCAGCGGGGGGACAGGGGCTGCTTTTCCCCACGATGTGTATGGGATGCTGGCAGGATTACGGGGCAAGAGCGGTGCGGGCTTCGGAGCTCGCCTAGGTTGCGTCCACCATGTTCGGTCGCTGGCCACGCCTCCCTAAAGCTGCTACTTATGCAAAAATTACATTAAATTAGACGAGCAACATGTCTGGTTCAATGAAACAATTTGTTTGATACCTTGAAGTACCATATTTAGTAGTCCCCTTAAGAGGTTAGCACTGCTGAGTGGTCAGTTCACAGTACAAATGACAATGCAGGGTTTTTACTGTCAGAACATGTAAAGTTAGTAATACACATTTCCTTCTTTTTAATTAATGCACCCTACCTTTATGACTCAGTAGGCCTGCTGTAAGGGTGACTTATAGATATCAAAAAGGAAGGCTTGGCTTTGCCATTACGTTAATGACAGAGTTGAGTTAGCAGTTTAAAAATGCTCTGCCAGCCTGCAATGGCAGACTGGCAATCATGCTTTCCTTTGTCACACCTGTTTTGGCACAATAGGTGCTGCAGTCCACGAGGGACACTTAATCTACTGGCCCAAGGTACCCTGACACCATGTACAAGGGACTGATAAGTTAACTTATTCCGGTTAGGAGCTATCCAATTAGACATACACATTTTAAGGTTCAGAGCACTGGCACTGAGGCCTGTTTCGCAGAACTCAGTGCACCTTCCGAGTCGAAAAACCAGCAGCTTCAATCTAAAAACTGGTGGGTGGTCATGCAAAAAGAGGCATTTCATTACAATCAAAAACTATGATGCAAAATGAAGAGGATTCAGTTCATGCATATTCTGAGAGACATATGCAGATTTGCATACAATTCTGTGGAATGGAAGTTCCAGCTGAAGAAGTTGTGTCAGGTTTTGTGTTGTCTTTTGAGTTGGGATTGCATTCTGTGTTAGGTATGCAGATACAGCAGAGTGTTGATGTGCTGGCAAGCAGAGTCACTTGATGACATTTTGGCTTATGCAAAATATTCTAGTGATTATTGTGATTCTAAAAAGAAATTGACAAAAGAGAAATTGATGCATTCTTTCAGCAAGGAGGGCAAGAATAGGTGTTTCAGGGAAGTGGTGTACAATATAAGGGTACTCCAGGAGGCAGAGGAAATTTTCGAGGTAGAGGTTTTTATACCAACACTAACAATCATATGATGCGATCTGGAACTTGTCACAGAGGTGGTAAGGTGGGATATTGGAAGAGAAATTGTAGATTGAATGCACAGTCATATGTGAATAGGAATCAAATGATGCCTCAAGTGAGTCCAGTTCAACAAAATAAGATTTGATTTTAATAGCACAGAATAGGGTGAGTCCGTCAATGGTCCCAGCCCCACTAGCACCTGTGAAGAATACAAAGCAGCTCTATTGAACAATGTCTTTCATTTTGCCTATCCGACCTCATATGTAGAATAGGACAGTAGAATGTCCACAATACTTTCTGTTTTAGCAAAATTTAACACAACCTCAAGTGAGACACTCAGTGATTAGTGATTTGTTTCTGCATTTGCAGCTACCCTCTGAGTTCATTAAGGACCGAGTCTGGCAGGCACAATAATTGTGCCTGAGAGAAGAGGTGGATTGCATACTTGGTACAGTTCTAGAGGTATACCAGAATCTTCCATTTGCAGAAGGAGTCATCCTGTGTCATTTTTGGTTGATGCTGGTGCTATAAATCAAGAGAAGGGGGGGACTAGGAGCTTGTTATGGTCCAGTACCCGTGCTCCTTGTGCTGAACACAAAACAAGAAAGGGGGGGTAACTGTTCCAAAGTTAGGCGCAGAAAGTCTCCTGCAGATAGACCAAAAAAAGAGGGAAGGGGTAGACCTAGGTGTAGAACTCACTGTCTAGAGGCAAGCGCTAGTCTTGTCTCATGATACCCTCACAAACCCCGAAGGATGTCATGCTTCATCATCGGGCGGTTGCTCCTCGTCGAGCCGGCGCTGCAATGCCCTAGGGGTCCCCCGAAGGGTCGCTTTGGAGGAGATCTTTTGAATAGGATGCCGTTAGATGAGTGCGGGTGTGTGAAAAAGAGGGTCCTGTGTGAGTGGTGAGTAGGTGTGTGACGGATAAAATTGACTAAGGGATACCAAAAGTCAGTGAAGTTTAATGTGAGGGTTCCCTTGCCAGATTAAAAGACCCCGAAGGTCGTGAGTTACTAGAAATGGCGTAAGGTGCCCTAGTAACTATAGATCATAGGTCAACATGTTCCTCGCCTCATCGGTCAGCGAGATCCATGGCGCTTCATCAGGACCGGGTGTAGTGAATAAAAACGGGAGAGGTAGTGGGGTCAAGAACCCTACTCGATCAGGGCAGGCAACACCTGTGTGTAGCTACGATGTAGCTCAAATTAAATAGTTTAGCCGCTCCTGTCGCAACCTAGGAATCAAGAATAGGAGAGAGAGAGAGAAACACCGGAGGAATCAATGTAGACCTCCACAAGTTACATCTATGCTAAGAGCATAATATCAATTGTAATAAAAACCGTGGATTGGCAAAGAGACAGACGACACACATACTAGTTACTGGGTGTGAGGGTACTACCCCCACATTGGTAGAAGCCGCCGTCGGCGTGGTGCACCGGCTATAGGTCATGCCATGGAGGTGGCAAAGACGTATGCGGCGCAGCCCATACCCAACAGCTGGGCATCACCTTTGCAGTGAGAGGTAAAAAACGTTGTTCACAATAGTCATTGGCTGGTAGGCACAGAGAGGAAAATAATACAGGTGCCAAGCTAAAACATCATAGTGCCATATGTAAATTCGTGACTCAAAACAGCGTAGCGGAAAGCGAGCTCTTACCAAATAGAAGGTAAAGAGATGTTCCATAGGCTAGTGCGTGCGGGTACCCGCTCTGTAACGGGCTGTGGTAAAATGCGTGAGGGAACAAACAAAGCACAAGCATCAACAGCGCATTACAAAGACTTACTGGTCTGTTAGCATAGCTGATGAGAGGGCATTTACTCACAGTTATCCAGGAGTGCAACGCCATGCATCACCTACCCACCGGCACGCCTGCCTGCATATTAATGGCCTGTTCCGTCTTGGTGCTTCAAAAAGTGCCGGGCACTCGATCAAGGAGTGTCCTGCTTCCGGGTTGGTGGTGCCTGCCAGGTGTGTGTAATCGCAGCGTAGTGAGTCACGTAAGCAGCGTGTGTAAGCAGACGCGCTGCCCATGCGTGGCGGCCAGCTTGTAGTGGCCTTGTGGACAGAGATAGCATGGAGCGTACTATCACCATAAAGTTGTGTTGGGAGATGCGTTGCCCATGCGCGAGGGCCATCTTACAGCAGCCTGTTAAACTAAAGGGAATAGTATTGAGAGGATCCGTCCAGCGCCATCATGGATCATAATGTAACGTAGGCACAATGGGGCCCAGAGAACAAGAGTCAAACAAAGTGTGTGGCCTAACAGGTCAAGGAAAGTGACCAGTAGGCAGGGGTGTATCAAGGTCTCAAGCTGGACCATCAGGGCCAACAAGAGTCATTCTGTTTGATGGGAATGCGGAGAGATACTACTCTGCAGTGGATGGATGACAACTGGGGAAACAGGAAAAAGATAGAGAGGGGGAAGTATTGCATGGGTGCAAGAAGAAGATAATAGCAATCAGCGCAGAGATGCAGTAGCGGCCCGTGGAGGGAGTTCCGTGGGGCGGTGAGGCGGGGCGGGGGAGGGGCAGGGTGGGGGGTAGTAAACACCGGAATATGGATGAACGGAGGTAAGTAAACATTTAAATAAATAAAATGAATTTCGTTGCGCGCGCTGCATTGCAAAATGCGTTGCAGCGCTCGCAACGAAATTCATTTTATTTATTTAAATGTTTACTTACCTCCGTTCATCCATATTCCAGAGTTTACTACCCCCCACCCTGCCCATCCCCTGCCCCGCCTCACCACCCCACGGAACTCCCTCCTCGGGCCGCTACTGCAGAGATGCGAGAGTGTGAATGTAAACTCAGGGTCATCAGTATGATCAATAGAGGACATGGCAGGTGCGGGGTCATAGTTATGTCCATGGTATTTCATCGTTAAGGCCTCATGTGTTAGTTTGGAGTCGGTTGACCCAGCGTTGTTCGCGTCGCAGGAGCGAGGCGTTATTCCATGTTGGGTTGCTTTCCAGAATGGTCCACTGAATGGCCTCACATGAGTGTCCTTTGTCAATGAAGTGATTGCACATTTTGGTAGCAGTGCGACCACAGCGAATGGTGCTCTTGTGCTCGCTTATCCTGATCTTGATGGGTCTGGTGATCATCCCTATGTAGATGAGATCACAGGGGCATGTGATTAAATATATGCAGTTCTTAGTGTTGCAATTCGTGTGACAGCGTTGCTCCCAAGTGAAGTCCCCTAGTTGTAGTTTCTTGGTATGCCTTGTCAAGGCACATGCAGTGCACTGGCCACATGGATAGTGCCCTGTCACCGGGGGTAAGTTCCAAAGTGTATTATCTGGAGGTTTTTTGCTGGGGCGTGGTCGTGTGTGGACTAGGTGGTCCCTCAGATTAGTGGTCCATTTGAAGGCGAACCTTGGCTGTTCTAGATTGAGGGAACCAGAGTTTAAGATTTTCCAGTTGCGTCGGATAATATTTTTGACTTGGTTGGACAGGGGGTGAAGGTCATAACACAGGTTATGACATTGTCAGGTTGACGTACCCTGGTTTCCAGAAGGCTCTGGCGGTAATTGTTTCTCGCCCTTTTTCTAGCTTTTTGAATGACATCTGTGGGGTAGTGTCTCTCCTTTAGATTACGAGCAAGAGTGATGGCCTGTTGGTCAAACTCAGTAGTGGAGCTGCAATTTCGCCGTATCCTCAGGAACTGGCCGTAAGGAAGGTTTTCTCTCAATGCCTTCGGGTGGTGACTTTCGAATGAGAGTAGGCTGTTGCAGTTGGTTTCCTTCTTGTAGGTCTTCGTGTGTAGATGGCCACCCTCCAGGGTTATCATTAGGTCAAGGAAAGGGATCTCCTTGTTGGATAGAGTTCTGGTGAACCGCAGATAGGGGTTCAGACCGTTGATCCAATCATGGAAGACAAGGCAGGTCTCTTCCATACCTTTCCAAAGGATGAAAATATCATCAATGTACCTCTTCCATGTCAAAATGTTCTCCTGAAACGGGTTGGTGTCCGTGAAGATGTTGGATGACTCAAAATGTGCCATGTACAGCCCCGCCAGACTAGGCGCAAATGTACTACCCATAGAGGTACCCTGTACTTGATGGTAGGTAGTGGTCCTGTACATGAAGTAGTTGTTTTTCAGGGCGATGGTGATACAGTTCAAGGTGAAATCCACAGGTGTGTTGGTGGGGATGTCCGCATCACGTAGAAAGGACTCAATGACCTCAATGAAGGCGTCTTGGGGGATATTCGTGTACAGCGCCTCGACGTCAAGTGTTAGTAGTTGGTTAATCTCCTTGATGTTGTTCTCGTTGATCTCCTGGATCAAGTTCAGTACGTCTTGTGTGTCCTGTAGATAGGCAGGTGTCCCTTGGACGAGGGGTCGCAGGAAGTAGTCGCTGAACTGACTTAAGGGTTCCAGGAGCAATCCGATGCCTGAGACTATGGGGCGTCCAGGAGGTCGGACTATGCCCTTGTGTATCTTCGGGAGGAGATAGAAATATGGTATCCTGGAATCGGTGTTCACCAGAAATGATGCTTCTTGAGGGGAGATCCAGCCCTCATTGGCTGCTTCATTTACTAGAATCCAGATGTAGTTCAGCAAACGTTCCGTTGGGTCAGTATCCAGCTTCTTATAATATTTGGTATTGTTGAGTTGTCGTGTGCACTCCTGCTCGTATTCGCTGGTGTCAAGGATAACCGTGGCTCCTCCTTTGTCAGCAGGTTTTATGGTAATACTGGTGTCTTCTTTGAGAGAAGTGATGGCCTTGCTGAGGCTTTTGGGTAGATTGTTGAACGTTTCTATCTTCTTCAATTGATTGACTTGTTTCAAGACCGCTTTCTCGAAAGTAAGGACCTCGCTGGGTACCATACTCGATGTCGGGGTAGACTTAGAAGGTGGTCTCAGACCTGTGTCCTCTCTAACAGTAGTAGGTTGGTCTTTGAAAAAAGACCTGAGTCGAATTTTACGGTATAGAAGGTAAAGTTCCTCGTTGAGTCTGAAGTTGTCCTCTCTGGGTGTAGGTACGAAACCCAATCCTTTTTCTAATACCTTGACTTCATCTGGTGATAGTGTCCTCTTGGATAGGTTCACAATCAGGTTTTTTGGTTGGTCCTGCTCCTTGTTATTCTCTGTGTCTCTGTACCCTGCCATTGGACCTGCTTGTTCCCTCTTCTTCTTCCTCTGCCTCTGCCCCTGCCTCTGTTCCAAATAGGAGGGGGGGTTTGGAAGAGCGGTGGTTGGAAGCCTTGTTGTGGTCCTGCGTAGGCTGGGTACCACAAGGGTCCTGTTGGGGGGTATTGTTGGTTAGGGTACCCATACATGGCTGGGTGTGGAGGTGGTGTAAGGAGTCCCTGTTGGTTCGTGTTTCTCCCCCAGCTGTTGTTACTTGAATTACTGTTCGAGGAACGGTTGGAGTTGTTGGAAATTGATGAGCCATCATCCGATAGTGCATAATTTTCAGAAGGTTGGAAGTCTTCTTAAGTGTAGGGGTAAATCTTCTCCCTATCAAATCTCTTTATATCCTTCTGTAACTTATGGATTTTTTGTTGCATCAGGTAATCGCGGTGGTCAGTCATCTCAGTATTGATCTCAGACAGTCGAGTCTTAAAAGCGGTAATACTTATTCCGGCTTTGAGGCCGGATTCTGCTATGTTAATTTTAATTATCAGCGCTTTAGATAGACGTTTGGCTGTGCTGATGATTAATATGAGCCAGTCGCGGGTACATTTCTACGCGATCTGGCTCCACTAGCGTCTGAAAATCAAGTCGTCTAGAAAGCTCCGGGGTGCTGTTCTTACTAGGAGGCCATTGGGTGCTTAAACACGAACACAAACCAACAGGGACTCCTTCCACCACCTCCACACCCAGCCATGTATGGGTACCCTAACCAACAATACCCCCCAGGTCCAATGGCAGGATACAGAGACACAGAGAATAACAAGGAGCAGGACCAACCAGAAAACCTGATTGTGAACCTATCCAAGAGGACACTATCACCAGATGAAGTCAAGGTATTAGAAAAAGGATTGGATTGTGTACCTACACCCAGAGAGGGCAACTTCAGACTCAACGAGGAACTTCACCTTCTATTCCGTAAGATTCGACTCAGGTCTTTTTTCAAAGACCAACCTACTACTGTTAGAGAGGACACAGGTCTGAGACCACCATCTAAGTTTACCCCGACATCGAGTATGGTACCCAGCGAGGTCCTTACTTTCGAGAAAGCGGTCTTGAAACAAGCCAATCAATTGAAGAAGTTAGAAACGTTCAACAATCTACCCAAAAGCCTCAGCAAGGCCATCACTTCTCTCAAAGAAGACACCAGTATTACCATAAAACCTGCTGACAAAGGGGGAGCCACGGTTATCCTCGACACCAGCGACTACGAGCAGGAGTGCACACGACAATTCAACAATACCAAATATAATAAGAAGCTGGATACTGACCCAACGGAACGTTTGCTAAACCACATCAGGATTCTAGTGAATGAAGCAGCCAATGAGGGCTTGATCTCGCCTCAAGAAGCATCATTTCTGGTGAACACCGATTCCAGGATACCATATTTGTATCTCCTCCCGAAGATACACAAGGGCATGGTCCCACCTCCTGGACGCCCCATAGTCTCAGGCATCGGATCGCTCCTGGAACCCTTAAGTCAGTTCAGCGACTACTTCCTGCGACCCCTCGTCCAAGGAACACCTGCCTATCTACAGGACACAAGAGACGTACTGAAGTTGATCCAGGAGATCAACGAGAACAACATCGAGGAGATTAACCTCCTACTAACACTTGACGTTGAGGCACCTTACTCGAATATCCCCCAAGACGCCACCATTGAGGTCGTTGAGACCTTTCTACGTGATGCGGACATCCCCACCAACACACCTGTGAATTTCATCTTGAACTGTATCACCATCGCCCTGAAAAATAACTAATTCATGTACAGGACCACTACCTACCATCAAGTACAGGGTACCTCTATAGGTAGTACATTTGCGCCTAGTCTGGCGGGGCTGAACATGGCACATTTTGAGTCATCCAATATCTTCACGGACACCAACCCCTTTCAGGAGAACATTTTGACATGGAAGAGGTACATTGATGATATTTTCATCCTTTGGAAAGGTACGGAGGAGACCTGCCTTGTCTTCCATGATTGGATCAACGGTCTGAACCCCTACCTGCAGTTCACCAGAACTCTATCCAACAAGGAGATCCCTTTCCTTGACCTAATGATAACCCTGGAGGGTGGCCATCTACACACGAAGACCTACAAGAAGAAAACCGACTGCAACAGCCTACTCTCATTCGAAAGTCACCACCCGAAGGCCTTGAGAGAAAACCTTCCTTACGGCCAGTTCCTGAGGATACGGCATAATTGCAACTCCACTACTGAGTTTGACCAACAGGCAACCACTCTTGCTCGTAATCTAAAGGAGAGACACTACCCCACAGATGTCATTCAAAAAGCTAGAAAAAGGGCGAGAAACAATCACCGCCAGAGCCTTCTGGAAACCAGGGTACGTCAACCTGACAATGTCATGCCCTATGTTACGACCTTCACCTCCCTGTCCAACCAAGTCAAAAATATTATCTGATGCAACTGGAAGATCTTAAACTCTGGTTCCCTCAATCTAGAACAGCCAAGGTTCACCTTCAAATGGACCACCAATCTGAGGGACCACCTAGTCCACAAACGACCACGCCCCAGCAAAAAACCTCCAGATAATACACTTTGGAGCCTACCCCCGGTGACAGGGCACTATCCATGTGGCCAGTGCACTGCATGTGCCTTGACAAGGCATACCAAGAAACAACAACTAGGGGACTTCACTTGGGAGCAAAGCTGTCACACGAATTGCAACACTAAGAACTGCATATATTTAATCACATGCCCCTGTGATCTCATCTACATAGGGATGACCACCAGACCCATCAAGATCAGGATAAGAGAGCACAAGAGCACCATTCGCTGTGGTCGCACTGCTACCAAAATGTGCAATCACTTCATTGACAAAGGACACTCATGTGAGGCCATTCAGTGGACCATTCTGGAAAGCAACCCAACATGGAATAACGCCTCGCTCCTGCGACGCGAACCACGCTGGGTCCACCGACTCCAAACTAACACACGAGGCCTTAACGATGAAATACCATGGACATAACTATGACCCCGCACCTGCCATGTCCTCTATTGATCATACTGATGACCCTGAGTTTACATTCACACTTTCGCATCTCTGCGCTGATGGCTATTTTCTTCTTCTTGCACCCATGCAATACTTCCCCCTCTCTCTTTTTTTCCTGTTTCCCCAGTTGTCATCCACCCACTGCAGAGTAGTATCTCTCCGCATTCCCATAAAACAGAATGACTCTTGTTAGCCCTAATGGTCCAGCTTGAGACCTTGATACACCCCTGCCTACTGGTCACTTTCCTTGACCTGTTAGGCCACACACTTTGTTTGACTCTTGTTCTCTGGGCCCCATTGTGCCTATGTTACATTATTGGATCCGCTCCATGATGGCGCTGGACGGATCCTCTCAATACTATCCCCTTTAGTTTAACAGGCCGCTGTAATATGGCACCCGCGCATGGGCAACGTATCTCCCAACACAACTTTATGGTGATAGTACGCTCCATGCTATCTCTGTCCACAAGGCCACTACAAGATGGCCACCACGCATGGGCAGCGCGTCTGCTTACACACGCTGCTTACGTGACTCACTGCACCACGATTACACACACCTGGCAGGCACCACCAACCCGAAAGCAGGACACTCCTCAATCGAGTGCCTGGCACTATTTGAAGCACCAAGACTGAATGGGCCATTAATAGGCAGGCAGACGTGCCGGTGGGTAGGTGATGCACGACGTTGCACTCCTGGATAACTGTGAGTAAATGCCCTCGGGCCCCTGCGGCCCATCTCATCAGCTATGCTAACAGACCAGTAAATCTGTGTAATGCTCTGTTGATGCTTGTGCTTTGTTTGTTCCCTCACGCATTTTACCACAGCCTGTTACAGAGCGGGTACCCGCACGCACTAGCCTATGGAACATCTCTTTACCTTCTATTAGGTAAGAGCCCGCTTTCCACTACGCAATTTTGAGTCTCGAATTTACATATGGCACCTATGATGTTTTAGCTTGGCACCTGTATTATTTTCCTCTCTGTGCCTACCAGCCAATGACTATTGTGAGCAACATTTTTTACCTCTCACTGCAAAGGTGATGCCCCGCTGTTGGGTATGGGCTGTGCTGCATACGTCTTTGCCACCTCCATGGCATGACCTATAGCCGGTGCCCCACGCCGACGGCGGCATCTACCAATGCAGGGGAGTACCCTCACACCCAGTAACTAGTATGTTTGTCGTCTGTCTCTTTGCCAATTCACAGTTTTTATTACAATTGATATTATGCTCTTAGCATAGCTGTAACTTGTGGAGGTCTACATTGATTCCTCCGGTGTTTCTCTCTCTCCTATTCTTGATTCCTAGGTTCCGACAGGAGCGGCTAAACTATTTAATTTGAGCTACATCGTAGCTACACGCAGGTGTTGCCCGCCCTGAACGAGTAGGGTTCTTGACCCCACTACCTCTCACGTTTTTATTCACTACACCCGGTCCTGATGAAGCGCCATGGATCTCGCTGACTGATCAGGTGCGAAACATGTTGACCTATGACCTAGAGTTACTAGGGCACCTTACGCCATTTCTAGTAACTCACGACCTTCAGGGTCTTTTAATCTGGCAAGGGAACCCTCACATTAAACTTCACTGACTTTTGGTATCCCTTAGTCAGTTTTATCCGTCACGCACCTACTCACCACTCGCAGAGGACCCTCTTTTTCACACACCTGCACTCATCTAACGGCATCCTATACAAAAGATCTCCGCCAAAGCGACCCTTCGGGGGACCTGTAGGGCATTGCAGCGCCGGCCCGACGAGGCGCAACCGCCCGATGATGAAGCATGACATCCTTCGGGGTGTGTGAGGGCATCATGAGACAAGACTAGCGCTTGCCTCTAGACAGTGAGTTCTACACCTAGGTCTGCCCCCTTCCCTCTTTTTTTGGTCTAACTGCAGGTGACTTTCTGCACCTACCTCTGGAACAGTTACCCCCCCTTTCTTGTTTTGTGATGCTGGTTCTAACCATTCCAGAGTGACTCTAGTGGAAGTTCCTACCCATCCCTCTTAGAAAAAGAAGTCCAAGTCGTAGGCATTTCAAATAAACACTTGATTAACAAGTTATCAGCAAATGTTCCAGTAAAAATGGGTTCAGCTATAAATTAACATGAATTCATAATTATTATCAATTGTTTTTAATTAATTGTACACCAGACAGTGTCTATATATAAAAAAAGATCCAGATGTTGAATTAAGTTTGAAATATAAGGCACTAAGAAATGGTAAATTTCCTTTTTTCACAGAAGAGAACATGCCTCCAGTTCTGAGACAGACAGTGAAGAGAGAGGTTTGGGATTTTACTGGAAAAGATGTTGGGCTCATCACAACAGCAATGCCAGGACAGATTATCGTAAAGCTAGACCTAGTGTGCTCATGCATTCTCCAATATAGACTTTCTCATGAAGCTTAGGAGGGGATTAACCCTGTGATTGAAAAGATGGCTGTTAGAATTGGGGGTCTCTAGTTGTCAGAGGTAGGTACCTTTGTCCAAGTAGTGACCCTTCTTCCTAGTCAGGGTAAGGGGGATACACTTCTAAAATAACCCCTGCTCACCCCCTTGGTAGGTTGGCACGAGCAGACAGGCTTATCTCAGAGGCAGTGTGTAAAGCATTTGTGAACACATACAGTAATGCAGTGAAAACACTACTAATGGACACCACACCAGTTTAGAAAAATAAGTAATCTTTATCTAAACGAAACAAGAACCAAAACGACAAAAATCCTCAATACAGTAATACAAATATGACTTTCAAAATGGTAGAAATAGTTCAGTTCAAAGCAAATTGCAGATGCGACACTTTTCACACAAAGTACCTTAAATGCTTCGCTCACACAAACAAATATGGCCGCAGGGAAGGTGATGCGTCGGTTCCTTACACTCAGGGAAGGTGATGCGTTGGTTCCTTGCTCCGAGAGAGGTGATGCGTCGGTTCCTTACTGCTGCGCAGGGGAGGTGATGCGTCGGTTCCTTACCGGAGAGGAGGTGATGCATCGGTTTCTTACTGCGTAGGGAGGTGATGCGTTGGTTTCTTAGTGCGTCCCCCAACGATGCGACAGACTTGACGCCTCGATGAGATGTGACGATCCAGGGACGATGCGTGGATTCTTGCAGCCGCACAGCAGGGCTTGCGTCAGAATCGGTGCGGTGTTCTCGGACTTCGGAGATCATTGCACTCGATGCGGCGTGTGGCGATTTCTCGAGCCGTGGCAGGCGCTGCGACGGTTTGTTCAGCGATGCGTTGGAAGCAGGTACGGATGCGTCACGCTTCTCGGTGTTGTGTTGATTTTCCAGCTCCCAGCGGAAAACAGTCTCTAGAGATCCAAAACAAAAGCAGGCACCTCTTTGCATGTCAGAACTCCCAGCAAGGAAGTTCAGGGGAACTGGTGGTGAAGTCGTTGTGTCCCTGAGACTTCAGAACAGGAGACAAGCTCAGTTTCAAGCCCTTGGAGATCTTCCTCAAGCAGGGGACACAGCAAACAGCAAAGTCCTTTCTCCTTTGCAACAGGGCATCCAGAAGGAATTTTTGGGAAGTCCATGTAATTCACCAATAATAGGCTTGCAGAAACCTAATGGGTGGTGGAAGATATTAAAATGCATTAGAAAGATTAATAAGACAGTAGTCCCATGGTACTGAACCCATCATTGATTTTGTTTCAAATTCCAGCAGATGTAGAGTGGTTCACAGTGTTTCATTTGTATTCTACATTTTTCACCATTGCTCTAAATGAGGACAGCCAGTATCTTTTTGTGTTCAGATTTACAGAATCCACAAGGCTATATACAGAATCCCCTTCTGTCTTTTCCAAGTGCTTTAAAGGGATTTGGAACTTTAGGAGTTACCCTGAGAGTCAATCTTGGTGGAATGCATTGATTAATTCATGATTGCAGTGAAAACAAAAGAGGGATGTGAATTAGACACCATTGCATTGTTGAATCATGTAGCTGATATGAGCATAAAGTTTAACCTACAAAGTTTCAGGAGTGTCAGAAGTTTCTTATCAAGGACATCAGATTCAAAAAGGAGCTACGAAGATGTCCAAAGATTGCATTACTATGATTCTGATTATGAATCCGCCCACTAGACAGAAAGATGTGAGAGCATTTCAAGAGATGGTTGGCTGCTGTCATCAGTGGATTATCAGCTCCACCTTAATTGCATGATCATCACAGAGATTGACTCACAGTGATGTCATTGATAATGGTACCTTAGGATGAAGGATGTATGAAAGCCTTCCTGGAGCTGAGACCGGCTTTGTGTGTGGCATTTACTTCAGGAATGTTGCTCAGTTACAGTTCCTGCACAACAACATGGCATTGGAAAATTGCATGTGGCATAATTTTCTGGAACTCTAGATCTAGTTGCTGCTGCTTTACCCAGATGCTTAAGATTGGCAGCAGCTACTTCTTTTGCCATTACTCAGAGTGATTCAGTTGTCATGGGTCACTTCTGAACTGTGCTAGTGCCTCATTTTGTGGAGGCACTTCTGACCCGAATAAGAACATTTGATAAATGCTAGGTTGACTAACTATGAATTGACAATTTCAGCAGCTCCAAATGTGTCAATTAAAGGATGTTGTATTTTTAATCCTGCAGTTCTTTTGCCACTTACAAAAGATGAAAGTGATGAGGATGTACAGGAGGAGCATGGCTGTTGTGATGTAACAGATTTGTGCACTAAGCCAAAAGCAAATATTTAATATGGACCACTCAATTGAGCTGACTTGGTTTTACTTATGGATGGCTTATGTTTGAGAGACATCCAAGTAAATTTACAAGCAAAATATGGAGTTTTCACTTCGACATGCATAATGGAAGCATCATACTTGTGTAATGTAACTTCTGTACAAGTGGCTGACTTTGTTGCCATTACTAGAGCTTTCTGCAAAGCCAGTACATTAACTTTTACAAACTATATTGATAGTCAGTACTTATGGAATAGTTCACAATTTTGGCCATTGATGGTCACTGCATGATTTCATGACTTCAGCTGGGACACCAACTCACAGTGAATCACACATTCTTTCTTTGTTGTATGGTTTGATATTGCATTCAAAGACCGCAGCGGTAAAATGTGCTGCTCATGGACATCGAATTGACATGGGTGCAAAGGGTAATGGTTTTGCAGTTGCAAAATATTGTGCAACAATGAATACTGCATTGTGTATGGAGACAAGTGTACAATAAGAACCTAATGAATGTGTTTCTGCTTCTTTATCAGAACAAACATTTGATGAATTGAGAGTTGTATAAAATAAGATGTCAGATGAAGAGAAGAAAAGAAAAAGTGAGAAAATGTAGGATGTAAATAGAATGAGTAAGACCTTTGAAAATACACTGATGGGAGGTTTGTCTTGCTAGATTCACTGCTACCGCATATGTTGAGAGTTTTCACACTCCCACATATGTTGGGCATGATGAGATGTTGAGGCCATTAAATAATTATTGGTTCAATCCTCATTTCAGAAAATTGATGGAAGACTATTGTCATAGATGAATAATGTATCAGCAAAACAAGGTTGGAAAAAAAACTTGTGTAACAACAATGAATCACATAAGGAAAACAGCTGGTCCTTTCACTAAAATACAGACTGATTTTGTAGCGATGCCACGATGTAATAACTTGAGGAACACATTGGTTATCATTTGTCAGTTTTCAAAGTGGATTGAGGCATATCCAACAAGTAGTTGTGATGCACTAACAGTTGTAAAAGTATTACTGAGAGAGTTGATCCCTAGATTTGGAATGCCAAGATCAAGCAAGTCAAACAAGGAAGGACACTTCCAGAACAAATAATATGTAAATATCAAGGACCCCCTGTACAGATAAATGTACTAATCCTAGGACAGGGTAAATGACACAGAGAAAATATCGTTCCTAGGCAAAAGATAGACAAGATCACACATAATATAATTAACAATAAAAGGACAATGAGGACAGTGAGTGACTTAATGAGGTAAAAACTGTAATTATTTATTTAATTAATATTCATATATATGAAACAAAAATAGCAAGAACAAAATGAAAATGAATCAATTTGTAAATGACTTATACAATAACATAGTATAACATAATACAATCATTTAAATAAAAATCATTGTTGATAAAATACAAAATACAATAAAAAATCGATGTGGCGACAATTAGTGCTTCGACGCGTGTTTCGGCGCACGTAGCGCCTTCGTCAGGAAAAGCCACAAACAACCTAAAATCAATAAAAAAATCACTGAACCATCATTGTCATAATTACATCTATATTCGTAATAATTATACAGTATTTGTGTGCCTTCATTTTAACTATAATGAATTTAGATAAAAACCAAAGTACCAGTATTGGTGTGTCAAACAAATGACCAGAGAAGAAGAAGGATACAAAGTGGAAAAAATAAGCTGGGAATGGATAGAAATGAAAATAGACAGAATAGAGTAATACCGTTCCAAAACCTAATGTGCAGTAGAAAGAAAACAATAACTTACTTATGGACTGTGAGGACTTGATATGGACAAACGAGGCTTAGTCACTCGTTGTTTGGTTATGCGATGAATAAACCTCTGCAATAACATATTTAAATCAAAATTGTCAGAGCTTTCTAAATATATACGTATTAATTCACAATGTGCGATAAATTTCAAATTTTATATAAAATCCTAATTTAGGCTATTTTATGAGAAGATATTCGTCGAAATCTCAATTTTATTGAATATCTGAGACATAAATAAGGATGTCAAAGATAGAACTCTCCAAATTAATGATGGTATAGATGTAAGCAAACTATGCAGACCGAATTAATCAAGATCTTGTTGTATAGTCTTTAATACGATCTAATAATTATGAAGGTGATAGTAGAAAAGCTTACCACAAATAGTATGATCTATTATGTACCAGACAAGTTTTTAAAAAATAAAAAACATGGATAACAAATCTTCATACAAGAAGGAACTCGCTGCAGAAAAAAGTATATATATGAGAAATATAATATACAGGAGCCTCCCAAAATTAAGACATAATCTGTGTCTGGATAATAATAATGAGGATATAATGCTTACCAATCAATTAAAGGCGCTTAAAATAATCTGTGACCTGAGATATCGGCTCACAGAAGGATTTTCTATGAATTTAGAATGCTGTCACTTTGATATTAAAAAACTGTGCGGACCTTGCTGTACATCAATATGGGCAGTGGTCACGTCCTAAGAAAAACATGGAAATTATAAATTAGACCTTAACTGACGGGCCTCATATATGATGTTAATTTTAGATTGTTCCGTGATAAAAGAGAAAGAGAGATAAACGTACTTGTAATCACGGACTCCGTGTGTTTGCCAGTTCTGAATTAAAAATACAAAAGGGCAAATAAGCCTCATGAAGCAAACAATCATGTTTTTTAACTAAAAATAAGATTAGCCAAGTATGTAAGGGTTAGGAGCAAACCAAGGGCAACTTACTTATATTTAGATGCCGCCGCGCAGAGATTCGTCTAGCGTCATAACGAGCGGAATTCGCTTCAATTCTGAGAGACGCTCATGTAACACGGCGTTTATATGCGAAGGTATCATGTGTCCGGAATAGGAATTTTCGCATTCGCATATAAACTCCGTGTTACATGAGCGTGGACCCTGGTGCTAGTCCAGCGGTCCGCCTCCTTAGCAAGTTCCCTGGGGTCAGTGAGCTTACTATCCAATAGATGCTGGCACAGCTCTGGAACACAAAGACTACTCAAGTGCTCCCAACCAATCTAGTTGTACAACCCCTGGTAATCAGTAACTTGCTGCCCTTTATCCATCCATCCAGTGCACGGTTATACATGTTTGCACATTTAACCCAAGTATGAGAATCAAGTTTCTTGAAGTTCCTGAACTTGTCTCTGTACTGCTCTGGTGTGAGCCCATACCTGAGGCATAAAACCTCCTTCATGTGGGGATAGGTCAGGTTACCCGCTTGCTCCAAAGGTGTCAGGCTGTCCCTCCCAGTGGCCTCAAAGTGTTTCCACAGGCCCACCCCCAATTCTTCTCAGGAACCTCATTCATTCTCAAGGCTGCCTCATATGCTGTAAACCAAGCATAAATGTCATCACCCCTCTATTAATTCTGCACTAGGTCCTTGGGTATGTAAACCTTACCCCCTTGCACTGGCTGCGCGCTGCCACCATTTGAACTGGACTCCACTTGCTTGGCTTTAATGTCCAGTTCCCTCATGCTCAACTCATGAGCCAAAAGCAATTTCTTTTCCTCCAAGGTGAGAGCGTTCTTGCTCTCCTCTGCCACCTTATTTCTCTATATGGCAGCTCTTTGGTTCTCCATTTCAAATTGCTTCATTTTAAACTTTAAGATCTCTACTCCATGATCTCTGACCCTTTGGTTTTCCTCCAGCTCCTCTGGGAAAAGACTTCCAGCAGAATGGTGGCTGCCAGCCCCGGAGGCTGCTCCTGACACAAGCGAATAGCACTCTTTACAACGCAAGTCGTTACAACAACGCGTTGTTACATCGCATGGCATTACAACGCAAGTCGTTACAACGACTTGCGGTGGGGGGCCCGTGGAGTTTGGAATAGTATAATTTACTATTCCAACTCCAGTGTGTGCAACAGTAGGGAAGGTGTTGGATTGAAAATCCAACAAATCCAACACCTTCCACCCCCTACCGCAAGTCGTTGTAACGACTTGCGTTGTAATGGCATGCGAAGTAGCAACGCATCGTTGTAACGACTTGCGTTGTAAACGCATGCATTGTAAACGATGCGTTGTAAAGGTTGTTTCCCGACACAGGCAGATCCTGTGACCTGAAACCATTCCCTTGTGCATCCTCATCCACCTCTGCATCCCCTGTCTCCCCAGCTTCTTTGGCCTCCCACTAGGCCCTTAAGGCCTTCTGCAGCTCCTCCTTCCTGGAGCTGCTCTTCATGGGACATCCAAAATCTTTGCAAAAATGTTTGAGCTGATCTACTCTGTAGGTATGCAACATTTCAATATCAAACTCCAATTCTGCCATCTCACTTGCTGGTTTACCCTGCTGAGACATGATGCGTGGATACTTTAAGGGTCACTCAAAAAAAGAAACAAAAATAAAACACAGTATGTGGTTGCGTAGTGGTCTGCACTAAACTAGTGATGTACACAACTCACTGTGGGTCAATTACAAATACAGGTTCAAATCGTCACCGCTGACCACCAATGTTAGGAATGGGGGTCTCTAGTTGGCAGAGGTAGGTACCTTTGTCCAAATAGGGACCCTTGCTTCTAGTCAGGATAAGGGGGATACACACTTTAGATAACCCCTGCTCACCCCCTTGGTATCTTGGCATGAGCAGACAGGCTTATCCCAAAGGCAATGTGTAAAGTATTTCTACCAACACTCACAGTGACACAGTGAAAACACCACAAAAGGACACCACACCAGTTTAGAAAAACAAAATATCTTTATCTAAACATACACAGTTAAAAATATGACTTTCAAAAAGGTTTCAAGAACTTGTACCATAGAAAACTATGGAAGCGTGACTTTTGACCAAAGTACCTGTAGATGCGTCAAAGTTCACAAGCCAAACAGCCGCAGAGTCGGAAAACAAAGAGATGCAACACTCCTGAGACCTTGGGGAGGCGATGCGACAGTACAGCTACACGCAGAGGAAGGGTTGCGTCGAATCCGGTCTGTATGGGGAGCAATGTGTTGATTCTTCGTGACGGTTCCGGTCCGCAGTTGATGAGTCGGAAGAACTTGCTGCACAGGTATGATGCGTGGAAATCTGGGATGCATTGGCGATCAATGCGGCGGCGTCGAGCGGCGCTGCATCAGTCCTCTTCAGCCATGACCCCTTGATGCGTCGATTCTTGCAGCGGCGACAGGCGCTGCATCGGTTTTTGCAGTGGCGCGGCGATGCGTGGAAATTCTTCTCAGGCCGTGAAGAAGCGTCGGGAAACCAACCGCAAACAGAGCGATCCATCAATTTCTGTAGTTCTTTGAGTTTATTTCTTCCAGCTCCCAAACAACAGCAACAACTTCCAGAGGCCCAAAACTGGCACAGGCAACTCCTGGCAGGTTAGAAATCACAGCAGCAGAGTTCAGTGGAGTTGGGGGTGAAGTCTTTGTGTCCCTGAGACTTCAGAACAGGAGGCCTGCACACTTCAGGCCCTTGGAGATCTCCTTCAAGCAGGGGACACAGCACACAGCAAAGTCCTTCTCCTTTCCTTGGCAGAAACAGCAACTGCAGGCCAATCCCAGACACACAGCAAGGGCAGTACTTCTCCTCAGTCTCTCCAGCTCTTCTCCTTGGCAAAGGTTCCTCTTGAACTCCAGGAATGATCTAACGTTCAGGGGCTTTAGGTCTAATAGTTATACCCCAAAATGTATTTGTTCTCTTGTGCAGTGGGCTCTGAGCCCAGTTCAAATCAGTTCTGCCTTCACTGGTGAAGCATGACCACAGGAGTTGGAGACAGCATTGTGCAAGGAAGACAGGCTCCATTCAGGTGCAAGGTAAATCTCCTCTTACCACTCTATATGAAGCCAGGGTCTATTCAGCTCAGGGCTGAATCATCCAGGAAGGGCCAGGCACACCTCAACCCCACCAGAGGCTGTCTACAGGGAATGCACATCCTCTGTCTCTGTCACACTGAAACCAGACAGCCAATCCACAAACAGGCAGAGGCACACAGGATGGTTGAACAAGAAAGTAGCCACTTTCTAAAAGTGTTATTTTCAAACACACAATTTAAAAAACATCTTTACTAAAGGATGTGTTATTAAATCCTGAGTTCAGGGATACCAAACTCCATTTTTCCATCTTATCCCTCTGGGCAGATACGCCTGCAAAATGTTACAAAGCATTCCCAATTCTGTCCTGTGGGGCAAGATCGCCTTTCAATAGTGAAAAACGAAATTGGCAGTATTTCACTATCAGGACATGCTACACACCAGTACATGTCCTACCCAGGGCCGGACTGGCTGTAGCAGGCACCGGGCGTTTCCCCGGTGGGCCGCCAGGGTGGGGGCTGGTTTTTGGCCCCTGGTGGGCCGTTTTTGTTACCAAGGGTCGGCAATATCGGTCCCCTGTAACAAAATTGGCCGAAACTGGCCCTAGCAAACAGCTCGGCTGCACCCTTCTCCCCTAAGGGGAAGCTGGTCGAGCAGTTTGCCAGGGCAGGTTTCGGTTCCCAGTCCGGCCATGGTCCTACCTTTCACATACACTGCACCCTGCCCAGGGGGGGACCTTGGGCCTTCCATAGGGGTGTCCTATGTGTAAGAAAAGGGAAGGGTAGGGCCTGGCACGTGGGAGTTACAAACTGCGCACAGGCACCGCGGTGGCAGGCCTGAGACCTCTTTTAAGGGATACTCATGTGGGTGGCACAATCAGTGCTGCAAGCCCACTAGTAGCATTTGATTTACCAGCCTTGGCACACTCAGTGCCCTTTACTAGGGTCCTACTGGTAAAACAAATATGCCAATCAGGGAGAGCCAATCACAACATTAATTTACACAGGGACCACTTGCACTTTGACACTGATCAGCAGTGGCAAAGTGCCCAAATCATCTAAGCCAGCAAAAACGAAATCCAGCACAGCATAAAAAACACAGGAGGTAGAGGCAAAAAGTCAGGGAAAACCATGCCAAGGATGCCAGGTCTAACACTTATTATGCACTAGAAAGATTTCGAAGAGGCAAATATAGATTATAATGTTCCAATGTATTAATTACCTAATATTAAGAGACTTGAAACCACTGAAAGTTTTAGAAGCCCTATCACAGTTCTAACACTGGGAGTGCGCACATATAGAATTTGTGTAGATTAACTGATGTAGAGCTTAACTTTATTAAAGAATATAACAAGAAAAGATATCAATATAGGTTGGTGGGTTAAAAAATTTGATTTGAGAGAAGAGGCTGTGATTTCACATTCATAAATACATTCTAGTCTTAAAATTTGAAAAGAAAAAGAAAGAAATATGTATATTATGTGAATTAAGCATAGTGAGTTTGATAAAGCAGTTATGAAAGGGAACAGTGTGTTTGTGTGTGTGTGTGTGTGTATAATTACATTAAATATGGGTTTTGCATGCAAAGTATTGTTAATCATATGTTTACAGGCATTTCCCATTTTGTAACAAAACTGCGTATTTTACTCTTCCGCAAGGTTGGGTAGGTTATTGTTCTTTAGGTTGAGCCTTTCATAAAACCTATCATGTAAATAGAGTCTGAGTGATATGCATCTTGGAAAAGTGAAAAGAGGTCTACAGGTTGGTGTTTTGATTCCTCCTTTACGGCTTGCTTTGAATGATGTGAAGATTAGTGAATTGTCCAATTTAGTAGAGGGTCTGTCAGGCAAAATAGCATGTGCTTTAGCTAAGATTAATGAGAAAATGCTTGCTATTAGATCGATGTCGAGCACAACGGCTGAAGATATGCTTCTGGCGAACAATGGAGGCATTTGACATGTAATAAATATATACTATACTATATATTATATTACAACTATCAGTCAAAGTATTAAATAGTTATTTTGATAACATGACTAACATTGTGAATGGGGTGCACCCATTAGGAGAACATGGAATCTGGAAAAATATTGGGTCGTGGATAGGTGGGATAGGCAATGAATAATTAGTAAATATTGATGTTTTAATAACAATACTATTGATAGTTGTATTGAGTGTTCCTTTAATGTTTGAGTTTGGGGAATGAATTTGTGTTAGGAGTTGTGGATGTAAATACAGGAGCAAGAGGAAGAAGACAAAGAGATGATTGATGAAGGAAGAAGTTGACCCTGATAAAAAGAAAGTGGGGGTCTACGAAAACTTGAGAGCATTACAGTGGGAAGATTCTTCAAGATCATGATTGAAGACTAAAGTTTAATAGTTTGGTTGTGGGATAGTTTCAAATATCAGGGTTGTGCTGTGTAAAATTATTTTTCCACTTGAAAAATAATGCTTAACATGGGTTTGCTTCAGTTGGTATAACCAGGTGGTACTAGGCTATATTACTGAAAGTGCATGTTTAAATGTTGTGCAAAAGCATTTCTTTTGGTCACTTTAA
Source organism: Calotriton arnoldi (assembly GCA_963921515.1). Taxonomy (NCBI): domain Eukaryota; kingdom Metazoa; phylum Chordata; class Amphibia; order Caudata; family Salamandridae; genus Calotriton; species Calotriton arnoldi. Next base: position 212,395 of record CAWUFW010000498.1, read on the forward strand.
GGAAAATCATTTAAATTAGTCTGCAGCCCTGGTCTCTCATTTTCAAAAATATCATATTTCTCTAGCTTCCTTAGTCAAGGGTATACATTTGAAACAGTTGGATGTTGAAAATGTGTTAAACATTTGTTGCTGTGATCATTGTTATGAATGTGCAGGAGTCAATTGTATTGAGTTGCATTTCTCAAGTTTCTTTACAATGAAAATTATTTGCAAGTAGGTAATTGAAGCAGCAATCTTTTGGAAATTAACGGTCTGATTGGTTTGCTGTGCAAGTAACATTTTAATACTACCATTCTACATGATAACATGCCATGAAAATGTGTGCTGTCTTTGTTTGATATATTATAAAAGGAACTGCAAACATTATGTCATGATGATTTTGCCTTGGGCATTCAGACTTCAGACATTTTTGCACTGCACATTTAAAAACTGAGGGGCATATTATCAAGGATTAGCGATATTTATCGCTAACCGCGCTTAGCGCGTTTTTTGTTAACGCCGCCTATCGCTGGAAATTATCGCTGAGATAACACCCTATTAGTAAGATTTATCTCCATAGTGAACATTTTTCCAGCGATAGCAGCAAAAAGCGAGAATATCGCTGGAAAACCAGCGATATTCTCGCATTAACACTAAGGTGGATTCAGCATTTGAATTCACCTCCTATACTTTAAACAGGTAAGTCGTCCTCACTAGCAGGTGTTAGAATCTAGCGATAAACGCGCTTAGTGCGAATTATAATATCGCTTCGCCTGCCTTGCTAATAGGGGGTAGTGGGATTAGCGACTGTTTTCAGTCGCTTTTAGTAGGGAACGCCTTCCTTGCATGTCATTAGCGATAATTATCGCTGACATGCAAGGCGATGGAATACGCGGCCTCTAACGCCTGAAAGCTGTCGCTAACGCCTGTTAGCGACAGCTTGCTAATAGGGCGATAAAATTATCGCCGCTTTAGCGGCAAAAAGTGCAGCTAAAGCGGCGATAAAGCCCTTGATAATATGCCCCTGACTTTGTTATTTATGAGAGAGGCATTTTTCATTCTAATTCTGTTTTCGCATTAAACATTTTGCTTGATATCTCTCTTGCTCTTACAAGAGGTCCTTTTGTATTTAGGGATTATTATTATTTAATGATTATTTGCTAATCTGCTGTGGCTAATAGGTTGGTTTCATAGGGCCAGATGTACGACCGTTTTTTGTGGTCGCCAACGGGAAATCGGCCCGTTTGCGACAGCAAAATAGGTCTCCCTATGTACAAGCCCTATTTTGCGAGTCGGTAACCTATTACCGACTCGCAAAATAGGGTTTGTGACTCACTATTAGGAAGGGGCATGCCAAGGGCGTCCCTTCATAATAGCAAGTTGCACTTCAATGTGCGATTGTTTTGCGACCGCAATTGCAGTTGCAAAACACTCACAGTTTACCACCCATTTTAAAAAGGTGGTAAGCCACTCTCAAACAGTAAGGGGTCCCCAGGTGACAATTACCCTTTGTGACTGGTAGCAAAAATATTTTTTAAGAGCAGGCAGTAGTCCCACGGACCACTGTCTACTCTTAAAAAATGAAACAGAAGCGTTTCATTTTTCATTTTTAAATGCATCCCGTTTTCCTGCATTTTTTTTAAAAAACTGCTTTATTTAAAAAGCAGGCCCAGACATGGTGGGCTGCTGACCCCAGCTGGCCATCATCCCTGTGAGTGATGGCCATTCCCAATGGGGTCACAAATTGCGACCTGCCTCATGCATATTAATGGGGCAGGTCATTTGTGACCTCATCGGAAATCGCAAACAGTATCTGAGACACTGTTGTAAATTCCATTTTGTGAGTCGCATATTGCGAGTCGCAAAACAACGCAATTTGAGAGTCGCAAAATGGAAGGGTCGTACATCTGGCCCTTTATGTCAATTGGCATTTTGTGGATTTTATGAATTGCCTGATTCTAACCAACTTTTCCTTTCTGAAATTATAGCTACAAAATTGAGGAGTTGAGAAGCCTATTTGTGAATAATTTCCTTTATTAGGCTTGGCAAAGTAATTAACAGCAAACAAATTACATGCTACTTTTCTTGAATACAAAAAGTTGCTCTGACTCACTTAAAGTGATACGACCCCATTCAAACAAAAATGCATAAAACTACCCATGAAGTTTTATTGCTGGTGAAGGGGCTTACTTTTACACCGTATACAATTCAGGTAACTTTCCCAGTTCATTCACATAAAGCAAAATCTACTAATATAGCTAGACAGGTCTTCGAGTCAAACATTGCTGGAAACAGGCACAAGCAAGCATAAATGTGTTCATTGCTCAAAAATAGATGCATTGCATATGTGCTGCAGTGCGCAGCACACACCCAAGGTGTGGGATCCTTCTTTTGTTTTTTTTAGGCATAGAAGTTTGTACTGGATCTGTAGGCTTCCAATACAAATTCTATGTTAGAATGAGCACACTAACCTCTTCATCATGGGGCAAGGTTGGGCATCAAATAAGGCAGATTTGGTAGTGCACCAGTGCACAGCTGGACAATCTTAGTAAGTATGGCTCTGCACTGCATTCCTCTTTGCACAATGTAGGACAGCAACTTTGTTTACTGCACTGAGTTGCGTAAAAAGTTAGTAAATCTGGGCCTGAATCTGATGTGAGCCCAAGAACTTCCCCTCCATGAAAAATATTATTACATTCGATGCCTTATCAGACACATAATATACTGGTCAATTTACAATGCAATTGCAATACGAGTACCATTCCACTATAGTTGGATCAAGTGAGTTTGTTGGAAAGTTAAACTCTTGAGTGAACTTGACAAACCATTCATGTCAAGGGCACTACCTCTTTTGTGCCCTTGACGGGAATGGTTCTTCAAGTTCACTACTAAAGAAAATCTTTTAGTTGCAAGCACCACAAGGATTTTTTTTTTTTAAGTTCAGAATGCGATGGTAGAGGGATCTTAATTTTTTTTGTTAATGTTACACACGCAGTGCCCTAACGTCACAGTAACAAATGTAAAAGTAGACTGCTTTCACTTTGATCTGCTTTCACAGAGCAGTGCCTCCCGAGCACTGACCTGTGTGGGATCTGTGCTGGAGAGGTAACACTAGATAGGTGACAATATCCCCTTTCCAGTGGTTACTCTCTCAATTGAATCCCTGCTTGGGAATCACTTCAGGACCATGGTCCACAAGCAGGGTTCCAACCTCTCAAAACCATGGATACTTTTGGAGGGAGAGCAGTCCCCTCGAACAAGGGTAAGTGCTCTCCGCAAAAAAAGGAGCATTGTTTCTGCCTTCCTGGGTGAGAGCAATTTGGGGGGTTGCCTGCAATGCCCCCCACGGGGTGGCAAAAAGACCACTAGACAACAAAAAATAAAGTTAAAAAAAGGAAAGGGGTGGCCTACCATGGTGCCAGGCCACACAAGTGGGGTACCATTGTTATCAGACGTGTGGTAGGAATGTTTTGGATCCCTAAAAGCATCCTGGTTAAGAAAACATTGTGAGATTCATGCAAGTAACACTACTCTGGGCCATTCTGGGTGCTTTTAGAAATGTCTAGGTTTGGTAGGTTTCCCTTACTGGCAGCCGAGGCCAGGCCTAAAATACCACAGCTAAATGCATTGACAAAATCGGGTATTTTTCGTGGTGACACTTTAATGTCTCCATATTGTGTTTTATCATGGGTGTTAGGCCACACATGTCAGTGGGGTGCTGCTTTTTTATTTGATTCTACTAGTGTTTATCAGGATGTGAATCTCTGACCTAAGAAGTTCCCAAACCGCCTAGCTTTCTACAGTCTCCAGTCCCTTATCTGTCTGAAACATGCGATTCACTGAGTGAAGCTGCAAATAATCTGGTGTGTACTGTAGGCCTGAGAAGATCTAACGGTGCATGACTGTCTCTATGTCTCATTTCCAACTTACTCCTGACCTGAAAATCTTGCAAATCTCACTGCCAACCCATCCACCTTGTTGAGTTCCTTCTCAGTCTACTGACACTAATTATGTTCCCTCATTTAGCTCCCACCTGGGTTGCCCCATGTAAGTTCCCTCTTCACCTTAACTGTTGTGTTTGGTGTGCACACTCACTGGTTGTTCATACTCCTGACACCATCAGGTGCGGCATTAACTATTGATTATCTTGACGTGCCATTGTAGCCTCATAGTGTGGAGTAGTTATTGTGTTTTTTCCTAATTCCTAGGTGTCCCCACATTCTTTTGGCCCTGATGAGACCCCACACTATATAGAGGATCGAAACGTCATCGACATATGCAGACGAACCAGCTATTCGGTCCCTTTGAATCATACAAGGGCTTGTTTCATTTGCTAATAGTTTTTCAGTGTGGTCATTTTGTTTTTGGAAACATGTGTATTTATTTTGTGTAATGTCAGTATAATTGTTACGTCTTAAATTGTTTCTCTTCCTGTTCCTTTGTTCACGTGGGACATTGAGCACATCATTTTTGTATTTAGGAAAATACAGTCATTTTCAAAAGCAATGATTGACATTTTTCCTTAGTATTGACATCCTTGGACAGTATTATTTTATTCTGCCATTGTGCTTGTCTATATATCGTTTATCCATATATCCATATACATCTCCAATATTAACTGCTGCTCTTCTGTTAGAATTTTAGAAAGTTGGCATTTTCTTACCCCAACCATTTGGTGTTTGCAGTCTGTATCCTAGGTCACATGTCTAAGTGTAGCTTGCAGTTGGTCTTTGTGTATTGCTCTCAGACAGTAAGACAAATGGGGAATAGGTGTTGGCAGGATGGGCCATCTCTGACTTGAAAGGGGGTCGGTGCTGTCAACTACTACACTTCACAAAGGCTCTGCCTCAGCACACTCACAAAGGGTTAGACACTAGTCTTTAGTGCCCCCAAGACAACCTGGGGTTAGGGCAAGAAGGCAGGAAATTTCAAACACCTCTGGGGCTGAAAACCTCCAGAACCTTCTCCTATATCAAAGCTGGCACTAAGCATAATCATAAATATTGGACACTCGGATCCAAATCTTTAGTACATCTATGTACCTGTGGAAGACTCAGAAGAACTGCTGTGCTGTTCTGAAGCAAGGAGGACTGCCACTCTGCTCCCCTCCTTCCTGTGTGAAGAACTCACGACCACCAGAGTGCCTCCAAGGGCTATTTGGCTGACCTGCTGATGAAAGACTAAGAGACAGAAAAGGCTCCAACCTGCACCTGAACTCTGTCTGCTGTGAGTCTTGCCCCCTTCAAGTGGTGTCATTCCAGTCCTGGACTCTTGGAAGAGGCCCTGAAGGTGCTCTCCCAGCCCAGGTGTGGTCCAGGAAGAACCAATGCATCCCCGAAGCAGGACCCAGCAGCTCTTCAGAACTGCAGCTGGGCAATGCATCCTCAATGCAGGACCACGCATCGCAGTCCCATGGCACCCTGTAATCGCCGCTGCATGATGCAGGCTCGATGCAGGACTTCGCATCCAGCCGCAGCCCATCCCAATCGCAGATGCTCAATGCCTCTTCCACATGGGATCTCACAATGCTCCTCAACCAGGATTTAAGGTACTTTGTTCAGCAGGCCTAACTGGGTCCCTCTATCTGGCCCGCGCTCCATCGCGATCAGCCTGACCTTGTTACTTTATCCGAGTACGGCATGACCAGATACCCACAGTTGGCACTTTGTGCTTCTATACACTGTTTTTACTTAAATCTTTAAAATTGCATATCTCCGGTTCTACTGATTGGCTTTTTGTTGTTCTGGTATCAAATAATTTATTACATTACAGTCTTGTTTTAAATTGGTATGGGATTTTTCTTGTATTGTGTTTTCACTTTATTACTGCTTGAAGTGCTGCATAAATACTTTACACATTGCCTCTAAGTTACACCTGATTGCTTGGTGTCCAGGTACCAGAGGATTAAGCACAAGTAAATTTGGGTTTGACTTGTGGCTTCACTCTGACAAGAATTGGGGTTGCGGGTGCAGGTGGAAGGTCATTTGGGGCAGAACAAGACCTTTGACAGGCTTGTCACCCACGTTTACTGGCCTCAAATGAGGAAGGCCTCAGATGTGTCCTACAGGTCCTGTCCTACCTGCCAGACCAGTGACAAGTCAGGAGGGAAGTGCAAGGATCCCCTGCAATCTTTTCCTATCATTGGCACCCCCTTTGAAAGGGTGAGCATCGACATTATTGGGCCTCTGGAATCCAAGGCAGCCGTGGACAACAGGTTCATCCTGGTCTTGGTGGCGCATGCCACCCGGTACCCGGGTGCTATCCCTCTGAAAACAGTGACTGCACACGCAGTGATGGCGATCTTTACACGAGTGGGCTCTCCAAGGAGGTGGTGTCAGTCTGTGGTACCAAATTCATGTCAGGGTACATGAAGGCAATATGGAAGGAGTGCTGGATAACATACAAGTTTTCTATTCCTTACCTCCCTCAAACCAATGGGCTTGTTGAGTGGTTCAACAGGATCCTAACAGGCATGATAATGGGCCAGTCGGATCCCTTGAGGTGGACGTGGGATGTCCTCCTGCCATGCCTTTTATTTGCCTTGAGGGAGGTACTTCAGAAGGGATATGGCTCCAGCCCCTTTTAACTTTTGTACGGGGAACCTGTGACGGACCTCTCATCATGGTGAAGGAGGGCTGGGAGCAAGCTCCCAGGAAGGCCCCCAAGTATGTGGTCAGCTACATGCTGTCACTGCATAACCAGATGAAGTGCTTCTGGAAGCAGGCGCAGGAAAATCTAGAAGCCAGCTAGGCGGACATGAAACAGCAGTATGACCAGAATTAACCCTGGCCGTTAAAATCCGCTCCACTCGCGGAGTTTGCGGATTTTCAGCAACTCCGCGTTCCGCGTAGAACACGGAGTTACCGAAAACTCTGCGATTCACGGCGTAGCAGAGTTTTTTTCTTGTTCGCGCATTCAAAATGCGTTTTCGCGTGCGCGGTAGCGACATACGGGGATCTCTGTGTTCGCCGACGAGATTTCCTATCCGTTCGCGTGCGCCACGAGATTTTGGTAGCCGGCTGCGCAATCCCGCGAGAGTGTGTGATCGCGAACACATCAGTTGGACGCGCCATCAGAGATCCGGCGGAAGTTCGGTGAAGATCGCGATGCCGAACACGCAGAAATTGCAATCTGGAGAAGAATATCTCTCGAGCAGCATAAAACCTTCTCGAAAATGATGATTTGGATGAAAAAAAACTCCTCAGATTGACATTTGGCTGTACTTATTTGTGCAAGGTGTCCTTTTTCTTTTTTTATTTCTTTTTTTAAGGGGAAGGAAGTGCCCCAGAGTCTCCAACTTCCAGTTCCTGTCCAGCAGGCTCCTCCCAGTGCTTTGTCCATGTCCTGTTCACTTTTCATTTGGATTTGGAGCTGGAAGGATCACTCTTTGTGCCTGCTGCATCATATATCATTGGATTTGAGGACTTTTAGATTGAGATTTACAAGTAAGTTGGAGAATTGGTGTTGTTTGTTTGATTGGGGCATTGCACCTACATTTTTTGGTACTTTTCATTGTTTTGTTTAGAATTTATTGTTGTGGGTGGTCTGTAGTTTCAGTAGGGGCCTAGTTGTTTTTCTTTGTATGTAATTTTCCTAGTAGTTTTGTTTTATAAAGGAAACATGTTGCAAAGTTCACTAATTTTTCTCCAACTTTTGCAATCAATTTGCAATATTTATTTAATTCACTAGTCCAGTAGTCTGGCCCAATAAATAGGCCTTTCAGCCAGTATGCCCAGAGCTACTCATGGGTGCATGAAACAACTGTTTCTGTGGTGTCTGTTGAATTTAAACATCATTTAGGGCATGGATGGCATTGGATTGAATAGCAAAAAGTCTTTTTTTGGGGGTATTTCACTTTTTTGGTGTGTGTTAAATAAATCCCTTTGTTCTGTTGGATGTGTGTGTGTGTGGTGCGGTTGTTGTGTAACTTGCAAACCTTTTTTAGCCCTGTGGATTTTCGTTTTTGCAATTATTTTGTATTAAAGCTATGTTGTTTAGCATGCCTCCTTTGTCTGGCCATATATAGGCCTGCTTGAGTTAATTATTTTCCAGGCCTCCTGCTTGTTGTGACTGTGAGAGACCATGTGGCTGGTGGCCATTTTGTGGTGGTAGTTTAGTAGTGTGCTGTTTTTGCCATATAGGCCTGCATGTCTTTTTGTTCCTCTTGGCTTATGCTTCTTGTTGTTGTGGCCTGGCCATGTGGCTTGCGGCCATTTTGTGAAGCCAGGCAGTGTGCTTTTGCCTTAGACCTCCATCATTGTCTGTCTTCCCTTTCTTGTTGTTGTGGGTGGCCTGGCCATGTGGCTGGCGGCCATTTTGTGGAGCCAGGAAGTGTGTTTTTGCCATAGGCCTGCATTGTCTGTCTTCCCTTTCTTGCTGTTGTGGGTGGCCTGGCCATGTGGCTGGCGGCCATTTTGTGGAGTCAGCCAGTGTGCTCTTTGCCATAGGCCTGCAAGCTTGTGGCCTAGTCTGCCAATAGGCCTTTCAGCCAGTGGGCCCAGAGCTACTCATGGGTGCATGAAACAACTGTTTGTGTGGTGTCTGTTGAATTTAACATCATTTAGGGCATGAATGGCATTGGATTGAATTGCAAAATGTGTTTTTTTTGGGGTATTTCACTTTTTTTTCATGTGTATTAAATAAATGCCTTTGTTGGATGTGTGTGTGGTGTGGTTGTACGTGTGTTGTGTAACTTTCCAACCTTTTTTAGCCCTGTGGATCTTCGTTTTTGCATTTTTGCATTAAAACTGTGTTGTTTAGCAAGCATGCATCCTTTGTCTGGCCAGGCCTGCTTGAGTTCATTGTTTTCCAGGCATCCTGCTTGTTGTGACTGTCAGTGACCATGTGGCTGGTGGCCATTTTGTGGTGGTAGTTTAGTAGTAGTAGTGTGCTGCTTTTGCCATATAGGTCTGCATGTCTTTCCTTTGTTCCTCTTGGCTTACGGCTTCCATACCCTTTGCCAGCTGCAGCTCCCTGAATGACGTGATGCGCAAATTAATGCCAAACAGGTTCCACTTCCATTACATTTGTATTTTTGTTTTTGTTCTTCTTCTTCTTTCCTGTCCTTCCTGAGTGTACACAGTATACCATGGAAGCCCTTGTTGTCAAAGTCTCACAAATGGCTACAATGTTGTTATGTTTCTTTAATAACTGAGTTAATAAAATGTAATAATATAACACTAACAAGTGTGGCCACCACACACTAAGTTATATATTATATTTGTTTGCTTGTACTAGTATTAATTGAACTACAACAACAAATGCAACATTTCACTGATGTTCTTCTGGCTTCTTTTTTTTTTTTTTATTCTGTTTATTAAGAGCTTGTAAGTACAATAGTCACTCCCCACAGGGAGCCATCAGTATCAGCAAAGCGTGTATCAATACAAGCAAGTTTTGAAGGTGAAAAACACATCTATGATATGAGAAGTCAACATTACATGAAGCTCAAGGAGCCAACAACCCGCCCCACCCAACTCCCCCCCCCCCCTTCTCGGCACTTACGAGGATGTGGCGTCTCATGGACAATGAAAGTTAAAATAATATATAGGTACACATTCGGCAATTCAAACAGAAGAGTATACATGCAGGTCCCCAAGACGGTGCAACTGTGTATGTAAAACAAATGAGGAATCAGGTACAGAAATAAAAAGAGGATAGAGCACATCACTAATCAGGGTGACTCAGTAGATACATGGTGAGCGGGGCCCAGAAGTCCTTTGCCGGGATGACTCAGGTAATTCTGCCGCATAGGTCTCCAACTGTTCCCTGCAGTAGGTCAGGTCCCGGACCCACCTATGGATCGTAGGGAGTGCCTTGGCACCCCAGCACTGCGCCACAGCTCGCTTGGCCAATAAAGTCGCAACTGCCACCAGTCGCCGGTTACACGGTTTCAAGGACTTGACGTCACCTAGCAGACACACTTACGGCACACCCCGCACAGGTTCAAGTGCCACATCTGTCAGTATACCCACAACTTTAGTCCAAAAGGCAGCTACCCCTGCGCATTGCCAAGCCAGATGCAAGAAATCAGCGTCCGCCTGCCCACACCGCACACAACAAGCAGCATCGCGCAAGCCAAATTTCCATAGTTGCAATGAGGTGTAGTACAGTTGATGTAGGAATTTAAAATGAATAATGCGCAAGTTACAGTTGGCAGTTAAACGTCCAGTTAGCTTGCAGCAAAACTGCCAGTGGTCCAGCGGTAGGGTGTAACCCAACGCAGTATTCCATTTAAGATATGAGGGGTGCTCCCCGGGCTCCACTTCACGCTTGGATGCAGCATATAATTTAGTAATCAGCCCCTTGCGCTCCTCGCCAGCCAGCACCGGCTACAGTGCTCGCAACGTGCGAGGTTCAGCAGGGTAATCAGGGTATAGCTCTTTAACTGCCTGTCGCACCCTCACATATGTAAAACTTAACATCAGGCCATGAGTCCGGCCTACCTGCACCTCTGTCAGCAAACGAAATTGACCCTGCTTATACAAATCACCCAGTGTCAGTACGCCGGCAGATCACAGCGCACACAAAGCCGATCGTTCCTGTGCCGCCGAAATGTCTGGGTGCGCTGCTATTGGCAGTCGTGGGGCATAAAGATATGAAAGCTGTGCCCATTTAGCGAGAGTTCGCCAAGCCCAGGCTGTACACAGCACCGGGCTAATCTCTGCCCTGGGGCCACCACTGCCGCCCATCAGCGCCGTTGCCACAAGCGGCAGGGGAAGAACCGCATCCTCCTCTATCGCCGTATGCGGCAGAAACCTCTGGGGGAAGAACCAATAATGCGCAAAGTGTGCCTGAGCGCATAAATAGTAGAGACGCATATCTGGAGCTTCAAAGCCACCAAGATCAAACGGAAGAGTAAGTACATCCCAGCTACAGTGAGGTTTCTTGCCCCCCAAACGAACGACAGTAAAGCTGACTGCAGCGCTTTAAAAACAGACATGTTCAGGCGGATGGGAATATTAACAAAAAGATACAACAGCTTAGGTAAGATAGTCATTTTCATAACTGCGATGCGATCTGCAAGTGACAGGGGCAGCCGGGCCAGCGCTCAGCTTTATCTATAAGTTGTGAGTTGGTGCGACCATAATTCATGGAAATAACCTGCGCGGGGTCCCTGTGTAACCAGACACCCAGGTATTTCACTGGGTCACGGGTCCAGGACAGGGGGAAATCTAGCTCAAACTCGCAGGTACCAGACGTCAGTGGAAATACCGTAGACTTAGCCCAATGAATCCCTAGGCCCGAGAATCCCTCGAATTTGACATACTCACGGAGCATCTCATGCAAGTAGGTGGCAGGCTCGCGGACGTATAATAGCATATCGTCTGCGTATAATGATACAATAAGCGGGCGCTGTCAAAAACGCAATGCAGCCGATGCATGTAGCTGGCGCAATTTGCATGCGAGGGGTTCCAGAGCTAATACAAAGAACATTGGGGAGAGAGGGCAACCCTGCCTTGTTCCCCTGCGAATAGAAAAGGTCGCAGACACCCACCCATTGACACGAACCCTGGCTACCGGCTCAGTGTAGAGGACCCTGATCCACTGAAGGAAGAACGGAGGGAAGCCCATTCTAGTAAGGACTGTAAACATATAAGCCCATTGAAGGGAATCAAAGGCTTTCGCTGCGTCAAGTAGCACAGCCACCGCCTGAAAATCTGAGTCAAAATAATGGAGAGTAGCAAAAAGCGTGTGCAGGTTGTGTGTGGTGGAACGAGCGGGTACATATCCTGACTGATCAGGTAGCACCAGCAGCGGGACCAGCGGCTGTATGCGGAGGGCAATCATCTTAGCCAATATCTTGGCGTCGATATTAATAATCGAGAGGGGCCTGTAGGAGTCACAGCGATTAGAAACCTTGTCGGGCTTCAATAACATAACTAAGAGAGCTTCTCTTAAGGAGGGCGGTAGGCGGCCAGTATCGTACACTTCCGTGTAGACCGCCAGCAACCTGGGGGCCAAATCGTCCACAAATGTCTTATAAAATTCACTGGGGAGCCCATCAAGACCCGCAGCCTTGCATGTAGGAAGGGACATAATGGCAAGCTTTACGTCCTCCACATCAAAGGGCTGCGTAAGATATTCCCTATGGCCTGAGGACAGCCACCCGAGAGCAACGTCATCCAGGTAGGAGTGCAGTGCATCTTGCTGTACCTCAGTGATATTGTCATAGAGGCTAGCGTAAAAACTCAATATGGTCTCACTAATATCCGCAGTGGTATGTTGCGCCTCCCCCGTTTCATCAAGTATTTCAGTAATGCGCTCTTGGCGCAGCAAGCTTCTGAGCGAGCGACTCGGTCTCCCCCCTTCACCGTAATATCGTGCTATACTGCGTCTGGACCTGTGGATCATCTCCTGATCTACTGTATCATTGTGTTCAGTAACCAGCTCACGGATCGCGGACAGCATCACGGGGGAAGTGTTTGCGTCATAGTCACGTTCTAGAGTGGAGATTTCGGTAGCCAGTCTGTGAATCCTGCGCCTGAGATCTCTCAAAACGCCAGCCTGCGCACTCATGCACACCCCCCTGATGGTTACTTTAAATGCCTCCCAGAGGACGCCAGCACTATCCACGGAGCCTTCGTTTTCCTTGAAGAAGTTGTGAATAGCTTCCCCAATCGTATGTTTGAAAACAGAGTCAGTTAAGGAAGATGGCTGCAGCCGCCAAGCGAACCGTGGCCTCTCGCACGCAGGGACCTGTAACTCTAGGAGCACAGGAGAATGGTCCGAGAGCGTCCGGGCCATATGGCGTGCCTCAGTTGCCCAAGTACACACAGTCTCAGTCGTCAGCCAAAAATCCAAGCGAGACCAGGTCCCATGCACAGAGTTAACAAAGGTACTCTCACACACCCCAGGGTGTCGCAGTCGCCACACATCCCTCAAGCGGCCCGCATCCATCAGCCCCAATAGCATCTCGGAAGCAAGCTTAGGCCTTAGTGTCTCACTACCCTTGCGATCCAGAGTAACATCCAGACAAACATTAAAATCTCCACCCCAGATTATCTCCACCTCTGGAAAGTTCGTAATGCGGCGCCACACATCCGAGAAAAAAGCTGGGTCATCCACATTTGGTCCATACACATTCACCAATAACACATTGGAGCCGCCCAAAAGCCCATGCACCAACACAAGCCGGCCAGAGTCATCAGTTTCAGTGGGAATAATAGAGAATGGTACCCCCGTTTGACCAAAATCATCACCCCACGTGCATAGCTGGAAAAGGAAGAAGCCACATGTACCCCCGCCCACCGACCACCCACGTTCTTTTCGGACAGTTTCGTGAGATGTGTTTCCTGTAAATAGGCTACCTGAACGTCCATCCTATCTAGATAAGCAAAAACAGAACAAATCTTTTTTGGGGTGTTCAAGCCCCGGACATTCCAAGTCAAGTACCGCACCTTACCGCTCATGAGAGCATGAATCGGGGAACATACCTAACAATGGAATGCAAGGAAGACATATATCCAAACATACAAATAAAAAATGGAGATACCACACCCATAAACTGCATGTGCCAAGCAGCCCCCCTCACCTCCCACCCCCCGACCCCCCTCCCACTTCAGCGTCCCCAACTCACCAAAGCCATCCCAGCGTCCTTCCACCCAACCCCAACTAAGAACAAGGAAAACAAAGTAGTGATGGGGTACTCCCATTGGGAGGCGTCAGAGTGCTACTAGCCTCCAAACAAGTAGGAGGTGGCTGAGCAGAACAAGCACCTGTGCCTGATCTAAGTGCATTGCAAATACGTGCCGAGGCAAGCAAGGTATACAGATATAAAGATTAAAAAAAATGTCCACCTGTGAATGAGAGAGATTAATACCGTATACAAATCACAACATTGCATATGGCAACAGGGAAGGTCGCCCAATCAGGTACATGACATCCCAAAGGAGCAAAATGTCTTATCCAATCTTACTGGTCCTCAGTCTCGGATAGCGTCTGGGATTCGCGTCGCCGTCTCTTTAGGTGTTTTGCATGCTCCAGGGCAGCCTTGGGATTAGTGAAAATCTTAAAGTCTCCATCGGGGCCTATTTTCAAACGAGCGGGATAAAGCATTGCGTATGGGACTCCCTCAGATTGTAAGAATTTTTTAACAGCACCGAATTCTCTCCGCGCCGCCTGCACGGAAACAGTAAAGTCTGGGAAGAAGGAGAGTGTGTTGCCTTGATGTTCGAGAGTTCCCTTGTCCCTGGCCATGCGCAAGATAATGTCGCGGTCCCTATAGTTTAGTACTCGCGCAATGACAGGGCGTGGTGGGGCGCCAGGGATGGTCGTGCTGCAAGGGAGCGATGGGCCTGCTCTATAATAAACATGGTGGAGAGTTGTTCAGTACCAAAGATGTCCTTGATCAGGTTTTCAACAAAGGTCTCCATTTTACCTACATTGGTCGATTCCGGCAGCCCCGTAATACGAATATTGTTTCGTCTGGAGCGAGCCTCCAAATCCTCATTTTTGGCCTGTATGAGGGAGAGTACCTTTTCCATATTTAACGACTTCCCTGTGACGTCACTCAGACCGTCCTCAGCTGCAGATACCCTTTTCTCCACCTCACCCATGCGAGTGTTCTGTTTTTCAAGCTGGGAGGACATGTGGTCAAGACGCTGGTGCACAGCCGCCATTGTACCCTCGATGGCGTGGAGACTACGCTGCATAGCCAATAGCGTTGTTTCTATAGTGGAGGGTCCGCCATCATGGGCATCCGCCTCGGAATCAGAAGCCGCCTTTTGTGGTGTTTTGGAGGGCTTGCGTGCCTCAAACGTGAGGCGAGGTTGGGACTTATCAGTCAGGCCCATAGTACCAGCAAGGAGAGTCAAGCTGTCGCAGAGAACAAGAGAGGAGAGGATCCCAGAATGGAAGGTCCTTAGGCCCAGGGTAATAGTGGTAGTCCGTGCTGCAGGTCATTTCGTAGGCCCAAGGAGCCCCTCAAGCCACGCCAAGCACACCTACCTCTGCCACAGGAGATTGAGGGCCTACCCTGCGCAGTGATATAGAAATATGGGCCTGAAGTCTCAACCAGGTCCGAACCAGGCCAACGTAATTTCAACCTTTACAGAGCCCAGTAACTAACACTGTGTCAGGGCACAAATCACAGTGGTATAGGGACAGACGAGTTCCGCAAGGTCGGGCACGCATAGGAGGAAGATGGACCCAGTCCACAAATGGGGCGGCAATCCGATGAAACCGCAGAGAAACGACGACAGGCAGCGCACAGAAATGTGAGAGGTATACAGGCAGCAGTGAAATGGAGGCAGCTCATCAACACACAGAACAGGAACCTCGTCAGCAGGGGGGCGAAAACTGATGGGCTGTGGTGCGTGTCCTGATTTGCGCCGATAGTCAGCGTAGGCCCAAAGAACCAGCAGAGACGTCTCCAGGCCTCCAGGCAACGCGCCCCAGACTGAGGCGTACGGAGCTGCAACGGTGCGCAGCCAGGACCCAGGGATGTCACTACAGCCGCCCGCGCTCCCCAGCACCCGGCAGCAGCGCACCGGCCACGATCCGCACCAGGCCCACACCCGCCTCCACAGGAACAGGCCCGACGCAGGCCACGCACCACTCACCGCTACCAGCACCGGGGGCCCGGGGTCGGCGTCCGTCCCTGCCGCCACTCACTGCCGGAGACCTCTGCGACACGGGCCCAGAGCAGGAACAACAGGATCGATGCCTCCCAAACAGCCGCCGTCCGTCTCCGGGAAGCCGCAAGCACCAACTGGAAACAGTAGAGGCCGCCGGACTCAGAGCCCCGCGGGCGCCGCCATTTTGTGGCCGGACGGCCGTGGATAGAAATGGCAAGAACACCGCGTCCACAGCAGGCAGAGGCAATTTGAGAACACCCGATGAAGCAGGGGAGTCTCACTCACAGGTAGCACCCTTTATTGCCTCCAGATGGCAAGTTTTTCAGGCGGATTTTAGTCGGATCGCGGCTCAGCCGGGCAGAGCCTCCCTAGGGTGCGGCCATCTTGCCGTGTGCCCTCTAGCGCCCCCCTTCTGGCTTCTTTGCTTTCTTTTAGGTGCACAAAAGACTGAGGAGGAGGTGTCATCATCATCATCACCCATTGAACTGCCAGACAGAAGTCCTGCTGCGCACGTCACGTGACGTGTGACTGACCACAGACATCTCTGCAACTTGTGCAACTGCGTCCTGCTGACATCTGAAGAAGATGGCCCCAAAGAAAGGTACCAGGTCCTCCAGTACAAAGAAAGTTGCCAGTGAGAAGAAGGAACAGAAGAAGGAAGAAGTGGCACTTACCAAGAAGACTGGTGTGCCGCCCGGGATGTTTTTTGGGAAACAAAAAATTAAACCTGCAGCAGCGGTGTCCGGGGAGCAAGCTGGGAGCAGCACCTCTGCATCAGTGGGCCCACCCCACCAACCTAGGCCCAAGCCCATGAATGTCGCAGAGGCAGCCAGTCTAAGTGCGCAAATGCCAACGAGCAGTGATGTTGAAATTGACTTATCGTTATCGCAAAGTAGTACCCAATCAACGCAGGAGGAAACTCAGCAGATAAGTGGGCAACCACAGCCTCAACCACAGCCGCAACCACAGCCGCAACCACAGCCACAACCACAGCCGCAACCACAGCCGCAACCACCACCCACAATAGTAGTTGTTCCTCCTGAAGTAGGGGCAGTTCAGGAAATCGAGCTTCCTGCAGAGAAAGAAGAAGAGCAAGCCACTCTTTCAGAAGATCCATTGTCTTCCAGATCCCCAGCAAGGAAAAGGAGGGTTAGTCCATCAACTTCTTCTTCAAGCCCCCCTTCTGATGATCTAGATGCCACTTGGAAGCCACCAGCTCAGTCTGAGAGTGAGGCACGCCACAAGACAGGGCTAGGGAAAAGGAAGGTTCCAGAAAGCCGTAGAGTTATGGAGGTAGATGTAGAAGAGGAGGATGATGACGAGCTAGTCATCATGAACATCACTCCCGCCCAAGTGAGTAAGTAAGTAAAAAATTTATTGTTTTTGATTAATTAAAACCATTACAAAAATATATTCTGATAAAACATTTTGGTAAATTGACTTCTCGATCGGTACTCTGTTAAAATGTTTTATGTGTCAAGACATACATGAGTAATTTAAAAGTGCAGAGTATCCATAGTTCATATTGCTCGGAGCCTCTGGGGTCTATACGCAGGTTGCAGTACCACTGGTCCTTTGCTTGGATGCTACTAGAAGCAGGAACTTAACAAGCTTCCCATTTAGTTGTGGGTCCCTTGGGTTGAAGCATGCAAGTACTGCTTGTCTCCGGGTACGTATGCCTCGTTCATTAAAATGGGTTTTTAGGAGGCCTACCCTTTCCTCTTTTAGCTTGATGCAGGAGCATATTATATGTTCAATGTCCTCATTTCCAACTCTGCATAGCCGGCATGAGTTCCCGTAGTTTTTTCTCAGTCATGGTGGAAGATGAGGTATGGCTGGCAGGATTCCTAACCTGTGTTTTAGAAAGGCTTCTTTAGACTTCCTAGAGTACCCCAGTTCACAGTATGCCTGTGACCCAAATGATTTGTAGCTGCACAGAGTCATCCATGCATGGCTCCTGTGTGCAAAGGCGGCTTTGTCTTCTGTGAGAGAAAGTTTCTTGATAACCTTATTTACGATGTGCTTAAAGTGCAAGTGCGTTGTTGGGATTTCCCATAGGTCGGCTAGTCCAGTAATGGCCAGTGATTCCTTCAAATATGCTTTAGCCGGCGAGGTGGATGTGCTGCACAGTTCCTGCCAGAGCTGGTGGTTCAATATGTTCCTGGCGGAGTTCTTAATTTTATGCCAGCACTTGATGTACGAGCCCCGCATTGCGAGGAGTTGCTTCGTTAGACCAAGCTCGAGCCGAATCTGTGCTGGCGAGGTGTATGGTGGGAGGTTTAGTATTACTCTGTATGCTTTTGCCAAGGTGGTATCCAGCAATGAAGCGTCCCTGCCTCTCAGTACCTCGCTGCCGTATGTAACTGATAATGGAATTTTTGCTTGCGCAACACGGAGAAGTGGGGCGAATGTTGGTCCTGTCAATTTTGTTTTGAGTTGCCTTAGCGTTGTTGCGATCGCCATTCCTTTCCTCTTGTTGGCCTTAAGCTGGTTTGCGAATCGGCCCCCCTTGTCGATCATGACACCTAGGTACTTATACACATCGCAGTTCGCAATTGCAGTTTTTCCAAGCGACCAAAAGTGGGACCGTTTTTTTCCATTTATTGTCAAAGTTTTAGTTTTGTCGATGTTAACTTCTAGATAGTTCTCATCAGCGTACCCATGCAGTGTGTTGAGTAGCCGTTGTAGACCTACTTGGGTGTGGCTAGTTAGAATGACATCGTCCGCATAAGACATGCTGGAAATTGTTTTTCCTCCTATTCAAGGGGCGTGCGCATTGCAAGCAGTGAGGGCTATTGTCAAGTCTATAAAGGTTAAAGAGAAAGGGTGCGAGAACGCACCCCTGCTTAAGGCCTTTAGTTGTTTGTATACGCCTCGACAGATGGGAGCCATTGCCGAGCTTGACCTGTATCCACGTGTTGGAATGTAATTCTATTAGGAGATTCAGGAGGGACGGAGGAACCCCCCCAGGGAGCCAGTTTCTTCCAGAGGTTAGCTCGGTTGACATTGTCGAACGCCACCTTAAAATCCACAAAGCAAAAGTGGAGAGTTTGTTTGGTTAGAATTGCTTTATCGATAAGTAATGACATTGCTAAAAGGTTGGTTGTTGTTCCAGTCTCTCTACAGAACCCTGTTTGGCTAGGGGGAATTATATTTTGCTCTGTTGCCCATTCTTGTAGCTCAGTAAGTAGGTTCCCTGCAAAGTATTTTGCCTCTACATCCAATAGTGCAATTAAACGGTAGTTTTTTGGTAGGGTTTTGTCCCCCGCTTTATAAATTGGTGATATGAGGGAGCCCTTCCATGATGTGGGCAAACACCCAGTCTGCCTAGCTGAGCTGAAGATAGGAGCTAGGGTTTCTGACCAGTATTCTGGGTCCTGTTTAAAAAGAGCTGTCGGAATCCCATTTGGCCCAGGTGCACCATCCTTCCTCCCTTTGCATATTTGTTTCCTGATCATGACGGCATCGATTTCAATATCCTCGACCTCGTCAGTCATCACAGTTTGAAATTGAGATACAAGCTGGTCATCCTTAGTGATGTTTAATCCAAATACCTGTTGATTGAAATGACGTTCTAAAAAGGATGTCCAGTTGTTTTCTGTTATATGTGTTGTTAGACCACCATGTGCCGGTTGTAGGAATTTATTTATCGTTGCCCAAAAACGGGCACTGTTATTTCTTTTGGAATCATGATGGAGTTTAGCCCAGAGTTCGTTTTCTTGTAATTTTCTTATGTCCCATTTAAGTTTCCTAAGTTCAGCCTTGCTCTTGCGGAGCTGTTGGTGTAAGTCCTTGTCCCCCGGCCGTAACCTCAATGTCCTTAGTGATTTGTTTATAGCTTTTTTAAGGCTTTTCAAGGTCGCCCTTTATGCGCTCGTGGCTTTCCCTGCGACTGTTGGATCGTTGGGCAAGAAGTGTCGAACCACAGATGAGTAGGAATTTGAAAACATGACCGTGAAGGTTTCCCATATGTATCTGTGGTTTCCTGTGGGGTGGTTAAGCTCATTTAGTTGTTGTTTTGCTGCCAGGAGCACCTCCCTGGAATTTGCTATAGATGACTTGATTCTTTTAAGGTTTATTGTGTGGCATGCATGCATTCTGACTGGGTTTGGGATTGATTTATCTGGTAGTGCACAAATTGAAATTTCCTGAGGCCGATGGTCACTATCCCCTTTGTCTCCTAGGCAATAGCCTATTATGTGTTGGAAGAATGAGAGAGACACTAGGGTGTAGTCAATTGTGGAGGTTATATGGCCTGAGTGAAATGAGGCGGCCGGTGGGGAGTCATCCACAAATCTGCCATTTAGCACCCTTAGGCCAATGTTCTCCAGGTCTTCTAGCAGCTCTGAGACGCCCTTAGTTGTTCTTCCTTGAGCGCTATGCGATTGAGTTGGAATGTTCCAATAAAAAGACTGGGCTTGAATGTCTTCATTTGGGGTGGTACCTAATATGTGTTGATTGAAGTCACCTGACAAAAGTTTGGAGTCAGGTGACTCATCAGTTGATAAAGGTGTTCAATCAATGTTTTTGAATCCTGTTTTTTCTTTTTCGGATTTAGGTGCCCCAGTGGAGATGGAGACCGACATTATTACCCCATCCCAAATTGCTGTGAGGGATGTGGCACGGATACCACCAACACAGGTAACACCACCTCCAGCTTCCATATTTGCATTTGCAAAGGCCCGGCAGGGACCTACATCCAGCACAACCACCACCTCAGTAGGTAGTGGTATTGTACAGAGTCAAATTCCAGACACACCCTCCAGATCATCCGGCATTCCAAGTGGCACCTCCTGCAGCGCAAGAAAGTTCACCTCCCCAGTTTGGGACTTCTTTTCGGTTAGCAGTAAGGAGGAGAACGTTGCTCTATGCTCAATTTGTCGACAGCGTGTTAGTCTGGGTAAGCCTGTTACAAACTATGGTACCGGAGGCCAAACAACCCATCTGAAAGAACACCACTTGATCCAGTGGGAGGAACACCTTAAAGGCCAAGAAAAAAGTAAAACTGCACCCATTGCTGTTGGTGTGGATGAAGAAGTAGAAGAAGATATGATTGCGGTGGAAGGTGAACAAGAGGGAGACATTTTCTCTGGTACACAAAGTAGCCCTGTCCCCAGCAGTGCACTACCACCCACATCGTCATCATCCTCAGCAACATCTCAGTGGCACCGCAGTAAGAGTCAGGCTGAGCCTGAGACACCAAGGCAACAGAGTACCGCAATGAAAAAAAGTGAGTCGTTGAGCCTCACAGAATCTGGGTTCAAGAAGTCACCTGCATCAGCGGCAGCAGAAAGGAAAAAAATCCAGCCTACCATTGTCAGCATGTTTTGGTCGGAGGGGCAGTACGAACGCAACCACCCAACGGCACATTTGTACAATGCGAAGCTGCCGAAAATGTTAGTGCTGGACCTTCTCCCTTTTTCTTTTGTGGAAGGGGTGGGTTTTCTGGAATTTGTGACAGCTATCTGCCCAAAATGGAAGTTTTCCCAGCCAGTCCTATTTCGCCAGATTTGCTGTCCCAGCACTACATCACGACGTGCTGGAATTGCTTGGACCAGCTTTGCAGCAGAGTGCTGTTCACAATATCCACCTGACAACAGACATGTGGACGAGTTGCCAAGCCACTGATTACATGTGCATCACTGCACACTGGATCTCTTTTGTGGGTGTTAGAGAAAAGATAACTGCAGCAGGTGTTGTTGACACTGCTGAGATTTTTAATGCCACTCGTAAACATGCAACTGTAGCCATGTTCGCCATGGAGAAATCTCATACTGCTGCAAACATTTTGGAAGAGTTTAACAGCAAAGTCTTTGAATGGCTGCACCCAAGAGGGCTTAACATTGGTTTTGTTGCCACGGACAATGGCAGTAATATAGTTAAGGCCATGGGCGATGGTGGCTATTTCAGGGTCCTGTGTTTGGCGCACTGCATTAACATCATTGTTCAAGACTTTCTGAAAAAAGAATACCGAGTCAGCAACTTACAGACCACCTGCAGAAGAATATGCACACATTTCAGCCATTCTTTTAAAGCCCGGAAGCAGCTGAGGATCATTCAACGTGAGCATAGAATGCCAGTCAAAGCACTCATCCAGGAGGTGCCAACACGTTGGAACTCAACTTATTACATGCTTGAACGTCTGTTTGAGCAGTACAGACCAATCAATGACTATGTCATGCAAAGACTAGGGGATGCTACTGTGAAAGGCATGAACGTTGAGATGGACCAACGGGGCCTAGTTAAATGCCTGACAGAGATGCTACTTCCTTTCAAGCTCTTCACACGTGAAGTCAGCAAGGAGGACTGTACTATGGGCCAAGCTATCCCATTGTTGCACAAGCTTGAGCAACAGCTGAAGGCGGTGTCTGACACGTACGCAGGTGTGGAGGAAAAAAATGAAGCATATGAATTGGTGCAGAGCTTAGCACTTCGCTTAGCTGAAAATACAAGGGTGCAAACTAAGATTGTGTCAGACAAACATTACATTTCTGCCACAATTCTGGATCCACGGTACAAATCAGCACTGAACACTAAGACATTAATTCCGTTTTCAGAAGTGGATGTTGCCCAGTACAAAACTTGATAGCTGAGGCAGCCAGTGACTTGGAAAAAGAACGGCTGGTAATTAAAGGCCCGCTACTCCAATCCACAACAAGTACTGCAGCAGGGCATCCGGCGTCAAGTTTAACTTCAGAGCCTGGGGGCAGTGCATTTGGCTCACAGCAGTCACCAACACTCTCAACCACAGCAAGAACAGGATTATCAGCCCCAGTAAAATCGGCACAGGATTGGTATCTACAGCAAGGGCTTGTTAGGTCCAGTGCTGATGCAAAGGCAAAAGAGGCCCAGCAAAGCGTAGCACCCCTGAGCATTGAGCGGATGGTCCAGGCCTATCTGGATGACCCAACAGAGGTCTACATTGATCAAAACCCATTGGTGTATTGGTATGGGAAAAGGCGCCTATGGCCAGTCCTCAGCACGCTGGCGATAAACTATCTGGCTTGCTCTGTCGCAAGTGTCTCTTCTGAGCGTGTTTTCAGTGCTGCTGGTGCCATTGTAACAGTGAAAAGGACCAGTCTCTCACCCAAAAACGTGGAGAGGTTAACCATGATCAAAATGAATCAGCACTTTATACCACCGGAGTACAAAATACATGAAACACAGCAGGAAGATGAGGACAGCGACTTAGGTGACGGAAGTAGTGTGTTAGATGACCTACTTCTGGTTGAACCACCAGAGTTTGAGGACAAGCTCTACTTCCCTGACAACTAGGCTTTCAACTTGTTACTTTCTTTCTTCCTTATTTACTTTTATTATTTGTGTGTGTCTCTGTGTTTCTGGTTCGAATCACAACAAAACCATCACCACCGTCTTCTCTTTTTATTGCCATATTGGAGTTGCAGCTGTGTGCATTTACGTCCACTCCTCCGAGTCCTGCTCCATCCTCCTGACTCGCCCTAAATCCATTTCCCTCAAGCCAGACATTGGATGGAGAATAGTACAAGAAATGTTGCCTCGTCGAGTCCCTCCAAAAGAAGTGGAACATGATGACTATAGCTATCTTCCTTTCCGAGCCGAGAGAGGTTGCCCCTTAACTTAAGATGAGAAGGAACAGGTAATGATGTCATGCATTGGAAGCTGACTCTGAGTGATTGGTATTTGTGTTGTTGTTGTTGTTTGTTGTGCATGAAGTGAAGTCAAAGTGTACTAGTATTTAATCTACACACTAAAAGTGACTCACTCAAGTCAATGTTTCCCTTCTTGTTGTTTAATAACAAAATTGTACTTCTTCTACTGCAGGCCGATCCACTGCATTTTTAATATGGAATCTGGACTCACTCAGTACACTACAGACTGAGTTGGACAACACCATGATGATGACCACATAGTATCTTCACAGTCAGTTGGATCGGAGATGATTGATGGAATAACTCAGGGCGTTTCAAATCACGAAGTGGCATAAAAGGTAAACAACTCCAAAACAACCACAGCAGACCTACATGTCTGTGTAGTAGTGGTGGAGTCGAGTAGTCACGATTGTAGTAGTGGTATGACTGACAGCCATGCATTGATTTAGTTACTTACTTTGGAAAATGCTATGTTGCTGTATATGTGTGCTCTGTGACTATCTGCCTGGCCCAGTCAAAATCTAAGCTAAGTGGAGGTTGGGTCGGGCCGTGGGCCTGCTCTGTCCTGTTGCTGTTGTAGGTTAATGCTGGAAACATACAACAGAGTAGACATGATTTAGCCATGCCGCCTCTGAAAGTGTTTGCACTCCTCCGAAATTCATGCTTTTTTTTTCTCCTTGATTTTTCAATATCCCTTTTGTTTTTCCATCTACAATTACAGGCCAGCTTTTACCCTGTGCTAAACAGAGAAAAACAACTCACACTCACCTACCAATCCGCATCTGCCAGGCAGGCAGTGGCACCCAAGATTGACGGGCGCAGCGTCCATGAAAGGGAGGACCAAGAGGAATGCCGAGATGCAACTCCCCAATTTGACCAGGATAACATACAGTAACTTTAGTATCATTCATCATCTTTTAAATAATTTGATTTATTTTTTCTCTCCAATCATTACGACTGTGTGTTTATTGTTGTTGTTATTATGTTTGCTCTTTGCTTATAATTGATCCCTACAGATATTTTTAAATTTTCTTTGCTAAAAGGAAGCCCGGTACAACAGAACATAAAATGTATGTAATTTGGGTCTCTCTGCGGGCAGACAGGCAAGGCAAATAGCATAATAATTAATAGTATACTGCTGCCCTGTACTGTCTACTACTACTCCAGTTAGTAAGTACTACTTATCATCATTAACCATCAAGTCATCATCATGCATGCATTTCCTTTTTCTCCCGTAACAGATATGATGGTCGTCTGGCAAGATTGTGTGTTGTTGTTTGTCTTTGTCAAACCTTTCCCTCAAATACCCCTTCCCAACCATTCATCAAACCCTAACCCTCTTCCCCCGGGCTGTGTGATTTATTTATTGAGGTGTGCCTAAATTAAATTTACACCAATAATTGATCACACACTTGCTGGGGCGGATGTGGTGAAAGCAACACTAACTCAAGGGCCAGGCAGGGCGAGGATCTTCTTCTGCTCTAAGTGTGTATGGGAGGGCAGCCTCCCAGCAGTGAGAAACCAAAATGGCTGTTTGTCACTACCAGGACATGTCACACGCTTAAGGTACATGTCCTACCTTTTACCTACAATGCACCCTGCCCATAGGGCTAGCTAGGGCCTACCTTAGGGGTGACTGACGTGCAGTAAAAGGGGGGTCACAGACATGGCACACACTTTAGGTGTCACGTCACAGCGGCAGTAACACTGCACGCTTAGGCCCTGCAATGGCAGAGGCCTGAGACAGGTTTGAAAGGCTACTTAGGTGGGTGGCGCAATCAGCGCTGCAAGCCCACCAGTAACATTTAATTTACCAGCCCCGGGTATATGAGATACCACTTTATAAGGGACTGACAGGTAAATTAAATGAGCCAAACAGGTGTAGACCAATCTTACCATGTTTATCACAGAGAGCACACGCACTTTACACTGGACAGCAGTGCTAAAGTGCCCAGAGTCCTAAAACCACCAACACCATGTCAGAAAAAAGACTAGGAGGAAGGCAAAAAGTTCAGGGATGACCCTGCAAAAAGGGCCAAGTCCAACAAAACCCTCTTCCAGCCAAAACACAGGGTAGACCAATCACCACCTTGATGGGCTTCCCTGCCTTGGGTGATAGAACACAGACGCGGGCCCGCAACTGCAGGGGCACACTCCAGTTCTACGCCATTCTGAACTCCTGTGGTTCCCTCTGTCAAAGGTCCCAGGACCAACTAAGCTACCCCACTGGTACTCCCTAGTTGTCTGCGGCCAGGACCAGGCCCTAGGCCATCCAGATATCTCCGGTCCTTGCCATCTCACAAAGTGGGGGGCAGTAACCCTGGCACATAGTAACCATTCTCCCCTATTCCTCTCATCAGTGCAGTTCTAAACTGCCACTGATCCTCCAACCTAGGGTCAGCACCCTCAGGCTGACCAGTAGTCACGGGCGAGGCTCTCCTCCCCTACCTCTCCTTCTGGGGTTCTGCACTCTCCTCCTTGGAGAGGCACCCTCAGAACACAACTCTCCCACCAGTTCAGGATCTCTCTCCAGCAACTGGTCTCCCAACCTAGGGTCTAAACCCTCAGGTTGCACCGCGGTCAGAGGCGAGGGATCCCTCCCTCTGCACCCCTTCCAGAGTTCTGCACCCTCCCATCTGGAGTGGTACCCCTGGAAGACAAACAGGTCAGGACACTGCTTACAGATGTCCTTCCCTCCAGGTCTGGCAGAACCTGAACCTGGCCTCCCAACCTAGGGGGTAAACCCCGCGGCTGAGCACTTGCCTGGCATGCCAGGACATCTGGGGACGCACACAGTATCCCCCCGAGGGTAACACATGACTCACGTGTTGTGTGACAGTCTGCCTAGTGCAGATCTCCCGACCCCTGTCCATCTGACAGTGCGCAAAGATCCCCCAGGACAGAAGCGGTGTCACCATGGTCACTCCTAGGAGGCTCAGTACTTCTGGCTGGCCCCTGACCCACTGGTTCTCCCACTGGGGAACACATCCCCCTCTCACCCCTCAATCTGGACTTCTGCACCCTCCACTTAGGAGCGGCACCGCCAGACACCAGAACCACTGGAGCTCTGTTTACAGACGCTCCAGGTTCTCCTGACACTAGGAGATCCCCCTCAAATGGCCTACTAGTACAGCCTAGGCCCCCGACCTGCCGTTCCCTTAGGGAACCCTCCAGGCCCTGAGACTGGGTTTCGGGCACCTTGGGACACAGCCCACACTCACTCCTTCTCCACTGAGACAGGACGTGAGCCCCTACACCCCTCCCACTACACCGGAACCTAGCTGGGCTACTCTGAGCCTCTCCCACCACACAGGACCGGAAGATACCTGAGCCACTCCTTTTAGGATTACTCCCCAATGCCTCTTCAGACCCTCCGTCACACAGCCAGAGGTCTGCCTCCCGTGCAAGCTCCCTGGGATCAGAGAACTCATACTCCAACAGGTGTTGGCGTAACCCTGGAAAACAATTACTGAACATGTGCTCTCTGACAACCAGATTGAACAGCCCTTCAAAATCATTTGCCGTGCTACCCATCACCCAACCTTTCAGTGCATCACAACATTCATCCACAAACTCCCCCAAGACTGGTGAGACAGTTTCCTACTGTCCCTGAACCTCAACCTATACCCTTCAGGTGTTACACCCTCTTCCTGGGAACTAGGTACCACGCTCTGGGATCTGGGAGTGGGACTTCCTGCACTGAACTCCATACTGCTGCCACCACTGGACCCCACCCTCACTGGTGAATCCAGACAACTAAAACTGTACTCAGGGGATAATCTACCCTCCAGAGCTAGTTTCTCCCTGGCGAAAGCCCTCTCAGCCTCCGCCATCCTCTCCTGAGCTAAGACCCTCTCGGTCTCCAGCTTTTTCTCTTCAAGGCCCAACGCCTTGAGACTCAACTCCTGGGCCAACAAGGCCTTTTTCTCCTCCACACCCAGCTGCGCTATCTCCTTGGCATGCTCTAATCTGAGCCTCTCCAAAGCCAGCTGATGCTCCCTTTCTTCCCTCCTATCTACCCACTCCTCTGGGGACAGGGAAAGGGATGGTGCACTGCCCCCGGCACTGGACCCAGCAAGGGACTCCCTATCTATGGGGTCCTCACTATCTACTGGCGTCCCTGCCCTATCATTTTCTTCCTCTTCTTCAGCGTCTTCAGGGCCACCCTCAGACCCACCACCCTCTTGGTGTGCAGCCTGGGCACTCTCCCACTCAGAGTCCTCACATCTCCATGTATCCTGTTGCCATTGTAGCAGGGCTTCCCTAAGGAATAGCTGAGTGTCTTCCCCACTCACTGCTAAGCCTCTCTCATCACAGAACCCCCTTAGCTCCTCTAGACTGTAGTTCAACAGCAACAGATCATATGTGTTAAAGGCAGGTTCCATTCTGGCAAGGCACTTAAACCCACACAAGTACAGCACAAGACTCCCAGGCGTAAGATCTGAAGCAAGAGTACACAATTTGAAAATGACACTTTTAGGAGAAAAAAAAGAAATAAAACTCAGGAAAAATAATCCCCAAACGTGATTCTCTAAATGCAGAGTTTGTAGTGCAACCAGTTTTCGCTGTGGTACTGCGCAAACGCAAGTCCTATCCCACCGCTGCCACCAATGTTAGAAATGGGATTTCTGGTTGGCTAGGAAAAGTGCTTAAGCCAGGCAGAAACCACCACTCTAGTCAGGGCAAGGGAGTTACACACTAAAGATAACCCCTGCTCACCCCCTTGGTAGCTTGGAACGAGCAGTCAGGCTTATCACAGAGGCAATGTGTAAAGCGTTTGCGCAACACACACACAAACAGCAGCAACACACTAGGCACACCACAAAAAAAACTCCACACAAGGTTATATAAAAAATAGCCTTTGTATTATACAAAACACATTACGATCATAATCACACAATATACACTGTGCCAACTGGCACCAGGTAGAAATTTACAGGGGATTATATACATGACAGGGCCAATCGGGCCACTATCAGAACCTTTAGAAAGCACTAGTAGCACATTGTTAGAAATGGTATTTCTGGTTGGCTAGGGCAAGCGCCTAAGCCAGGCAGAAACCACCACTCTAGTCAGGGCAAGGGAGTTACACACTGAAGATAACCCCTGCTCACCCCCTTGGTAGCTTGGCACGAGCAGTCAGGCTTATCCCAGAGGCAATGTGTAAAGCGTTTGCGCAACACACACACACACACACAGCAGCAACACACTACAAAAAAAACTCCGCACAAGGTTATATAAAAATAGCCTTTGTATTATCCAAAACACAATAGAATACTAATCACTCAATATACACTGTGCCAACTGGCACTAGGCAATATTTACATGGGATTATATACACATGACAGGGCCAATCGGGCCACTGTCAGAACCATCACAAAGCACAAGTAGCAAATGTAAAACACAACCAGAAACTACTGGCACAATAATGACCTCAGCATTATCACATTAGGCATAAAACACATTAGGCCCAAACCTCATTAGCATAAACACATTACGCAATCGGCCTCACCAGCATAAACACATTATGAAATAATCATGGTGCATAAATCACATTTGGCAATAAATCACATTATGCAATAGACCACCAGCATAAACACAGTATGCCACAATCATATTAGGCATCACCATCCGAAATGACCCCAGGCCAACTGGCCTTTCACTGGGGCTTAAAATGCCCTCTGTCCAGAAATGTCAGGGCGCTAACACGTGGCCTCCACCAGCCTGTGCTCAAATGTTGCAGCTGCCCGCTCTCTCTCGCGGTGCAGCTGTGGCAAAATTAGCCCGGGCACCACTGTGCCTTTTGAGCCCCCCTCTGGGACTGAAATACAACTTGCCCCCCAAAGGGAAAAATGGCACTGGCACCACCATGCCGCCTGGTAACTCCCCTCTGGGACTCCTCCTGGTGCCCTCGATTGGCACTAACAGCGCTCCAAAGACCTCAGCCCCACTCACCGGGGCTTCGTGCAGACTCCTCCGGTCTTCCTCACAGGCAGTGGCAATGTGCCTCGACTGGCCCCTGATTGGCGCCGGTCTCCAGGGAACACACGGGGCTCTCCTGACTTCGCCTGGTCCTCCTGCTTTCACCGGCGATCTCCGCGGGCCTTCCTCCCCTTCTGCCAGGCGGGGGAAGGCTAGAATGCCACAAATGGAGCCCGCGAGGCTCCGTCGTCTCTCGCTCCTCTTTGGGCTCTGGGCTTCCGACCCCCACCCCGCACCTCGTCTGGCCACACCCACAGTCAGGGTTTACTACTGCCTGGCTTCCGGCTTTGCCGCTCGCAGCAGCGGGTCCTTTTCTCGGCAGCTCCTCAGTGCGGGGTGGGCACCTGCCCATAAATAACACCAAAAGCGGGGTGGGCTCCCGCTATTAAGGAAGCATGAATGCGGGGTAGGCTCCTATTCTCAGGAGCACGAATCAGCGGGGTGGGCACCCGCTTTTTAAATAGGCTTGAAAGCGGGGTGGGTTCCCGCTCCTCTGCACAAATGCCGGGTGGGCTCCCGCTCCGATCCCAGCAACACGGGGGAGTCCCCATGCCGGGATTCCCCTTGCAGACACTGCAGCCACGTGCTGCAAGGCACCAGCGCTCCTCTTCTCTTTGGCAATAGATATAGCACCCACGAGGCGCTAGAGTCCCCAAGGTTAAAGGGACAAAGCTGGGCCCAGGCAGGCCAGCACACAGGGCCCTCCAGCAGGGAGGCAGTCCCTTGTGGCAGTTCCTCCTGGGGCCCAGCAGCAACAGGTCCCAAGGAAGCACAAAAGCACAACATTTTCATGGGGTCACAGCCCCAATATTTATACACCTTTTTCCTTTGTCTGCCCTTAGCACAGGGCTTGGGGGAACCAGCCTGAGCTGGTTCTGGGGGGTTTTGGAGCACTTTGTTGACAAGGCTCCTCTACCCCTTTGTCCGGTGGGGGCTCGTCCTCAGACACACCACAGGGGGGCGGAGCCAGCATTCACCTAGGCAGGCACAGACCTATTCAGGGTCAGGGGACTACTCCTCCCACTACTCCAAATGCAGATGTCCCATTCAGCCTAGTGCTGACTCAGCCTGCCCTCCCTGGAGCCACACACACTTCACCAGCCCCTGTCACTTCAAATCCAGACATGCAATCCACATCAGGCAGGCAGACACATAGCACACAGAAATGCCAACTTCTAGAAGTGGCATTTCTAAAATAGTGATAATAAATCTGCGCACACCATTGCGCAGCATTTATTATTACTATTCCAACCATACCAAACTTGACCACGCTGCTCCTCTCATATCAGGAATTACCACTGAAACACTTATCAGGGAATCCCCAATGCATTCCTATGGGAGGGCAGCCTCACAGCAGTGAGAAACCAAAATGTCTGTTTGTCACTACCGTCCTGGTCACACACTTAAGGTACATGTCCTACCTTTTACCTACAATGCACCCTGCCCATAGGGCTACCTAGGGCCTACCTTAGGGGCGACTGACATGCAGTAAAAGGGGGGTCACAGACATGGCACACACTTTAGGTGTCACGTCACAGCGGCAGTAACACTGCGCGCACAAGCCCTGCAATGGCAGAGGCCTGAGACGGGTTTGAAAGGCTACTTTGATGGGTGGCGCAATCAGCGCTGCAAGCCCACCAGTAGCATTTAATTTACCAGCCCTGGGTATATGAGATACCACTTTACAAGGGACTGACAGGTAAATTAAATAAGCCAAACAGGTGTAGACCAATCTTACCATGTTTATCACAGAGAGCACACGCACTTTACACTGGACAGCAGTGCTAAAGTGCCCAGAGTCCTAAAACCACCAACACCATGTCAGAAAAAAGGCTAGGAGGAAGGCAAAAGTTCAGGGATGACCCTGCAAAAGGGCCAAGTCAAACACACATATATATATATATATATATATATATATATATATATATATATATATATATATATATTCACTGAAAAAACCATAGGTTTCAGGCACGTTATAGTTAGAAATTAGCATTTAAAAAACCTTAGAAATTCACTGAAAAAACCATAGGTTTTAGGGACGTTATAGTTAGTTGGACATTTCACTCATACAAAACCATAGAAATTCCCCCGTTATAGTTAGTTCAGCTAACTATAACACGCGCCCCCGCAATGCACTGCTGATGACGTCACATATTACATCATTCATGACATGGTCAGTGACATAACTGATGACATCACTGATGACATCTCAAATGACATCACTGATGACATCACTGATGACATCATCCAGTGACTGTGTGTTTCTGTAAAAACGGGTAGTGTTTTAGGGTTTAGGGTAGTGCAGTGGTGTTTGGGTAGTGTAGGGGTTCGTGCTGGGGGTAGTGTTTTAGGGTTTAGGGTAGTGCAGTAGTGTAGGGGGTCGTGCTGGGGGTAGTGTTTTAGGCTTTAGGGTAGAGCAGTGGTGTATGGGTAGTGTAGGGGGTCGTGCTGGGTTAGTGTTTTAGGGTTTAGGGTAGTGCAGTGGTGTTTGAGTAGTGTAGGGGGTCATGCTGGTGGTAGTGTTTTAGGGTTTAGGGTAGTGCAGCGGTGTTTGTGTAGTGTAGGGGGTCATGCTGGGGGTAGTGTTTTATGGTTTAGGGTAGTGCAGTGGTGTTTGGGTAGTGTAGGGGGTCGTGCTGGGGGTAGATTTAGGGTTTAGGGTAGTGCAGTGGTGTTTGGGTAGTGTAGGGAGTCGTGCTGGGGGTAGTGTTTTAGGGTTTAGGGTAGTGCAGTGGTGTTTGTGTAGTGTAGGGGTTGTGCTGGGGGTAGTGTTTTAGGGTTTATGTTAGTGCAGTGGTGTTTGGGTAGTGTAGGGGGTAGTGCTGGGGTAGTGTTTTAGGGTTTAGGGTAGTGCAGTGGTGTTTGTGTAGTGTAGGGGGTAGTGCTGGGGGTAGTGTTTTAAGGTTTAGGGTAGTGCAGTGGTGTTTGGGTAGTGTAGGGGTTCATGCTGGGGGTAGTGTTTTAGGGTTTAGGGTATGGCAGTGGTGTTTGTGTAGTGTAGGGGGTCATGCTGGGGGTCGATTTAGGGTTTAGGGTAGTGCAGTGGTGTTTGTGTTGTGAGGGGGTTGTGCTGGGGGTAGTGTTTTAGGGTTTAGAGTAATGCAGTGGTGTTTGTATAGTGTAGGGGGGTTTAGGGTAGTGCAGTGGTGTTTGTGTAGTGTAGGGGGTCATGCTGGGGGTTGTGGTTTAGGGTTTAGGGTAGGGCAGTGGTGTTTGTGTAGTGTAGGGGGTAGTGTTTTAGGGTTTAGGGTAGTGCAGTGGTGTTTGTGTAGTGTAGGTGGTCATGCTGTGGGTAGTGTTTTAGGGTTTAGGGTAGTGCAGTTGTGTTTGTGTAGTGTACGTGGTCGTGTTTTAGGGTATAGGGTAGTGCAGTGGTGTTTGGGTAGTGTAGGGGGTCATGCTGGGGTTAGTGTTTTAGGGTTTAGGGTAGTGCAGTGGTGTTTGGGTCGTGTAGGGGGTCGTGCTGGGGGTAGTGTTTTAGGGTTTAGGGTAGTCCAGTGGTGTTTGTGTAGTGTAGGGAGTCATGCTGGGGGTAGTGTTTTAGGGTTTAGGGTAGTGCAGTGGTGTTTGGGTAGTGTAGGGGGTGGTGCTGGGGTAGTGTTTTAGGGTTTAGGGTAGTGCAGTGGTGTTTGTGTAGTGTAGGGGTCATGCTGGGGGTAGTGTTTTAGGGTTTAGGGTAGTGCAATGGTGTTTGTGTAGTGTAGGGGGTAGTGTTTTAGGGTTTAGGGTAGTGCAGTGGTGTTTGTGTACTGTAGGGGGTCATGCTGGGTTCTAGTGTTTTAGGGTTTAGGGTAGTGCAGTGGTATTTGTGTAGTGTAGGGGGTAGATTTAGGGTTTAGGGTAGTGCAGTGGTGTTTGGGTAGTGTAGGAGGTCGTGCTGGGGGTAGTGTTTTTGAGTTTAGGGTAGTGCAGTTGTGTTTGGGTAGTGAAGGGGTCGTGCTGGGGGTAGTGTTTTAGGGTTTAGGGTAGTGCAGTGGTGTTTGGGTAGTGTAGGGGTCAACCAACATGAATTTGTCCTTGTGTGATGTAACCAATGCTCATGTAAAGCACCCCAATACCTGACCAGTCTGCACTATATAAAACTGCAAAAAAACAAAAAATAAAAAGTGTTTTGCACACTTCTGTCATTGGGCTATACGTGGGCTACCTCTGGGTGATATTTGTGCTACATTTGGGCTCTTTTTCTCTGGTGGCCATCTTGGGAGACTTATTTGTTATGAAGTTTCCTAATTTCCTCATTTACTACAGTCTCCTCAGTAGGAAATGCTTTCAGTTTTTTACTTTGATTCCATCAAGAAGGCATTCAGATGTGTCACACATTTGCCATAAATTCAGAATGTTAGCACTCTAGTTGTTCATTAGATCACTGTAGTAAAGCTACTGCTCACCAAGGAGTTAACTGGAAGACTACTGCTGGTATTGAAAGTGATTGTTTCAGTCTGCATGTCAGAATTTTCTAATGAAATAGAAGAGGATTTGAGATCTCACTTAAAACATGCCCTAAATTTTCTTTTGCAGCACTAACCATAATTTCTATGGCAAAATGAACCCCCTCATTTTGTTCCTTTTTAAATTAAATGTTTTAAGTGCTACCAGTTTATTCCAATCAAGATGGCTTCAGGTGTGCCATACTTTTGTCATAAGTAAGGCTGTTAGCACTCTAGTTGTTCTTTAGAACACTCTGGGAAGCTGCAGTAGAACACAAAGGCATCAACTGACAGGCTGCTCCTGTTGAAATATAACAGGAAGATATTTGAGATCTCACTTAAAACATGTCCTAATTTTTCTTTCTACAGCACTAACCATAATTTCTATGGCAAAATGAACCCCCTCATTTTGTTCCTTTTTAAATTAAATGTTTTAAGTGTTACCAGTTTATTCCAATCAAGATGGCTTCAGGTGTGCCATACTTTTGTCATAAGTAAGACTGTTAGCGCTCTAGTTGTTCTTTAGAACACTCTGGGAAGCTGCAGTAGAACACAAAGGCATCAACTGACAGGCTGCTCCTGTTGAAATATAACAGGAAGATATTTGAGATCACACTTGAAACATGTCCTAATTTTTCTTTCTACAGCACTAACCATAATTTCTATGAGAAAATGAACCCCATCATTTTGTTCCTTTTTAAATTAAATGTTTTAAGTGTTACCAGTTTATTCCAATCAAGATGGCTTCAGGTGTGCCATACTTTTGTCATAAGTAAGGCTGTTAGCACTCTAGTTGTTCTTTAAAACACTCTGGGAAGCTGCAGTAGAACACAAAGGAATCAACTGACAGTCTCTGCCATTGTTGGATGTACATGTTTTACTGAGAATGTCAGACTTCATTCTCACATGACTGAGAAAGATAATGTGAATTTACAGAAAATATGCTCTCATTTTAGCTTCTAGAGCACCTTCCAAAACTGTATGGGACAAGCATGTGAAAATAGTTTTCTCTCAAACATGATTCATGATATCCCAGCAGAAGGTTTTTCAAAGGGTAAAATCACCTTAGAACACACCACAATTCCTGAAATTAGTATGGTACCATCAACAAATGAATTCTAATGTAACTAAAGTCTGTTATCACCCTTTATAGTTCTCCTTTTGGTAACCCTCAAAATCTTCGATTCACTACAATGCATTTCAATGGGGTACTATCATTTATATTGGTCCCAAGATGGCTGCCAGCAATTCCAGGATGAAGTGCTGACAGCCAATCAGATCTCACGATGACATGTGTGGTTAGGCTCCGCCCAGATATATATGTGTATTTACTTTTGATTTTCTCAGCAACTACTGAACGGATTTACACCATTTAACAAAAAGGTTTCTTTCTGAACCAAGAACTACCTCTTTGCCAAATTTGGTGTAATTCCGTTCAGCAGTTCGGGCTGTAGCCGCGGCTAAAGTTTCCTATGGGAAAATGAATGGGGAAAACACGTTTTGGGACCCCCCTTTTTTCTCGGCCCCCGCTTGACGAATCACTCCGAAACATTCAGGGTAGGAGCGGACCGGAGCGGGCCATAAAGTTTGAAAATTTCGCGAAGATTCGTCAACCGACGCAAGAGTTATTTCAAATAGAATGTTGCGGATTTCCTATGGAAAATAGGTCCTAACTATAACTATCTACTGGCGACCGCCAGTAGATAATATATATATATATATATTTAATGCCTTAAGTGAAGACTTATATATATATATCTATGCATACATATACATACATACATATATATGTATATATATTTATATATATTCACTGAAAAAACCATAGGTTTCAGGCAGGTTATAGTTAGAAATTAGCATTTAAAAAACCTTAGAAATTCACTGAAAAACCATAGGTTTTAGGGACGTTATAGTTAGTTGGACATTTCACTCATACAAAACCATAGAAATTCCCCCGTTATAGTTAGTTCAGCTAACTATAACACGCGCCCCCGCAATGCACTGCTGATGACGTCACATATTACATCATTCATGACATGGTCAGTGACATAACTGATGACATCACTGATGACATCTCAAATGACATCACTGATGACATCACTGATGACATCATCCAGTGACTGTGTGTTTCTGTAAAATTTAAATATGTTTTATATATATGCCAAGGTGTATTGAAGAATGAGAGGGTGTATAAGTGTCTGGATGAAGGATTTAGTAGGTGCGTGACTGACTGTATAAGTGAGTGATTAAATGTGTCTTACTGAATGCATGGGTTAGTGACTAAACTGTCTGAATGTGTGTATCAGTATGTCTGTTGTTGTGTAAGCTGCTGCATGTGTTGGTCAGTAGCTACATGAGTGTCTATATGGGTTATTGATTGGTTGTCTGAGTATTTGTATGGGAGACTGAGTGTGTGTGTGGGTGGGTGGGAGGTGTGTGACTCTGTGCATAGATGTGTGAGTGGTTGATTCACTAGGTGTATGGGTTCAAGAGTGCATGTGGAAACAGCTGTATGGGCGGGTAAGTGTGTGTATGGGTGTGTTGGTGAGAGATTGGATGTCTCAGTGTACATGTCCAAGTAACTACACATGTAAAAGGCAGTGTATGTGAGAGTTGGAGTATATAAATGACTATACGTGAGAGTCAGGGATTGTGCGAGTGGCTGTATGGATGAGTGTGTACTTGTATCAGTGATTGTATAAGAGAGTAAGTATGTGTTAGTATATGTTTTAATAAGTGAGGTGGTGTGTGTATAACTGTATAGGTGAGGAAATGGGAGTGTGATTGATTCTTTGCATGACTTACTAGGTGTGTGAGTAACTCCATGGATGAGTGGCGGTGTGTGAGTGTCTGTATAGGTGTATGAGTGCATATGATAGTGTTGTATTGATGAGTGACTGTATGTATGAGTGATTGTATGGGTGAATGAGTGGATGTGTGTGTAGACCTAGGAATCAGTGAGTGCGTATGTAGTAACTGGTATTGGTGTGTTGATGGTTTTGAGAATGGTAGTCTGTATTTTACAGTGGGTGTATCAAAGGTTATATTAGAGTGTGAGGAGGTGCATCAGATTGTGACGTGGATGATGTCATCAGTGATGTCATCAGTGATGTCATTTGAGATGTCATCAGTGATGTCATCAGTGATGTCACTGACCATGTGATGAATGATGTCATATGTGACGTCATCAGCAGTGCATTGCGGGCGCAAGTTATAGTTAGCTGAACTAACTATAACGGGGAATTTCTATGGTTTTGTACTAGTGAAATGTCCAACTAACTATAAAGTCCCTGAAACCTATGGTTTTTTCAGTGAATTTCTAAGGTTTTTTAAATGCTAATTTCTAACTATAACGTGCCTAAAACCTATGGTTTTTTCAGTGATATTCAATGGTTTTTTAAATGCTAATTTCTAACTATAACGTACCTGAAACCTATGGTTTTTTCAGTGAATTTCAATGGTTTTTTAAATGCTAATTTCTAACTATGCCTACAAAGTTAGGACATGTGAAGAAAGAGGAAGAAAAGCGCAGAAAGAAGCAAGACAAATGCAGAAAGACGAAGAAAAGTGCAGGAAGAAGCAAGAGATGTGCAGAAAGAACCAACAGAGGAGCAGAAAGTCCTCCTGTGCCCCCAACTTTTTATTGACGGGTACTGGTGGTAACTGACTCTGAATAACCAGGACCGGAGCCAGTGCTATGCTAAAAGACACTTAGAATACAGTAAAAACACCTACATACACTAGGGAACACTATGCGTTGGGATACCCCTGTAATTAGCATGGCCTCCTCTGTATGAGTACATGAGTAGTGACTGGATGATGACAGTACTGCAAGGACAGTGCATGGTGAATTTATAAGTGCCTGGGTTTTGGCGGAGTGATTGGATAAGTACATGGTGCGCGCTGGGTGATTGGAGGAGTGCATGGGTAGTGAAAGGGCGATGGCTGGACTGCATGGGTACTGCTCAGGGTATTGTAGCAGTGCATGAGTTAGTGCATGGGTCATTGCATGAGTGCATGGGTAGTGACTGGATGATTAGAGTGCTGCAAGGAGAGTGCATGGTGAATTTATAAGTGCTTGGGTTTTGGCGGAGTGATTGCATAAGTACACACTTGTCACATCAGGCCACGTGCTCTCCCTGCATCACTGTGCAAACGCGCCCCCTGGAGCATTGTAAATTGGCGGATTAAATCCCCTTGAGTCCTGAGGGTCCCTGGGGGCCAACTAGCCCACCAGGTACCTCCAGTAAGCGCCACAGAGTTGCGTTGCAAAGAGGTGTAAAAAGGGGCGTGGCCTCTGAACACCTCTCTGCAACGCAGCTCCCTGGCGCATACTGGAGGTACCTGGTGGGCTAGTTTGCCCCAGGGACCCTCAGGATTGAAGGGGACTTAATCCCCAATTTACAATGTGCCAGGGGTGCGTTTGCACTCTTGCTATGTCAGGCCCCGCCCCTCCCTGCACCACTATGCAAATGCGCCCCTGGCGCATTGTAAATTGGGGGATTAATTTCCCTTGAGTCCTGAGGGTCCCTGAGGGCCAACTAGCCCACCAGGTTCCTCCAGTAAGCGCCACAGAGCTGCGTTGCAGAGAGGTGTAAAAAGGGGCGTGGCCTCTGAACACTTCTGTGCAACGCAGCTCCCTGGCACATACTGGAGGTCCCTGGTGGGCTAGTTGGCCCCCAGGGACCCTCAGTATTCAAGGGGAATTAATTCCCCAACTTAGAACGTGCCAGGGGGCGCGTTTGCAGAGTGTTGATGGCAGGGGGCGATGCCGTTTTTTTAATTTCTTTTTATTATTTACTTATTTAGAAGGGGGGCTGTGTGGCCCCCCTTCTTTTTCTTTTTTTGGGGCCCTGGGGACCCATCCCCCAGGGCCTGACAACTTTAAAAAAAAACAAAAAAAAAACGGGAGGGGGGTTATTTGGCCCTGGGGACCCCATCCCCCGGGGCCTGGCCACGGCCTGCCGTGTTTTTTGTTTGTTTTTTGGATTCAGGGGAGGGGGTGCCGCATGGCCCCCCTCCCAGGCCACTCCTGGCCCCGGGGACCCCATCCCCTGGGGCCTGGCCTCTTCGTTGGGGATCGTGGGAGGAGCCCCAATGCCCCCACGGTCCCGCCGGCTCCCCGCCTCCTACGGGAGCCGGCATTGCTTTTCCACACGGGGAGCTGCTGACATGCAGCTCCCCGTGTGGAAAAGCAATCTGGTTTGGATTTTGGAAGCGAGAGCAGGTTTCCTGCTCTCTCTTCCAAAATCCAAACCAGTGTTTGCTATGGCAGGACGGGAGCCGCACGGCTCCAGTCGTGCCATAGCAAACAGCAGTGTCCCGGGGGTGGGCACCCCGGGACACTGCAGGAGCCGGCCCTGGGGGGTGGTGGTCCCCAGGGCCATCGAGGGCTCCAGGATGGGGGCCGTGCGGCCCCCCTCCCATCACACACACAGCCCCGGGGAGGTGGTGGTCCCCGGGGCTCGGGGGTCCGTAACGGACCCCTAAATTTCAATATTTAGTGCCTCGGGGAGGTGGTGGTCCTCGGGGCAGTGTGGGGGGGCTTGAGCCCCCCCACACTAATTATTTTTTTAGCCCCGGGGAGGTGGCGGTCCCCAGGGCTCGGGGGCGCCACGGGGCCCCCGCCAATTATCATAAATGCTCCGGGGAGGTGGCGGACCCTGGAGCAGCGTGGGGGGGTTGGGACCCCCCACGCATTTCTTTAGATCGCCACCTCCCCGGGCTACGGGGGGCTGCGTGCGGGCCCCCGCAACATTATTTATAAGTGCCCCGGGACCTGGCCCGCCCGGGGGCTTTTTAAATACGAAGTCCGGATTCGCGCACCCAGCGTGAATTCGACCGATTTTCTTTTTTTTTTTAATGCTTTTTTTGGTCCTGGTGGTCCCTGTGGGACCCCCTAAGCAGGACTAGGGTCAGGGTGTTTCTACCCTGCCCCCATTTCTTTTTTTCCACCTTTGTTTTTCTGATTTCTTGTGACTCGGTTCTACCGAGTCACAAAATGGCTGCCAACACTTCCTGGTTTGGAGTATTGACAGCCAATTAGAATAAAGCTCGTGGTCGGGAGGGTCCGCGGATCCACTGCGCCTCTAGATATCGAAACGTTTATTTTTTGATTTTCTCAGCAACTACTGAATGGATTTACACCATTTAAAAAAAAGGCCTCTTTCTGAACCAAGGGCTACCTTTTTGCCAAATTTGGTGTAATTCCGTTCAGCAGTTCGAGCTGTAGCCATGTCTAAAGTTTCCTATGGGAAATTGATTTTCCGACCTCTTTTTTTTAAATTTCTCAGGAACTACTGAACGGATTTACACCATTTAACAACAAGCATTTGCAATGCAATAGGTCTCGCATTTACGCGAGTTTGAGCTATTGACATTGCAAATGACAATACCTTTTATTTTTGTTTTCGTTTTTAAAACATAACTAAAAGTCATTGTCATTTACAATGCCAATAGCTTAAACTCGTGTAAATGCGAGACCTATTGCATTGCAAATGCTTGTTATTATCAAAGCGTGCAGTGGCTGTTTCCAGCACAGGGAGAGAGCAGGCAGAGTGTGAGCAGGGAGAGGTAACAAGTACCCCAGGAGAGGAAGCAAGCAAGAAGAAGCAGGCACACAGAGAGAGCAGGGAGCGGTAACAAGAATCCCAGGAGAGTAAGCAAGCAAGAAGAAGCAGGCACACAGAGAGAGCAGGGAGCGGTAACAAGAATCCCAGGAGAGTAAGCAAGCAGGAAGAAACAGGGACACAGCATGTGAGCAGAGAGGGGTAACAAATACCCCAGGAGAGTAAGCAAGTAGGCACAAAGAGAAAGCATAGAGAGGTAACAAGTACCCCAGGAGAGTAAATGAATAAGAAGAAGCAGGCACACAAGAGTGTGAGCAGGCAGAGGTAACAAGCATCTCATGAGAGTAAGCAAGGAGAAAGAAGCAGGCACAGAGGGAGAGCATGGAGAGGTAACAAGTAACCCAGCAGAGGAAGCAAGCATAAAGAAGCAGGCACAGTGTGTAAGCAGAGAGAGGTAACAAGTACCTTAGCAGAGTAAGCAACCAGGAAGAAGCAGGCACAGAGTGTGAGCAGGGATAGGTAACAAGTACCTCAGGAGAGTAAGCAAGCAGGAAGAAGCAGGGACACAGCATGTGAGCAGAGAGGGGTAACAAGTACCTCAGGAGAGTAAGCAAGCAGGAAGAAGCAGGCACACAGAGTGTGAGCAGGAAGAGGTAACAAGAACCCCAGCAGAGTAAGCAAGCAGGAAGAAGCAGGCACAAAGTGTGAGCAGGAAGGGGTAACAAGTAACCCAGGAAAGTAAGCAAGCAGGAGGAAGCAGGCAGAGTGAGAGCAGGGAGAGGTAACAAGTAACCCAGCAGAGTAAGCAAGCAGGAAGAAGCAGGCACACAGTGTGAGTACGAGGAGGTAACAAGTATCCGAGAAGAGTAAGCAAGCAGGAAGAAGCAGGCACACAGAGTGTGAGCAGGAAGAGGTAACAAGAACCCCAGCAGAGTAAGCAAGCAGGAAGAAGCAGGCACACAGAGTGTGAGTGGGAAGAGGTAACAAGTAACCCAGGAAAGTAAGCAAGCAGGAAGAAGCAGGCACTCAGAGAGAGCTGGAAGCGGTAACAAGTAACCCAGCAGAGAGAGCAAGCAGGAAGAAGCAGGCACAGGGACCCATGACATTGTTTCCATACGTTATGGTTCTCTGTGAAATATGTTTTTTTTTAATACCACTGCATTTTGACTCACCTGGGAGGTTTCTGATTGACTTGATCAATTTTTGAAGATTTAATTAACTGTTTTCTTTAAAAATGGCGGTAAGATCACAGGTGTGCAGAACAAACACTACAGACTAATAAAAGACAGTCCCCTCCTCAAAGCCGGCATCCCGCTACCCCCTCCCCGCCACACACACACACAGCTTTCAGAGCACCTATTTGGAACTTCCTGTAAGATAAGTAGGGTGACTCCAGGTATAAAATATATAAATATATACAGGTGTTTCAGGCAGAGCACACCGAAGGATTAGTCTGTAGCCAATTCTAGGCGCTGAGTTTGCAGTTCTCCCAGAGAACGCCGATCTTTTTGCGTTTTGTTCCATCTGGTGCCTTTTAGTTGAATCATATAATCTTAATTACAATTGATTGCCAATGCTTGTATTCACTTTTTATGCTCGAGACATGTCTCTTTTTGGCACGTGAAAGGGCCGTCTCTGGGAGGAAGGTGTATGCCTGATCCATTGTGTCATCTTTGTGACGGTCAGTGAATGTTTGGAATCACCAACATATTGGAAACGATACTTTTCAAGATGTCTTTTCATGAAAATATAATGTAATATTTATTTACTGTTACCAGATGGCTCCAAGTCATCAGGACATCTCTTTCCTAGTCTTGGGGTTTGTTCAGCACATATTTTGCTTTCTGGGCGCTGTAGTTTTGATGCACTTTCGTTGAACCTTTTGGACAAAAACACCACCCCTGAGGCATTTTACTGCCTCTATCATATC
Source organism: Calotriton arnoldi (assembly GCA_963921515.1). Taxonomy (NCBI): domain Eukaryota; kingdom Metazoa; phylum Chordata; class Amphibia; order Caudata; family Salamandridae; genus Calotriton; species Calotriton arnoldi. The sequence continues at coordinate 254,494 of CAWUFW010000498.1, forward strand.
CCCAATTTCCCTTCTCTATTGTTGTTCTACCCCTGGGGCCGATAAATGCCTGTCAGATCTCCCTAGTCCTCTGTCTGTCTACCCCTGAGGCATTACCAGGTGTCTCTCATAATCTCCACTTGTCTTCCACGCAGGTTCCACTCTGAGGCATTTATGCGAACCCTTTATTTCTCCCCTGTCTTTCTTTGTCTCTCCAGTACAGTATTTATACCCCGGAAGCATTTAAATGTCTCTTTCTTATGTTCACACTCCCTCCTCTGATGTTCGTCGACTCCTCAGGTTTTTAAATGTCTTCCTCATGTCCCCCTCTCATCTAGTGTGCATAGATGCATCCCTTCTGTTCTTCTTCCTAAGACTTCTGCTGACTCCCAGCAGCTTTTTAATATAGTTCGTCTTTCTGGACACTTCGGAGTCCTTCTAGACATGATCCTGCCCCAGCCCTGCCAGGACTTGAGCTGCCAGAAGCGGTTCCGATTGGCTGCAGGTTATGGGGTTTATAAATACATCTCCTTCTAGCAAGAAGATCCAGTGTCCGCCTGCAGCCACAAGAGGGTGCTCTTCACACATGCGTCCCCCTGTGAGTACATCCCTCAGCCCAGGGCGCCGCAGTGTTGTGACATCCGACACCCACCACAGAGCAGCGCTGAGAGAGTGAGCATGTCCCAGAAGATAAGGGGTGCGTGGCTGGCTGTGGGCCTGGCCTTTGTTGTCTCACAGGCAGCCGCAGTAACTCACTCACCTCCTTCCTTCCTGACTGAGTGTCAGCAGCGAGGGCTGGAGACGCGCGCTCAGTGAAGGCTGTCGGGGCTGCAGGCTGAAGAAACCCTCTCCATTGTACCCCCCACCTCACACTGCGGTGTGTTGTGCTGAATGGCTTAGTGCTTAATTTGAGCCGGTGATTTCGGGGTGCAATATGTGCACTATGGTGTTGCACCCAGTTATGCTATGTCACGCTGTTATAAGATGTTGCAAGAAACAGACTGTGAACCCTTGTGTTATATGGTCATGTTGTGCTGCCTTCTGTTGTAACGTGTTACTCTGTGATTAGATACGTCATCATTCATCGGGCTCCCCTTGCTGTGTAATCTCACGTTATTAAAGTTTTTTGAGATAACGCATGTCATTAATGTCCCCACGAGGTTTTGTGGAACGTGATGTGCTGACTTGTTGTTAAGGTTAGATTTATTTGTGCGCATGCGCCTTCGAGGGGTGTTGTGGTGTGTTGTTAGCTCTCTTGGGTTTTGCTGCAGTTTTATACACTCCCATCTAACACTGTTCTGTTGTGTTGTGTCGTGCTCTGCGCGTGATATTTCTGAATGAAGCGCTTTATTTTGTCTAGTAAAGCGCTTCCACCCTGCACTGCCCGGTCACCAGGTGTGCTGTGAGCACTCGGGGTGGACACCGTGTGCCTGGTGAGGGGGGCACAGTGTGTCCTGGGGTGCCCCAGAAACTCACCACTCTGAGGAACTCTGCAGTTTGTGACTGGACAAAAACTTCATCATTAGGGGCTCGCAGCTGTTGCCCTGTAAGTCATCGGCTCCTGATACATCGGCTGAATCCCCCCAACATTTGTCCGGGCTCAAACATGATCACAAGGTCCATCAACCCCTGCTGGAGAACGTCAAACACAGCACCAGACACAGCAGAGTATCTCTCGAGCACCCTTCTCTTCCTTGGCGCTGGGCTCAGGCACTGAAGAGGTGGAGATCTCTTCCAAGCACCAGCATCACAGGGTGCGCGCGCTCTCTGGGTACCAGACCCCTGTGTCCATATGTGGGGTGTGGAAATTAAACTTTCAGCGAAGCTCTGTGAGGTTCACAAGCTTTGCACTCCGAGGGGTGAACTTTGCAAGCCTCTTCTGCGCCAAGGAAGGGTGAACCTCACGGCAAATTCACCTGTGCGGGAGGCTGTTCTTGAAAACGCCTTTCCCCAGGAGAAATCTCAGTCTAAAAGTAGGTCCTTGTGGGATGGTCTCCCCCCGAAAAACCTATTTTCAGTGTTTTTTACAGCCACCTTTGTTAATGTTCATTAACTTTGTGAGTTTAAAGTTTGAAGCAGCTCTTTGAAGGGATAGCTATGGGAGGGTGAACATTAGGGGGCACTTGTGACCTATCTTAGGTGAGGGATGTCACAACAGCCTGGAAAGATGAAGTCATCGGCTGTCATGAAAAAGGTGCTTCTCCAATTTTCCAGCAGGGATTGAATACTGAGAAGTAGTTAATAACAAGCGCGGTCCGGTCCCGAAAGTGAAAGAGGACCGCGCGGCAGCCTGGGCTTTTGAAAGCTGACCAGACGCTCGTGCGTCATGGCCTTTTCCCCGCATGGCCAGCATGTGTTTCGAATTATCGCGCCCGCGTCTGGGCACAATAATTGGAAACAGATGTCTGCCGCGCGCGTAACCGCAGGGAAAAGGCCATGACGCATGAGCGTCTGGTCAGCTTTCAAAAGCCCTAACTTAAAGTCTTGCAGAGCAGCGCTTGCGCGCTACTCGAGGCTCGACCTAAAAAGGGCTCTTTCTGAACCAAGGGCTACCTTTTTGCCAAATTTGGTGTAATTCCGTTCAGCAGTTCGAGCTGTAGCCGTGTCTAAAGTTTCCTATGGAAAATAACATGGAGAAAACACGTTTTGGGACCCCCCTTTTTTTCTGCCCCCGCTTGGCGAATCACCCCGAAACTTTCAAGACAGGAGCTGACCGGAGCGCCCCACTAGTTTTGAAAATTTCGCGAAGATTCGTCATCCGGCGCCAAAGTTATTTGGAAAAGAAAAAACGCTTTTCCTATGGAAACTAGGTCTTAACTATAACTATCTACTGGTGACCGCCAGTAGATATATATATATATATATATATATATATATATATATATATATATATATATATATATATCACTGCTCCAAGGTTGTCCACCTGTAAGTAGCACTCGAGCAACAGCTTGATTCATGTGTAGGTAAGGACGGGATCCGCCCGTAGGAGCCGCTCCATAGTGGTATTGCCTGACGCGTTTCGAAGCACCATATGCTTCTCTTCAGAGGCTTTAATGGAACGGTGTGCGCAACCGCTGACCCACTTCTGACACCCCCCCCCGATGGGTGGTTCGAATGAAACTGTGCCTTCTGGGAAGTGTAGTGCGGGTAGCACATAATCAAGTCCTGTATGGACCCCACAGGTGGGCCCGTCCACGATCCTATGTACAGCTGCTGTTCCACTTTCGTGGCCCCCAATCTTACGGGGTGGTGCACACTCCGCGGCTGGACTGCCGCGTTATAAATCACTGCTCCAAGGTTGTCCACCTGTAAGTAGCACTCGAGCAACAGCTTGATTCATGTGTAGGTAAGGACGGGGATCCGCCCGTAGGAGCCGCTCCATAGTGGTATTGCCTGACGCGTTTCGAAGCACCATATGCTTCTCTTCAGAGGCTTTAATGGAACGGTGTGCGCAACCGCTGACCCACTTCTGACACACCCTCCGATGGGAGGTTCGAATGAAACTGTGCCTTCTGGGAAGTGTAGTGCGGGTAGCACATAATCAAGTCCTGTATGGACCCCACAGGTGGGCCCGTCCACGATCCTATGTACAGCTGCTGTTCCACTTTCGTGGCCCCCAATCTTACGGGGTGGTGCACACTCCGCGGCTGGACTGCTGCGTTATAAATCACTGCTCCAAGGTTGTCCACCTGTAAGTAGCACTCGAGCAACAGCTTGATTCATGTGTAGGTAAGGACGGGGATCCGCCCGTAGGAGCCGCTCCATAGTGGTATTGCCTGACGCGTTTCGAAGCGCGGTCTCCCGCGCTTCGATTGTATTTTGCCCCCGGGTGGCCCAAGTCCCGGGGGCATGGTGAGGGGGGTTAAATTTATGTATGGGGGCCTCAAGGGCCCCCAAGCCCCGGGGACCACCACCCCCGGGGCTTTCATTTTAAAATGGTGCGGGAGGGCACTCGGCCCTCCCGCAGCCCCGGGACCACCACCTCCCCGGGCTTCTTTTTATTTTTTTATTTCCTGTGTGGGGGGCTCGAGCCCCCCACACGCCCGGGACCGCCACCTCCCGGGGCACTAACACATTTAAAATGGGGGTCCGTTTTGGACCCCCGAAGCCCCGGGGACCACCACCTCCCCGGGGCTGTGCTGATCTGGGGAGGGGGCCGCGCGGCCCCCTCCTGGAGCCTGTGGTGGCCCTGGGGACCGCCACCCCCAGGGCCGGCTCCTGCAGTGTCCCGGGTGCCTACCCCGGGACACTGCTGTTTGTAATGACAGGACGGGAGCCTCGCGGCTCCCGTCCTGTCATTGCAAACTGCTTTGGATATTGGAAGAGAGAGCAGGGAAACCTGCTCTCGCTTCCAATATCCAAAGACAATTGCTTTTCCACATGGGGAGCAGCATGTTAGCTGCTCCCCATGTGGAAAGCAATGCCGGCTCCCTTAGGACACGGGGAGCCGGCGGGACTGTGGGGGTTTGGGGACCCCCACAGTCCCCAACAAGAGGCCAGGCCCCGGGGATGGGGTCCCCGGGCCATAGTGGCTCGGGAGGGGGCCACGCGGCCCCCTCCCCAGAAATAATAAAAAAAAAAAAAGGCCTGCCCCGGGGGATGGCGCGTTTTAAGATGGGGAATTAAATCCCCTTCAATCCTGAGGGTCCCTGGGGGCCAACTAGCCCAACAGGTACATCCAGAAAGCGCCACAGAGCTGCGTTGCAGAGAGGTGTAAAAAGGGGTGTGGCCTCTCTACACATCTCTGCAACGCAGCCCCCTGGTGCATAGTGGAGGTTCCTGGTGGGCTAGTTGGCCCCTAGGGACCCTCATGATTCAAGGGGACATTTATCCCCCAACTTAAAACGCGCCACGGGGCGCGTTTGCACAGATGTCACCTCAGGCCCCGCCCCTCCCTTCACCATTGTGCAAATATTCCTCTAAAATCAGCCGAAATACGAATTCCGATTTACTCACCTGTTATCAGGAGAGACCTCAGTGCTGTATCTTTCAGCCCAGTACTGGTCCTGAAAAGTAATTTTAACCGTACTTACCAGTAACTTGAATTTCCTTCCATAGGCTAACATTGACTGGTTTCACTTGGAAATTCTTCTAAGTGTGGAGTTTTGGAACTTTAAAATATTCCTCTAAAATCAGCCGAAATACGAATTCCAATTTACTCACCTGTTATCAGGAGAGACCTCAGTGCTGCATCTTTCAGCCCAGTACTGATCCTCAAAAGTAATTTTAACCGTACTTACCAGTAACTTGAATTTCCTTCCATAGGATATCATTGCCTGCTTTTTGCTGAAAAAGTTTCTAAGTGTTGATTTTTGAAACATACAAATATTCCTCTAAAATCAGCCGAAATATGAATTCCGATTTACTCACCTGTTATAAGGAGAGACCTCAGTGCTGTATCTTTCAGCCCAGTACTGGTCCTGAAAAGTAATTTTAACCGTACTTACCAGTAACTTGAATTTCCTTCCATAGGCTAACATTGACTGGTTTCACTTGGAAATTCTTCTAAGTGTGGAGTTTTGGAACTTTAAAATATTCCTCTAAAATCAGCCGAAATACGAATTCCGATTTACTCACCTGTTATCAGGAGAGACCTCAGTGCTGCATCTTTCAGCCCAGTACTGATCCTCAAAAGTAATTTTAACCGTACTTACCAGTAACTTGAATTTCCTTCCATAGGCTAACATTGACTGGTTTCACTTGGAAATTCTTCTGTGTGGAGTTTTGGAACTTTAAAATATTCCTCTAAAATCAGCCGAAATACGAATTCCAATTTACTCACCTGTTATCAGGAGAGACCTCAGTGCTGCATCTTTCAGCCCAGTACTGATCCTCAATAGTAATTTTAACCGTACTTACCAGTAACTTGCATTTCCTTCCATAGGATATCATTGCCTGCTTTTTGCTGAAAAAGTTTCTAAGTGTTGATTTTTGAAACATACAAATATTCCTCTAAAATCAGCCGAAATCCGAATTCTGATTTACTCACCTGTTATCAGGAGAGACCTCAGTGCTGCATCTTTCAGCCCAGTACTGGTCCTGAAAAGTAATTTTAACCGTACTTGCCGGTAACTTGAATTTCCTTCATAGGCTAACATTGACTGGTTTCACTTGGAAATTCTTCTAAGTGTGGAGTTTTGGAACTTTATAATATTCCTCTAAAATCAACCAAAGTACGAATTCCAATTTACTCACCTGTTATCAGGAGAGAACCCAGTGCTGCATCTTTTAGCCCTGCACTGACCCTGAAAAGTAATTCTAACCGTACTTACCAGTAACTTACATTTCCTTCCATAGGAATCCATTGTCTGGTTTTCAGCAGAAAAGTTTCAAAGTGTCGATTTTCACAAATTACAAATATTCCTTAAAAATCGCCTGTATGACTTAAACGCATTCTTTCAACTGTTTACAGGAGATGCACCAGTGCTGGATCCAGGATCCAACACTGAGTAAGAAAAAGTAACGATAACACTACTTACCTGCTAAGTGAATTTCCTCCCATAGGATAACATTGGTGATTCTATGTGAAAAAGTTTCTAAGTGTCAACTTTTAAAATACAATAATATTCCTTAAAAATCACTACTGTAACCAAAACGCTTTTACCCAACTGTTTACAGGAGATGTCCCAGGACTGAATCTAGGATCCAGTCCTGTGGTTAGAAAAGTAATCCATAAAGTAACTAATTGCATTTAACTAGAAATTCACATTGAGCTCAATGTTGCATTGTGTTTGAAATTGTGTTGCCCATTGCAACATCTGTAACTACTGTACTTAAAACTCTATTGCCTATTTGCAAACTATTTAAACTAAAGTAATTCATTCTGAGAAAGTATATTTTGTAATGTAATGTATAATGTAATTACAATGTAATTTAATAAATAAAATATATAAAAATAAATAGTTTTAAAAATGTAGTAAATCAGTATCAAAAAAATAAATATAACAATTAATACATTTAAAAATTGTCATTTACAAAACCTTTGAAATTCACTGAAAAAACCATAGGTTTTAGGGGCGTTATAGTTAGAAATTAGCATTTAAAAACCTTTGAAATTCACTGAAAAAACCATAGGTTTCAGACACGTTATAGTTAGAAATTAGCATTTAAAAAACCTTTGAAATTCACTGAAAAAACCATAGGTTTTAGGGACAGTTATAGTTAGTTGGACATTTCACTCGTACAAAACCCGTGAAATTCCCCTGTTATAGTTAGTTCAGCTAACTATAACTCGCGCCCCCGCAATGCACTGCTGATGACATCACATATTACATCACTCATGACATGGTCAGTGACACAACTGTAATATACTTCCAAATTATACAAAGAAATCTAAAAACCTGGTCAATAGTGCTAGTTTTTGTTCTAAAACCCGCTTGGTACTTGGATAAAATATTATACTCCCCAATCCAATCGCTCAGTTTATTTAAAATTTGACGTGCATATATCTTTTGTAAAACGTCAATTAGACTAATCGGCCGATAATGCGACGGATCGTGGCGGTTACCCTTTTTAAAAATGGTTACAATCTCTGCGCCCCTCCACGTTTCAGGAATCGGTGCACCCGATGCAACTGTATTACACAAAAGATTAACATAGGGAGCCCAAACCTCCTTCTCATGCCTCCATAGGTCACCTGGTATCTTATCTGGCCCAGGGGCCTTCCCTTGTTTTATTGCATTTATTGCTACTATTGTTTCCGCTAAACTAAAATGTAGAGGGGTCTCGCTTGGGTGAATAACAAGTTCTTCAAAATTAAAATTAATATCATTTTTAGTGGTTGAATATAATTGTGAAAAATGAGTTACCCAGGTATTTGCATCAAGGAAAAGATCCTTGTTACATTTTCCTTTTTTGTTACCCTTAGATAGTAAACGCCAAAAGGTAGCTTGGTCATTTGATTTACATGCTTTTATCAGCTCAGACCAAATATTATCCTCCCAACTTTTCTTTGCCTTGATTAATACCCCCTTATAGTGAGTCCTTTTTTCCCTTAGGGTTGCTATCTCCTTGTCCTTTGTTGCCTGAATCAGATCCTTTTTTGCATTGCGGCATTCTTTATTGTACCATGGGTTCTCTAGCAAGGCTGAATTAGATATTCCCTTTTTTAATTGTTTTGGGGCCTTACTTAATATTGGTTCAAGTCCCTCTACCAACCTATCATGCATTTCCATGATTGGTATCTCTGTTAATGGCGAGTTTATATATGGAGAGACTATCTCTATGTATATTTCGTAATTTTTTTTAATGATCTTGTCATTCCCCAAAACCAAGGGCCATCTAAGTGCTCTTCGATTATTCGATAGTAGAGGCTCAATTAAACTGTGACAAGGGTCACATCTCCTTAAATAACTTGGCTGAAATAGGGAAGCTGAGAGCGTCAAACATAAAGGACGATGATCACTCTCTATTCTATCTTCAACAACTAGATCTTGCATCATAGGCCATAGAGGGATAGAAACCAATATATAATCTATATAACTTTTAGAATTACCCCGGATAAATGTTGGTAAGTTTGGGCTGTCAGAAGATAATCGCCCATTACAGGCGCGTAAACCATGGGCTGAAACCAGCCTCAGTAACTGCGCTACAGCACATGTACACGAAACTACTGGGCTACTATTCAGTGCTGGAATATTATTGGCCAAGTCCTCGTCTTCAAAAATATTTTCAAATCCAGCCACTGGTTCAAATTTACGATTAAAATCACCCCCAATGATTATCAGAGCACTCTTGTTTATTATAGTTAACATTTGATCCAGCTGCTCGATAACTTGAACATCTCTACTTGCTACGCTTGGTCTACTATATATATTAAAAATGTAGACTTCCCTTTTGTCTGGTGCTAAAAACTTTATTCCCAATATATCTTGACAAGGGGAATCAATTTGCGTAAAGTCCGCACCCAAAGTGATTTTTAACCAAATGGCAAGGCCTCCCGAGGGCCTTCCTCTCACTGAGGGAATTGCAGCAGTACTAAAAGTTTTAAACCCTATCTTATGGGGGGTTTCTATTGCCCAGGTTTCTTGAAGGAGAACTATTTCACTCTGACCTATGTAATCCTGCCATAATGCATCCCTTTGGTTTTTCTTAATCCCTGCAATATTCCAAGAAGTCAACTTTATCTCTGTTTTACATTTTTCACTAATTTGGTCACCATTTATCTTCTTGCGTCCATTTTCCAAACTTAATGTTGCCTCACTGTTATTACCAAGATTATTATTAACAAAATTACCATTTAATGTAAGTTCCTCTCCCTGGTAAACTAATGGATCTTTCACGATGTTCACTATGCTTACATCTACTATGTCATTTAAAGGTCCTCCAAAGCTCCTACATGCATTTGCATTCTGGATGCTATTTAAGTTAACTATCTGGTTCCCTTCACGAGTACCAGTATGCGCCTCGGAGGCTATATTATCATTGTCTATAGTTCCCGTCTCCATAGGGGTGGTTAAAACATCAATAGATATCTGCACAGCACCACCATCATTAGGCTTAGATCTTATATCTTTACAAGTAATTATCCTTGTCTTATCCTGCCCTATTTTGAGTAGCTGTCAAAGTAGATAGTTATAGTTAGGACCTATTTTCCATAGGAAATCCACGACATTCTATTTGAAATAACTCTTGCGTCGGTTGACGAATCTTCGCGAAATTTTCAAACTTTATGGCCCGCTCCGGTCCGCTCCTACCCTGAAAGTTTCGGGGTGATTCGTCAAGCGGGGGCCGAGAAAAAAGGGGGTCCCAAAACGTGTTTTGCCCATTCATTTTCCCATAGGAAACTTTAGCCACGGCTACAGCCCGAACTGCTGAACGGAATTACACCAAATTTGGCAAAGAGGTAGTTCTTGGTTCAGAAAGAACCCTTTTTGTTAAATGGTGTAAATCCGTTCAGTAGTTCCTGTGAAAATCAAAATGAAAATCACATATATATCTATGGCCGCCTCGGATTCGCGCACCCTCCCGATCACGAGCTGCATGCTAATTGGCTGTCAACACTCCAAATCAGGAAATGTTGGCAGCCATTTTGTCCCTCGGTAGAACCGAGGGACAGAAACAAGTGCGCAAAGCGCAAAAAGGGGGCAGGGTAGAAACACCCTGACCCACTAGGTCTGCTCAGGGGGTCCCACAAGGACCCCCCGGGCAGAAAAAAATCATTTTTTTTTTTTTAAATCGGCGGGATGCGCTTAGGGTGCGCGAATCCCACCGAGAAAAAAAAATCGCAAGTGTGCAAACGCACAAAGGGGGCAGGGTAGAAACACCCTGACCCCCTAGGTCTGCTCAGGGGGTTCCACAAGGACCCCCTGGGCAGAAAAAAGCATTTTTTTATTTTTTTTAAATCGGCAGGATGCGCTTCGAATGTATTTTGCCCCCGGGTGGCCCAAGTCCCGGGGGAATGCGGGGGTGGGTTTATGTTTTATATGGGGGGCCTCTAAGGCCCCCCATGCCCCGGGGACTGCCACCCCCGGGGCTTTATGAAAAATGGTGCGGGAGGGCTCTCCTGCCCTCCCGCAGCCCCGGGACCGCCACCCCCGGGGCTTCTTTTTAAAAATTTAATAACGTGTGGGGGGCTCCAGTCCCCCCACATGCCCCGGGGACCACCACCTCCCTGGGGCACTTAGAAAATAAATGTGGGGGTCCGTTACGGACCCCCAGAGCTCCGGGGACCACCACCTCCCCAGGGCTGTGCAATTCAAGGGAGGGGGGCCGCGCGGCCCCCTCCTGGAGCCCTTGATGGCCCTGGGGACCGCCACCCCCAGGGCCAGCTCCTGCAGTGTCCCGGGGTGCCTACCCCGGGACACTGTAGTTTGCTATGGCAGGGCGGGAGCCTCGCGGCTCCCGTCCTGCCATAGCAAACTGCTTTGGATTTTGGAAGAGAGAGCAGGGAAACCTGCTCTCTCTTCCAAAATTCAAGCAAATTGCTTTCCACACGGGGAGCTGCATCTTAGCAGCTCCCCATGTGGAAAAGCAATGCCTTCTCCCAAGGGACGCGGGAGCCGGCGGGACTGTGGGGGATTGGGGACCCCCACAGTCCCCAACGGAGAGGGCCAGCCCCGGGGGATGGGGTCCCCGGGGCAAGTAGTGGCCCGGGAGGGGGCCACGCGGCCCCCTCCCCCAAAAATCTAAAAAAACAAAACGGAAAGGCCGGCCCCTGGGAGATGGGGTCCCCGGGGCCTTAAATGGCCTGAGGAGGGGGGCCACGCAGCCCCCCTCCAAATATTTAAAATTGATAAAAAAGAGGGCATGCCCCGCGGGATGGGGTCCCCGGGGCCAAAAGAGGCCAAGGGAAGGGGGGCCACGCAGCCCCCCTCCCATACAAAAAATAAATAAATAAAAAAGACCGGCATCGTGCCGGAGGCCCCGCCCCCACCCTGCAGCAGTCTGCAAACGCGTCCCCTGGCGCGTTTGCAGATGGGGAACGAATTCCCCTTGAATACTGGGGGTCCCTGGGGGCCAACTAGCCCACCAGGAACCTCCAGTATGCGCCAGGGGGCTGCGTTGCAGAGAGGTGTACAGAGCCACGCCCCTTTTTACACCTCTCTGCAACGCAGCTCTGTGGCACTTTTTGGAGGTACATGGTGGGCTAGTTGGATTCCAGGGACCCTCAGGATTCAAGGGGACTTAATCCCCCAACTTAAAATGCGCCACGGGGCGCGTTTGCACAGTGGTGAAGGGAGGGGGCGGGGCTTCAGGTGACATGTGTGCAAACAGGCCCCGTGGCGCATTTTAAGATGGGGAATTAAATCCTCTTCAATCCTGAGGGTCCCTGGGGCCAACTAGCCCACCAGGTACCTCCAGTAAGCGCCACGGAGCTGCGTTGCAGAGTGTTGTAAAAGGGGCGTGGCCTCTGTACACCTCTCTGCAACGCAGCCCCTGGCACATACTGGAGGTTCCTGGTGGGCTAGTTGGCCCCTAGGGACCCTCAGGATTGAGGAGGAATTAATTCTCCAACTTAAAACGCGCTACAGGGCGTGTTTGCAGACATGTCACTTCAGGCCCCACCCCCTTCCTTCACCATTGTGCAAATATTCCTCTAAAATCAGCCGAACTACGAATTCCAATTTACTCACCTGTTATCAGGAGAGACCTCAGTGCTGCATCTTTGAGCCCAGTACTGATCCTGAAAAGTAATTTTAACCGTACTTACCAGTAACTTGAATTTCCTTCCATAGGCTAACATTGACTGGTTTCACTTGGAAATTCTTCTAAGTGTGGAGTTTTGGAACTTTATAATATTCCTCTAAAATCAGCTGAACTACGAATTCCGATTTACTCACCTGTTATCAGGAGAGACCTCAGTGCTGCATCTTTGAGCCCAGTACTGATCCTGAAAAGTAATTTTAACCGTACTTTCCAGTAACTTGAATTTCCTTCCATAGGATATCATTGCCTGCTTTTTGCTGAAAAAGTTTCTAAGTGTTGATTTTTGAAACATACAAATTTTCCTCTAAAATCAGCAGAACTACAAATACCGATTTACTCACCTGTTATCAGGAGAGAACCCAGTGCTGCATCTTTTAGCCCAGCACTGACACTGAAAAGTAATTCTAACCGTACTTACCAGTAACTTGTATTTCCTTCCATAGGAATCCATTGTCTGGTTTTCAGCAGAAAAGTTTCAAAGTGTCGATTTTTGAAACATACAAATATTCCTCTAAAATCAGCAGAACTACGAATTCCTATTTACTCACCTGTTATCAGGAGAGACCTCAGTGCTGCATCTTTGAGCCCAGTACTGATCCTGAAAAGTAATTTTAACCGTACTTACCAGTAACTTGAATTTCCTTCTATAGGGTAACATTGACTGGTTTCACTTGGAAATTCTAAGTGTGGAGTTTTGGAACTTTATAATATTGCTCTAAAATCAGCCGAACTACGAATTCCGATTTACTCACCTGTTATCAGGAGAGAACCCAGTGCTGCATATTTTAGCCCAGCACTGACCCTGAAAAGTAATTCTAACCATACTTACCAGTAACTTGTATTTCCTTCCATTGGAATCCATTGTCTGGTTTTCAGCAGAAAAGTTTCAAAGTGTCGATTTTCACAAACTACAAATATTCCTTAAAAATCGCCTGTATATGACTTAAACGCATTCTTTCAACTGTTTACAGGAGATGCACCAGTGCTGGATACAGGATCCACCACTGAGTAAGAAAAAGTAACGATAACACTACTTACCTGCTAAGTGAATTTCCTCCCATAGGATAACATTGGTGATTCTATGTGAAAAAGTTTCTAAGTGTCAACTTTTAAAATACAATAATATTCCTTAAAAAACACTACTGTAACCAAAACGCTTTTACTCAACTGTTTACAGGAGATGTCCCAGGACTGAATCTAGGATCCAGTCCTGTGGTTAGAAAAGTAATCCATAAAGTAACTAATTGCATTTAACTAGAAATTCACATTCAGCTCAATGTTGCATTGTGTTTGAAATTGTGTTGCCCATTGCAACAACTGTAACTACTGTACTTAAAAGTCTATTGCCTATTTGCAAAGTATTTAAACTAAAGTAATTCATTCTGAGAAAGTATATTTTGTAATGTAATGTATAATGTAATTACAATGTAATTTAAAAAATAAAATATGTAAAAATAAATAGTTTAAAAAAATGTAGTAAATCAGTATCAAAAAAATAAATATAACAATTAATACATTTAAAAATTGTCATTTACAAAACCTTTGAAATTCACTGAAAAAACCATAGGTTTTAGGGGCGTTATAGTTAGAAATTAGCATTTAAAAAACCTTTGAAATTCACTGAAAAAACCATAGGTTTCAGGCACGTTATAGTTAGAAATTAGCATTTAAAAAACCTTTGAAATTCACTGAAAAAACCATAGGTTTCAGACACGTTATAGTTAGAAATTAGCATTTAAAAAACCTTTGAAATTCACTGAGAAAACCATAGGTTTTAGGGACAGTTATAGTTAGTTGGACATTTCACTCGTACAAAACCATAGAAATTCCCCCGTTATAGTTAGTTCAGCTAACTATAACTCGCGCCCCCGCAATGCACTGCTGATGACGTCACATATTACATCACTCATGACATGGTCAGTGACATCACTGATGACATCTCAAATGACATCACTGATGACATCACTGATGACATCATCCACGTGATAATCTGATGCACCTCCTCACACACTAATATAACTTTTGATACACCCACTGTAAATTACAGACTGCCATTGTCAAAACCATAGACACTCCAACACCAATTACTATATACACACTCACTGATTTTTAGGTCTACACACACACATCTACTCACTCACCCGTACAGTCACTCATACTTATAGTCACTCAGTACAGGACTATTATATGCACTCATACACCTATATAAACACTCACACACCGCCACTCATCCATAGAGGTACTCACACACCTAGTCAGTCATGCAAAAAATTAAGCACACACCCATTTACTCACCTATACAGTTATACACACACCAGCTCACTTACTCATACAAATACTAGCACATTCTTACGCTCTTATACATTCTCTGATACAAGCACACACTCATCCATACAGTCACTCTCACAATCACACACTCTCGCTTATAGCTATTTATATACTCCAACACACATATATACTGCCTTTCACATATGTAGTTACTCACACATGTACCACTGGGACATACATTCACTCACTAACACACTCTTACACACACTCACCCATCCATACAGTCCATCACAGATGCACTCTTGAAACCATCCACCCAGTGAATCACCCACTCACACACCCACACAAACACTCAGGCACCCATACAGATACTCAGACAACCAATCAATAACCCATGTAGGCACTCATGTAGCTATTCACAAACCCATGCAGCCGCTTACACACCAACAGACAGACGGATACAGACATTCACACAGTTTAGTCACTAACCCACGCATTCAGTAAGATACGTTTAATCACTCACTGATAGAGTCAGTCACGCACCTACTAAATCATCCATTCAGACACTTATACACCCACTCATTCTTCAATACACCTTTCCCTATATATATTAAACATATTTAAACTTTACAGAAACACACAGTCACTGGATGATGTCATCAGTGATGTCATCAGTGATGTCATTTGAGATGTCATCAGTGATGTCATCAGTGATGTCACTGACCATGTCATGAGTGATGTAATATATGACGTCATCAGCAGTGCATTGCTGGGCGCGAGTTATAGTTAGCTGAACTAACTATAACGGGGAATTTCTATGGTTTTGTACGAGTGAAATGTCCAACTAACTATAACTGTCCCTAAAACCTATGGTTTTTTCAGTGAATATATATATATATATATATATATATATATATATATATCGGCCACACTGGCAACAGATTAGATTGCCCGGTGCCCACCAATGCTCAGTAGTATTCGCTATTCTCTTTTTTTCCAGAGGAACATATTAATTAACTAATTATTAATTGCCGTCATGGATTTATCACCCTGCACTAAACTAAAGGTTACGCGTGTCCACTTCATGGGTCGAGTCAACTAATTCAGTTTGTTGTTGTAAATTGTACTAGACTATCATTCACTGCCACCATTATGTTTTATTTTACTTTATCATTGCTTAGTATCAATATCATTCATCATCACTTTCTTCCTGTTTGGCAGTCTTCTTCTTGTGTACTTACTACTTACTGTACTACTCGTTCCCTAGTCTCCCTCAGGTGACTGACTTGTCTCATTTTCTTTTTTTGCAAATGCAAATGTCTACTACTGCTACCACCACCCACCATGGCACCTTAGGAAACCAAACCATCACCATGCAGCCATTGCTTCGCCTAAACATCAATTGCAGGTAAGAGGAGAATTGTGGGGGAGTCAATAATGTATATACTATGGAAATTGATTTATTCACACACCCGTCCCACATCCTTCCGAGTACATACTACAAAGGGGTTTTAGTTGCAGAATGCATAGACTAGGAGGAGACACTGACAGTAGTAAGTGAGGGTACTACTGCATCTATCTGTTGGTGTGTTACACTATTGGCAGATTTCAAAAACTGGATGCGGACCTGCAGCAAAAGGGGGAAACAAACAAGGTGACGTAAAAGATTAACCCCCCCTGAAAAGATTGGCATCATATGTATTGAAAAACTATAAATGTATTACCCTAACAATTATAATCTAAGAAAAACCCACAACACCTCACCCACCCCTCCTCCCTAACCCCAACCAATGTCCAGTAGTAAATTAAATAAATGTCCATGGTGAAAGAAGTCCAAGAAAAAGTCAACTCCAAGGTTCCCCAACTATCCCAACATCCCACCCACCTAAAAAAAGATTAAAAAAGGGGCAAGACAAGAGTCCGACTGAGGTGATGATTAGCGGCGGGGGTGCCAGCTAGTCCTCGCCAGAACCTCCTCCAGCTTGGCCTCCAGGTGCGCCACCCTGAGGACCATGCAGCGCCGAAAGTTCCTGCAGGAACAACAGAGGTGTGCAGCAGTAGATGTGGATGGGCGGTGGGCGGCTGCCAGAGCACGGCGCTGTACCACCGGAGCCACGGGGGGGCTGGCTGGGCCCCGGCGCATTGGAGGAAGAAGCTGCAGCTGCCGCCTCCTCCTCCGCCAGGACAACCAGCCGGCGATATTCGTCCCGGATGGCCTCCAGCTTCCTTTGCTGTGCCCTGGCCGCCAACTCCTGCCTAGTGGGTTGGGATTGGGAAGGAGTAGCTATATCAAGAAAGGAAAAAAAAAATTGCAACCAATACTCTTAGCAGAACAGTAACACAAAATTAAATTACACACATAAAAGTTATAGTGGCACAGTAGTAGCTCTAGCAGTTGTGGTATCCTCTCCTCCTCACTTCACTTCCTCTGCCCCTAAGATTTGGATGTGATGATAATACTTTCAGGCACTATGGAGTAGAGTAGAAGTATTCTTTTTCTCTCTCTTGTTTAGCACAATTAATCTTGTAGGCAATGCATGCCAGCTCAGCCAGCTTGTGCCCTACAGACATACTCGTGTCGCAGACTCATGTACTTTACTACTCTGCATGTGGGGCAGCTGTACTACACAATTATATATTTCCATTACGTCCATACTCTGTTAAATGAATGGCAAATGCTCAGAAAATTTCACTTTCACCCTGACTACACTATTGCAATAATATAAGGCACATGATGATGGTTAATGATGACATGCTTATGGATGTGGAGAAACGGGGGCACAACATCATGCCAATCACGTGATGATGATGAATGATGACATACTGAGTGATTTGTAAGTACTGGTTACTTACCATGCAGTCGATAGGCCACCCATGGCTGACACAGGGAGGGGACTGGAGCGGAAGTGGGCCTCGGAGTTGGAGGGAGGCGGTTATGGGTAGGGTATAGTCATGCACAATATTATGTTGTTCGTTGCAAATGACTGTGAGTTAAGGGAGTATTCCATTCTGAAATACAAGTACAACCTCAAACCTTTGAATTTAAAGCCTTGCAAAAAAACAGTCCTTGTTCTTCCCAGGGCTTGTTTTTTCATTTACATTCAGTGCATTTACATTCAGTGCATTGCTCTTCTAGCATTACTATTATTTTATTCTTAATCTTCTTCACCCTTGGCTTTGGTACTCTGGCACGGTTTAATTTTCTTTTACATTCTCTTCATCCAGTCTGACTCTGCTTTCACATACTATGATACCATCCAGGCATCCATCCATTCAAACATGGCTATCATAAACCGGCTTTCACCGACACAAACCACATACATTTGTTATAGATATAATAAATAACCATCCACCACCCATGCCATGCGTCCTTGCTTGCCTTAGAGTTTGACCCCTCAAACCCCCCCGGAGGATTCCTTTCACCCATACAGTTCACCCACCCAGACAGGCATCCTTTCTGCTTTCTATTTCACCTTTCACCCATCCTTCAACTACCCATGCATCCTATTCCTATCATCTCCATCTGCCACCTATGCATCCCGGGGCCCCTTCCTTCACCCATGCATCCTTCTCTGCAGTCATACATGTCATCTGACTGTTTGTCTTTGTCATAAAACTGTCTTTGCTGAGTTGAAGATAGAATATGCCATTAGTTACTCAACCCCCGCCGCTAATGCTAATGTTTAAGTAAAGGGTGTCTTCTTCAACTGTTCAGTGTTCAAAACAACAACTTAGCCTCAGCAGAAGTACAGTGTACTAGTACTGACTGAGTACTGTACACCCTTTCAGCGAGTGTATTCATCATTCTCAATAATTAAGGATATATGACTTACCATCGCCCGTCACTGCTGCTGGCTCACCCCCTGTGGCTGCCGCATCCGCTCCCTCCCGAGTGGCCTGGCCCTCGCCGCTCGCCCCGGCACTGGTGGTCGGTACGCCTGGGGAAAAAAAATCACATTTTTTTAGATACCATATATACGCCTCCTCTATTTATTTTTCTCATTAGCAAGATTGAAAATACATAATTAATAATACATAAATACACCACGCACATCACTATCTACAATTCGGATACTAGAGTACAGTAGACAGTATGTCCTATCAAAAATAACTAACTAATATCCGGCGGGGAATTTTGTTGGTGGCAACTTTTGAAAAGCCTCTCAAGAAGAGGACAACCCAAAGGACTGGACTCAGTGACTAGAGCTATTGGTGCATCTCATTTTTTGAAAAGAAGAAAGAGTGACCAACTGGGCGGACATGAGGTCCCTCTTAGTTGGAAAATAATGGTGCCGTCCTCCTATTCGTCATACTTCCTTCCAGCCATGGTGCACGGTAACAGTTGTTCAGTGTTACTGTTCACCATCAATTGCTGGTACTAAAAAAAGTACTAGGCCTGGATTACAAAAAGTAAAATACACCACTTTGGGGTGTCCTGTGACCACCATTACTGATTGAGCATGATGAGACAGTAAAAAAAACTAAAGCCTTCTCATCTCACAATTCACAAACCTGCGGATATTTATAATACCTTACTTGGGCGTGCAATCTGCACAGCACATTAGTGCTAAGTAGTAGTAAGGAGTCCTTACTACTACTAGTAGTAGCCTAGGACCAATGGGTTCTCTGAGTTTTTCAGTACCACTACTAGGCAATCCACATATAAGGGGAGAGGGAAAGCTGAGTGAAACCCAGATGAAAGCAAGCTACAGACAGACTAATACAGAGTCAGAGCAGAGGTTAGTCAGATGCAGTTTGATTTAATGTAAAAAATAAAAACAGAAACAGACACTAGAAGAAACAATGTTAGTAGTAGTACTAGTACTTAGTGGTAGGTAATGGAGCAAAAACAAGAATTTAGAAACAGATAAATTGAAGAGGATTTTGGAAAAATTTAAATTAGGAAATGGAAATAATAGAGCGGTAAAAGTTAGGGAAATAAATATAATATAACAACACCAGGAGGACTTACTGGGGCCAGCAGCAGAGCCATCGGCGCCTGAGGCCGCTTCCTGATGCACCTGGGAGGCCCCTCCAGCTCCCGCACCCGCTGCACTGCCAGCTCCCCCAGTCTTCTTCTTGCCCCTGGATGCTGATCATCATGTAAAGAAAGAGACAAAAATGATCGAGTCGCAGTCGAGTACCATCCGATCATTATTATTCCACATTTTAATTCCAATTCCTGAATCCTAAACATACCTATCCCGCCTATTCCAGACTTTGGAATGAATTGCAAAAAAATCATATTTGCTTCTAAGTTCCAATCTCATTCCCAATCATCTCTCAGTCTCAACTTCAACAACCCCCTTTGACGGGCCAATTAGTCTGCATTTATTCTTCTTATTATTAATGCATAGATGGACGCATGCATATTGCATAACACCAAATTGATTGGTTGCTATTCACTCACTATAAGAAGAAGAACTACAAAAGGTTGTACTAGGACTGAAGTCATGTGAGAGGACGCGTCACGCAGGCCGCTCGGCGTTAAATTACCAAATAATACTAACTAACTACTACCACTATCTTAGTGACAGGAGGAGACAGGACAGCCTGACAGGGCAAAGGAAAGGACTGGAGTCTTCCCTATCTGGATTACCTACCTAACTTAAATTCTCTAACCTAACCAGCCCAAGTGAGCGCAAAGTTGCAAACAAGTACGATTAGTTAGTAGCGCCGAGCACCTGTCTGGAAGTAACAATCACATAATATAAGATTTTTAAACATAGGTTACCTGCATGTAAGCAGCAGTAGCAGCATGTTAGCTATTTGTGGAAAAAATAATATTCGCAATATAACACAGAACAGAAGAACACAAAGTAGTAATATTAAATAGCTACACACCAAGCCCCGGGACCTCAACACCTAGCAGGTCCAGCAGGTCCTGCTCCCGGTCCAGGATATCGGACCACTGGTGCGTCAATTGGTTATGGGTGCGCCGGACCCCAGAGCAGGGAAACACTGCCCGGCGCACCCTTCCCCACCGCCGGTGACACTCCCGGAGCAGTAGCGGCCCGTGGTGGGCGTCCTGCTGGGCGGTGAAGCGGGGCGGGGGAGGGGGTAGTAAACTACGGAATACGGCGCACAGAGGTAAGTACACAAACAAAGAAATAAAACGAATTTCGTTGTGCGCGCTGCATCGCAAAATGCGATGCAGCACGCGCAACGAAATTCGTTTCATTTCTTTGTTTGTGTACTTACCTCTGTGCGCCGTATTCCGTAGTTTACTATCCCCCACCCTGCCCCTCCCCCGCGTCACCGCCCGGCAAGACGCCCACCATGGGCCGCTACTGTCCCGGATCCCGTACCCGGACCCAGGCCAGCCGCCTGCTGCCAGGGTTAAGGGGAGGTGGCGCTGCACAAAAAAAACAGTGCGGCCACCTCCGCCTCACTGAATAGGTGCCGAGGCTGCACCCCTTGTGGGTGCCGCCTTCGGCAAGGAAGGCGGTCGCGACTCAGACTCCAGGTCTTGCCCTTACTTTTTGGCTTGGTTTTGGGACAGGCGGGGGGCGGAAAAGAAAAGGTAGGAGCTAAGAAAGTAAGTAAAAGAAATGAAAAAAGCAAGTAATAAAAAAAGAGTGAAAAACGCAGTAAAAAACACACAAAAGTAGGAAAAAACGCAAAATATAGAATCAAGAATAGAGAGGGATAGATAATAAATAAAATAGATCAAAAAAAGTTTCTAGAAAGAAAGGATTGCAAAGATACAGGGAGGATAGAAAACCAGGCCCCAGAACCATAGCAAAAAGTGAAAAACAAGATGGCCGTGCCCATTAGCGACCGCATGGGTAAGTTTGCGCCATATTTTCCCCCGAGCACGCAAAAAGCGTCCCCGAGCACGCAATACGTGTTCCCAAACAGGAAAAACGCATCGCAAACAGGCAGAAGAAGCAACTCTGCGTGCTCGTGGAACTTCACGAGGCTCGCGGAGTTTTGTTGCGACTTTGCGGAATTCTGCGTAGCGCGACAACGCGAACTCTGCCCAGGGTTAACCAGAATGCCACTCTGGTCGAGATTCAGCCTGGCTGTTAGAAATGGGGGTCTCTAGTTGACAGAGGTAGGTACCTGTGTCCAAATAGGGACCCTTGCTTCTAGTCAGGGTAAGGGGGATACACACTTTAGATAACCCCTGCTCACCCCCTTGGTAGCTTGGCACAGGCAGACAGGCTTATCCCAAAGGAAATGTGTAAAGTATTTGTACCAACGCTCACAGTAACACAGTGATAACACCACAAATGGACACCACACTGGTTTAGAAAAAATAAAGTATCTTTATCTAAACTTAACAAGACCAAAACTACACAAATCCAACATACAGTATTAAGGAAAATTACTTTTAAAAGATTTTAGCAACTGAGTCCATGGAAGAACTATGGATGCGTGATTTCTTGCAAAGTACCTGTCGTTGCGACAAAATTCACCAAGCCAAACAGCCGCAGCGATGGGAAGCGTCGAAAAACAAAGAGATGCGTCGATTCCTGAGACCTTCGTGGATGCGATGCGACAGTTCCGCTGGACACAGGGGAGCGGTGCGTCGGGTCCAGTCTGTAGGGGGAAGCGATGCGTCGATTCTGAGATTACTCCGATCCGCGGGTGACGCATCAGGGAAAACTTGCGGCACAGGGAGGATGCGTGAAAATTCGGGATGCGTTGGCAAATGATGCAGCGGCGTCGAGCAGTGCTGCGTCGGTTTCTTCAGCCATGATCCCACGATGCGTCGATTCTTGCAGCGGCGACAGGCGCTGGGTCTGTTTCAGCAGCGGCGCGGTGGTGCGGGTAGATTCTTCTCGCACCACGGCGTAGCGTCGGAAAAACTGTCGCAAGAAGAGCGATGCATTCATTTTCTTGTTGTTGCATTGCTTTCCAGCTCCCAGCAGCAGAAACAACCTCCAAGGCCCCACACAGTCACAGGCACTCCTGGCAGGTCAGAACTCCCAGCAAGGAAGTTCAGGGGAGCTGGGGGTGAAGTCTTTGTGTTCCTGAGACTTCAAAACAGGAGGCAAGCTCTACTCAAGCCCTTGGAGACTTTCCTCATGCAGGGGACACAGTACACAGCAAAGTCCTTCTACTTTCCTTGGCAGAAACAGCAACTGCAGGCCAACCCCAGACACACAGCAAGGGCATTACTTCTCCTCAGTTTCTCCAGCTCTTCTACTCGGCAAAGGTTCCACTTGATTCCAGAAGTAGTCTAAAGTTCAGGGGTTTTAGCTCTAATACTTATACCCCAAATTGTCTTTGTTCTCTTTGTGCAAGGGTCTCTGAGCCCAGTCCAAACCAGTTCTGTCCTCTCTGGTGCAGCTGCCTGGCAGGAGGTGGAGACAGCATTGTGTAAGGCAGACAGGCCCTATTCAGGTGCAAGGGAAATCTCCTCCCACCACTCTGCATGCAGACCGGGCCTATTCAGGTGCAAGTAAGAACTCCTCCCCTTACTCTGAATGCAGCCCAGGTCTATTCATCCCAGCCCTGACTCATACAGTAAAGGCAGGACACACATCAACCCCCCCGGTGGCTGTCTGAGAGAATGCACCTCCCCAACCCCTGTCACTCCAAAACCAGACAGTCAATACACAAACAGGCAGAGGCACACAGAATGGTTAAACAAGAAAATGCCTACTTTTTAAAAGGCAGACTTTGCGCAGGGAGAGTACACCTTACAGAAGCGTACTCGATCGGATGAAATTACCGTTGCGTTTATCTATCTGATGACAACGAATTAGTTGCTTAGAAGCGAGACATAGAAGAAATTGTTTAAATTGGACGACGTACGCGTCCCAATATCCTGATGCTTCTGGGTCCATTTCCTTACAAAGAAATTATATAAGGATACAGTTTGGTTTTATAATCAACCCTACGTCCTGAAGATGGTCTGACGGTCTTACTGCCAACACAGACCGAAACGTCGACTACAACGTCTATTTCTTCACACATTTGTTGATTTTAAGGAATTGTTTATAGTTTTGTCAGATTGCTTTCCTTTATTAATCGATTGAATAGATGTATACATAGTTTTTTTTGTGTAGGTTAATTTGTGATACCTCCAAAACTATG
The DNA here is from genome assembly GCA_963921515.1 of Calotriton arnoldi. NCBI lineage: Eukaryota > Metazoa > Chordata > Amphibia > Caudata > Salamandridae > Calotriton > Calotriton arnoldi. The sequence goes on from CAWUFW010000498.1 coordinate 277,939, forward strand.
CTTGGTTTATTCCATGTAAATTTCCCTTGGTCTCAGTTTTGTATATATTAAATATATGTTTTTTTGAAGAAAAGCCAGCCCTGTGTCACTTAATCCAGGGTTTTAAGATATATGTTTGCCCGTTAGATTTATTTTCCTTAGACTTTAATTTCAGATTAAGTCTGAGTTCACCACTAATCAGGGTTGAACATCTAAGAATTTTTTTTAACTAAGTTCAGGAATAAAATCCCTTGTAGGCAATCCTTTACTTATTTTCAATTTTATTGCCCAAGCCTCCAAGGGTATATTGGGTTTCCCACTTGTTTGATACTTTTTAAAAGTGGCATTTTCAAATGCACAATTTAAAAACCATCTTTACTAAAAGATGTGTTATTAAATTCTGAGTTCAGAGAGCCTAAACTTTATCTCTCCATCTTGTTCCAATGGGAAGTTACATTTATAAGATGTTATAAATAAACTCCCATTCTGTCCTATGGGGCAAGATAGCCGTTTAATAGTGAAAAACGAAATTGGTAGTAATTCACCTATCAGGACATGCCACACACACCAGGGCATGTCCTACCTTTCACATACACTGCACCCTGCCCACAGGGGTACCTTGGGCCTACCTTAGGGGTGACTAACATGTAAGAAAAGGGAAGGTTAGGGCCTGGCAAGTGGGTGCACTTGCAAGTCGACATGGCAGTTAACAACTGCGCACAGACACTGCAGTGGCAGGTCTGAGTTACCTTTTCAGAGCTACTCATGTGGGTGGCACAATCAGTGCTGCAGGCCCACAAGTAGCATTTGATTTACCAGCCCTGGCACACTTAGTGCACTTTACTAGGGACTGACCAGTAAATCAAATATGCCAATCATGGATAACCAATCATGTTCACAATTTACACAGAGAGCATATGCACTTCATCACTGATTAGCAGTGGTAAAGTGCCCAGAGTCCTAAAGCCAACAACAACATGTCAGGAAAAAATAGGAGGAAGGAGCAAAAAGTTTGGGGATAACCCTGCAAAAAGGGCCAAGTCCAACTCTGCCCAAGAAAACGTGTAATAAGGACCCCTTGAAGACCAGGGCCCTACAAGACTGCTGATCTGGGCCTTATGAGTTGAAGGAGTGCAAGAGTGATGGCTCCTACTTGGTGGACCTCAAGACCCCCAGAAACCTTTTAAGGTTCCTACGTGTGAATTGCTGCAAGCCCCACTTTGAGTGGCTTGAATTAACCATGCTCCTAGTTAATGATGATGGGGTGGAAGAGGAGAGTGAACTTCTCCCTGGCCTCCTTTCTTCCATGGAGCAGGATGGGTCAGGGGAGGGTGTCAGCATTGCCTCTACCCTGACCCAAGAATAACAGAGAGACTGCCACTTTGAAGAGTAATTCTACAGGCTGTCTGATTAGGTGAGAGCCAGTATTAGGTAAAAGGTATCCATGATGCTGAAGTTAGGAGCTTTGAGTCCTCAAACAGCACTTGGTCCAGCCCAGTGGTATTGGTCCCCAACGCTGCCCCTCCTCTTAAAATTTCTACTGATCCCTGTAGATCAGTAGAAATTTGTAATATGTATTCTTTGGACCAATGAATATATTGTCAAAGAAACATCACTTATCATGAAGATATTGGATTATTCTTGAATGAAGCAATTCTTGAACTGATTAAACGAATTAACTAACAAATTGTTTATTATTTGATGCCTAATATTGATTCATATTGGAGTAGGTTCCTTTTTTGGGGAACCCAGCAGTGCAGATAAGGGACATTTTCCCCTACAGGGGGGGGCACTTTTCCTATTTATTTTTTCTCGCTTTGGATCAGAAAGCGATACCTTACTGCACGCCATCAACTTATTCAATGTATACCAGTGGTTTAATTTAAAAACCTGCAGAGTGCGTGAGCCTATTCTATTTTCACTTTTAGAAAGTTACCATTTTCTTGCCTTAGCCATTTGGTGCCTGCAGCCTATCTCTGGTCACATGACTGGGTGTAGTTGGCAGTTGATGTTTGTGTATTCCTTCTAGCCAGCCACACACATTGGGAGCTTAGGTGTGACTGGATGGGCCATCACTGACAGGATGGGAGGCAGGAGCTGGGCCTAGCCTGACTTATACTTGAATAGACTGTGTCCTATCTCTACACAAAGTGCTGCATACCCCCCCCTGTAGTTAGTCTAGAGCCAGGGCAGGGAAGGCAGCGCTTCTGTGTACTTCAAAGGCATGCCTCTAGAAACATCTCCCCACTTCAAAGGCAGAACTGTGTATAAGGTATCCAACAAAATCTTCAACATCTACTACTACCACTTCGAGCTTGGCTGGGTTGGCGCTGGTGTGCAGCTGCCGGGCGGGCCGGACTGTTTGAGTCCGAAGCTCCCTCATTTAATTCCCATTTCACGCAATCAGGAGTGCCCTGCTGCAATTCCCCACCTAAACAAAGGTCATGATCGCGAAGATAGAGGCGGATGCCTCGGCACAGGGCCTAAATGAGTTGAGGGCACGCCGCAGAGTGAAGTGGACGGCGCTTCCCAGCAACACTGGGGGGGATGCTGCCAATCGATCTATGACAATACCCCTTGGGCTGAAACCTTGAACACTTTACTTACCGTGGAGACTGAACAACATGGCCTTTGCCCGGTGGAGCTGTTTAGGCAGCTATAGAGGAGTTTGGCTCTGGGTCACCCCCTCGGCCTTCACCTATCCAGCCGTACATTGGACATTGCTTTTCCTCGTCTCCCCGTTATGTTTCCTTCCCTCAGCAGCCAACATTTTTTTTTTTGCCTGTGTTTTGCTATGCTCTTGTAACAGATGTAATTTGTAACTTGTAACTTAATGTTCCTCAAATAAAGCGCTCTGATACCTCCGGGTCTAGCCAGCGCTATATAAAACTTCTCAAATAAATAAAATAAATATAAAAGAAGTACCTCATGCACTACCTCTACAGTACACTTCTGGATCTGTGGATACTCTGCCAGGAAGAATGACTGCTGTGCTGCTACAAGGGCTGCCACCATCTGTGATGCTCTCCTCGCGGCCTCCTCCATCGCGAATGTGACTCTTGCAGTGGACTTTCAGAAGGTAACTTTTTCAGCTGGACTAACCTGGTCCCTGTATCCGGCCAGCGCTCTGTCACGGTCGGCCTAAACTTGTGACTTTTCCCCCGTCTAGCACAACCAGATGACCGCGAATGCAGCTTTGTGCTTTCAGGTGCTATACTTACCTAAAACTTTAAAACTGCATATATCTGGTTCTACTGAATGGATTTTTGTTCCTCTAGTATCATTTTTGTAATACATTTTACTCTATTTTTCTAAATTGGTGTGCGATTTTTCTTGTGTTGGGTTTTCACTTTATTATTGGTTTTGTGCTAAATAATTACTTTACACATTGCCTCTAACTTAAGCCTGACTGTTTTTATGCCAAACTGTCAGAGGGTTACACACAGGTTAATATAGTGGCTTTTGTGGTTCACCCTGACAGGGACTGTGGTTGTTTCTTTAGAATGGTCTTCACCCACCTCAAGCAAACACCCACTTTCCTACAGTGTGTTACTGAACTCTTCCACCTATTGATCTATAATATCATATTGGTCCACTGCCTTTCACAGCCTTCTTAAGCCCTTGCATGCCTCGCCCCTTCTTATGTAGTGTAGTCATCAATGCAGTCAAACACTGCACTTTTACTTAAGACCCTTGATCCTGGTGACTTTTTCCATTACAAATGTGGTGGTGGTTTGTGTCTCTACTTCTTCTCTTTATAGACCCTAAGTCCTTGTGCCTATCTATGGAACCAGAAGTGAAGCAGGAATGTCCAAAAACCAAACCCTTGTTCACATTTGCCTAAAATATCTAGGCCTGTTGAGAGTCTTGAAGTGAACCTTTGTGGTGAACTTAGTCAGATGACTGCTATGTGTTGAGTAATAAAAGTTTAGCCATTTGATTTATAGTATGTAAAAATTAACCACCCCAACAATGAGAGATTAACCTTGACTTTTGTCCATTTTCCCTTAAAATAAAAATGGATTGAAAGACATGTATGTGCTAAACTTGTCATCGTAATGATCAATTCCTTGGTGGTTTCCTGAGGCCAGCGTGTTTTCCCATTCTATCTAGCCGGGTCTGGTGGATTAGTGGACTAATGGTTCCACTGTAAAGGTCTGTGTTTGACCTCATGGTCATAGGTTAAAATCCTGGCAGGTCCACTCAGCCTTTCATCCTTCTGAGGTTGATAAAATAAGTACCATTATGTTGGGTAGCTATAAACGTCTGTTATTCAGTGCCAAAATATGTTGGGTAACAATAACCGTCTGTTATTCACTGCCAAGATACCCTTGGGTGAAGGTGTGCTTTACAAATACAGGTTATGTTATATTATCACATCACTGGAAGCCTGTGGATATGGCCGATGGTCTACCCTGCTTACTCATTTTTAATGAAAAAAAAGCACTTCTTCAATATAAATCTCACGTGGCAACCCACACAGGGCCGTAGTGGCCGTAGCGGGCACCGGGCGTTTCCCCGGTGGTCCGCCAGGGTGGAAGCCGGTTTTGGACCCCTGGGGGTCCGTTTTTGTTACGGGGGCCGGCAATATCAGCCCCCTGTAACAAAATCGTCCGAAACCGGCCCTTGCAAACAGCTAGGCCGCAGCCCCTCAGCCCCCCCAGGGGGGCCGCCCGAGCAGTTTGCCAGGGCCGGTTTCGGTTCCCAGTCCGGCCCTGACCACAGCCTAAAACGTGATTGTGCCGCCATATGGCTTCCTTGCACTTGAGCACGGAATTGGCTCCAGATGTTGATCCAGTTGATATTCAGGGGTAGGCATGGGTCTTGCTGTGCTTTGCCTAAACGGTAGAGAGAATCTATCTTTAAGCCAAGACTACCATTTCTTTTCTGGCGAATTCTCACACCTAGCTAGTTCTCATCTGTCTAGTTCTAGGGCACTCTGTTTTGTTCTCCATCACTGGCCACTCCGTGTAAACCTCGTCCCAATGATACAATTTCCTGTTGCTGCCCTCTGGGCTTTGTGGTGGGGTGCTTGGTTACCACTCTGTGGATACCCTATGACCCGTGACCTGTTCTGTTTGGTGGATAATACAACTCACATTGGCATTTGGACTCCTTTTCATAGCTGAGACATCCCTGCTGTCTCGGGTATTTAGCTTTCTCTGAATTCTTGTAAGCCTTTTCCATGGCATTGGTACCCTTGGACTCATTGTCAATAGTGTCACCATAAGTACTAGGCTTTTAAGCATGGTAGTTCAGGTAACTTGTCTGGTTTGGTAATGTTGGGTTTCATGTCTGAGGTCTGCTGGGTATTGTATTCTGATGCGAGTGTTTCTGGGTGGGTTGTTGTGCTGTCTTTATTCTGCCTTTGTTAGTATTTTTGTCCTATTTGCTTGTACCTCTGGAAGGTATTGTTGTCCATCTGATTGCAAGATTGACACATGTTTGTATTTATACTCTCAAAGCGGTCTTACAGAGTTTCACTTTGTGATTTCAGAAAGTTAAAGACACTATTTCCGAGGTTTGCTTCATGGAGCCATTGTTTTTATTATTTTAATGCAGCCCCCTTTCTATGTTAACTTGTCTAAATTAGGAACTATAGAGCAATGTCTCAATTTAAATTTGATTGTTGACAAATATACGATAGCTCGTCAGTCTCCCATTTACCTAGCTTTCATGGACCTCACCTCAGCCTTCGATTATGTGAATAGATCGCGCCTATTGTCATGCCTCCTAAATTATGGGCTGGACGAGGCCTTAGTACACTTTTTGGCCTTTTTACACAAGGATTTGGGGGCAAGGGTAAGGATTAGTAGGGATGGGGCCGTATCAGAGAATATTGTCATCGGCCGAGGGGTCAGGCAGGGGTGTGTGCTGGCCCCTCTGCTCTTCATTTTATATATTAATGAGTTGCATGATGAGCTGTCAAACTTGAATACGGATGTCCCGGTGATCAATGGTATCAAAATACCTGCTTTATTATATGCGGATGATGCGGTCCTAATGGGCCGCACACCAAATGCACTACGCACTTTAGTCGGGGGCTTTGTCGATTTTATGTCTAAATTGGACTTGTGTACAAATTTAAAAAAATCTTTTTAATGAATTGTGGTCCAAATAAACATCGGGTTAATGTAATCAGCTCCGGCTCTGAAAAACTATTTTGCACACGCACTTTCTCATACCTGGGGCTGGTATTTGCTGATAATGGCTCTTGGACTGCCCATTTGACACACAGTCGGAACAAACTCTTAAAGGCCTCCAACTCAATCCTATGCCTCCCTCAACCCAGAAGAACTGAGGTAGTGCTATCCCTACTGAAGATATACAGAACTCAATGTAGACCAACCGCAACTTATGGAGCTGAAGTGTGGGGTTATGCGAATTGTAACAATATTCAAATAGAGGAAAATAGATTTTGTCGGAGAGTTCTGGGGGTTCCGATTAGCTCCTCTTCCTTTGTTTGTCACCGGGAGCTAAAACTGTCTTATATTGAAGATTACATTAGGGCCCGCCCAACTATTTTCTGGATAAAAGTATGGCAAAATCCGGCAACCACCTTTACCAGAGAAATAATAGCTGATTGTCTTAAATGTGACAAGGGCAGTAGCATACCTTGGTTGGCAGCTGTTAAGGACAACTTGTCCGCTGTAAATCTGCCACACATTTTCTCAAATCCAAGTGATATGTCAGGCATTAATAAAAAGACTATACAGGAGACCCTGTATGGGTATTATGCCAGTATGAGACTTAGGCATGAAGCTTCGAAAAGCTCAGTTGCCCGTTACATAACGATGTCGGACGCCGAGGGCCCACCGATAATATTGCCAGTCCGTTATCTTTTAATGGCGACTAACCGTTGGGAAAGAAGTTTGCTCTTTCGCCTTAGGGCTGGTACTCTAAAATATTTATTATGTTTTCCCCTTGGGCACACCAGTAACCTTGAGCAAATCCCTTGTCCCTGTGGTAATCGTGGCAATCAATCTATGTTACATTTCTTGTTTTTCTGTAACTTTTATCAGTTATATAGTAAACAATTGTTGATCCCGTTTTTTAAGGCAGCTGCTATCCGCAACTATAAGGTGGCATATAGAGAAATTGTTGAACTCAAAGACGAAAATTTAATTTTCCGCGTCAGCACTTTCTTGCGTTTGGCTGTCCGCTCACGCGCTTCTATGAGTTTGGTATAATTGGCCTTGATTGCCCATTTTTAACCTTTCATTTATATGTAGGTTGCATAATTGTATTGTGTGTATCTCATTGTTATATAATTTTTGATAAACTGCCCGCACTTTATAATATTATGCTGCTAGATTTAATGAATTTGTCTGATTTTAACGCTGGTCTAATGAGATAAATTGTCCGCATTTTAAATCACTATGCTGCTATATTTAATGAACTTTTTTTATTCTCATTTTAATATGTGTTACTATTCTAGTCTGATGTTATTTATCAAATCAGTGGATATTGGTTGCCTGTATCAGTTGTTTCAAGGAATTATTATACTATTGCCCCTAACAAATTATAAGTGTAAGACAAATCCCCTGAGTATTGTGTATGTATATGTTTTGTGTATTTATTGTGTTTTTTATCTTGCTGGTATTTATTACTTTGTTCTTTTATGGATATTTTTTTTTATCCGAATAAAGATGAATTGAATTGAATTGAATTGTTAACTTGTCTAGTCTCTGAACTGTATTATTTGGAATTGGTGAGCGTTGCGTTTCCCAGGACCTCATCAGCTCCTCTCTTATTGCTCAGCGTGTGCTCTACCAAGTCCAACAAATTTTTAGACAAGGATATTGGAATGTTTGGGTGATTTTCTGAGAACGGTTCTGTGAAAGCCCAGCTGCAGCTGCAGCGCGTTTAATTCTCCGCCCACCCTTCCTTTCTGACCCCTCCCAGAGAAGTTATTATAATGTAAGAGAAAATAACAATGATAGAGGAAGAAAAAATACCCGTGGAAAGAAATAAAAAACGGCAAGATAAAATGTTGTGCAGGGATGAATGAAGGAATGCAAGCCGGCAGGCTAAAAGAATAGAAATTAAGAAACTAAAAGTGGAAACAATCTAAAACAAAAAAGACATAAGGCATAGAAAAAACAAAAAGAATAAGTGAAAAGGAAGACCAACAAAGATAATGAATCATAAACAGAAAAAAGGTAATATCACAGTTATGAAACATCTGACATCCCTATATTTTTTAACAAGGTTTGTTATGAAACGGTTCCATTTGAAGAGGGGAGATGAATCAGCGTTAAAAAAGGAGTGAGCTGCAGTTGCTCAATCCGAGATTTTGTTATTAGTTCGTGGGCGTTATCCTCTTCTTCCTCTGGGAAAGTCAGCATCCATCCGCTGGAAGCTGCTGTGAGGTTGCTCTTCTGGTGCGCGCTGCTCGGTGTTTAGGAAGTAAACAGTGGGCAGTGGCAGGCTCAGCGCTGGCAGGCTGCGGAGGGGCCGCCGCTGCCACAAGCTATGAGACGGCTGCTCAGGGAAGCAACAGCAGCGGCTCCCACGCGACACAGCCCGTCCTGGCTGCGCGCCTCGTCCTCTGGGGCTGCCTTTGGAGAAGCAGAGGTCAGAAAGAAGGCTAGCAGACCCATGTGACGCTGGCCCCGTCCACCCCTCCTCTGTGGATATTGGGCAGCGCCGGCGCTGCTGCAACCCATCCTGTTCTTATCATTCGGACCGCGAGCAGTCGAAGTGTGTGCCATTGGCAGCCGAGGCCGGGGATTATTAAGTGTCCTGGAGTGGAGTGTGTCTTATTGCACGTGTGGACTTGGCAGAGGAGGTTGGAAAAATAAAGGAATGCAGCGCTAGGATGTGCTTCCAGGCTGGTTCATGAAATAGGAGCTAAGGCGACGGGGACTTTTCCCACTTCTCTGGAATTGTTTTCATTCTCATTTTTTATTTTGGAATTTTTATTTTTCCATTTACTTCAACCCCTGGAACGCACTGGGAGAATGGCGAGACTAAATAAGTCCAACTTTGTGCTTGGATTTTTACTTCTGTGGCACATTTCAGGAGACCTGTGTAGAGGAGAAGGCGCCGATGGTAAATATTACCTACTTTCCCTGAGTATACGTTCACGCGCACTTTTCAGACGTGTAAATCACTGCAGCCATTAAAAAGTTTGAAGGTGCATTAATGATTCATTTCAGAAAGGTAAAAATAATTGGCATGCCTGCTTGCCTATTCGAAAACACACTTGGAAGAAACGGGTGCCTGCAGTGTTTTAGCAGCAGCGATTTACTCTGCAATGTTCATATTTATTTACAAAATACCTCAGCATGTCATGGTTTCGCAAAATATTGCATATATGTTGAGAGCATGCCACTCGAAGTAGCGGGCTCTCCTAGCGCCTATTCATTCAGCTGCCCTGACATTTTCCTGTCCCCGCCCCCACGTTCTGCAGGACCGGGCTGCTGCACCAGCGCGCTCCACAGGGCGCACGCATTCAGTGCCTCTCGGACTCTCTGCGTTCCCAGGAAGTGCCGCGCGCTGTCCAGTTTGCATGCCATGGACCCTGGAACAGCATCTAAGTTGCTCAGATCCTAATTAAAGGTCCCCACGGGGAAGCGGTTCAGGCCTGTGTCCGGATGATCAATGGTTTTTAGTGGCTGTGTGTTGGTGTGTTTCTCCAAGGATCGCAGTAATTGAATATAAATAGCAAATGCCAATCAGGCGACGGGCTAGCCGGATGGAGGGGCCCCGTGCTTCAATCACGGTTAATTCACGCCCCTCTAAAGTTGGGAGCCACTTCGTATGATTCTTTTCAGGATGCACGTGCATGGGGTGGGGGTGGGTGGAGGGTGGAGTTGTGGCAGTACTTAAAATGTATACGTCGTACACCTTGAACTCACACTTTATTTTTTTTATTTTTTTTATCATAGCTGGTATTATCTATGCAAAGCCCCCCTCCCCAAGAAAATTCTGCTAGCCAACTGCTTTTCGTTGGGAGGTTAGCACTTATCTTCTGATGCCAAAACATCCGTGCTCGACTTTTCTCGTTGTGGGGATTACTACATTCATAGTTTAGTTGTTGAACTAATTCGTAGAGAGCTTGTCACTGTGTCTACCTTTGAATTCTATCTTGTCACTCCCAGGTCGCGAAAAGTCAAATGGGGGAGCAGGAGCTACACCCATACGGCCATACCACTACCAGACTCAGGAGCTCCATTCCAATAAAACTAAAAAAGAAACAAATCTGTTAACATTCAGAAAGGGTCTAAAGACTTGGCTTTGTAGAGGGTGGAGTCCTAGTTAACCCTACCCAATTCCATCGATCTGATGGTAGCGCCTAGACACCTCCGGATATATGCAGCGCTGTATAAATGCCTCCTTTAATTTAATTTTTATTTCATCATTTGTGATTTCCTGATGTGGGACGTTGGTTGAAGCGCAGACCACACAAACCTGAGCACACTGCACTCAAATCACCAAACCCACCACAAACGTGTTCGTCATCTCATCTATGATGAGAGATGTGACTGGCGGTTCCCACATGTGTATTTTTGTCCATTAACGTTTAGAACAGTCTATAAGTAATCTGCATGGTACAAGTGAGTTATCCCCTCATCCGTGTGTATGTTTACCTGGAATATCTGCAATGCATGGGGCCCTTAAGCTGCTTCTGCAAAAAATGCAGCAGTTGCAAACTGCCTTGAAAGGTACAGCTTTATCAAACTACAGCCCCTGATTCTGCCACAAACTCTGACAATCATACGTTGGAATATGTGGGGCCATGTTGTATACGAAGAACTGGCTAAAGTGCTGAAGACATCAACGTGCATCCCTCAGTGAGTCCCAATGAGGCATTCTTACATAAATCTTGAAACATGGTGCCAGGTTGCCCCGCTACACAAAGGGTATCCAAGGACTCGGTGACTGCACAGTGCCACTCTCCATTGATGCCACGTAGAGGCAAGCACTGGCAGAACAAAGCCAGGCGCACAAAGCCTAAGAGAGGAGAAAGAGACAAGTCAACTTGTCAGGTCCGCACAAGTCTTTCAGCGTGTGTTGTGAGGCTGTGTGTGTGGCCAGAGGGGGAGGATGCCTTTTCATGTGTTTCTATTTTTTACTAAGAAGTGGTGCCCAATGGTACAATGGGAGTGAATGCCGATATAGACTTTTAATGATGATTCAGATTATCCGTGCATGGTTGCAGAATCACAAAGAGTGGCCCAGCTCCGTCTATGAGAATGGCCACAGAGTCCAGGAGAGGTGGCCCGTGGTTTTCTTTAACGTGTTTCAGTCATCTGCAGTTTTTACCAAGTCGTTTTCTTGTTTTATTTTTATAAGGCCATTAAAGGAATTGCAGAGGTTCTGGGAAATGCAGACCTCCCTTGTACACCTGTCATTTAATTCTTTTTTTTAACACATCTTATCCCTGAATTAAGGTGGTGTAAAGTTCATATTATTAGTACAAGGAAAGGTGAGCCCTCCTCATGTTTCCTTTACCTGTTCCATTTAATAAATTGTAGGTTTGTGGTATGTGACTTCTGTATGAGTATGAACACCCAGACACTTAAAATGACTTGCTGCGTTCATCAATTTTAAACAAACTCATCTTCAATTGTCATGAGTTGGCATTTCACAAGGAATGGTGTGTAGTTAAAAGTAATAGTTCTGTAAGCGTTCAATAACTACACGCTTTGCCATATAACTTTGGTTACGTATATGTATTGTTACATTTTAACTTCAAAAGGCTTTTCCTTAGATCACTTTATTCTTTCTGACATTCATATGTTTCGATGTCGTTTTTTCACCAAGAGTCATTTTTTCCAAATTGCGCATACTTCTTAAGTCCAGCAGAGGGCATACATAACATTTTCTGAACCTAGTGACTTTTTCCCTATTTTCTTCCATCCCAGATAATCAACAGAATGTGCTACTATGAAATCCAAGGAAGACGGCTATTTTAGTGGTTAATCTTACTCCTATTGCCTAATCTATCAATCTTTCATGCAGCAGAACGCAGCAAGGCATCTTGCTGCGCTGCGTGAAAGAGAAAGGGCAGGAATGCAGCATATTTAACATTATAGGACGTGTTCCTGTCCTTTCCTAGCGCTGGTAAACTTTTGGCTGCCTAGCTCCAATGTAGGCATCTTTGCATCATGTTGCAAGGGTGCCAGCGTTGTAGTCAGGATTGTTTATGTGCAGGAAGGACCACCTTCCTGCACAATACAATCCTGAGAGGCATTTTCCTATTTCTATGTGTGCTGCAGAATGCAACACACATAGATGAAAAACGAGGAGAAATGAAGAAATATCTCCTCGTCACACCTCACCTGGGGAGGTGTAGCATTTTGACGCATTCCCAGGTCTGCCACTAATGGCGAATCTGTGAATGTGCCAAAATCCATGGATGGATGCGTCGGAACACCCACGATCAACCCATGGGACACCTCCCTAGGGCAGCGTAACGCAAGACAGTGATTTGCACTGTATTGCGTTGCTCTAGATTTATCAAGCCATGCATGGCCACGCAAGGTTTTGCATCGCCGTTGCGCCCCTTGCACGGCACAAGGGCAACGCAAAATCTTGATAAATATGCCCCCAATATTTAAATGCCGATGCTGGGATATTTTATTGGTTAAACTAAATGGACCCTTAAAGACATCAATTTACATCTTTAATAATATTTGTATCGATATAGCTCTGAAATGTTCAGGAGCCCAATAATCTTACTTGTGTTTTATCCGGTCTGTCTCTTAACACTCTGGGGGCCAGTTTACAAACATTTTGCGCTGTGTTTGCGTCAGCACAAATCTTTTTTTTTAATTATTTACTTTCCAGGGCAAAATGGGTGTTACATAGGTGGCACATGGGCGTTCCCATGCAGCCACCCATGCTTTTTGATACAAACCCCTACCTGCTGACATTAGTAGACAAGGATTTATTTCACCTACTGTTTCCCAGTTTGCATGTGTGATGCACAGTGCAGCACGCATCCAACGTGGGAAACATTTTTCAAAGTTAGCCTATCATAGTATTTTGCACTGAAAGGGCACCCTTCCAGTACAAAACGTACGCTGGACTCACGCACACACCCTTGCACTATGACCAACCGTGTGTGTGTGTGACACTCAGCTGCCAGAATCTGCACTAATGCTAGGGAGAGGGGAGGCGAGTGCCAGACATCTGTAGATATGGTGCTGTCCTTCTCTCTCCCTCTCAGGCAACTCAGCAGAGCATTTATGGGTGCTGTGATGCCTTGTGTGTAAATTTGGTAAATCTGGGCCTGGGTTTGATAAATGAATAAACAGTGACAATTAACTCAAAAACCATGCAGCAAGATTTGTGTCACTTGAATGTATCTTTAACAGTGGGCCTTCTAGCTCAAAAGAGGGTGGTTGCAGCCCAATTTTGCAATGCACTATGGCGAGCCTCTACCTTTCTGGTGCGCGTAAGGTCCAAAGACCTCGCACCACGTAAGAACTTTTTGCTAAGAGGTGCAAACCTCCTGCCTCATGAATATTAGTGGGGCAGGAACTGGCTTGTGACTCCTAGTGAAAAGTTACAAATGCTGGGAAGAAGGCCTGCTCACTATGCAGATTTCCACCTCATCATTGGAAATCCCAATCTGCTACCATTATGACCCGACCTACACAGGTCACAATGCAACAAGTGATCCTCTGTGATTTAGACGTCGGAAAGAGCATGCAACTGTCTGTGGACAAGCTATCTGCTCCTCACAATGCCTACAGCCTGCACAAGTAAAGTGTACGCTGGTAGCTTTCCACACCTTACGCACTGAAATGCTTAGCACCTGGCCTCAGCTGGCAATAAACATTCCATGCTTTGTGACCCACAAATTTGTCAAACATGGCCATAAAACAAATGTGCAATTCGCCAAGGGAGGAGAGATGCCGTTTGATTCCCCATTTCCCCTGTGATTCTCATGGGACTGCAATGCAATTTCTTTTAAGAATCAGGCAGGCTTTATATTCTTGAGATATTTAATATAAATGCTGCAGACTATATACCGCGAAACACATTTCCGAATTTTCACACGTTGAAGTACGCTCAAGAAATTATTTTCAAAAGTACAATTTTTTACAGTTCTTGCTGAATATTTGTCCAATGAGCACAAAAAAAAGCAGAGAACTTCATGTAACGTTTGCCCACACGTGTGCGTGTTACGCCGCCAAATTTGAGAAGCGTGTCTGAAGGCTTTCTTTGTTGTCCTAAAAAAGTGTGAAAGTATCAGGTGGATGCTAGACTCTTCTCTGAAACACGATTTTGCGAAATGGAAGTTTGAACTGAGCAGAGTTCGCCAAGTGTCTGACACCAAGGTGCTGTTCATGACAGATTCCCCTCGAGGTTTGATCTCTATCAGCCTGTGGTTTCACTTAATATGATGCTTTACTGCTTAGACATCTTTCTTAACCCTTACTGCATCTCACTAGTTTAAGCAGTCTTTCTTTTACCTGTATTGTCGTAATGCTGAAAATATAAAAAATTGGTTTATTTTTGCTTGTTAATTTGGTAGTAACAATCTTATTATCTTCTATTGCATATTTGCTATGTTCCAGTGTTTTAATTTTGTAAAGACTTTCGTTTTTTCCATTAATAGCTGAAGACATCTCAAGGGAGTCATTGTTCTTAAAGGGCCGCCCCAACGTGATAATCGATTGTCACAAAAGTTGGTCTTTGTAAGTGTTTATGTAATTGATCCGAGTATGATGTTAGTGGTAGTGTGTGTGAAGGCACCCTCTCTGTCCATATGATGACAGGGAGTATACAAATCACCACCATTGCATGGTTTGTTGATTTGGCCGTCTTGAAGTCAGTGTTACACAAAGAGAAATGCAGGATTTTCAGAACAATATGAAAACTCACCATGTACTCGTAACACATTTAAGTGTAATAGTTAAATGTAAACCACCCTATCACGTTCAATGGACTTATTATATCTCCATTGAACAAATGTTCATATTAAAATGGTGTGATGTCATCCTGGTCTAGATGGACAAAACATAAATTGGAAAGAAATATTACATGTTTTATTCCTTTAATATAGACACACATTTTTGCCAGTGGTAGACGTGTATTAATGTCTCAGGATACTAAAAGGTATAAACAGCGATATCTTAAGGATTTTGGGGGCCCAGGCCAAACAAATTTGGGATCCCCTACTTGGTACATCTCTGAATTTATTATCTATTTCAGCTCATTCAAGCCCTAAACAACTATGGGTTGATCATTAACAATTCACTTCGTCGGCTCCCAAATATTTGAGGAGACCCCAGTCCTTCAGGGGGGGCGCATTCAGTAAATATTTAGGAGATATTGGAAATCGGGGAGCCCCTTTTCATATAATGAAGGGGGGGCCATCATTCTTGCTCTATGCCACTGTCTGGGAGTCACTGTCTGGGACTGTCCTGAAAGCTTAATGATGGGGCCCCTAGAAAGGTGAGGGCCCTGGGCCAGAGCCCACTTTGCCCATGCCTTAAAATGTCTCTGGGTATAAAGGGTCTTATATTATATTTTCCATACCATGAGATCAATGCAAGGTGGCCAAAATGCACCAAGAGTATATAGATATACAACTTTTGCCATTATTTTAAGCCAAGCGCTCATAAGAAAGTAGAATACATATACTCTGTTTAATGAGTATGGAGTGAATTTTTTCTTCATATCTTCAAACGCGTCCATTAGCTGTAGCAGCTGGAGAAGGTATATGATGTTAAGGGTGTTCTTGAAATTTGTAAGCCGGAGTTCCCATGGATTAATCAGTTTGCAAGTAAAATATCTATCTATCTATCTATCTATCTATCTATCTATCTATCTGTCTGTCTATTTATCATGACATGGTCTATGATATCATTTATGACATCACTGATGACATCTAAAATGACATAATTGATAAATAATAATAATAATAATAATAATGCCACATAAAGAGCCTGGTTACACCAGCTGGTGTGTCCCCGCGCTGAGACTGCTATTCAGACAAAACAAAGGGTAGACGGTGCATAAAGGGGGTCAGAGAGGATCAGGAGTTGTGGAGAAAGCAATGGCAGGTCTTATAGTTGGAAAAGCCAAGTTTTTAGTCTTTTCCAGAAAAGGTTCTCTGACGGTTCCGCACAGAGAGCCAAAGGAAGCGCATTCCAATTTTTAGCTGCCAGGAAGCTAAAAGATCGAGCGCCCATTCGTGCTTTTTTTACCTTGGGAACTCTAACCAGGTAAATCCCGGTAGATCTGAGATGTCGGCCTGGGTTATAAGGAGTGAGGAGGTCCCGCAGGTAGAGCAGGCCTTTATTCTGCAAGGTGCGATGACAGACACACAGGGCCTTAAAGAAAATCCTTTTAGCTATGGGTAACCAGTGTAAAGACTCAAGTGCTTTCTTAGAGGAAGTTTTCCTGGGTAGATTCAGAACTAGGCGTGCTGCTGCGTTCTGTATGCCTTATAACCTGTGGAGACATTTTATTGTTGCGCCTAGATATAGCACATTACCATAGTCCAGTTGAGATGTCACAAAGGCATGGACCAGGGTTTTCCTAGCGGAATGAGGCAAAATGTCTAAGGTTTTCCTCAGCATTTTCAGGATTCCGAAACACTTGCCTGCAACTTTCCTGGTATGAGTCTTGAAGGAGAGAGTAGAATCCAGCCAGACTCCTAAGTTTTTCACCTCTGTTTTGGGGCTGGGGACAGGACCTAAAGTTGTTGGCCACCAGGCTGAAGACCAAATCGACAGAGATTTCCCTACTACCAGGATCTCGGTTTTGTTGCCATTCATTTTCAGGCAATTGCTTGTCATCCAAGAAGCAAGGTCCTTTAGGCAGTCTGCAAACTTGTTAGCTGCCTTCACTGAATTAGGAGAGAGGGAGACCACTAGCTGTGTATCGTCTGCGTATGATACGATAGTGACACCATGATTCTCCACAATCTCTGCTAAGGGGGAGACGTAAAGATTGAAAAGGGTGGGGCTCAAAATTGATCCCCGAGGCACCCTCTGAGAAAAAGCAACGTTTTTGGAGGTGTGTGGAGGTTGAGTAACTTGGAAGCTGCGGTCCTGTAGGTAGGAGGTCATCCACTTAAAGGCAGCCCCGCCCAGACCAGACCTCCTAGTCTGAGACGTTGTAGGAGTACTGTATGGGATACCATGTCAAAAGCGGCACTAAGGTCCAATAGGACCTGCGCAGTCATCAGGCCTTCGTCCACCCGCATGCGTACTGTCTCAGTGGCAAAGAGTAAGGCAGACTCCGTCGAGTAGGTTGCTCTAAAACCTGATTGGGAAGGGTGGAATAGGTTGTGTTGGTTGATGTGTGCCACCAGTTGTGTTTGCCACCTTTTCTGCTATTATAGTATCACTGATGACAGCATTCAAAGAGTGTGCAAGTTGCGAGTAACTACCATATTAATTCTACATAATTTTGTACAGCTTTGGTGCAGCTTATGGGTGGAAGTGTTTTAAAAACGCATGTGCTCCTACTGCACCACAGCTATGTAGAGGTACTGAACACATTATGAATGTTTGCATTCAAGAGTAACTCTGTGTGCAAGTGACAGTTGACTTGTAATCATTATGCTCCACACAACATTTTGGTTCTGCAGAAAAAGTTTCCAACATGAGAAGAATTCTACATAGTAGATGCTAACGTTTGTAAGCAGCCTTGACTTATTAGAGATAATTGTGTCAGCATGATAATTTATACTTAAAATGGAAGAGCATGTGCACCATGTACTAATTTATGTATAAGTGCTGATTTTGCTTCAGAAGAAGAGCTGTCTGTAAAGTTCTTGCACAGTAGAAATGCTGTAGGTAGTATGACCTTTTGCAAATTCAGATGTTGGTTATTTTTTAGCAAATAGTGTTTTTTTTTACAACTTAGATACATACATAGAATGTATTTTTTTACAACTTAGAACATACATAGAATGTACATTGTTCTTAGTAGATTCTTTTAAATACTTTGTGGTGTATTTCTTATGAGAGTTTCACTGTTTGGAAACAGTTTGGTATAGAATGAACTCTCTCCATAGAGTAAACACTGTTTACAGTACTCAGTTCTGTATTGATATCAACTACATTTCTTAATTTAGGCTTAGTATGTGTCAGGGGTTTGATACAGATAAAAGCTGTCCGTAGTAGGGCATTTGTTTTGGAATTGGCATTCTTTTTTTGGTGTTCTCTGAACAGTTGTATACAGATTGGACACCATACTCAATGAGGCTTTCCCACATATCTGTGGTTGATTGTTAATGTGAACTATAGTGAGTGTGAAGCCATAGAACATTATACAGCAATAAGTGGGAAAGCAAAGCTTGGTTGATGTCATCAATGATGTCATTTGATATATCAGTGATGTCTTAAATGCTGTCATAGAACATTTCATGAATGATGTCATATGTGAAGTCATAAGCAGTGCATGGCGGGGGGCAAGTTAAAGTTAGTGCTGGTAACTATAACTGATGAATATCTTTTTTTTTTTAGTTCGAATCGTTAACGTCACTAAGAAATCCACCTAATTTTAACGTTACTTTAACCTTTGTTTTTTTCAGTGAATTTCAATTGGAAACACATATTTCTATGACACCTAACTATAACTTTACTTTAACCTTTGGTTTTTTTCAATGAATTTGAAGGGTTTTTTAAAAATAAAAATATATTTAAAAATACATAGAAACGAAATACTCCAACAGTGTTTGCGCTGAGAATGTTTAACTTCTTAGTTGTTTTAACTAACATATTCAGAAAAATTCCCAGCATTGTTTTCATAGTCTTTGTATCTATCTTTACATAAACATATTTATGTTTCAAAAAGACAATGTTAGAACTGGGGGTCTCTAATCAGCAGAGGTATGCACCTTTATCTAAGTAGGGACACTTGCTTCTAGTCAGGGTAAGAGGGATACACACTTTAGATAACCCCTACTCTCCCGCTTAGTAGCTTAGCACGAGCAGACAGGCTTATCCCAAAGGCAAAGTGTAAAGTATTTGTACTCAAAACACACAGTATTACAGTGTTAACACCACAGATGGACACCACACCAGTTTTGAAAAATAAAGTATCTTTATTAAAACGCAACAAGACCAAAACCACAAAAATCCAACATACAGGTCGTAAAATAGCAACCAAAAACAGTTATTTCCAAAATAAAGCTTGTAGAAAACAAATAGCTTCACCTGGGGCTATTATGATGTTGTGACAGCAATAAATCTAAAGTACGGTGCCGACCGCGAGGTGCCCGGCGTTGGGCACGGGGTCACATGGACCCCCAAACAAACAGTACCTTTGGATAATGAAGTCTATGACGATGCTCGGCATTGTGGAGGTGAGGTGTCGATGCCCAGGTCGAGGCAGGCTCCCTGGCTGCCACGGGGGAGGCGAGGTGTGGTCTGCGCGAGGAGGTGAAGTGTCGAATCCAGGGCAGGGGAAGTCGGTTGTGTCGGCGGTGAGGCGGCAGTTCCGATGACAATGCGAAGTGAGCGAGTTCATGGAGTCACTCTCAGCGGCTGCGATAACTGGATGTAGGCGCTGGCGGTGACGGAGTCATTGCGAAAGCTGGAGCCAGGCAGGGCCATTGAATGCAGGTGTGGGCAAGTATTGATGGGCGTCGGAGCTGCGGTGCGGGCCAGGCAGTGCGCCATGCACTCCACATGTGGTGCCCCTGGCCTCTGGGCAGGTCACGACGTCGCAGCGGCGTAGCTGACGGCATAATAAACAGGTTTTCTTGCTTCTTTCAAGTTGCTTCCAGCTCCCAACAGCAGGAACAACCTCCACAGGCCCAAAACAGGAATAGGAACCTCCTGGCAGGTCAGAACTCTCAGCAATAGGGTTCAGGAGAACTGGGGGTAAAGTCTTTGTGTCCCTGAGACTTCAGAACAGGAAGTCAGCACACTGGCCCTTGGGGATTCTTCTTTCAGCATGTTTCTCAGCAAAGTTCAAGTCTTTGTCCTTTCCTTGGCAGAAACAGCAACTGTAGGCCAATCCCACACAGCACATAGCAAAGGGGTAGTACTCCTCCTCAAGCTCGCCAGCTCTTCTCCTTGGCAAACGTTCCTCTTGAGTCCAGAAGTGATCTAAAGTTCTGGGGTTTAAGGTCCACTACTTATATCCCATTTTGTCTTTGTTCTTCTATGTGCAAGGGTCTCTGAGCCCAGTCCAAACTAGTTCTAGCCTCACTGGTGCAGGATGATCACAGGGGATCGAGACAGCATTGTGCAAGGGAGACAGGCCCTATTCAGGAGCAAGGAAAATACCTCCCACTACTCTAAATGTAGCCAAGGTCTATTCACCTCATTTATGAGTCATCTAGGAAAGTCCAGGCACACCTAAACGCCCCAGTGTCTGTCTATAATGAATTCACATCTCCAGCCGCTGTCACTCCAAAACCAGACAGTCAATCCACAAACAGGCAGAGGCCCACAGAATGGCATTTTCGAACACACAATTTAAAAACCATCTTCACTAAAAGATGTGTTATTAAATTCTGAGTTCAGAAAGCCTAAACTTTATCCCTCTATCTTGTCCCAATGGGAAGTTATACTTGTAAGATGTTGAAAAGTATCTCCTATGCTATCCTATGGGGCAGATAGCCTTTCAATAGTGAAAAACGAAATTGGCAGTATTTCACTATCAGGACATGTCACACCTTTCACACACACTGCATCCTGCCCATGGGGGTACCATGGGCCTACCTGAGGGGTGTCTTACATGTAAGAAAAGGGAAGGATAGGGTCTGGCAAGTGGGTGCACTTGCCAGGTGGACATGCCAGGTTAAAACTGCGTATGCAGACACTACAGTGGAAATGTGGGTGTGAGAAGTGGCTTATCTCTCCAGTATGACAGATGTACAAGTAAAGTATAGAGTTGAAATACCTTTATACTAAAATGTCTGTCTTACATAACAACTATAGAGATTATGCGATAAAAACACACTGCCCTCTCAGGTGAGACATATCCCCGGAGTAACATATGTGCAAAGTAGGCTCTGGGAAGAAACTGTTCTCTTTGCACACGCGCCTCTTCACATTGATAAACGCCCAAAGTATAGTATAAAATGGAGTATCCTCTCTATTCAGAACTGTGTCTTGGACAGCCTGTGTCAATATTTCATTGTGGAGACATACTTGCCTCTGTTTCAAATGTCTCCCAATGGCAACACCCATACGTAATAGGGTGTGCACAGCAGCTAATAGCAGTGTATATTAGGGTATAAACATGCACTTCCCTCTGTGCCAAGACCTCCCTCTTGTTTCACACTTCCCTATACTACAGCATGCAATGCCTCACTGCTGCATCACATCCTGCACAGCAAAATAATTGGCCTCTTCATTGCCAAGTCTCTTTTGTATAAATGATGTGTATAATAGTATTAACATACATATATATATGTAGTAGCCTATTCTCATTCCCTGAACTGCCATTTTTACTGAAAATTGCAATAGTATAATACATTTGAAATTTATTAAAAGTATTAAAGAAACTAATCCAGAGTAACTTTTAACTTTTTTATCACAGCAAAACAATTTAATAACAATCCAAAACTACGACAACTACATTAAGAACTGTTAGAAATGGGGGTCTCTAGTTGGCAGAGGTAGGTACCTTTGTCCAAATAGGGACCCTTGCTTCTAGTCAGGGTAAGGGGGATACACTCCTAAAATAACCCCTGCTCACCTCCTTGGTAGCTTGGTAGGAGCAGACACGCATATCTCAGAGGCAGTGTGTAAAGCATTTGTGAAAACACATACAGCAATACAGTGAAAACACTACAAATGGACACCACACCAGTTTAGAAAAATAAGTAATCTTTATCTAACCCAAAACAAGACCAAACGACAAAAATCCACAATTCAGTATCAAAAATATCCTTAAAAATAGGTTATTCACTCAAATCAAGCTTCTAGTAACAAATAACTCCACCTGGAGTCATTACGACGTCGTGACAGATGAAAATCCCAAAGAACGGCGCCGACCGCGAGGTGCGTGGCGTCGGGCCCAGAGTCAAGCAGACCCACAAAGAACAGTACCTTGGAATGGATGAAAGCAAAGGTGGTGCACAGCGTCGGGGAGGTGATGCTTCGTGGGAGCCTGCGGTGTCGCTTCCTTACGACCCCAGGGGAGGTGAAGCCTCTGTTCCTTACTGCAGTGCAGGGGAGGTGAAACGTCTTTTCCTTACTGCGTCGGGGAGGTGACGTCACGAAGGCGGCAAGGCATCGGTTCCTTACAACAATGCAATGTCGATGAATTCAGGAGTCACCCACGTCGAGGATCGGCTCCGCGTTGATGAAGCACCGGCGTCGGTGCTGCGGTGCGAGTCGGGACGTTGCGTCGTGGACGTCACGAGCGGTGTCCTCAGCTCCGGTGCAGGCAGCAGCCTCGCTGATGGCTTCGAAGTCGATGCGGCACGGCGTCAGCAGGCGTCGGGCCTACGATGCAAGTCGGGGTTGTGCATCGTGCTCTTCACGAGCGGTGCCCACGGCTTCGGTGCAGGTTACGGCATTGCTCGCCAGCGTCGATGTTGCAATTTCCTTCTGTGGCAGCTGAAACAGCAGTTCCAGATGCAGAGAGACAGAAGGGATGGAGTCTTTGTGTCCCTGAGACTTCAGAACAGGAGGCAAGCTCAGTTTCAAGCCCTTGGAGATCTTTTCTTCAAGCAGGTGACAAAGCAAACAGCAAAGTCCTTTTTCTCCTTTCCTTGGCAACAAGCAGCCACTGCAGGCCAACCCCAGACAGCAAACAGCACAGGGGCAATATTACTCCTCAGCTTATCCGGCTCTTCTCCTTGGCAAAGGTTCCTCTTGAATTCCCAGAAGTGATCTAAAAGTCTGGGGTCTGGTCCCCTCTTTTTATACACAAAAATCCTTTGTTCTCTGAAGGCAGAGAGTGTCTGTACCCAGTCAAAACCAGTTCTGTCCTCACTAGTGCAGCTTCCTGGCAGGAGGTGGAGACAGCATTGTTGAAGGCAGACCAGGCCCATGCAGGTGAAAGGAAATCTCCTCCCCCTACTCTAAATGCAGCCCAGGTCTATTCAACCCAGCCCTGACTCATCAGACTTCTGGAGCCACTGCCCCTCTCCAGCCCCTGTCATCCAAAAGCCAGAAATTCAATACACAAACCTAGCAGAGGCACACTGGATGGTTAGGCAAGAAAATACCTGCTTTCTAAAAGTGGTATTTTCAAACACAGAATGCAAAAATCACTCTCATTAAAAGATGTATTTTAACATTCGGAGTTCAGGCATACTAAACTTTAATTTTCTACGTTGTTCCCAGGGTCAGTTATGTTTATAAGATGTTATAAACAAACTCCCCATTCTCTCCTATGGGAACAGATAGCCTTGCAATAGTGAAAAACGAAATTGGCAGTATTTCACTATCAGGACATGCCACACACATCAGGGCATGTTCTACCTTTCACATACAATGCACCCTGCCCACAGGGGTACCTTGGGCCTACCTTATGGGTGACTAATATGTAGAAAAGGGAAGGTTTGGGGACTGGCAAGTGTGTGCACTTGCCAAGTCGACATGGCAGTCCCAGACTGCACACAGGCTCTGCAATGGCAGGCCAGAGTTACATTTTACAGGCTGCTTCTGTGGGTGGCACAATCAGTGCTGCAGCCCACTAGCAGCATTTGATTTACAGGCCCTGGGCACACACAGTGCACTATACTAGGGTCTGACAAGTAAATCAAATAGCCAATCATGGAAACACTAATCCATAACACAATTTACAAAAGGGAGCACTTGCACGTTGGCACTGAACAGCAGTGGCAAAGTGCCCAAAGCATCTAGACCAGCAAAAATGAAGTCCAACACACAGCAAAACACAGGAGGCAAAGGCAAAAAATGGAAGGGAGACCCACACCAATGGTGCCAGGTCTAACAAGAACTATATAAATAACTGTAACTCAAAGAAAACAAACAACCTTAAACAACATTTAAACATTTCCAATGCTCATAAACAGCTCCTAAAAACACCCCCCACTGTTTTGTTTTAATTAACTTACTGGACTTCTATCTTGGTAGCACTTCTTTTATAGTATTTTATCCACCATAGCCTGTCAAGGAGTATTTAGATTTGTGTTATATCATGGCATGCTAGGTGGCGATAAAGTCTCAGCAAAGCGGCATATCTATATATACAGTTCACAAAGCCTAGCTCGTCCAGAGTTAGCTCGTGCTTCTGAACTACTCAACAGTTCAGGTGATTCGACATCCTTCCAAACTGAATACACTGTGCCTGAAGAAGTAGTTATTGCTGAACAGCACAACAATCCTGCTTCTCTTAACAATTCTCTTCTTTGCTGCAGATGTAAGCAGATATTTTTTTCCTCAGAGACAAGTTTCCATTTTCCTCCTAAAAAAAGACAAAATAACGCAAAAAATAAAAGTTGCACACTGGTCAATAATTGATAACAGTAATACATCAGTATATATTCGAAACCTTTCTAAGTTTTCCACCACTATCACATATTTACATCTAATACACCAGTAACTTGTTATTCGTTTTTCTTGAAAAATTCACCCTTAACCAGTCTATTTTAATATTTCTGCAATTAAATTAGAACATGCCATCAACTCTGCTTCCATAACAGTTTCTAAAGTAACACAATCATTGTGACACACCTTTGCTAACACTCACCACAGTGTGTCACTCTAGAAATAGCAATATCACCACTCAGACATCTCATAGGGATAAAATATATGTACAATAATGTCCATAAGACAATTGGAGCAAGTATAATTACATTTTTTGTTTAATAATTTAACAAATACTGCTTCCTTTACTTACAAGTATACACAGTTTGAACACTTCATTTTTTAACAGATCTGCAAACGTTGCTCACATCTTGCTACATTCTAATCTGTACCTCTCGAAAGCTATATTAGCGCATCTAAACATCCCCAAACAGCTTTTCACTCCGTAAACATGGTGCTGAATACATTTACCAACACTAGTACACTTAATGACACTTCCCAACAAAGTTTAGAAAATCTAGTATTAAATACCTGAACTTGAAGTTCTTTCTTAAATATAGATGAAGACACCAGGCTCTTTCAGCTCCGCATAAATTCACTTCTGCTGAGCACAACTCAAACAGACTTCCTTCTCCTCCAAAGCACCAAGGACAAACTGAACTATCTCTGGTTCTGCACCCAATCACATTGCAGCATTTCTTCAACCATGTAATAGCAATGATAACTATTGGGTGAGACTTGGCAATTTTTTCTTACTTCTTCCCATACGATCTTGTGAGACTCATGTAGGATCGTAACATGCCTCATGGCAGGCCCAGTAATTTTCCATGCGAGTCTCGTGAGAGTGTAACAAATTTTTAAAACTAAGAATTAATCATTTACTCATCACAGTACTTATCTCTTACACATTTCCTCTCCAAAACAAGCACTACAATATTGATTCCTATTAATAAAATGTATTGTGAACTCATCTACTAATTTTTACTATTCACAATCCCGTGAGAGTCCAGCGAGATCGTAAAAATGTGTTAAAAACAATATACATTTATAATCTTCACAGTAGCTATCCCTTAGACACCTCCTCTCTAAATCTAGGGGGGCAACATGCCTTTCTGCTGCCCCCTTATAAAACGTTTTACTTCATTTGCACAACACCTTGCATTTTTCACAGTAAACAGTAATGGCTGCCATGGGAGGGAGGCAAGCCAATATGCCTGTGGAAAGCAGGGTACCAAAGCAGAGACTTTTGTTGGGCATGGCTCTTTCTGCAGCGTTATGGCAAAACGTTTTGCCCGCCTCTGCCTATTTTTCTAACATTTTTTTTGTTGGCTTTAGAAATCTGAGCACTTTACCTCTGTTAATCAGTGCTAAAGTGCACGAGCTCTCTTCTCTAAACATGGTATGATTAGTTTACACTTGTTTGGCATATTTGACATATTTGATTTACTTGGAAGGTACCATATACCCAGGGCCTATAATCTAAATGCTAATAGTGGGCCTGCAACACTGGTTGTTCCACCCACACAAGTTGCCTTTCAACCTTGTCAAGGCCTGTGTGTGCAGTTTACTGCAACTGCGTCTAGGCAATTCATACCAATTACCTAGCCTTAAACTCCACTTTTATTACTCATAAGTCACCCCTAAGGTAGGCCCTAGGTAGTCCTAAGGACAGGTTGCTATGTAACTAAAAGGCAGGACACGTACCTTTAAATTTTACATGTCCTGGTAGTGACAAACAGCTACATTTGTTTTTTCACTACTGTGAGTTCTATTCCTCTCATAGGCTATTTATTTATTGCACTTGTAAAGCGCGCAGCTACCCAACAGGGTTTCCTGGCGCTGAAGCATGTGGAGGCAGAAACCAAATTAAACAACAGGCAAAAGGGAACACAGAGATCAAGCTGAGTCACTAAACAGAAACGTCTTTAAGCATTTACGAAAAGATAGCAGGGAATGACAGTTCCTAAGGGCAATTGGAAGAGAATTCCAAAGCCTGGGGCCAAGACAGGCAAATGAACGACCTCTCATACGGACAAGTCGAAATCTGGAAACTGAAAACAGTGAGAGGCTTGAAGATCTCAACTGTAGAGCCGGAACATAAGGTGTAACCAAACTTTGAATATAAGAAGGGGCAAGGCCACATTTGGCACAAAACATATAACATAGGGCCTTGAACTCAATACGCTTGTTAACACCAAGCCAATGGAGTTGGTGGAGCAAAGGAGACGCAGAAGCATATCTGTGCAGATGGAAAAGAAGATGACCAACAGCATTTTGAATGACCTGTAAGCAATTTATTGAGGCTTTGTCCGCGCCCAGGTACAGCACATTGCCATAGTCCAGCCTGGATATCACCAAAGCCTGCAGAACCGTTCTCTGAGCTGGGGGTGGAATTAACCAGAGGATTTTTTTGATCCACCTAAGAGTAGCAAAGCAAGATGCCGCTACCCTGGAGACCTGAGGCTTAAGGGAGAGCCTTTTATCAATAATAAAACCCAGGTTTTTGACTTTGGGGACAGAGGCAGGTACTGGGCCCAGATTATCAGGCCAACGTTTAATTCCCCAAAGCTCCGGGTTATTACCCAGAATAAGCACCTCGGTTTTGGTGCTATTTAGCTTAAGGGTGTTACTAGACAGCCACGAAGAAACATTCCTCAAACCAAGCTGCAGCAAAGAAGGATCTTGGTGCTGGGCAGCAGAAAGGGAGAAAACAATCTGGGTATCGGCGGCATAGGAAAAAATAGTCAAACCCAACTTTTCAGCAATGTCGGCCAAAGGGCGAACATATATATTGAAAAGTAACAGGCTCAAAATAGAGCCTTGAGGAACTCCGGAGGTTAAGGCTAAAGTGTTTGACCTCACTTCATTGGAAAAGACCTGAAAAGTATGGTCCTTTAAAAAGGAGGTCAGCCACCTCAGAGCCGGACCCATAATGCCAGAGGCTTCGAGATGGTCTAACAGAATGGAATGAGACACCGTATCGAAAGCCGCACTCAAATCAAGCAGGATGAGGGCAGAGGTACCTCCGGAGTCAAGTTGTAGCTTGAGGTGTTCAGTAACCCCGAAAAGAGCAGACACGGTACTATGGCCAGGTCTATAGCCAGACTGAGAAGAATGCAACAAATTGTGAGTAGTAACATAGGAAGAAAGTAGAGTATTAATGTGTCGCTAAAATTTTTTAGAAACACAGGCAAAAGAGAGATAGGACGAAAATTAGACCAACAGAGGGGGTCAAGACCTTCTTTTTTTAAAAGAGGGAGAACAAGTGCATGTTTCCACTCCTGAGGAACCAAACCTGTGCTAAGAGAAGTATTAAGGAGGTTAAGAATCACAGAAAGAATAGAGTCCTCCAGGAGGATGAGTTTGGGCGGGGGGTGAGGATCAAGAGGTGAACCAGACTTGATAGATCTCAGTAACAGCTTCAAGGAAGGCAAATCCAAAGGAGGCCAGAAACTAGTCTGTGCAGAAGCCTGGGAGGAAAATTCAGGAAACCCTGTCAAGGGGCTAGTAGGAAACATTAGATTTCCTTGTTGGAGGGCATCCACAGCAAGTTGGTCATGAATAGACAACTTTACTGTAGAAGAAGGACGCTTGCTCATCACATTGAAGTTGGGAGAGCGAGGGAGAAGCCAGGAATGTACTGGCAGCTGAGAGTTTAGTAATAACCTTAAACAAAGTTTTCTGACAGTGTTGGGAGCTAGAGATCTTTTCAATGTAAAAGGCTGCACGAGCCGATCTGCAAAGAGCATGATATCTCTTTAATGCTCCTGAATACTCCAGCTTAGCAGCAGGCAGATAGTGTTTCCTCCAGTGCCTTTCTAAGGCTTTAAAAAGTTTTTTCTTTTGTTAACATTGGGAATTCCTTAAAAACCATTTAAGCTGAAATTCCTGATTAGAAAGGAGTAGCTAAATCATGTTTCATATCTTTGGAATAGTAAATATAAATCCACTCTAGTGGCAAAATTGGAATTTCCATTTTTAGAAAGTGGACAGTTCTCTGCTCTTATTACTCTGTGTGCCTTACACCCTGTCTCCAATACATGTCTGGGGTGGGTGACAGCTATACTTGTGTATTCCCTCCAGACAGCCACAAACACAGGAAAGGTGAGTGTGACAGTGAAGTCGTCTACATTCATCTCTATTCTGATAGCTCTTCCTGGGCAGGAAGAGGGAGGGGGAACTGACACACCTGATTAGGCAGTGTCCTGTGTCTCACACAAAGGGCTGATAATCCCTCGCAGATATCCTTGCAAACAGGGCTGAGATGAAAGGGTACCTGGGCACATTAAGGGCTTGCTATGAAGTCACTCTAACTTCATGCACTTCAAAGGCACATTTGGGTATAAATACTGGGGCTCTGACCCTACCAAGACAGTACATTACAAGGCCTGTGAAGAACTCTTCTAGGAGTAAAGACTGCTGTGGTAGAAGGATTGCCGCTCTGCTTGACTGTCTGTTCCGAAGAGACTGCTTCTCTGCTTTGCTGAGCTTCCCTACTGCCTGCTGATCTTTGCCCTGTTGAAGACAAGAACTGGACCCATCTCACTTGACCCCAGAGTGAATCCAAGGGTTGCTGGCTAGCCCCCGTTTTGAAGTCTCAGGGCCATCAAAAACTCCCTACAACCGTTTTGCTGGACTATGCCATCTATGAGTCCTCCTATGCCAATCTAGTCTTGGGCCTCAGAAGTCTGTTCTGCAGCTGTTTTTGCTTCAAAATCAACGCAGTGACAACTTTGCACTGATTTGAACTGACGCATTGCCCTTCGACACAGAAGCTGATCGATTAAATTGCCTCGACGGACTGCTTTGCTCGACTCCGATTACACAGTGCCCGCATCATAAAGGCGTTCGCTGCCGAAGCTCTCATCGACTGCGCAGATTGACGCCAACGATTCACCTCCTCGACACCTCGTATCTTGTCTTTGACACTTTCTCCATGCTTGACCTGTCTGAGTCCTGTAGCCAGGCTGCCCTTCATCACAGTTGTCTGAAATTTGGATTTACCATGGTCTAGTGTGACCTCAAGTAACCCCTTTTAGCTTCTTAGCACTATTTTTGGTTTTTTGGAAAAAAATCATAACTCCAGGTCTATTTATTGGATTTTTGTCGTTTTAGTCTTGTTTCATTCATAAAAGTGTTCTCTATTTTGTTAAGCCTGTGTGGAGTATTTTTGTGAGGTTCCTATTGTGTTATAGTGTGTGTTGCACAAATACTTTACACATTGCCTCTTTAGATAAGCCTGAATGTCTGTACCATGCTACAAGAGGGTGAGCACAGGGTATCGTTTAGTGTGTATCTAACTTACCCAGACTAGGATTGTGACCCCTACTTGGACAGAGTGCATATCTCTGCCAACTAGCCCAATTTCTAACATTGGTGATCAGCATTGAGAATAGGACTTGTGTTTGTGCAATACCTAACAGTAACTCAGTGTTCGCTACCACTCTATACTAAGACCTATTTGAACCTTTTTAGTTCTCCCTGATTGACATCTTTGGTTTTTCCAAAATTCTTTTTGCCCCATGCTCATTTTTCTATAATGTCTGTTGCCGTATCTGGCAATATTTTACTAAATCTATATTTAAGTCTGTAGTCAAATAGAAATGTGGTCTTGTTCATATTTTGTCCCAGGTCATTACCGATCACTGAGTCAATAGGTCTAAAAAGCCTTTTACCTCACATTAGGACTGCAGGCATTCCTATCTTTTAAGGAAAATGTTGTCTAGATGTAGCACCCAGAAAATGTACAGCTATTGACTCCCTCTGTACCAAGCAATGTTGTAACTAGCATGGTATCTCAGGAACTAGTCATCACAGGGTTAAGCAAGGTACAATTTCAACACAAAGAATGATTAATCAAACAGTAGGTGCCAGACTATATAAATTAGCACTGAAGAGAGGATAATTTGCAACATTTGCTCTGATTGACAAGTAAAAAGAACATTTGAACTACCTGAGTAATATAACAAGCACTGGCAAAACCAATAGCTCTCGCCTAAGAGAAAGTTATTGACTTTGTCAATGTTTGTCAGCTTGACTGAAAGGTACGGAAAGCAATTTGACATGGCTAGTGCTGGTCGCACATAGTGGTTTTCTTTTTTTATTTTGCTCTCAGCAATGCACGAACAGCAGCTCGGCTGCTGAACAGCATGACTAACAAATATTGACAAAGCCAGTAGCTCTTTGCAGGCGAGACCCATTGGCTTTGCCAATTCTTGATTTAATTATAATGAGACATGGCATTTGATGCTAACCATGTGGTGGCTTCATCTCTACCTGGAGACTTTTCAAAAGCACTTTCAAATGGAAGTCTATGCCTCACCGGTAGTAGGACTGAACAAATTTACTAAACTAATTGTGTGGGTTTTTGTATTTATCTATGTATGTCTGTGTTTGAGTACATACATGTACCTGTCTGTGATTGTATTGTGTGTGTGGACATGCATGCTTGTTGGTGGGCATGTTTGTGTCTGTTTCTTCATGCCTGCTTATGTACTGGTGTCTCCTTTTTGTGTTCGTTTGAACTTGTGTGCTTGAGTGTATGTGTCGTAGTTTGTGTGCAAGCTCTTTTATTGTACTGTGTGTGCTGTGTGCATGGTTTGGTGATGTGTTTGTGCCAGTTTCTGTATGTGTACTTGTGTAACTTTATGCAACTTTTGTATCATTTTGAATGTGTGTGTTATGTGTATGTGTGCTTGTGTGTCAGTGTTTACGTACACCGGAGAAAATGAGTGTTTGCATTTCTGGGATGCTTATGGTGTGCTTCAGCACTTGGCACATTCTTCAAATGCAAACGTGTGGCCATTTGAGTCATTTTGTTTGAACGCAAGTTGTCAGCAATTCCCTCACTTCTTATTTATGCCTGAATTTCCTGTGGCTGACAATCAGTGGCAAACAAAGGCAACACAATTACTTTTATTCTGTACACATGTAGATGCCTCCCAGTCCCAGCAAACCACAACTGGAAAGAAGGAATATCTAAGCACTTTCAGATAGAAGGTGAGACACGATACACATCAGAGTTTTAAATTCGTAGTAAAGCCAAACAGACTCTGGAATTCAAACCTTGCTCTCATGCAGATCTCTGGAACAGATGTAAAAAGTCATATTTAACCATTTTACCTCGAGTTGCGATAGTTCCTTCAGTAAATATCAAAACCCAATGTTAGAGTGTCTGAGGCTACAAATTGGTTAGCCACACATCAGGTCTTTGTGTTTTCAGAAACTATTTACAGGCAGTGATTTAAATGGCGCCAGGTTGCAGAAACTAGGGCTCACTGCTGTAACCAGTGGTCGAAGTGCATTAAAACAAAGTTTAGGAACTGTGATGCTGCACGCAATGGGGAGCGGGGAGAGTAAGTGTGGGTACGTGGTCAAAGGCGTGGCTAAACAAACAAAAACAAAATATTCTGTAACATGTTTCGGTGTTTTACCTTTAGGTAACTACATATAAAATAAAACACAGCTTGAATAAAAATTAAATGCAAGTTATTTTAATCAGTGGGTAATGCACTATTGTACTGTATGAAACCCCTTTTAGTTAGTGCACTGCGCTAGAGAGCCACAGAACTGAATCCTGGTTGGTGCAGTAGAGAATAGTGACTTGTGTATGTTTAGGGCTACGAGGTCCCAGTCTGTGAGAGAAGGCACTGTGAATAATAAAGTCATTATTTTAAACTTCCAAAAGGTTTAAGAGAAAAAAAGTGCTTCCAAATATAGATTTTAGTAATACCCAGACTGTATGGAGTGAAAATTATTTTATAACTGTCTTTTAAAAGCACATACTTTACAGCTCAGCTGGCAGCTCCCTTACAATACCTCTCAAAAAGAATAATTGTGTGTCATCCAAAAGCATTTTTTATATAACTGTCTTTAAAAAGCACACACTTCACAGCTTAGCTGGTAGCTCCCTTACAATACCTCTCAATAGAATAAATGTATGTCATCAGGAAGCTTCAAGTGATACCATTAATGAAAGCCAATCCCATCTTCCAAGCACCCTTCATATTTGCAGATTGACCAGTTGCGCGCATTTACATTTCTTTCGGATAAGCAGGCACACTGGCAAGAAGATGTGTTTAGTTGTCGGCCCCTCCCTCAGTTTCTGATCACAGGAGGCTCCCTGCTTACTCTTCAGTGGAAGCATTTCAATTCTCTGAATTAACCATCCTGGGACCATTGTCTTTTCACAAAAAGTAGAACTGTTTTTCTAAAATGAAAAAACTATGAACATGTTGTGCCCCTCAGATTTGTATTTTATTTATTGAGTTTTATATTGTGCGAACATGATGTATCAGAGCGCTGTACAACATGGATGCAATCAGATAAGCATATTCATGTGACCCTTTGGGGAGTCAGAGCACTGTACATCAGGAAAAATAAACCAATATGAGTATACAAATGTGGGGGAGCAACAAAGTGAGTGTAAGGACGGAAGAAGGTTGACGTACGTAGTTTTGTTTCGGAATGGTCATTAACAAATATGTGGAGTGTCATCGGAAAGGTTGCATCTTCATTGGGGAAGGAATCTGATCATCATTAGCTGATTTACACTTCATTTGAAAAAGGCAGTTGAGGGGTTGGTTCTGGTCTCAGGAGGAAGTGAGTTCCAAATTTTGTTGGCAATTCCAGAGAAGAAGCTATTGTAGGTTTTCTTCCTTTTAAATTTGTAGGGCTTCAGTAGAAGGGAGCCTGTGATTCTTAAAGTTCTGTTCTCACCAGTAGGATAAGTGTCCTGGCCAAGTAAGTTGGAGTGTTGTGTTGAAGAACTTTATGTGTCAGGCAAGCAATTTGTAGGTGGATCTTTGCCTCATAGGGTAGCCAGTTCAGTGTCTTGAGATCAGGGGTGATGTGATCACTTTTTTTGAGCATGTAATGAGTCTAGCTATTGCATTAAAAGTTGCCTTCAGAGTTGTCATTTTTTCTTTTGATAGACCCACAAGGGTAGCACTACCATAATCTAGTGTGGAGATCACTAGTGTTTGTACTCATGTTTTGAGAACTGCAGTTGGAATGAAAGGTTTTAATTTCCCAAGTAACTACAGTTGGTAGTTGGTGCCTGTGGTGGCAGCACTGACATGACACTGCATAGGGAGGTGATTGTCCAGGATTATTCCCAGTGACCTTGCTGAGGTTCTGATGTGTGAGGTACAGTTCAGGGCTGTTAGGTCGATGAGTCATTCTTTGAAGTTCAGAGCGTGGTTGGGTGGAGAGATTAGGAGGAATTCAGTTTTCAGGGCCTTAGGTTTCAGGTGGTTGTATGTGAACCAGTATTGGGTTTTTGTCAGTGTGTTATTGAGGATGCTGATGTCTTCTGGAGAGGCAATCTTTAGGCAGAGTTGTGTATCATCCACGTACATGTGATAGGAGATGTTGGAGAGTTGGAGTATTTCAGTCAGGGAATCCATGAGTAGTTTGAAAAGGGTGGGGGAGAGTGAGGAGCATTTAGGCACACAACTTGTGACTAGCATCTGGATAGATAGAGTGTGGATGAGCATAACTCTTTGAGTTCTGTTGTGTAAAAGTGAAGAGAACCATTGTAACATGGTACCCGATAGACCCATTCTGCATTCTAGGAGGTTCAAAAGGTTCTCATGTTTAACGGCTTCAAACTCAGATGACAGATCAAGCAGGATTAATAGGCAGGATTAATTCTGGTCTTGAAGTCTCAGGGCATCATCGACGATATGGACCAGGGCAGTTTCGGTACCGTGATTCGGCCTGAAACCTGATTGGTATTGGTCGAGGAGTTGGAATTGTTCTATGTGATTACAAAGCTGTGCGCATTTTTCCAGGAGCTTGGCCAGAGTTAGGATGTTGGTAAAAGGTAGATAGTTATTGGGCTCTGATTGTTCAGCATAGAGTTTTTTTAATTTAGGGGTAACCTGGCAACATTTCTGACAATCTGGTATGCATCCTTGAGTTAGGGAAGTGTTAATGTTCCCAGTCCATAAAGAAAGAAGGGAATGTTTGATCTTGTTGAGAAGTGTGGAGGGTAAGGGGTCTTTGTAGTGGGTAGAGTATTTCAGAGAGAATAGTAGATTTATAATGTCAGATTAATTAAAAGTCATAAAGATGGATAAAGATGCGTTGTTTTTTGATGTAGGGAATGGGCTTTCAGGGGAGACTCCATGATAGATGAGGGGGTGAGGTGATGTGGCATGGTGCTGATGGATAAGAACTCTATAGCTCTTTGGAGTTCGGTGTCAATTTGCTTGGTTTTCTCGTTAAAGAAGGGGGCAAAAACATTTCAACTGGGTGGGGTTAAGTTTATAGAAGAAGAAACTGGATTGGGTTTCCTATTGGTTTGATTTTTGACAAGTTCAAACATTTATTTGGGATGATTTTTGGCCTTGTCAAGTTGCACTTTGAAGAAAGATGCTTTAGATCTTCTGGTATGCCTGTTGTAGGCTTCCCTTCTTAGTTTCAGTAAATTGAGATTTGTTGGAGAGGCAGAGAGTCTCCAAGTTCTTTCCGCTGTCCTTAGTAAACAGTGGTCATCATTAAGGCTGTAGTTGAACCGAGGCTTGAATTTTTTGATCTGGATTCTTTTCAATTGTTTGGGCCAATGGCATCCATGATGTCGGACATGGAGTTGATGTAGTGATTGGTTAGTTCTTGTGTGTCTGAGATATTTGTGGATGGAGGTAAAATTTTGTTACAGAGAGTAGTTAGCCTGTGTGGGTTGATGTTTCTGGTGTCTCTAGTTCAAAATTTGGCTTTCAGTGGTTGGTCTTTGAAGATAACTACCTCTTTCTGCTATGGAGAATAGGATGCAGTGGTGGTCTGTCCAGTCACACGATAGGATGCATTAAATTTGAATGGTATGTTCCTTTGCCATGATTAGGTCTAAATTTACCCCTTTATTGTGCATCTGGCTATGGCAGGCCTTAACCAGGTTGAGGTTGTGGAGGAAGGATTTGAAGCTACTCTCAAAGATCAGACCACTTCGACCATTGGCTGTAAGAAAATATGCTCCGTGTATAATCACACCAAACACTCAGCGTTATTACCCTTTTGACACACACACTGTAAACGGTGATTGATAAGGAGCATTGCGATCTGTATCAGAATGTTTTCTTTTAAACACTGATCACTTAAAATGCTGTTGTAATACATGCCAGATGGAGGAACAATCATGTACAAGGTGGCAAGGCTTATGCAGTCAATCGGGTGACCCACAGCAAACACCTACAAGATAAACGCTACAGTACTGCCCATATCTACATCAGCCTACATTTTTACACTCTCGTTTGCTCAGTAATTATTCGCTAGCCCCAGCTTGGTGAACAGAAGCAGCCGCTTGTGCATATTCACTGCTGCAGCTGACAGTGTGCACAAAGTAAGTGACTTTGCAGGTGTTAGGTTACAGGCACCATGTCTTAGCAGTGTGAGTAACATAGTATCGCACCAATTTGAAGTGTGCTCCTAGTTGCAACACTCACGTAACACAACAGAAAGCACTTGAGCTTCAAATAAGCTCGAAGGACATCCCCATAAAGCTTAAAACACAAGCATTGGCAAAGTCAGTAGCTTTTGCCTATGAGATCCATTGGCTTTGTCAAAGTTTTTTACCATGTTGCACAGCAACACAGCTAAGTTTGGGAAAAAGCGTTATGACGTGGCCAGCACAGGGCACGTCATAGTGCTTTTTCCTCTGGCAGGACGGGGGCGGGGACAGAGGGATGGGCAATTAAAATGTGCAAGCAATGGAGTGGGAGGAGGGATAGAGGAATCGACCAAAGAACAAATAAAAATAAAAAGTACCTCAATTGAGAGCGAGGGATTGAAGGACACTAATAAAGTAATTTATCAGTAATGCTCCATGGATCAGCTGAATGGAGGAATACACAGTGAAACCAAGAGGTGCTGCCCATTAGGAAGCAAGGAAACCAGAGTGACGCGGAGGCCAACCAATGGTAAGTAATAGGTGGGTTCTAAGCCGTTTTAATTGTTTTTATTTATTTGTGTTTACAAGAGAGCTTGTAGGGACAGCACATGCGCTGTCTCAGGCGAGTCCCAAAAAATTATATATGCTTCGACCAACTGGTACAAACATTACCTTTTTGCACCAAACTCTGCGTCAGTGTATTTTGCATTGGTTGTTTATTGTAATTACTGATGCAAAAGTTGTTGTGCGACACTATGCAAATCTGCATTATTGGACCTTTCACGACATAAGGATTCTTTGTGATGAAAATTATTATTACTAAGCAGCTTCAAGTGTTTGTTTTAAATTTGAAGCTAAACCATCCACTTAGGACGTAGCCCCTCACTCAATCTCAGGTACAAATTTGGTGAGATAACTTCACATTTGCAATTCATGGTGCATAATAGTTAATGACTGTGCAGTTACTGCACCATTCCGTGTTTTTGACCTTGAGATGGGTGAAATGCGGGTGAAATGCACAAACACATGCATTTGCCTATCCTGAAGTATGCAAAACCGAAATTTGTCCTATTGGGCCATAAGATTTGCACATATATTTGTGGCCGGCTTTAGCGCTGGTGGTACCCGGTGCAATAATGCTTTTTGGCGCCCACCCCCCATATGACCTCCTCCTCAGATTCCCTTACTACGACCTCATCTCTCCATAGGCCCTCTGTCAAGTAAATTTCATTTGTTTTAAAGCGCTGGTAAAGGCTGACTTTGCTATTCCTCTCAGCTATCCACATAAAATACAGATCTGTTCTTTGCAGCAGGCATATTAACCCTCTGCGCTACTTTATAGCAGCCAAAACTGCCACAAGATAAAACTCTGATCTTTTTCTATAGCAGGAACATTAATCACAACAGTTATCATGACATTTTCATTGCTGCCTGAAAGCAGGACGCGCAGGGAACTCTGCAGCAGGCCATTTTAAATCCTATGTTATTGCCAAACACAGTGCCCCCCCTGAAGTCACTGCCACCCCTCCAGGTCAGCGCCCATTGCGGCTGCACCGGTCACACCGCCATAAAGCTGGCCATGCATGTATTACCTGGTAACTATCTTGTGGGTGGACACCTACATGTTCACAAATTGAGCTGGAGTTGTAATCCTGAAATGGGACATTTGGGTGTCTGTAGCCTAAGCAGGATTACTGCCCAAGATGGAATCAGGGCCACTGAGGGGTCTTGTTAACAATGTGTAATATTTCGTTTCAACACTGCAAAAATTGTGATTGCTTAGAGATAAGTTAACCCTCCAGAAATTAATATTCAATAAAGCAAAAGTGACATTTTCACTTAATAGAGAAATCAATGCTGATGCTACAATCAATGAAGGGTTTATTCAGAGGTATTTAGGTTTAAAATAATTACTTTCGTCTTTAATTACGATGCACACTATGCTGTTATTTTTACGATTGCATTTGTTTTAGCTATGAAAGGTGAAATATTCTGCAATTCAAGACTTACATTCCTAAGAAAATCTGCACTAGTCTCCCTCCTTGTGCCTAACTGGTTGATGTCTATTAACTTTGAAAAATGCCACCAGCCCTCTAGAAGACATAGAAATGCCTTGCCAATTAATTCTTCAAATTAAGTGTAGCATTAAAATATTAAGAGGTTCTGCAGCTACTGTCTCTCGGGCATTTTGGTGCTGTATCCCCTTCAAGGTTATTAACTGGGATGTGTATGTATTTTAAACCCTGTAAAGTCACAGGGAGGTGTTAGGTTTTCAGGATTCTTATTGAGGCTGCATCATATAGGAATACTTTATCTCGTGTAAATCCCTAAAATCGTCTCTGCCTTTCTGTCCTAAAGACATCAGGCATTATTATGTCGGAGGACATCTCTGCATTATTTTGCTTACAAAATGGCAATGCAAATAGCGTTTTTCGTAGATAAAATCGATTAAGGCCGTGTTAATTCAATTATCCTAGTGTGTTCAATGCAGCATAGAGATTCAATTGTTACTCAATTAGTGTAAACTACCTTACAGCCATTAATCACCGATTTCATGTAATACAACTGCTGACTTTATAGTATTTGTCCCCGAAAGTGCTGTGGTTTATTGACGTTTTTCCTTGATGTGTGTTGTTTATTGTAATGATGTTATTTATGGCCATTTTTACAACTTTTGTGGCGTGCTCAGATGTCATGCTGGGGAAATACACTAAAAACATTTCTCACAACTGGATGCCTTTATTCTATCCCAGAAATCATGCATCCTCACATTGTTGTAGATGTAAATGTTGCAATCTGCAGTAAAGGGCCCCCTGCTAAACCCCTAGTTACTAATGGCACAAGGGTTCAAAGGGTCACAGCAGTGGGAGTGTTATACAAGTCACGTTTCTTCAAAGGCCAAAAAAACACAAGCAGAATCGCAAATTGTTCAGCAGAACCCAAGATTCGAACCTGGTTCCCCAGTTCCCCTGTCGGCAGCTCTGGCTGTTACACCACATCTTCACTTCACTTCAAAGCTCCTCAACTGTTTCTCACTATCACTTCCACATTTGTTCAGCAAGTCCCTGTCAACACTGAACAAACCTTGGCAAAGCCGATAGGTCTCTGCAATGCTCAAGCAATTGGCCTTGTCAATGTGAATGTTGTTTAGCAGCACATCTGTGCACTGATGCCAGTGTGGGATTTAATGTAAAATGCACTCAGAGGGCACCTTAGAGATGCCCCCTGAAAAACGACCAGCCTCGGTGTGGTTCCTGAATGGCTGCCCGCCATTTGCCACCACCAGACATGTTTCTGGACCCCTGGGTAGAGGGCCTCTGCTCTCTGGGTCCTGAAACAAAGCCCCTCCTCCCCCAGGATGGGCTGGGTCCATGAAGGGGAAGCTTCAAAGGCCTGCCACCTTTGTGAGCTGTCCCTGCCTTTTGCTGCCCCCAGCAACTGGCTCCCACCGGTTCTGACCCCCACTTTGGGTGGGAGAATTGGCAGAAAAAACAAGTTAGGAGTAGAGGTGTGCCCACCTTTGCCAACCCCACCCCTCAGGTGAGGGAGGTGAGGTGAATCACACATCTCAGTCCCCTCCATCTTGAAGATGAGGGAACCCAGCCAATTAGAGAGAGGCTCATGCCCACCTCCCACTGGAGGGTGGCATAATAGGGGGTGTACTCACCCCAAGAAAGGGACCTATTGGTCCCGACCTACTCACCCCTGTAACGCCCCTAAATGTTGTATTTAGGGGCAACCCTGAACCTTGCCTCCTTAGATTCGAGGAATAAAGAAGAAGGACCAAAGAGGTGTGCTGACCCAGGAAGAAGAGGACACCAACTGCTTTGGCCCCAGCCCTACCAGCCTGTCCCGACTCTGACCTGCTCACAGCGAAACCCCAGCGTCTGTCTCCCATGAGCACCGTATTTGCTCAACCCAAGACTCCAACACAGAACCCAGATCTGCGGTTCTGCACCATTCTGCACCCGATGCCTACGGACCAATTTCGAGTGGGCCAACACCACGAGGAGGTCTCCCCAGTGATCCTGACCTGGGATCTGGTGATCCCTGACTTACCTCGAGTTTCAAGTTGATGCCTGCAGCCTCAACCTGAGGGGTCCCCCCGACCACGACCGGAGCTAGTAAGAAGATCTGACGCCTAAAGACACCCCTGCACCTGATGGGTGGCCCAACCGACGGTGTCCAGGCATCCCCCAAGAACCCAACTTACCTCTCCTGCCAGTGGCCGCTCTCAGGAAGCCTCCTTGACTGAGCCTGCAGCATCTATTCTGAACCTGAGATCTCCATTGAAAACCCCAACGTCTTCTGGGCACTCTGCATCCGGCCGTCTCCATGATGCTGATGGTGCTGCTCCTGTCCTGATTGTTGGCCCCTGCAGTGCTGATCTTATCTCCAGGAGCGTTGCTCCCACAAAGGAGTGGCCTGGTCGTAAGCAGCCCCTGACCAAAGGGCCCCTAGCCCCAGTGGCTAACATTGGGTCCCTGCACTCTGCACCCAGCCACTCTGGGTGGTGCGATTTGAGTGCCTAACTGAACATTGGGGAACCTTGGTTCTAACCCCCAAAAGCTATTCTTGCAGGTCATTTACTTACCTGCAAACCGATAACCTTCTTTTCTCCCACAGGAACCAATGTTATGATTTTTGTTCCAAAAATTTTGTTGAACTGACTTTCGTATGGAAAACAAAGTAACACTGCTTTTAACTCCAAACTGACATACTTACCTGTATTTTGTAAGGCCCATTGTGTGATATCTCAGCATATCACCCCAAGTAGTCAAAGTAACTGAAAAGTAATCTAAACATAATCAAAAGTAATTTCTATGTATTCTACACTGTTTTAAAAACCAGTACAAACCTGTAACAATTCCAATTCCATTCCCAATTGCATTTCTTGTAAAGTTTTGCATTTGAAAGTATATTCTACTTGCCTTTCCTAAGTCCTGACTGGTTTTAGAAATAAAACATATGTATACCTTTTTATACTTACCTAATTGGTCTGGATTCTGTCTCTGAGTGTGTGCCATCAGTCTTGATTGATTGAATACAATTAATGCCTAACGCATCCTCCTGATAAACCTAACTGCTCAACCACACTACCACAATGAGAGCTGTTAGTAGTTATCTAATTTAGTCTCTGCTATACCTCTGGGGATCCACTGGATTCTATGCACACTATACCTTACTTTGGTATAGTATATGCAGAGCCAGCTTCCTACAGTGAGGGAGCGTGGGTTGGCTACAGGGACCCAGTTAGGCCTGCTGAAAAAAAGTACCCTGGTGTACGGTCTGCACAGAATTGTTTTGAGAGGCTTTGCTTCATCTCCGATCAGTTCCGAAGGAAGCTGTGTGGCGAGGCTTTGAAAAGCTGCACCACAGCACTCACCAGAACATGAGTTGGTTCCAGTGAGCTGTGTGGTGTAGCTTGGCAGGGCTCTGCGTAGGTTCCAAAGGAGTTGGCATCTGTGTGGCAAGGCTTTGCGTCGATTCCAGTGTGGCTGGTATCCGTGCAGTGAAGCTTTGCAGGGCTGCGCTTTGCTTCACGTCGATTCCAATGGGCTATTAGAGGACCTTCAGGCCCTCTTCCAAGGGTCTAGGACTGGGGTGGAACCACTTGGGTGGGTAGGACTCACAGCTGGCAGAGTCCAGGTGAAGGGCTGAAGATGGAAGAAGCCTATTCTGTCACTGTGGCTTCTGATCTGAAGGCCAGCCAGCAAGCTTTTGGAGTCACTCTGGTGGTCCTGTGTTCAAGATGCAGGCCCAGTCCTTTTCACTCCAGCAGCAGGACAGAAAAATGACAGTCCTTCTTGCAGGAAAACAGCACAGTAGTTCTTCTGAGTCTTCCACAGGTCCAGATATGTACTGAAGAGTTGGATGTAGCAGTCCAATAATTATACCTGGTGCCCACTTTGAAGTAGGAGAATCTTTAAGAGATTTTCACCCCTGAAGTGTCAGGAATCCCCTT
Organism: Calotriton arnoldi; assembly: GCA_963921515.1. Lineage (NCBI taxonomy): Eukaryota > Metazoa > Chordata > Amphibia > Caudata > Salamandridae > Calotriton > Calotriton arnoldi. Next base: position 319,712 of record CAWUFW010000498.1, read on the forward strand.
CTTCCCTGCTTGGCCCCAGCTTGTCTGAGGACACAAAAGACTGGTGAAAAACCCTTTGTGAGAGTGCTCAGGCAGAACCTTTGTGATGTGCAAGTGTGGTAGGTGACAGACTGTCCCCCATGTTGAGTCAGATTGGCCCCTACACACAACACCCATCCTCCCTTTTTCTCACTATCTGTGAGGAATACTCAAGGACCAACGGCCAACTACACCCAGTCATGTGACCCAGGACACAGGCAGCCGACACCAAGTGGTTGGGACAGGAAAATGTCAACTTTCTAAAAGTGACATTTTCAGAATTGTGACTAAAAATCTGACTTTACCTTTAAAGAGGGCTTTTAATTACAATTCTTTAGACACCAAACTTGACCTGTCTACATGTTCCCAATTGGAAGTTATAGCTTAATAAATGTAGTAAGTTAACTCAAATGTTATTCAATGGGAGAGGCAGGCTTGCAAAAGTGAAAACAAATTTAAGAGTTTTTCACTACCAGGAAATGTAAATCCTAAAAGTGCATGTCCTACTTTTCAAATACATTGCACCCTGCCCTGTGGGCTGCTTAGGGCCCGCGCTAGGGGTGACGTATCTGTACTAAAGGGAAAGTTTGGTCCTGGCAAAAGGTTTATTTTGCCAGGTCAAAACAGAAGTTTAAAACTGTACACAGGATGCAAAGGCGGGCCTGAGACATGTTTAAAGGGCTACTTAAGTAGGTGACACAATCAGTGCTGCAGGCCCAAAAGTAGCCTTTGGCACCAAGTAGTACCACTTTACTAGGGACATATAATTAAATTATATAGGCTAGTTGAGTGTAAGCCAATTCTACCATGTTTTAAGGAGAGAGCCCAAGCACCTTAGCACTGGTTAGGAGTGGTAAAGAGAGCATAGTCCTAAAAACCAACTAAAAGTGGGTTGAGAACACAGGAGTCCTAGTCAAACAGTACTATTGCAGTTTTTATGGCTCAATTTTCATACCTTAGGAAACTTAATACATTTAACAGATATGAGGAAAAAACTGAGATTTTGAGAAAGGATTGCGTGAGATATTTTTAAAGATTCTCTCTTTTGATCCTATCAGGAAGCCCATAAAACCTGAGGTTATTAAGATGATTGTTGTTGTCCAAGTTCTTAATAAGCTGTTTTTAGTCGTGTTAGCTTTTTTTTAAATGTGAAATTTTGGGTTGCAAATTATTTTTGAATACTGATTTTTGTGATGAATGTAGTCGTAACTGATGAATTATTAATGTTGCTGCTGGTAGTCTTTATTCGATATTTTTCAATCATGAAAGACACAGATACAAACATACAATATCAAAATATCTTAAAATATCATAGGAAAATGCAGCAAGAACAAAATAATCATTACAGTTTAAAATTCCTTTGCAAAGTCGTTATAAAAGGAAATGTATCCGTTAAAATCATACGTGGCTTCAAGGAGAGAATTTAGGTTCGTATAACAATAGTAAAAATAGATATTAAAATTTTAAAATAACATATAAAAATCCAATTTTCCAGGAAATACAATACACGGAGGTTGACCACAGTAAATATGTGCTAGTCAATTATTAAGGAGTAGTGACCGCTGTAACCACCAAACTAGTTCTTCTAAGTGCCCATGTCCAACTCAGAAATTTCGCCATGGCTATAGCTACATCTTCACGTGTATCTGTTTTTAAAATACGCATAGCTATTTGGCATGAACTTGTGCCTAGATTTAGACAGATAGGCTTAAGCCATTTTTGTCGAGGACCCTTATATACAGGACACACAAAGAATATGTGTGCAATGGACTCTTCCATAGTTATGCACGTCGGGCATTTATTGTCTAAAACATTATTCCACTTTGCCGTAAAAGATTTTATGGGAAGGGTACCCACTCTAAATTGGTGATATAATTTCCTGTCAAGGGGTCTCTCAATAAAATCCCAATATGCTTCAAGTCTTGATTCAGACTTATACTCTAAAAAAATGCCTGTCAAGGATTTCCTACTCACCAGTAACATGGTCTTGTGACTAACCATGTCCCTATATAATGCTTTAAAATCTTTTTTGTTTGGGAACAAGTTCCCTGCTGGGTCTTCCCACAAATGACTAAGCCCCATGTCAGATAATGTGCCCTTAATCTTTTGTAACCACTTGATTTTTGAGGATAGATCTACTTCTCTGATATGTTTTACTGCATTAGCATATGGTGCTAACTCTGGTGTTGTCCATAACCGTCTCCAGGAGGCCAAGGGTCTGAAACCCGCTTCCTCCTCAAATGAGGTGCAACCCATATCTAAAAGTAAGGGCTTAAGAAGAGTCGATTGAGGGAGACCAGTTAATGATCTCAGAAACTTATTTTGAGCAAGGACTAGGGGAGTTAGATCTTCGAAACCCCAAAGCTCTGCTCCATAGATTATCGATGCCCTAATTTTCCCTTTATAGATTGATAGTGCTGGACCTACCGGTTTAGTATGGGAAAGACGTTGTTCTTTTAAAAGGGCACCTGTTAATTGGTTGTGCCTAAGAACTAGAAGATCTATCTGGGGTTTCCAGTTCATCCTCCTACCCATTGTTACTCCCAAATATGTAAAGATATCGGTTTGCTCCAAGAACACTTTGTTCATTTCTACTCTGCCTTTAACTATTTTATGTTTATGCAACACCATGAACTTAGTTTTGTCAACGTTAACTGCTAGCTCATGATCGTTGCAAAAAACAGTAAATCTGTCAAGGGCTCGTTGCAGACCAGATTGAGTTTTAGACAAAATTAAAGTGTTGTCTGCGAACATCAATAATGGGACCCTTGAACAGGCAAGAGTAGGGGCATCAGTTGGGTAGGCAGAATAGTATGAAATAACCTTATTTATAAACAGGGAGAAGAGGGTGGGGGCCATGACGCACCCTTGCCGTACACCCCTGCTTACTGGAAAACGGTTCGTTAATTCACCCTGCTGTCCCCACCGAACCTGGGCGTAGTTAGACTCATGCAATTTCATAATAAAAAGTAGAAGCTCGGGGGGCATCCCTGCTTCCTTTAGTGTGTCCCAAAGCTTATGTCGAGGCACCAGGTCGAAAGCTGATTTTAGATCGATAAATGCAGCGTATAGTGTCCCCCCGGCTAAAATCACAGTGCTCCAATAAATCATCATGAATCTAAAAACTTGGTCAATTGTACTGACGTGGGGACGAAAACCCGCTTGTAAGGTAGATAGAATTTCCTGTTCGTCTATCCATATATTAATTCTACCCAGCAGAAGTCTGGCCACAATCTTTTGGAGTGTATCAATTAGACTTATAGGCCTATAATTACTAGGGCTGGCGCGATCCCCTTTTTTATATATTGGGATTATTTCAGCCCCATGCCAGGATTCTGGTGACGTATCTGTACTAAAGGGAAAGTTTGGTCCTGGCAAAAAGGTTTATTTTGCCAGGTCAAAACAGAAGTTTAAAACTGTACACAGGATGCAAAGGCAGGCCTTAGACATGTTTAAAGGGCTACTTAAGTAGGTGACACAATCAGTGCTGCAGGCCCAAAAGTAGCATTTAATTTATATGCCTTTGGCACCAAGTAGCACCACTTTACTAGGGACATATAATTAAATTATATAGGCTAGTTGAGTGTAAGCCAATTCTACCATGTTTTAAGGAGAGAGCCCAAGCACCTTAGCACTGGTTAGGAGTGGTAAAGAGAGCATAGTCCTAAAAGCCAACTAAAAGTGGGTTGAGAACACAGGAGGCCTAGTCAAACAGTACTATTGCAGTTTTTATGGCTCAATTTTCATACCTTAGGAAACCTAATACATTTAACAGATATGAGGAAAAAACTGAGATTTTGAGAAAGGATTGCGTGAGATATTTTTAAAGATTCTCTCTTTTGATCCTATCAGGAAGCCCATAAAACCTGAGGTTATTAAGATGATTGTTGTTGTCCAAGTTCTTAATAAGCTGTTTTTAGTTGTGTTACCTTTTTTTAAATGTTAAATTTTGGGTTGCAAATTATTTTTGAATACTGATTTTTGTGATAAATGTAGTCGTAACTGATGAATTATTAATGTTGCACTTGAAAGATTTTAATTAGATGTTTATAAGATGTTCATTAATGTAGTTTAGTTATGGCACATTTTTGCAGAGACACAATTTTATTAATATGGGCGCTGTTTTGAGGTTTTGTTTATCTTGCTCCTGCTGGTTACCCCTCCAAATCAATACCCTGCTGTGTGTCTTCTCTCCCCACAGTCTTTGCAAAGCACAGGACACTGTGACACAATTGGTTGTTTTCCTCAGAGACAAATCATTTTGCCTTTTAAAAATAATCAGTTGGTCTAATATAAACCCATCCAAAAGAAATATAATTACTGTATTCAATGATGAGATAGTGTTATGGCATCCTGGAGATTTTACTGAATAAGGACCTACCAGTATGAATTTACCATCACTGTAACCCAATCAGATGTTATTACTGAAGGGAGCTGTCTGTAAATTGCAGAGGCATAATACTCACGCTTCAGAATCAGACATCAAATTTTATCCAAATGTAGTCAGATTAATATTCGGTAGCAACAAAGGCAAAAATCTCTGCATTAGTATTTTACATATGAATATAAATTAAACCAATATATATATTGTATATTCTAAAGATAATGAGAGGATTTTTCCTTTAGTGTGCTATCAAAATTAAAAGGGAAAATAGGAAGGACAGTATGTCTGCCTTTGGATATATATATCATTGTTTACACTTTCTAGGCATTGCAGTGCATTTTAGTCCGAATGTGAAAGAGTAATGAAAAACACAGTTATGGTCATGGCCAGCTTTTGATTACAAAAAAAGAAAAATCCAATAACTAGCCGTTACCATATACATAAAAGGGTTCTGTGGGTACCGCCTTATTCCTCAAAAATGTCTAAATCTGTTACAGAGAGAATTTCTAAAAACCGCCTCAGTTTAATTGTCAAAGAATTATCGTCTGGTTCCAAACTGTGCTCCTTATCAATTCTGAGCCACCGTTTTCTCTTCTGAGCACTCATTCCCCAAATAATTAAATAATCAAAAATATTCTGTTTCAGGCTTAACAGTTTTGGGGTTTCTGGATTTGAGCTAAATCAATAACAAATAAGGTAAATCAGTCTACTAGTTATGTTTAGTTTTTGTCTTAGATCATCACCTAGTAAAATCCTTATCATTTTCACTTGAGTGGGTGCGCTTGCTGGCTAGTCATAGCACACAAATTTGGAAAACATATATTTTTCAGAAAAGAACAAAACCTTCAGGTTTTATGTATTATGCCGTCATTTAGAGTGGAACAATTTCACTTGGAGCAACAACTCGAGGTGGAATTACACCACCTGCAATTACAAGATTCTCAAGCCCAGAATTATCTGGTCTGTAAACCCTAGACCCATCAATTCTGGTCCTAGAAACTCCAGGCCTGTCTTCATTGCTGCTTGTGCTGCATGTTGCAGCCAGCAGCACAGCCTGACCTCTTCCAGCCCCTGCAGCTGCGTGAGGGGAGCAAACAATGCTCTGCTGGGCAGACAGAAACCTGCCCTAACTTATTATGTTTCCACCCAACTCCTTCACCTTTCAATGCCCTCCAGCTGACATTTTCTGCCTGCTCAGAATAAGGAGATTATATCAGTGGTTTTCTCCATCGAATGTGAGAACTAGTGTATAGTCAGGTACCAGGTTTTTCCAGGTCAGTGCAGTTAGTCCCCATTCCAGGAAGAATGCTGGGTATAGCTAGAATTTGATGTGAGGATAAACAATTTTGTGTGAGAACACTGACTGCAATCAGAATTCTGTTCAGCTCTTGAGTGCCTTACTGTTGCGAAAAGTGGAGCATTTTATTCCCTTGGGATTGATCAGTATTATGCACATTTGTTAACATTTATATTTACATGGACAATCTGTATGCCAATAGATTTTAGAACACTTGTTTTTGTCATTTGTTCCATAAACAACACTCATGTTCAAAAATTCCCATCCTCTGGAAACAGTTCCAGTCTCACAGAGAGAAGCTGTGTTCAGGGCCTTATGAACAGCAGTTGCCGGTCCTGTTGGACATAGTACAACCACCTCATCACTTCCACTCCTAAGCTTAGGGACATAAAAAGAAATGTTGATTCTGAGCACCCCAATAGCTACACATAAGTAACTATTTTACGTATTCACTATAGGGTACACAAGATAGAATAACAGAGCAGGTCTTTAAAACTACGATGAAAAGATGATTATTACAAAAACAAAAAAACAATCTCCTGTGGCCTAAATGGCATTCATAATTAGTAGAAGGGAACATTTTAATTACGCTTGCAGAATTCACATAATTCCGGAAAGTTTCTTTGATGCTTGTTATGAGCAATGCCAGAAACTACACCATTACGGCACTTAGCGTACAAGTTTACCGCAAATGGGTAGGAACAACAAAATACGAGCAGTTCTGTTTTGCAGTACTTTCTTTAAATGCCTCCTTGTGGCAAAAAAATAATGCAAAGATTTTTTTGCTAAGATATAACCCAGATTGATGGATTTGAAGTTCATAAAATTACACAAAATTTTGCTGAAATTTCACAAAATTACGTTAGACACAATTACGTAAATTTCACACACCACTAATTAGCATTATGTTTAACCAGGAAACAAAATCTTTCATGAAAATGGCATTGGAGTTGTCTGCCTTTTCATAGAAGACTTAGGGGCCGATTCCGATCTCGGCCGGTAGGGCTCCGAATCGGATTCGTCTTTACCGGATCCGATTCGGAGCCCTATTTCCCGACCGAATCGTACGTGCGTCCCGGCGAGCGTCACGATGCGTGCGCTCGCGAAATCTCCGACCGACTCGTTCGCAGGACCCGACCGCTCCGACCGACTCGCAGCGGGGACGACTCGCACCGCGCAATGGAGACGTTCCCGGCCGGGTAAGTACGATGCGCACCTCGACCGCTCCGACCGACTCGCGCAGTCCGGCTCCAAGGAGCTGTCGGAGCCGCACTTTGGGGGTCCGTGTCGGACCCCCTGGAAGCGTAGGCACGTGAGTCGCACACAGGGGGGACCCATGGGTCCCCCCTACACGTGCATGTACGGCGCGACCCGCATCGACGCAAACACGCTGTAGGGGGCGCCCTTGTTCGCGTCGTGCCCATTGAGGCAATGGTAGCCCGTGTACGCGTCGTACGACTGGCTCCCATTGACTTCAATGGGAGTCCGACCGAATCGAGTCCGATGGCATACGTGCGCATCGTACTCGTTCGGTCGGGCTGCTAGGGTCCGATTCGGTCGGAAATCTCTCCGGGTCCGGCTCGGTCGGGGAGATTTCCGGCCTGAATCGGAATCAGCCCCTTTTGTCATCATCTGCAGGTGCATTCAGTTTGTTTGCAAGGGGAACAGAAGTTTACTCTGGGCACCTCTACTCAGGGCAGAGGCAACATCTTACACTGCCTTCGCCCTTTGTCCTTTAACATAGACAGGCAGATCTGTAGTGCACACAGCATAGAGAACCCCACCAAGTGGCAGGTTGTCTACTAGTGCACAAACAGGAAATACATACTGGAGCTCAGTTTCTGTGAATGCAAGCACAAATTAAGCACTTAGGGCCTCATTTATGAGAGGGTTGCGACACGTTTGCACCACGCAACGTGGTGCATGTGTGACGCAAACCTCTAAGTCAGATTTTTGAAGCCACGCAAAGCAGTTTGCGTGGCTCTGAGTGGCTTTAAAAATCTGGAGTAACGCAACGTAGCACAAATTGCCGCATTGCATTACTCTGCCCTGGGTAGGGGTTCAATGGGTATTGCATGGGTGTTCTCATGCAACTCCCATGGATTTTGATGCATCCCCAGATTGACAAGAACTTGTAAACCTGGGGTGCACCAAAAACATACACCTTGCCAAAGGAGGCGCAATGAGGAGAAATATTTCTATTTCTCCTCATTTCTTCCTCTTTCTATGTGTGCTGCATTCTGCAGCACACTTAGAAAGAGGAATATGCCTCCCAAGATTTGTTTTGTGCAGGAAGGTGCCGCTTCCTCCATAAAAACAATCCTGCATGCAATACAGGCACCCTTGCACCATGGGGCAAGGGTACCTGTGTTGGTGCTAGGCTGCCAAAAGTGCACCAGTGCAAGGGAATGGACAGGAATGCACTGTAGTGCCTTAAATAAGATGATTTGCAGTGCTGCACTGCACTGCTTGATTTTCTCATAAGTGAGGTCCTAAGTGTACTGCTTGTTTGGAGGCTACTTCTCTAGAAATGTGGATTTCACTGAGCAGTTTTCAGTTGAATCAAATCCTGCTTGGCAAATCTATCCTTTCTTTTGCACTCCTTAGATCAAAATTCAAGCTTAAAGAACATTTTAGAGAAGAATCTGTGGGAAATTACTTCAGTGATGGGTCCTTGCCTGTTCTCCCCAGGATTGACTCAAAGGTCATCCTGTATAAGGCTGTGAGGGAAGACTTTAATGAACAATTATTTAATAAATTGAGGTTTTCAAGGGATGAACATGGATACAATCAAATTCAATAAGGGTTACTGACTATAAACGCTTGATGACTATTGAGTTTGAGTTGGAAGTTATGTAAATGAAATTTCTTGTTGTGAAAATAACATACACCAATTCAGTTACACCACTGGCGATATAAAAGATGGCCTTTTATTGGCCTATAAAATAAAAGTGGTAGTTTATTGCACTTATTTTGGACTTGTGAAAATCTGAAATGATGTTAAGAAGATGATTAAGTAGGTTTTGATTTGTTCACTCACAGGTCATGCCACCATTAATTCTTCATCACAACACGTCTCTAGAGGAAACAGGAAAATACATATTTTCTCTTATGTGTAATTCTAGTGAACATTGTCTTTAAGATCATTAATTTACCTACCTTGGCATGGCAATTCAAGTCAAAGGGTCGTCTCTAGAAGAATATGAGAAAAGTCATGTAGGATTGTGATACTCAATGCAGTATAGAAGGATGGTTGAATCGAGATTGCTAAAATACAGGTGAAATATACATTTGCATATTGATGATGTTGCTGAAACTAAATTAATTGGGATGTATAACACCCTGGATTGCCTCCTTCTTTTGTGATATAATATAATATAATATATATATATATATATATATATATATATATATATACACAACCAAGGCCCTCGAACGGAAGAACCGGGCACACACACAGGCTTGCTTCTGACCAGCAGATTTATTAGGACGGCATAATGCATTTTTGAATAGTTCCTTCATCGGATGCCTTCCCCAAACAAACAGTGCTGCCGGAGTCCAACGTTAAAATGATGCCTGCATCGCTCTGATAGGCGGAGAACACTCGGTGGGCGTGGCATGGATTCGAACACCTACGGTAAGTACCTTCCCCCAAGTGGATAGTGTTCACGTTCCCGCCAATTGCACCTGTGTTGTAGGCATTACACTGCTGGTCCCACAAGCCCTCACCCTGCCGCTTCTATATATATATATGTACGTATGTATGTATGTATATATATATATATATATGTATGTATATATTAGCATCAAGGTTTGTGATGGTAAAAATGAACACTGGAAATAAAATGGCACAGCAGGATTTATTGGACATATCAGTTCCTATTACCTCGAGCATCTTTGTCCCATTTTTGTTCTGGAAAAGTGGGATGATGATGATGATAATTATTAATATAATTGTTATTAAAATTATTGTTATTATTTACATGTGTAATAGTAGTAGTAGTGTCAGTAGTAGTATAAATAATGGAGTATTGAGGGTAGGTGTATTGTTATTATGAATATTGATTAAAGGCCTTCTTGCAAGATGTTTAGTTCAGGTATGTGATATGCCCTTCCTTGCCGCACGCACGCCGCACTTTCGACTGGGAACTCCATCCCCCAACACCCCTTGCGCCAGGAGGCGCCAACGTGGTCTTCCCGCGCCCGGAGGCGCATAAAGACAGCTCGGAGGCGTGCAGGCGTGCCCGGGCCGCGCACGAGCCAAGGGCGCGTCCGTCCATGCCCGTCGGAGCCCGGAAGAGACTGGGCTGGGCCTACCCTCTTGGTTTTTCTCGCCTGGATTTCGGGATAAAGACGCCAAGATTCAACCTGTTGAAGCTGTGTGAAGGTAAAAAGCTTTAACCTCCCCTAGCCACAAGTCAAACTTCAGTATGGGGAAAAGGAAACCAACGCCAGTTGTTAAAAGTACTGATACTACTTTAGATGGTTTCCTTCAAAAAGCGGTTGGGGCTATTGTAGGAAAGTGGGTTTCTGTTGCAGTAACCCCCCCCACTTTTTGCCTGATAACTGATGCACTTTTCCTTGGTGTGCCCTGGGTCCCTGCCAATCAGGTACCCAGGGCCTGTGTTCCTTCCCTAAAAACTGTACTAAAGCCTAAACCCAATTGGCACCTCTAGCCACCTGTCAGCCCCTGGTAAATGGTACCCTAGGTACCCAGGGCATTGTGACCAGAGAAGGCCTCTAAGGGCTGCAGCACTTATTGTGCCACCCTTAGAGGCCCTGTACCCTGACACACACACACTGCCCTTGCAGGCTGAGTGTCTTGGTGCAGAACCAAACAGACAGTCGACATGGCACACATCCCTGTGTGCCATGCCCACAAACACACTGCCCTGGCATACCTCAGTCACCCCTCTAGCTGGGTCCCCTTGCCAGTGGTGAGGGTACAGGTGCATGAGCCCTGTGCCCCTACAGTACCCAGGTCCCTTCCTGGGCACTGTAAGTGCAGTGCTGCCATTCCGAGTATATGGTGCTGGGAGGTCGTCAGCACGAACTCCACAGCACCATGATGGCTACACTGAAGACTGAGAAGTTTGGTATCAAACGTCTCAGCACATTAAACCCACACTGATGCCAGTGTGGGATTTAATGTAAGATGCACGACAGAGGGCAACTTAGAGTTGCCCCCTGAACCAAACCTACAATCCACGTCCTGTCTGAGAGGCTGCCTAGGCTGCCACCCAGCAGACATGTTGCTGGACCCCTGGGAAGAGAGCCATCCGCTCTCCCGGGCCTGCAACAATGCACGTCCTGGGCGAGGTGCTAGGCCTCCTCCCCCAGGATGGGCAGGGGGAAGCTTCAAAGGCATTCCACCTTTGTGAGCTTCCCCAGACCACTTGCTGTACTCAGCAACTGGTCCCCACTGGTTCTAGCCCCCACTCTGGCGGGAAGACTGGCGGGAAACACCAAGGGAGGAAAGGGGGTGTGCCAGCCTCTGCCAACCCCACCTCTCAGGTGGGGGAGGCGAGGTGAAGCTCATCTCCGGGCTCTCGCCATCTTGAGAGCCCTACCCAATCAGGACTAGGCTCCTGCCCCCCTCCCACTGGAGAGTGTCAGGATAGGGGGTGTACCCACCCCAGGGAAGGGACCCATTGGTCCCTGCCCTTTACATAACTGTAACGCCCCTAAATCTAGTATTTAGGGGCACCCTGAACCTTCCTTCCTTAGATCCCGAATTCGAAACAAGCAAGAAGAACAAGAAGAAAGAAGACCTGCCGTGCAGCTGCTCACAAGAGGACGACACCAACTGACTTGGCCCCAGCCCTACAGTCCTGTCGACCCTCGAACCTGCTCCTGCTAAACCCCGGCGTCTCCAGTGGTCAGCAACATCGAAAACCCCAGAGGACCTGACTGCCTTGTGACTCTAAAAGAACTGGGACTCCCACGAGCAGTGGTACTGCTCAAAAGCAAGTAACAAACCCCTGGTGCCAGCCAGGTACCGCGAATCCAGCACACTCTGCACCCGCCGAGCCCGGCCTGTGCCTGAGTGGACAAAGACCACGAGGACGTCCCCCCGGCGACTGTGACCAAGAATCCAGCACCCAAGGACCCTCCTCGGCGATCCTGACGATGCTTGCAGCCTCAGAACCTGGGCCCCCTCCAACCGCGACCAGCAGAGGGTAAGATTTCCCGACGCGAAAAGACACCCCTGCACCCGGCGCCCTGCGGCCTCCTGTGCCCAACTCCGGGGTGCCTACCTATCCTCCAACTACCCAACTTACCCCTCGAAGTGGTGGTCGCACCTGAAGAATCTCCGTGCCCGAGCTTGCAGCCTTTGTCCAGTTTCCAGCTTCTCCATTGAAATCCATTGAGCGCCCGACAGCTCAAAAGCACCCTGCACCCAGCCGCCTGAGGGCCCCTGGGAGTGCAACAACTATCCTACTCTACTTCCCCACTTGCCCTGGGTAAGTGACCAGGAGCCCAGCTCCCACAGCCGCGTGGCCTGCTTGCCAGCAGCCACCAACCAAAGGCCCCCTGCCCGCCATAGGCTAATATTGGGCCTAACTCACTCTGCACCCGGCCGCCCCTGTGCCGCTGAGGGTGTACCAACTGTACCTACCTGACCCTGGGAGACCCCTGAGTCTATGCCCAGAACCTTAACTCTGCCAGTCGAGTACTTACCCAAAAGCCGATAACTCACTTTTCTTCCACAGGGTAACATTGACTGGTTTCACTTGGAAATTCTTCTAAGTGTGGAGTTTTGAAACTTTAAAATATTCATCTAAAATCAGCCGAATCACGAAAACGAAAATACTCACCTGTTATCAGGAGAGATCCCAGTGCTGGATCTTGGTGCCCAGCACTGACCCTGAAAAGTAATTATAACTGTACTTACCGGTAACTTGAATTTCCTTCCATAGGATAACATTGCCTGGTTTTTGCTGAAAAAGTTTCTGTGTCGATTTTTGAAACTTACAAATATTTGCTAAAAATCGCCTGTGTGACATAAACGCATTCTTTCAATTGTTTACAGGAGATGCACCAGTGCTGGATCCAGGATCCAACACTGAGTAAGAAAAAGTAACGATAACACTACTTACCTGCTAAGTGAATTTCCTCCCATAGGATAACATTGGTGATTCTATGTGAAAAAGTTTGTCAACTTTTAAAATACAATAATATTCCTTAAAAATCACAACTGTAACCAAAACGTTTTTACTCAACTGTTTACAGGAGATGTCCCAGGACTGAATCTAGGATCCAGTCCTGTGGTAAGAAAAGTAATCCAAAAAGTAATCTATTGCATTTAACTAGAAATTCCCATTGAGCTCAATGTTATATTGTGTTTGAAATTGTGTTGCCTATTGCAACAACTGTAACTATTGCATTCAAAAGTCTATTGCCTATTGAAAGTATTTACCTAAAGCATCTCATTCTGAGGAAGTATATTTTGATACCTATTGTTAGTTCTAAAATAAAACAAGCATATATTTTTTATATACAAACCATTGGCCTAGAGTTCAGTTCTTGAGTGTGTGAGACCATTTGCTGACTGAGTGTGTACAACAAATGCTTTACACTGTCCTCTGATACTGCCTTACTGCTCGACCAAGCTACCACTTTAGAGAGTAAGGTTATATCTAACTTTAGCCTCTGCCAAACCTCTGGGGACTGTGGACTCTGTGCACACTGAACCTTACTTTGGTTCAGTATATACAGAGCCACTTTCTTACAGCTATTAATAAGGAAATAGAACTGGCTGAGCGAAGACTCTCACTAGCCCCACTCTCTGACCCATCTGCTTCCGCCACCTCTGACTCTCATATAGCCGTGGCTGATACTGATGTTGATCAGAGGTTACAAGTCCCACTTTTGCCAACTGTTATAATCCTGGGCCAGGGCGATTTATGTGCCACACATGATGGAGCTGAGCTTACCCCTCGCCCAACCACGGTAGAGACTGGGTACCAGATTGCAACAGGAGGAAAGAGGAAGCGTACCGAACTGGCAGGGGCAGGGGTTGACCATAGACTGGAGGGCTACTCACCAAGGGTTAAGAGATCGAAACAAATCCACCCATGTAGATCTCATGTTGGAGCAATGCTAGGTACACGCATCTTGCTCTGACATACCTCAGAGATTCACCTAGTGAATTGATAAAGGCTCGTCCACTAGGCTTTTTCTATCCTCCCAACAAGGGGACTATCATGAGACCACAGCCCCTATTGCTATGCCAGAATAGATTCCCCCCCTCCCAGTCCTTTTCATTCATCCATTCTAACCGTTTTGATGCTCTCTCTGATTTGAGTGAAATCGACTGACTGCCCATGTGTTCAGGTAGCTCAGTCGAAACGAGAAGACCTAGTTTACAACGCATCAATCTAGAGAGAGCCCCAGATGCTGTTGATACTGGTAGCAAGCTGCCCGCAGAGCCATCTGGTACCATTTTGTACAACTCTATTAACACTAGCAAGAAGTAAGCTCAATCTGAAAAGGGCTCCCGGCCTCCTACTTCAATCCCTAATGATAACTCCGGAGGAGAGGGGTCTGGCATGGCAACTCCTGTCACTATGCCTGCCATTAACTCTACATCTGTGGGCACTTCAAATCAGGGACACACCACTCTCCCATTTAAAATTATATCCTGGAACATCGCTGGTATTCATCCAAAATTGTCCAATGAGGTGTGGCTAGAGTATATTAGGGGTTTTGACATCATCTGCATCCAGGAAACGTGGCATAAGGACAACATTGTGTTGGACGGTTATCGCTCCTTCACCGTCCATGCAACACTTTCACCGGCAGGGAGGGCTAAAGGAGGGCTGGTGCTGCTAACTTCAGTTAAATATGGGTCCCTACAAGCCCTTGGCGTTTACTCCTCACCCTGGTACCAACTAATCTTGATTTCCAACCTGATCTGGGTCAAGTTATTGGTGGTGAATTGGTACTATATCATCTTTGACCAAAATAGCTGCCATGTTATTGAAGCCCTACAGGCAGAAATTAATACTATTTCAGGGAAGTGGCAGCCATTATGTATCCTCTGGGTGGGGGACTTCAACTGTACCACCTGTACGTATAGCACCAAACGAGTATGTAGGCTGCTGGACATAGAGGACCAGCCTCAGCCGCATTTTATCCTTACACCACAGGGCGAGGCCTTAAATTCCATTATTATTGAAAATGACCTGGGCCTTATCAATAATTCGGCCCCTAGCTCTGTAATACAGTGCCCCACTTATGTTGGAGGAGGCAAGGGAAGTTTTATTGATTTTTTGTTCATCTCGAGGAAGTACTTGCTGCTTGTTGGCGAATTTGAGGTGGAACCAAACAATGCCAGTGACCATAATCCCCTCACCGTTTCCCTCAGTATAATAGCCCAGGCAGGGAAAGGTGATGGTCGCCTCATTCAATATAACCGCAACAAAGAGATAAGATTAAACTGGGGTAAAATAAACCCTACCGAATTTGAGGAAAAAATTGTCGCAGCAAATGTGGACTCTATTATGAGATGCCTTCAATATGACGCTTCCTCTGACGAGGTCATTCACGATTTTGAACTGGTTTGTGCAGATGTAGCCAAAAGACTTACTAGACTTGTACCGAGAAGGGAACCCCGAGAGACGCGGTGGTTTAACACCGAGTGCTCCAGAGCCCAAAAGAATCTTAAAATGGCCCTTCATGCTAATCCTCGTGATAGAATCCAAATTAAAAGCGCAAGATAGGTATATAAAAGTGTTATTAATCAAAGGAAAGAAGAACTGAGGAGATTTGCTTGGGAAGATTTGGAGAGAACCAGTGCCCTCAAAGACTCTGAAAGTTTTTGGGACATCCTTAATCGCCCCTTTTTTACGGACGAGGTTGGGCATATGAACTCTCTGATATTGGGGGACTCTTGGGAATCCCATTTCTCAGCCATATTTAACCCAAACTGTGTCCAGTTAGAGGAGAAAAGTGAGGATCCACCCTCAGACCTAACCTTGGCCTCCCAATTAAGTGCATCCCTCTCAGTAGTCGAGGTTCAGGAGGCTTTAGCAAAGGGAATCTGTATGAAAGCCCCAGGCCCCGATGGGGTCCCATTAGATCTGTTTAAAAGTAACCCCAATCTCTGGGCACCCCTGCTGATCAATGTTTTTAAAGCAGTGGTGACTGGCCCCATCCCAGCATCATGGAAGGAGGCCATCGTGGTTCCTGTGTTTAAAAAGGGCAACAGGAGTGATCCTGGCTGCTACAGGCCAATCTCCCTTATTGATGCTACGGCTAAGGTTGTGGGGAGGGTCGTCCTTGCATGACTTAAAACCTGGGCGACCAACACAATGATCATGTCAAAAGCGCAATATGGCTTCAGGAGGGGGTTGGGCACCACAGAGCAGTGCCTCAACCTGTCCCTGATTATGGGCAAGTACATGAGGGCTAGGGGGGGTTCTATCCACCTGGCCTTCATGGTCTTGTCCAGTGCTTTTGATTCCGTTACTCAGGGAGAAGTTGTGGGCACGAATGGGAGCAATGGGTGTTGAGGAGGCTCTGATTTCCCTTTTGCGTAGGCTTCATGCCTCTACCACTGTTGCCTTAAGATACGGCCCCCAGGGGGAAAAGACTAGGCCTATTGTCTCCACTGAAGGTGTACGGTAGGGGTGCATTTTAGCTCCTTTACTTTTTTTAATCTACACTGATGGCCTAAAGGCATTTTTAATAGAGAAGGAAATCGATTTTCCCCGAATTGGTGGCAATCCGGTCCCGCTACTATCATACGTGGATGACACTGTGCTAATGGCTCTGATTTAAAAGTCAATTTTATCAAATCGTATATTATGGTTGGTGGCCTCAAATTGACTAAAACCAGAAAGTTTGCTGTAAAGGGTAAGACTATTGACAAGCTGACCAATTTTACATACTTGGGGAAAATTTTTAATAACACTATGAATTGGGGTCCTCTTGTCACTGCTAGGGTGCAACATACTAGCCGGGTTGTGGAGGGGTTATTCTGCTTTGCCTGTAAGCTAGGTCACAAGCTGGTGACAGAGCTGGTTACCCTATATAAAGCCAAATGCCTATCTGTCGCATACTATGGGGCAGGAATTTGGGGTTACCACAAAAGCCGCCACCTACAGGTCGATGAAAACAAATTCATTAAAAGGCTATGGATGACCCCAAACTGTTGCGAGGATTCTGCACATATACAGAACTATGCACAGGAAAACAGGACCTCGGTGTATAGTGGTGTACCAACCATCCACCTTAGTGCCCAAAATCCCAATCTGACTAGCTATAGTGTCTCATTCGTTCTCCGTACTACAGCGAAGCTACCAATGATTAGACATCCTACGGTGGGTGGACAAAATATCGAAAACACAAATATCGCCGGACACAATATCGTGTCAAAATATCGAGGACAAGAATATCGTGAAGGTCATTTTCTATGGGTAAGTAAAGTTTTACTATATATAACTCCACATATATGTACTTTGACGATATATATATCTTCAAGGTATGTAGATCTGGAGTTAAGAATAGTAAATTGATACCCATCTATTTGCACTTACCTACTCGATATTCTTGTCCTCAATATTTTGGACACGATATTCTGTCCACACAATATTTTGTTTTCGATATTCTGTCAGTGAACCCATCCCAGAACACAGACTCTTTCAGGAATCGCAGGAGCAAGAACACTCTTTCATTACTCACTCATACTTGTCCACAACGTGCGTATTAAGAGACACAGTATAGTTTAAAATGTTTATTTCAACTATCGTGCTCTAAGACACAGTACACGTGCCAGTACTAGCAGCATAATGCATAAAGACAAAACAGTAAGCATTGTTACAATTCCATAGAATACAAACGGGGACAGCATTTTATAAAGACAGTGGATAAAGGACTAGAATGCCTTGCCACCCTCCCCGTGCTAGTAACTAGTTTATTATAAAAATAGAAGACCTCTGGGCTTTGTCAGGGGGACCCCCATTCCTCAAGAACTAGATGCAAGGTTTACATCATCGGATAAGCACAGCTCTTCTCCCTGGAAAGGTTTTTCTCCAAGTCCCTCCAACAGGGAGCTCACAATATTAAAAGCACCCGAATTTCTCCAGTGCAGCTGTATTTCATGTTATGTCTAAGTGCGAGGGGCTGACCAGAACAGCAACAACAAGGGACGTTGTTTTTCGACCTTGTACATTGTGTGCAGACGAAAACCACAGAGAACATCAGAAAAGGTGAAAGGCAGAAATGCAGACAGTTCTAATGTGAACGGTCACAAGCAGAGTCTGGAAAAACAAAGTCACAGAGTAACGTGTGCAAAGGAGGCATCATGGCAGCTAGGCCTAAGCTAACTTAGCAATGTTGACCATGAGGCCACAATGCACACTACACCCTCCCCTGGTCGGACCATAGGACAAGACATAGGACGAAAGGAGAGTTCAAATAGATGGAGCAGAAAGCAAACGTCTGTACGTGGGACAAGTTTTTGGGAATAAAAAGGTCGAAATATGGAAGGAAAAAAAAAAAGGAAAAAAAATGGTCACTCAAAGAGGATAAAAAAATCCGGATATGCAGTTTATTGAGTCAACAAAATTAATCCATCAGAGTGTATGCGCAAAAGACCGTAACACCTTCCAAAAAAACATCATTGTCATCTTCTGAAAAAAGAGATGCCATCCAGTTCAACAAATCGAAACTGCATTCATGTTCCTCACAATAGGGAGCTGTGATCAGCATTGCGATACAACTTGCGTGATATTCAATATAACTTTGTTGTAGGAGATTCTGAGCAGCCGCCCAGATATCCCATTGTGCCAAGACTCCAAGTGCAGCCGCACGCGCCATTAATCCGTTACCGGAACATTCCCGTTCATGGGCCAACAAGGGGCCCATCAACTGGTCGAAATCCGGGTCAGAACAAGACGTATTGGAGAGGCAAACATCCAAGGACCAAGAGAACGGACATCGTAAGCAGGACATCACAGGTTGCACGCGAGTGAAATACGCAAAGCGGAAAGATAGTCCATAAGCCACACTGAGTGTCGCCAGCGGGAGGACGGCGAAGCTGTCAATCATGCGGTCACGGAGCATCCGCAGTCGCCCTTGGTTGTGTAGGCCCACAAGAGGTACAGCCATTGCGCAACAGACAAAGTAAAAGCAATATTCCAGCAGCTAAGGCTAGGATCAATGGGAAGCCACCAAAGACGCTGGAAAAAATAGAATGAATAAAAGTCGGAATTACACCAAATATAGTCTGAAAGGACGTCAAAAGGCCAGAGCCCACAACTTTAAAAAAGTCTACAAGGCCTTCGGTATTAGATGCATTAAATATACGGTGAATCTGTTCACCGAAATGTTGGGTGAGGTTAGTGTTCAAAAGGGCCTGTATTTCACCGTGGGTGCTGGCCACCTGGAGGACGAAGATCTCCCATGCGGAAGTTAGCATAACCTCCTGGTTTAATAATAGCGCCTTTATTCTGCTCAATTTATTGAAATCCGCCTTCAAAGTCGGTATGTAAGGCCAAATGGAACTATCTAACTTCCCACGCGGGGGTGGAAAAAGCACATTTTTGCAGCACACTACGCATTGCGAAACTGTTACAATGTAGGGTATGCCCGCCTGCAACCCACAGCAATCCTGATTATTTAAAAGCAGATAGCTTCCATTAGCAAGCATAGTGAAAGTAGGTGATATAACCGGAACAGGAATGCCCTTTAAAACACATGCAAGATTCGGGGCAGAAACATTACAAGCCCCGTGCAATTTAATGTTTTTACAAACAAGGGAATGACCCACTGTAGAATCGAATGACTCCCCTGTGAGAAATACCTCCTTGTCATCCCTAAGGCATCTGTATGTGAAAGGTAGGGACCAAAGTTCGTGCAAAAAGGCACTACCCAAAGGCTCGAAACGGCCAACAGGATAATGTTTCATGCATGAACTAAATTCAAATAAAGGAAAAGGCAAAGTGAAAACCCCGTGTACTAGCTACACTGCAGAGTCAGTCTTCGCCACAGAGAATGGCAAAGGATCTATTTTTTCAATATGTAGAAGAGTGTATGTTGCATCTTTCATGGACATGAACTGCTGTTTCTCGGTTAAATTAAACGGCAAGAACAAGGCAGATGTGTTTAAAAAATGCCATGGAACCTTCCCCATTTTCAGTGTCTGCAAAGTCCATGCAAACTGCATTACTGAACGCAATTGATTCTGACCATGATATAACACATACACGTCATCCTGTACAATATCAACAACAGATGAAACAATATTCTCTAATGTGTAAATGCGGGAAGACAGGGTGTTAATACTATTGTCGACAACAGCAAGCACTTTTTCTAGATTTGCTTGATCAATTTCCCGTAAACAGGAAGCAGCTTCTATTTGTGAAAGCTTCCAGATTTCATTGTAAGTCGCATAAACAAATCTTTTAGGTCTTGGACCTCTAGGTCCTAGAACAAAGTCGGCCAGATAGATGTTGCTGGATAGCAGTGATAAGTGTTGTTTTACGGAATCTAAGGTAGAGTGCTGCAACCACTGTTTACATAATTTACCAACCGAATAAGTTGTAATTGAACGTGAATCAGAAAAACGTAGATCTGGTCTATCCTGTTTGTAACCAGGAGCAGAGTTATGAAAACGTAGTTGGCAGGCATTAGAAACTATGGTCCACACCAACCAGGCTGAGCGATCTAGTGTAGAGACATTAAATGAGTTATTTTGAAACAAAGCTTGCAATCTATCAAGGGAAAAATTTAAATGCAAGCTCCTGTTCGGCCAGGGAGACAACGCAGGAGGGGAAGGTCCTCCTTGTACCCACCGATACGACTCAGCAACCCTCCACGCTCACAACCCCGGAGGCCACGCCAACTGCGTAAGATCCTCGCCCAACACGACCCATGGACAGTTCTCGTGCGGACACTGCCGAAGATCTTTCACCGTCGACAAGACGCCCACAGCCACCGAAGGACCACCGACTGACCAACCCACTGAAACCCTGACTTGCATCCTCCTCAACGTGCGCTCCCTACACCGACACGCCGTACAGATTTGGGACCTGATCGACACCCTCTCGCCCGGCGTCGCATTCTTCACAGAAACCTGGACCAATACCACCTCCGGCCCCGACATCGCCACAGCAATCCCTGACGGCCACAAAATCCAGAGAAAGGACCGCCCACACCGCCTGGGAGGAGGAATCGCCATCGCGCACAAGGCCCCCCTCCGTCTCTCCACGAACGACCCCCACTCCAACATGGAACACCTCCACTTCCAGATCCGCCCCAGCACCACGCTACGCGGCACCCTCATCTACAGACCACCAGGACCCCACGCCCAGCACGCAACCACCATCACCGAGCTCGCCGCACCCCACGCCATCACCTCCATGGACTACATCCTGCTCGGGGACCTGAACTTCCACCTCGAAAACAGCCAGGACCCCGACTCCACCACACTCCTCGAGAACCTCGCCATCCTAGGACTGAAACAGCTCGTCAGTACTCCCACCCACAGAGCAGGCCACACCTTCGACTCCATCTTCGCGGTAGGATCTAACATCCGTTTCAGCCACACTACCCAGCCCCTCTGGATGGACCACCACTGCGTCCACTTCACTTTCAACACCACCACCGCACCCAAGCCGCCCCCGCGCCCGCCGCGACGGAACTGGAACAAGGTCACCGAGGAGCACCTTAACTCCGCCCTCCTCCAAGACCCCCCAAGGCCGCGACCAACACCAACTCCGCAGCCAGGGAATTCCACCGCTGGGTCACCGGCTGCGCCGACAAGCTGGCACCTCTCCGCCGCACTGCCAAACAACGCCCTCTGAGGGCTGCTTGGTTCACCACCGAACTCCAAGCAGCCAGACGCGCCTGCAGACGCCTGGAGAAAACATGGAGGAGCCAGAAGACCACGGAAGCAAGGAACAACCACAAGAGCACCCTGAAGGACTACCACCAGCATATAAGGGACACCAAAATGACCTTCATCAGAGACAAAGTCAAGACCAACTCATCCAACATCAAGGAACTGTTCAACGTCATTCAGCAGTTCGCAAAACCCACCTGCGAAGCCACCGACATCATACCCTCCCAGGAACTCTGCGACAAACTCAGCTCCTACTTCCACCTGAAGATCAAAGCCCTTTACGACAACTTCAGCGAGCCAGCAGAAAACAGCACCACACCACCCACCACCGCCGAGAAACCGATCCTCACCTCCTGGGCACCCGTGTCCATCGAACTCATCTCCTCTAAATCTAAAAAACTCCTCAACCATGAAGAAGACGCACTCAGGAGCCCCAACGGACCCTTGCCCCCTCACATCTCCCACAGTGCCGCCGCAGTCATCGCACCTGAACTAGGATGAACAATCAACTCCTCCCTCTTATCCGGCATCTGCCCAGACGATTGGAAGCGTGCAGAGGTGAAACCCCTCCTCAAGAAACCAACGGCCGACCCAACTGACCTGAAGAACTACCGGCCCATCTCTCTCCTCCCCTTCGCAGCCAAAGTAACCGAAAGACTCGTGAACGCCCAGCTGACTGCCTTCATCGAAGAAAACTCCATCCTAGACCCATCCCAGTCTGGCTTCCGCAGCAACCACAGCACCGAGACCGCCCTCCTCGCCGCCACCGACGACATTCGCATGCTGCTTGACCAGGGACACACCGCAGCCCTCATCCTCCTAGACCTCTCCGCAGCCTTCGACACCGTCTCACATCGCACACTAGCCGCCAGACTCCACAACGCAGGAATACAGGGATCCGCCCTCGACTGGATCCAATCCTTCCTCTCTGGCAGAACCCAGAGATCATACTCCCCCCTTCCTCTCCGACCCCACTGATATCATCTGCGGAGTACCTCAGGGATCTTCACTAAGCCCGACGCTCTTCAACATCTACATGGCCCCCATTGCCGCCATCGTCAGACAGCACGGGCTCAGCATCGTATCCTACGCCGACGACACACAACTCATCCTCTCACTCACCAAGAACACAGAAATCACCAGACTCAGCTTCCAGGAAGGAATGCGAAACGTAGCCACCTGGATGAAGGACAGCTGCCTAAGGCTCAACTCCGAGAAGACCGAGGTCCTCATCCTCAGACCCTGCACCTCCACCTGGGACAACACCTGGTGGCCCTCTGCCCTCGGGAGCCCACCCACCCCAACAGACCATGCTCGGAACCTCAGCATAATCCTCAACTCCTCCCTCTCCATGAACCGCCAGATCAACGCTGTCGCATCCACCAGCTTCAACTGCCTCCGCATCCTCCGCAAGACCTTCAAATGGATCCCACCCGTCTGCAGAAAGACCGTCACCCACGCACTCATAACCAGCAGACTAGACTACGGCAACACCCTCTACGCCGGAATCAACAAAACTCTTCTACACAAACTTTTTTTAATCTACACTGATGGCCTAAAGGCATTTTTAATAGAGAAGGAAATCGATTTTCCCGAATTGGTGGCAATCCGGTCCCGCTACTATCATACGTGGATGACACTGTGCTAATGGCTCTGATTTAAAAGTCAATTTTATCAAATCGTATATTATGGTTGGTGGCCTCAAATTGACTAAAACCAGAAAGTTTGCTGTAAAGGGTAAGACTATTGACAAGCTGACCAATTTTACATACTTGGGGAAAATTTTTAATAACACTATGAATTGGGGTCCTCTTGTCACTGCTAGGGTGCAACATACTAGCCGGGTTGTGGAGGGGTTATTCTGCTTTGCCTGTAAGCTAGGTCACAAGCTGGTGACAGAGCTGGTTACCCTATATAAAGCCAAATGCCTATCTGTCGCATACTATGGGGCAGGAATTTGGGGTTACCACAAAAGCCGCCACCTACAGGTCGATGAAAACAAATTCATTAAAAGGCTATGGATGACCCCAAACTGTTGCGAGGATTCTGCACATATACAGAACTATGCACAGGAAAACAGGACCTCGGTGTATAGTGGTGTACCAACCATCCACCTTAGTGCCCAAAATCCCAATCTGACTAGCTATAGTGTCTCATTCGTTCTCCGTACTACAGCGAAGCTACCAATGATTAGACATCCTACGGTGGGTGGACAAAATATCGAAAACACAAATATCGTCGGACACAATATCGTGTCAAAAATATCGAGGACAAGAATATCGTGAAGGTCATTTTCTATGGGTAAGTAAAGTTTTACTATATATAACTCCACATATATGTACTTTGACGATATATATATCTTCACTGTGCTAATGTCCAGAACGCCGCAGCCAGGCTCATTCTAGGGACACCACGCCACAAACATATGACCCAACACCTTCGAAGCCTCCACTGGCTCCCCATCGAGAAGAGGATCACCTTCAAACTCCTCACCCACGCCTACAAATCCCTCAACAACATCGGACCCAAATACCTCAACAACCGAGTTTGTTTCCACATACCCAAGAGGAACCTCCGCCCCGCTGAACTCGCCCTGGCAGAGGTCCCCCGCATCCGCAGAAACAGAACCGGCGGGAGAGCCTTCTCCTACATAGCAGCCACATCCTGGATTGAGCTCCCGGTCAACATCAGACGCTCCCCAACCCTCCACACGTTCAGGAAGGACCTCAAGACCTGGCTCTTCGGCTGACCCGGAGCTGCTCCCCCCCCAGCGCCTTGAGACCCTCACGGGTGAGTAGCGCGCTCTATAAACCACTGATTGATTGATTGATTGAAGGTGTATTTAATTCTTTGGAAGTCGCCAAACCAAAACAAGTTGTTTGATATATAGTACTGTTTAAAAATAATATTTGGGTGGGGATAAGGCAAGCGCGGTGTAAGGCTTCTGTACCGCATACCTGCCAAGATTTAGTGCCCCAAATAGACTTCAAGTCAATGGTGTTTTTCCAGTGCTCATAGCCACCAACAGCTAATGCGTCCATAAAGGAACTGGAATATAGCAATTTGGTGTGGGTCAACATCACCTTTGGATTTGAAGAAATGTTCAATTTAAAATAATAGGACCCTGGGTTTGATCTGTCAAAGTCTGTAAAGTAAGTACATTTATTTATCAGTGTTTGGGAGCTACCTTGCAGAGGGGTCGGGCAATGTTCCCACTGGGTATAATTGAAACTACCTCAAAGTGTACTTGGTTCATGCAGAAAATGGTTAACGTAATGCTGGTAACAATACAGATCGGCATAATTAGCAGAAATTAAGTACAAATCCTCAGCATTAAAAGCAGCATAATACTTCAAATCTGAAAATAACGATTCAATTGCATGCACATCCCAATCATCTGAATGAATATTCCTTTTTACCACATCACCCATGGAAACACGAAGCACATTTGGGACATTAATAATTTCTGTCGGTCTATGAATTTGGAAATTCACTGCATCCCATTCGATACCATCTGCAACTGGAAAGGCGGAAATGTTCACCAAGGTGTGGTCACGCTTCATGATGTGTGAAGAAGAATGCAGAGCCAAAGTTCCAGCCACAGAGTTCACCGCAGAGCGTTCTGCCAAGTAGTGGCCATTGATGAGTAAGAAAAAAACTGTCACAAAGCCAATGGACATGAACAGGAAAATCAGAAATAGCACTAACCAGATGTATGTCCACGGAGGGACCAAAAAATTGTCTTTGAACCAGGATACAAAAATACTGAATTTGGTTGGGACAAATGATGTGGTGGAAGACGAATCAAAGGAAAAACGAGACGGGTTCAGTGGTGTTGTAGGCAAATGAGCCACTGACTCACTCGTGGGGTAAGTATACTCAGTTTCCTCGTTGCAGGAGGAAGTCGGGAGGTTGAGCAGGCGATCTGGCAAAGCGACCATCCCAATGGTAACATCGGCACATGTGGAGACTGGAGGGCCACAAACAGGATTTCTTGAAATTGCTGGACATGATACCGCAGGTGTTACACTATTCAGAATCGGCCAGATGTTGTAGCTTGACATTGTCCACTGAGATGTATCTGTTGTCTTTGCGACCAGGAAGCGGTGGTAAGATGACTGTACGAGTACCCTTCAAGCCAAGAACCGGAACCGGTGCACAATAAGAGGGGCCAAATTCAGTGCACGATAAGAGGGGCCAAATTCTTTTTTGTTCTCCACCTCCTCTCGGACCAGATCTCCAATATTTGGAAGCCAGCCGGCAACCGGAATCTGCAGCGCTGCGTCTGCGGCTGAGGGTAAGTGTTCGCTTGCAAGTTTGTCACGTGTCTCTTGTAAGTCCTGTAACATAGTAGAATGATTATCTACGTCAAAGATTGCGGCAGTCGCTGCCATGTCTAGACCATCAAGGTCTGGCACAAACATCTGTATACCAAAGAGCATTTCGTATGGGGTCCACCCACCCAGAGATCTTCTAGGGAGATTACTAAGTGCACGTTGCATGCCATACAAGTGGGCTAGCCAGTTCCTGCCAGTACCTAAGACTCTAGCTGTCAAGGATTGCTTTAAGTCATGGTTCATTCGCTCCACAACTGAGTTGCCCTCAGGCCTGTATGGAGACGAAAATTGCACCAGCACCCCCATAGACCTCATCGCGTCCTTGTACGCCTTAAAGGCGAACGCTGGACCTTGGTCGGAATGGAAGGAGCCACAGGCAAAAATTCCCACAAAGACACGCAAATCCCTGATGACATTTCGAGCGTCAGCACTTCATTGTGGCCAAACCCAAATGAAACATGTGCACGAATCAACTGCAACTAAGATATATTTATATGCAGTATCAGAAGAAAATGGACAGCAGTGATCAAGGTATACACAACCAAAAGGTTTATTAGAAATGCAGAGCTGTGTTTGTGGTGGACGTGTAACCGTAGAGGGCTTAATCTGCTGACAGATGTCACAAGAAAGGACATAATCACGGGTCTGTTTATATAAACCACGCCACCAGTAACGCTGCTGCAAGATTGAAAAAGTTGCAGACATGCCAGCATGGGCCGAAGCCAAGCCTTCGTGTGCGGCTGTTATCAACGAATTTCTGCGGTCTGCGTTGGGAATCAACCGATCACCAACGTCCGGAATTCTTACATAAGGAACCTGGTCGGGACTTAAGTGATAAGAGTACTTGGAAGGGAAACCCTGTGGGTAATTAGAACCTTCCTTAGTTGCAGCAATAGCTGCCAAAATCTCATTATCTATTTTTGTCATGGATCTTGTAACGGCTGCTACTGAGCACGTGGCTACTGCTGATTTGGCAGCTTCGTCCGCCAAACTGTTACCGACCGCGTGTGTGCCCACACGCTGGTGGCCAAGAGTGTGAATCACTTGTGTGAGAGGCAGACGTTGTTTAAGATCTGCTACTCAAACCCAAAGCATTTTATGCTTAATTGCTCTGCCTTTAGAATCTCTATAGTCATTCTGAGACCAAAAGAATAAGTTGTCATTAAAAAACTGAACACAGTAGTAAGAATCGCATACAATAAGTGTAGTCACATCCGGGACTGCAAACTCAAGTGCGAGCCCAAAAGCACGCAGCTCGGCCAATTGGGCAGTACTGTCTCCCAGTGCCTGCGTGTGCACAACACTCGATTTGAACTCACCGTTCACCATGGTACCTGCCACAATAGCACATGCTGCTGAGTATGCATGCTTAGAACCCGTGGCCGGTTGCGCCGAACCATCTGTGTAAATGATACATTTGTACTCCTCAAGCGGCAACAAAGACAGAGGAGGCGGATGAACAAATTCATACTGCAGAAACTCCTGTGTCTGAAGAGAGGAATCAAAGATAAAGGTGACATCCGGAGACGTCAAAGAAGTAGCCCATTGTATCCAACGGGGGTGCAAAGCCTTAGAGTTTGGTACACTTGCCTTTGTCACTGCCTCTAGGGCAGGATAGGGTGTGACAACCAAGATGCATTTTCCCTGTGCCAGTGCGCGTTCTTTAAGAATCGCCATTTGCACTGCAGTCACAACTTTCTCCACAGTTGAAAAGCGCAACTCGGCAGAAGTGTAAAGATGCGACTTGTAGGCAATAGGTACTGTGTCACCTTCGTTAAACGTCAAGTACGTGAAACCCACTGTCCCTGGCACAATTCTAATCACCAGGTTCGTGTGGTTATCACGAGTCAACAAGAACTTCGAATCAAGTAGATCAGACTGCAAAGATTGCAGAATAAGCGAATGTTCCCGGAAGCCAGCATGACTTCGAAAAGGTAGGTTGTATCAAGGCATAGAGAGGCTTGATACGCTGGGCATATTCGGGAATGTAAGAACGCCCGAAGTTTAAAAATCCCAGCAAAGACTGAAGTTTTTTCAGGGTCGTTGGAGGGCGCAAAAGTGCGCACTTCTCCAGGAGGTGGGGAGCTAAACCCCTACCTTCATTGTTGAGCTCATAGCCCAAAAACAACACAGTGTATTCTGCGATGTGAGATTTGGCAAAATTAAATTTGTAACCTAAGAGCGCGAACTCGAGAATAATGCGGTCTACTCGGGTAAGATGCGGCCATAGTTCGTCGTCAGTCAGATATATATCATCCATGTACGAATACGCATCTGGGTCTATGCTGTCCAACAAAGAGACAACACGGGCGGCGAAGACCCCCGGGCTGTTTTTGTAGCCCGTTGGCAAACTCCGGAATTTTATTTGTTTTCCACCGGAAGTGAACGCTGTCCATTGACTGCAGTTAGGGGACAAATTGTGAGTGTAAAAACCATTGGAAAGGTCAAGTGTCGTTTTATATTTTTCACGAACAAGACTATCTACTAGCGCAGAACTATGTGTATTCTGTACCTCAAAGGTTCGACAATGAGAGTTCAAATGCCGGTAATCTAAAACTAAGCGGTACGACCCATCGGGTTTAGAAACCGTGAAAAGGGGATTATTCATTGGTGACACGCATGTTTCAATTACTCCTTGATATTCTAACTGTGTCAGAATCTCGGATACGGGACCCTTAGCTTCCCGGCGGAGGGGATATTGGGGTTGAGGCTGTGGCATAGACCGCAATGGTATATCATGGGGGGGAGAATCCTCATCCCAGCCCACGTGATTACGGTACAGTGCCGGGGCCTGGGCCACAGCCCATTCAGCTGCGAGAGCCTCCGCTCTGTCCTTGGGGTCATGATGCGAAAAGCTCGGAAGGATTACTTCCTCCCCTCTAGGAGCAACAAGAACAAATGGGGGCGGCCAATCTGCCTCCGCCAATAAAATGTCGTAAGAAGAGGTCAGATTTTCCCAAAAGATCCCTTTAATTACACGCTCAATGTCACCTTCAATTTGAAGGACAATATTAAATAGTCTGTCAGGGGGACCCCCATACCTCAAGAACTAGATGCAAGGTTTACATCATCGGACAAGCACAGCTCTTCTCCCTGGAAAGGTTTTTCTCCAAGTCCCTCCAACAGGGAGCTCACAATATTAAAAGCACCCGAATTTCTCCAGTGCAGCTGTATTTCATGTTATGTCTAAGTGCGAGGGGCTGACCAGAACAGCAACAACAAGGGACGTTGTTTTTCGACCTTGTACATTGTGTGCAGACGAAAACCACAGAGAACATCAGAAAAGGTGAAAGGCAGAAATGCAGACAGTTCTAATGTGAACGGTCACAAGCAGAGTCTGGAAAAACAAAGTCACAGAGTAACGTGTGCAAAGGAGGCATCATGGCAGCTAGGCCTTAGCTAACTTAGCAATGTTGACCATGAGGCCACAATCCAGACTACAAAACAGTGCCCCCTCACTCTTCTGCCATGGTGAGCTGGGGCTGGAATTTTTAGTGGATCGAATAAATATTGCCCCTCTGTTCTTATGGGCAAAAAGGTGGCTGTCTGAGGATTTAATGTTTACAAGGGACGTCATTAACCCCTTTGCTGCTAGGCCTTTTCCCCCCCTGTGCTAAGCCTTTTTTTGGCTATTTGGGGTAGTTCGCGCTTAGGCCCCTGTAACTTTTTGACCACATAAGGTATCCACGCCAAATTTGCGTCCTTTTTTTCCAACATCATGGGGATTCTAAAGGTACCCAGGGTTTGTGGATTCTCCTGGAGGGGACCCAGATATTAGCCAAAATACAGCTAAATTTTGTTTTTTTGGGAAAAAATGCGAAAAAGGGCTACAGATGAAAGCATCTGTTTTTCCCCTGCAAATGGTATCAAAAGGGGATGTGGTGCTGAAATCACCATCTTCCAAGCTTTCAGGGACAAGCAGACTTTTGTCAGAAAACCAACATTTTTTACACAGTTTTGGCATTTTTCTGGGACATAGCCTATTTTTGCTATTTTTTGTGCTTTTAACCTCCTTCCAGTTAATGGTAGAAATGGGTATGAAAGCAATAATGGATCCTGGAAAGCTATACATTTCTGAAAAGTAGACAAGATTCTGAATTCAGCAAGGGGTCATTTGTGTAGATCCTTCAACTTTTCGTTATAGAAAAAAACAGTTAAATATAGGAAAAATTGAAAATTAGTTGAAAATAACAGCCATTTGTGTCAACGTTTTCACCTGTAACTTCTTCTAATTATGACAACTATTTGAAAGCAATATACCGTTACATCTGCTGGACTTTCTGGTTGTGGCGATATATAGGACTTGTAGGTTCACCAAGAACCCGACGAACCCAGAGCCAATAACTGAGCAGTGTCTTGCAATGTTTTTTTATTATGTACTGGGTACATAGCAATTATTCCGGGAAAATTTATACATGGAAAAATCGGTATGAAAGACACCTATGTATTTCTGAAATGGGAACAAAATATAGAGTTTAGAAACAGTAGATATTTGCACATTTCCGAAATTGGGAGTACCCATACTAGCTTGAGAATTATAGGTAATTTTTCAAAATGACTTATTTTTTACACATTGTCTTTTATTTGGAAGGCAGAAATGCATCGAAAGTCAATAGGTAATAACAGTTGCTCTACAATTCTGTGTTACCCTATGTCTCCCGATAAAAATGGTACCTCACTTGTGTGGGTAGGCCTAGTGCCCGCGACAGGAAACGGCCCAAAACGCAACGTGGAAACACCACATTTTCACAGTGAAAAATGACCCTTTTTTTGCAAAGTGCCTAGCTGTAGTTTTTTAACCCTAGCTCTGCCGGCACCAAGGGAAACCTAGCAAACCTATACATTTTTGAAAACTAGACACCCAGGGGAATCCAGGATGGGGTGACTTGACTGGCTCTCACCAGGTTCTGTTACCCAGAATCCCTTGCAAACCTAAAGAATTGTCCAAAAAAACACATTTTCCTCACATTTTAGTGGTGGAAAGTTATGGAATCTGCGTGGATCCAGAAATTTCCACCCACCCTGCGTTCCCCAAAGTCTTTCAAGAAAGATGGTACCTCACTTGTGTGGGTAGGCCTAGTGCCCGTGACAGGAAACGGCCCAAAACGCAACGTGGACACACCACATTTTCACAGTGAAAAATGACCCTTTTTTTGGAAAGTGCCTAGCTGTAGTTTTTGAACCCTAGCTCTGCCGGCACCTAGGGGAACCTAGCAAACCTATACATTTTTTAAAACTAGACACGCAGGGGAATCCAGAATGGGGTGACTTGACTGGCTCTCACCAGGTTCTGTTACCCAGAATCCCTTGCAAACCTAAAAATTTGTCCAAAAAAACACATTTTTGTGGTGGAAAGTTCTGGAATCTGCGTGGATCAACAAATTTCCATGCACCCTGCGTTCCCTCAAAGTCTTTCGAGAAAAACAGTACCTCACTTGTGTGGTTAGGCCTAGTGCCCGCGACAGGAAACGGCCCAAAACGCAACGTGGACACACCACATTTTTACAGTGAAATATGACCCTTTTTTTGCAAAGTACCTAGCTGTAGTTTTTGAACCCTAGCTCTGCCAGCACCTAGGGAAACCTAGCAAACCTATACATTTTTTAAAACTAGACACCGAGGGGAATCCAGGATGGGGTGACTTGACTGGCTCTCACCAGGGTCTGTTACCCAGAATCCCTTGCAAACCTAAAAAATGGTCCAAAAAAACACATTTTCCTCACATTTCTGTGGTGGAAAGTTCTGGAATCTGCGTGGATCCACAAAATTCCACCCACCCCATGTTCCCCAATGTCTTTTGAGAAAAACGGTACCTCACTTGTGTGGGTAGGCCTAGTCCCCGCGACAGGAAACAGCACAAAACGCAACGTGGACACACCACATTTTCACAGTGAAAAATGACAATTTTTTTGCAAAGTGCCTAGCTGTAGTTTTTGAATCCTAGCTCTGCCGGCACTTAGGGAAACCTAGCAAACCTATACATTTTTGAAAACTAGACACCCAGGGGAATCCAGAATGGGGTGACTTGACTGGCTCTCACCAGGTTCTGTTACCCAGAATCCCTTGCAATCCTAACAAATTGTCCAAAAAAACACATTTTCCTCACATTTCTGTGGTGGAGCTCTGGAATCTGCGTGGATCCACAAAATTCCACCCACCCCGCATTCCCCATAGTCTTTGGAGAAAAACGGTGCCTCACTTGTGTGGGTAGGCCTAGCTCCCGCGACAGGAAACGGCGCAAAACGCAACGTGGGCACACTACATTTTCACAGTGAATAATGACACTTTTTTTGCAAAGTGCCTAGCTGTAGTTTTTGAACCCTAACTCTGCCGGCACCTAGGGAAACCTAGCAAACCTATACATTTTTGAAAACTAGACACCCAGGGGAATCCAGGATGGGGTGACTTGACTGGCTCTCGTCAGGTTCTGTTATCCAGAATCCCTTGCAAACCTAAAAAATTGTCCAAAAAACCCCCCACATTTTCCTCATATTTCTGTGGTGGAAAGTTCTGGAATCTGCGTGGATCCACAAAATTCCACCCCCCGCGTTCCCCAAAGTCTTTCAAGAAAAACGGTACCTCACTTGTGTGGGTAGGCCGAGTGCCAGCGACAGGAAACGGCGCCAAACGCAACGTGGACACACCACATTTTCACAGTGGAAAATGACCCTTTTTTTGCAAAGTGCCTAGCTGTAGTTTTTGAACCCTAGCTCTGCCGGCACCTAGGGAAACCTAGCAAACCTATACATTTTTGAAAACTAGACACCCAGGGGAATCCAGAATGGGGTGACTTTACTGGCTCTCACCAGGTTCTGTTACCCAGAATCCCTTGCAAACCTAAAAAACTGTCAAAAAAACCACATTTTCCTCATATTTCTGTGGTGGAAAGTTCTGGAATCTGCATGGATTCATAAAATTCCACCCACCCCGCGTTCCCCAAAGTCTTTCGAGACAAATGGTACCTTACTTGCGTGGGTGGGTCAAGTACCCGCGACAGGCAAGGGCCCAAAACCTATTGAGGCGACATCAAAATTACCTATCACAAACCAACCTGGTTTTGCAAGGGGGGTCCCATGACTTTTTGGCCCGGGGCTCGGCGGCCACCTAGGGAAACCTACCAAACCCACACATTTCTGAAAACTAGACACCCAGGGGTTTCCAGGGAGGTATGGCTTGCGTGTATCCCACAACGATTTCTTACCCAGAATCCCCTGCAAACTTGAAATTTAGCTGAAAAAATCACTTTTTTCACACATTTTTGTGTGAGAAAGTTGTGGCATCACCGGGCTGACACAAATTTCCTACCACCCAGCGTTCCCCCAGGTCTCCCGATAAAAATGGTGCCTCACTCGTGTGGGAGGCCCAAATACCCGCGACAGGCAAGGGCCCAAAACGAATTGAGGCGACATCAAAATTGCCTATCACAAAACGACCTGGTTTTGCAAGGGGGGTCCCTTGACTTTTTGACCCGGGGCTCGGCGGCCACCTAGGGAAACCTACCAAACCCACACATTTCTGAAAACTAGACACCCAGGGGTTTCCAGGGAGGTATGGCTTGCGTGGATCCCACAACGTTTTCTTACCCAGAATCCCCTGCAAACTTGAAATTTAGCTGAAAAAATCACTTTTTTCACACATTTTTGTGTGAGAAAGTTGTGGCATCAATGGGCTGACACAAATTTCCTACCACCCAGCGTTCCCCAAGGTCTCCCGATAAAAATGGTGCCTCACTCGTGTGGGAGGCCCAAGTACCCGCGACAGGTAAGGGCCCAAAACGTATTGAGGCGACATTAAAATTGCTTAGCAAAAAATGACCTGGTTTTGCAAGGGGGGTCCCATGACTTTTTGGCCCGGGGCTCGGTGGCCACCTAGGGAAACCTACCAAACCCACACATTTCTGAAAGGTAGACACCCAGGGGATTCCAGGGAGGTATGGCTTGCGTGGATCCCCCAACGTTTTCTTACCCAGAATCCCCTGCAAACCTGAAATTTAGCTGAAAAGATCACTTTTTTCACATATTTTTGTGTGGGAAAGTTGTGGCATCACGGGGCTGACACAAATGTTCTACCACCCAGCGTTCCCCCAGGTCTCCCGATAAAAATGGTGCCTCACTCGTGTGGGAGGCCCAAGTACCCGCGACAGGCAAGGGCCCAGACCCGATTTCTTTTAACCAGATTTCGTTTACGCACTTTGCACTTTTTAGTGGCATTCCCAAAACAATCAAGTTGGGTCGACAACCCCACACCTTGCCCATGTGATAATTTGGCAGCTCAAAGCACCCTGCACTTTATGTTGTTCTGCCCCCTTTATGAAGAGTCGAGGGGAAAACTTCTAGCCCCACTTTTGAGGGAAACGCGGCCTTGTACTTATATTGAAGATTTTAATGTCTTGCTCTCTTCGGCTACCCTTAATGTTTGCACTGTTGTGGCTAATTTTATTAAAGTTGCAATGGCCATTAGAAAACGTTATGAGTCACAATAGAAGATCGTGAATGTTGCAACTTTCTAAATAACAAGTTTTATATATCAATGAAACTTTAGGATTGACGACGTAGTCTGTCGCACCATGTATTTGGCACTAAGATTTATATCCCTCTTTTAACTGCTTGAATGCCTTGAAACGCTTGTTTTTATTTATTTTATTTATACTGTTGCACAAATATGCTATGAAAAGTTTAAAGTGTAATATATGCTTGTTAAACTTTCATGTTCTTTGAAGCAGAATAAAGTTATTTTGAACTTGATAAATTACAGAAGGCGAAAAATCCTTCAGAAAAACTCTTGGCATGGGATTATAGATCCATCTCTTTTCTATTGAAGACACTACTGGACAGATTTATCAACATTTCACACCAATGTGGTGTCACCAAAGTGACACAAACCTGGGCAAAGTGTTGATTTGGGATATAATTTACAGCACCAAACTTTTTTGTGGTGGTAAGTAGTCCAAAGTAACGCACAGAAGAACTGTCTGCGTCTTTGTGCTACTTTGCATAAAGGAAGTACTAGTTTCTAGGCTCCTTTGGTGATACATGGGCATTCACATGCAACTATCATGGATTTTGACTCAAAGCGCTATCTGCTAAACATTATAGACATTTCTTTGTTTGCAGCCAAACATTACACCTCTTCAAGGCAGGCATAAAGAAAGGTACCCTTCCAATCTAAAACATATACTAGACATCATACAGACACCATTGCATGATGTACAGGGATGTGCAAGAGGCCCACCCAAGTTCTGAGGGAGTGAACAGCAGCATCAAATCTTAGTAGATATGGCACTGTCTGCAGGGGGCTCCTCTGTTATCGCAGAGGAGCGTCGCCCCCCTGCTTAAAGCCAGCAAAGGCAAACGAGAAAAAGAAAATGATAATAAAACAATTTTATTATCATTTTATTTTTACCTACGCCCGAGCCAGCAGGGTCGGGCAGGGCCATCCTCAGCTTTTGGAGGAGTAGTGGGCACTGCTAAGAGTGGATGCCGGTTTGTACGCCTTCTTAGGCGGGCCAAACAGACATGCACACTTAGCCTTTCTCCAATCCCAGGCTCCCAGGCACTGTTTGAGCGGCAAACCAAGCCCCTCAGACCAATCCCAGTGCTTCTCTCATGCTGGGAAAGTATTTGGGAGCCTGCGCCGTGTGCACCAGCACAGGACTGCAGGAGTTGAGGATCAGGAGAGAGGAGGAAGGCAGCGACCGCCGGAGCAGCAAGTAAGCACAATTTTATATATTTGTAATTATATCTGATGTGTTTTTTTTGTTTGTATTCCCCCCCACCCCACCACTTCGCAATGCGAGCAGCCACTACTGACTGTCTGGTTATCTCCTTTTCACACAACACAGCAACTTTGATTGCTGCTCTCTGTTGTCTGACAGCTCATTAAATTTGCCCCTAAATCTCCTATTGTATTAAGTGGTCTACATTAAGCATGGGCATAAAAGAGAGACCATCTTTAAGGGTGCCACCTAGGAAACAACATGGAGGGAAGGGGAACAATCACATGCATGTAACCAAATTAGGTTCTCAATTTCATAATCATACTTATTTGGAGAATCATAAGAAATGCAATTGGCACTCTTCTGAAAAAACATGACATTCTGCACAGGTGGTCTCGTATATGTTGCGTCTAAATGGGGCTAGAATGTCCCGATCAGTCTAGTAATATTTATAGCTTGTATGGAGAAAAGAACTAAGCATCTGGGAAATATATTGATTTTGAAGGAAAATATAAACACCGA
This sequence comes from Calotriton arnoldi, assembly GCA_963921515.1. Classification (NCBI taxonomy): domain Eukaryota; kingdom Metazoa; phylum Chordata; class Amphibia; order Caudata; family Salamandridae; genus Calotriton; species Calotriton arnoldi. The sequence continues at coordinate 355,835 of CAWUFW010000498.1, forward strand.
ATGTGGAAGTTGCTTTTCGATGTATAGGCTTGCTGAATACTCGCATTCTGTTAGACAGGAACACAAGCATTCAAAGTGAATATCATACACTTGCATTTATTTTTTAGCCTGTATGTAATTTAGGCCAGATATTCACCTAAATAGGAAAATATGAGTTACCAAAAATGCACATCTTGAACTCATTTCCATTACAGAAGTTTCTACCTTGCCATAAACTATGGAAATCAGACCCTTGCTAGGTATGTGATAAGGTTTTGTGGGGGCTCACGTGGCGCAAACCAACACAGGATATTGCGTAGATTTACTTAACATTATAAATTCCAGCGGGCACAGGGCAAAATTGTGCAGTGCCACGTAAGTGCCAGGGCGACCTTTATAAAATCTGGGCCTAATCTTCAACTTTCTCCATATTACACTAGCATTCCATTTTTCATTCTTAATCTTGCGATATGTGGACTGCATGCTTACTATTCTGCTACAACGTAGTACAAATCATGCAATACCCGTATACGTCTCTCCTTGTTGAATTCTAATGTATTTTGTTTGCTTAGAGAAAACTACGTTCGGATCAACTGAAATATGCCATCTTTTGTCTCTGACAGAACCACTACCTAAGCATCAACGTTTTAGCGTTTATTTTTCTTATATATTTTACTATCTACTTTTTTGCATACATTTTGTTGAGTATTATTTAAATTCATTTTTCGTTGCATAGAATGCTTCTATTTCAAATAAATCATCTTTGTATTTGTTTTTTCAGAAATTTAAATAACATTTTTAGTTAATAGTTTGATCAATGGCAATTAATAGTGTAATCATTACTCAGTAAATTTCATAAATAATTTTAGCACACTTCAGTTAATGCAGTTCATGATATTCGCAATAATGAGGCATTTCCAGTTTCTTTTTTTTTTTAAATGCCCAGTAGGTCATTCGCATAGATTTTTCAGGCCTCCATTTTAAACATGCATTTTCTCATTATATTTCTAGTACGACGGTAGTTAATATTTCATTTCTGAATGACTGAGATGAAGGAAAAAATCATTTTTAAGTAACAGTTACTGCAAAGACATTAGGTTGATGTTTTATTCACAAGAAGGGACTTAGAGACAGTAGGCGAAGCCTCTGGGGTGCTGCAAAATACTGGTCTCAATATCAAAACAATTTCTTACACATAGGTACCCATCCTATGCATGCTGAGGCAGACATAGGGTCAGATGTACAAAGCGGTTTTGTGTTCGCAAATGGGCTGATTCGCAGAGTCTGCCCATTTGTGAATGCAAAAGGCTTTTTCAAATGTGCAAATCCCTATTTGTGATTCGGTAACCTACTACTGAATTGCAATTGGGTTTGCAATCCAGTACTAGGAAGGGGCGTGTTTAGGGCATCCCTGCCTAATACCGAATTGCAGTGGTATGTGTGAATGTTTTGCGACAGAAATGCGGTTGCAAAACATTAGACTTTTACTGCCTATTTCAAGTCGGTGGTAACCCGTTTGCAAATGGGAATGGGTCCCCAAGGGACAGCTTTCCCTTGGTGAATGTTTATTAAAACAATTTTTAAGAGCAGACAGTGGTCCCACAGGCCAATGCCTACTCTTAAAAAATGAAAAGAAAACTTTTCATTATTCTTTTAAACACATCCCATTTTTCTTTGAAGGAAAATGGGCTGCCTTTCAAAAAAAGGATTGCTTTATTTAAAAGTAATCACAGACATGGTGGTCTGCTGATTCCAATAGGCCAGCATCCTGTGATTTTTGCGATTCCCAATGGGTCACAAAACAAGACCTACCTCATTAATATTCATGACGTAGGCTTATTTGTGATCCACTGGGAATCACAAAATGCCTAATCCAAACTTTTGTACATGGGTGTTTGCGATTACCAATAGCGAATTGCAAAGATTTGCTCATTGGTAATCGCAAACGATTAACTACGTACATCTGGCCCATAATCTTTCCAGCTACGGATCCTCCGCTAAGGCGGAGGAGCATCGCCCCACTGCTTTTTTAGCAGTGTAAGAAAAAAGAAAATGATAACAACTCAATGGTATTATCATTTTATTTTTTTCTGTTGCAGGCGTGGCAGCTTTGCGGGGTGGGATGGCTCGGACGGCTCTCCTGACAGAGCAGGGGAGGGGAGGAGTGTTTTTCGCTCCCTAAGTGCGCATGAATGTTTGGCCGGCCATCTCGGCCGGCCAAACTTTCATGCGCACTTAGCATGTACTCCACCCAGGCTGCATTACAGCCTGTGTGAAGAACATGCCCAGGTTCCCAGTCCCTGGCTGAGCTCTGAACCATGGTGCTCAGACCAATCACAATGCTGCATTGCAGTTTTGTGATTGGCTCAGGGGAGCCTGGGTGGTTTTTGTGTACTTCCTGTTCCATGTTCTGGCTGGAAGGACGAGGAGGAGAGACGCGACGAGGAGGAAGAGGTGAGGAGGACGTGGCGAGGAGGACGGGGTGAGGAGGTAAGTTTATTTTCATTTTTTATTTACCCCCTTCCCTCCCGCCTCCCCGCCACCCCCGATCCGTGCCGGCCGCCACTGAATCTTTCTAACTTAAAATAAATGACTGACAGAATCACTCTGCTTCTTTCTCTTTTGTTGATTTATCAATATCATGATCAACGTTTAAAGTGTATGTTTTATAAGATTTCTTTTTTAAATGTTCTTTGGTAGTAGAGAATAAATACATATGATATATACATAGATGAAACGTACGCCATATACATGAAACAATTTTCATAAAAGATCTACTGAATAATTGGATTGTGGAGCATTCTATATGCAGCCTGAGACAGTGGCAGGTATCCTGTAAGGCTTAGCCAATGATCGGAGGATATAGGACCATGGGACTGATAAGAATTTTTCAATCAGCTACTAATTGGCTGAAGTATTATTCATTTATTGGAACCTTCCCTTTCCATCACTGGTCTTTAACACCACCATTGTAAGTGCTAATTTGTCTTAGAAATTGGCCTGCGTAAAGAAGTTGAATCTTATAAGCTTCCAACATGGTTTAGCACTGGAACTTATCTAAAGCTTACATGTTTCCTGATTCTTTATGCAGACAAGCATATGTACCATGCGCTTCCCTACCATAGCCGGACTCCGATCATCTTAGGACAAGGAAGAGAAGATATCTTGAGACCACCATGTAGTAGAAATGTCGGGAAATGCTAGCAGATCCAAAAATGATTGTGTTTTCGGGGTTTATCTATGAGTTGTATGTTTATGTGTGTCTGTTTCTATGTTTATGCCTGTATATGTTTATGAACATGTGCATGTGTGTGTATGTGTTTGGGAGTGTTTCTACAAGATAAATAAACAAAGAAAAGGGAGAGGGGTTACAATGTCAAGTATATGGTGAAATATCCTTTGGTCGTCAAAGCATTGATTGTCATATTAGGGAATATTTGGGGACATCATTGTTGGATTTATGGGGGAAATCAGGGTTATATCCTCTCTTTGATTGGTATATGGGATAATATGTGGGAGATATCATAGCATTTACCAGCAGGTGAGGCATTATGCATGTCATTAACATATTGGGTGATTCATGGAGCATGTAGAAATAATGACTGGAAAACCTGGGTCTCATCATCTTATTGTCTGGAAAATAGTAGAATATGCAATACAACATTGACTGCCACATGTGGGATTTCATGTGGTACAGCACAGCAGTGTTCAACATGTAGGGATACTTGAGGACATTATAGCAATGACTGGCATACTGGGAATGCGTTAGGAGCATAATGCCATTTTATGGCATATGGGCCATATCTGGGCCACCTCTTGGATTTTATTGACATATGGATTATGCCGGAAAACGATCTTGGTATTACTGACATGAAGGGTATATCTGGATCATATCACAGCATTGACTGTTATAGTGGATACCAATGTGGCACATCATGACTATGACAGGCATAAGAAGAATATATGGAAATAAGATGGCATTAATTGTCATAAGATGTGCACCATAGAGTACATAAAGGTATGGACCGGCATATGATGGTCGAATCAGCTTGCACATTGGTATTGATGAATGCACTGACTATCATTTGTTGAAGTACAGAGGCACTATCATATATTTATTTACTCACTAGGATGTCATAGTAATATTCGACTATTGTAGTGCTTCCTGAAAATAGAAAGTGTCTATTTTTGAGGACGCAATGAGTGTACAATACAGAAAATGTCAGGTAGATATATGTGAACAAATTAATTTATTTACTAAAAATGAAAATATGTTATTGGTGACAAACAAGTGTAGTTTGAGAAAATGTCAAGATAATGTTGTGAATGTGGGTTTGTTTTTCTTTACTTAGAATGAAAGATGACATTTGATGAAAGAACGACTGCATTTTAAGATAATGAAAAGCAGATAGCTTGGAACAAAATGAATTCACTTACAAAACATTTCAATCTGATATAAGTGCTGATTCATAATCCTATAGAGATATGTAGTGTGGCAGCCAGCACCTGTTGTAAACACATCATACTCTCGGCCGCATCTAAGCTGCCGGGCTCAGCACTCAGTATAAATAAAGGGTAAGCTGATCACACAGGGCAGTCACTGACATCTGCACCCAGAGTTAAAGGTCATCTGCTTGCCTCCCCTACAACACTGGTGCCAGGTGAGGTGAACACCACAGATCGGCTGACAAGGCTCACCCTAAACTCCACCGTCCACTTTTGCCGGGTGGAGTGTGCACTTTGAATGCAGTTTACCTATTCTGGCATAGGTGATGCCTTCAGTAGAACCAGAGGCCTGTCGACTCCACTCTCATAGCACCTTTTAGTGGCATCACTGAGAAACGATGCACCACAGCCGCTACTGCGTCTTCGCGTATGCGGTCAAGACTACACAGCTGCAATCTAATGTAAACACATGAAACAAAGAAGAGAAAAAAAGAATATAAGACATACTCATTTGAAGAGGGGAGGTGTTTTCTGTAGCCCCAGAACCCACTGATTAAGGAACACCTGCTGGCTGAGCGCAAGACGGTGTCACAAAGCTGGTGATCAACAAACAGCAACACAAATAAAAGTGCACTCAAAAGCCTGACAATCTTGTGAAAAGGTGACAGTGATAGTAAACAGATGAGCGCTGAGAAGAGACTTTGGTGCACCTCTCACAGTTTTGTGTTTGCTAGTCCGACACGCTGCAAAAAGAACAATCGATGGACAGAATGCAGAACAATGTCATACATTCACCCCAGTACAGAGATCTGGGCCTAAATCCATTGTTTTTTTTGCTCACCATGCCAATCCAGTTTGGACACGCTGCAGCGCCTGTCAGACAAGGAGGGCTTTGCCAGTGTTTGTCTTGGCAATGAATTGAGACTGGCCCCATCGAGCGGTTCTTGCATGCAAGAATCAATGTCACATTTGCGTTAATTTAACAGAGATAGAAAAGCAGACTCTAGATTTCCTGCCAGTGATTATCCCTGTTTCATCCCATCCTTATAATACCATTGACAGGGCTCAAGTAGTGGTACAGAGACAGATGCAATCATAGTCTTTTAGAAATGGGTTTCTGGTTGGCTCAGGTATGCACCTAAACCAGACAGAACCCACCACTTTAGTCAAGGTAAGGGAGTTACACACCCAAGATAACCCCTGCTCCCCCCATGTAGCTTGGCACAAGCAGTCAGGCCAAACGTTTGGGGATAACCCTGTAAAAATGGCCAGGTCCAACATAGCCAGACCATTAGCCCCCTCCACGCAGCATCCACATTTTTACCACACTTCATGGACTGGTAGTACTAGCCACGGTTGTTGCCCAGATGGTTAATGTGAAAGGCACATCCAAAAAATTACTTAAAGGCAACTAGAGAAACTGATGGTGAGCTCAAAGATGCCTTTTATTGTACCATTCTGATACAATAAAATATGAACTATGAAGCAGAGGTAGCATCACCAGAAGCAATTTTCAATCTGCAATTCGATTCAGACTATGAATATTTTGTTCTTATGAAGGCACAACTGAAGAATGGCAAGACAAATGACAGTTTCTCTTGATTAGCTGCAGGAGATTGTCAGCACCTGTACAGACAATGAGCAGGCCAAAGAAATAAATGCTCGATGAACATTGGGCCATTTCCAACAAACATGAGGTTGCTGGTCTTCAGGGTTGTGCTGGCTGATCCATCAAGAACTGCTGAGGATGCTTGACACCATCCTTACCCTCGGCAAGCCACATGAAATGTTGAATGTAAGAGAAGAAACAATTGAGTGTGCCTAGGCTCATAAATTAATCAGAACCTGATGAGCACAGATCTGTCAAAAGAAAGATGACTGAATCCATACAAGAACAGACCATGGAGATAGAAATAATGACAAGGAGAAGCAACACACGTGGCTACTGGGGAGGTGAACGTCATGCAGTAAATGTGTGCTGTGCTGAAGGTAAAGGCTGTTCAAATTGTGGCTGACAATATTTCTTTGAAAAAGATATGTAGGAGCAGCAGAAGGGTAAGCACCCTATGGAAGGGAAATGGCATGCCACAGGCCTCCAGATGGTCTTGCATGATCCAAAGGATAGGGAATGCCCCTCTAGGAGCCAAACAAACAGGGCAGACCCTGATATGGAGAAAGAGATATTTAACGTTTCATTTGTGGATACATCATAGATAAACAGATGTCCTCAAATGGTGTGTTGTGTGAAAATATAAGGACTGGAAGGTGCAGCATTGATTGATTCTAGGGCTTCAGGGGACATTAAGGGCAGGCAACAATACTTCAGTTGAAACCCAGACCATGCCTAGCCAATGCCAAGCAAGAATATATGCATTTGGAGTGATATACTTGCTTAGACTTGCAGGCATATTTGTGACTATGGTGAATCACAATGACAAATTTGTGGCAGAAAAGATGATTTGTTACAGAACTGGGCACCAGTACTCTGCTGAGCTGTGTCTGTGCAAATGGCTTGGAACAGATTTTTTTGTACGAGTGTAAACACCTGGGACATTGAACAAATACTGAAAGTATTCAGCAATTGTTTGAGGGACTCAGCTGTTTCAAGCAAAAATACATAAAACTTTAGATCAACCCCAAAATAAAAACATTTGCCTGTCATAATTGACACGTACCCTTCCACACCAGAACAACGTTGGATGGCGAACTGATCATTGTGGAGCAATAAAGAGTTATAGAAAAGGTTCCTTACCCCATGCTCTTATGACCCCATAGTGGTGATAGCAAAGCCAAAACAACCAAGTGCTGTAATGATCTGTGTTCATGTGCATTGATGTGTGCCCCACAAACAGACTTTCAGAAATTAGGCCAATTATTTAGCTAATCTCTATTTAACTCCTAGTAGCTGTTGCACAAGCAGTAAGCAATTTACAATTGAAATCCGTGCTAAGTTCAAGGAGTACCTACAATTTAGAAGTCAAGAAAACAAAACAATAAATATATTAAACCAAATTAGAAAGATACTGGGTTACTGGTTGAGGGGGGTGAAACCCTATTGAAACAGAAATCGCAATCCTTGTTAGGGTGAAGTCAGAAGCAAACCTCAAATTAACCTTTGCTCTACCCTCCAGTAGCTTGCCACAGAGCTGTCAGGCTTGACTTAGAGGCAATGTGTAAAGTATTTCTGCAGCACTTCAAAGAGTAATCAAATGAAAACCAACACAAGAAAAATCCCACACCAATTTAGAACAATATAGTAAATTTAAATAAATAATTTAAGACCAAAATGACAAAAATCCAATAAGTAGAACCGTAGATATGCGTTTTTAAATATTTAAGTAAAAATAGCACCAAAAAGCGCAATGCGCCAACTGCGGATTTCTGAGTGCTCTAGACCGAGACAAAGTCACAAGTCAGCTACAGGGACCCAGTTAGGCCTGTTGAACAAAAGTACCTTAAATCCTTGCCTAGAGTTTCGTAGTACCATCGTCTAGAAGCAGAGGCGATGCAAGTTCCAGGTCAGAGATGCGTTGGTTCTGAGGAGCTGCAAGGGTGATGCAAATTCCTTGCACCAGGAAAGTCAATGCAGCAAAGGTGATGCAGCAGTTCTGCTTGGGGTTGCCCTGCGCAGCAGAGGAGATACGTCGGCTCTGCTGGGTCCACACATGGGCTGACAGAACATCTTTAGTACACTTCCAAGGGTTCAGGACTGGGGTCTCACCACTTGGTAGGGTAGGACTCACAGATAGCAGAGTCCAGGTGATGGGTTCAAGGTTGTTAAAAGACTGTTATTTCCCTGAGGATGCTGATCAGAAGGCCATCCAACTAGCCCTTAGAGTCATTCTGGGGTCCTGGGTTTACAGATGCAGGTCCAGTCTTCTCACACAGACAAGAGGGCAGCAGGTCAGCAGAGAACCGCAGCAGACCTTTAGAGTAGCCGCCCAGGAGAATTTCAGTCCTTTCTGCAGCACAGCAGTCCTTCTTCCTGGCAGAGTCCACAGGTTTAGGAATGTACTGAAGAGTTCGCATTTGAGGTCCAATATTTATACCTGGTTACCATTTCGAAGTAGGAGATACTTCTAGAGGTTTCCAGCCCCCAGATGTGCTTGTAATTTCCTGCCTCCCTGCCCTGGCCCCAGACTGTCTGGGGTCACAATGGACTGGTGTCAAACCCCTGTGTGAGTGTGCTCCGGCAGAGCCTTTGTGATGGGCAAGTGTGGTAAGTGACAGGTCCTCTCCCTCGCCAACACCTATCTTCCCACTGACTCACTGTATGGGAACAATACACAAAAATCAACTGCCAGCTACACCTAGTCATGTGACCGAGAACTGGCTGCAGGCACCAAATGGTCGGACAGGAAAATGCCAACTTTCTAAAAGTGGCATTTTCAGAATTGTGATTAAAAATCTGGCTTTACCATTAAAGAGGGTTTTTGATTACAATTCTGTAGACACCAAACTTGAACTGTTTACCCGCTCCCAATTGAAAGTTATCACTTATTAAATGTAACAAGGTAACCCAAAGTTATCCTATGAGAGAAGAAGGCCTTGCAATAGAGGAAAATGTACTGTTTTGTTTTAATGACCAGGGCATGTAAAACTTAAAAGTATATGCCTTGCTTTTTAAATATATTGCACCCTGCCCTGTGGGCTATTTAGGGCATACCCTAGGAGTGACATATATGCATTAAAAAGGAAGGTTTGGGCCCGGCAAAAGGTTTATTTAGCCACATTGATATGTCAGTTTAAAACTGCAAACAGGCTGCAGTGGCAGGCCTGAGACATGTTTAAAGGGCTGCTTAAGTGGGTGGCACAATCTGTGCTGCAGACCCACTAGTAGAATTTAATTTACAGTCCCTGGGTACATGTTGTACCGGTAGAAACAGATTTCCCTTGGTGGAAGAGTATAAAACCAAATAGCTCGAAATCAAATCCCTAATTTCACAGCAATTTTTTTAGGATTTGACAGCCCATGTAATAGATCTCCAAGAGTTACACATACAACAGTTTTTATTGCTAAAATATATTCTTTTATTAAAAATGCAGTCACAGCTATCACAACAATAGTTAAAAAACGGTAAAAAACAGTTACAATGACATTAGTCTAAAAACCTCAAATTCATATGCTTCTATTCATACACAAAGACATTACATCAACAAAGAGAAAAGAAAAGACAATATATTTTGTCATTGAAAGAACATATCCGCTCTGAACAATTACGTGGATAAGCCTGGATATAATCTATTTCTCCTTATCTACAGAACTAGCTACTTCCACGGATTATGTAGATGAAGCGTCGACGCGTTTCGATGGTTCTATTAATATCCCATCTTTTTCAAGACAAACATTTTATATATCTCTCTAGTTGGCACTGTGTAGTTGCCTTGGGTCCGAATCCTGTGTGAGACAAGTACAATATATTTAAAAACCTTTACTTCACAGATCGTTTTGCACAATAAAAACTTGCATCCATTTTTGTATAATTGTTTCTTTTTCGTATGTTATGCATATTTTATTACCTCAAAAACTAATTCAAACTAACATTCGTACTGTCCCAAACGTTGCAGCAATCATTGTAACTTAGTGACTATCAAATGGGCTGATTTAATCAATGTCCTAGTCTAAAGCAGACAATATCCCTGAACCTGAAAGAGGTCCACATGGAGAGTAACATCACAGTAGCGACGCCTCCGAAACATGGGATGTGAATCAATAAACGAATGCATAATTATAAAATTCACAATTTACCTTGTTTGGATTTACTGGTACATATAATCACTTTTTCTGCCTGGCGTTTTATTGGCCCATGGTCCAGAAGATCTCTAGTTGGAAAAATACCAGCGATCAATATAGCCCATATTTTCCCTACCTCTGCATCACGGTTTTTATAAATATTTTACCGCTATGGACCTATTCTCACCTGATAGATTTGGTAATTAAGCCTTAACGTGCTGCCTTTAGTCCAGTGGCATTCCTTGTTTCAACCGTCATATATCTGTTCGTAGTTCTAGAGATCTATAAATAAAGATCTTTTATGTATAATTTTTTGCTTCCAAAGCACTAATGTATTATTCTTGCTTCCAAAGCACTAATGTTACGCTAAGTTTAAGATCAAATTTAGCGAAAAAATCCTACCTGTATTCAGCTATTTCTTTTTAAACAGGAGTTTCTGGTTTTCTTAATATAGAAAAACCTCCACAGGTGGTAGTCTCCACTCGTGTCTTCAGTCTAAATGCGCTAAAAGACATAAGCCAAAAGACCTTTTTCTCTTAGCGAAAGCAAAAAAGACAGCCAAATGTTACCTAACTCTAGAGTCGCCCTCACTATATCCTTTCCTCACCTAGATTCTCTCTGATAGCGAAGCTCCCAACGATCCTTCTGCCACGGGCAAGCCGGCTAAAGTGACGTCTGGATACCCTATTTAAATACCCAATTCCTTTCCTTTCAATTGGCTAAAGCGCTGTCTACTAATTGCTCGCACATGCTGTGCCAGGACCGCTGACTCTGTTGCTTTTAACCCGGAAGTACTATGCGTTTGTTGTAGCACAGACCAACTCGCGTTCTGCCTGTCGTGACCCGGAACCAGAAATGCTGCATCGGCATGTAGCCATGATCTTTTTTTTTATTATTATATTTAAGTCCGCTCCAAACACTTTATTGAGAGTGCGCTATATAGGCTGGAAAAAACACAAAGCTTTATTTGTTACAGTTGATCACACGGCTCTTTAATTATGACCTTCTACTAGAATGATTCTAACCTAATTCGCCCGAAAATTACATTATCGTTAATCGCACTTTTTTATTATGCTTCGAAGCACACAAGTAATGAGATGTACTACATTTTTATCCCTATTCTTATTTGATGTTCTCTACTATTTTAGACACCTCTGTGTTGTTTTCAACTACTGTGTATTTTCTTTTTATATTGTTTTTATCAAGAGTTGTGAACCCTCTGGTACAAAGATTTTACATATTTACCATGATCTGTGAAACCTACTTCTTAGGTTGTTTATGTTTTCTGTATTTGGTTTAACGCATACATTAATAGGTTTATCTTATTTATATTATATATTGTCTTATACGGACTGAGCTACCCTATGTATCGAGGTGGATCCCTAGTATTATACATTAGAGGTACAGCACCAGGGAAAGGGAAATTACTGGTCTGCAATAAGTTTCATCCATTCCTCTCGGGAATTTAATCCTTTGTCTATAGTGTCTAAATGACACATGAACCATTGTTCACGCATTTTTCTAATGGTATCCAGATTCCCTTCTCTCCTACTTATACTCACTTTCTCAAGTATGAACCAACTAAACTGGTTCCAGTCGTGGTTCTTTTTCAAGTAATGGGCAGTCAAAGGTGCATTTTCTTTTTTATTTCTCAGTGCCGATTTATGTTCTAACAGCCGAACGCGCAATTCCCTGCCTGTTTCGCCCACGTATCCCAAACCACATGGGCAAACAAGCAGATATATCACGTTCTTGCTCCGACAATTGTTCAGTGTCTTGGCTATCAGTGTTTTTCCATTGAAATTCAATAGGGATAAAAATGTAGTACATCTCATTACTTGTGTGCTTCGAAGCATAATAAAAAAGTGCGATTAACGATAATGTAATTTTTGGGCGAATTAGGTTAGAATCATTGTAGTAGAAGGTATTAATTAAAGAGCGTGTGATCAACTGTAACAAATAAAGCTTTGTGTTTTTTCCAGCCCATATAGCGCACTCTCAATAAAGTGTTTGGAGCGGACTTAAATATAATAATAAAAAAAAGATCATGGCTACATGCCGATGCAGCATTTCTGGTTCCGGGTCACGACAGGCAGAACGCGAGTTGGTCTGTGCTACAACAAACGCATAGTACTTCCGGGTTAAAAGCAACAGAGTCAGCGGTCCTGGCACAGCATTTGCGAGCAATTAGTAGACAGCGCTTTAGCCAATTGAATGGAAAGGAATTGGGTATTTAAATAGGGTATCCAGATGTCACTTTAGCCGGCTTGCCCGTGGCAGAAGGATCGTTGGGAGCTTCGCTATCGGAGAGAATCTAGCTGAGGAAAGGCTATAGTGAGGGCGACTCTAGAGTTAGGTAACATGTGGCTGTCTTTTTTGCTTTCGCTAAGAGAAAAAGGTCTTTTGGCTTATGTCTTTTAGCGCATTTAGACTGAAGACACGAGTGGAGACTACCACCTGTGGAGGTTTTTCTATATTAAGAAAACCAGAAACTCCTGTTTAAAAAGAAATAGCTGAATACAGGCAGGATTTTTTCGCTAAATTTGATCTTAAACTTAGCGTAACATTAGTGCTTTGGAAGCAAGAATAATATATTAGTGCTTTGGAAGCAAGAAATTATACATAAAAGATCTTTATTTATAGATCTCTAGAACTACGAACAGATATATGACGGTTGAAACAAGGAATGCTACTGGACTAAAGGCAGTACGTTAAGGCTTAATTACCAAATCTATCAGGTGAGAATAGGTCCATAGCGGTAAAATATTTATATAAACCGTGATGCAGAGGTAGAGAAAATATGGGCTATATTGATCGCTGGTATTTTCCCAACTAGAGATCTTCTGGACCATGGGCCAATAAAACGCCAGGCAGAAAAAGTGATTATTTGTACCAGTAAATCCAAACAAGGAAATTGTGAATTTTATAATTATGCATTCGTTTATTGATTCACATCCCATGTTTCGGAGGCGTCGCTACTGCGATGTTACTCTCCGTGTGGACCTCTTTCAGGTTCAGGGATATTGTCTGCTTTAGACTAGGACATTGATTAAATCAGCCCATTTGATAGTGACTAAGTAACAATGTTTTCTGCAACGTTTGGGACAGAACGAATGTTAGTTTGAATTAGTTTTTGAGGTAATAAAATATGCATAACATACGAAAAAGAAACAATTATACAAAAATGGATGCAAGTTTTTATTGTGCAAAACGATCTGTGAAGTAAAGGTTTTTAAATATATTGTACTTGTCTCACACAGGATTCGGACCCAAGGCAACTACACAGTGCCAATTACAGATATATATAAAATGTTTGTCTTGAAAAAGATGGGATATTAATAGAACCATCGAAACACGTCAACGCTTCATCTACATAATCCGTGGAAGTAGCTAATTCTGTAGATAAGGAGAAATAGATTATATCCAGGCTTAGCCACATAATTGTTCAGAGCGGATATGTTCTTTCAATGACAAAATATATTGTCTTTTCTTTTCTCTCTTTGTTGATGTAATGTCTTTGTGTATGAATAGAAGCATATGAATTTGAGGTTTTTAGACTAATGTCATTGTAACTGTTTTTTACCGTTTTTTAACTATTGTTGTGATAGCTGTGACTGAATTTTTAATAAAAGAATATATTTTAGCAATAAAAACTGTTGTATGTGTAACTCTTTGAGATCTATTACATGGGCTGTCAAATCCTAAAACAATTGCTGTGAAATTAGGGATTTGATTTCGAGCTATTTGGTTTTATACTCTTCCACCAAGGGAAATCTGTTTCTACCGGTCAGTAGCACCCTACTCCCCTGGTCTGGCACAAGGGGTCCCTCTCTTTTTTCATTATACTCTTGGTACAGCCTTTTAGGTTGGAGAGGTTATTGCCTGGACAGCAGTTTCTGCTGCCTATAGGTGGCTAGTAGGCCTTCCCGGTGAATACTATGGACAAATTTAAAACATTCGGTTTCACCGAGGATCAATTCAACAGGCTAATTAACCAAAACCCACGAAATGGGGGTACATCCATGATTAACAATACAAGCCATGAGCAATTAATAAAAATTCTAAATCTCAAGAAAAAACTAATAAGGACAGAACTCCACGCTGATTTTATAATTGAATATTTAAAGGATGGAGTGATCCCCATAGGATTACAAATTAGAAATGAACCTGGGTTGTTTATTGAAAACAAATGATTCTTAGAGGTTTGGACTCATATAGCAAACCGGTGCAGTAGAGATTGGCTAATTTTAATTATAGCAAAACCAAAGGGGATGATGGACGGAGTGTTGAACATTGCAAGCACTCACCCCCAGTCAACTGATCTGGATTTAATCCATCATCATTCTTTAGCTCACTCCGCCACCCCAGTTCAGACATGGCCATATGCAAATCAGTCTGACCCTGTGCCTCATGGGAACAGTCCAGCCCGAACTGCCAAGCCATGTCTTCCCTGGACCGGAAACAAGCATCCTGGGACCGGTTTCGTGTTCATAACCCTCACCAGCCAGGCTATCTTGAATCCAGTGGCAAAGTGAGCAAGGGACCGACGTCTGGGCATACCCTGCCAACTTAGGGCAAACTTAGCAAAACCAAAGGGGATGATGGACGGAGTGTTGAACATTGCAAGCACTCACCCCCAGTCAACTGATCTGGGTTTAATCCATCATCATTCTTTAGCTCACTCCGCCACCCCAGTTCAGACATGGCCATATGCAAATCAGTCTGACCCTGTGCCGCATGGGAACAGTCCAGCCCGAACTGCCAAGCCATGTCTTCCCTGGACCGGAAACAAGCATCCTGGGACCGGTTTCGGGTTCATAACCCTCATCAGCCAGGCTATCTTGAATCCAGTGGCAAAGTGAGCAAGGGACCCACGTCTGGGCATACCCTGCCAACTTAGGGCGAACTTAGCAAAACCAAAGGGGATGATGGACGGAGTGTTGAACATTGCAAGCACTCACCCCCAGTCAACTGATCTGGGTTTAATCCATCATCATTCTTTAGCTCACTCCGCCACCCCAGTTCAGACATGGCCATATGCAAATCAGTCTGACCCTGTGCCTCATGGGAACATTCCAGCCCGAACTGCCAAGCCATGTCTTCCCTGGACCGGAAACAAGCATCCTGGGACCGGTTTGGGGTTCATAACCCTCATCAGCCAGGCTATCTTGAATCCAGTGGCAAAGTGAGCAAGGGACCCACATCTGGGCATACCCTGCCAACTTAGGGCGAACTTAGCAAAACCAAAGGGGATGATGGACGGAGTGTTGAACATTGCAAGCACTCACCCCCAGTCAACTGATCTAGGTTTAATCCATCATCATTCTTTAGCTCACTCCGCCACCCCAGTTCAGACATGGCCATATGCAAATCAGTCTGACCCTGTGCCTCATGGGAACATTCCAGCCCGAATTGCCAAGCCATGTCTTCCCTGGACCGGAAACAAGCATCCTGGGACCGGTTTCGGGTTCATAACCCTCATCAGCCAGGCTATCTTGAATCCAGTGGCAAAGTGAGCAAGGGACCCATGTCTGGGCATACCCTGCCAACTGCCCCTATTAATAAATTCAAACTAGAAAAAGAGATGAGGATTTTTTTTTAGGAAAATAAGATTAAGTAGATTTTTTGCGGATAAAACTTATGAACCGACAACAAACATTTCAGGTTTTAAACCGAAATCAACTTTCACCCCAAGCTTGAATTAGGTGGATAAAAATGTGGAAGTATTTGAAAAGGTAGTGGAGATTGAAATGAAGAATATTTTAGAGAATAATCACAGTCAAAACAACAATCTTTCAACCACTCACAGAAAGGCCCTTAGATCACTCCAAGATTGTGTACAAATCAACAGCAAACCAGCTGACAAAGGTGGGGGGGTAGTGGTTTTAGATACAAGTGATTATGAAAATAGGATGAGGACATTATTAAATGTAGTAAATCACTATAAACGAGTCCATTTTTAAGCGATTGATGACTTAAAAAGAGAGGTAGCTCAACTTCTTGATAATGGGGGGGCAGAAGCTTATATTTGCGAGAGTGAGTATAGGTTTCTCTTTAACAATAACCCCATTATCCCAGCCATTTATGGGCTGCCGAAAATACATAAGGATCTAACAAACCCTCCCATGAGACCGATTGTGAGCAGTCTGGGCTCACTGTTGGAGCCGCTAAGTAAATACGCTGATTTTTTTTTTAAGACCAATAGTTCAGAAACAAAAATCATACCTAAAAGATACAGCCCACACAATTTCCATCTTTGAGGGACAGGGCTTCGACAGGGTGACCCAGCTTTCGGTCACCCTGGATATCGAGGCCCTATATACTAACATCCCTCAAGACGACACCATTAGGGTGGTGTCGTCTATTTTAGATAATGAAAACCTCAATGGGGGTAATAAAGAATTTATTATGGCCTGCATTAAGATGGTTCTCAAAAATAACATTTTTCTGTTTAAAGATGAACTTTATAAACAGATAAAGGGGACCAGCATGGGGGCAACTTGTGCCCCAAGTTTGGCCTGCCTTTATGTGAGCAATTTTGAACAAAAACACATTTACAATGAAATGGCACCTTACTATGAGAATGTCTCTTGCTGGCACCGATTTATAGATGATATTATTTTTATCTGGAACGGTGCTAGCAGCGAGTTGATGCTGTTTTTAGATTGGCTAAACCTAGGAGATGAGAACCTCAAGTTTACGGCCCATTTTAGTGACACCAGTGTAGACTTTCCGGATATCCGCCTAAAAGACACCGACAGTGTTTTGGAGGTAGAGTTGTTCACAAAGCCCACGGACAAGAATACGTTATTACAATATAAAAGTAACCACCCAAGATCACAAAAGGACAATATTCCTTTCGGTTAATTTTTACGGCTACGCCGCAATTGTACGAACTTAACTGATTTTTATCATCATGCAGAAATCCTGGAAAAGAAATTGAAGGACAGGGGTTACCCAAAAAAACTAATCAAACATTCCTTTAAGCGTGCTAGGTTCTATGACCAGGACCAACTGCTTAATGTAAATAGAGAAAAAAAAGAATAAAACTTTGGAAAGAATTGTGTTCGTAAGTCAGTACTCGGGCATGAGTAATAAAATAAAAAATGTAATCAATCGGAATTGGAAAGTTCTAAACAGTGGACTCCCGACGTCATTACCAAAACCGCTTTTTTCATTCAGACGGAATAAGACTATTAGAAATTCCTTAGTAAAGACATATAAAAAAATTGATGGTGAGAGTCAAACTACCTTAGAGAGACTAAAGGCTGTGGGTAACTACAGATGTGGCACATGCACTATTTGCCCACATTGTATTGAGGCAAAAAATTTGAATTTCAATGGAAAAACACTGATAGCCAAGACACTGAACAATTGTCGGAGCAAGAACGTGATATATCTGCTGGTTTGCCCATGTGGTTTGGGATACGTGGGCGAAACAGGCAGGGAATTGCGTGTTCGGCTGTTAGAACATAAATCGGCACTGAGAAATAAAAAAGAAAATGCACCTTTGACTGCCCATTACTTGAAAAAGAACCACGACTGGAACCAGTTTAGTTGGTTCATACTTGAGAACATGAGTATAAGTAGGAGAGGAGGGAATCTGGATGCCATTAGAAAAATGCGTGAACAATGGTTCATGTGTCATTTAGACACTATAGACAAAGGATTAAATTCCCGAGAGGAATGGATGAAACTTATTGCAGACCAGTAATTTCCCTTTCCCTGGTGCTGTACCTCTAATGTATAATAATAGGGATCCACCTCGATACATAGGGTAGCTCAGTCCGTATAAGACAATATATAATATAAATAAGATAAACCTATTAATGTATGCGTAAAACCAAATACAGAAAACATAAACAACCTAAGAAGTAGGTTTCACAGATTATGGTAAATATGTAAAATCTTTGTACCAGAGGGATCACAACTCTTGATAAAAACAATGTAATAAGAAAATACACAGTAGTTGAAAACAACACAGAGGTGTCTAAAATAGTAGAGAACATCAAATAAGAATAGGGATAAAAATGTAGTACATCTCATTACTTGTGTGCTTCAAAGCATAATAAAAAAGTGTGATTAACGGTATTGTAATTTTCGGGCGAATTAGGTTAGAATCATTGTAGTAGAAGGTCATAATCAAAGAGCGTGTGATCAACTGTAACAAATAAAGCTTTGTGTTTTTTCCAGCTTATATAGTGCACAAAAGATCATGGCTACATGCCGATGTAGCATTTCTGGTTCCGGGTCACGACAAGCAGAACGCGAGTTGGTCTGTGCTACAACAAACGCATAGTACTTCCGGGTTAAAAGCAACAGAGTCAGCGGTCCTGGCTCACCATGTGTGAGCAATTAGTAGACAGCGCTTTAGCCAATTGAATGGAAAGGAATTGGGTATTTAAATAGGGTATCCAGACGTCACTTTAGCCGGCTTGCCCGTGGCAGAAGGATCGTTGGGAGCTTTGCTATCGGAGAGAATGTAGGTGAGGAAAGGATATAGTGAGGGCGACTCTAGAGTTAGGTAACATTTGGCTGTCTTTTTTGCTTTCGTTAAGAGAAAAAGGTCTTTTGGCTTATGTATTTTAGCGCATTTAGACTGAAGACAAGAGTGGAGACTACCACCTGTGGAGGTTTTTCTATATTAAGAAAACCAGAAAGTCCTGTTTAAAAAGAAATAGCTGAGTACAGGTAGGATTTTTTCGCTAAATTTGATCTTGAACTTAGCGTAACATTAGTGCTTTGGAAGCAAGAATAATACATTAGTGCTTTGGAAGCAAGAAATTATACATAAAAGATCTTTATTTATAGATCTCTAGAACTACGAACAGATATATGTCGGTTGAAACAAGGAATGCCACTGGACTAAAGGCAGCACGTTAAGGCTTAATTACCAAATCTATCAGGTGAGAATAGGTCCATAGCGGTAAAATATTTATAAAAACCGTGATGCAGAGGTAGGGAAAATATGTGCTATATTGATCGCTGGTATTTTTCCAACTAGAGATCTTCTGGACCATGGGCCAATAAAACGCCAGGCAGAAAAAGTGATTATATGTACCAGTAAATCCAAACAAGGTAAACTGTGAATTTTATAATTATGCATTCGTTTATTCATTCACATCCCATGTTTCGGAGGCGTCGCTACTGCGATGTTACTCTCCGTGTGGACCTCTTTCAGGTTCAGGGATTTTGTCCGCTTTAGACTAGGACATTGATTAAATCAGCCCATTTGATAGTGACTAAGTTACAATGTTTGCTGCAACGTTTGGGACAGTACGAATGTTAGTTTGAATTAGTTTTTGAGGTAATAAAATATGCATAACATACGAAAAAGAAACAATTATACAAAAATGGATGCAAGTTTTTATTGTGCAAAACGATCTGTGAAGTAAAGGTTTTTAAATATATTGTACTTGTCTCGCACAGGATTCAGACCCAAGGCAACTACACAGTGCCAACTAGAGAGATATATAAAATGTTTGTCTTGAAAAAGATGGGATATTAATAGAACCATCGAAACGCATCGATGCTTCATCTACATAATCCGTGGAAGTAGCTAATTCTGTAGATAAGGAGAAATAGATTATATCCAGGCCTAGCCACATAATTGTTCAGAGCGGATATGTTCTTTCGATGACAAAATATATTGTCTTTTCTTTTCTCTCTTTGTTGATGTAATGTCTTTGTGTATGAATAGAAGTATATGAATTTGAGGTTTTTAGACTAATGTCATTGTAACTGTTTTTTACCGTTTTTTAACTATTGTTGTGATAGCTGTGACTGCATTTTTAATAAAAGAATATATTTTAGCAATAAAAACTGTTGTATGTGTAACTCTTGGAGATCTATTACATGGGCTGTCAAATCCTAAAAAAATTGCTGTGAAATTAGGGATTTGATTTCGAGCTATTTGGTTTTATACTCTTCCACCAAGGGAAATCTGTTTCTACCGGTCAGTAGCACCCTACTCCCCTGGTCTGGCACAAGGGGTCCCTCTCTTTTTTCATTATACATGTTGTACCACCATACTGGGACAAGTAAATTAAATATGACAATTGGGTGTAAGCAAATCTTTCCATGTTTAAAGCAGAAGAGAGTACACGCACGTTAGCACTGGTAAGCAGAGACATGAGGCCAACACAAAAAAATCAGCAAAAAAGTGAGAGTAAAAGCAACAAGTTTGGGGTGAACTTGCAGAGAGGGCCAGGTCCAAGAGATATACAAATATGTAATGAGCAAAAAGACACTATAACAATTAAACCTGAATAAGGGGAACAGGAGAACTGTTAAAGTATTATTTCAAAAAGCACCAAGAAAAGGTTAAGTGCTATTGAAAAATATCAGTTTGCAGAATTCAAAGCTGACCATGATGTAGTGAAGGCTGGATACATGACAAACGCCATCTCGGTCAAAGTTTTTACCTTTAGACTTAATCAGACATTTTTGGAGGTCAAAGTTTTCAAAGGGGCAATCTTCTAGCCTGAAACCAGTAAAGGTCCTTAAAATCAGTTTTGTCATCATTAAGCTTACTCTGAAGTCATTGGTTTTGGGGCCAAAAGCTTTAGCGGAACAAAGCTTGATTTTCATAGCCACCATATGTACTTCTAGCAGATTTCTAGCCACCAGGTCTCTTTCCAACCAAGGCACCAGCAGGATCTCCTCCTCTGTACTCAACTGGGTCTTCTTGAAGTCTGAAGTCCTACTACTTTTAGTGTCCCTAGAGTAGACACACAGAAGGACGACTACTTCACCATTGAAAAGCAGTTCCAGTTGCAGGGTGCCAGCAGGAGTCTTTATTCTTATTTCTTCCAGCAGATCCTTCTTTATTAGGGGTAGTCTTCCCATGTGCAGGAATGGTATGAGGAGCTGATAGTGATGGACCAGTCGTATTCTGAGCACTAGCTAGTGAAGGGAGGTTTTTGAAAACCCAATCCTGCCTACATTTGTGCCTTATGCCCACCTTACCCTATAGCATTTCTTTTTCACTCTCATATTTACCCCTTTCTTCCCTTTTTCCCCTCTGTCACTTTTACCTCTCCTTGTCTCCTTTATATCGTTCACCCTTTTCTTTTGTTTTATTCCTTTCCTCTTTCATCTATAATTCTTACATTTCTCCCTTTTCCTCTATTGTCTCATACCTCACACACTCCCTTCAACTGACACAGAGCTAATCCCCATGCAGGACCAGTGTTTAAAATATTCTAAGACAGAGGCCTCTAAAATAACTGCAGCTGGGGCAGGGCAGGCTGAAACCCTTCCAACTTCTGACCTTCAGTGCGATTTCAGCGACTGCACCACTGACATATAATGAACATGTAAATGAAATGTACAGTTAATCCATCAAAAAGTCTCTCAATACATCAAAGCCATTAGTTGATGATTTGACCTACAACTATCAGAAGACAGCTTTATTTAAGTCAGTTAGTGTGCATTGAAACTATAAATAATGATATACCTGATTTTGTAAAAATAATTAAGATCAATTAAGATTTTTATCAGTTCTCGCCTCCCAGAATCAATAATGCTGGACTAGCTCTAGAACATCTCAAATAACAGGTTGAGGAGCATAAATCTTCCAAATGGCATGATTTTCATCAGTTAATTACCAAAGCAATTACCTCGATAATACACCTGGCGACCAGTTAAGCATCTTCTGCAGATCTACCAGATCTAAGAGAAAAGTATGAACATTATTGTAAAGCACAAGGATGTACCCCTTCCATTTGTGATTGGTTTGCATTGATGCCAGGCCAGGTGCCCAAGATCAATAAAAAACAGGGCAACTTGGACGTCCATGCTTCTCTGTCCAGTATTTGAGTTTACATGGGCACAGAGGTAAAATAATCAAAGCTTACTTTGGAGGGTGATTTAAGTTTAGAAGGACAGATACCGTCATATGATCAATAAAGTCAGCATTATAGTGTTATGTGATACCTTCATAGCTATATGTGTTTCTTCCAGAACGCTTTTATATTCTGATTTATTTTAATAATTTGAGGTGTCATGGGAGCTCTGTATGTGAATAAACTATGGCCAAGGTATTGCATGGTCCCTTATTCAGGCCAGCGTTGTCTGTTCCCACTTCGGATTAGTATTACAAGGTGTTCAACTGGTATGTATTTGGAATGTTGCTTTTGTGTTAATCTAAAAAGGCCGAGCATACATGGAAATTATTAAGATGTTTTTGCCTTTTGATGGGTCAAGAGGAGTTGCAGGTGAAACTGGCAAGAAACTCCACCCTCAGTGAAGCACTCCAGTGTCAGGTGTTGTATTGACTTGACAAGTCAAAACAGTAAACTAAGGATAACACTCTCGAGGGCAGGTCTGAGATTTGTGTTGTGGCCTCATGGGTAGGACTGATGTTGACAATTGGAACATAAAAAGTTTTAGGAGGCTCACTGCCACCACACCTATGGTGACACAGAGGGAAAAAGGCAGTAGTGTAGAGTACACCCCAACACATGTTTTACATCAATAGTTCATTTTAGAGGAGGTTGGTGTCCTCCTGCTCAGCTCAGGGCCATGGATGCAGGCAGTGCTGAGTGTCCTTCACAATTAAAACATTGAGAGAAGCAAAAAATAGCAATATTACTAGTGGCACATCTTGAATTGGAAGGGGCATTTATAATGGCACCATAATCCTGGGATGACTGTTATTAGCCAGCAGGCAATAATCATAGCCTAGTATCTGAGTCATTTCAAGTCTTTGTGATAAGGTAATGCAGATCCTAAGTAACACATAAATGTACTATGTTCTTCCCAGGTCTAAGCAACCGTAGAGCTTCATGTTATAAATTAGTTGTATCCTTACTCAAAAAGAAGGGGAGCAGGAAGTTCTGCACCTGGTTCAGCTCTTTCCACTGTGCTAATGAAGAGAGCTTACCAAAATCAAAAAGTGAAATGCTTATCTTTCTCACAGGGCCATTTTTTACTAGGAGGTTTTGGCAGTTATAGCCAGGCCAACCAGCCTCTCAAACCTTGTGCAGACTTTGAAATATTAGGATGAACCAAACAAATCCAAGCACCTCTTTCAGCAGATTAATATCTGCCATTGTAACTACCATCTGCTAATCGTTATAGTGACCATTGCTCTTCTCTGCTATACAGCTCCAAGGGAAAGTGCCTCCCCAACCAAACAGGAGCTGGAGTTGGCCACCAGTTCTCATGGCAAAGCTGCATATAGGATTGAAGGGGGTGTTTAGGAAACGCATCTTTGTGTGCTGATGCGACAAAATGGACATGCCTCTGATCTCTTCTTCTGTCAAGGTGAGGCTTTGCAAAGGTCACATGTAGGTCTAATAAAGCCTACTCAAATAAGTAGGGTGAATACGTGCCTTTCTGAATTGTCGCTCAAGCGTAGAGCTGCCTATTTGTAAGGGTGCAAAGAAGGCACAATCCTTTCTATTTGTACAAAATGTGTGTGAATATTGCCTTTTTATTCCCATTTTAGTTATTTTGTGCCCAGTAGACAGTGGCATGTACCAGTATTAAAAGAGCACTACAGGAATACTGCTTTATGTACTCCAACATGCCTTTGTGAATAGGTCCTACAGACTGCTTTTCTCTCTTGTAGAGTTTTCTGATCTGAAGGAGACATACACAACCACAAAAGCTTCAACCACATACGCTTCAATAGCCTGTCCAGAGAGGGTAGAAAACAAGCAAGATAGAGTCATATACAGAGAGAAGGGAAGGAAATGACCTGGTAGGTCAACAGCTTTCTCAGTGGCAGTACACAACTTGGGGCTACATAGAGCCATAGGGATCTCGTGACAGGGGCAACCGAGGTGCTCAGTTGCTGACAAACACTTAAAGAAGGCACGATAAACTGCAAGTATGTACCAAGGAAGGCTAGGCCTCCCCAACCTGGGTGCAGGTGAAGCAGCCTGTACCCCTATGGTTACCAATCAGCTGCTACTAACCACGAGTTAAGTCTTGGCCTGGTGGTGTGGTACAGCAGTTACTCATGTTGAATGAAGGACTACTAGGGGTAAACCCCCAAGTCAAGTAGTGTTGGGTATTCTGCTATGTTTAATACAATTCATAAAATCATCTTTGGTACCAGTGAGGGTATTTGCTCCATGATTTGCATTGAGAGGGGAACATACACATTCCTATGTAGTGATTGAATAACACTAGCTCTTCCTGGGATACAGCCATGTTGATGCCCAAGTCACATTTATAGTGGTGTTATCCATATGGGAAATTGTGAATGGTTGTCCTAGAAATAAAGATTATACACCAGGCACATATGGCCTACCCTGTCAGACAGTGGAGAAAAGCCACAAATTGGTAATCACGTGGCTCTGTTACCAATTAGTCAGGCAGTGCCCTCCTTGTTGTAACAGCCCACACTGCCACATTCTCTAGTGTCCATCTTAGGGGTCAGCAAGTTCTAGGGTATATCTCTTGCCTACATTCTGTGTGTAGTGGCCAAGTATAATTTATCAAAGTAGATAAACTAATGTCACTGCTCCATTTCATAACTGACCGCACAGACTACTAGTTTTTTAAAGAAAATATTATCTTTTTTCTTGATCACACTGACCATATGTTCACAGGTCTCGAGAGTTCAGCTATTTCCCTTTGTGTATTTTCAGTTTTTGTAGTATCACCTCATTCCATATAACATCATGGTTGGTTTAAACTTTTTAACTTCATCGGTTTCACATAAAGCACTATATACCTTCTTCTGTTTGGCTACGAAGCTAGCCAAAAGGTGAATCAGCTGCCTTAACTGTTGCTGTCTGAAATATGAAGCAGATAATAAAAGTATTCATATCACTAAATCGAGCAACTGGTGATTTGCTTGATTTGACCATGGACAAGGTTTGACCAGATAGAGTTACAATTTGGTCAAAATATTTCTCCCAACAGCTGCTTTGCACTTCGCAGATGCTAGCCCCCTGTGAATTGATTCTCTGGGAGATCTGGTATGTGGCATATGATTGTTTCAGAAAAATAACTTCAGAAAAAAACAGCTTCAGTAAGAAAATGATGGTAAGGAATAAACATCAGGAAAAAAATGTGAAATGGACAGGTAAGTGTGTAAAATAGTTAGGCCTAATGGTGCAGTTACAGAAAGGATACAAGGAAGGGCACAGGTTAAAAAAACAGAAAGGATTCAGGAGGATACAAAAATGGGGAGAATGCATTACTGCGATGTCATGTAAGCAAGAACAGAGATAGGGCCTGCCCCATAATTAATAATTGAGATTTTGGTCAAGGAAATTATTGGAACCAGGACAATTGCACAAAACACTGTAATCATATATAAAATCTTATTCTTCTTATCTTCATTGTATATGTAAACATTCTAGAATACAGTACAGGATCTTGCAAGTGAATATTAAAGTATTGTTTTTTCAGAGCAGGTTTCATGCAGCCAGCACGTTTCACCACATAAGTGCCAAGTCGCCTGCAACGTTTCTAAAGCTAAAATACCATTAATACATATAGTTGAGGCAGTTATTAAAAACACAAATACAGATAAACAAAAACTATATAGCATTACCAGTGTTATTGTTGTGGCACACAGCAGTGATAAGGTGGCACACAGCACTCCTGTCTGTACAGGGTATTTTCTCAAATCTGTACTATTATAGCCATTAAGACTATTGTTCCAATTACTTATCTGCAATCTTCATTACTCCTACTCCTATTGTCCTTGTCCCCTTCCTCACTTTTGATGTGGGCTCCTCCTCACGAGAAAGTAAAAAGAACAGACTGAAATGCTAGTGTGAGTGCCCCACCCCCTCCAACTGGATCCATAAGGGGCTGTCTCACCCAGCATTCCTCCTGGATTACCAGGCCAACACATAAAAGATATGAAGGCTGATGATTCGAGAGGGAGGGATGTGATGAATGGGACAAGGACAACAGGACTAAGAGTAATGATGATTACTGATAAGTAATTTGAACATTACCCCATGTCCATTAGTCCTTCTTCCTATCATTACTGAGCAATACCAAAGCATACTTTGAATTGCCTTCATATCCAAAATAAGGGAACTGTAAACCACTTTTCATGCTGAACCACAAAATGATTTACTGTCAATAAAACAAATTAATTGGAAATAGATTTTATCACCCCTGCACCAAAGCTTGTGTTATCCCTGAAGCCATTTTGAAATCTGTACAAACATCTTAGGAGTTGCCCAAATGGTTGCCCAACAGATTTCAGAAAATGAAACCTCATTTATTTCAGCCCAAGAGTCTGAAACATCCCTACTCTATTGAACTTCGATCCCTGCAAGGCGAGGAATTACTAAAACACAATATGCCAAAGAGATTGTCAGTTTTATCCATCTGCTGACCGAAACCAAAGATGCTTTACACCCTTGTTTAGAAGAACCAAATGTGATGAATAAAGAATCTGAATCTAAAAGATGCACACCTTTTCAGTTTCATGCTCTCTTTATAGCTAACATTTTCCACTGCAGCTCTTGGGTGGAATCAGAAGACTTATTTACGGCTATGAGAAGAATTTTCTGTGAAGAAAGATGACACTGTGGGAAGGAATGTGGAATCCAATTTCACCAATACTTCATCATTGTGAAATCAAAGGAAGGGATCTCTAGCCATCAGGAATCCCATTTCTCCTTCCAAAGGTAATTGCTACCAGAAGGATGACTTTTGTGGCCACAAACCTGATATCAACCTCTTGTAGAGGTTCGAAAGGTTTCAGGACTAAAGGCAAGTTGTGAAGAGCTATAAGGGCTTCACAACCGTATGTGAAAGGGAAATGTTTCTTAAAAATCTGGACAGTAAATCATCCTTGTCAGACAGATTTCTCCATGATTTCCTGAAGGGTCTGATTGCTGCCCATAGGCATCTTAGAGTAGAAACCGATAGGTGCTTTTCATAACCGTCCTATAAAAAATGGAGAACTCCATGTAGATTACAGTCTAAAGAAGATAAATTATGTAGAACATGCTTCTGTGACTCCTGAAAGGCTATTGCTAGATGAATTGGTAACCCTTTGCTTTGCAAGCCCTTTCTCCCAATCTCCATATCAAGAGATGCCTCCTGTGGGAAAGAATGTCAGCCCAATGGACCGGGAGAAAACAGGGGAGATCTTTATTCTTCCGACAGGACCCCCTTTTTCCATTCCATTCCTGGGGTGGGAGTTAGCCTTTTGTGGCTACTCACGCAAGCACCATGCTTGCCAGTTATTGCTATTGCATCATCATTGGACATCCACAGATCTTTCAGCTTACCCTTTGTGTGTAGTTTACCTCTGCTCCCATATATCCCAAAATCTAAATCTCTTGGTTTGCTTCCCACCACGATCCAACTTGTTTACCCTCTGTACTGATGCTATCCATTCCCACTGGGTTGGTGGATTGTGTAGTATCCACTTAATACATTTTTCTTGTCTAGCTAAAAGTATTAAGATGAAAAAAAGGTTCTCTTGTTTTTTGCTTAATTTGGGGAGACCTTCAGTGAGAGGGCAAACGCCCAAAATAATAAGATCTAGGCTTACCTCTATTTGTTGGCCCAATAATTCCGTTAGAACCTTACCAACTTCCTTCCAAAATTCCTGGAGCTGGGGGCACTCCCAAAACATGTGTATGTCGTCCACCATCTCTTCTCCACACTTTGGGCAGCTTTTCGCCAGGCCTGGGCATAGTTCGCGGAGTTTTGCTACGCGGAACTCCGCGAACTTACAAAAAAACTCTGCGAAGTTCTGCGAGTGGCGGAGTGCAGTGCAAACTGCAGTTTGTGCTGGTATTGCTGCCGCGATCGCGAGCGGGGAAAAACTCTGCTGCACATCGCAAAGCGGAGTTTTCCTGCACTCCGCGAGCTCCGCGGAGTGCAGAGTGCAGAAAACTCCGCGAACGGAGCGAAGTTCACTGCCCAGGCCTACTTTTCACCTTCTGCTTGTTTAATTTGGACAACCTTTTTGGCAACAAGTAGGCTCTGTGTACGGTGAACAAATCTTTTTTTCTTAAAGAGGCAGATTTGACAATGGACCAACATATAGACGTAGATACTTGCCATGTATCCTGTACGTCCAGCGTCGGCAGCTCCTTCCCCCAGATCGCTCCAGGCAGAGTAAACTCCTCCTCCCCAGCCGATATGAATGCCCAGTACCAACTGCATACTTCCTTCTTTAGTACCTCTTTTCCTTGTACTCTCTTCTCAAAATCTCTATTTCCTGTCTCATCTTCTCCCCAAGTCCTAACCCAACTCGTTAATTGGTAGTACTTGAATTTTGATACTTTGCCTTTAGTCATATTTGTGAGTTGGTTCCATCCAACTATAGAGTTTCCTTCTATAAGTTGTCCCCATTTTGTTATATCTTCTTTTTTCAGTGGGATAGCGAGACTATCTTTTAGGCATTCTGGCGTTCCTGGGGATGCCCATATTGGAGCATACTTACTGTAATAGGGTATTTTCAGAGTTTTCCTAATTTGATACCACAGTTTAGAGGCTGACCAAAGTACCTTTAACTTTACTTTTGGAAAACTTTGGATGTCCAAATTTATATAAAAAATGGCTCCCTTCTGCTTTGGTCATTGCTTGTAAATATGTGGGGTAAATATCATATTCTTTTAATAGTGCTCTTATATTTTTTTTAATTGAAATGCTCTGCAGTATTCCAGTAGGTCCGGGCTAGCTATCCCCCCTGACCTTTTTTCCTTCGCAGCTTCCTCCATGCTATCCTAATCCAAATTGTCTCAATAAGTGGCTTGAAGAAAAACCTACATAGGTCTTAACATGTGAAAAAGTGGCAAGCAGCATTTTCTATGTAATATATTTTCCTTTTTGATCATCAGGCAACTACCCCTCCTCATCCTCAGATACGGAAGACAATTCTAAGAATATATTAGCCTGATTTTCAGGAACAGGAGTCACTTTTTCCCCTTTCATGCACAGCAAAGTCTCTCTAATTTGTCTCTTTATTCTCTTATCCTCCTCCTGGAGAGGATGACAAATCCAAAGATACAGAGAAATGAACATACTTCCTCTTTCTCAATTGTTTCCCCATTAAGGCACTGCTTTTGTCTCCAAAAGTGAAAAAAGCAATAAGTGCCACAAATTCAAAAACAGCAAACGAATGCCCCCATCTCTCCCCTATATGGACTAACCTTTTCAGTCTTCTTCTGTTAACACTCTCCCTCTAACTGACTGGGAGTGAAAAGGAAAGCTTGAGCATGCTCGCTCAGCAATCATCTTTGAGCATGCTCATTGATGTTCTGCAATGCTCTAGTTTTGATGAGAACTCTATGGGGCATATTATCAAGGGCCCATCGCCGCTTTAGCGGCACTTTTTTGCCGCTAAAGCGGCAATATTTTTATCGCCCTATTAGCAAGCTGCCGTTAGCTACAGCTTACTGGCGATAGCGGCCGTTTTTTTTATCGGCTTGCATGCCAGCGATATTTATCGCTAATGACATGCGAGGTAGGCGTTCTGTCTCTAAACTTCACAAAAACGCCCGCTAACCGCACTTCGCCCTATTAGCAAGGATGGCCCGGACCCACGAAGCGAGAAAAAAAGTGTCGCTAAGGCCTGTTAGTTGCAGGAATTTAAGACCAGAAAAAAGCAGGTCTTAAAAATGTGGATAAGACTTGGGCCCACACCTATGCATGTTTTTGGTGCTGGACTGCGCTGCAAGCAATGTTGCAGCGCTGCCCTGCGACAAAAATATAGGGGCAGATTTACAATCCCCTTGCGACATCTTTACGACACCGTTGCGCCACTTATGTGACGCAGCGGCATCGTAAACAATGCGCCACTATGCGACAGATGTACAACGTGACCCATCTAGTGAGATGCGTCACGTTGTAAAGCCCTGAGCTACATTATACCTGCGTCAGGTATAATGTATGCAGGGTGGGCGTTCCGTCGCAGGAAGCCTCGCAGGTGACGCAGTGAAATCTACAAGATTTCACTGAGTCACTTTTACGTCCCCGCTGCGTCAAAACCTTACGCCTGCTTGTAGCAGGCATAAGGAGTGACGCAGCATTGCAAGTATAGGATGCCCCTGAGCAGTGCTGGAGTAGCGTCGCGCTTGCGACACAACTCCAGCAATGTGTCACCTATATGCTGACAGATGCATCACGCATCTGTCTCTCCTTGCGCCACGGTGCGCTGCATTGTAAATGCAGCGCATCCATGGTGGTGCAAGGGGTTCCTAACGTCACGCAAAATAACTGGTGCATCCCTGCTGATCTGCAGGGATGCACCAGTTATTGTAAATCTGCCCCATAGTGCAGGAATGCGCACTATCACTAAGATAGTGTGCATTCCTGTGCCCCAGTCATGAAAAGTGTTTATGCGCTGCGACAAGACAGCGTTGCAACACTTCTCATCATGCCCTCCTTGCAACAGCATGGATGCGCTGTACTCACTGGACAGCGCTCCATGACGCAAGTAACGACAGATACGTCAGGAATCCTGACGTATCTGTCTGCGCTAAAGTCATGCATTGCTGCAGTCGTGTCACAACCATGACGCAACTCCAGCAATGCATGGGGCCAGCCCATCCCTGTGGCACGAGAAAGCTAAAGACACACAATTGATGGACGGAATGCAGAACAAATCAAAACATTCACCCCCAGTCAAGAGATCTGGGTTAAATCCATCATTCTTTTGCTCACCATGCCACCCCAGTTTAGACCTGGCCATATGCAAATCAGTCTTGACCCTGTGCCTCATGGGAACAGTCCAGCCCGAACTGCCATCACTCTCATGCCTGCCATCAGGCGGAAGGTACTGACTCAGTGCAGTTCATGAGGGGTGCCCGAATGTCTGCGATGTTGGAGATCCATCGGTGGTGGTTGCGCGCTGTGGTGTCATCGTTTGGAAGCATTGGTTGAAGAACCGGGCCTTTGGGCCTGGCGGCGCAGGGCACGCCTGAAATCTTCGGGTTCACCTGCCTTGTTGCACAGAGACACGGAATACCCTGTTGGCGTAGAAAACCAAGTTTATTAGCTGCAGCTAAGCACAGTTGTCCAAGAAGTACATCAAGTAGGTTCTCAGGAGACTGCCACTTGACTCCGTGGCTCACAAGCTTTTATCGTCGAAATACATCTGTACAAACATACACCCATCGCACAAATTTTTAGCCAATCAGGAGAGTTTGAAAACAAGATATTGTGTCACCAGAATGCTCTCTGCTTACATGTTGTGTGTTATCCAGCCCCCAAAGTTAATCAATACTGGTACCCATAGTTCGGTGTTTGCAATGGCAGGACATATCTGTATGCTTCAAGAGGAAGGTTACAAAGTAGGAAAACACAGGGAGAGAATAGCGAAGGCCAGAAGATAAGATATGGCGAGAGGAGAATACTAAAGGCTAACAGATAGTTGATACGGGGATTAGGTAGTCCAGACAAGGATTAGTTAGGCCGGCTGGTGTCTGAGATTGGTTTAAGGACAAGGACGGAGGGGGTTTTTGACACGTTGCAGTCCAAAAGGGCAGAGACACTTCGCTCATCGAGCAGCCTGTGTAAAGGCAACACAAAAATGGCGGTGACTGTAAGATGGGGTCAAAATTAAAGAACCTCAGACCCTCCTTTTGCCATTACGCAGGCAATACACAAAGACTCACGCTAATCTGAATCAATGTCGATGGTCATGAAGTCGTCAAGCTGTTGCTGCAACATCATCTTCATCTTCATATTCTCCGTTTTCTGTGGCATGGGTCTTGGGACACACATAATAGCACAAAGACCACATATTGCGGGGCCACATTGTAAACAAAGGCAACACGAGAAGATGATGGCCAAAACTACTCCAACAAAGGTCAATACCTTCCATCCCCATGTGGACAGTAGTTCCCAAAACCATCCCATCAGAGACCAATTTCCTTCGTCCTGGTGGATGGACTCAGCAATGTGGTGCAATTTAGAGATGGCCTGGTATACTGTAGGGGCGTTATCAGGTATATAAATGCAACAACTCGATCCAATCAATGTACAGACTCCACCACGATCTGCGAGAATGATGTCTAACACCATTCTGTTCTGTAATGTCATAAGGCGATCCGCCTGAAGCTCAGCAGTGATATTACTCAGTGCTCCGACAGTTTCATTTATTGTTGCCTCAACTACCCGAATGAGATGTCTGATATTTCTACTATTGGCCATAGGGCCCCAAAATGGGAGGAATCCTTTAAGGAAGTCACCTCCTTCCTGTCCTGCTGTGTCCTCCAAAGCAATAACCCCTCTGCCGTACCTTGTCTTGTGATGTCCCGAAGGAGCTGAATATGTTGGAGGGAGGAGAAAAGCCATATAACAAGTCCCTGAGAAATCGGCTGGTAACCATGTATAGGCTCTGTCATGGCAGACGAAATATGTTCCTTGAGATGCTACCAATGGTGGAGACGTTCGGGATGTATAGATATATGTAATATTACAAGTGCTCTTTCCCAATTGAGCCTTAGGATTTTGACCATTGGCTTGGAGACATAGGTGACCTTGGTGGGGTACAGTATATATAGGTGGGGATCCTTTCCTTTTGGCTCTGTCTGTAAGGCTAGTGACATAATGTGTCACATTCCAGTCAATGTATGCTTGTCGCTCGTCGGTGGGGAATTCACTAAATGTTTTATAATGTTTTGACATAGCCACTATTCCCTTTATTAGTGAATTATGACTAACGTCAATTCCATCCCTATACGGACCAACAGGATGTCGATGTTGGTTCTCATAGGCATTGGCAAACATAGAGGTGTAAGCCCAAGCAGATCCTTTTAGGGAGAAGGGTAGAACTAAATATGGCATTCCTTTATCTGTATTATGGGGTAAAAGTCCACAAACCCAACAATCGGTGGTATTGATTACTAATTGATGCTGGTGTAATAGCTGGATGAATGAATTGTTGAGATATTCCATTCTCCTAATTTGTTCATGCCCTGGTAGCGTATAGAATTGGTGTGGGGAAATAGTAGTGCGAAAAGGTATGGGCTGAGAGGTAGATATAGGTACAGATGCTGGCTGCAAAGTGTGAATAACCCAACCCACACAAGCTAATAAAACACATAACAGAGTTAAAACACATAATACTACGCCACATCTATTAAATAGTAATTTACAATATTTTTCCTTCATTTTGTTTTTTTTATCAATTTCTGATTCACCGGAAGTCATCCCCTAAAGTGTTGCTCGTGGCAATCTTCCTATCTCGCTCAGTTGTGGTTATTGGCCGTCCTATGACACTGCAAGTCCTGCAGACCTAGTGCCACTACTCAGGTCACAAACCAAGTCTCCTACCACGACCCTGCAAAAATGGGATGAGTCCAGTATCACATAAGGAAGAAAATATATACAATTCAAAAATTCAAAAATGCAATCTAAGAAATAAAAAAAATGCAGTTTAGGAACGAAGGGGAGAAAAAATAAAAATAAATTTCAAATGTCTTTGGCCACTCTAGGCCTCAGATTGTATCTATCCTTGTTTGGCACAGTCTGGTCTTGAAAAAGTGTCTCTGGATCAGTTGTATCTATTCTGAGATGCGATGGTACAGCTTCTTGCAAAACATCATCGTCCTCTTTCTCAGTCCGAGTCCATTCTAGGTGTGCATCGCCAAAAGGTACAAACCGGGGAACTCTCTCTCCTTCACAATCACCTATACCTTCGCGGACCCACTGATCAAAAGGCAAAGGCAAGGGTACCCTTTTGCAGTGCACACCATGGATCCAGTTCTTCTTCCCAACGACTTTTACGGCTGTACGTGTTGTCAGCAGGACCTGTCTTGGCTCCCGCCAGCGAGGCTCCAAATTCCTCTTCCTCTGAAAATTCTTAAGGCACACCCAGTCGCCAGGTTGGAGGGTGTGCCCAGGATCCGAGGAAGCCTGTGGCAAGGTGTCTTGTACCTGCTGATGGAGAACACGCAATTTAGTGGTGAGGTCATGCAAATAGTCAATTAACATTGGGTATTCTATGTCAGAGTACTTCTTGGGTCTAGGGACACCCCAGACATTAGCCGGGCGTCCGAACACAATCTCATATGGGCTAAGTCCCACACGAGAATGAACAGTTGTTCGAGTTGACAAGAGGGCTAGAGGTAAGGCGTCGGGCCAGGCAAGACCTGTGCTGGCTTGTATCTTTGCAAGTTTAAGCTTGAGAGTGCCATTATAGCACTCTACCAAACCCGCTGACTGAGGGTGGTTTGCCGCGTGGAATTTTTGCTTAATCCCAAGACCTGCACATACTTTCTGCATGATTTGACCCACGAATTCACTTCCATTGTCACTCCAGACAATTCGAGGTAAACCAAACCTCGGGAAGTATTCTTTCAGAAGGACCTTAGCTGTAGACAAGGCAGTATTATCCTTTAGGGGGTAGGCCTCTATCCATCTGGAAAAGGCACATACCACCACAAGGACATACTTTAGGTTTCTGCATCTCTCCATATGAATGTAGTCTATCTGCACTACCTCAAAAGGATACGTTGGGGGAGCAAAATGGCCTGCTGGGGTTGGTGTCCCTCTTCCTGGGTTGTGCATCAAACAAACAATGCAATGTTTAACAAGATTGTCTGCACATTTAGGAATCCCTGCATTCTGCCATACCGGAGCCAAAAGCTTGCATATTCCTTTCGCACTGATGTGGGCTGGACCATGCGCCATAGTCACTACTGGAAGTACATAGGCGTCTGGTAACAGCCAACGTTGGTGTTCTGACAATTCTATCCAACATCCTGTCGCATCCAACATTCCCGTACTATCTCTCCACTTACTCAATTCTTTCTCTGTAGCCTCTTCCTGAATCATTTTCACACTTTCTATTGTGTCCTCACACATTCCTCCTTGACTGACCCATCTAGCAGGTCCAGCAACATACATATGACTCGTCACATCTCTCGCTGTCTCTTTCGCTATCTGATCCGCAAAAGCGTTTCCTTCACCCACATCATCAGTGACCCTTTTATGCGCACTACACTTCACAATTGCTATCTGAGTGGGTAAAGCAAGTGATTCCAAAAGGTCATTCACTAACTGACCATGCTGTATTTTAGTACCATGTGAGGTAAAGAATCCTCTTTCCCTCCAAAGGCGGCCAAAACTGTGGGCCACCCCAAATGCATATTGGCTGTCGGTGAACACATTCACTCTCTTCCCTTCGGCCAATACACAAGCTCTAGTCAGAGCTATCAATTCAGCTGCTTGGGCTGAATTCTGCCTAATGCGTGCTGTCTCCACAATCGTATGCAAAGTGGTAACAGCATAGGCTGCAGTCGTTTCACCATTGGGGAGCTTAAAACACGAACCATCCACCCATAGGATCCCATCCGGGTCCAGGAGCGGCGTATCTTTTAAATCAATCCTACCTTTTGTCTCCTCCTCTGTACGGAGAAAACAATCATGTTGCTCTTGAATGTCTTTCTCTACTGGGATTGGTAACAATGTAGCTGGATTTAGGGTATTACATCGCTTGATGTGCACGTGACTAGCCAAGAGCGTCAGCTCATACCCCGATAAACGGGCGCTCGTAAGATGCTGGGTTTTTGTCCTGTTTAAAAGTGTATCCACTGCATGTGGCACCATGACAATAAGCGTATTGTCTAGCACCAATCCAGCAGATTGGCGAATAGAAACTGCTGCTGCTGCTGTAGCTTTCAGACAACTAGGTAATGCTTTAGCTACAGGGTCTAACGTAGCCGAAAAATAAGCACACGGGCGTTGTTTGTCACCAAATTGTTGTGTCAAAACTGACAACGCGCAACCTTCTCTCTCGTGCACATAAAGTGTGAAAGGTTTGCTGTAATCCGGAGTACCCAACACAGGAGCAGAACACAAGGAAGTACGCAAATCAGTAAAACTTTTCTGGCATTCCTCTGTCCAAGGAAGAGGTTGGGGGTATCTTTAAGGGTAAGTGCTAACAAAGGTTTTGCTAACAAAGAAAAATTCGGAATCCATTGTCTGCAGTAAGAGGTAATACCTAAAAAGGCACGCACCTCTCTCTGTGTGCATGGTACAGACATTTGTGCAATTGATTGGATTCTTTCTGGGGTCAACCGCCGTCCCTCCTTCGACAAGAGATGACCTAAGTAGGTAACCTCTTGGCGACAATATTGTAATTTAGAGGGTGAAACCTTATGATGAAGGTCAGACAAGTGATGCAACAGTGAAACAGTAACTCGTTTACAAATTTCCTCAGAATCAGCAGCAACTAGCAGATCATCTACGTACTGAATAAGGGTGGCACCTGGAGGCAAAGTGAAAGCATCGAGCTGAGTTTTCAAAGCCTGACTATAAATGGAGGGACTTTCACAATAGCCTTGAGGTGCGCGCTTGAACCGGAAGCTTCGGCCTCCCAAAGAGAAGCCAAAAATATCCCTACTTTCCTCAGCAATGGGAATGCTAAAGAAAGCATTCTTAAGGTCAATGACCGAAAACCAGGCAGCTGAGGCAGGTATCATTGTCAATAAAGCAGTGATATCTGGGACGACAGGAAACTGGGGTACAACGATCTTGTTGACCTCCCGGAGATCGATTACAAAACGATAAACCGGTGGCTGGGAAGAGTCAGTACGTTTAAGGACAGGCAGAACAGGACTATTGCACACATTTCCTCTAGTCTCTTCAACCACACCTTTCTCAACCAAATCATAAATGATAGCCATCAGCGCTCTCTCACCATCACTCGAAATTCTATACTGAGGAATGCGAGGTAACCTAACATTGGACTTGAGGGTGACAACATAGGGTGGAATCTGCAAGAGACCAACATCATTGGGGCCTGTAGCCCAAAGAGTAGTAGGCAGGGAACGTAATTCAGAAGGGAGTTGGTCTCTAGACAAATATGTCGGGGAAATTAATCTCTTGCCTAAAGTAAGATGTACACCAGAAGGAGAACAATGCAGTGTCGCATACAATCTCTTTAACAAGTCCAACCCCAACAAATTCTCACCACAACCAGTTGTCAAAATAAGAGGAGCCTCCAAATCATAAGGGCCAATGGAGATAGGTAAAAGACAAGAAACTGGGTTACGAACCGGGGCGCCAGAAAATCCTACAGAAACATTTGTTAAGCCAGACAAAGGTGCCCCAGGGAGTTTAGAGTGGATGATAGAACTCTTCGTTGCACCAGTATCCAAGAGAAATGGTTCTGATACACCAAGCGCAACGACATCAACATAAGGCCCATTTTGGTCCACTGGAACTGAAATGACTCCCTCACTTTGTCCACGGCTGTCCTAGCTAGAGAAACCCTGATTCTCATCTTCCATATAATAATCGTCATTATAATAATGGGCAGACTGAGTATTTTGCTGATCAAAATAATTCATGGAATTTTGCGGCGGAAAGGAACGTTGATCCTGGGACATGGTACTTCGCCCCCTCCCCTAGGTGTTGACTGGAAGCCACCTCGGCCTCGCGGCCCAGGCGTACCACCAGCACGCTGCAATAATATCGGGCAATTATTCTTGAAGTGACCTTCTTCCTTACAATAGGCACATTGATTAGGACCCAGTGGAGGCCGTGGAACAAAAGGCTCAGGTTTCTGAAACACCTTCTGAAACTGGGGAGTCGGCTGAAACTGGCGCTGAGCAGGACGAGGAGGATAAGCCTGTTGTAAAAGAGCCTTCGTCTTTAAATCTTTAGTCTTTTTATCCAATTTGTCCTTCTCCTCCTTATCCCTATTTTCGTAATATTGGGCAGTAGCCAATATCTGGGCTGAAGAAGAAACAGCCCATGAACTTTCGGAATCCTTTAATTTATTAGAGAGCTCGGGAAGCAAATTAAATACAAATTTATCTACGAACAATCGCTGTCCCCCCTCTGTGCTCATATCCTGACCACTGTGATCAAGAAACGTTTCTTCAAAACGAGTGAAGAAGTCAGAGACACTCTCATCCTTCTTCTGCTTACAGGCAGCTAACTTATCCCAATTAACTCGCAGAGCGGGCATCATAGTTTTCATTAAGGTAATTATTCTACCAGGAAGTTCTGCAATTAAATTATCGGGTTTAGCACCACCCACTTGGAGCCCATCAGCAGCCAGTATAGCATTCCAATCACCTCCTAATTCTTGGGCGTGGTCCTCTTTCCGAATCCTAGCCCACAATGGTTGTGGGACAACATTTCCCATTAACATATCTATGTCAGCCAAATTCATAATACAAGCGTCAACAGTCTGAGATAATTCCTTGTAGTAACCAGCAGGGTTTTTACGGGGGTCAGGTAAAGACTGTTTAAGGGCCAGCACCTCAGATCTCTTCCAAGGTACATGTACCCATATACGTTGGAAGTGAGCCGGTATAAGCGGATTATTACCCTGGGCTGCAACCTCTTCTCTCCATACTGGGGGAACCTCTCGCATAGGATAGTGTTTCAGTTTGCGCCTAACAGAAGGATCAGGTTCAGACAAAGACCGGGAAAAGAACATTGATCTAAAAGTAATAAGTGTCCGTATAGCATTCTCAACCTCAGGACCCACAATAATTCCTTTATCAAAATCAGTCCTAATATCCAGCAAACCCTTGGGAGCTAAACCCAATCCCGTGGCCTCCCATTCCTGACCTAGGATTTCACACATGGCATTGAAAACGAATCTTTGTACAGGGGCATCCCACTGTTCAAAAGTATCCATGATATCTCGAACAGTATATTCGAGATCACTCAGGATCCACCTGCGAGCAAGACCCATGAACGTATCTCGTTCTTGGGAGTCAGGAAGTAAACTACGGGTCTGCCTACGGGGAAGAACAGGAGTCAGACTTACTGACCCAAAGAGAGGAGAAAAGAGACCAGAAACAGTCTCAACCATCCGCTGACGGATAGAAGGGGAAGTTGACAGAAAAACAGGAGATAATGTATGAGACGGAGCAGGAGAAGAGGCAACAGGTAGAGCGGAGGTCGAAGGCAAAGAAGACTGAGGCAAAGAAGTCGGAGGCAGAGGAGCTGGAAACAAGGGAGCTGAAGGCAAAGGAAATGGCGGGAGTGGCAGTGCCACAAAGGGCTGTGTTGGAGGTGCAGGAGCTGGAGCTGGTGGGAGAATAACAGGTTGTTGGACGGGTAACAAAAGCGGGGGTGCATTAGCGCCTTGTACATAGGGCGGGGGCGATCGTAATAAGTGAGACATTAAAGGATCCTTCTCAGGATCAGCATCGCGATTTGGGGAAGAAGTTGGCAGCACTGGGTAACATTTGTCAATCGCCATGTGATGTTGCCTATCTAAGATCTCTATCGCATGATCTATTTCATTATTTTTAAACTGTTGGGCAGCCTGTATGACAGTGATATCTTTTTCTTTCCTATCTCTTTTTGCCTGTTTAATTTCTTTCTGTTTGGCTTCCTTGCGCCAAAGGCGAAAAGAGTCAAACATAGCCGGCCGGGCTTTTCTTTTAAACAAAGTAGCTTCTAAATTGTCTAAAATATCAGGCTCAAAACTACCATTATGTGGCCACTGTAAAACACCATCTTTCTTCGTATAGCGGACCCATATTTCATTAAAGGTGATGGGGCCTATACCATGTTTAGAGTAAAGCTCATAAGTAGGAGTTCCAGCCGGAGGAATTGGACAAGAGTCCTCCAGTCGGGAGTCCATATCGCAACAAAAACAACACCATTTTTTAAACTTACTGAAACCAGGCATCGTTACTTTCACTGGCTTCCTACAAACAACAAGGGGCTAATCAAAACAGCACAAACGTACTCACCCCTTGGCTTCGACAATTGCAATTTTCGAATCTAAGAACCCAAAAACAAACAAAAAGGAGTGGGAGCTACCCACCAGTACTTAACAAATGTCTTCTTCACGCCAACAGAGGTCCGTCTAACGTCTCGCAATACCAGTCATCACCAAAAGAGGGACCAAGGCAGGGCAGCAGTCAGGGCAGCAGGCACCAGCAGCCGTGGGAAAGGAGAAGCCACACTTCAAAAGACCATCGGCCCACTCTTCGACATACAGGGGTCGCTGGTGTGGGGGCGCCTCCTCTGGAATTTTCCTGCGGGGCTCCTCACGATCCTTGGGCTCAACCGCTACCTCTGAAGCCGCCCCACGCTTGGGCGCCAATTGAAGAACCGGGCCTTTGGGCCTGGCGGCGCAGGGCACGCCTGAAATCTTCGGGTTCACCTGCCTTGTTGCACAGAGACACGGAATACCCTGTTGGCGTAGAAAACCAAGTTTATTAGCTGCAGCTAAGCACAGTTGTCCAAGAAGTACATCAAGTAGGTTCTCAGGAGACTGCCACTTGACTCCGTGGCTCACAAGCTTTTATCGTCGAAATACATCTGTACAAACATACACCCATCGCACAAATTTTTAGCCAATCAGGAGAGTTTGAAAACAAGATATTGTGTCACCAGAATGCTCTCTGCTTACATGTTGTGTGTTATCCAGCCCCCAAAGTTAATCAATACTGGTACCCATAGTTCGGTGTTTGCAATGGCAGGACATATCTGTATGCTTCAAGAGGAAGGTTACAAAGTAGGAAAACACAGGGAGAGAATAGCGAAGGCCAGAAGATAAGATATGGCGAGAGGAGAATACTAAAGGCTAACAGATAGTTGATACGGGGATTAGGTAGTCCAGACAAGGATTAGTTAGGCCGGCTGGTGTCTGAGATTGGTTTAAGGACAAGGACGGAGGGGGTTTTTGACATGTTGCAGTCCAAAAGGGCAGAGACACTTCGCTCATCGAGCAGCCTGTGTAAAGGCAACACAAAAATGGCGGTGACTGTAAGATGGGGTCAAATTAAAGAACCTCAGATGGAGTGTTGGTGTGGAGGGAGTCAACGAGACGTTCTGCAGTGGCCTGGATCCAGCTGCGACGGGGTGCGATGTTGGCGCTGGCGTCCGGTGGGCAAGGTGAAGACGTCATTCATCCAATGATGGTAGTGCAGGAGAGTCCGGTGTTGTGGCTGTAGTTGAAGTACCCGCTGGCGGAGGTGACGTGCCCAACCGTGTGTCCTGCTATGTGGCCTGTTGAGGTGACTTGCTGCTTGCATCTGATGTCGGTGACCTTCCCCAGGAGGGGGTGGTGCTCTGGTCACCGGGGTTGCCAAGGTGGAACTTGAGTGCACCGAGTTGGATGTCGTTGGTGGATGGGAGACCCTGGGGTGCAATGAGGTCCTAAATGGGATTGGAGAATGGGGGGCCATGGCCCGGGGGGCCTGCACATGAGGGTGCCGCAGAGGATGTTCTTGGGCTTGGTCCGGATCTGGGAGTTGACGTGGTCCATGGTCACCCTTGGCACATTAGAGTGCGTGGTCAGTCAGAGTGTGCCCCTGTAGGTGACGGCAATGCCTCCTCCTTGACTGTCGGAGTGCTCCTTGTGGGTGATACTACAGCCGTCTGTGATGGCGAATGCGAAGTCCAGTACGGAGCAGAGGTAGGTCCTGGCAGGCGAGCTGGAGTCCAGGGTTGATGGCGAGGAGGGTGCAGGTGTCGTAGCTGTGGAGTGGCCAAGAGGAATGCTCCTTGGTGCTGAGCGCGGTCCAGAGGTTGACGGACGCAAACGGCGTAGCCTATGGGTTGCCTTTGGCATGGGAGACGACCATTACAATGCAGGCAGTACATCGTTAACAACGCAACTCCGACAACGCGGGTGCCTTAACATCGCATTCGATTACAACGCATTGTGAGGTCAGTTATGGGGTAATTTTAACTTTTTCATGTGTGAATGTGTTTTGGATGTCAAAAATGAAAATTGTTGTTTTTCTGGGGGTCAGATTTGAAAAATGGGGTGTGCTTTTGGGGTAAAATATGAAATTTGGGGTGTATTTGGGGGTAAAATATGAAATTTGGGGTGTGCTTTTGTGGTCAAATATGAAATTTGGGGTGTATTTGGGGGTAAAATATGAAATTTGGGGTGTGTTTTGAGGTAAAATATGAAAAATGGAGTCTGCATTTGTCTCAAATGTGATTTTCCGGTGTGGTCTGGGGCTTCTAAAAGGGATTGAACGGTTCATGTTAGGTTTTGTTGTGCAAAGGTTAGTGTTGGGTTGCACTCACTGAAGTGGGAACAGTGATCTTGATGTCTCCGCCATGCAACACCTGCCCTACTGTTGCAATGTGCCTAGTATTAGTATGCATTGGAATGGAATGCAAGGTTATGGCATGCGTCGCAACTACGTATGTGCCTTTGGCACACGAGTGGTACGCCAACTGTGCATGGGTGCACAGCGGACAACATTGAGAAGTGCGGGGGGGTCTGGACAGCTGTGGGGTGGTAAACGCCGGAAAGAACACTAGATGGTGCATGGACGCGGGGATGTGAGTGTGAGCGGGTGTTGCGAAAATATATTGAGGGAAGTCTTACCTCCAAGCCGGGTCCCGTGTCTTCTTAGCTCCTGCTCTCCTGTGTCTGCTTCCAGGAATAGGAAGTAGCCAGCCAGGCTCCCTCCCTGGAGTCAATCACAATGCTGCAATGCAGTGCTGGGATTGGTAATTGGCAACGGGACAAGTCATGCAGCCCGGGACCGGAGGGGTGGGCATGTTCTCCATGCAGGCTGTAATGCAGCCTGCATTGCGAACAGGGAAGTGTGCATGACTGCATTGGGCAGCCTGAGTGGGCCGAACAAACAGTTGTTGCGCACTTGAGTGGGCATGCCAATCCGCCCATGCCTTGCTCCATGTTTGGAGCAGTCCTACCTACCCACCCTCCCCCCGAGGATACATAGCATGATTACATCAGTTAGTTAGCCCTTGTGTTCCCCCTTTATAAATGATTTTTTGGCTTCTCTGAGCTCGCACTTCCCGCTTCCCGCCGCTGCTGCCCCTGCGGCACCGCACCCCTGTCCTTGCCCATTCCCGCCTCCCAGCTGATCGATCCTCCACCCTCCCCTCATACATGGCGGACGCTGCACGATTGGGCAGCGGACACGCGCAGCTGACGCACAGATGGCGCGCCTAATACAAGCCCGTCTGCGCCCGTCTGCAACCCAACCACGACCAGCACCAGGAACCCTGGATCACGGGCCACCCACTGCTACAGCACAGCCACCCTCCATGCACTCAACCCTGGAAAAGTCAGAGACTGACAACAGGCCTCGGCTAACACGACCCACGGCCAGTTCTCCTGCCTCCACTGCCGCCAGAGCGTAATCACCACCCCGGACTCCAGCACAGCCGACGCCAGCACCGGCGACACCCTAAGATGCAGCCTCCTCAACGTGCGCTCCGTGCACAAACACGCCGTGGAAATCTGGAACCTACTCGACTCTCTCTCGCCTGACATCGCCTTCTTCACAGAGACCTGGACCAATGCCTCCTCTGCACCCGACATCAACCTCGCCATCCCGAACGGATACAAGATCCAGAGGGAAGACTGCCACAACCACCCGGGAGGGGGCCTCGCATTTGCCCCCAAAACCACCCTCCTCCTCACCACCTCCAGCAAATCCTTCCCTACCGCCGAACACCTGTACTTCCAGATCCAGACCAACCACAACTCCACACTCCCAGGAACCCTCGTCTACAGACACCCCGGCCCACGGACACACCAGCCAGCCCACCATCTCCACCTGGCCGCCAGTCACAGCCAAAGACACCACCTCAACCATGAAAGGCATCCACTCAGGGGCGCCCACCAACCTATGTGCTCCTCACATCTACCACAGAGCCACGGACGCCATCACACACAAACTACAACACACCATCAACACCACCTTCAAAACAGGCACCTACACAGACGACTGGAAGCTTGCAGAAGTCTGGCCCCTGCTCAAAAAGACCACAGCTGACCCCACCAACCTCAAGAAATACCGGCCCATCTCGCACCTCCTCTTTGCGCACAAAGTTGCAAAGTGAACAGTCAACAGGGAACTGACACGATTCATTGATGGCAATGCCATCCTCGACCCATCACAATCCAGATTGCGAACCAACCACAGCAACGAGGCCATCCTACTCACCGCCACAGACGGCATCCGTAACCCTCCTGGACCAAGGCCACTCCGCAGACCTCATCCCACTCGAGCTTTCAGCGGCCTTCTACACCGTCTCCCACCGCACACCTGTCGCAAGAATACACAACGCTGGCATACAAGGTACAGCCCTAGACTGGATCCGATCATTCCTCCCCAGAAGAAGCCAAA
Organism: Calotriton arnoldi; assembly: GCA_963921515.1. Lineage (NCBI taxonomy): Eukaryota > Metazoa > Chordata > Amphibia > Caudata > Salamandridae > Calotriton > Calotriton arnoldi. Next base: position 399,995 of record CAWUFW010000498.1, read on the forward strand.
GTATCAGACTGCCACCCTTCCTCTCCTATCCCACGTAAATCACATGCGGACTCCCACAGGGGTAATCTCTGAGCCCGACCCTATTCGACATCTACATGGCCCCCCTCGCCGCCACCGTCCGACAACACGGCCCCAACATCGTATCCTACGCTGATGACACCCAGCTCATCCTCTCCCTCACCAAAGACCCCACCGCCGCCAGACTCAACTTCCAGGAAGGAATGCAGGACGTCGCAGTCTGGATGACCAACAGCTGCCTGAAGCTCAACGCCGTGAAGACAGAAGTCCTTGACCTTGGAACCACTTCTTCAGCATGGGACAAAACCTGGTGGCCTTCGCCCTCGGAAGCCCACCTACCCACTCGGACCACGCCAGAAACCTCAGCATCCTACTCGACCCATCCCTCACCATGAGCAGACAGGTCTACGCCGTCACCTCCAGCTGCTTCAACACCTTCCGCATCCTCCGCAAGCCCTTCAAATGGATACCCCCGAGTCAAGGAAGACAGTCACCCATGCACTCATCACCAGCAGAGTGGACTATGGACATGCACTCTACGCCGCCATTTACAAGTCCCTACTCCGCAAAGTACCGACATTACAGTACACCACCGCCATGACTCATCCTCAGCATTCCCCGGCACTAACACATCAGCCAACACCTATGTAAACTCCACTGTCTCCCCGTGGTGTAAAGAGTGACCTTCAAAATCATCACTCATGCCTACAAATGACTACACATCAACGTAAACAAATACCTCAACTACAGAATCAAATTCCACGTACACAAATGAGACATCCGATCTTCCAACCTCGCACTGTCCGAAACCCCGCACATCCACAGAGCCAGAGCATGTGGGAGATCCTTCTCCCACATTGCATCCAATACCTGGAATGAGCTACCGGCAGACATCAGAGGTGCCCCCTCCCTGTACACCTTCAGGAAGACCCTCAAGACCTGGCTCTTCAGCTAACAGATCAGCGGCACCCCACCTCAGTGCCTTGAGACCCTCATGGGTGAGTAGTGTGCTTACAATTCCCCTGAGTGATTGATTAATTGTGTTATCATCATGTGATGATTGTTCCTCTTCTGCACTGCTTGATGTGGTGCGGCAACGCTCTTCCAACATAACAGTAGAGCCGCCACTGGGGGTGCGTCATCTACATGTGATAGGCATGAGCAACTCCCCCCCGGCCCTCCTGCGCTACGCGTCCCACCTTCTCCTTACCTTTACATTGACCCCGTGGCACTGTCCACTGCACTCTCTCCAAATCTGTGACTCAGCCAGCAGGAGCCTGAGCCAGGTGTGCTTTCACTGGGCTGGGTACAGCAGTCACCGTGTTGTCCGCTGGTGGACCACCCGATGCAGTTGATGCAGCAGGGCTCCCTTAGGCATGTAGTTGCAGCGCTCAGACCACACAAGTGCGGTGTAGCACAGGGGCCTCACCCTCCAGAGCATCCGGCCAGCCCAACATCATCCGTCCTGTGATGCAGGGAGATGGCACCCACCATTGGTAATCCCCTCCGTGCACCCCGGTGTAGTGGTGGATTGTAGTATTCGATGCAGACCCCACTACGTTGGTGCACATGAGCGCCTCTACCATTAACTGCTCCAAGGTGAACAAGGCGGACTTCTCACAGGTCAGCAACGTGTCTCCATGCGACCTGCCAGACTTCACCACCAGGTACTGGTGATTGTCTCACATCAATGTCTCCAGCCACGGCTCATCGACTCCACGGCTCCTCCACATCCCACTCCAGGCTCCAGACGCAGGTCCAGTGAGGCATCCAGGCACCAGACGCAGGTCCAGCAAGGCATCCAGGCACCAGACGCAGGTACAGCGAGGCATCCAGGCACCAGATGCAGGTCCAGCGAGGCATCCAGGCACCATACGCAGGTCCAGCGAGGCATCTAGGCACCATACGCAGGTCCAGCGAGGCATCCAGGCACCAGACGCAGGTCCAGCAAGGCATCCAGGCACCATACGCAGGTCCAGAGAGGCATCCAGGCACCAGACACAGGTCCAGCAAGGCATCCAGGCACCAGACGCATGTCCAGCGAGGCATCCAGGCACCAGACGCAGGTCCAGCGAGGCATCTAGGCACCTGACGCAGGTCCAGCGAGGCATCCAGGCGGTCATCCTGGTCATCCTGGATGTTGGGTGGCTTGAGGGGGTTGTTGATGTGTGCTGCACTTGGCCCTGGAAGCTGCATTAAACTTTTTTTTTTGTGCATCTCTTGTATGGGAAGTGGAATGATTGACTATTTTTTCTAAGTCCACACTTGCTGCTTAGCGTGCGTTTTTTTATCGCTGATTGGCTTCATCGCTAGATTCTGCCTGCTATCGCCTGTTTCCCTATCGCCATCGCTCTGCGGTTAGCAGCAGTTTTCGCCGCTGATCCCTGAAGCTATCGCCATGTTAGCGACGTGTTGGTAATGCGTCGCTAACATGGCAATAACTATCAGGGATCGACGGCGATAAAAAAAATGCTGCTAACCTGGGTTAGCGATATTTATCGCCTCTTCTTGCTAATATGCCCCTATGGTTCTCCCAGTCAATCCAAGAAGGACCTGTAAACGGGAGTAGTCAGTGGTTTCAGTCAAATCCAGTTAATATATGCAGAAGAAAAGTCATGATGGCCTCTAAAATTGCCTACCAAAATGTATGTGCTCATAAAAAGAGAGAGTTTTATAGAGTAAATTGGGAGTAAATGCTATCTTGCATTGCCGATAATAATAGTAAGCGTTTTGTGCGACTAGTGAGCTCTGTAACTCTCTCATCTCCATCTTCCGTAGGGACAAAGAAGATTGGTATACTTTCATCTACGATCCACAATCAAATTCTCAGAGTTTCCCCCAAAGTATAAGTGGGGGAAATTCTGAGAATTTTTTTGTGGACCGGGCCAGCTCTGAAATGGAGGCAGGAGTGATTGTGTGCAACCAAATGGCAGAAGTGCTGGCCAAAATAATTAGTAATATGAACGTCTGTAGGGCTAGTGGTTCGAATGGGATACCATCTGTGATACTTAAGAAAGACCCCAGAAAATGGGGACTTATTTTGAGTGGTGTTTTTCAGTGGGTAATTCGCACAGGCATCCTCCCAGACTTGTGGAAAGGAGCCATAGAGAAGTCCATTCACAAAAACGTCAAAAATGATCAGCTCGCTAATTATCATCTGATTTCACTTCTCGACATTCCCTCCAAACTCTTTGCACAAACATTGTTAAAACATCTGGCTGCCTGGGGTTTTGACACTGGACTGATCCCTGTGGAGCAAGGAGCCTTCAGACCAAAGCATTCAACAATGGACCTATGTTTCGTGCTGTAGGAAGTTGCAAGGTAGTCAATGGAGTCGATAGATGGCCTTTGCTGCTGCTTCGTTGACTTCCGAGCGGCTTTCAACAGGGTGGACATAGGTACGCTTTGGTGCAAACCTCAGCAGTGGAATATATCTGGAGCCTTGTTAGATCTTGTGATGAGTTTCCTAGTGGTAATTGGATCCAAGTTGACCTGGACTGACATGGCTTCCTATGGAGGAAAATTTCAGCAGTGAACTGCTTATGGCAGGGGCGTGTTGGCACCGCTGCTGTTCAGGTTGTTCATTGCAGATCTCCCCTTGACATTAAGTGGTACACATAGTTATTCTCCAAAGATAGGGGGTAGGCACATTAGTTGCCTTATGTATGTGGACGATTTGGTAGCAATGGATCTTACGCCTCTAGGGCTCCAATGGAAATTAAATGCCCTGAATTCTTATTGTCTTGAAAACAAACTAAATATCAATGTTGACAAGACAAAGGCATTGTGTTTCGCTAGAGAGAAAAGAAATTCACTTGGTTTTTAGGTGATGTGAGTCTGGGGCAGGTCAAAGATATAAGTATCTGGGTATGATCTTCTCTGATGATTTGAGAAGGGACAAGCATATGGCTTCTCGGAGACTTGTGCCTTCAGCAGAAATGAATGGCCTCAAATTTCTTTATCGCAAATATGCCAGCTACACCTTTGAGCCATTAGGTGAAGTTATTCAGGGCAAATTAATCCCCCAGCCTCTTTACAGAGCAGAGGTCCTGACAATGAATAGACGGGTCTCATGGGGGGGCCTAGAAGGTAGGTCTTTGAAGTTGCTCCTTTGAACTACCTAAAAATGCGATTGTTCAAGCCGTAAGGCGGGAGTTAAGATCCATAGCCTTGAGTGCTCTGGCGGACACAAGAGCTTTCCATTTTTATTTTTCAATAAAAAATGGGGCTCCTGTTGATAAGCTGTCAGTACTAATCTTACCTGAGATATTGTCACAGAAAGAGGAATCCTGCGATAATAATGTTGAAGCGATTGGGAGTCCCAGACATGCAAACTGTGCAAATCAGTCAAATAAAGGTCACCCTTTGGCAATGTTCAATTGAAACCAGTTACAGGGAGAACCCTCAGGACCTCAAGGATAAGAGTTCAGCCATTCCTTTCATAGCCTCGCTAGAGAGTATTGACCTTTTTCCGTATTTGTACAAAATTCCTCTTACGTTTTTATGAAATGAAATTCTGCGGGCTGAGGGTAGGAGTTGACCCCAGTTGGCGTTTACCTGGGCTAAAAACAGAAATATCAGAGAATCATGGTCAATGACCTATAAGCGAGGTAAGAAATACTCAGTGAGTTATTTATTGATGGACTGCGTATTTCTTCTAGAGGAAAGGAAGAAGATTCTCTGACCTGTCTTTAAAAAGTATGGTATACGGTTGAGAGAAATGGGTCTAAATTTGATATGTGGCCTCAGGATGTAGCCATTGCTACTGGCCAATATTTGCGCAAAGTCATAACATCTTTGTTAGAAATGGGGGTCTCTAGTTGGCAGAGGTAGGTACCTTTGTCCAAATAGGGACCCTTGCTTCTAGTCAGGGTAAGGGGGATACACTCCTAAAATAACCCCTGCTCATCCCCTTGGTAGCTTGGCACGAGCAGACAGGCTTATCTCAGAGGCAGTGTGTAAAGCATTTGTGAACACATACAGTAACACAGTGAAAACACTACAAATGGACACCACTCCAGTTTAGAAAAATAAGTAATCTTTATCTAAACTCAAAACAAGACCAAACGACAAAAGTCCACAATACAGTATTAAAAATATGACTTTCAGATGGTAGAAATAGTTCAGTTCAATGCAAGTTGTAAATGCGACACTTTTTTCAAAAGTACCTTAGATGCGTCACGCAAAGCAAACAAAATGGCCGCAGGGAAGGTGATGCGTCTGTTCCTTACACTCAGGGGAGGTGATGCATCTGTTCCTTACTGCGGAGGGAGGGAGGTGATGCGTCAGTTCCTTACTGCGTTGGGAGTTGATGCATCTGTTTCTTACTGCGGACCCCAAACATTGCAACAGTCCTGGCGCCTCGATGCGATGCATCGATCCGGTATGATGCGTGTCTTCGTGCAGCCGCACAGCAGGCTTGCGTCGGGATCGGTGCGGCGGCTGCGATTTCTCGAGCCGCGGCAGGCGCTGCAACGGTTTCTTCGGCGGTGCGTCGGAAAACCAGTGCAGATGCGACACGCTTCTTCAGTGTTGCGTCGATTTCCCAGCTCCCAGCGACAAACAGTCTCCAGAGGTCCTAAACAGCAGCAGGCACCTCTTTGCAGTTTGGAATTCCCAGCAAGGGGATTCAGGGGAGCTGGTGGTGAAGTCTTTGTGTCCCTGAGACTTCAGAACAGGAGGCAAGCTCAGTTTCAAGCCCTTGGAGATCTTTTCTTCAAGCAGGTGACAAAGCAAACAGCAAAGTCCTTTTTCTCCTTTACTTGGCAGCAAGCAGCCACTGCAGGCCAACCCCAGACAGCAAACAGCACAGGGGAGGTATTCCTCCTCAGCTTATCTGGCTCTTCTCCTTGGCAAAGGTTTCCTCTTGATTTCCCAGAAGTGATCTAAAAGTCTGGGGTCTGGGCCCCTCTTTTTATACACCAAAATCCTTTGTTCTCTGAAGGCAGAGAGTGTCTGTACCCAGCCAAAACCAGTTCTGTGGGGCACTTTGCAAGTGCACAACAACCTCCTTTGTCAGTGTGAGCCCTGGCTTCAGACACACCACAGGGGGTGGAGCCGTCATTGTGGAAGGCAGGCACAGCCCTAGTCAGGTGAAGATGCAACTCCTCCCACCACTCCAAATGCAGACCAAGCCTATTCAGCCCAGCCCTGACTCATCAGACTTCTGGAGCCACTGCCCTGCTCCAGCCCCTGTCATCCAAAAGCCAGACATGCAATACACAAACCTAGCAGAGGTACACTGGATGGTTAGGCAAGAAAATACCTACTTTCTAAGAGTGGTATTTTCAAACACAGAATGTAAAAATCACCCTCACTAAAAGATGCATCTTAACATTCTGAGTTCAGGCATACTAAACTTTATTTCCCTATCTTGTTCCCAGGGTCAGTTATGTTTATAAGATGTTATAAACAAACTCCCCATTCTGGCCTATGGGAACAGATAGCCTTGCAATAGTGAAAAACGAAATTGGCAGTATTTCACTATCAGGACATGCCACACACATCAGGGCATGTCCTACCTTTCACATACAATGCACCCTGCCCACAGGGGTACCTTGGGCCTACCTTAGGGGTAGCTGATATGTAGAAAAGGGAAGGTTTAGGGACTGGCAAGTGTGTGCACTTGCCAAATCGACATGGCAGTCCCAGACTGCACACAGGCTCTGCAATGGCAGGCCTGAGTCTCATTTTACAGGCTGCTTTGGTGGGTTGCACAACCAGTGCTGCAAGCATACCAGCAGCATTTGATTTACAGGCCCTGGGCACACATAGTGCACTGTACTAGGGTCTGACAAGTAAATCAGATAAGCCAATCATGGAATCACTAATCCATAGCAACAATTTACAGGGAGAGCATATGCACTTTAGAACTGATCAGCAGTGGTAAAGTGCCCAGAGTCATAAAACCAACAAAAACAGGTCAGAAACAATACAAGAGTCTGGGATGACCCTGCAAAAAGGGCCAAGTCCAACACAACCCCCTTCCAGCCTAAAGCCAGGGTAGACTAATCAATACCTTGATAGGCTTCCCTGCTTGGGGCGATAAAACATGGACCCTGGCCCGCAACTGCAGGGGCATACTCCAGTTCTACGCCAATCTGAACCCATTTGGATCCCTCTGTCCATACTCTCAGGGCCCACTAAGCTAACCCATGGGGAACCCTTCTCCTCACCTGTGGACACCATCTGTGCAGCACCTAACCTTAGCTTGCTCACAGGTGTGTCCCAACAGATAGACAGTACCCACATGGCTAACACAGAGGTGTGGCCCAGTCCACCCCTGGGGTGTGACTCCTGTCCCCCTCCCCGGGGCAACTCTGTCCACCAAGACAGCAAGCCACAGTGGTCACTGACAGCTGTCAGTGATGAGAACCAGGCCCCAGGCCTTTCATGGTTCTCTAACCTCTGTGGCATCAGAGAGCGGCGGGCAGTAGCCCCAGGTGCCTGGCACCCTTGGTCCACTCTCCATCATGTCAGGTCAGGTATGATATCCTGACACTGACCCAGCAGCCCCGGGCCTGTACCCGGCAGCTGACAGGAGACTGGGGTGGGCTTTCACACACCCGGTCCTCCTCCTCGGGGCTCTGCACCCTCCCACCTGGAGCGGTACCCCGTTCCAGAATTGTCGGGGCACCTGTGGCAGGTGTCCTGCTCAATTCGCCCACCAGTTCAGGGGTTCTATCCTGCAACTGGGATCCCAGCTTAGGGTCTTTACCCTTAGACTGGGCAGAGGTCAGGGGTGAGGCTGCCCTCTCCCCACCCCCCTTACTCGGGCCCTGCACCCTCCCACCTGGAGCGGGGCCCCCAGAAAACAAACCGGTAGGGGCACTGTTAGCAGCTGCCCCCTCCTCCAGGTCAGGGGGGACACCCTGAACCTGACCCTCCAACCCAGGGTCTGTACCCATAGGCTGGACCTGTGCCTGGCACTCCAGGACTTCCGGGGGAGTACACCAACCCCCCCATGGGAAACACACCCCTCTGGAGTTGTGTCAAAGTCTGCCTGGTGCAGGTCTCCAGCCTCCTGTCCACCTGACAGAGCATGAAGACCTCCCAGGCCAGAAGTGGCCTCACCAGGGTCAGTCCTGGGGTGCTCTGACCTCAGAGCTGGCAACCCCGGACCCACTGGTCCTTCCACTGGGGACTGAGTCCCCCTCTCACCCTCTCTCTGGACTCATGCACCCTCCCCACTGGAGCGGTGCGGCCAGACACCAGAGCTGGTGGAATGCTGGTTACAGCAGTCTCCCCCAGCTCAACTGACACCTTGGGATCCCCCCCAGGGGATGGCCTCCCGGTAAAGACTAGGCCCCCCTCCTGGTGTTCACTCATGGAACCAACCAGGCCTTGGGACTGGGTTTCGGGCACCTTGGGACACCGTCCACTCCCACTCCTTCTCCTTTGAGACAGGACATGGGACTCTACACCCCTCCCACTACTCTGGGACCTATCTGGGTTACCACCACCCTCCCCTCCCTCACTTGGTTGGGGAAAACCTGAGCCACCTCTTTTAGGATCACCCCCAGATGCCTCTTCAGACCCTCTGGAATCCACCAAACGGTCCACCTCCAGTGTGAACTCCCTGGGGTCGGAGAACTCACACTCCACCAGGCGTTGGCATAGCTCTGGAAAACAGGGACTTAAAATATGCTCTCCACAAATTGAATCATACAACCCCACACAGGTGTTAACCAAGCTATCCTTTGCCTTACCATCCAGTGCCTCGCACACGTACCCCACACCACTCTCCTGAGATTGGCAAGACACTGTCTGACTGTCTCTGTCACTCAACACACACTCTTCTGGGCGGTCTCCACACTCACACACCAGGACTTCTACCATGGGGGAAACCCTCTCCCTGTACCTCTCATCTAGAGTCAGTAGTGTCCCTCGCACCACTAGGACTATGAACCCCTGTGCCAGTTCCCCAATCTACCTCAGGGACACTGCGCACCACTGGAGCTACCTCATATCCTTGAACCCCCTGGTGTATGCTAACCCCCTCCTTTAAGTCAGGTGCCACATCTCTGGATGTGTGTACTGCTCCCTCAGCACTAGATAACACAATTTTGCTGCTACCATCTGAGCTGGACTCCACCTCCAACACAGCCAATCTCACTTCCTGAGCTACACACATGTCTTCTTCTTCTTGGGTTAAGGCCCTCTTGGCCTCAGCCCTCTCGAGCTCCTCATCAAGCTCTCTCAGCTCTGCTCACAAGCTAGAAGCCAGCCATCTTTTTCTGTTTCTCTCTCACTTTCAGAGAAGTCATCCTCCTCAAACTCAACTGGTAGTGTTGGCCCTCAGCGGGGTAACTCATAATGAAATAGGGATGCCTCTAGATCCTCCCTGGATCTTCTCTTCACAGGCAGCCCCCTTTCCTTGCAGAACATACGTAGCTCCCTCATTGTGTAGATGAACATGTGCCAGAAGTCAAGTTCCATTTTGCAACAACTAAACAGAGTCTCAGTATCAAAAATACTCCCAGGAGGACACCAGAAAACAGAAAAAACAGTATGTGGTTGCATAATATTCTGCACTATACTAGTAGTGTACACCAATCACTGAATGTAAATCACAAATGCAAGTCCAGAATCCTCACCGCTGACCACCAATGTTAGAAATGGGGGTCTCTAGTTGGCAGAGGTAGGTACCTTTGTCCAATAGGGACCCTTGCTTCTAGTCAGGGTAAGGGGCATACACTCCTAAAATAACCCCTGCTCACCCCCTTGGTAGCTTGGCACGAGCAGACAGGCTTATCTCAGAGGCAGTGTGTAAAGAATTTGTGAACACATACAGTAACACAGTGAAAACACTACAAATGGACACCACACCAGTTTAGAAAAATAAGTAATCTTTATCTAAACTCAAAACAAGACCAAACAACAAAAATCCACAATACAGTATTAAAAATATGACTTTCAGATGGTAGAAATAGTTCAGTTCAATGCAAGTTGTAAATACAACACTTTTCTCGAAAGTACCTTAGATGCGTCACGCAAAGCAAACAAAATGGCCGCAGGGAAGGTGATGCGCCTGTTCCTTACACTCAGGGGAGGTGATGCGTCTGTTCCTTACTGCAGTGGAGGTGATGCGTCAGTTCCTTACTGCGTGGGGAGTTGATGCATCTGTTTCTTACTGTGGACCTCAAACGATGCGACAGTCTTGGTGCTGCGATGCGTCGATCCGGTATGATGCGTGTCTTCATGCAGCCGTACAGCAGGCTTGCGTCGGCATCAGTGCGGCAGCGATTTCTCGAGCCGCGGCAGGTGCTGCGACGGTTTCTTCGGGGGTGCGTCAGAAAACCAGTGCGGATGCGACACGCTTCTTCGGTGTTGTGCCGATTTCCCAGCTCCCAGCGACAAACAGTCTCCAGAGGTCCTAAACAGCAGCAGGCACCTCTTTGCAGGTTGGAATTCCCAGCAAGGGATTCAGGGGAGCTGGTGGTGAAGTCTTTGTGTCTCTGAGACTTCAGAACAGGAGGCAAGCTCAGTTTCCAGCCCTTGGAGATCTTATCTTCAAGCAGGTGACAAAGCAAACAGCAAAGTCCTTTTTCTCCTTTCCTTGGCAGCAAGCAGCCACTGCAGGCCAACCCCAGACAGAAAACAGCACAGGGGCAGTATTCCTCCTCAGCTTATCCGGCTCTTCTCCTTGGCAAAGGTTTCCTCTTGATTTCCCAGAAGTGATCTAAAAGTCTGGGGTCTGGGCCCCTCTTTTTATACACCAAAATCCTTTGTTCTCTGAAGGCAGAGTGTCTGTACTCAGCCAAAACCAGTTCTGTGGGGCACTTTGCAAGTGCACAACAACCTCCTTTGTCAGTGTGAGCCCTGGCTTCAGACACACCACAGGGGGCGGAGCCGTCATTGTGGAAAGCAGGCACAGCCCTAGTCAGGTGAAGATGCAACTCCTCCCACCACTCCAAATGCAGACCAAGCCTATTCAGCCCAGCCCTGACTCATCAGACTTCTGGAGCCACTGCCCTGCTCCAGCCCCTGTCATCCAAAAGCCAGACATGCAATACACAAACCTAACAGAGGTACACTGGATGGTTAGGCAAGAAAATACCTACTTTCTAAAAGTGGTATTTTCAAACACAGAATGTAAAAATCACCCTCACTAAAAGATGCATCTTAACATTCTGAGTTCAGGCATATTAAACTTTATTTTCCTATCTTGTTCCCAGGGTCAGTTCTGTTTATAAGATGTTATAAACAAACTCCCCATTCCGGCCTATGGGAACAGATAGCCTTGCAATAGTGAAAAACGAAATTGGCAGTATTTCACTATCAGGACATGCCACACACATCAGGGCATGTCCTACCTTTCACATACAATGCACCCTGCCCACAGGGGTACCTTGGGCCTAACTTAGGGGTGGCTGATATGTAGAAAAGGGAAGGTTTAGGGACTGGCAAGTGTGTGCACTTGCCAAGTCGACATGGCAGTCCCAGACTGCACACAGGCTCTGCAATGGCAGGCCTGAGTCTCATTTTACAGGTTGCTTTGGTGGGTGGCGCAACCAGTGTTGCAAGCCCACCAGCAGCATTTGATTTACAGGCCCTGGGCACACATAGTGCACTGTACTAGGGTCTGACAAGTAAATCAAATAAGCCAATCATGGAATCACTAATCCATAACAACAATTTACAGGGAGAGCATATGCACTTTAGCACTGATCAGCAGTGGTAAAGTGCCCAGAGTCATAAAACCAACAAAAACAGGTCAGAAACAATACAAGAGGAAGGCAAAAAGTTCTGGGATGATCCTGCAAAAAGGGCCAAGTCCAACAATCTTGTATTAGGCTTCCCTCCTCATAGTGTTTTTGTGGTTGTGACCAGCTGCTATACATATTGCACTTTATAATGCTTTTATTGAGAACAAATATTTTTTCAAGGTTTTTTCAATGTAGGTGTGATTTTGGGAGCTTGACGCTTTATAGAGTTTTAGTGTGAGAGAATTAAAGTTTATAATGCTATATCCCTTATAAACTGAAGTTATTTATTGGTTGAACTGATTTATCTTTGAGTAGAAGTAGCGTAATACTGATTGTATGAGACTTTAAGTTATTTACACTACTGAACTGGGAAATGTGCAATATTTCTGTAAGAATTTTTTCTTGGAAATAAAGTGTTTTTTTTACTTTGAAGAAGGACCAGGCCAAAAAAGGAGTCACAACCTACGCAGGCCCTATTTTTCAATATTCCTCCTTCGCACGGGCCAAGCCAGTGAAACGTGAGACAGTTGCTAGCAAAAGAATGGCTCAAGCCCATCAGGAGCTGGAAACTAGATATTCTATTCACATCTGGGAAAAGAAAGAAAAAAGTACAGGAGTAATAAATACTTGGTGAAAGAACACTTTATGGGGTGAGCTCACACTAGCATTCCAGTCTGTTCTTTTTTGGTGTTGTTAGGTGGTCCCACCTCTAAAGTAATGAAGGGGATGAGGACTAAGGGACATGAGGCAAAATGCAAGAGGGTTGTGAGACAAGTGTGGTTCAATTGTAGTCAGTTGTGTATCATTGTCCTGGGCTGGGAAGTGGAGATAGGCCATAATTGAATAATCTCGAAAAGGTAGTTGATTCCATGTTGTGATAGGCCATGGCCCTCATTTCTTGTACGTGGTTTAAAATTTGTGAGCTGTAGAATATTATATAGAGCATGCACCATACTTGATATATCAAGATCATATAATGCATGATGAGGTGAGAAGAAAAAAATTGATTTTAGTAAAATAATTATGTCATAAAGTGATTTCCTTATTGTATGTGTAAATGAGATTCTTAGAATATTGGATAGTTGCAGAGATATAATGGTTTTGAAAAAGGGATCTAGAGACACTATTTTGTGCTACTACATTTCTGTGCTACTCGCATTACGTATCTACAAGTAGTGCTCTGGTAACTGAAAACAATCTACATTATTTAAGACAAAACACTTTTTGTGTGTTTTGAAAGAGATATTGTGGAAAATATACATATGTTTACACAAGTATGTAAGGTCATTAAGCAACAATGGAATTCATTACAACATGTTCATGGAAACTGTAAGAAATCTAGTTATTGGTTGAGGGGGTAGGAAGCACCACTCAAGCAACAACTACAATTCGTGTCAGGGTGAATGCAAAAGTCACTAATTTAACCTGTGCTTAATCCTCTGGTATTTCGGCACACAAGCAGTCAGGTTTAACTTAGAGGCAATGTGTATTTATGCCACACAAAGACAGTAATAAATAATAAATAATAAACACCACAGAAGAAATATTCCCAACTAATTTAAAAAAATTGAGTACATTTTTATTAAATAAAATCGTATGACAAAATCTAATTAGTAGAGCCGGAGTAATTAGTTTTTAAAGTTGTTTGTGCAAAATAGCGCCTAAATGATCAAAGGACCAATTTCGGGAATCTGGTCGCATGAGTTCAGGAAAAAGTCAGAGGTTAAGGCCGGCCACGATGGAGCATAAGTCAGATATACAAGGTGGATTGGGCTTGGTATCAGTTTACCTTCAATTTTAGAATAAATTTTGAACAAAAGTTCCTGAGAAGGTAGCAAAGTGTCCGAGGAGGAGGTGTCATCATGAGCTGGACGGAGTTGCAGATTTTTACCTTCTGACTTTTGCCACTTGTTGGAAGTTGAAAATTTCTAGTGGGATGAAGCTGCAGCCAATGAGGGCTCCACAAGGCTGAATACATTTGCCAAGAGTTTCTGCTGAAGTAGATTTGCTGCTGTGGAGAAAAACGTAGCGGAAGCTACAGCGAAGTCAGGACGACCGACCCTGCACCGTGTGCTGTTCGTGTGGCAGGTAGGTCCCGATCTTCTGTCAGTTCTCAGGGCACATTTTGGTGAAAAATTTTCTAGGTCCCAAATTTTAGTGTTAAGCATGAGCAGCACCACTAAAACCACTTCTAAGGGTCCATGTCCTGGGGGAACCACTTGGTTGGGTTAGTACTCATTCCAGCAGAGGCCTGGTGCAGGATTCACGGTCTCTAGAGCTTGTTATTTCCCTGTTGCTCACACAAGAGGCCAACCAACTAGCCCTTGTTCTCCTTCAAGTAGCAAGGCAGGCCATCAAGCAGCAGGGCAGTTCTCTGGTAGCAACAGGGCAGTCATCTGGAGATCCAGGCAGTTCTTCCGAAGTCTTCCACATGTCCAGTAGTGTACTGATGAGTGGCTATGCAGGTCCAATATTTATACCTGATGCCAGCCTGTGAAGTCAGGGATTCCCTACACTACCCCCACACCTGTCAGGTGTGGGGGTAGTGTAAAATGTCGAGTGACAAAATGTCAGGAGTGACAAAAGACTGGTGTCAGGTTCCTTTGTGTGTGCTGGAGGCTAGCCCTTCAAAGAGCAAGTGGGACAGGGCACAGCTCAGCCCTCCGCCATACTGACAGGATGGCCCATCCTGCCAACACATAGTCCCCTATGTGTCACTGTCTGGGAGGAATACACAAACCAACAGCAGAGACATTCACAGTCATGTGACCCAGGACACTGGCAGAAGACACAAATGGTTAGAAGAAAATGACAACTTTCTAAAAGTAACGTTTTCAGAACTGTTACTTAAAATCTGACTTTACCATTGAAGAGGATTTTAAATGACTATTCATTTCAGTGTAAACAGCACAACTTTATCTGTTCCAAATTCAAAGTTATTACTTATTAAATATAATAAGGTAACCTAGTGTTACTCAATGGGAGATATAGGCCTTACAACAGTGAAAAATGACTTTAAGGCTTGTTCACTGCCAGGACATGTAAGCCTTAAGTCAACATGTCCTATATTTCAAATTAAATGCACCCTGCCTATGGACATTTAGGGCCTAACTTATGGGTGGCTTACATGCATGAAAAAGGACGGTTTATGCCTGGTTAAAGCTTAATTTTGCCATGTCAAATCAGCCGCAAAAAACTGCACTTCAGCTGCAGTAGCAGGCCTCAGACATGTTTTTAAAAGGCTTCTTTCGAGCGTTAAACAATAAGTGCGGCTGGACCACTAGCAACATTAAATTTACAGGCCCTGGGTACACGTAGTACCATTTACTAGGGACTTAAAAGTAAATTAAATGTACCAATCATCATCATTTGTATCATGTTTATGGGAGAGAGCACAAGCACTTCACCACTGGTTAGCAGAGAAAAAGTCCTAATGCCAACAGGAGCGGGTTCAGCAACATAAGGCAAAAACCTGAGGGAGACCTTGCAAAAAGTGCAAGGTCCAACAGAAACAATAACTGTTAATTTTGAATAAATGATAAATGATGATCCCATGATACAGTCCATGACACATAGTTTGAACATACATGCATACAACAGTAATCAGAAAGTTAAATTATATTGTACTTCTTAACAAGAAACATATGTCAGAGAAAGAAAACATTATGATTTTTTTTTTTTTAAACAGATTTTATTGATTTTTCAGATGACATACTTAAACATCTCACAAATACTATGGGGATTGTGCATGATCCCCACCTTACATCTTAAAGCAGTTAAACATAGTAACCTCAGTATATCCAGCTGCGATTGCTCATCAGTCCCGCTAACGAGACAGGAAAATAGTGTTCATCATAGTCCCGGGCTGTTGTCTAATCCTTTGTCCTTTATTGCATTGCAACGCAACATATCATTTATGAAGCTCCCCGAGGTTCTTCTTCTCGAACAATGCCCCCAGTAGAGTTCCATCCCACCCCACCCCAAACTCCCACCCTCCCCACCCCCCAGGCATGCCGCTTTGTGATCAGATCGACTACGTGTGGCCTTTGGCCGACCCAATATTGCCAAGTATATGCCACTCCATCAAACATGGACCGCTGGTGAAGCAGTGTGGGGTGCGTGTGATATCAGTCAAGCCTATTATGTGGTCAACAGTCAGGGACGCTAGATGTGTCAAGTGATCAAACGCCCGTATTAGGGCCCTCTCTGTCATGGCTTTCATCTCCTTCGTCAGTCGGTTGCAGCAGGAGTTCCACTAATGCCACCCATGCCCTTGCTGCCTCCAACGTCGTTTCATTCCCGGTTCCTTGGGCCATTTGCAGTCTGAATGTCCCCTCGCAGTCTGCCCACTTCACAAATTCCCTCGTCCATCCTGGCACGCTAGGGCCATTTTTCGCCTTCCAATGGCTAATGACCTCTCTTTTAGCCAACACCAATCCCAAGTCTATGAACTTGCTAGTGACCTTAGTCCTGGCTGTGTGAGGGAACCAGTGTAGTAAGCAACATCCTGGGGTCAGCGCTACTTCTCTCTCCGTTGTGGTCGCCAACACTGCAGTTACCCCCTTCCAGAAATCTCCGAGGTGTGGGCAATCCCAAAGCATGTGTAAAAACCCTGCACCCTCCATGTTACACCTCAGGCAGGCAGCCGAGACACCGAAAAACTCGTTAATCTTACTCGGGGTGAGGTATGCCCTATTCAAAACATAGAAGTGAATCAGCTGGAATCGTGCATTTCTGGAACTCTTCCAGGCCCTTTCCACAAGTTCTCCCCACGGTTTTTCGTCTATAGCCTCACCCAAATCCCCCTCCCATTTGATGCGCAAGGCAGTATGGAGTCGGCGTATCTCCTGTGTGAGGCGCCTATATAGGCAAGTAACCACCTTGAAGGTTCCAGGAGCTATCACTATATATTGACAAACCATGGAAGTCTGGGGTTCTGCCATCCCCTCCTGCCAATGCTTTCGGATGGCTGCTGTCAGGGCGGCATGTAGAAGAAAATCTCCTCTTGGAAGGTCATATCACTCTAAAAGGTCATTAAAGGGGAGCAAAGTATTTTCCTCATATAAATCTCCTATTGTGGAGATTCCTATCTCTCCCCATGCCTGTAATCTGTGCCAATTCCCACCATGGGGTAATGCCTCGCACACAGCTAGCGGGATGTCCGGCGCATATGGGCATCGTATCTGCGCTCGTCTAAGTGACCTATTCCAGCACTTGCGCACCGTCTTCAGGTCAGAGGGGGTCGCACAAAAAAGAAAGAAAACATTATGATGATGTTGATTTATAGTGTTTGGTGTGAAGATAAAAAAATACATGGTATCATGAGAAAGTCATCTATGATTAATGGGAAAAAATGACATGGTGAAGGAGAGGTAGTATTTAGGATCAGGAGTGACTTGACTGTCCAGGTGTAGTCAAAGGTGATATTTGCCAGTTAGGTGGAAGGGTAGTCAGTATAGCCCGTAATCTATCTCTGTGTCTAAGCATAGAATCTGTTTTCTCTCTTCCTATCTTAAAGTCAACTCACTACCATATCTTCCTGATGCTTTGGAATTTGGTTGATAGCAAATGTATTTATGTTCATATAATCTGAAGAAATGTCACAAAATGGCTTACAATGACTCGTTTTGTTGATGTTGCTAAAATGATCTTGAATCCAAATTCATAAAGGGATTATGGTTAGGTTACAAGGGCAGATAATGAGGTTTGTTACAAAGTCACTTGAACAGTTCAACCAATGAATTTCTTTGAACATGTTATTTGATTTTGTATGTAAAGTTGGGTTTTCCCGTTATTTACATAGTAAACAATTATGACTGGTATGGAAACCAAACATTTTGGGAAAGTATTCCTTATGTTTGAACTCAGAGCAGCATAGGATGTCTCATAGAATTTAATGAGTCTAAAGCCTATTTGCTGGACAGTGTTATTGCATATTTAAAAGTTGAATTGTCTCTTCAAAGATATCAATGTTTTGTAGAGCCTTTTGGATGAAATTATGGCTTTCATTGAGCCTAATGGAGTATTTTTTTAATTCATTTTTAGGAGTGGACAGGCGAGATGTTCACTTTGTAGTCTTGATTTCTTATGCCATTGAATCCATTGCATGTGGGGCATATCCACATTGTTAAAGACATTTGAACAGTTACAATATATTTTTTTCAATAACATGATCCTTACTGCAGTTTCTCCTGGTACTTAGGATCTCACTTCCAGGATTAATTTTTATTAAAGTTTGTGAATAACAGCTGCAAGTGTGAAGAATGTAATTGCATGCTGATGCTATCAACTTTGTATTAATTTTAAATGCCAAGTCAAAGCGGCAGTAAACTGCAGACACATGCCCTACAGTGGCAGGCCTGAGACAGGTTTGAAAGACTACTTTTGGGCGTGGCACAATCAGTGCTGTAGGCCCACTAGTAGCATTTGAAGTACAGGCCATGAGTATATGGTATACCACTTTTCAAGGAACTTACAAGTAAATCAAATATGCCAAAATATAGCCAACTATACCATGTTTAGAGGAGAGAGCACATGCATTTTAGCACTGGTCAGCAGTTGTAACATGTTCAGAGTCCTAAAGCCAACAAAAAAGTCAGAAAAAGAAGGAGGAAGGCAAAAAGTTTGGGATGACCCTTCAGAGAAGGCCATTTTCCAATACACTTTCAATATTGGTAGAAGGTGAGAGTATTATGATATGGCAAAGTAATGGAAAGCCATCTTTGTGTAATTTTTGCAAAATGAATAATGTAGCTATTCTTGGATGATCCCAAGACAAATAGCTTTTTCTTCCACAATAAGTAGTCCTTTGTAATGTCTGAAGCCCAATTTGAGCAGCATTGTCAGCTGTATTTTAGAGGTAGGATTGTGTGTCAATTTGAGGTGAGAGGTGGTGTCAGAGGTTTGCCTCTCAGCCTCCTTAATAAAGTCATCAGGATGTAATATTACAACGTTGCTCACCTTGTCCTCTTTTTTAATACCATTTCTAAGTTTTGATTAAGAATATTGATGGCCTTTCTTTCAGAACTGATGAACTTTCTTTTTGATATATGTTTATCAAACTGAGATTTTAGGCCTGAGTTTACAGCTGTACAGAATAAGTTAACTGTGTATCCCGCGGGTAATATCGGTGTAAACATTGATTTGTGTTCAAATTTGCTGTCCATAGGGTAGTAAATCTTAATTCCTAATTCTGTGCTGCTGTTATGTCTGAAGATTGAGAGGTGTCTATTGTTAAAAGAGTTGAAATTAGATTAATGTTTGCAATGTCTCCTGACGTCAAAGTGCCATGATGTGTGATCATCTCATGAGGTAATAAGGTACCAAGTCTCTGCTCTTCATGACTATTGTGTTTGCTCAATATAAAGCAATAGGCACAGATGTCTAACAGAACAATAAGTGTGAAATTAAATGGGCTCTACTAACAGTTGTGGAAGGGCAGGACCTAAAATATGTTTCTCCTTGGTTTAGGATTAGGGTTAGGGTTAGGATTAGGTTGTAATCAGATACAGGGTATCCCATTTCTTATAAATCACACAACTAAAAGATTAGAGATTATTAGATGATTAGAGATTAGAGATGATTAGAGATTATATTGTTTCAGACTAAATTTATTATAGGATTTAACATCAGGGAATTAGCCAAAACTAAGATCCAAATTACAAGCAGAGTAACATTTGTATTAATTAGATACATGGTATCTGCAAACTAACTTTTTAGAACTATGGTACAGTCATAGAAGTGCGTACTAAGGGAAAGATTAATCCTACATCACAGATGATGGACCGTTCAACAGCACAATATGCAGTCCTACATTACTAAATGTAAGAAATTGGGTTACTGGTTAGGGGGTAAAACGCTACTGAAGCAGTAGCCACAATCTTTGGCAGATCCATAAGCAAATCCCAGATGTACTTGTGCTCAACACTCAGGTAACTTGACACAGAGCAGTCAGGCTTCACTTCGAGGTAATGTATAAAGTATTTATGCAGCACTTCAAAGAGTAATAAAGTAAAAACACAACACAAGAAAAATCCCACAACAAATTAGAAGGATAGAGTAAATTATAATAAATAAAACGAGACCAAAATGATAAAAATCCAATTAGAAGTACCAGAGATATGCAATTTAAAAAACATAAGTGCAAATAGCACCGAAAAAGCACAAAGCGCCAACTGTGGATATCTGGTCATGCTAGACCGTGACAATGTCACAAGGTCAGGCCGACTATGATGGAGGGTGGACTGGCTACAGAGACCCAGTTAGCTCTGTTGAAGAAAAGTACCTTAAATCCTGTTTGCGCAGAGATGCAGAGTCCAATGTTGAAGATGTGTCACGCAACAGAGGCAGTGTGAGGGTTGGACAAGGAGATGTTTCATGCAGTGCTATGCTATGTCCTTGCATAGAGATACGTTGTGCATCGGCATTTCCAACGGGCTGCATTATGCAAGGCAATCTCCTTGCATGGAGATGTGTTGCGCAGTGGCGGGTCCCATGGACTGTGAGTGTAAAGTCCTTGTATCGTGGAAGTCCGCACTGCAGAGGCGATACATCATGTCCGAGGGTGATGCGTTGTGCAACAAAAGCAATGCACCAGTTCTGCAGGAGATGCACCATGCCGCAGAGGAGATGCGTCAGTTCTGCTGAATCCACAGACGGGCTGGCAGTGCAGAGTATGTATCTTCAGCCCCACTTCCAAGGGTCCAGGACTGGGATGGCACCACTTGGGAGGGCAAGACTCACCGATGGCAAAGTCCAGGTGCAGGGTTTAAGTTTGCTGGAATGTCCCTGGAAATTTCCTGAAGCTTCTGATCAGGAGGCCAGCCAGCTAGCCTTTGGAGTCACTCTGGGGCCCTGGGTTTAGAGATGCAGGTTAAGTCCTTCTTATCTAGGCAAGAGGTCAGCTGGTCAGCTCAGCAGGGCAGCAGTTGTTCAGGGCAGCAGTTCAGCAGAGAATCAGTCCTATCAACAACACAGCAGTCCTTCCTGGCAGAGTCCACTGGTCCAGATGTTTACTCAAGAGTTGGGTCTAAGGGTCCTATATTTATATCTGGTGCCCACTTTGAAGTGGAAGAAGTTTTTAGAAGATCCCCCCAAAGTGTTAGGCATCCCCTACCCCCCTACCCTGTCCCCAGCTTGTCAGGGCTTACAATAGACTAGTGGCAAACCCTTTGTGAGAGTGCTCAGGCAGAGCCTTTGTGATGTGCATGTGTGGTAGGTGACAACTCCCCCCTCATTAACTCAGAGTGGCCCATCCTGCAACACCTATCTTCCCTTTGTCTCACTGTCTGTGAGCAATACACAAGAAACAACTGCCAACTACACCTAGTCACGTGACCCAGGAACAGGTTGCAGGCACCAAATAGTTAGGACAAGAAAATGGCAACTTTCTAAAAGTGCCATTTTCAGAATTGTGACTAAGAATCTGACTTTACCATTAAAGAGGACTCTAAATTACAATTCTTTAGACACCAAACCTGACCTGTCTACCTGCTCCCTATTGGAAGTAACAGTGTATTAAGTGAAATAAGGTAACTCCAATGTTATCCTATGAGAGAGGCAGGCTTGCACAAGTGAAAAATTAATTTAAGTGTTTTTGAATTCCAGGACATGTAAAACTCAAAAGTACATTTCCAACTTTTTAAATACACTGCACCCTGCCCTCTCGAATGTTCAAGGTTTTACACTAGAGGTGGCATATGTATTAACAAGCATTGGCATAGCCAATAGGTCTCACCTTTGGGACCTTATAAGTGTTTAGCCATGCAACAGTTGATGTTGTTGCACCAAGGATATTGTGCTGCATATCTAAATACTTATAAGGTCGCAAAAGCGAGACCTATTGGCTATGCCAATGCTTGTTTTAGCTTTATGTTGTCAGTAGCTTTCATAAATATGTTAACATACCAATACCGAGAGAGCTTAGTGCCTTGTGAAATGACATGAATTTAAAGGATGACGAGCACGCATATAACCTGTTACAGTGTCTAGCCAGGATTTCACGTTTTTGAGCAGCCAGCCATAGCTTGACATAATAAAAAAATAATTAACTAAGGTACGGTGCGGCCCCTTACAAATAAGCACAGGACTGGAGGGCGCACTGCAATGTGTCAGTGGCCAAGGTTTCACGCTGTGCCGCCTTCACACAGCATAGAAGCAGGCCTGGGGTGGGGCATTGGGGGTAGGCGTACACGTGACGTTGAGCAGGTATCACCATGCTGTGCAGGGCCTCCTTTAACATGCGAGACCCTCAAAAATGAAATGGCTCCTCATGTGACGTTCTAAGGCACGGCATGAACCAGGCAGCTAACTCACTCCATTTGATCTGATTGCACGGCGGCACGTTTCAAAGCCGAAGACTAACAGGACAATTCAGCGATAATCACCAAATGGGGGTGAACCGCCATTTAAAAATGTCTGGGCAGGGATTAAGTTTAAGTTAATGGTAGGGTTTCTCAGCGCTCTTCATGCATTTTCGAGTACTTGTATCAAACTGTGATGCTGCGCGTCTTCACGTAACCATGCTGCCCGCATTAATTCCTGAGCTATTTCTTTGTACTTGCAGATGTTCAGTGGATGCCACTTCAAACTCAAAAGGAGCGCAGTCTGGCTCCTGTATCTTCAAGTGGTTCAAGTTCATGCCTTCTCTTGGTGTTCACTACCAGGCTGCATCTGTTTGTGGCGATGCCATCCAGGCAGCCAGTACCCGGTTTATCTATTGGGTTCGAACGGTGAGGGTACGGGTGTTGAGGCATGGCCATACATTTTGTCGATCAGGTCTGGCCACATAGTTCTCAGCCCATAGAGTATACATTTATTGGCACAGAGAGCACAAGGAGGAAGCTCGGATGTGGGGGAGGGAGCGGTCAGGGCTGCATCTGAGTCCATCATCTGTTAAGGCTCACTGAATTATTTAAAAGAATGGGCTTGTTGTGTTCGCTTTTATCTCCCCATGACTCACTGCGAACCCGCAGGTCTGAAGTTGACACCTTCGGCTTAGAAGGGCTTTTACCGCACAGAGCACCTTTAGCGTTTTTAAACAGTAGTAATCTGTCCTTTGTTTTCCCGTGGCAATGACGACGAGCAGAAGCTCCCCGCCCAGATTCAACACTCAAAATCTGAAGCTACTGCTTCAAGGGAGTACAAGGAAAATACTGTAGGTTTAAAAATTTGTTACCTTTTCTGTTCTTTAAAACAAGACCGCACATCTCGGTAATTCTGGTTGTTTCATCTCCCTTATACATTTACAAACATCTCGGTGCTGGCGTAGTCTGAACAATTATTGCGGTAATGTTAGTGTTTCCACACAACGAATTTCCTGATTTTGCAGAGAAACAAGTCGAAGCCTTCTGGGCTGGTGCGCAGCCGGGAATTCAATACTCGGGCAAGAGGAGAGCGCGCTGACATGTTAACCCACACCCTGTAGATGGTAACCTGCCTGCGGGCCTTGCTGGGGCTGGGAGATAATGTTTCTCCCCTGTCAGCCTATGCGACTGTGCGCGTGACAGGAAGAGCTCTGACGTAATGCCCCCACCTAGTGGTGATCACTGTCATTAAAAACAAGCCCGCGAGTGGTGCGCTTGCGCGCTGAAAGGAATTTAAGGAATGCAGCTGCCACCGTTGCCGCCGCTGCTCGCTCCCGTAAGCAAAAGGATGTGGGAGTGAGCATTTGTAAAAGAGGTGGGACATGCACCTGCCTTCAGCCATTTGCAGCTCATTTTAAATTGACATAGCCAACAGCCAAACAAATGCGTGGGGGGAGTTAGACCCACACACAAAAGTTTAGAGTGATTACATGAAGCCTCCCAAAGAGCAGCGCATGCAGGCTGCTCTAGGCTCGACCTAAAAATGAAGGTTTGGTCCTGGCAATAGGTTTATTTTGCCCGGTCAAAATGACAGTTTAAAACTGCACACACTGGCTGAGATGACAGGCCTGGGTCATGTTTAAAGGACTACGGAATTGAGTCACAAAAGCTGTGCTGCAGACCCATGAGTAGCATTTAATTTACAGGCCCTGAGTCTAGGTACATGTAATACCACTTTACTACGGACTTACAAGTAAATTATATGTTCCAAATGGGTGTCAGACAATTTGACCATGTTTTAAGGAGACAGAACAAACCCTTTTGCACTGGTTAGCATTGGAACAGAGTCCTAAAAGCCAACACAAAATAGTTCAGAATACAGTAGGGTGAAGGTGAAAAGTTTGGGGATGACCCTCTAGAAACAGCCAAGTCCAACACTAATGCTGCTTATAAGGAGTGAGTTATTATAATTTTTCCATTCCAAAGTGACAGTCTAGTACCTTGACCACATTAGGACTGGGTCACAGTAGTGAGACCTACATTGACAATACAAAAATATGTACTTATATATAGCAGTTGGACTTGAGGTTGGCTGGTGAAATCCCTGTTCCATCAAAAAAGGGGGCTGCATCCGAGGTCCAAAATGAAAAAGAAGAAAACATGGAGACTATATGGCCATCTATAAGAGACTTGGGTCAATATGCTTGATTTGATCCAGTTGATGAAAGCAGGCTTGATGTTATTGAGGATAATAGTCCATCGTTCTATGGTTGGTTCATATTTAAATTGCTCTGCTCTTTGGAAAGCTGTGCATAGGCAAAAGCATTATCACTCACACGCACAATATTAGTGCTCAACTGTTTAGTATGATGTGTGAGTAAACTGCCCTCAAGGGATAGAGTGCGGGTTTTTCAGGGTATGTTTCCCTGTGAAGTTTGAAAAAACACACAAGCTCAATAGTTTGTGGGTATTTTAAAACTTTTCTCTCACCCACTCTGACCCTGGAGGTGGTTGTATGTTTACTCCTGTCAAGGGCAGGAGTGAATCTCTTTCTATGATGGGGAGAGGAGCTAAGCAGCCCAAAATTGACGAGGGGGAGAAGAGTGGGTTTCTTCATGATAAGGCAAATATTAAAGTACAGTTAAAGCACAGTTGTATACTCACCAAATTCCTCATCATATGGGCAAAGATTTCTCAGGAACATGACCAGTGAAATTGGAGCAGTGCCGCACCTTTCTTGTGTTTCACAGAACTAGCCCTTGGGGAAATGCTAGTCCCCAGGGGGGGAGCCCCCAATCATGCCCCCTTCCCATGGAATTTAAGAAAATATCAATGCACTGATCCCCGGGACCTGTTGCACCCTGCGGGTAAGTTTTAGAGATCGGGCAGAGCATCATGCACTTGATCATTCGGGTCAAAGGTCAAGATCTTTGAAAATGAATATTTCCTACCCCAGTGGGCCAATTTTCTTTACATTTGTCTCATTCTGCTCCTAGTGGCCACACCTAGTCACCAGGAACATTTTCGTCAGGCCTCTAAAGAGGCACACATTGCAGAGGTCTGGGTTTACTGGCTCTCTTCACCAGCCTTCTCCTTTGCCTGGCCCCTGGTGCTCATCTCCTACTGGTGGGAACATTTTGTTTAAACCCTCTGCTACCAGCCAGCAGAACACCCTCCTGTCCACACTCTGCAGGCCCCAGAGCCTCCTTTCTGTCTTGAAAGGCACTCAAGGGTAGCATTGGTTTCAGGTCCTCCGTCAAATGTTCATTAGGGGGCATAAATGGGAAGCATCAGTATCCCTGGAGAGACCCATCCTAGTCCGGGGGACCAGCTGGTGACAGAGTCCTTAGTACTGCTTGGTAGAGCATCAGGTGGTGTCTATTTCCAGCTGGTTATCCTCTCACTGTTGTTACCTCCCAGGTCCCAAGGTCTTCTCAGCTGTCTCTAACTTTGTGCAGGGGTTAAGTCAGGGAGAAAGTTTCTGGATGCCAGGCACTCCTCGCCAATTCTAGGATGCCACATCATACCCCCATCCCAGTCCCAACCCTCCTGCACAGCATTCTGGAGCAATTCAACAGGGCACCATCATGTTTTCTCTGAAAAGAGGTCCTCTGAGGGTCTCAGCTCAACCCATAGCTGACATTACTGCCACATCCCTAGCCACCAAAACTTCAAAGGCGAGCCCCTTCTGCTTTGGCTCCAGAGGTCAGGAATCCCTCTTTTGATACATTAGGCCTAGACTGTCCCATCTGAAGTGCAGTGTCACAAGCTAATTATCAGATGCAGATTTTCTTCTCCACCCCTTCCCTCCCAGTAACTGAGCCAACCACTAATAATTGCTCCTTTTTGTAAGGAGGCCTTTGTTCCCTCTGATGAGGAGCAGAGTATTCAATTCGGCCCAATAGGGGTGAAAAAGGCCAACATCTGATTATGAGCTTAGCCAGAGAAATATAACAATTCTTGTGGATCCATAAGATGGTGATTTGGTGTATTGGGAACAGCAAAATCAAAGTCTCTGTGCAGATTTTACCCTAGTTTGACATCTTGCTGGACTATGTGGGCTTAAATGGAATGAAAGTGCACTTTAAAGCAGATTTCACCTATATGTATAATTCAGTGAAAGCACTACAGATTTTCCAGTAAACCCTACTGATCAATCCATGAATGCCCACTAATTATATAAGGCCTACCCCAGGTCAGAAAAAATGCTTGCATAGTCCCTTCTACACCAGGCTACCTGTGCACAATTACATCGGTAATCTCACACATGCAGGCCACACACGCGTTGCAGTCAAACGGCCTTTACAAAGTGGGCTGAGCCACGCATGCCGCTTCCCTGCAGGTGTGATCACGCGTGCCTGAACCACTCATCTGCCTTAACCGTGCATATGTGTGGCTAAGGCAGATATTGGTCTAGTGTTCAGATGGGCGGGGAGAAGCGTCGGAACAGGAAGCTCCAGATGCGGATAGGTAAGTGGGGCTGGGGCCAGGTTTGGGGCGTTGTTTTTGGGGAGCGGTCAGTGTTAGGTCGGGGTGAGAAATTGGGGTATTTTTTGAAAGGGGACAGGGTTTTAGGGCTCAGGGTGTGGGGAGGGGAACTTTTAAAGGCTGGATTTGGGGGTTTAATGGGTGGCAGGGTGTTAGGCCTAGGGGCAGTGGAAGGGGTTGGGGACAGCACAGGGGTATGTTTTAGAACTCAGGGAAGGGGCGAGCTGGAGTTGGGGTAGTCTGTGGTAGAGGGAACGGTTTTAGGCCTCAGGGAAGGGGGAGGGTAAGGGGTAGTTTTAGGAGCAGGGTAGGTTTTAGGGGACAGGACGGGGGAGGTAAAGATAGTTGTTTAAATGGGGGCAGGGTTTTAGTCCTCAGGGCAGTGGAAGGGGTTGGGGTAGTGTTAGAAATGGGGGTCTCTAGTTGGCAGAGGTAGGTACCTTTGTCCAAATAGAGACTCTTGCTTTAGTCAGGGTAAGGGTGATGCACTTCTAAAATACCTCCTGCTCACCCCCTTGGTAGCTTGGCACGAGCAGACAGGCTTATCTCAGAGGCAGTGTGTAAAGCATTTGTAAACACATACAGTAATACAGTGAAAACACTACAAATGGACACACACCAGTTTAGAAAAATAATAAATCTTTATCTAAACCAACAAGACCAAATACAAAAAAAATCCAACATACAATACTGTTGAAAAATAGTACTGGTACCAAATAACCTTTCGATTGCAGGAAAATCAATAAAACACAGTTCCTCCGACTCTGTAGCTCCTCCTGGGGCTACCGCGATACTGAATACGACAGAGTCTAACAATTCCAATCGACCGCGTCGATACGGGCAGCGAGAGCGTCAACAGACTCGGACACAGTACCGTTCTCGTTGCGACCAACACGAGCAAACATCGCAGTCGCGTTGTGAAACGGAGCGTTGCGGCGGACGATGTCCTCACGATTCAGTGCAGGCGGCGGCTCGTTGAAGGAGTCGGTGAGACCAGGGCTTGCATTGAAGGGTGAGACGATGCTCGCTGCGGTGCTGGCAGGTCACGGTGTGGCGACAGAGCCGGTCGATGTTCGGGTCGGGCAGCAACGGAGTCGGTGATGTCCTTGCAGCGTGTAGCAACGCGTTCCGGAGTGCGGTGCCCAAAGGATGCAGTGTGAGCAGCGGCTCGTTGTCAGAGTCGGTGAGACCAGGGTTGCGTTGCGAAGCGAGGCGTTGCTCTCAGTGGTGCATTCAGGACACGGAATCCTTTGACGGACTCGATGACAGAGTAGGTTACCCTTTTCTTCTGCGGAGACGATCAGAGACGGTGACCACAGACACAGAGAGGTCTTTGCTGTTCCTGAGACCTCTAGAACAGGGAGCAAGCTCAGTCCCATCCCTTGGAGATCTTTTCTTCAAGCAGGGGACAAAGCAAGCATCAAAGTCCTTTTCTCCTGTCCTTGGCAGCAAGTAGCCACTGCAGGCCAACCACAGACAGCAAACAGCACAGGGGCAGTATTCCTCCTCAGCTTCTCCGGCTCTTCTCCTTGGCAAAGGTTACTCTTGATTTCCCAGAAGCGATCTAAAGTTCAAGGGTCTGGGCCCCACTTTTTATAGCACACAATCCTTTGTTCTCTGGTGGCAGAGAAGCCCTGTGGCCAGTTCAAACCAGTTATGTCCTCTCTGGTGCAGCTTCCTGGCAGGAGGTGGAGACAGCATTGTGGAAGACAGACCATCCCCATTCAGGTGTAAAGGAAATCTTCTCCCGCTACTCTAAATGCAGCCCAGGTCCATTGAGCCTGGCCCTGACCCATGAGACTCTCTGGAGCCATGGCACCTCCCCAGCCCCTGACACTCCCTGACAGGCAATCCACATCCTAGCAGAGACCCACTGGATGGCTAGGCAAGAAAATACCTACTTTCTAAAAGTGGTACTTTCAAACACAGAATGTAAAGATCAACCTCACTAAAAGATGCATTTTAACATTCTGAGTCCAGGCATTCTAAACTTCATTTTTCTACCTGGTTCCCAGGGGTAGTTATGCTTATAAGTTGATATAGGCAAACTCCCCATTCTACCCTATGGGAACATGTAGCCTTGCTATAGTGAAAAACGAACTTGGCAGTATTTCACTATCAGGACATGCCACGTACACCAAGGCATATTCATACCTCTCACATACACTGCACCCTGCCCACAGGGGTACATTGGGCCTACCTTAGGGGTGGCCGACGTAAGAAAAGGGAAGGTTAGGGCCTGGCAAGTGGGTGCACTTGCCAAGTCGACATGGCAGTACCAGACTGCCCATAGGCTCTGCAATGGCAGGCCCGAGTTACATTTACAGGCTGCTTATGTGGGTGGCACAACCAGTGCTGCAAGCCCACTAGCAGCATTTGATTTACCTGCCCTGGGCACACACAGTGCACTGTACTAGGGACTGACTAGTAAATCAAATATGCCAATCATGGAAACACCAATTCATAACAACACTTTACAGGGAGAGATTATGCACTTTAGCACTGATCAGCAGTGGTAAAGTGCCCAGAGTCATAAGACCACAACAACAGGTCTGAAAAAATACAGGAGAAAGGCAAAAAGTCCTGGGATGACCCTGCAAAAAGGGCCAAGTCCAACAGGTAGTTTAAAGGACTGCGCGGGGTAGGTTTTAGGACTGGGGGCTGGGTTAGTTTACGGTAGGGGCAGGGTTTTAGGCCTCAGAGTGGGGGAGGGGAAGGGGTAGTTATGAGGGTGGGGTAGATTTTAGGCCTCAGGGTGAGGGGAGGTAGGGGGATAGGATTTTAGGGCTTAGGGAAGAGAGGAGGGGTCGGGGTAGTGGTAATTTTTCCAATGCATATCCTTTTAAAAATCATGCCTTTACCACAAAATTGCGTGGTAAAGGCATGCGCGGTAAAGGAATGCGTGGTATAGAGACATTCATGGTTAGGTCCACGTAGTAGAGACATGCATGGTTTAGCCATGCGTGCCTCTTTCTTACAACCATGCCACAGTGGCCTAATCTTAAAAGGTAGACACTGGCAGAAAACATGCTCGATCCAATACTCATGAATGAACAGTGAATGAAACTGAGGTATTGAGCCTCACAAGTGTAAAGATCCAAAAACTGGGTAGTCATAGCGAAAAATCTTGGGGGGCAAAATGGGCAGAACCCATGTGCTGTAGACTGTACCTCATTTCAGTACAAATTTGTCTGGAACAATTTAAACAGTCATTACTTATGAATATACAAGCTTGTGTAGCTATCTAGTATCCGCTCTCTATTCAGAAATGTGCTCTTGACTGCTGGTTTGTACACAAAGCTTATTTTCTGTCCAGTGCTAATTGGTTAAGGATCAAGAATTTGAGCTGTCTGGAATCTGAGTGGCTCCCTTATTTTCTATCACCTTTCAAACACATTTTAATATATTGATGATAGAATTATCATTGCAGTGTAAATCATGTATAGAAATCAAGCATCATGTATTCTCATTGTGTTCACCCTTTAAGACTGTGTATAATCAAAGTCTGCTTATTTAAGCAGCTGGGTGCTTATGAAATCCTCATGAAGTCTGTGGCCTTTTCATGTCATTGTCTCCTGATGTCTTGCTCTTTTGATTACCCTGCTTGAAAATATATCGGTGAAATGAAGTCCAAACAATGAGCCCTTAGTCTTCACATCAGCTCAATCCCAGCAAGATAATTTACTCCTGCTAGCCTAATGAATTCCCAGATGCCAGATGGAACATTAATCATCGTCAGTGTCATCATTAGCTTATCATAATTGGGTTTCTTCGGGCTCAATTACAAACGCAGAGTAAAGCTTGCAGAATTATTCTTTCTAAAACATGTTTACAGCAGAACAATCAAAGTTACTGGTCGAAAGTAGTTTGCTATCTATGTTCGAGGCCATCTTTTTCTGTATGATTCTGGAATTATTTTTCGCATTGGGCTATGCCTTATCCGTTTTTGCAGAATGGTGACCCTCAGCATTATATGCCTTAATTCAGGAACCTCATTAGCAAATTGATCCTTTTATTAATAATTGTGTTTCATGATAACATTAAAATTGAAGGTATGTCCCCAGAATGTCGAGCCCTCAATATCGGAGGGAAAGAAGGTCGAGGACAAAATATTGAAAATTATTGGAAATAAATACCAAAAGTAATTTAAATCTGTATTTCTATAACTAAATCCGCATCTATTTATCAATGCAGGCCATATATCTTCAAGGTATATAGATGTGGATTTAGGAACAGTAAATCTATACTTCGCTATGCACACTTACCTTTTGACATTCTGTCCTCTATATTCTTATACCGCAATATTGTTGGTGTCATATTAAGTAGTACAATCAAGTGGACTTTATACAATTCTATCTTTCTAAATTGATAATCCATCATATCTTCATCATTAATATCATAGACCTTTCTCTAACCCCTTCGCTTACATGTCCTAATCTTGAAATATATATATATATTTCTTTCTTGGGCATAATACCTATCCCATTTATTAGGGCAGTTGTATCCTTATGATCAGGGCAAATGTTCTATCAAAATAACATGAACAATACTCTTTAGTGATTTGTTGGCCAAGTAACATACGGGTTATCTTTTATTTGCAACCATAAAAACTGATCTTAAAAAATGGCAAATGCTGATTCTGTAAGCATAAGGGGACTTTGCTGAACACCTTGCATCCCCTAAAGTGAACACCAGCAGCTTTATAGTTTGAAGTAAACGTAATTGAAAATCTTTATTTAAATACAAATAGTTTCTAGTGAACAGCATCATAACAGTTGAATATAATAGGTCGTCGTTTGATTTTTACATCACAATAATTTGTGGACAACATATCAGCTCTATTTAAAGGAAATGTTAGGTCCAATTATACTAACTGTGTGTTACCCTTTTTACTTAGCGCATTGTCAATATTTTTATATCTCTACTAAGATTGTGGGAATTCCAGTACTGGTACGTATATCTGACTTTCGAATTTTTTATGTGTTTTTCTCTTAGATAAGGGCCCTTCACCCTTTGGCACATTGTGCATTTATCGTCAGGACAAAAGCTAGGGTACCTATATCTGCCGCAAACTCGGCAGTCCCACCGCCATATTAAGAGGTGGGCGGATTGCTATTGCAAAGACCGCAGCTGAACCGCTGACACCGCCAACACATTACAGACCGCCGGGGGTCATGGTTAGGAAAAAGCACCTGCCATAGGGCGGTAAAGAGGAATTTAATCCATGTCTGTATTAGGAGTTAGCTTTCCGACGGGCAGACCACGGCAGTAGGACTGCCAGCTTCAAGTTGGCAGAAATAAAGGATTTGGGGGGTGTGCTCACCCCTTTCCTTTGCTTCCCATCAGAGTTCGATGTGGATCCCTTTCTTCAGGTACCCCCTTCACTGCAGCATCTTCACCCTGAGGTTTATGACCCTGTTTGCAGCGATATACAGGTGAGTTCATTTGATGCCATATACCCATTGCCTGGACTGCCTACATATGGGCCAGACTACGGCAATGGTTAGATGGTATTTTTCCACATGTATCATGCATATCTGTGCATTCAACACATATGAAGTCGAAATCATCACACAGGCATTGATACATATGGAAAACTAATCACCACCACTGCAAGATCTCTGCAACCACACCGCTGGCACCGTGGAAAAACTCATAATACGGCGGTCTACAGACTACCAGTGCTGTGGTCTACTGGAATCCGCAGACGCGGCGTTCGGGGGGTCAGACCGCCAAACTTGTAATCAGGCCTTAAGTCTCAGATTTACTACAATTTTAAATATGGGTTGCATCACTCTTGTGGCGCAGCTCCAAAGCAAAATAATTTTTGGCATTCACTAAGCCACCAAAGCCACTTTGCATGGCTTTGCATGGGCCAGTAAAAGCAAAGTAACACAATGCAGTGTATAGCGAACCTTATGTTACTTTGGGTTGGGTAGGAGTCACACGGGGAACATGGAGTTCCCATGCACTCACTCATGTATTCTGATGCAAACTCAGATTTACGAAGACTTGCAAACATGGGTGTGCTCCAAAATGGTGTGTCTACCCAACAGAGGTGCAATGAGGAGAAATATATTTATTTCTCTTTGTTACCTCCTCTTTCAATGTGTGCTGCATTCCAGATTCTACATAGAAAGAGGAAATGCCTCTAAGGATTGTTTTTGTGCAGGAAGGTACCACTTCCTGCACAAAACAATCCTGGCCATAACAAAGGTACCCCTGCACTATGTTGCAAAGAGAGAACAGAAATGATTTGCATCTTTGTAAATATGGAGCATTTCTGCTCTCTCCCTTTCACACAACGCAGCTCAGCAAGTTCCCGTGGTGCGCCACATTGTGTGAAATAATGATAAATATGCCCCAAAATGTCCAACTCCAGTCCAGTGGAATATAACCACTTTATATATAAATTGGAGTAAATTGCTTATAAACTGGAGAACCTAAATTGTTTTTTATAGGTACAATTATCCAGACATGGAAGACAAAACACCAGTTTAAATCACTAAGGCCAGACTACACAAATAAAACTGGCTTTGGCCAAAGATGCATTTGCATGGGAAATTTCAGTACTGGTATAATGCAATTTGCACAAACATTTAAAGTGACACATAAGTACTGTTTTGTGCTAATCAATCAAATACAAATAGTATTTTGCATTAGTCAGTTTGTACAAGTTGTTGTACAGAACTTATCTGTTCTGTTTTTGCCCAACACAGGTGCATTTCATGCCTGATAGTCCTGCTATTTAATACAATATAATGGTGGGAAGTAGCTCTTGGCCAGGGTGGAAAGAATGCTTCACTACGGACCTTTAAATTACTCACACCTAGGGACTGATTCACAAAGGGACTCAGTGTAGAGTTTCTGCACTCTAGCCGAATCTCCATGTGGCGCACTGCAGAGAGTGCGCCGTTGGAAAATTCTGGCCTGAGTGCAGAGATTCCGTCACAAGTGTGGAGACTCCGCCCCCGACTGCAGATGCTTGGCATTTGTAACTTTACGAGTCGTAAGTTCCTTTGTGAATTGGGCACCTAATGTTCAGCACAACAGTGTCATTTAACAGAGTAAATCCATTTTTGCCAGCATTACTTTTCATGTTGTTGAATTTGAGCTCTTTTACTTCAGGCGAAGAGGCATCTGTGTCAGCTGCAACGCTGTCACTTTCTGTTATCATCAAGTCATGATTAAACTTGACTTTTTAATTTTTTTTAAACTGGCTAATTTGCTGATTTAATTGAAATTAAAAAATGACGCTAATATGAAATCTAGGTTTGTTGTTGCAGCGTATTAAAAGTTGCTTTGAGTAGAATGGTGTGCCAATATAATTATGTGTGGTAATTTAATTAAATGGAAAAACATCATTAATATTCTATTTATCTATCCATCCATGATGCTTCTAATATATGATTTATAAACGGTGCAAATATGCTGATTTTAATTTAATAATCTCTAATAATTCCAGAGACTGCTAACGTAAAACACAGGCATTCTTAAATAAATGGAAAGGACGTAGAGCTAAAAAGAGTGACTATGGAAAACATGATCTCCAGGTGTTTTGTTTCTTCTTCTTAAAAATTAGTACACGCCGTACGTCTTTACTTGATTCGTAGGTGTTTATATTGCATCATGGGAAATACCGGCAGATCCTAAAATTGAGGCATCCGTCTAGGTCCACCTGGATCATTTTGTATTTTCTGGTTAATTTCGTAAAATTGATTTCAAAAGTGAAATTAAACTTTAATGACTTTTTAAGTTTCAAAAGATGAGTTTATTGAGAATAGAGAGAAATACAAAACATCAATGTATCACAAATTATATTATCAGAAAATATAATGAGAAGAATATCAATAATATTATAAGGACTGAACTTAACACATAGAATCATATTAATGGCTGCAATAAAAAAAAAAGAGGTCTTGAACTATATTAAACGTAAAACTGAAACAAGTATGGCTATATAAAACATCAAATAATAATAAAACACATTATAACAAAAGTCAAGGAGGCTTAACAACTTCTTGCATATACGGAGCAGGAGCAAAAGATTTTTTAGCACTATCTTCTAAAAATTGTGTGATGGGGGACCATAGTTGTAGTCTTTGTTTGGCAAGAGACATAGGAAATACAAAAGTTGTATCTAGTCTATGATTGTGACAGACAGAATAACAGCAAGCCAAGTAGGAGAGTTTGGAAGCGTCCTTCCAATTTTTAGTTATCTGCTGGAAAGCCGCTGCTAACAGTAAGTCAATAATTGGTAGTTGTGTTTTCTTTATATTCCAACCAGTAGCAAGGCTACCTAGAAAAATATTACTAGGCGTCAAAGGAACTCTGGCATGAAAGATTGATCTAATTTGTGTCCAGACTTGATTCCAGAAATGTAATACCTGTGGGCACGTGAATAATAAGTGCTTTAAATCAGCTTGCTTAGATGAGCAAGACCAACATGTGTCGGGAACATCGGCGTGCATTTTATGTAAGGAGGTCAGTGATAAAAGGACTCTATTATAAATGAAGAAAAGGGTTTGGGTGGCATTTGCTGCTCTGGATGATTTCCTAATTTTCACCCAGATCTTGTCCCATAAGGGAATAGGCCAATGAGCATCCAGGTCGGCTTCCCAAGAGAGTTCTGTGCTTGTTTTGTTTCTTTCAATGGGGGAAAGTGATAAACGAAGGTAAAAAGTAGAGACCTTGGATGAGTTACTGAAGTAAATTGGGCCATGTAGGATCTGGTAATGGAGATGGATGAGATAGGGCCTTGAAATAAGAGTAAGATTCTAATATAGCAGAGCGTAGGGTTAAAAATGTATTCAAAGCATAGGAAGGTAACTGAAAGAGGGAACGTATATTTGGAAATGTAAGGAAGGTATCTTTATCAAACAATTGGTGTACCCATATGATACCTTTGTCTCTCCAAGTTTTCCAGTAAATGGGTTTATTTTTAATACGTATGAATCTATTGTTCCAAATAGAGGAGGTGAGGAATGAATCAATATCATAAGGGGTAAAGGATAAAAGAGAATTCAAAACCTTACATGAGTGATTGATAATAGGTGTACAAAGCTTCTGTGGTTTGCGTGTAAAAGACAAATATTCCTGAATTGAAAAAGGAGAAAGTAAGGATCTCTCCAAATCAACCCATAGTGGGGAGTCAAGAGTCGTGTCATGTAACCATCTGGATAGATGTCTTAGTAAAAAGGCTTTGTGATACCTGGGAAAGTTTGGGAAATTGACGCCTCCTTCTGATTTTGGCCTTGATAGTTTTAATAAAGACATTCTGGGTTTTTTATTGAACCACAAAAAGGATGCGAGTATCGAATTGATTTTATGAAATAATCTTATAGGTATGGGTAGGGGAATATTAGAAATGATATAAAGGACAATAGGAGTCAACATCATTTTAATTGTATCAATGCGACCCCACCAAGAAAGATGTAAGGGATGCCATTTGGTTGTGAGAGTATTCGATTTTTCTATACATTTGTCAAAATTTAAAGAAATTGATGCTTTGTTAGACGGGGTGAACCACAGACCAAGATATTTAATCTGTTTTGAATTCCCAGTGAAGTTGGAGATCGAAAAGTCTTCTTTAAAAGTATATTTATTTAGGGGTAAAATTTCACACTTTTCATTGTTTAATTTATAGCCAGAGACCCCTGCGAAGGATTTAACTTCCTCTAAAAAAGCCGGGAGAGTGAGGAGAGGTTGAGAGAAAAACAAAAGGATATCATCCGCATAGGCAGCCAATTTAATTTGTAGGGAATTTGAGACAAAGCCTGTGATGGATTGATTTTGTCTTATTTTGGAAAGGAAGGGTTCTAAAGCTAGGTTAAAAAGAAAGGGAGATAGATGACATCCCTGCCTTACTACTCTATGCAGAGTAAAATAGGAGGAAGTGAGACCGTTAGCAAAGATAGCCGCTTTAGGGTTTGAGCAGAGTAAGGAAATCAAAGATATTATCTTTGGGCCAAAGCCAAACCAGGACAGCGTGCTGAAAATGAAAGGCCAGTAAACTCTATCAAAAGCTTTCTCTGCATCTAGGGTGATGGCAGCAAGAGGCTCCGTGTAATTTGATGACTTAGAAATTATATAAAAAAATAAACGAGTGTTATCAGTAATAGATCGCCCCTTGACAAAGCCTGATTGTTCCTTGCCCAGTAATGTAGGAAGGAGCGATTCAATTCTAAGGGCTAAGGCTTTAGAGAAAATTTTATAATCTATATTTACTAGGGAAATGGGTCTGTAGTTCTTACAATAACGTAAATCTTCTCCTTCTTTTGGGATAAGACAAATCATGGCTTCCAAAAAGGTTCCTGAGGAGCTTCCTAAATCAGTAAAAGAAGAAATGAGAGTGAGCAGCTTTGGGAGAATTATTTGAGCGAAATGTACATAAAATTCAACAGTAAAACCGTCTGGACCTGGAGCATTATCCTTCTTGAGAGACCTAAGCGCCGTGAGCAGTTCTGTCTGTGAGATATCAATTTCCAGAAGTTCCATATTCGGTAAGGGGTTTATTTGTTTGTGAATGGAAGAAAGATAAAGAGATATATCCTCCTCTGTGGGTACATTCTCTGGTGCATATAAGCGTTCGTAGAACTGAACAAATTCTTGTAGGATATCTGAGTCTTTGTGTTTAGAATTGTTACTGTCATCTATTATAGATTCAATATGTAGTTTGTTCTGTTTGGACTTTAGGTAATTAGCTAATAATTTACCTGATTTGTTTTGTCCTCCATAGAATTTCGCACTTGTTTTTAATAGAAATAGAGAGGCGCTATCTGTTGTGTCTTTGTTGTATTTAAACTTAGTATTTATAAGATCTGCGAGACATTCTTTTGATTTAGAAGTGTAGTAAGAATGTTCCAATCTTTTTATCTTGGATAGAAGTTCAGCGTTCACTAGGGGAGAAATGTTCCTTTTCCTAGATACGTAACTGATAATAAAATCTCGTGCAGAGGTCTTGAAGGCATCCCAGATTATATGAAAAGGTAAAGTGTCTGTGTTATTAAATTGAAAGTACTCTTGAAAAAAGGATACAAAGGAAGCAGTAAAATTAGAATCTAAAAGCAAGGAGTTATTAAAGCGCCATCTCCTGGGCTGATCAGTATGGGGTAAAATGTCTAGCTGAATAGAAACAGGGGCATGATCAGAAATAAGAATAGGGCCTATGTCTGCTGAGAGTAGGGATTGGGACATACTGTGTGAAGTGAAAATATAATCAATTCTTGACTGGGTGTGATGGGGTGCAGAGTAGAAAGTATATTCCAGCGTAGCCGGATTACAAAATCTCCAAGCATCAGTCAGGTGTAAATGCTTTACTGACTGGTAAAAAACTTTGTGTGAGCTTTGGTTGGTATGAAGGATGCTTTAGATTTCCTGTCTAGGAAGGGATCCATTACTAGATTACAGTCGCCGGCTAGAATTAAATTGGTGGCAGGAGATTGTGCAATTAAACGGTAAATTTGGGTCCAAAAGGGGCATCTGCATAAGTGGGGCGTACACATTAAATAAAGAGATTGGGACATCCCCAATCAGTAAATTAGTAAATAACCATCTACCCTCGTCGTCTGTATCCTGTGAAAGAAGTTGAGCATGCAATGATTTATGACACAAAGTTATAACACCGTTTCATTTTGCCATCACCCGGTGAGAAGAAAACATCTCCAACCCAACTTTTCTTAAGCTTTAAGGATTCAGTATCTGTGAGATGTGTTTCTTGCAATAAAACGATATGAGCATCAATTTTGGATAAGTATGATAATACTCTCTGCCTCTTAATAGGGGAATTCAAGCTTTTAACATTCCATGTGATAACTTTTAAAAACATAGAATATCAATAAAAAGAGCATAATACAATAAAACAGCCATAATGCAAGCAAAGTTCAGAGAAATATATGATACCAGTGAACAGGTAGATACAATAAAACTCAATAGAATAAGAAGAAGGGAGAAGGAAAAAAGAAAGAAGTCTCGTAGGAAAACAAGAGTATTGCAGTTAGAGGGAGTAGATAAAGGCAAAGAAGAAGAAATAGAGCTACGAGCATATACAAAGAAAAGCATTACAAGGGGGAGGAATAACATACCTACAAGAACTTTTAGACAAATGAAAGGTGGGGGAGGATGAGGCCACATGGAAGGATGGCACGTCCAGACTCCATGAGGGAAGACGTGGAGGGTTGCAGAACAAACAACAGGTACAACAGATGGATCACATGACAGAAAGGCAAAACCTGTAAGGAGAGAAAAAAAGGTTAACGTCAAACAACACATCTTAATATGAACAACAATATCAGCAATAGCTAAACATGAAGGCCTTATTAAATTAGTGCACAAATTTTAAACCTGAAAAGCAACAGAGCAAACTACTTAATGCGCGAAGAAGAAGTGTTCATAGTCTCTGCGTCACAAGAGTTGAGAAAACATTTCAGCCTTATAGGGTCTTCGTAAGTAGTGGTGTTGTTGTTGTAGGTCACTTTAAAAAGACATGGGTGGAAAAGGCCAAAGCGGGCACCAATAGAACGAAGGCGTGGTCTTAGAGCAAGGAATTATTTGCGTCTGTCTGCAGTAGACTTTGCATAGTCCTGTGAAAAAAATAATGAGTTCCCTGACCATGAAATGCGTTTGATGGATCTAGCAGCCGCCAGGACCCTGACCAAATCTGTGTATTCTAAAAAGTACAAGATAACTCCTCTTGGTTTTCTCATATTGGAGGAATAAGTAGCAGATGGAGGGCCCAGTCTGTGGGCACGTTGAATGTTGAGAGGAGTACCTTCTGGTACGGCGGCCCCCCTCCCTTAAAAAAAATAATTAAAGAATTGGGCATGCCCCGGGGGATGGGGTCCCCAGGGCGAATATAAATTAATAGAAGTGGACGTTTTTTTTTTCGACAAAGTTTGGGGTTGCGACCCTAGCACGGTGCTCAGCGCGGGCCCCTAGTGTAAACGCGATGGGTGCGTGGCGCTCAGCGCAGCCCCCAAGTGTAAACGCGATGGGTGCGCGGCTCTCAGCGCGGCCCACAGTGTGAACGTGATGGGTGCGCGGTTCCTAAAGTCGCGATGGGTGCGCGACTTCAAGCAAAAATAATTAAGATTTTTTTTCTAAAGCTAGGTTATATGTTGGGTTATTGGGTGGCTCTAAAAAGAGCCCTTGTTTTCATTGGGAGATTGTTGTAGCTACATGTAAGTGCGGATGCAGAGCTTCCTTGTTGTTGAGAAACACTCTGTTGCCTTGATCAGTGAAGTGTACTCCATCACTTCTGTAGATGCCATCCATATGGAAACGTAGATTATTGTTACAGATGGAGCCCATCCTATGGTCTCTGAGGTAAGCAGAAACAGCTTTATTCATAACACAGAAAACAGGAGAAGAGGTTCCAAGGGAGGGAGTTTAGAGACCTGCAAGGAAAAATATCCCCTTTCCAACACAATTATAACACAAAATAACCTTGGGTCTATATACGCACGAAAGCAAACTGAAAGTGAACAAGTTGTATCTCATCAAATCTCCTCGGGGGAGAGATCCCTTTTAGGACGAATACCCTCACCCACCTATGGTGGCATGCTTCAAAGCCATAGGTGGGTGAGGGTATTCGTCCTAAAAGGGATCTCTCCCCCGAGGAGATTTGATGAGATACAACTTGTTCATTTTCAGTTTGCTTTCGTGCGTATATAGACCCAAGGTTATTTTGTGTTATAATAGAAACAGCTTTATTGACATTTTTTCTAGCTTTCTCAATCTGTGGACAGAATTGATTGGACCGCCTTATACCTTGGAGCCCCGAGTTCGGTCATCGTCAAACTGCAAACAGTACAGAACTGCGCCGCAAGGATCCTCATGGGGACTCAGAACCTGCAGTCTGCAAAACCGGACATGAAGGCTCTCCACTGGCTCCCCACCCGGGAGAGAGTCCACTTTAAGGCCTTATGCATTACCCACAAAATGATAGGAGGGAAAGGACCAGAGATTATCTCCTCTATGGTCAAGCCCTATCGAGCTAACAGGCGACTACGCTCAGATGAGCAACACCTGGCAGTCGTCCCCAGAATTCAGAGAGTCAGAAGTGGTGGTCGGCTATTCTCATATAATACTGCCAAACTTTGGAACTCCCTTCCTCTTCAGCTAAGTAGGGAACCCAATCACCTGGTCTTCCGCAAGCTGCTGAAAACATGGCTCTTCCCTAAGTGATTCCCTGAAGCTTCCATTATCTGCCAGCGCTGGGATGCCTACGGGTAGCTTTGCGCTCTATAAATGCTGCTTCATTCATTCACTTCCATTTCTGTCTTTGGCATATGTTAGAGTATACAAAGACAGTTTGGGGGAAAAGCAACATTAATTCTGCAAAGGTGTCCTTCATTAGCATTTCCAGACCTACCCCAGTCAATGTGCGTAGGTCATTGCCACCACAGTGCACAATGATGAGGTCAGGGGGTTGGAGATGCAAAAAAGGTTTTAACCAAAGGCATCAATTGTTGCCTCTTTAATCCTCTCTGTCCAATCCATTTAATGTCCACATTTTGCAAAGCTAGGTCTTTGTCAATACCTCTGCGTTCAGCATACCTTTTGCACCAGAAAACATAGCTGTGCCCAACAATCCACACTGTAAGCATCTTGAAGGGATGTCTGTAATGAAGAGATGTCTGTAGCTAAGGTAGTCAGTTGGTAGAATGAGAGGTATGTAAAATGGTGGACAAGATGCAATTTTTTAAAAATTAGAGAATTGATTGGCTGTTTAAGAACATTCTATATTCAAAAATAGGGTGCATTTTACTTTTTTTTAAAAGCATTTTTCTTATTGGTTAGTAAAAAATGTTTGAACGGTACAATAGAAAGAATAAGATTATATTTTGCCAAGTCAACCACACCTGCTGTTTGCATTTGCAACATTGTGTGGTGAACTTGAAAATATGGTGAACTTGTGACCTGTGAGTTCAGTTGAATGTTCCATGAACTGTTACTATGGAAACTGGCATGAAGCAGAATGGGGGAAGGTTTGAAATTTAACTGTGCTTTTAAAATGTGAAATTGTAATTTATATATAAGTAATATTTTTTTCAATGATATTTCCCAAGTCAGTACTATCTTTAGAAGTGGTGTTTAATTAAAAATTAGTGTTGAATTAATTTGTTATATCTTTTTGAACTCCCGTATGAATTTGCGACTCCATAGCGGTGGTGCACGACAGGGTCGCGACTTCAAAAAAAATGTAGAAACAGTTTGGGCACCTTTAGAAGTCAGTTGCTAAGGGTTATTATGTGTAACCAATAGAAATGTATTTTACAATTTGAAAAAATCTAGGAAGCATTGTAATTTGTTAGTTATATGTATTTGTGTGGAGAAAGAGAGGGAAACTTTGCCATTACTGGTTTTACCTTGCTGAGTCTGGTGCATTATATTGATTGTGTGCAAAAGAAAATCCTGTCAGAGTTTGTGAGATTTTAAATTCAACACATAAATTTCCAAGGTGAGTTATAAATTTGTGAGGTTTATTTTTAAACTTGTTTGAAATATATTATTAAATGTACAGATGTATATTGTAGTTTGTTTTATTGTACTTAAATGTTGTTTAAAAATGAGTCTGTACTTTAAGATGGATTACTGATGTTCATATAAGATGTTATTAATTAGGCTTGTTTTTTTAGTCTGTACAAAGGTATAGTTGAATGATGCCGCATAATTTTAGATAGTTGGTTGAAGACGCAGCACAAATGTGTAGTTTGAAAGATGTTCTTATAAGGTGTAATTAATTATGCTTCTTTTTTGTTGTCTCTACAAAGGTATAGTTGAATGATGCCGCATCATTTTAGATTGGTTGATAAAAATGCAGCACAACTGTGCAGTTTGAAAAAAGTTCATATAAGGTGTTATTAATTAGGTTTCTTTTTTGTAGTTTGTACAAAGGTAAGGTTAAATGATGCCCCATATTTTTAGATAGAATGGTGAAGCTGCATCACAAAAGTGTGCTTTCTAGGATGGTCATATAAGGTATTATTAATTAGTTTTTTTTCTAGTCTGGAATAAGGTATAGTTAAATGATGCCACATAATTTTAGAGAAAAA
Organism: Calotriton arnoldi; assembly: GCA_963921515.1. NCBI lineage: Eukaryota > Metazoa > Chordata > Amphibia > Caudata > Salamandridae > Calotriton > Calotriton arnoldi. Next base: position 442,568 of record CAWUFW010000498.1, read on the forward strand.
GATGAAGATGCAGCACAAAACAGTGGATTAAACAATGCAGAAATAAGGTGCTGTTAATTAGGCTTCTTTTTTCTAGTCTGAACAAAGGTATAGTTGAATGATGCCGCATAATTTTAGAAAGAAAGGTGAAGATGCACAATAAAAGTGTGGTTTTAAAAATGCTCATAAAAGGTGTTGTTAATTAGCCTTCTTTTTTAAGTCTGTTGAAAGGTATTGTTTAATGATATCGCATATTTTTAGATAGAATGGTGAAGATGTAGCTCAAAAGTAAACCACCACATATTACCCTTGCTGGCATGTTGCACTTATCTACTCAACTAGGTAATACGTAATGACTCATCTATGTCTTCGGATTGTATTTATACAGTTATCTGTATGCTTAGTGAACTATTAAGAGGCTGCCTGACCGATTACAGGAGTGAAAAGGTAGTGACTGGGTGATTTTAAAAATACATGAGTAATGATTGACTGATTCCATATTCTCCAATCACCCAGTTAGTATCCAAGCACACATAGAATCACTTTGCCACTACCCAAGCACTTATGAAATCCCCCAGGCACTACTCATGCAGTCTCCCAATCACCCAAACACTACCCATGTACTAATAGAATAACCGAAGCAATGCCCATGCACTGATGCAATCACACATGCAGTACCCATGCAATTGTCAAATCACCCAGTTAGTATCCAAGCACTCATGAAATCACTCTGCCACTACCCAAGCACTTATGAAATCACCCAGGCACTACCCATGCACTCTCCCAATCACCCAAGCAGTACCCATGTACTCATGCAATAACCTAAGCATTACCCATGCACTTATGCAATCACACATGCAGTACCCATGTAATTCTCCAATCACCCAGTTAATATCCAAGCACTCATGAAATCACTCCGCTACTACACAAGCACTTATGAAGTCACCCAGGCACTACCCATGCACTCTGCCAATCACCCAAGCACTACCTTTGCAGTCGTAGAATCACCCATGCCCTTCTCTTGCATTCGTCTATTTACCCAGGCAATACTCAATGATTCATCGATCCCTTCAGGTGCTATTTATACACTTAAGCATGCAGTCAATGTGTATGTATGCACTCAGGCAATTAGCTAGCCACTATCTATCTTCTCCTACAAAAATCCAGTGACTACCCTTGCTTTCATACAATCACCCAAGCACTACCTACGGAGTTTTGGAATCACTCAGGCAGATGTAGTACATGTCTCAGTTTCTAGGTTTTCCTATATTTCAGAAATATTGAATATATATTTCTTTTAGATATCATGATGATTTGGGAAGGTAGAGCCATATGTATGTGTGCTTTTAACAATATGGTGACACTTATAGATGAGTCATGTAATAGTGTGCGGCTTTATATTTGGCTAGGCCCAACTGGCATGCACTTATAAAAACACCCATGTACTCGCCATGCAGTCTTACAATGATGCAGGAATAACATATGCAGTGCTCTAATTACTCAGCCATGGCTGTTGCACAGATGCAATGATTTAGGCACTATCTATGCACTTATGCAATCACTAAGGTATAACGCATGCAGTTATATAATCACTAGGCCTGGGCGGAAAACTACGCTACGCTCGCGTAGTTTGCGAAGTTTGCGCTACTTCGCACTACGCGAATTGCACGTAGCACAGTGCGAACACGCGTAGCGTAGTGCAGCGGTCATTTTTTGCTTGCTCGCGGTCCTCAACGTCAAGTTGGCGACCGCGAGCAAGCACAATATGACATCCGGCGAGACTTTTTCCTCGTTCGCGATCAGCAACATCAAGTTGCCGATCGCGAGCGTGAAAATAAACCTCCTGGCGAGATTCTCAACGCGGGGAGGTCAGGTTTCTCATTGCGAGTGGTCGCGTATGCTCGCGACCGCTCGCGGTGAGAAACTACCAGATCGCGTTGAGAAAGCTGCCGCTCGAGTAAAAATCTACTCGAGCGGCAGTAAAAGACAGCTCGCACTGTGCAAGATGCCGTTTTCAATGATTGCACAGTGCGGACAAGCATCCGGCACTGTGCAATCATTGCGAACACGCACTACGCAGTTCGCGTAGTGCTACGCGTAGCTCGCGTAGTGCGAACTGCACTTTGCGTAGCTTCGCGAAGCGTTACTTCGCGAACTACGCCCAGGGTTAATAATCACCCAGGCACAACTGTTGCTTTGTCTGTTTGTGCACCCTTCGTGCGCCTTTCCCAATCTCTGTTGATTCTTTCTGCAGTTCTGATCCAGTTTTTGCACACCATCTCCCTCATTGTGTAGCACTCTTGCCTCATTCTGCACATCTCCTTCCTCTTTATGCACTCTTGTTGTCTCTTTTTACAGTTCTGTTGCTTCTTTTTGCATCTCTTTTGCTTCGTTCTGCACTTCACTTGCCTTTTTATGTAGCCATCTTTCCTCTTTGTAAACCTATGTTCGTTCTTTCTGCGCTGCTCTGTGTTCTTCCTGTACCTTTGTTTTGAATTTCTCCATCCCTCTTCCCTTTTTCTGCACCCTTGTTCTCTCTTTCTGCACCTCTGTTGTTTCATTCTGCCCATCTGCTCCCTTTTTCTGTAACTTTTTTGCTAATTTCTGTAACTTTCTTAACTCTTTTTGCAGTTCTCTTGACTCTTTCTTTACCTCAATTGCCTCTTTTTGCAGCTCTGTTGCTTCTTTTGCCCTACTGTTACTTCTTTCTCCATCTCTATTGCAAATTTCTGCACCTGTCTCATGCAATTACAAAAACACCAAAGGAGTTGTTATGCAGTCTTACAATGATGCAGGCACTAGATATTTAGTACTGAAATCATTCAGACATTACTACTTCATTTCTTTTGTACACCTCTCTTCACTTATTTTACAGCTCATGTGTAATTGTGAATATATTCAGAAAACCATATATGCACTTGTTTGTAGCTTTTAAATAGAAGGTGTTTCTTTAGTAATAGATTAGTATATTTCGATATAATTATTTTAATAATATTAAATTCATTTTAAATATTCTTTTTTCAGATATTCTTTGTTATTATTAAGAAAGACTTACCATGACAAAAAAAACTGAAAAGAGAAAACAAGAAAAGAAACAATACTATTTAAAGAAAAGACAACAGCAGGAATTAGATGAACTACAACATGTGGCAAAAAAATCTTGCGGTAAGAGAACAAAAGAATTTATTAAAAGACTTTCAAGTACTAGAAAGGGTTTTGACAATGTAGAAAATAGAAAGAATAGCTCTAGATCAAAGAAGAATGAAGTGAACAAAGGACAAATTAATGGCAAATCACGTTCTGATAAAACAATCTATGCTGAAAGAAGGATAAATCAATTTTATGATATAGGGAAACGTATGTATAAAAGTAGAGTGCTACAAAAAAATTTGAAACATGGCAAGAAATATAAAAGAAGATCTGCATTTTATAAAAAGAAAAAACAGATTGAAACTATAGTCGAAAAGGCTTTTGAAATAAAAAGAAAATTGTTCATTTTAATTTTAAACAGAATGCGAACATTAGATAAACCAATGCATTCTATTAAGGACAAAAGTAAAAAGAAGAGACTAATTAACAGAACTAACTTTTGTAAAAACTTTTTGGGTAAATGGAAGCACACTTCAAGTTCAGAGCCTTTTTTTAATGAAGAGAGCTATTTTCAAAACAATACATTAGTTCACGCAGTTGATACCAGTGGTCGTGCGTATGAAGTGAAGAACGGTTGTGCAATTGCAAAAGAAAAGATGGTTCCTAGAAATGTAGAAGAAGTGATAGCTGATGAAGTTTTAGGGAGACGTTCTAAAGCCCCAGTGTATACTTGGGATTGTAGTAGTATTTGTAGTATACGACAGGAGTCTATTGATATTTTACGAAATTTCTTACGACTGTATGGTAAAAAAGTATTAAACAAAAGATTAAGATGTTGCAAGAACCAGATCCTTGTAAAGTGAGAAAAAATACTGGTTTGCAAGGTCATTCTCTGGCTTTTCTTTTTAGAAAAGTGTGTCAAAGTGTTTTTCATCATTTGAGAATGTTAGCGGTACATCACTCTGCAATGCGGAAGTTAGTAAGAAGATTGTACTATGTAAAAAGTCCTGCAATAATTTTAAGTGACTTAAACACTGCTCTTTTGCATGGGTCAGTATCGGATGTAAAAAAAGTTTGTGATGATATAGAGTTTCGTTTCTTTGGTCCTGAACAGGAGTGTAGAGAAAGTGAGAGTTTGATAAGTGAAGGTGTTGAAGAAGAGGTGGAAGATAGTAGTACTAAGAAGTTTGTAGAAGAAATTACGAAGTTTAAGGTAATTTGTTGTGAAACACCAAACTATGTTTGTATTTGTTGTCGACGCACTCACTATAGAAATCAAACTAGGAATGTTGATCTGTATTTAAAAAGTGAAAAAGAAAACAATGATAAGTGGAAGGAATTTGAAGCTTATTTGTTGGTGGAAGATTGCTTTGAGTTGGGTAGTGATCAACGTATTTGTAAATATTGTTATAGCAAATTAGAGGAGAACAAAATGCCAGCTAGAGCTGTACATAATAACCTAGAGTTGGTAGCTATTCCTTAAGAATTGGTAGATTTAAACACGTATGAGTCCATTCTGATTCAATCTGTGCACCCGTTTCAGGCTATTGTTCGTATGGAGCCTAAAACAGGTAAGTTGCCTCCCACAGATTTACAAAGAGGATTAAAAGGAAGAGTTGTGTATTTACCTTTAGATTTAAAGAAAAATATTGAAACTATTGGTGTAGAGAAAGAGGAAACTGAACCTGTAGTTATTCTAGGTAATGGTGTTCCAACAAAGAGTCGGAAAATATGGCAAGAGTTAGTAGATGTCAGTAAAGTTCAAAAGGCTACGTTATATCTCATAAAAAACAATCTTTATTACAAAAATGTGCATGTGGAAGAAGAAGAAATAGTTTTAGGAGATGATAGCGAAATTTCAAGTGGCCAAATTGAAAAAGTGGACATCTCCAAAAGTGAAGAAATTTATGAACATTATAGTGTACATCCTTTACATTCAAAGGAAGTGATTGGAAATACTATTGAATTATTCCAAATGAAGAAAGCGAAGGGAACTCCCATGAGTGTTTGGGAAAGAAGTTTGGAAGCTCGTTGTTTTCCACAGCTCTTCCCCACTGGAAAAGGTGGACGATATGACTGAACGACCAGTACAGTTTCCAGCGTCAGAATATCGTACAACAAGATTGTACTCAGAAGATCCAAGATTTCGACAATGTATTCCATATATATTTCATCTTTTGTTTGAAAGTGACTTGTCTGGACTTTCATATGCAGTGAACCACATATTCACATGTTTCTGCAAAGGAATTCATGGACTAAGTACAATCAGAGAGACAATCATTTAGAATCTCAACTGATTAATTTGATGGCATGTCAACGTGGTACTAATTGTAAGAGAGTAGGATCTGCCTCTTATGGTTACCCCCACTTTTTGCTGGTGTATCACTGTTTTTTGACTTTAGTCTGGCTGGGGCCCTGCTATCCAGGACCCCAGCCTAGCTGCTTCCTCTCTAAATTGATTCCCTGTACTTTAGGTACATCATAGATTGGATTCTGGAGTGCCCTTATAAGTCCCTAGTATATGGTATACTATGTACCAAGGGCATGGACACCCCAGAGGCCTACCAGGGGCTGAAGCATGTATTGTGCCACCCCTGGGAGGCCATTCAAAATGCAGCAGCCTAAGTGAGGTGGTGCATGCACCCCTTACAGAGATATAGGTTCACTATATCTCACCTAACACTGCACATAGAAACCTATCAGTCACCCCTATGGAAGGCCTTATCAATCCTGAAGGCAGGGTGCTTGGTTATAAGTGAGAGGGTGCCCATGCATGAGCTGAGCCCCTCTGCAGCCCTCGGAATCTCCTATCCGGGGTTGTCTGTGGTGCAGCCTGACCTTATACTCTTAAGTACATTATATCTAAACGGTAAATGCTAACTTTGGGATGGCTGCATGGAAACATGTCGTGTTTGGTGTCAAACACCTTGGAATCAAACCCCCACACCAGTCTCTAGTGTGGGAGTATGAACCCACCCTTCTAGAGGGAGAGACATGACAGCACCGGTATACCCGGTACCAACTAAACAGAGCCTGGCATCACAAAATGGATGCTGCAGCCACAGACACGAGTCTGGCCTCCTGCTGCTGACCGAAACTCCGGCAGGGGAGGCCTGGACAATAGGTTTCCTGTCTCAGGGAGGTGTTACCACCTCCCAGACAGGCCTTAGTGGATTGGGGCTGGGTGGTGCACTCTCTGAGTGCTTTGAAGTCCTGCACTGGGGCACATTTGGTGTCCTCGTGCATACCCCAGTTCAAACCGGTTGCAGGGGCTGTCAGCCCCTGCTCTGGTGTGAAACTGGACAAAGGAAATGGGTGTAGCCACCCCTCTTTCCAAACCCTCCCATAGGTGGGTCCCCAGAGTTAGTCCAACCCCTTTTCTTAGTATAAGTAAGGGGACCCTGGCAACAGGACTTTAGATATCCCTGGATGAAACTCTAAAGCTAAATCCTGGACCTTCGACGCTCTACATCAAGATTAGAGGACTGAAGAATCTCCCTTGGGGTCAAGGAGTGACTCCCCTGCTTGGCAGGCACCAACAAAGCATCTGTCCGGTCTGCATCACTGAAGCTCCCGCCGGATGCCGAAGTCTTTGCATCACCAGAGGTAGATTTCCAGACTTCCCTGATGCTGCCCTGAGTCTCCAGCAAAGCTGAGGCCCGTAGCTGTCGTGGGTAATGTGGAACCGTGACCCCTGGACACCAAGCACATTTGCAAGTGCATCAACTTCCTGACATCTCTCAAAGCTGTGCTTTGGGTTACAAGTGGCCCTAGTCCGAAGCACCAACTGCAGTGAAGATCACTGGCCTACACTTCACGAGTGTCCCGTGGGCCAGCTCCAAGTGCGACCGCTCAAGGCTCCTTTGCAATCTCTAGTCCATTGGCTAGTGGGTTCTCACGAAGGCAACTCTTCAATTGCTTGGGCTTTTCTGGTTGCTCCAGACGTGTCCTGACTTACCCTTGCTGGGTGAGTCCCTCAGACCTTGCTGGTCTGCACCGCAGCCTTATCTTTACTTCCCCATGACTTGCCGTTGCCAAGGCTTGTTGGGTCCAATCCGGTTGCTGACACCGCAGCACTCAACAAACTTTGTGGGACAGCTGGAATCCAGCTTCTGGTTGTTGTCAACGCCTCCTGGACCTCGTGGCTGAAGAGTCAAGGCACCCGTCAACTCACCTGAAGCACCCGACATCTGAGGGCATTCGACTATCGTGCCCCTGGTCACTGGCTAGTGACCCAGACTCTGTCCCCTCTGCTTTCAGGTCCTCCTCTTCCTCGATCCAGGCTTGGTTCGCACCGGACACTCTTCCTCTTCACGGCAGCAGCACTTCTCCAGAGGTCGCCATTGAAAACGACGACGATTCCCGATACCTTTTAACACGTATGCACCCGGCTTCCTGGGTGAGGTAACTCGAGTATTTCAGTACTCACGTGGGTGTGGGCCCTAGAATCTCTTAAGTTTTAAGAGGTTAACTGGAAGTCCTCTCCGAAGTGTCCTTTTTCTTTAAAAATCTAACCGCGACTTTCCCCATAGAAGTCAACGGCGGTTCGCGGCTGTGTTCTCACACTGCACGCGTCCCCCGTGGGTCCCCTGTGTCACTACCTTGGGTGGTTCCTTGGGGTCCAAGCACTTCTACAGGCTCTAGGCCTTGTGTCTAGTTCAGTCGTGGTTCTTATACCACTATTTTAGTATATGGTTTGGTACGCCCCTAGGGCTCAAACGTGTATTGTGGTAAATACTGCTGATATTTGACTTGTAACATAGAAGTCAACGGCGGTTCGCGGCTGTGATCTCACACTGCACGCGTCCCCCGTGGGTCCCCTGTGTCACTACCTTGGGTGGTTCCTTGGGTTCCAAGCACTTCTAGAGGCTCTAGGCCTTGTGTCTAGTTCAGTCGTGGTTCTTATACCACTATTTTAGTATATGGTTTGGTACGCCCCTAGGGCTCAAACGTGTATTGTGGTAAATACTGCTGATATTTGACTTGTAACTTATGTACTTCGAACTCTAGCCTCATAAAGAGACTAGAGGGGTGTGTTTAAGACTAAATACATATATTTTATATATATACCTGGTGTGGTCCTCTTTCATTTGGTCACTCAAGAGATTATAGACTGGTAAAACAAGCTGCTTTACATTCCTCTAAGACTTAGCCTGAAGGCTGCTCTCCATAGCTACCACTAGGATAGCTTTCAATAAAGGTTGTCTTTAACCTATCATCCATAAGGGGTTGTTTGGACTGGTGCAAGGTGCCCACTATAACTAGTGGACAGCATATACCAGGCCAACTTCTCACATTGGTGTGCAGCGTGTGGGATTCCAGCTTGCTATTGTTTTACCAGATAATCTCAAGTGTGTGACTAACTGAAAACCACTAAAGGTACCTAAGGTACATATAAATTCAAGCTTAGAAATACAGTAAGTTCTACTGAACTTAGAGTTGTGTGTCAAGGGCTTAGCACACCCTTTCTACAACTCAAGAGAGTTTAGTAGGCCACACTAGAGTAGGTAGTGCATATATCACACCTCACTAGTGATGTCTTCACTGCCAGTAACCAGTGGGCTCCTGCCCTCCAAATATGACAACCTCCCATTCTTGGAATTGAGAGAGTTGTGCAAGATTAGGAAGCTGAAGACAGGCAAAAGTGCCAACACCCAACGTCTCATGGAGATGCTTCTGCTGGATGATCTCAGAAGACCCCTAGGGTCTGCAAGGGTAGGCAGAGAGGGTGGGGCAGAAGATGAGGAAGGGGCCAGGGGTGAAAATACCCAGGACCTGACCTCTGAAACTGGCCAGGAAGATGACAATGATCTTGCCCTGGACAATGCAGCTCCTCCTGCAGATGAGGAGGATCAGAATGACCTCCCTTTGTCCCACCAGGAAGAGTTGTGAGTGTGCCTAGAAGGTCCAGATCTCCTTCTCAGGAGTCTAACCATTCTGACACCTCAGTAGGGACCTCTGTTTCTTCTCATAGGAGGGAATCCTCTCATGAAAGGAAAGAGAGACTGCTCAAGTATGAGGAAGCTCAGTTGAGAATCAGAAGAGAGCAGTTGGCTATAGACAGGGAGTCCCTAGAGCTTCATAGACAAAGAAGAAAGTTGGGACTAGAGTCCCATGGTGGCAGCAACTACCCTAGTGGTAGGGAAAGGTCTTATGACCATAGAAACCTCAGCAAGATTGTCCCTCCCTACCAGAGGGGGGATGACATCCACAAATGGATAACTGCACTAGAAAGGGCCTGTAAAGTTCAGAGGGTCCCCCAGGAGCAGTGGACAGCAATCTTGTGGCTCTCCTTTGCAGACAAAGTTAGAGACAAGCTCCTCACTGTAAGAGAAGAGGATGCTGATGATTACCAAGTCCTGAAGAGTGCCCTGAAAGATGGGTTTGGCCTAACCACTGAGCAATACAGGTTAAAGTTCAGAGATACCCAAAAGGCACAGACACAGGACTGGGTGGACTTTGTAGATTGTGCTACAAAGGCTCTGGAAGGCTGGTTACTGGGCAGTAAGGTGTGTGACTTCAAAGGATTGTATAATTTAATCATGAGGGAGCAGATTCTTAATAACTGTCAGAATCAGTTGCTACATCAGTACCTGGTTGACTCTGATCTGACCTCTCCCCAAGAATTGGGAAAGAAGGCAGACAAATGGGTCAGAACCAGGGTGAAGCAGAAAGTACAGAACCAAGGTGATGACCAGAAGAAGCAAGATTCCAAAAACTTTGATAAGGGTGGGGAGAAGGGTAAAGACCAGAAGTCTTATCAAGGTCCCCAAAAATCTGCATCTGGTGGGGAATCCCAATCTAATAAAGTAAAAGGCCAAAAGAAACCATGGTGCAAAGTCTGTAAGCAAAAGACTCACTGGACACGGGATTGCACCAAGTCCAAAGACTCCAATCCAGCCACCATTGCCCCTAAGGCAACTGTGCCCCCTAGTCCAGCTACAAGTGGTGGTGGAAACACTCAGAATAAGGGTTTAGTAGGGTTGACCCTGGGTACTGAGATGGGCTCTGACCTAGTCAGAGTGCCAACTCAGGCTGTCCTAGTCTGTGATGGGGGCATGGATATGTCCCCCTTTGTGAGCCCCAATAATTTGGGTAAATACAGACAGCAGCCTTTAATTAATGGAAGGGAGGCTTTGGCATTCAGGGACACAGGAGCAAGTGTCACTATGGTGACACAAGATCTTGTGGATCCTGGGCAGATTATACTTGGTGAAATGTACCAAGTGACCAATGCTAGCAATGTCAGAACAGACCATTCTCTGGCAGTTGTTAACTTCTCCTGGGGAGGGGTAACTGGCCTTAAGAAGGTTGTGGTGAGTGCAGACCTACCAGGGGAATGCTTGCTTGGCAATGATCTTGAAACCTCAGCTTGGGCAGAGGTGGAGCTCAGGAAACATGCAGAAATGCTAGGGATCCCTGCACATGTCTTTGCTGTGACTAGGTCACAGGCAAAAATGTCAAAAGCTGAACAGGCCCTGGATTCTGGAATAATGGACCAGGTGCCTCCCAAGAGAAGGAGCAGTAGGGTTAAGGCAGTGCCTTCCCCCTTGGCTCAGGAGGAAGATCCGTCTTTTGAGGAAGATGATCTCAGCCCTGAAGAAGGAACTGTCCCAGAGGAGCTTTAACCTGATCAGGTTGAGTTCTTGGGGACAGGGGCCCTTCCAGGGCAGATCTGAGCCAGGAGCAGCTGAGCTGCCCATCTCTTGAACCCCTCAGACAGCAAGCTGCTGCTGAGGCTGCTGGGAATGCTAGTGGCACCCATAAAATATATTGGGATGATGGACTCCTGTACTCAGAGAGTAGAGACCCCAAGCCTGGAGCAGCCAGGAGGTTGGTTATACCTCTGAAGTTCAGGGGCTTCCTATTGACACTAGCCCATGATATTCCCTTAGCAGGTCACCTGGGCCAGAACAAGACTTGGGACAGAATTGTCCCTCACTTTCACTGGCCCCACATGTCTGAAGACACCAAGGAGTTTTGTCGCTCCTGTGTAACCTGCCAAGCCAGTGGGAAGGCAGGTGGTACCACAAAGGCCCCCTGATACCACTACCTGTGGTGGGGGTTCCCTTTGAGAGGGTGGGGATTGACATAGTTGGTCCCATGGATCCCCAAACAGCATCTGGGCACAGGTTTATCCTGGTGGTGGTGGACCATGCCACCAGGTACCCAGAAGCCAGTCCCCTTAGGACCACTACAGCTCCTGTGGTGGCAAGGGCCCTCCTGGGAATTTTCTCAAGAGTGGGCTTTCCTAAGGAGGTAGTATCTGACAGAGGTGCAAACTTTATGTCCAGTTACTTGACTGCAATGTGGAAGGAGTGTGGAGTGACTTATAAGTTCACCACACCCTATCACCCACAATGCAATGGTTTAGTTGAGAGATTCAACAAAACCTTGAAGGGCATGATTAAAGGGCTCCCAGAAAAGCTTAGGCGAAGATGGGACATACTCTTGCCCTTCCTTTTATTTGCATACAAGGAGGTGCCTCAAAAGGGGGTTGGCTACAGCCCTTTTGAACTTTTGTTTGGCCATCCTGTTAGGGGTCCATTGTGTCTGGTGAAGGAAGGTTGGGAGTTACCTCTCAAACCCCCTAAACAGGACATAGTGGACTATGTACTTGGTCTCCGCTCCCGGATGGCTGAGTACATGAAAAAGGCAACCAAAAACCTTGAGGCTAGCCAGGAATTACAGAAAGCCTGGCATGACCAAAAGGCTGTGCTGACTGTTTACCAGCCAGGACAGAAGGTGTGGGTGCTGGAGCCAGTGGCCCCAGCAGCCCTCCAAGACAAGTGGAGTGGCCCCCATACAATTGTTGAACAGAAGGGAGAGGTTACCTATCTGGTAGACCTGGGAACTCCCAGGAGCCCCCACAGGGTGCTCCATGTCAACAGGCTGAAGCCATATGTGGACAGGGCTGACATGGGCTTGCTCATGGCATCTGATGAGGGCCAGGAGGAGGAGGAGAGTGACCCTCTCCCTGACCTGCTCTCTCAGAACCCTTATGATGGGTCAGTGGATGGTGTAGCCTTGGCAGGCAGCCTCACTGCCCAGCAGCAGACTGATTGTAGACAGGTGCTCAATCAGTTCAGACACATGTTTTCTCTGACTCCAAGTCAGACCACCTCGTGCACTCATGAAGTGGACACTGGGGACAGTCTGCCTGTTAAAAGTAAGATTTACAGGCAACCTGACCAGGTCAGGGACTGTATCAGGACAGAAGTCCAGAAAATGTTGGAACTGGGTGTCATTGAGCCTGCAGATAGCCCTTGGGCTAGTCCAGTGGTCCTGGTGCCAAAACCTCACACCAAAGATGGTAAGAGAGAGATGAGGTTTTGTGTGGACTACAGAGGCCTCAATGCAGTCACTAGGACTGATGCCCATCCAATCCCCAGGGCAGATGAGCTAATAGCCACTTTGGCCTCAGCCAAGTATCTAAGCACGTTTGACCTAACAGCTGGCTACTGGCAGATCAGACTAGCTGATGATGCAAAGCCAAAAACTGCATGTTCTACCCCTGGTGGGCTTTACCAATTTGTGGTGATGCCCTTTGGTTTGAAAAATGCACCTGCCACTTTTCAGAGGTCGGTGAACACAGTCCTTCCCGGTCTGGAAGCCTATAGTGCAGCATATCTAGATGATATTGCTGTCTTTAGCTCCACCTGGGAGGATCACCTGGTCCACCTCAGAAATGTTTTGGAGGCCCTGCAGAAGGCAGGCCTAACTATCAAGGCCACAAAGTGCTAGATAGGGCAGAGTCAGGTTGTGTACCTGGGCCACCTTGTGGGTGGAGGGCAAGTTCAACCATTGCAGAGCAAAATCCAGACCATCATGGACTGGGTTGCTCCAACTACCCAGACTCAGGTGAGTGCCTTCTTAGGCCTGACTGGGTACTACTGAAGATTTGTCAAGGGGTATGGATCAATAGTGACACCCCTGAATGACTTAACCTCTAAGAAAATGCCCAAAAAGGTTCAGTGGACAGTTAGCTGTCAAAAGGCATTTGATGACCTGAAGCAGGCCATGTGCACTGCTCCCATTCTGCAAAGTCCTGATTACTCCAAAAAGTTCATTGTGCAAACAGATGCATCTGAGTTGGGGGTAGGGGCTGTACTGTCACAGTTGAATGATGAAGGTCAGGATCAGCCAGTAGCTTTTATTAGCAGAAGGCTGACCCCCAGAGAGAAACGTTGGTCAGCCATAGAGAGGGAGGCCTTTGCTGTGGTTTGGGCTCTGAAGAAGCTGAGGCCATACTTGTTTGGCACTCACTTCCTTGTTCAAACAGACCACAAGCCCCTCTTATGGCTAAAACAGATGAAGGGTGAAAACCCCAAACTTTTGAGGTGGTCCATTTCCCTACAGGGGATGGACTATACAGTGGAACATAAACCTGGGAGTAACCATGCCAATGCAGATGGACTCTCCAGATATTTCCACTTAGAACATGAAGACTTAACTGGTCAAGGTTAGTTTAATGTCCCTGCGTTTGGGGGGTTGTGTAAGAGAGTAGGATCTGCCTCTTATGGTTACCCCCACTTTTTGCTGGTGTATCACTGTTTTTCGACTTTAGTCTGGCTGGGGCCCTGCTATCCAGGACCCCAGCCTAGCTGCTTCCTCTCTAAATTGATTCCCTGTACTTTAGGTACATCATAGATTGGATTCTGGAGTGCCCTTATAAGTCCCTAGTATACGGTATACTATGTACCAAGGGCATGGACACCCCAGAGGCCTACCAGGGGCTGAAGCATGTATTGTGCCACCCCTGGGAGGCCATTCAAAATGACACCACAGGACTGCTACAGCGGCCTGAGTGAGGTGGTGCATGCACCCCTTACAGAGATATAGGTTCACTATATCTCACCTAACACTGCACATAGAAACCTATCAGTCACACCTATGGCAGGCCTTATCAATCCTGAAGGCAGGGTGCTTGGTTATATGTGAGAGGGTGCCCATGCATGAGCAGAGCCCCTCTGCAGCCCTCGGAATCTCCTATCCGGGGTTGTCTGTGGTGCAGCCTGACCATATACTCTTAAGTGCATTATATCTAAACGGTAAATGCTAACTTTGGGATGGCTGCACGGAAACATGTCGTGTTTGTGTCAAACACCTTGGAATCAAACCCCCACACCAGTCTCTAGTGTGGGAGTATGATCCCACCCTTCTAGAGGGAGAGACATGACAGCACCGGTATACCCGGTACCAACTAAACAGAGCCTGGCATCACAAAATGGATGCTGCAGCCACAGACACGAGTCTGGCCTCCTGCTGCTGACCAAAACTCTGGCAGGGGAGGCCTGGACAATAGGTTTCCTGTCTCAGGGAGGTGTTACCACCTCCCAGACAGGCCTTAGTGGATTGGGGCTGGGTGGTGCACTCTCTGAGTGCTTTGAAGTCCTGCACTGGGGGCACATTTGGTGTCCTCGTGCATACCCCAGTTGAAACCGGTTGCAGGGGCTGTCAGCCCCTGCTCTGGTGCGAAACTGGACAAAGGAAATGGGTGTAGCCACCCCTCTTTCCAAACCCTCCCATAGGTGGGTCCCCAGAGTTAGTCCAACCCCTTTTCTTAGTATAAGTAAGGGGACCCTGGCAACAGGACTTTAGATATCCCTGGATGAAACTCTGAAGCTAAATCCTGGACCTTCGACGCTCTACATCAAGATTAGAGGACTGAAGAATCTCCCTTGGGGTCAAGGAGTGACTCCCCTGCTTGGCAGGCACCAATGAAGCACCTGTCTGGTCTGCATCACTGAAGCTCCCGCCGGACGCCGAAGTCTTTGCATCACCAGAGGTGGATTTCCAGACTTTCCTGAAGCTGCCCTGAGTCCCCAGCAAAGCTGAGGACCATAGCTGTCGTGGGTAATGTGGAACCGTGACCCCTGGACACCGAGCACATTTACAAGTACATCAACTTCCTGACATCTCTTGAAGCTGTGCTTTGGGTTCCAAGTAGCCTTAGCCCCGAGCACCAACTGCAGTGAAGATCACTGGTCTACACTTCACAAGTGTCCCGTGGGCCAGCTCCAAGTGCAACTGCTTGAGGCTCCTTCACGATCTCTAGTCCGTTGGCTAGTGGGTCCCCACGAAGGCAACTCTTCAATTGCTTGGGCTTTTCTGGTTGCTCTAGAAGTGCCCTGACTTACCCTTGCTGGGTGAGTCCCTCAGACCTTGCTGGTCTGCACCGCAGTCTTTTCTTCAATTCCCCATGACTTGCCATTGCCAAGGCTTGTTGGGTCCAATCTGGTCGCCGACACTGCAGCACTCTACAGACTTTGTGGGACAGCTCGAATCCAGCTCCTGGTTGTCATCGACACCTCCTGGACCTCGTGGCTGAAGAGTCAAGGCACCCGTCAACTCACCTGAAGCACCTGACATCTGAGGGCATTCGACTATCGTGCCCCTGGTCACTGGCTAGTGACCCAGACTCTGTCCCCTCTGCTTTCAGGTCCTCCTCTTCCTTGATCCAGGCTTGGTTTGCACCGGACACTCTTCCTCTTCACGGCAGCAGCACTTCTCCAGAGGTCGCCATTGAAAACGACGACGATTCCCGATACCTTTTAACACGTATGCACCCGGCTTCCCTGGGTGAGGTAACTCGAGTATTTCAGTACTCACGTGGGTGTGGGCCCTAGAATCTCTTAAGTTTTAAGGGGTTAACTGGAAGTCCTCTCCGAAGTGTCCTTTTTCTTTAAAAATCTAACCGCGACTTTCCCCATAGAAGTCAACAGCGGTTCGCGGCTGTGTTCTCACACTGCACGCGCCCCCCGTGGGTCCCCTGTGTCACTACCTTGGGTGGTTCCTTGGGGTCCAAGCACTTCTACAGGCTCTAGGCCTTGTGTCTAGTTCAGTCGTGGTTCTTATACCACTATTTTAGTATATGGTTTGGTACGCCCCTAGGGCTCAAACGTGTATTGTGGTAAATACTGCTGATATTTGACTTGTAACTTATGTACTTCGAACTCTAGCCTCATAAAGAGACTAGAGGGGTGTGTTTAAGACTAAATACATATATTTTATATATATACCTGGTGTGGTCCTCTTTCATTTGGTCACTCAAGAGATTATAGACTGGTAAAACAAGCTGCTTTACATTCCTCTAAGACTTAGCCTGAAGGCTGCTCTCCATAGCTACCACTAGGATAGCTTTCAATAAAGGTTGTCTTTAACCTATCATCCATAAGGGGTTGTTTGGACTGGTGCAAGGTGCCCACTATAACTAGTGGACAGCATATACCAGGCCAACTTCTCACACTAATGAATATTGGTATCGTTGTCATGGAGAACTTAAATGTATGTTAAGGAACTTAGGAACCCCTACATGGTTTGTTACGCTAAGCTGTGCTGAATACGCATGGGACGATTTACTTGAATTTCTTCGAGAAACAAATTCAAATATTAAAAACATTCAATTCAAGACAGCTGGAGAACTGTGTTCCTCGGATCCTGTAAATATGTGCAGATATTTTAATCATAGGTTTCAAGCTATGATGACTGTTATCTGCAATGAAAAGAACCCACCTCTTGGAGAAGTTATTGATTTCTTTTGGAGAAAGGAGTACCAAGCCAGAGGTGCTCCTCATATACATATGTTATTATGGATTAAGGATGCTCCTAAATTTGGAACCGATTCTGATGAGACTGTTTTATCTTTCATTGAAGACTATGTTACATGTGGTATTCCAAAAACAGGAGAAGAAAATACCTTAAGACAGCAAGTTTTAAGGTTTCAAAATCATCGATGTGGACAGTATTGCTGACGGAAATACAAGTCCAAGGAAAAATTTTATACAAAATGTCGATTTGGTTTTCCAGGTCCAGTAATTTCCAAAGGAAGAGTCAACAGTTTTATGTCAGCAGTGAGACATACCATCACTCAAAAATCTCCAATAAATACTTACAATATAAAGAGAAGTGATGAATCAAAATATATTAATGACTACAATCCAGTAATTTTGTCAATGTGGAATGCTAATATGGATATCCAGTATGTTGCAGATAATTCCATTGCTGTTGCTCGCTACGTTACATCTTATATAACAAAATCTGAAAAGACAAAGTTAAAAGAAATGTGGGAAGATATTTCACAAGAGAAGAGTCTTAGTAAGAAAATGTACAGCTTTAGTTTGAAGATGCTTTCCCATCGAGAGATTGGATCCTACGAATGTTCAGATCGGTTGACATCTGCAAGTTTATATTCAAAGTCAAGAGGAATCGTTTGGGTAAGTCTAGGTCTTGCTGCAACACGAAATCGTGTATTGAAATCTGTACAAGAAATTGAATACTTGGCACTGAATGAACCAGAAAGTACAGATATTCTTAAAACAAATATTTTGGATACGTACTATCCTAAAAGAAGTCCACATCTGGAAAACATATGTTTCTATGAAGTACTGCAACATTACACCTTTAAGAGAAATGTAACAGAAAATATAAATGAAGGAAAATATGCAGTGATTGGATGTGATGGATGTTTGGTAAAACATGCCAAAGGACATCTGATTAATCACAGGAAATTCAGTTGTGATACTCCAGATAAAAGGGAATTTTTCTATTTTGCACTTCTACAACTCTTCAAGCCTTGCGGACTGAAATGGAATTACTTGGAGATGTTCAGTGTTATGAAGATTCGTTCAATGCATGAATGTACAATTTTTCCAAATTATCTGCAAATGTTGAACGAAGAGATTAATCAAGAAACTACGATTGCAGCTGAAATAGCTAGAGACAGTTCTCAAGATAGTCAGAGTTCTGCTGCACTAAGTCAAGATCCATTAGGAGAACCCATTGTTGAAAATGAAGCAGCATTAGCAATGAGTGAAGTGCAAACGGCTATGCAACAAGCACAACAAGACACTATTGATTTGGAAAACTTAGAAGAACAACTGAATATTGAACAGAAAGATATATATATCAGGAACTTAAACAACAGATACAACATGGTTTACTGCATGAAAAGAAAGAATGCCAATGTACATCATTTAAACCTATTTGAATGTACATCAGTGGTCAAGCTGGAACAGGAAAAAGTTTCTTAATTAAAGGTTTGAGAAGTTATCTACAGAAAACCACTGACTCACATTTATCTTGTGTTATAACTGCTCCAACTGGGTTAGCAGCACACAATATTAAAGGGATTACATTACATCGTTTACTCATGTTACCAGTAGAACATAAAAATAAGTTGGAAAATCACAAGCTATCTGGAGAAGCTTGTTATGAAGTGTCTAAAGTACTGAAGAAAATGAAAGTTCTGATAATTGATGAGGTAAGCATGGTCTCAAACTTAATGCTTGCCTTTGTACATTTAAGAATGCAACAGATTTTAAAAACAGACTATAACGTTTTATTTGGAGGAAAACATATAATTGTATTTGGCGATCTATTACAACTTACTCTTGTGAAAGGCCAACCAGTTTTTAAGACCCTTGTTCATGAAGAGACTAAAAATCATTGGGAAGTATTGGAAATGTGAACATTTGGTCTCATTTTGAATATAAAGAACTTATTAAGAATATGCGACAAGCAAGTGACGAACATTATGGAAACATTCTCCAAGATATTAGAATTGGGGTCTTGACAAAGGATGGCAAAGAAGCTTTACAAAGTCGGCTACTAACAAACTTGTTTCCAAATGAAAATATTGCACCTGGAACAATGTACCAAAAAATTGCAGAAAAGAAGTCTATAATTTGCCGTATGCCAACACTGAAACAATGCTCTGCATTCAATGAAGAACTGTTGAAACTGGAGAAACAACCAATAATGAAAATGGAAGCCATTGATAAAATAGAGCATGAAGGAGTTACTATTCTTCTGTCAGAGAAATTGCAGTCAAAATTAGACTCTTTGGAAAAATCTATATCTAAGACTGCTGGTTTGGAAAAGACCTTATATGTATGTGCAAACTGTCGGGTAATATTACGGCGTAATTTAGATGTTGAAAATTTTAGTGAATTGAGCAACGGGAAAAGTTGTTGATTTTGTTAATTATCAAAACAGATGGAATTGAATTTTTGAAGATTAAATTTGATCAGATTGAAGAGGTTAAACAGATTGGACGTTGTGCTGTTCGTTTCTTGCTTGTAAAAGATTTGTATGTTCGTAGAAAACAGTTTCCTCTTTGTTTAGCATATGCAGTGACCATTCATATATCTCAAGGTTTAAGTGTAGACAGTGCTTTGGTAAATATTGGAAGTTCAGTGTTTAAAGAGGGTATGGCATATGTTGCATTGTCTCGCGTAAGAACATTATCTGGATTGTATTTGATTGGTTTTGATGAGAGAAAGATTAGTGCAGATGCAAATTGTGTAAGAGAGTATAATCGGTTAAGAAGACTGTATGCTCCCAACTTAGGTCAATATCCAGTATATGAAAAGCGTGTAGTATCTCCAAAACGAACATATGAGAAACACTGTAATGAGGTTGGAAAGAAGAAAAAAATCAAGAGAATGTTGAGGCTCCGAAGAAAATGAAAATGGACACTGTTGATGATATTGTAGGATACCAGTTAGAAAATAGTTCAGGTATCAACTGCTATGCTAATGTAATTGTGAACGTCGTGTTTTTTCTAGAAAATCTACATCATGAAATAATGGAGAATCGAGAAAAAAGATTTTGTTCTTTGTTACATAATATTTTTGAAAAATTGACAACTGATAAAACTAAAATCCAAACTGCTTCTGGCATTGGGCATCTTTTGGATATATGTTCTGGTTCTTCACAATTTACACTTAATCTACAGCAAGATGCTCAAGAATTTCTGATGCTTATGCTTGCAGTATTGGAAGGTGAAGGAGCAAGACCACTGACTCATTGTCAGTGAAATTGCTCTCCCACCCTCGCAGCTCCACCATTAAGTGAGGCCTGCCCCTGCCCCGGCACTCTCGAGTGTTGGTGATCGAGGCCCTCCTCCACCCGCAGGTTTCCCTGCGCCTCATCCCTGGTGGTCCAGTGGACCTCTGTCTCCTTCCTCTCACTCTGCTCTTTCACTCGTTTTTCTACCCTTTTCTATCTTTCACCTTTCTGCACTTTTCTGCATCTCTGCTCTTTTGTGCCTTATTTCTGCTCATTTTCCCTTCCTCTCGCTCTGCCCTTTCACTCGTTTTCACTCGTTTTTCTACCCTCTTTTATCTTTCACCTTTCTGCACTTCTCTGCATCTCTGCTCTTTTGTGCCTTATTTCTGGCTATTTTCCCTTCTTTCTTTATCCCTTATTTCCTCCCTTTACCTTTCCCCGCTGCTGCTGCCCCCACGGCCCCCCCCAGCGCGACCGGCCCAATCCAGCTCCCCTCCCCTCCCCGCTCCCGCCTCCCAGCTGTCCAGCCCTCCCGACCCCTACTTAATGGCGTCCAATGCGGGGACAGGCGAGCAAGACCACTGACTCATTGTCAGTGAAATTGCTCTCCCACCCTCGCAGCTCCACCATTAAGTGAGGACTGCCCCTGCCCCTGCACTCTCGAGTGTTGGTGATCGAGGCCCTCCTCCACCCGCAGGTTTCCCTGCGCCTCATCCCTGGTGGTCCAGTGGACCTCTGTCTCCTTCCTCTCACTCTGCTCTTTCACTCGTTTTTCTACCCTTTTCTATCTTTCAACTTTCTGCACTTTTCTGCATCTCTGCTCTTTTGTGCCTTATTTCTGCTCATTTTCCCTTCCTCTCCCTCTGCCCTTTCACTTGTTTTCATTCGTTTTTCTACCCTCTTTTATCTTTCACCTTTCTGCACTTTTCTGCATCTCTGCTCTTTTGTGCCTTATTTCTGCCTATTTTCCCTTTTTTCTTTATCCCTTATTTCCTCCATTTACCTTTCCCCGCCGCTGCTGCCCCCGTGGCCCCTCCCCCCAGCGCGACCGGCCCAATCCAGCTCCCTCCCCGCTCCCGCCTCCCAGCTGTCCAGCCCTCCCGACCCCTACTTAATGCCGAAGGCGCGTAAAAAAAGGCAAGTCCGTCTGCGCCCGTCCGCGACCCGACCGCGACCAGCGCCAGGAACCCTGGACCTCCGCCCCGCCAACGCTACGACCCAGCAGCACTCCACGCACTCAACCCAGGCCACAACAACAACTGCAAGCTAGCATCACCAGCCGACTCCCACGGACCCTTCAGCTGTCACCGCTGCCGGCACACCTGCAGCACCGCCAAGAACACGGATCCAGCACAACCCGCCCACAAGACCACAACCGAACCAAAGACCCTGCAATGCATCCTCCTCAACGTCCGATCCCTCCACAAACACGCCACAGAAATCTGGGACCTCCTCGACAGCACCACCCCGAACGTAGCGTTCTTCACCGAAACCTGGACCAACACCACCTCGGGACCGGACATCGCCATCGCCATCCCCCAAGGATACAAGATCTCCAGGAAGGACCGCCCCACCCGCCCAGGAGGAGGAATCGCCATCATCCACAAATCCAGCCTCCGCCTGAGCACACTCCCTGACGAGCCCACAGAACTGATGGAACACCTTCACTTCAAGATACTGGCCAGCCCCACCGCCACCCTCCGAGGAACCCTCATCTACCGACCCCCTGGACCCCGCGGACCCTTCGCCAACTCCATCACGGACATTATCTCCCCGCAGGCCATCGCATCCACCAACTACACCCTGCTGGGAGACCTCAACTTCCACCTCAACAACCAACTGGACCCCAACACCACATCCCTCCTGGACAACCTCCACAACATTGGACTGCGCCAGATCGTGACCGAGCCCACGCACTCAGCAGGACACACCCTTGACCCCCTCTTCACTACAGGAAACTCCATCACCTTCAGCCACACCACCGAACTCCCATGGACCGACCATCGTTGCGTCCACTTCACCTTCAGAACACCCACCATCCACAGACACCAGCACCTGCTTCCACGAAGAAACTGGACCAAAATCACCGACGACCAGCTCACCTCCTCACTCAACAACTCCACCCCAACCATCGCGGAAAACGATGACCCCAACACCGCAGCCCAAACCCTGCATAGATGGATCTCGGACAGTACCAACACCATAGCCCCCCTCAAGAAAAACAACAATACCCGCACCAAGAAAGCCAGATGGTTTACCACCGAACTTCGAGAGTCCAGAAGAACATGCCGCCGCCTCGAAAAGGCCTGGAAGAACACCAAATCCACAGAAGCCCACGACAACTTCAGAGCCGCCACCAACGCCCACCATCAACTCATCAGAGAAACGAGGAAAAAAGCGATTGAAGACAGAATCTCCACCCACGCGCACAACAGCAAGGAACTCTTCAGCATCATCAAGGAGTTCGCCCAACCCACTAGCGAGTCTACCGACATCCCTCCCTCACAAGACCTCTGCGACAAACTCAGCACCTTTTTCCACCACAAAATCAAGAGCATCTACGACAACTTCGACGAAGACAACCAACACACTGAACCCTCACCAACCACCCCCGACACCCGGAAACCAGTGATTGACGACTGGACAGCCCTCACCACCGAAGACACACTGAAGACAATGAAGTCAATCCACTCAGGGGCCCCCACGGACCCCTGCCCCCACCACATCTTCAACAGAGCCGCCGACACCATCGCACCCATGCTCCGCCACACCATCAACCGCTCCCTGGCGACCGCCTCTTTCCCCGACGACTGGCACACGCCGAGGTCAACCCCCTCCTAAAGAAACCCTCAGCGGACCCCACCGACCTCAAAAACTACAGACCCATCTCCCTGCTCCCGTTCCCAGCAAAAGTCATCGAGAAAGCCATCAACAGCCAACTCGCCACATTCATTGAAGAACACAACATCCTCGACTCCTCCCAATCCGGCTTCAGAAAAAACCACAGTACGGAAACCGCCCTCCTCGCCGCAACAGACGACATCCGCACCCTACTGGACAAAGGAGAAACAGTAGCCCTCATCCTCCTTGACCTATCAGCGGCGTTCGACACAGTCTCCCACCGCACCCTAATATGCAGACTCCACGACACAGGAATCCAGGACAAGGCCCTCGACTGGATCCGCTCCTTCCTCTCCGGCAGGACGCAGCGGGTCAGACTCCCCCCTTTCCTCTCGGACCCCACACCTACCACCTGCGGAGTCCCCCAGGGCTCCTCC
Organism: Calotriton arnoldi; assembly: GCA_963921515.1. Lineage (NCBI taxonomy): Eukaryota > Metazoa > Chordata > Amphibia > Caudata > Salamandridae > Calotriton > Calotriton arnoldi. The sequence goes on from CAWUFW010000498.1 coordinate 465,706, forward strand.
CTCAGCCCGACGCTCTTCAACGTCTACATGGCTCCACTCGCCCCCATCGTCAGAACCTACGGACTCAACATCGTGTCATACGCAGACGACACCCAGCTCATCCTCTCCCTATCCAACGAGCCCAACACCGCCAGACGCAACTTTCGAGAAGGCATGGAAGCCGTCGCCAAATGGATGAAAAATAGCTGCCTACAACTAAACACCAACAAAAGAGAAGTACTCATCATGGGCCCAAACCCCGATGCCTGGAGCGACACCTGGAGGCCCCCCGCCATCGGAAACCCGCCAACCCCCACGGACCATGCACGCAACCTGGGAATCATCCTGGACTCCAAGCTCAAAATGGACCGCCAGATCAACTATGTCTCGTCTTCCTGCTTCCACACCCTCCGCCTCCTTCGTAAGACCTTCAAATGGATCCCCCTCGAACACCGAAAGACCGTCACTCACGCCCTGGTCACCAGCAGACTCGACTACGGCAACGCACTCTACGCCGGAATAAACAAAAACCTCACCCGCAAGCTACAGAACATCTAGAACGCCGCCGCAAGACTGGTCCTCAACCTGCCAAAACACTGCCACATCTCTCAGCATCTGCGCACACTCCACTGGCTCCCTGTCGAGGCGAGAATCACCTTCAAGATGCTCACCCACGCACACAAGGCCCTCCATGGCACCGGACCAGCATACCTGAACAGCCGACTCAAATTCCACGTACCCCAAAGGACCCTACGATCAGCCCAGCTCTCCTATGCCGTCGTCCCCCGCACCAGAAAGACCAGATCGGGAGGCCGCTCCTTCTCCTTCCTCGCGGCCAAAGCATGGAACGCCCTTCCGCTCCACCACAGACAGACAACATCGCTCCCCATCTTCGCAAGAAACCTCAAAACCTGGCTCTTCGACAGAACCCCTCCTTGATGGATGGAACCTGCACCCCCACCCCTAGCGCCTTGAGACCCTTACGGGTGAGTAGTCGCGCTTTAACAAACCCCTGATTGATTGATTGAAAGGAATACAAATTGAAAATCTGTTTGGAGTACATTACAGATGGGATCATAAATGTGAAGACTGTTCATTTTCTTCTACCACTCAAATAGACACTGAACGATTCATATATTTGACAATACCAGATTGCAAAACAGTGTCTTTTAGCAAATTAGTGAAATCAGCTAATCAAGATATGAAATGTACTCACTGCAAATCGGAAATGTTGTCAACATTATTTATAGAAAGATTTGGACAATATATAATTTTAATGCTACAACGTTGTAGAGCAGATGGAAGAAAATTGGAAACGAAAATTAAAAATTTTGTGGCAAGTCAAGTGTCAATTTCAGGAAGAACTTTTAAAGCAGTGGCTATTATTTTCCATGATGGACCTAGTTCAACATCTGGACACTATACTGTGTATTTAAGATGCAATAAAGGATAGACACTTTGTAATGATGTCCACTTAGAATTCAAATTTCGGTTGCCCTATGAATTACCAAATTCATATCTATTATTTTTGATGCCAAAGTTCTGAAAACATCATTCGGCCTATTGGGAAGATGTCAATATGTATTAACGAGTTTATTTCAGATATTGTCAATGCAAATTAATTCACAAACATCATTCGGCCTATTGGGAAGATATCAAAATGAATTAATGAGTTATTTTTGGATATTATCAATGGAAACAGTTTGGTAAACATCATTTGGCCTATTGGGAAGATGTGACCAATTACTGTTTTTATTTTCATTTCGGTTCATTGATATTGCATTTGGAAATTTGTGTTAGAAAAAAAGTAGTTCATATATTTGGTCTTTGTATTTTATGCAATCTAAATGAAAATGTTTATTTTTGAAGATGTAAACAGATAGTTGTTGTGAACATTTTGAACAGAGATTTGTTTTTTTTTTACAATCTTATTTTTTTGCCCGCTTTTACATGATCATCAACATTGAAATCACTGTGTATGGTGAAATTCAATAGAATCTGAAAACAGCAGAAAAGGCAAACTGAATATGTTATGTAATTGTAAAATTATGTTGTGTTCTTAAAACTATAATATTATATGTAATAACAGTACTTTTTCTTCTCTTTTACAGACACTAATTCTAAAGTTTGAAAATATTTTAAATTTAGATTATAACAAAACAACTGAAAAAATTGTTTCAATGACTTTCATATCTACTTCCAAAAAGGTAAGATTAAGTAACTACCCATGCAGTCCTCTAATCACCTAGACACTACTCATTCACTCGTTCAATTACAAAGGAACTACCCATGCACTGCTCCAATCACCCGTGCACTACCCATGCACTCCTCCAATCACCCAGCCAGTACCATGTACTTATCCAATCACTCCACCAATACCCATACAATCCTCTAATCACCTAGACACTATTAATTCACTCCTTCAATTACACAGGTAGTACCCATGCACTCCAACAATCAACCTGTCACTTCCCATGCACTCCTCCAATCACCCAGCCAGTACCATGTACTTATCCAATCACTCCGCCAATACAAAAGCACTTACAAATTCACCATGCACTATCCTTGCAGTACTCAAATCATCCAGTCAGTACCCATGTACTCATGCAATGACCCAGGCACTAACCATGAAGTGCTACAATCACCTGTGCACTACCCATGCAGTCCTCTAATCACCTAGACACTACTCATTCACTCCTTCAATTACCCAGGTAGTACCCATGCACTCCAGCAATCACCCTGTCACTACCCATGCACTCCTCTAATCACCCAGCCAGTACCATGTACTTATCCAATCACTACGCCAATACCCAAGCACTTATAAATACACCATGCACTCTCCTTGCAGTACTCAAATCATCCAGTCAGTACCCATGTATTCATGCAATGACCCAGGCACTAACTATGCAGTGCTAAAATCACCTGTGCACCACCCATGCAGTCCTCTAATCACCTAGACACTACTCATTCACTCCTTCAATTACCCAGGTAGTACCCATGCACTCCAGCAATCACCCTGTAACTACCCATGCACTCCTCCAATCACCCAGCCAGTACCATGTACTTATCCAATCACTCCGCCAATACCCAAGCACTTCTAAATTCACCATGCACATTCCTTGCAGTACTCTAATCATCCAGTCAGTACCAATGTACTCATGCAATGACCCAGGCACTAACCATGCAGTGCTACAATCACCTGTGCACTACCCATGCAGTCCTCTAATCACCTAGACACTACTCATTCACTCCTTCAATTACCCAGATAGTACCCATGCACTCCAGAAATCACCCTGTCACTACCCATGCATTCCTCCAATCACCCAGCCAGTACCATGTACTTATCCAATTACTCCGCCAATACCCAAGCAGTTACAAATTCACCATGCACTATCCTTGCAGTACTCTAATCATCCAGTCAGTACCCATGTATTCATGCAATGACCCAGGCACTAACCATGCACTCCAGCAATCACCCTGTCACTACCCATGCACTCCTCCAATCACCCAGCCAGTACCATGTACTTATCCAATCACCCCGCCAATACCCAAGCACTTACAAATTCACCATGCACTCTCCTTGCAGTACTCTAATCATCCAGTCAGTACCCATGTACTCATGCAATGACACAGGCACTAACCATGCAGTGCTACAATCACATGTGCACTACCCATGCAGTCCTCTAATCACCTAGACACTACTCATTCACTCCTTCAATTACCCAGGTAGTACCCATGCACTCCAGCAATCACCCTGTCACTACCCATGCACTCCTCCAATCACCCAGCCAGTACCATGTACTTATCCAATCACTCCAACAATTCCCAAGCACTTATAAATACACCATGCACTCTCTTTACAGGACTCAAATCATCCAGTCAGTACCCATGTACTCATGCAATGACCCAGGCACTAACCATGCAGTGCTACAATCACCTGTGCACTGCCCATGCAGTACTCTAATCACCTAGACACTACTCATTCACTCCTTCAATTACCCAGGTAGTACCCATGCACTCCAGCAATCACCCTGTCACTACCCATGCACTCCTCCAATCACCCAGCCAGTACCATGTACTTATCCAATCACTACGCCAATACCCACGCACTTATAAATACGCCATGCACTCTCCTTGCAGTACTCAAATCATCCAGTCAGTACCCATGTACTCATGCAATGACCCAGGCACTAACCATGCAGTGCTACAATCACCTGTGCACTACCCATGCAGTCCTCTAATCACCTAGACACTACTCATTCACTCCTTCAATTACCTAGGTAGTACCCATGCACTCCAGCAATCACCCTGTCACTACCCATGCACTCCTCCAATCACCCAGCCAGTACCATGTACTTATCCAATGACTCTGCCAATACTCAAGCACTTACAAATTCACCATGCACTCTCCTTGCAGTACTCTAATCATCCAGTCAGTACCCATGTACTCATGCAATGACCTAGGCACTAACCATGCAGTGCTACAATCACGTGTGCACTACCCATGCAGTCCTCTAATCACCCAGACACTACTCATTCACTCCTTTAATTATGCAGGTAGTACCCATGCACTCTAACAATCACCCTGTCACTACCCATGCACTCTTCGAATCACCCAGCCAGTACCATGTACTTATCCAATCACTCCGCCAATACCCAAGCACTTAGAAATTCACCATGCACTCTCCTTGCTGTACTCTAATCATCCAGTCAGTACCCATGTACTCATGCAATGACTCAGGCACTAACCATACAGTGCTACAATCATCTGTACACTACCCTTGCAAAACTCTAATCACCTAGACGCAACTCATTCACTCCTTCAATTACCCAAGTAGTACCCATCAACTCTAGCAATCACCCGTGCACTACCTATGCACTCTGCCAATCACCCAGCCAGTACCATGTACCTATCCAATCACTCCGCCAATACCCATACAATCCTCTAATCACCTAGACACTACTCATTCACTCCTTCAATTACCCAGGTAGTACCCATGCAGTCCAGCAATCACCTTGTCACTACCCATGCACTCCTCCAATCACCCAGCCAGTACCATATACTAATCCAATCACTCCGCCAATACCCAAGCACTTATAAATTCACCATGCACTATCCTTGCAGTACTCTAATCATCCAGTCAGTACCTATGTACTCATGCAATGACCCAGGTACTAACCATGCAGTGCTACAATCACCTGTGCACTACCCATGCAAAACTCTAATCACCTAGACACTACTCATTTACTCCTTCAATTACCCAGGTACTACCCTTGCACTCCAGCAATCACCCTGTCTCTACCCATGCACTCCTCCAATCACCCAGCCAGTACCATGTTCTTATCCAATCACTCCGCCAATACCTAACCACTTATGAAATCACCATGCGGTATCCCTCCACTCCTCCAATCATGCAGGCAGTACCCATGTACTCATGCAATGACCCAGACACTAACCATGTATTCAAGCAATCATCCAGACATTACCTATAAACTCATGTAATTACCCAGGCATTAAGCATGCAGTTGTACAATAAACTAAGCAATACCCATGCACTTAGAAAATCATGCAGGCACTACACATGTACTCCTGCTATCACCCAGGCACTACTCATGCACTTATGCCATAATCCAGGCACTATCCATGCACTGCTCCAATCACCCAGGCACTACCCGTGCACTCCTTCAATTACCCAACCAGTAGCCATGCACTCCTCCAATCACCCAGCCAGTACCATGTACTTATCCAATCACTCCAACAATACTCAAGCACTTACAAATTCACCATGCACTCTCCTTGCAGTACTCTAATCATCCAGTCAGTACCCATGTACTCATGCAATGACCTAGGCACTAACCATGCAGTGCTACAATCACATGTGCACTACCCATGCAGTCTTCTAATCACCTAGACACTACTCATTCACTCCTTTAATTATGCAGGTAGTACCCATGCACTCCAACAATCACCCTGTCACTACCCATGCACTCTTCGAATCACCCAGCCAGTACCATGTACTTATCCAATCACTCCGCCAATACCCAAGTTCTTAGAAATTCACCATGCACTCTCCTTGCAGTACTCTAATCATCCAGTCAGTACCCATGTACTCATGCAATGACTCAGGCACTAACCATGCAGTGCTACAATCATCTGTACACTACCCTTGCAAAACTCTAATCACCTAGACACAACTCATTCACTCCTTCAATTACCCAAGTAGTACCCATCAACTCTAGCAATCACCTGTGCACTACCTATGCACTCCTCCAATCACCCAGCCAGTACCATGTACTTATCCAATCACTCCGCCAATACCCATACAATCCTCTAATCACCTAGACAGTACTCATTCACTCCTTCAATTACCCAGGTAGTATTCATGCACTCCAGCAATCACCTTGTCACTACCCATGCAGTCCTCCAATCACCCAGCCAGTACCATATACTAATCCAATCACTCCGCCAATACCCAAGCACTTATAAATTCACCATGCACTATCCTTGTAGTACTCTAATCATCCAGTAAGTACCTATGTACTCTTACAATGACCCAAGCACTAACCATGCAGTGCTACAATTACCTGTGCTCTACCCATGCAAAACTCTAATCACCCAGACACTACTCATTCACTCCTTCAATGACCCAGGTACTACCCATGCACTCCAGCAGTCACCCTGTCACTACCCATGCACTCCTCCAATCACCCAGCCAGTACCATGTTCTTATCCAATCACTCCGCCAATACCTAACCACTTATGAAATCACCATGCGGTATCCCTCCACTCCTCCAATCATGCAGGCAGTACCCATGTACTCATGCAATGACCCAGACACTAACCATGTATTCAAGCAATCATCCAGACATTACCTATAAACTTATGTAATTACCCAGGCATTAAGCATGCAGTTGTACAATCAACCAAGCAATACCCATACACTTAGAAAATCATGCAGGCACTACACATGTACTCCTGCTGTCACCCAGGCACTACTCATGCACTTATGCAATAATCCAGGCACTACCCATGCACTGCTCCAATCACCCATGCACTACCCGTGCACTCCTCTAATCATCCAGACACTACTCATTCACTCCTTCAATTACCCAGCCAGTAGCCATGCACTTCTCCAATCACCCAAGCATTACCCATACACTCATGCAAATACTCAAGCATTACCCATGAATTTTTCAAATCACCCATACATTACCTCTGCACTCATGCAATCACCCAGGCATTAACCATGAACTTATAAAATCACACAGACACTACTTATTCACTCCTTCTATTACCCAGGCAGTAGCCATGCAGTGCTCGAATCACCCAGGCACTACCCATGCACTCATGCAATCACCCAGGCACTACCCATATACTCTTCCAATCACCCAAACACTACCCATGTGCTCATGCAATAACCCAAGCATTATCCATGCACTTATGCAATCACACATGCAGTACCCATGCAATTCTCCAATCACCCAGTCAGTTTCCAAGCACTCATGTAATCACTCCGCCACTACCCAAGCACTTATAAAATCACCCAGGCACTACCCATGCACTCTTCCAATCACTACACATGTACCCATGCAATAACAAAAGCATTACCCATGCACTCATGCAATCACCTATGCAGTACCCATGCAATCGTCCAGTCACCCAGTTAGTACCCAAGCACTCATTTAATCACTCTGTCACTACCCAAGCACTTATAAAATTACCCAGGCAGTACCCATGCACTCTTCCAATCACCCAGTCACTACCCATGCATTCATGCAATCACCCAGGCACTACTTATACACTACTCCAATCACCCATGCACTACTCATGCACTCCTCCAATCACCCAGCCATTATCCATACACTCATTCATCATGCCGCCACTACCCAAACATTCATAAAATAACGCAGTACCCTTGCACTTCTCCAATCACCCACACAGTGTCCTTGCTCTCATGCAATTACTCAGGTAATTTTTCTTTTTTAACCAATAGATGTGGTTCCGTAAGAACCATTTTTGGGGGGGGGGGGGTTTGGAACAATTTTAATTTTTTTTTTATTTTTTAAACCTTTTTTTCTTTTTTTGTGTGTTTTTGATTTTTTTTAGTACAGAACAAAATTAAATACAGCAAACAAGCTGTTTCACAAATATAAAAGCACATTATAAAAAAAATTAACATTTATGTGATTTTATGGCAGCTGTGACAACATCGATGCATTGCTCTGCAATGCAGAGTTTGGTGTCGCACTTCTTACAGCTGATCGCCACTTCAAAAAGTTCAGGGATGATGTGGGGCCTTGGCGCTGGAGGAACTTGCTGCAAAGAGGTAGAAGGGGCGTTTGGGTCTTGTTGTGCCGCCTCATTAAGTTCTCTCCTCCTCTCCTCTCTAGCCAGGTGAACCGGGTGCAGATTCTCCAGGTGCTTTTTCATACTGCTGGTTCCGCATGAGTATTTTTTTTCAGACCCTCTGGATAAAATGCGTTTGCAGATTGTGCAAGTGACCTTACGGGCGTTCACTTTCTTCTCGCCCTCTGGTACTGAGAAGAAGGCCCACACAATACTCTCCTTCCTCTTCTTCACCGGTTCCATAATTTCTTCCTCCTCCATATCCAATTGGTCGATCAGTTGCTGCTTAGAAGCCATACTTTTTTTTAAAAATCAACAAACACACAAAATTTGAAAAAAAGACGAGACTAAGAAGAAGCAGGTCTTGTCTCCAAGATAGCCAAATAATAAAAGGAATATCACAAGGATGGATCCTCCCTCTTACAGAATGAAAATGATTTAAACCAATCAGATTCTTTCTTTTCCTGCTGACACGAAGTCGCGTAGGGTGCGTGCACCTGTCGCTTACGCATCGCGCACCCGTAAAATATAGTATACATAATTATAGACTATAAATAAATGTTTATACAATATTTTAAAAGGGATATTAGTAAAAGTCTTTATTCCAATTTCATATTCTAACTTTCAATAGCAATATTTAAAACTTTGAAAATACGCCGAAGTCGCAACCACGGCGCGATCCCAGCGCGACCCCGGAAATATGTGCGGGGAGGGGTCGCGCACCGTATGCGCATACGTCGCGCTGTCGTGAAATTTCATATCGTTAATATTACACTGAAAAAAATAGTTTTTAAATAGATTTCTAAATTAAATTAGTCGACCACTTTAACCAAAACTTTTAAGGATAATTTCTTTAATGATATTTCATACTTTTCAAATTATGCCAAAGTCGCGACCCCAGTGCGACTTCTAAAATGTGCGCCAGCAAGGTGCGCACACTCATCGCGTAGTTGCGCAGGGTGCGCGACTTCTCTATAATAATGTAAAAAAAAAAAAATTAATATAGTTTTGCTGACTTTAAAGTAATTACAAAATGTATTTTATATATATATATATATATATATATATATATATATAGTCAATGAAAAAAACCATAGGTTTCAGGGACGTTATAGTTAGAAATGAGCATTTAAAAAACCTTTGAAATTCACTGAAAAAACCATAGGTTTCAGGGACTTTATAGTTAGAAATTAGCATTTAAAAAACCTTAGAAATTCACTGAGAAAACCACAGGTTTCAGGGACGTTATAGTTAGTTGGACATTTCACTCGTAAAAAAACTGAGAAATTCGGCCGTTATAGTTATTAGAGCTAACTATAACTCGCGCCCCCGCAATGCACTGCTGATGACGTCACATATTACATCACCTCATGACATGGTCAGTGTTAGATCTGGGGGTCTCTAGTTGGCAGAGGTAAGTACCTTTGACCAAATAGGACCCTTACGTCTAGTCAGGGTAAGGGGGAAACATACTGTTGATAACCCCTGCTCACCCCCTTGGTAGCTTGGCACGAGCAGACAGGCTTATCCCCAAGGCAATGTGTAAAGTATTTGTACCAACACTCACAGTAATATAGTGAAACACCACAAATGGACGCTACACAAGTTGCTTATAAAAATAAAGTTATCTTTATATAGATTAGGCAGATCAAAACGACTTAAAAATCACATACTCTATTAATCTTGTCTTAGCAGGGTTCTCTTATAGCAAACGTTCACTTGGGTAATGTTCTCCTATGGTAAAAATCCACTTAGGCACTGTTCTCTTATGGCAAAAATTCACTTAGACACTGTTCTCTTATGGCAAAAATTCACTTTGTTATAATACTGTGCCCCTCAATGATGACGCTCCCAGCGTAGAGCGTATCACTGCACAGACGTCGCCCTTGGCGCTAAAATGCCCCCGGTGTAGCGCGAAGGGTGCTGCACTTATGCGCTTAAAAAGAATTCACCCCCTTTCACACGGCGCGATGCGCACCAATCAATTACTCCCCGCCGCGCGGGCTCCGGTTACCTGAGAGAGAGAGAGCTCGGTAGTCCGCGCTGCTCCTTCAGCGAAGCAGCTTCCTTTTCGCCGGCGCTCTCCTGCCCTGGGCGCACTCTGATCTTCTTTGCTGAGCGTAGGGAAGCCCCGGCCGTTAGAAGACACCGGGCGCTTCCTCGGGACTCAACGTGGCTTCGTCCGGACGAGCCTCCCTGTTGCCTGGCAACCCGCGACGCTGGGGCCAATCCCAGTGCGGCTTACCCGTGACGTATGTGGGTGCAGGGGAACAATGCTGACGAGGCTCCCGGGCTGGCGGCGGTGATTTTTCATTGCACAGCACTTTGCTCCTTCTCTATACCGGGCCGGCGGCGGTGATCTCGACCCCCTTTGGTGACGGCCTCGGGCAGTGCACGGCACGCACTCTCGAGCGCCGAGTCAGTTGCAGACCTCACACGGAGCCCCACTGTGTGCCGATTGCACACTGAGTCAATTACACGCAGGCAGAGGTCAAGAGGCCCCAGGTAGTGTGCAGTGACTCGCACTCAGCGCTAGCACAATGGTTTTTTCCTCTGCAAACGTTTGTGTCCCTGAGTTTGCTAACAGGAGGCCAGCTCTTCCCAGGCCCTTGGAGATAGGTGGACTTCAGAGGGGGCAAAGCACACAGCACAGCTCTTCATCAAGCAAGGGGGACACAGCACACAGCAGAGAGTCCCTTAGTCCTTTTCCTCAGTAGTAACAGCAACTGCAGGTCAGCTTCCAGACACTCAGCAATGGCAGCACTTTTCCTCAGTCTTCCTGGCTGTTCTTCTTTGGCAGGGATTCCTTCTTCTTCACGAAGTTTCCTAATCTTGGAAACTTTTATATCTCTGTGTTTCCACAACAGGAGGCCAGCTCTACTCAGGCCCTTGGAGACTTTTCCTTTCAGGACACAGCACACAGCAAAGCCTTTCTTCAAGCAGGTGGGGGGGACACAGCACACAGCAAAGTCCCCTTTCCTCTTCCTCAGTGGACACAGCAAACTGCAGGTCAGCCCCAGAACACACAGCAAGGGCAGTCTTCCTTCTCAGTCTCTTCAGCTGATCTTCTTTGGCAGAGATTCCTCTTGATGGTAAAAGTAGTCTCAAGTTTAGGGGTTTCAGCTCTGATATTTATACCCTAAAAGTCTTTGTTCTCTATGTGTGAGGGGTCCTGAACCCAGTCCAAACCAGTTCAGGGTGCATTCTGCCAGGGCACCTCTCCTTCCTTTGCGAGTATGGGCCAGGGCCATCAGACACACCGCAGGAGGTGGAGCCAGCATTGTGGAAGGCAGGCACAGCCCTATTCAGACCCAGGTGCTCTCCTCCCACCACTCTACATGTAGATCGGTCTATTAAGCCTAGTGCTGACTCACCCAGACTCCTTCAGCCACCCCCAGGCCCTGCCACTCACAAACCAGACAGTCAATTCATAAACAGGCAGAGGCACACAGAAAGGTTGAACAAGAAAATAGCCACTTTCTAAAAGTGCTATTTCCAAACTTAGAATTTAAAAACCATCTTCACTAAAAGATGTGTAATTAAATTCTGAGTTCAGGGGTACCAGATTCCAACTTTCTATCTTGCTGCTATGGGAAGATATGCAGGTAACCATGTTACACAGCATTCCCCATGTTATCCTATGGGCAAGATAGCCTTTCAATAGTGAAAAACGAAATTGGCAGTATTTCACTATCAGGACATGTTACCCACACTAGTACATGTCCTACCTTTCACATACACTGCACCCTGCCAAGGGGGGTACCTTGGGCCTTCTATAGGGGTGTCCAATATGTAAGAAAAGGGAAGGGTTAGGTCTGGCAAGTGTGTACACTGGCCAGGACAACATGGCAGTTCACAAACTGCGCATAGGCACTGCAGTGGCAGGCCTGAGACACCATCTTAGGGCTACTCCTGTGGGTGGCACAATCAGTGCTGCAGGCCCACTAGTAGCATTTGAATCACCAGCCCTGGCACACTTAGTGCACTTTACTAGGGACTTATTGGTAAAGCAAATATACCAATCATGGATAGCCAATCACAATAACAATTTACAGAGAGAGCATATGCACTTTAGCACTGATCAGCAGTGGTACAGTGCCCAGAGTCCTATAGCCAACAACCACAGGTCAGGAAAAACAAAGGAGGAAGAAGCAAAAAGTTTTGGGATAACCCTGCAAAAAGGGCCATTTCCAACAGTCAGTGACATCACTGATGACATCTCAAATGACATCACTGATGACATCATCCATGTGATAATCTGATGCACCTCCTCACACCCTAATAAAAACTTTTTATACACCCACTCTAAAATACAGACTACCAATATCGAAAGCATTGACAGACCAATAGCAGTTAGTACATTCCCGCTCAGTGATTCCTAGGTCTACACACACACATCTACTCATTCACCCATACAGTAACTCATACATGCAGTCACTCATCAATACAGCACTATCATATGCACTCATACCCCTATACATACACTCACACACCGCCACTCATCCATAGACTTACTCACACACCTACTTAGTCATGCAAAGAATCAATCACACCCATTTACTCACCTATACAGTTATACACAGACCACCTCACTTATTTATACAAATACTAACACATACGTACTCTCTTATACAATCACTGATACAAGCACACACTCCCACGTATAGTCATTTATATACTCCAACACTCACATATACTGACTTTCACATATGTAGTTACTCACACATATACCACTGAGACATCCATTCACTCACCAACACACCCATACACACACTCACCCACCCATACAGCCCTTCACAGATGCACTCTTGAACACATACACCCAGTGAATCACCCACTCACACATCTATGCACAGAGTCACCCACCCCCACCCACTACAAAGACACTCAGGCACCCATACAGATACTCAGACAACCAATCAATAACCCATATGGACAGTCATGTAGCTACTCACCAACCCATGCAGCCGCTTATACACCAATTGACAGACTGATACAGACATTTACACAGTTTACTCACTAACCCATGCATTCAGTAAGATACGCTTAATCAGTCACTTATACAATCACTCATGCACCTACTAAATCATCCATTCAGACACTTATACACCCACTCATTCTTCAATACACCTTGGCATATATATATATATAAAACATATTTAAACTTTAAAGAAACACACATTCACTGGATGATGTCATCAGTGATGTCATTTGAGATGTCATCAGTGATGTCATCAGTGATGTCACTGACCATGTCATGAGTGATGTAATATGTGACGTCATCAGCAGTGCATTGCAGGGGCGTGAGTTATAGTTAGCTCTACTAACTATAACGGCCGAATTTCTCTGGTTTTGTATGAGTGAAATGTCCAACTAACTATAACGTCCCTGAAACCTGTGGTTTTTTCAGTGAATATATATATATATATATAGAAATGTGTTGGAATAATCCAATTTTCCCATAATCCCTCTAGAATTTGATAGAATCATTTATTTTATTTATTTTCTGTGTCAAAAACAATACACAGTTCAGTAGAGAGATTTTTGTTCTTTCTCTTTGCATATCCTTTTTGTATTTTGCTTAACTGTTATACATACTTGTAATTGTCTAGGGAACAGAGGGTCTAGGGGCCTCAGCCCCAATATTTTCCAAAATATGTAGGGGCTTATTTACAAGCCCCTTGCGCCACTGGTGCGTCACATTTAGCATGGGAAAATTGACGCACAGGCGGCGCAGGGGGCTTGTAAATAAGCCCGTAGTTCATTGAAGACACATACTTAACAATTTTGTTCCTCTAGATTTCCTGTATTTCTATTTTGTTTGCCCTGCCCCTTTCATCCACACACTGTACAGATCCAAACAGACACTCAAACACCCACTCACTGGCCCATAAAACCAGTCACAAACCCACAAACACACACGCCCACACAGTTACTCACACACCAATTCACAGACCCATACAACCACTCACACACCCAGTCACAGACCCATACAGGCAGTCACAAACCCAGTCAAAGATCTATATATCCACTCACACTGGAAGGCTAGAGGTTATAGTCAGAAATAAAATTTTAAAAACCTTAGAAATTCACTAAAAAGAACAAAGGTTACAGAGATGTTATAGTTAGGAAATAGAATTTAAAAGAACTTAGAAATTCACTGAAAAATACAAAGGTTACAGAGATGTTACAGTTAGGCTCAGATTTTACTCATACAAAATCATTGTTCAGCAGTTATAGTTATCTGAGCTAACTATAAATTACGCCTCTGCAATGTACTGTTTATGACCTCACATATTTAAACATTCATGACATGGTCAGTGGCATCACTGACGACATCTAAATTGACATCACTGATGACATCATCCACAGAACCACTCAGACATCAATTCAACACCTACACAACAACACATATACTTACTCACACACCCACACAATCACTTACACACCCACTCACTGACCCATAGAGCTACTCACATACCTACTCACTCACCCATATAGCCACTCACTCTCCATACACCTACTCACACAGCCACTCACTCACCCATACAGCTACACACTCACCCACATATTAACCCAAACAACCTCTCACACACCCAGTCACTCATCCATGCAGCCTCTCAACAGAGTCATTCACTCACCCATACATCCATTCACATTGACACTCACTCTCCAATACAGCCACTCAGACAGCCAATCAGATAACCTAACACCTACTCAAACAGCCACTCAGTCACCCATACTGCCACTTACACACACAGTCACTCACCCATACAGCCACTCACACAGTCACTTAGTTGCCAATACAGACACTCACATATCCACTCACAGACCCATACATCCACTCACACAGCCACTCCCACACCCATACAGTTACTCACACACACTTATTCACCCAAACAGGTACTCACACACTCACATATTCATCCATAAATCCACTCCCACACCCACTCAAACACCTATACAGCCACTAAGACATCCACTCACACATGGATAAACACAGTCATAAAGACATTCACATAATATATGTTAAAAATAGTAACATTCAGTAGTACACAAAGTATAGTAATTTACATTTTGTAGCACGTTAGTATATAGGTTTAACAATAATAAACATGTAGAAAAAGCTCATAATCACTGGATAATGTCATCAGTGATGCCATTTGAGATGTCATCAGTGATGTTACTGACCATGTCATGAATAAAGTAATATGTGCGGTCATAAGCAGTGCATTTTCGGGGCGTAAGTTGTAGTGTATATATATGTATATATATATATGTATGTATATATATATATATATATATATATATATATATATATATATATATTCCAATCGCAATGCTCCTCAATGGAAAGGCCACACGCAGCGTGATATTGTCTCCTTTATTGGCAGACCGCACAACACACACAAAGCAGCTCCAACAGTTAATTAGCCCACTCTGCCATACGCGTTTCTGGAAAGTATCCCTTGATCACTGGCTTGGGCGGAACTGGAGACCGGTGAGGCAAACAGTAATGCTGCATTCGCAGCGTGATTTTGAAGTCCTGCCAAGTAGGCGTGTCATCGGTTGCATTGTGGTAATACGAGTTTCCTCATTTAAACCCCTAGTGGGTATTGCCTCCCATCACGCTCCTAACACTGTCTCTTACCCTGATGGGTTAGTTGGAAACACGCCAGGTGAGTATTCCGCTTCTGAAAGTCCACCAAAAGAACCACGTTGCTCTTTCGGCACCACTTCAGTCATTAGTGCCTTAGACCCGCTCAGTCAGCGGGGGGGCCGTTTCCGCGACCTGAGCCGGCCGCTATATATTCCAATCGCAATGCTCCTCAATACTCACATAAACACACATATATATATATGTTACAACAAGATGTCCCCCTGGTGAAAGCGCACTTGGTAAGCAGGCGAATTCTGCATTTCAAACAGGATCCTTTAATCATTGGTAGCCGGACATTACAAACTGTAGAAAATTTTCAGCCCTACGCGTTTCAGCGCTCCTGCGCCTTGATCACGGGCTCCTGGCAGTGTAGGTGGGTGGAGGAAAAAGCACAGGAAACAAGTCTCTACTTTTTACTTTTTAAAGACTCTCAGGTGAGTTTACGCCCTCCAGTGGGCGTTCTGCCAGAATTCTGGGACTCGTAGTTTCCTTGCTGTTTGATAATTAGCCTCCAGTGGCTTACCGCCCTAAACACACACACGATGTTTGCCTGATTAAAAGCTCTCCAGTGAGCTAACAGAGTGCAACTCCGGCATTACTTCCATGCGACCAGCTTTTGCCCTGAATCACTCAAACACAGAGAGTCTGCGTGAGGCAGCCCGCTTTCCTTGCTGCGAGAGTGCAGCTTTCTCGGCCGGGACTGGCCGAATAAATGTTACAACAAGATGTCCCCCTGGGCTGAAAATTTTCTACAGTTTGTAATGTCCGGCTACCAATGATTAAAGGATCCTGTTTGAAATGCAGAATTCGCCTGCTTACCAAGTGCGCTTTCACCAGGGGGACATCTTGTTGTAACATACATATATATATGTATATATATATATATATATATATATATATATCTATATATATATAACCTACTGGCGATAGTCAGTAGGTAGTTAAAGTTAGTACCAAAGTTTCAATGGGAAAAGTGTTTTTTGTTTTACCAATAACTTTGGCGTCGCTTCACGAATCTTCACACACGTTTTAGAAAACGTCCCCTTTGTGGCTCAGCTGCTGTGTTGAAGGTTTCAGGGTTATCAGTTAAGCGGGGGGCTGAGAAAAAAGGAGGTCCTTAAACACGTTTTCCCCATGTTATGTCTATGGGAATTTTTCATTTTTTTAACACAACTACAGCCCGAACCGCTCAACGTAATAACACCAAATTTGGCAGAAAGCTAGATGTTGGTCCAGAAAGCGTTCTTTTTGTGATTTGGTGTAAATCTGTTCAGTAGTTTCAGAGATAATCAAATTTTAATAATAGATATCAGGGAGCCCAAAACCCTACTGAAATCCTTCTGACATTTGATTGGCTGCCAACAATTCAACAAGCAAGTGTTGGCAGCCATCTTGGGACTCAGCTTGAAACCGAGTCCCACAAAAAGTAAAAAATAAAGAAAATGGAGCAGGGTAGGAATACCCTGACTCCCCAGATATGGTGGCGGGGTCCCACAGGGACCCCGCCGGGGGGGTTAAAAGAATTTTTAATTTGTGGATCACACGCAACTCCCACTGAAAATATTTTTTTTTTAAAAAGCACAGAATCCTGCGCTTTGTTATTAATTGGCCCCTGGGTGGACCAGGCCCTGGGGGCATTGTGTAAATAAAAGAGGGGGATGCATGAGCCCCCCCTCTTGGGGCTTATTATGCCCCGGTGACCAGCTAACTATAACTGCTGAATTTCACTGGTTTTGTACAAGTGAATCCTGAGCCAAACTATAACATCCCTGTAACCTTTGTTTTTTTCTGTGAAAAAAAAAAAAATATATATATATATATATATATATATTGATGTCACTGACTATGTCATGAATGATGTAATATGTGATGTCATCAGCAGTGCATTGCGGGCGCAAATTATAGTTAGCTCAACTAACTATAACGGACTAATTTCTCTGGTTTTGTACGAGTGAAATGTCCAACTAACTATAACGTCCTTGAAACCTGTGGTTTTTTCAGTGAATTTCTATAGTTTTTTAAATGCTAATTTCTAACTATAGCGTCCCTGAAACCTTTAGTTTTTTCAGTGAATTTCAAAGGTTTTTTAAATGCTAATTTCTAACTATAACGTCCCTAAAACCTATGGTTTTTTCAGTGAATTTCAAAGGTTTTTTAAATGCTAATTCCTAACTATAACGTCCCTGAAACCCATGGTTTTTTCAGTGAATTTCAAAGGTTTTTTAAATGCTCATTTCTAACTATGCCTACAGAGGTAGGACATGTGCAGAAAGAGGAAGAAAAGCGCAGAAAGAAGCAAGAGAAATGCAGAAAGAGGCAACAGAAGTCCAGAAAGACTTAGGAAGGTACATAAAGAAGCAAAAGATATGCAGAAAGAACCAACAGAGGTGCAGAAAGAGGCCTTGTTGCCCCATCTTTTTGCTGACTGGTACTGGTGGTAACTGACTCTGACTAACCAGGCCCGGAGCCAGTGCTATGCTGAAAGACACTTAGAATACAGTGAAAACACCTACGTACACTAGGGTACACTATGGGTTGGGGTACCCCTGTGATTGGCATGACCTCTCCTTTAAGGCCCCAGTACATAATAGGGCAGAAGGATTAAAACTACCTCTAAGTTAGAGGTGCAGAAAAAGGCAAGAGAAGTGCAGAAAGAAGCAACAGAGGTGTAGAAAGAAGCAAGTGAAGTGCAGAAAGAGGCAAGTGAGGTGCAGAAAGAAGCAAGAGCAGTGCAGAAAAAGGTAGAAGAGGTGCACAAAGAGGCAAGAGAGGTACAGAAAAAGGCTGGGGGAGCAGAAAGAAGGAAGAGAAGTACAGAGAGAAGCAACAGAGGTATTGAAAGAGGCGCGAAGGGTGCAGAAAGAGCAAGAGAAGTGCAGAAAGAACCAACAGAGGTACAGAAAGAGGCAAGAGAGGTGCAGAAACAGGCAGGAAAGGAGCAGTAGGAGGGAATGGGGGTGCAGAAAGAGGCAAGAGAGGTGCAGAAAGAGAAAAGAGGGTGCAGAAAGAGGCAAGAGGGGTAGAAACAAGCAAGTGAAGTGTAGAAAGAGGCAACAGAGGTGCAGAAAGATGCAAGAGAGGTGCAGAAACAAGCAAGAGAAGTGCGGAAAGATGCAAGAGAATTGCTGAAAGAAGCAACAGAGGTGTAGAAAGAACCAAGAGAAGTGTAGAAAGACGAAAGTGAGGTGCAGAAAGAAGCAAGAGCAGTGCAGAAAGAACCAACAGAGGTACAAAAAGAGGCAAGAGGGGTGCAGAAAGAGGTAGAAGAGGTGCACAAAGAGGCAAAAGAGGTACAGAAACAGGCAGGAGGGGTGCAGAAAGAAGGAAGAGAAGTGCAGAAGGAGGCAAGAGAATTGCTGAAAGAAGCAACAGAGGTGTACAAAGAAGCAATGGAAGTACAGAAAGAGGCAAGTGAGGTGCAGAAAGAAGCAAGAGCAGTGCAGAAAGAACCAACAGAGGTGCAAAAAGAAGCAGGAGCAGTACAGAAAAAGGTAGAAGAGGTGCACAAAGAGGCAATAGAGGTACAGAAAGAGGCAGGAGGGGTGCAGAATGAAGGAAGAGAAGTGCAGAAAGAAGCAAGAGAGGTGATAAAAGAGGCATGAAGGGTGCAGAAAGAGCAAGAGAAGTGTAGAAAGAACCAACAGAGGTGCAGAAACAGGCAGGAAAGGAGCAGAAAGAGGGAACAGGGGTGCAGAAAGAAGCAAGAGAGGTACAGAAATAGAAAAAAGGGGTGCAGAAAGAGGCAAGAGAGGTACAGAAATAGAAAAGAGGGGTGCAGAAAGAGGCAAGAGGGTACAGAAAGAAGCAAGTGAGGTGTAGAAAGAGGCAACAGAGGTGCATAAAGACGCAAGAGAGGTACAGAAACAAGCAAAAGAAGTGCAGAAAGAGGTTAGAGAATTGCTGAAAGAAGCAACAGAGGTGTGGAAAGAAGCAAGAGAAGTGCAGAAAGAAGCAACAGAGGTGCAGAAAGAAGGAAGAGGGGTGCAGAAAGAGGCAAGAGAAGTACAGAAAGAGGCAGCAGAGGTGCAGGAAGAGGGAAGAGGGGTGCAGAAAGAAGCAAGAGAGGTAAATAAAGAAGCAACAGAGGTGCAGAAAGAGGCAAGAGGGTTACAGAAATATGCAAGAGAGTAGCAGATAGAAGCAAGAGCAGTGCAGAAAGAACCAACAAAGGTGCAGAAAATGGCAAGAGAACAGCAAAAAGAGGCAAGAGGGATGCAAAAAAGGGAAGAAGGGTGCAGAAAGAAGCAAGAGAATTGCTGAAAGAAGCAAGAGAGGTGCAGAAAGAAGCAAGAGAAGTACAGAAAGAAGCAACAGAGGTGCAGAAAGAAGGAAGAGGGGTGCAGAAAGAGGCAAGAGAAGTGCAGAAAGAGGCAGCAGAGGTGCAGGAAGAGGGAAGAGGGGTGCAGAAAGAAGCAAGAGAGGTACATAAAGAAGCAACAGAGGTGCAGAAAGAGGGAAGAGGGGTGCAGAAAGAGGCAAGAGAAGTGCAGAAAGAACCAACAGAGGTGCAGAAAGAGGCAAGAAGGTTACAGAAATATGCAAGAGAGTAGCAGCTAGAAGCAAGAGCAGTGCAGAAAGAACCAACAAAGGTGCAGAAAGAGGCAAGAGGGGTGATGAAAGAGGCAAGAGAAGTGCAGAAAAAGCAAAAGAGGTGCAGAAAGAGGCAAGAGGTGGGCAGAAAGAGGGAAAGGGATGTGAAAGAGGCATGAGGAGTGCAGAAAGAACCAAGAGGAGTGCAGAAATAAGCAACAGAGGTGCAGAAGAAGGCAAGAGAGGTACAAAAAGAGGGAAGAGGGGTGCAGAAAGAGGCATGTGGGGTACAGAAAGACGGAAGAAGGGTGCAGAAAGAGGCAAGAGGGGTGCAGAAAGAAGCAAGAGAGGCGTAGAAAGAAGCAAAAGAAGTGCAGAAAGAAACAACAGAGGTACAGAACGAAGCAAGAGCAGTGCAGAAAGAGGCAAGAAGGGTATAGAAAGAAGCAAGAGAAGTGCAGAAAGAAGCAACAGAGGTGCAGAAAGAGGCAAGAGGGGTGCAGAAAGAGGCAAGAGAAGTGCAGAAGGAAGCAACAGAGGTGCAGAAATAGGCAAGTAAAGTGCAGAAAGAGGCAAGAGAGTTGTAGAAACAGGCAAAAGAGGTGCACAAAGAAAGAACAGGGGTACACACAGAGGCAAGAAAGGTACAGAAAGAACCAACAGAGGTGTCAAAGGAGGCAAGAGGGGTGCAGAAAGAGGCAAGAGAAGTGCAGAAAAAGCAAAAGAGGTACAGAAAGAGGCAAGAGGGGTGCGGAAAGAGGCAAGAGAAGTGCAGAAAGAAGCAAAAGAGGTGCAGATAGAGGCAAGAGGGGTGCAGAAAGAGCCAAGAGCAGTGCAGAAAGAATCAAGAGACTTGCAGGAAAAGGAAAGAAGTTTGCAGAAAGAGGCATGAGGGGTGTAGAAAGAAGCAAGAGAGTTGTAGAAAGAAGCAAGAGAAGTGCAGAAAGAAGCAACAGAGGTGCAGAAAGAGGCAAGAAGGGTGCAGAAAGAGGCACGAGAAGTGCAGAAGGAAGCAACAGAGGTGCAGAAAGAGGAAAGAAAAGATCAGAAAGAGGCAAGAGAGTTGCAGAAACAGGCAAAAGATGTGCACAAAGAGGGAACAGGGGTGCACACAGAGGCAAGAGAGGTACAGAAAGAACCAACGGAGGTGCAGAATGAGCAAGAGGGTTGCAGAAATGTGCAAGAGAGTAGCAGATAGAAGCAAGAGCAGTGCAGAAAGAACCAACAGAGGTGCAGAAAGAGGCAAGAGGGGTGCAGAAAGAGGGAAGAGGGATGTGAAAGAGGCACGAGGAGTGCAGAAAGAACCAAGAGGAGTGCAGAAATAAGCAGCAGAGGTGCAGAAAGAGGCAAGAGGGGTGCAGAAAGAAGCAAGAGATGTGCAGAAAGAAACTAAATAAGTGCAGAAAGAAGGAACAGAGGTGCAGAAAGAGGCAAGAGGGGTGGAGAAAGAGGGAAGAGGGGTGTGAGACACGAGGGGTACAGAAAGAAGCAAGAGGCGTGCAGAAAGAAGCAAGAGAGTTGCAGAAAGAAACAAAAGAAGTGCAGAAAGAAGGAACAGAGGTGCAGAAAGAGGCAAGAGGGGTACAGAAAGAGGGAATAGGGGTCGTGAAAGAGACACGAGGAGTACAGAAAGAAGCAAGAGGCATGCAGAAAGAAGCAAGAGAGTTGCAGAAAGAAACAAAAGAAGTGCAGAAAGAAGGAACAGAGGTGCAGAAAGAGGCAAGAGGGGTGCAGAAATAGGCATGTGGGGTGCAGAAAGAAGCAAGAGATGTGCAGAAAGAAACAAAAGAAGTGCAGGAAAAAGGAACAGAGGTGCAAAAAGAGGGAAGAGAGGTGCAGAAAGAGGCACGAGGGGTGCAGAAAGAAGCAAGAGATGTGCAGAAAGAAACAAAAGAAGTGCAGAAAGAAGGAACAGAGGCGCAGAAAGAGGCAACAGGGGTACAGAAAGAGGCAACAGGGATGCAAAAAGAGGGAAGAGGGGTGGAGAAAGAGGCAAGGGGGTGTATAAAGAAGCAAGAGAGCTATGGAAAGAAACAAAAGAAGTGCAGAAAGAAGGAACAGAGGTGCAGAGAGAGGCAAGAAAGGTGAAGCAAGAGGGAAAAGCGGTGCAGAAAGAGGCACGAGGGGTGCAGAAAGAAGCAAGAGACGTGCAGAAAGAAGCAACAGAGATGCAGAAAGAGGGAAGAGGGGTGCAGAAAGGGGCAAGAGAAGTGCAGAAAGAAGTAACAGATGCAGAAAGAGGGAAGAGGGGTGGAGAAAGAGGCAAGAGGGAAGCAGAGAGAAGCAAGAGAGGTGCAGAAAGAAACAAAAGAAGTGCAGAAACAAGGAACAGATGTGCAGAAGAGGAGTGCAGAAAGAGAGAAGAGGGGTGCAGAAAGAGGCACAAGGGGTGCAGAAAGAGGCTTGAGGGGTGCAGAAAGAAGTACGAAAAGTGCAGAAAGAAGCAACAGAGGTGCAGAACGAGGAAAGAGGGGTGGAGAAAGAGGCAACAGAAGTGCAAAAAGAAGCAACAGATGTGCAGAAAGGGGGAAGAGGGGTGCAGAAAGAGGGAAGAGGGGTGCAGAAAGAAGCAACAGAGGTGCAGAAAGAAACAAAAGAAGTGAAGAAAGAAGGAACAGAGGTGCAGAAAGAGGCAAGAGAGGTACAGAAAGAGGGAAGAGGGGTGCAGAAAGAGGCACAAGGGTTGCAGAAAGAAGGGACAGAGGTGCAGAAAGACGCAAGAGAACTGCAGAAAGAAGCAACAGAGGTGCAGAAAGAGGGATGAGGGGTGGAGAAAGAGGCAATGGAAGTGCAGAAACATCAAAAGGGAGGGGGCCGACCGGCAGCGTTAAAGCCATGTCAGGGTCTTGTGTCAAAAATGGCACTCATGATCAGACCACGCTGAACAAGAGATTACTGCCTGTGACGGTACCCTGCTTGTCCGTGGGCACGCTGCCCTGGTGTCCTCGTGCCCTGCTGGAATGAGAGACAAACAGAGGCACTCTAAGGGCTGAGATTGTAACCTCTAAGAGAACTCTTGACTGCACTTGCTTTGACACCCCTGACCTCTGAGAGAGTTATCAAGAGGCTTACACTGTTCAACATTTCGCTGGAGAAAGACCCTGAGCCAGTCTCAAACACCCAGAGCAAAAACAATAAGAAGGATAACAAGAAGGATAACAAGAATAAGTAGTAACTTGTTTTTGTCGAGCACTTCATACCACACGTCTGTCGTTTCTAAGTGCTGTAAACAGCATGTTTCAGTATTAAACACTATTTAATGTTGCAGCACGTGTCTGCTGCCAAAGGACCCCACCCCCAGTGCCATGACCCTGCAGCAATGTCCTGGGATGGGTCACGTGAGGCAGGTGGAAGAACCTTTGTAAGACTGAACCCGAAAACCGAATCCCCTCTAAGCGCGTCGCTGAAGATCAGGGTGGAGGCTAGTAGGGTGCCCCTCAAGGACACTGCTATAGGTTCTGCACTATGGAGGCCACCAGGGTTGGTTAGACAGCCAAGGCGTCCCTCGGGGTATCGCTGTAGGGTGTGCCCCTACTGCAGGGGAGGGAAATAGACCACAGGCATGGGCCCGGGCCCCGAGGCTGAATGGTCCTCCATTAATGCATCGTGTTTTACATACGGTAGAGGGTGAAGTGGATGTCCTGCAGAAAGAAGTCTGCTTTACTGTTTACTTTCCACCCCCTCTGACCCACCCCTCTGCCTCCCCCACCTCCCAGGAAGGCCAAGTATTCACAGAAATCTCCGGCATTCAGGGTGCAGGGATGCCTGAGAGTGGATATTCGGAGCCGGCCGGGTATTTAGAGGGCTTGGTAAGGTTTTGTGGAGTGGGTAATCCCTGCGAACAGGCAGGACTGCCGAGTAGGGTTCATCTCGTAGAAGGCTTCTACCCATTCACACACAGCAGCAGGTGGAGAGGGCTGGGGTGCAATGGATGCCTCATTCACCATGTGTCCTTGCCCAGAGTCTCTCAGCGTTCAGGGGGGCCACTCCAGAGCTGTGAAGGGTCCACCCTAAGACAGCCTCAGCCCTTCATGCCCTACAGGTATGGGGTGCTGCCTCTGAATGACTCACCAGCCTCATGGCAGGACCCTCCCAATGCTGCCCTCACAGCTCAGAGCCATCTCTGGACACTCACTGGCACAACGCATCCAGGCCTCTGCAATGGAAAGTTTGCTATCAACTTTTCAGCCACCATTTTGTGAGGTCCCCAGGGGAACACGTTAATGCCACAGACCTCGCGGGTTCAGGGAGAAGGAATGAAAGACGCTGCCAATGCAAGGCACGCACGTACAATCAGTTGCTGACACAGGCTCTCCTCACTTCAATTTTAATGAGTCAGTGTCCCGAGTGAGGGAGTTAGACCTCAACTATACAAGGCTGCAAGCAGGGTCGGCCCTCAATCGGATTGACCTGGACAGCGCCATGGCAGAAACAACATTTGGTGTTTGTTGTGGGGGTGGGGAGTCCTTGCAGTGTGAGGCAGGAGGTGTGAGGAAGATGGGAGGAGGGCAGGGGGCTGATGCGGTGCCTCCAATTACCTGAGGTTCATTAGGAGCAGATTACAAAGTCTTTAACGGACCCGAGTGAGACCAAGTGGGATGGACGAGCAGCTGTTTGCAAGACACTAAGTCAGACAGGCCCCTGCTGCACCCCTCGGAATATTTGGCACCCTGGCCCAGCTCGCCCATGCCCAAGGCCAGCCTTGGGTGCAAGCATAGTGCAACACAGGGACAGGGTAGAAGTGCAAAACAAGACTTGCTGTCTAGGATGTGGTATTACTAGGCGCTGAGTACTGCAGTACCAGGAGCCACTGGTACATTTTGTGGCTTCATGGAGCTTTAGACGGGTATGCGACTGGTCACTAAACTCGAGTAACATAACATTGCACAAGTCATTCCACTTTAATGTAGGGGCCTTGGAGGGGTATCAATCAATAAATCAGCATTTGTATAGCGTAGCACTGTCCCCCCTTGGGGTATCTGGGTGTAGATTGTTGGTTACATATCCATCTATACAGCACATCCCGAACCCTCTGAGCTATCTCAGTGATACAGGTATGACAATAAGGCACAAATTAATTATTTGTAAAAAATCGTGTTTAAAGATATTTCCAGTCCAGATCGGATCTGCTTGGTAGAACACTAGTTCAAGAAACACGAAATTCAAAGCGCAATCAGTGGTTCAGCCATGTGGCACCTGTGACTTTTAACTGCTCCTCAATTATTTCAGTGGCAATTTCAAGAGGTGTGTGTATTCACATGTCTGAACTGCTGGCTTTATGTGCCCTCTTCCTCCCAAATGCGATATCATCCTCTCCACTGCGCCACACAAACTGTGTGACCCTGGGCAAATTTATGTGCAGTCTCGACCGTAAGATCCCTACCTTGGTTAGGTGGGTGCGTACAGAAAAGACTATTTAGGTGATACCTAAAAATGGATATATCTTGAATCATTTTCCAAAAGTTTCTGAAACGTTTGACGTTCTGTGGCTTCCTGCAGATTTAGATGTTCTCGGTGAACGAGTTACTTCTGGGAACTTTTTCCTCGCCTCCAGAGAGTATTAAAGATGCAAATGTCCCTGTTATCGCGTTTAGTGGGAAAGCAATAAAGCACTTACCGTTGAAGCCTGCCAGGCTGGAGCTAGGTAGGCAAGGCGGGCAGAAGGGCCCTCCCCCTTCAGAAATAATTTGTTTTAGCTTATTTCAGGAGCGGACGACTCTCTGGCAGATTCCGCCAGAGTCAGCCGGAGAGGTAATATGTCTGGATGACAAATGGATCACCCTCGGAATCATACATTTTGGCAGCTCGGTGGATCCTCTGCGAGTTCTAATGTTCCCATTATGTAAGGTGTGCTGCTTATGGAACTTAATTTAGTTTCAGACAGCTGCGGGGATTCTCCACCTGTACGCCACAATTTTTGACTCCTGCCATAGTGTTAGAATGTGCATGTTTAATAATAAGAGGTGTCTTTCTTATTTAACATAGAGATTTTAGCTACAGCCTTGGTGCTTAGTGAAGGTCTAGATTTTTCGCTGCTTAACCAGGAGATGCTCGTACTAATCCTGGCTCCGGCAATTTACTCAACTTGTGTGATCCTGTTAAAATCTCTTTAGGTCCCTGTGTTTCAACTAGATTATCTATCAGAATTAAGAGTGCAGCCAATTGTTACACTTGACATTGTCATCTAAACCAGCTGATACGAATTTCTAAACCCAAACTCTTGTGGATATAGGTTGTAGATGAAAAAAAGAAGAAAAAAACATTGAATTTGAATTCCAGCATCCCCACTTCACCAGTTTGATAGCGAGGAAATCCATTTCTTCTCTCTCCCTGCCTTAGTCACAGTAGCTACCAAAAACGGGGGTGCCTAGAGGGGCTGTGGACAGCACGTGCGCTGTTCAGGAATATCCAATTGTGCCCATTTTACCAGTCCCAGACGGATAAGCTGTATGTGCCAGAACAGAAAGGTGGGGCCCTCGTGCTGCACACCTAATGTCAAAGCCCCTGGCTATTCTAAAGATTGCTACCAGTGACACACAAGGCCCATATGTGTGGCAGAAACAAGTAAAGACCGGTCTTGGCATGGCACAGGGCCTGCCCAGGGTGCCGCGTCTGGCTGCGGTATGCTAAGCGCACTCGACCCTGCAGGGCCAGCCAGGCATAGCCAGGTGACCTGCCGGTCACCCCTCCCTTCGTGGACCCGCGGCAAGTAGAACGTGCATTCAAATGAGATTAAAATGCTGCGAGAGGTCGCCACGGAGAGTGTATTCGATTTGGAGGACGATCACTTTTTTTAGACATTGTCTAGTGAAACGGTGATGGCATTTTTGGGTGACATGGGTGATCTGGCCTATTTATGTTATTAATTCCCTCTGACCCGGGCTGTAAAATGTTAATTTTAGACTGTTCTGAAACCTAGCACTACACTTCCAGTTTTCAAGAGTTGACTTCCCAGATTAAATCTTGAACAAAAATAAGACTCCTTAAATGGGCAGGTGATGACAGACAGTGAGAACCATCACTTCATTATTTTCATGCAGAAAAGAGGCGCTTTACGGCAGGGCTGCTGTAATCGCAGGCAGAGCCCTACTATGGGACAAGGCACCCTTCCCTGCCCTACTGTGTACAAAAACAACTGAAAATGCACATTTTGACCAATGAGGTTAGAGGTGCGGCGTTTCATGTTCATAAGTAACCGGCGCCAGGGCACCATTGTAAGTGTGTATTTTGTCTGTACAGTGCCTGCACCCCTTTGAGATCAATTGTGTGCTCGCTCAGCCTCCAGTAAACAGCAAACTGGGATACATTCCCCATAACAGCCCTGACCCACGTGTTTTCATCCCAGCTTCAGCGGACAAACAGAAGCCGAGGGCGTGAACACACCCTTCGACTGAGAAAAGACACAGATGGAAAGTGTGATGTGGCCAAGATTGCAAGCATGATGAAGTGGGGTAGCAGGGATGGGAACCCGAGACAACATTCTTGACCACACACAAAATCCTCTGTGGGCGCTGGAGCTGGCCTAGGGACTGTCCGTGTGCGAGTGTCTCCCTCCCAGGCAGCTCTGGACACGGGCTGGAGGACGGAGAGGAGCCCTAAGAAAGTTTACCTCCAGCTCTGTCAAGATCATACCATACCAAGACATTTATAAAGCGCTCGGCTACCACCAACGGCGGTGTCCCGGCGCTACACAGAGACAAAAGAAAAAAAGAAGAAAGAAAAGAAAGCAAGCTAAGAGAGATCAAAAAGCCAGGTTTTCAAAGCACTCCTAAAAGTGGTTTCAGATTCTGCTTTGCGCAAGTAGAGAGGCATCGCATTCCATAGAGCGGCTGTTCTTACTGCAAAGGCGCGCCCTCCCATCCTAGCTTTACGGTAGGAAGGAGAGCAGAGAAGAAGATCAACAGCGCAGGGTCGCCTCGGGGAGCGCTGGGCACAGAGGGATGATAAATGCCCTCACACTGGCATCACCACACATGCGCAGTATTTCGCCCTCTACTATGAGGTGTGTTTTTTCTCAAAACTACAAAAAGAAAATGTGCTACACAGCGCCTTCTGGAACTTGAGTAGCTGTCGCAGAACCCGACATGTGAAACTATGTGAACTCCCATATGCATATTGCTCACTTCAGTTTAGGGCGCTATTTTCTCTGATTGAGGTCTGAGTGTATAAATACAAATAGAAAGTGTATCGCCTGAAGAAGTGGGAAACGTTCACGTCAGAGCGCATGTACAAAGAGAAGGAGGCCAGACTTTAGGGTCTGTGTGCGGGAACTTCGCAGCGCACATTCCGATGCATGAGCGACAACGGCCCTTTGTAGGGCGACATAGACCCCCTCACTGGTGCAAGCAGAGGCTTATCGTGCGAGTGCCTAGATCAGGGGCTTGTCCAGGACCGTAAACACCTCTAAGCGCTATGAATATATAGTGCTTAACAGCTCTCCTCACTCTCCTTCGAAGCGCATCCAAATATTGGCAGATACAAGACACAAGGCACGTGGAGATACAGTGTCTACCAGGAGTGGTCAGTAAACATGAGTGTTTGGGACCTTACAACAAGGCGACCGGATTCCTCATTCTGGTTTCCCCACTCAAGAAAACAGTGTGATCCTGGGCACAGTCTCAATAATAGCTAAATATGCAATAGAAGTGCTTTTTAGTGAAAGGGAAAACGTTTACAGGTTCCGTTCGACTAAAAGACAAAGGCTGGCGGGTGGGGTCACTGAAAACAGAGCTCTGGAGAGAGTCGCCTGCCGACAGTGGTGAAAAGAATTTTATATTGTGTACAGGGCCGGTCTCTGTCAGACTAGGAGTTAAATATAAAAGGGTTGCAGACAGGGTTCGAGCTTCCAGGCACACCAGTTTACTCCAATGGGCACCCAAGCGTATCTGGGCTCCTAGGCATGTGTAAATAAACTCTGTGCCACACCCATGGCAGATCCAGTGTTTTCATGTTTCTTTAAAAGGAAAGACAGCAGAGCTGCCACAGGCGGGCAGGAGAGGCATTGCTGTTGTGGTCACAGGACAGGGGGCACAATCTTGGGGAGGAGGGCGGTGTGCCCCTACATTTGTCTCGGCGGTGCCCAGGAAGCCCAACAGCTGAGCACGGCTCTGCTGAGCTGAGCTCTCCGGCTACTGGACACCCATCGCCAGATCCGGTGCTGAACACCGCCTGCCCCGGATGACGAACATGTGATGCCCGAAGTGCCCACAGCCTCACCCGCCCGTGCGGGAGCCCCTGGTGGTCGGAGAGGCCTAGGGTGGCCAAGCCACCCAGAGCTGCCAGGCTATGCCCAGCCGCTGCCGAGGTGGCACCGCTACCCCCCACCACGGCCACCATCTGCGAATGAAATGCCCACTTGCATTCTGTCCGAAAGTAGCAGGCGGCTGTTGACCTTCATCTCAGGCAGGAAATCCAGCTTGAAAGAAGTCATGTCCCATCCCCTGTGCGTGTCGTGTGTCATGGCGAGGAGCGGGCTGTCCCTCAGAGTCTCTATCCTGCATGTGTGCTCGCTCTCTCGCTCCTCCGTGCTGCTGCTGCTGGCTGGGAGACAGGCAGGCACAGGTGCTGGAGGCCTCCGAAGGCTGCTGAAGGCCAAACTTTGCTCAGTACTACAGCCTCTGAAGGCACACATTTTTAAGAAAAAGCCCCGGGGAGGTGGTGATCCCCGAGGCTGCGGGGGCCCCGTGGCCCCTGCATATATATAGCACATTGTCCCCCGGGACCTGTCCCACCCGGGGGCTCAAAGAAACGAAGCGCGGGAGCCCGCGCTGTTTTTAAAAAAAATATTTAGCCGGATTAGCAAACCCAGCGCGAATTCAGCCTATTTTTTTTTTTTATGCTTTTTTGGGCCCTGGGGGTCCTTCTGGAACCCCCTGAGCAGGCCTAGGGGGGTCAGGGTGTTTCTACCCTGCCCCTTTTTTTTGTTTTTCATCCTTTTGCCACTGTTTTCTTGTGACTCGGTTACGGAGTCACAAGATGGCTGCCAACACATTCTGGTTTGGAGTGTTGGCAGCCAATCAGAAGTCAGCTCGTGCTCGGGAGGAGTCGCTACTCCTCCTCGGTGCTCAGATATCGAAAGTTTTCTTTTTTTAATTTCTCAGGAACTACTGAACAGATTTACACCATTTAAAAAAAGGGTGATTTCTGGACCAAGACCTACCTTTTTGCCAAATTTGGTGTAATTCCGTTCAGCAGTTCGGGCTGTAGCTTTGTCTAAATTTCCTATGGAAATTAACATGGAGAAAACGTGTTTTGGGACCCCCCTTTTTTCTCAGCCCCCGCTTGACGAATCATCCCGAAACTTTCAAGACAGGAGCTGACTGGAGCGCCCCATTATTTTTTAAACTTTCGCGAAGATTTGTCAAACGGCGCCAAAGATATTGGCAAATCAAAAAATGCTTTTCCTGTGGAAACTAGGTCCTAACTATAACTATCTACTGGCGAACGCCAGTAGGTAATATATAATATATATATATATATCTATATATATCACAGGATTCGCCTCAGCAACAGCTACTCAGCTGCTCCAATTCCACTGTGGAAAGACGAAGAGCGGACCCAAAGTTCTTGGTGCAATTCAGTAAGTGTTTATTAAATGCCCAGCATATCCGCCATAACGCGTTTCGACCCCCACTCGGGCCTTGATCACATGACGCGTTGCTTTGAAACTGATCAACATTTAAAGTGACAGTGCAGGAAGTGACATGGTCAGCTAAGGTGAATAATGCATTGAAACTGAAGAGTTACTCAGTTCCACTTAGCAAGAGGTTCACTACGTGCAAATATGCATTAAAATAAATATCACGGATTCACGATAAATACATAAATGTATAAATATAATGATAAAAAATGCATACATACTAAAAATCATGGTGTTAAAATTCATAGCATTGGAATAAAAATGGCAATTTAAAATCTATTAAAACATACCAAAATTGGATTTGTAAAAGCTAAAAAATGCCAAGGTTATCATTACCAAATTGCATCAGAAAATCAAACACCATCAAAATTATTGCACTATTGTATTAAAAACATTATACAAGTTCAACTTCGTGAACAGGAATATTAGTAC
Source organism: Calotriton arnoldi (assembly GCA_963921515.1). Classification (NCBI taxonomy): domain Eukaryota; kingdom Metazoa; phylum Chordata; class Amphibia; order Caudata; family Salamandridae; genus Calotriton; species Calotriton arnoldi. Next base: position 497,293 of record CAWUFW010000498.1, read on the forward strand.
AATCTCGGCGTGTCATGATGTTTCACTCCTTGCTACTGTACTTAGTCGAAATCAAGCCCAAGTGGGCTGAGACAAAGCTTTCTAACATTATAGTCACCTTGATCTTAATACTTAATCAGTATACGTGAATCACCCTGTTGACCACCAATTAGTGCAAAAAATAGTGCAAAATATGAATTTAAATAATTAAAATGATGTAAATATGCGAGGGAGGTTCTGTTTCAAAAAATATTCTCATATTAAAAGTTAAATAAGATGGAACTGATTTTAACCACTAAGTATATTACCTACTATCTCTGGAAATACTTCATAGACATGTATAAAAATCTTCACTGGCATTCAACCCTGATGGTGTCTTAGTGTCAAGCTCTAATATATATCTCGTTTCCAAGAGGCGCAACTTAGCCTCTCGGATTCCTACTCTTTTAAGGGGCAGGACTGTATCTATTACGAAATATTTTAGATGTACAGGGTTGCTCTCATGACATTCCTCAAAATGTCTGGCTACAGGGTAGGCTTGGTCTTTGTTGTTCTGCTCAGCTGTGGCAATCTCAACAGCGAGCGGACCCGCATAGCTCCGGCGGTGGGACTCCTTCATAGGGGTAAACTGTTGTAAACTATATAGTGACCCGCCCTTGGTCACGGAGTGGCACCACCGATTATGCCCCGGAGGTACGTGTGCCTTTTGGATGGATTAGTCACACGGAAGAGGTGATTCCGACGTGGCTGTGTTTACGAAGGAGTCCCACCTCCGGAGCTATGCGGGTCCGCTCGCTGTTGAGATTGCCACAGCTGAGCAGAACGGGAGATACCCACAGTATTTTACAGAGGATTGCCAGAGCCCCTTGTGATTGTTTTATGAAGTGACTCTGACGGCACCCATAAGGGTGGACTATTGACACTAACAGTCCCAGAATGCATTGCGTGTTATCTGCATGTTGATTATGGAAATAAAAGAGGGATTTCATGTTTTAGTGTCACTGCCGTCATTCTCACATATGGCCCATGATGAAGGGCGTTACCTGCCCGAAACGCGTTGGCCGAAGGAAGGAGGCCGAATCTGGAACACCTAGTGGAGTGATCCTGGGTGTGTCATCCATCGTAGGGGTAACTTGTTGTAAACTATATAGTGACCCGCCCTTGGTCACGGAGTGGCACCACCGCTTATGCCCCGGAGGTACGTGTGCCTTTTGGATGGATTAGTCACACGGAAGAGGTGATTCCGACGTGGCTGTGTTTATGAAGGAGTCCCACCGCCGGAGCTATGCGGGTCCGCTCGCTGTTGAGATTGCCACAGCTGAGCAGAACGGGAGATACCCACAGTATTTTACAGAGGATTGCCAGAGCCCCTTGTGATTGTTTTATGAAGTGACTCTGACGGCACCCATAAGGGTGGACTATTGACACTACCAGTCCGAGAATGCATTGGGTGTTATCTGCATGTTGATTATGGAAATAAAAGAGGGATTTCATGTTTTAGTGTCACTGCCGTCATTCTCACATATGGCCCATGATGAAGGGCGTTACCTGCCCGAAACGCGTTGGCCGAAGGAAGGAGGCCGAATCTGGAACACCTAGTGGAGTGATCCTGGGTGTGTCATCCATCGTAGGGGTAACTTGTTGTAAACTATATAGTGACCCGCCCTTGGTCACGGAGTGGCACCACCGCTTATGCCCCGGAGGTACGTGTGCCTTTTGGATGGATTAGTCACACGGAAGAGGTGATTCCGACGTGGCTGTGTTTATGAAGGAGTCCCACCGCCGGAGCTATGCGGGTCCGCTCGCTGTTGAGATTGCCACAGCTGAGCAGAACGGGAGATACCCACAGTATTTTACAGAGGATTGCCAGAGCCCCTTGTGATTGTTTTATGAAGTGACTCTGACGGCACCCATAAGGGTGGACTATTGACACTACCAGTCCGAGAATGCATTGGGTGTTATCTGCATGTTGATTATGGAAATAAAAGAGGGATTTCATGTTTTAGTGTCACTGCCGTCATTCTCACATATGGCCCATGATGAAGGGCGTTACCTGCCCGAAACGCGTTGGCCGAAGGAAGGAGGCCGAATCTGGAACACCTAGTGGAGTGATCCTGGGTGTGTCATCCATCGTAGGGGTAACTTGTTGTAAACTATATAGTGACCCGCCCTTGGTCACGGAGTGGCACCACCGCTTATGCCCCGGATGTACGTGTGCCTTTTGGATGGATTAGTCACACGGAAGAGGTGATTCCGACGTGGCTGTGTTTATGAAGGAGTCCCACCGCCGGAGCTATGCGGGTCCGCTCGCTGTTGAGATTGCCACAGCTGAGCAGAACGGGAGATACCCACAGTATTTTACAGAGGATTGCCAGAGCCCCTTGTGATTGTTTTATGAAGTGACTCTGACGGCACCCATAAGGGTGGACTATTGACACTACCAGTCCGAGAATGCATTGGGTGTTATCTGCATGTTGATTATGGAAATAAAAGAGGGATTTCATGTTTTAGTGTCACTGCCGTCATTCTCACATATGGCCCATGATGAAGGGCGTTACCTGCCCGAAACGCGTTGGCCGAAGGAAGGAGGCCGAATCTGGAACACCTAGTGGAGTGATCCTGGGTGTGTCATCCATCGTAGGGGTAACTTGTTGTAAACTATATAGTGACCCGCCCTTGGTCACGGAGTGGCACCACCGCTTATGCCCCGGAGGTACGTGTGCCTTTTGGATGGATTAGTCACACGGAAGAGGTGATTCCGACGTGGCTGTGTTTATGAAGGAGTCCCACCGCCGGAGCTATGCGGGTCCGCTCGCTGTTGAGATTGCCACAGCTGAGCAGAACGGGAGATACCCACAGTATTTTACAGAGGATTGCCAGAGCCCCTTGTGATTGTTTTATGAAGTGACTCTGACGGCACCCATAAGGGTGGACTATTGACACTACCAGTCCGAGAATGCATTGGGTGTTATCTGCATGTTGATTATGGAAATAAAAGAGGGATTTCATGTTTTAGTGTCACTGCCGTCATTCTCACATATGGCCCATGATGAAGGGCGTTACCTGCCCAAAACGCGTTGGCCGAAGGAAGGAGGCCGAATCTGGAACACCTAGTGGAGTGATCCTGGGTTTGTCATCCATCGTAGGGCTAACCTGTTGTAAACTATATAGTGACCCGCCCTGATGTCACTGACCATGTCATGAGTGATGTAATATGTGACGTCATCAGCAGTGCATTGCGGGGGCGCGAGTTATAGTTAGCTGAACTAACTATAACGGGGGAATTTCACGGGTTTTGTACGAGTGAAATGTCCAACTAACTATAACTGTCCCTAAAACCTATGGTTTTTTTCAGTGAATTTGTAAGGTTTTTTAAATGCTAATTTCTAACTATAACATGCCTGAAACCTATGGTTTTTTCAGTGAATTTGTAAGGTTTTTTAAATGCTAATTTCTAACTATAACGTGGCTGAAACCTATGGTTTTTTCAGTGAATTTCAAAGGTTTTTTAAATGCTAATTTCTAACTATAACGTGCCTGAAACCTATGGTTTTTTAAGTGAATTTTCAAAGGTTTTTTAAATGCTAGTTTCTAACTATGCCTACAGAGGTAGGACATGTGAAGAAAGAAGAAAAACGCACAGAAAGAAGCAAAAGAAATGCAGAAAGAAGCAACAGAAGTCCACAAAGACGAAGAAAAGAGCAGGAAGAAGCAAGACATGTGCAGAAAGAACCAACAGAGGAGCAGAAAGAGGCCTTGTTGCAAACTCATCCTGTGCCCACAACTTTTTCAGACGGGTACTGGTGGTAACTGACTCGGACTAACCAGGCCTAGAGCCAGTGCTATGCTAAAAGACACTTCGAATACAGTGAAAACACCTACATACACTAGGGAACACTATGCGTTGGGGCACCCCTGTGATTAGCATGACCTCCTCTGTAAGGCCCTAGTACATAATAGGGCAGGGGGATTAATACTTCCTCTTAAAACGCGCCCCGGGGCACGTTTGCACAGTGGTGAAGGGAGGGGGGGCCTGAGGTGACATGTGTGCAAACAAGCCCTGTGGCGTGTTTTAAGTTGGGGGATTAAGTCCCCTTGAATCCTGAGGGTCCCTGGGGTCCAACTAGCCCACTAGGTACCTCCAGTAAGCGCCACAGAGCTGCGTTGCACAGAGGTATAAAAAGGGGCGCGGCTAAGATGCAGCTCCCCGTGTGGAAAAGCAATCGTCTTTGGTTTTTGGAAGAGAGAGCAGGTTTCCTGCTCTCTCTTCCAAAAGCCAAAGCAGTTTGCTATGGCAGGGCGGGAGCCGCAAGGCTCCCGCCCTGCCATAGCAAACTACAGTGTCCCGGGGGTGGGCACCCCGGGACACTGCAGGAGCCGGCCCTGGGGGGTGGCGGTCCTCAGGGCCATCAAGGGCTCCAGGAGGGCCCCGGGGCTTGGGGGTCCATAACGGACCCCCAAATTTAAAGACTTAGTGCCCCGGGGAGGTGGCGGTCCCTGGGGCGTGTGGGAGGGGCTCAAGCCCCCCCCACTCAGGTTTACTTATTTTAAAAAAAAGCCCCGGGGGGTGGCGGTCCCCGGGGCAGCGGGGGGCTGTGTGCCCCCGCTACACCATTATTGTTCTAAAGCCCCGGGGGGTGGCAGTCCCCGGGGCTGGGGGGCCCCTTCGGGCCCCCATCCCAATACTCTAATTGCCCCCGGGATTTGGCCTCGGCTGGATCCGCGCACCCTGCGCGGATTTTGCCAATTAAAAAAAAAAAAAAAATGTTTTGGGGCCATGGTGGTCCTTGTGGGACCCCCTAAGCAGGCCTAGGGGGTCAGGGTGTTTCAACCCTGCCCCCTTTTTGCGTTTTGCGCACTTGTTTCTCTCATTTCTTGTGCCTTGGTTCTACCAAGGCACAAGATGGCTGTCAACACTCCCTGGTTTGGAGTGTTGACAGCCAATTAGCATACAGCTCGTGATCGGGAGGGTGCGCGGATCCTCCGCGGCCATAGATATATATGTGTTTTTACTTTTGATTTTCTCAGCAACTACTGAACGGATTTACACCATTTAACAAAAAGGGTTCTTTCTGAACCAAGAACTACCTGTTTGCCAAATTTGGTGTAATTCCGTTCAGCAGTTCGGGCTGTAGCCGTGTCTAAAGTTTCCTATGGAAAATTGCATGGGGAAAACACGTTTTGAGACCTCCCTTTTTTCTCGGCCCCCGCTTGCTGAATCCACCCGAAACTTTCAGGATAGGAGTGGACCGGAGCGCCCCACGAGTTTTGAAAATTTCGCGAAGATTCGTCAACCGGCGCCAAAGTTATTGGAAATAGAATGTTGTGAATTTCCTAGGGAAAATAGGTCCTAACTATAACTATCTACTGGCGACCGCCAGTAGATAATATATATATATATATATTTAATGCCTTAAGTGAAGACGACAATCTAATTGGGTCCGGAGACGAAGAACAGGTGGGAGGTTGTGATTGATTCAGAGTGGAAATATGTTGCAAGAGAACACCTTTAAGAGATTCATATCTAATGGCATAGGTGGAGGAGAGATCAAATTTAGATTGTATTTCGGGAAAAGAAAGAGGAGTCATATCACACATTAATTGCTTAACTTGAATTATACCTTTAGTTACCCATTGTTTCCAGAAGATAGTACGGTTCGAAATTTTGATGAGTTTATTATGCCAAATAGAAGATTCTAAAAAATCTTGCATCGCGGATGCAAAACATCTAAGAACACGAGACTCTAACATACTAGAGTACCTAAGAGTCGGAGTAGAAAATGCTCGGGAAGGTTGGGAAAGTATGTTAAGGAGTGAAAAGGAAAGGGTGATATAAGCAAGTTTTCCAATTTATGCCATATATTATTGGGTAAAGAGTCTGCATCCCCAATGCAAGGCAGTACCTGTTTTAGAACAAAAGCAGTGTGATATTGCTGGAAATTAGGAAAACCCACACTTCCCAACTCCTTAGGTTTACAAAGAGATGCTAAGGAAATGTGTGACCTTTTCCCATTCCATAAAAACCCAGAAATCAGTCTGTTTAGCAGCTTAAAAATTTTAGGGGGAAGTTTAATAGGTAGCATGGACAAATAAAAATTAATGACAGGCAAAAACATCATCTTTATCGTGGCTAACCTGCCCCACCAAGACAGATATAGAGGTGACCATTTTTCGGTCATTTGACTAATTCTATTCTGAACATCATCCAAATTAATCTGAATAGTCTTGGTCAAGGAAGTAGCATATTTGATTCCCAAACATTTAATAAATTGTGGAGACCATTTAAATCCAGTGTCTTTCAAACATGTCTTTCAAACAATATTTATTAAGGGGAAGAACCTCTGATTTGGAGAAATTCAACTTATATCCAGATAATTTCGAGTAGGATGATAAAAGATTAGCAAAGACCGGTATTGATGATTCTGGATCAGAAACATAAAGGATCACATCATCAGCATACGCCGTGAATTTAAATTCAGTATCTCTACATCGGAAGCCATGAAACGTAAAGGAGTTTCGTAATGTATGCAAAAAAGGATCTAAAGTTAAAACAAAAAGCATAGGAGACAAAGGACAACCCTGTCTGGTACCTCGTAAAAAGGGGAAATATGAGGATTTTATACCATTTAAAAAAACAGAAGTCATAGGAGAAGAGTATAGTATAGCAATATACTTAAGGAAGGTTGGACTAAACCCATGCCATTTGAGAATCCGCATCATAAATCTCCAGTTGACACGATCAAAAGCCTTTTCGGCATCTAAGGATATAGCAGCCGTAGGCGTGTTACTAGTGGAGGCCATATGTAAGATATCCAAAAAAAAGTCTAGAATTATCGATCATGTGTCTCCCTCTAATAAATCCAGTTTGTTCAAATCCAACCATATCAGGAATAAGGGGAGAAATTCTAATAGATAAAATCTTAGCAAAAAGTTTACGATCTAAATTAATGAGAGAAATAGGTCTATAATTGGCACATGAGGAAGGATCTTTATCTTTTTTGGGGATTTAACAAATCATAGCCTCCAAGAAAGTACCCTGGGCTTCTTTTTGTGAAAAAAAATATTCGTATAGAGTAAGTAAATGCGGGAGAAGAAGATGTAAAAAACAAGAATAGAATTCAACCGAAAAGCCCTCCAGACCAGGTGCTTTATCTTTTGGTAAAGAATTAAGAGCGGATTTTAGCTCAGAAATTGAAATAGGCTCATCTAAAAAGGAGAAATCCTGTATCTCTTGTTGTGTGGGTGAAAGAGAATGGAAGTAACTATCCAATTCCTCATCCATGGGGGAGTGATCTGGTGTATAGAGATTTGTGTAAAAGTCAGAGAAACATTTTAGGATGTCATTATTTTTAAAATGAGGAGTTCCATTTTCGTCTGTTATTTTTACTATTTTGGACTTCTGAGATTTGATCTTCAAGTAGTTAGCAAGTAGTTTGCCTTCTTTATTACGCCCACCATAAAACTTAGAATTAATTTTCAGCAATGTTCCGGCGGCTTCTTCCGTTGACCTCCTATTAAAATCAAATTTGGCACACATAAAGCAACGTAACACATCATCCTTTTTGGTTGTGAAATATTCATGCTCTAATTGTTTAATAGATTGAAATAATAGAGAGGTTTATTTGATGGCTTTCTTCTTTTTAGCCGAGACATAATTAATTATATATCCACGGGCTGATGCCTTCAATGCATCCCAAATAATATGAAAAGGAATATCAGATGTGAGGTTATGTAAAAAATATTCTTGGAGAAAACATTCAAAATTTTTAACAAATTCTTTATCCTTGAGGAGACTATTATTAAATCGCCATCGACTTGGTTTAGAAGTTTCAGGTAATAGATCAAGATCAATTATAAATGGAAAATGATCTGAAATTAGTATTGATCCAATTTCAGCATGAGTAAGTGTAGGAACTAAAGGAGAGGAAAGGAATACATAATCAATTCTGGATTGTGATTTGTGAGTGGGTGAAAAGAAGGTGTATTCCAGTGTATCCGGAGAGTACAGTCTCCAGGCATCAACCAACCCTCTAGAATGAATAAATCTTGTAAATGTTTTCTGCATCTTATTAGGAACATATTCTACCTGTGTCTTTCTATTCAGAAAAGGGATCTACAATCAGATTAAAATCCCCTCCAACTATGAGATTTACATTCGTGCAAAAGCACAATATAGCTGACATTTGAACCCAAAATTGCACGTCAACACCAGTGGGACCATAAACATTTAAAATAGAAATAGGTGTATTGTGAATAGTAGCATGTAATAGTAGCCATCGCCGCTCCGTGTCCCTTTCCTCCTTCTCAATTATCATAGGAAGAGATTTATGTATCAGAACAACAACCCCGTTTTTATGATCAAGGGTCTGGGGAGCAGTATACCTGACCAACCCAGTTCCTACGCAATGAATTTAGATTTTTGTCAAGTAGATGCGTTTCCTGTAATAGAGCAATATTGCATTTAAGACGGGATAAATGAGTAACCATTCACTGCTTCCTAATAGGATTCCGTAAACCTTTGACATTCCAGGAAATAACCTTCAGATTATTTACTATTGTAGTGAGTTAGCATACATATTGAATAACAATGCATACATAAAAAGGCCCAAAAACCGCCCATATAAACGAAAATATAACAACCAGTAATCTAACATTTATATACAAAGATAAGCTATGTTTCATATTAAATAGACCGCGAGAATCATAAAGAAGCATTATCGAAACAGTTAAACAACTAGATATAACTAACACTGACAATATCCGAACAATTGCATTTGAAGAAAAACTGTAATATATAATAAGATCAAAGAAAAAGAAAGTAAAAGAAAAGTGAGAGAGAAAAGAAAGAGAGAAAGAAGAGATGAGAATAAAGAAGAGAACAATGAATCTGATAGAAATGAAGAAGATGACAGAAAGCCAAAGGGCTACAGTCATAAAGAGAATGGGACACATCCAGTGTGAAAAAAAGTACAATGAAGGGGTAGAGAACCGCGACTTGTGAAGATGGACAACAGGGCAAAGTCAAAAGAGGCTATGTAACATTACCGACAGAGACATTCATTATAACAATGAAGAGAGAATATAGAATATATGAGAAAGACAGTAGTAGGTCAGATGGATGAAAAACACAAGACAACGATACAGTTAAATCAACACATGAAAGTAAGACACATAGAAGACCAATAGTACCAATAAATACACTTACCAGGACAGGAGGATAATATGCAAAAGGGAGGTCTGAGAAGGAAGGCACTTAGGGGACAACACACCAGGGAAAGGAATCCAGATTAGACAACATATATCTGCGAGGGAAGAAATAAATAACAAAAGTTAGATAAATATAAAAATAAGCTGGAATCAGCGACTATGTTATGAACACTGTTAGACAATATATAATTTTCAGTGATATTATAGCTAATTTTTTAGAAATAACAAACGACTTGAAGAACCTAAAGACAAAGACAACATGATCCAGCACTCCAGAAATAATACACAGTTCAAAAAAATGTCAATACAGGAAATCAGATAAATTCATTCAGCAGATGTTGTTTCAAATGTTTTCTTTATTCAAAATCTTCTTAAAAAACGATCTTAGCCGACGCGTTTCGTCCCAAAAGGGACTTCTTCAGGGCTACAAATAAGTACCTAAAGAGCCTGGAGAAAAGAAGACCAGAAAACAAGTATGCCACTAAACAGAAACATTAAAGAAGAAAAGATTCAAGTCTTTCCGAGGTCCATTACTTCACCCTTGTGTTGAAAGATACATTTTCTTAGGTCTTCTGGATATTCAAATGAAAAAGTTTGTTCATTATAAGTGACATCAAAGAAGCATGGGTGCACAAGACCATATCTCGCATTCATGGATCGTAGAGTAGGGTGAAAAGATAGAAACTCCTTCCGATGAGCAGCAGTTGCACGCGCTACATCTTGCGAGATAAAGTCCCTCTGACCAGACTATAACATCTGCTTTCTTTGTTTGGCCGCCGATAAAACCATAAGCAACTCAGGGACATACTCTCAAGAACGTGTGATAACTACCACAAAATTACCTTAACACAACTCTTCCCATCGCAGTCTATCGCGGGAAAACAACTCCGTGTTAACGTGGTATTCACAACACGGCGGCCCCATGCGATAGTCCCACGCTAACGCGTCAAATGAACATGTTAATATCAACGCGACGCCTAAAAAACGCGAAACACGAACGCGAAAATAGTAGCGATGATGCCAATCCCGATACAAAAATCAGCGATAGGCCTGCAATTCCCACGCATCATGCGGGAAAATGCACTATAAAAGCAGAGTAAAAAAACGGTGAGATGACAATGTACGAGCACAACCACACATCTGTGACGTAGAACAAATGACCATTGTCCCGCATCAAATAGGCATCTCCTCACAGTCACAATATACATTGACATGCAGTTTGCATGTAAACTGCGCCAATGCTGAAACATGCATGGAACACACAATGAAACCGCATCTCCTGTTCACATTGCAGAGGGACAAGCAACCCCTCCTGCACACAGACGTGTCATGACCATGATCAATCCACCATGAAAGCGTGGACGAATGTAGGGGCAGTGACTCCCGCTTATGTACATGTTGCCCATGTTGTGGTACTTGAGCCACAGGGGACATCCCTGCATCATGGTGGTACATATCTGACCCCAAAAGGAGCCCTGTTGTCACCTGTAGGACACAAATGCTAGCCAAAATGGAATGATTTTGGACACATGTGAAACGCCGAAGAGTGGGATTCCCTACTAACTGCGACACACAGAACTGGCAGTCCGAATACGTGACACCCTAAACAGCCCCTCTGCACAGAGGTGACACACCCACCATCCATGAACAAATCAGAAAATTTGTAAAACAAGTGGGTCCCTGACAACAGTGAAGAATAAATCACAGGTTTAAACGATCTTAGCTAATGCTAGTGGTTATCAAGCTAACAATTTAGGAAGACATTGCAATTGTACAGTATCATGGAGTCAAACATATCATAAAAATCAAAAAAAGAAGATCATGTGTTTGCATTGGATATTTATTAAATACAATTATATAAACAATAATATAAAAACATTTCATTAAAAATACATAATATTGGGAAAACAGTTTTCCTTTCAAATCAGAAAATTGTCAGCAATACATGTCGCACTCACACTTATCTGAGTGATGTGCCTGTACAGATGAGTGATATGCACTCAGGGAATGCGTATTTTGAATGCATTTATTAACACATGCTGTGCTTGTGGTCATTTTGTACTGTCCCATGATTGCCAAGGACTGTCACAATGTGACGTGCTCATGTGAAGAAATTGTCAATGATGGTGTTCCTACGGGCAAGTCCCTCTGCAGCTGCAGTGGGGTGTGGTCCACCTGCTTCATCCTCATCATCATCTTCCGGTGCATCTGGCACTTGTATCCATGGGGCCTTGCTGCGTACACATATGTTGTGCAACACACAACATGCAACGATCATCTTGCACACGATGTCTGGGCTGTACAGGAGCCTCCCACCTGTGACGTTCAGGCACCTGAAACGTGACTTTAACACGCCAAATGTGCGTTCCACGATGACCCTGGTGCGTTTGTGGGCTGCATTGTACTGCCTCTGGGCCTGTGTGTTCGGGGCTCGGAGGGGTGTCATCATCCAAGCGCAGAGTGCATATCCTTGGTCACCTGTGACAGTGCAGAGAGACATGAGTCAATAGTTGGTTCTGCATGATGTGTTGGCAGGCTCAGTGGTTCATTGGTGTGTGATATGTGTGACTTTGTGATTCCTGCATGACATGTACTGCTTGTTGCAAATGAGAGGCATCAATGTGAATTACGTGGCCTCACTGCTGCTCCTCCCTCCCCCCGAGCCCATTCACTAGTGTGCGCACCGCGGTTGCATCACTTGCACCCCTATGGCACACTATTGTCATGCCTGTCTGCATATGTCCACAAGCCTGACAACGACACACTGATGTCGTGCGCTGGAGGTGGACGGACACGTGTGTGTAGGCCTATGGTAAGGACAGGGCGGACACAGATGTAGAGTTCATGCCTGGCCGAATTCGCCATGTGGTTGAGGGTAGACCTTTGGCCTATGCTTCGGAAATAGCGACACACACAATAGTTGGCATGTCTGATCCCTGACCCCAAGTGGGCTTGCGCACCCTCATTTACCCCTCGGCCGAGCCCATACTCCGGGGGCATGCTACGTAGCAACATTGTATATTGCTTGACGGGTGGCACCGACACTACACCTGAGACACACGCATTAGTTACTGCCTTGGCAAGGCCTAAACTTAATCACTCCCAGAGCCACGTGTCGAATGACCATGCCCCTAAGCCGTACTGCCGTACGCCGATCCACTCCCTCACGCTCACAGGGGGGTCCGACACAGATACATGTCCCAGGTCCACCCCACTGCCTGAGGTGACAAGGTTGCGCACGCTGTACACAGCACAATGTAATGTGGTATGACCCGGGGCCCACATGCATACAGAATGACCACACGGACACACTGAGAAAATTTGTGGAACTGGCTATGGGCACATGCGCCCGGCACCTTTACTTGCCAGGGTCACACGTCCAGTGATGCCTGTGCTGGATAGGTGTAGGGCAGTGTAAGCCACCCCTCAGGGGTTGGTTGGTGCTGGCAACAACTACAACAGTGATCAGACAATCAGGAGTTCAAAGTACAAACAGCAAGGGTCCATGACTTGAGCTGCACAGAGTCGGTGGCCCCGGATGCTCAGCGGGCGGCACAGGCACACCGCCACGGGATGGTGACTTGCGATGCACTGAGGTAGGGCCACGAGAGCTGAGCGGGTCCTCATTGATGTCCAAGGAGACTGTCGCGGAGTGTTACGGGGGACAGTGGAAGGTGTCCATCCACGGCATGATGCAGAGGGCAGAAGCAAGCAGAAACAGGCAATACGGAGGAGTTGAATGCTACAGTCCCCTTTTTCCCACAATGTCAGTATCAGCTACATGATAATGAATACAACCCCATGGCCATAGACTCAGACGCCACGAACGTTCAACCAGAGAGTGTCCATGACTCCCGTGGCACAGAGTCAGTGGCCCCAGAGCAGGAAGGGGATGCAGTCTGCGATGAGGCCTGTACAATGATATAAACTCTGCAATGAACAGATCAAGACTCAGTTCCAATTGTGTATCCTACTCGACTGCAGTGTGTGCCGGAGGCAGCGGTCAGCACGGGGCAACCGCTGTGCAGCTAGCTCCTCCTGGATCTCTAACACACGGCATTGAAATGGCATGTGGAGAAGATTCATGGTTGACGGAGGTGGAGGCACCAGAGCTGAGCGGGTGTGCACCCTGCGACGATGCCGTGTCCTGCCTGTTACGGACTGTATTGGATTGGTGTGAAGCCTGCTGGACCGCTGTGTAGGCGGAAGGCAGAAGTCCGCAAGGGCCCACAGACACGTGTGGTCGGAATGCTATGCACAGAGTTGGTGGCACCACATCGTATAGGGATATAAACGATGCCATAAATATGTACTCTGCCATTGTGTAATCAAGACTCAGTTCCAAATGTGTGACCTACTTGACCGCTGTGTATGCCGGTGGAGTACGTCAACGTGAAAGGAGTACTGCGGGCCTTGCTTGCGGAGGCCGTGATGGTCTGAGGAGGCTGCCAAGGTCGCGGGTCTCTGGCTTTGAGCTAGCACCGACACGTGGTGGGACCTCTTGGAGACACGCCGGTGTTGGCAGGTGAGCAGTGAGGCCTGGATGCGCAGGGGCGGACGAGACTGGTTCGGGGACCAGCGGCCCGGGTTGCGGCAGGCGCACAGGATCGTAGGCACCGCCGCACACGGCATCAGCCTTGTGGCAGGGTGAGAGGCGCCGCCCTGGCAGCCACGTTGGCCATTCCGAAAGAGAACCACGCCCAGGGCTACGTGCTTTTTATTCACACCCCTACGCTACCCTGGCATACGCCGGGCAAGCCCACTCCGCACACGCTTACAGGGGGGACGTAACAAGCTATATTTCCGAGATCTTCCCCACTTGCTGGCGTAACATGGTTGCGCCCACTGTCCACAACACTAACACCACCAGCAGTATGTGTCGACATGGATATGTCTGTGGTCTGCATACTGCAGTCTGTCCAGCACTTCCACGCCACACTTGGCATTGTGTGCATTTGCATTCATGGATCATTTGCCTCCTTCGCACATGCCTGGTTCCCACCTCTCCCCACATACTGCTATTGTGTGGCTGAGGTGCCATGCCATTGATGGCTCATGTACATGGCTAGCCCAGGTTACCGCAGTGTGTTGTGCTGTCGTGTGTGGTGGGTGGGCATGTTGTATGTGAGTTTGTAACGTGTGCCTTCCCAGAGTTGTGAGTTGCATGATTGTGGAGTTGAGGTGTGGGGTGTGTTCATTTGGTACTTACCAACGAGCAGTGCATTTCCGTAAGTGCCATCCTGGAATCGCCGGTTGATGATGGACTGTCGAAAGATGTATGAATCATGCACACTGCCTGGGTAGTTGGCGACGACATTGGTGAAGAGTCCCCGGTGGTCCACTATTGCCTGCACATTGATGGAATGCGTGTGCTTCCTGTTGCGGTAATTGTGTGCAGTACTGGCAGGGGGCACAAGTAGGACATGTGTACAGTCAATTGCTCCCAACACGTGCAGGAAGCCAGCTATGGCGTAGAAGCCTTGCTTGGTCTCCAGCTGTTCCTGCGCAGTGTGGGGGAAGTATAGGTACTGGGGTATCAAGCTGATGATGGCATCCAGGACAGGTTTGAGGAACTTGGATAGGGCTGGCTGAGAGACTCCTCCGACTCTGGCGGTTGTTGGTTGGAATGTCCCAGAGGCCAACAGGTGCAGCACAGCTAGCAGCTTTGTCTGAGGTGGGATGTTGGTTGTCCGCTGTGTTGTTACCGTCAGCCTGTGGGCAATGATGTTCAGGATGCGGAGGATGGTTGGCCTTTTGAGTCTGGAGTGGGCAATGACATTCTCTGGGGTTAAGTGTGTGAGGCTGGTGCGTTTCCTGAAGGTCCGCTGTCTTTGTCTGCGCTGCCTCTGTGGTGGGCCGGGCGGGGGGCAGGGGTGGTCCGGGGGGGGGTGGCGGGCCTGGGGGTGGTGGCGGTGGGTGTTGTGGCCCTGTTGGGGCTCCGAGCTGCAGGATGAGTAGCTCCATGGCATCTGTTGTTCTTCAGGTGTGGCTGTGGGCTGGGCTCCCTTTTCTGGTGCAGGTTGTCGTCCGACTTTGCACCAGGTCAGAGCACGTGTTAATTTCCTGCTGCTAACGCGCCGTATCACCTGTTTTGTGTTCTTATCGTCGATCTGGCTGGTCATTGTGAATGTTGCGTTGTGGTGTTGTCGTGGCTTTTTGCTCGGGAACGCCTACTCTGCATCTCATTAGCGATAGTTGCCGGGCTCATCTGTGGCGATGTGTTTTGCGGGTGCTATCGCAGGTAAACTGGTGATATCAGCTGTTTGCACCAGCTTGTGAATGGGGCGATAATTTTATCGCGACTTTGGCTGAGATAAAGTGCCGTTAACTCGGCGATAGTGCCTTGAGAATATGCCCCTCAGTGTATTCCAAAAAAAGCACTATTATCCCTCTGGGGTTACCAGAACTCGAGGTGGCTGAAGGTTTAGGTCCAATTCGGTGAGCCCGCTGTATGTTGAGGCGTGACCCTTCTTTAAGGCCCACCAATTTAGGAATGTGAATCCCCAAAAAGGCAAGCATGTCAGACCCTTCCGCTCCTTCCGGTATACCATAAATTCAGAGGTTATTGCGCCTGTTACGGTTTTCTAAGTCTTCTGTCTGCCGCTTCAAGAGCAGTATATCTTTTTCCATACCAAACACCTTGGCTGTCGCATCCTGTACCTCACCAATCCGCTGCTCAACACATGACACTCTAGACTCCAAGGTGGACCATTTCTCTTCAATGGTCTGAAGCGTTATGTTAGTTTCCATCACAAAAGGCTTCAAATGTTTAATCTCTTCCATGAGGTCTTCCAATGTCAAGGGTAGAGGAGACTTCAAAGGGGACACAGTGCCCTTCTTTTGTCGCTTGGTAGGAGCATTGGAATCTTTGCGTACAACTGGCATGGTAGTAGTTGAATCAACGGTCTTCTGATTGACAGACATAGAGGCCTCCATAAGAGACTCTAAAAAAAATGACTAAAATGAGAGCGCAATAACACAGTGTCAGGGTGGGACTTTCAAAGTTACCTAAAACAACGTAGTATGGAAGGAATGGAGCTGAGGATGTTAGCGCATATTTAAGTCCACTTATTCAAGAAAAACAAGTAAAAATCCAAAAGTACACTCTTAGTGAAACTGCTCTTATGTGAGGAATGACCAGCGTATAAGCGTATACCTGGCAAGTAATTTATTTTCTGAATGCCTCCACAGCATAAAATAGCAGCATAGCTTATTGTAGTAGTAAAGTCATGGCAAGACTAATATATAGCATGAGGAAAACCATATTAAGGGCCCAAAGTGTTTCCGTTGTCATGAGGGAGATAAAAACCTTCAGCGCGACCAGGCGAGACAGCCGGTTCTGTCGCGCTCCTTTTTGACAAAATGGCGGCCGCAGCCACCAGGACCTGAGGCGCGTAATCCAGGAGAGCCAGAGCAAGGTAAAAGCAGCTAAAAAATTTGCCAAAAAGAAAAATACCTGCTCTCTCTGCATTCGCGACCCAAACCTCCACAGCATGCTCTCCCTGGAGACCAACCGCTGCCCGTATACCGTGAAAGCCTCCGGCGACGTACGGAGCTTCACAGACCCGCGGCCATCTTGCGGGCAGCTAGACCACGCCCCCCCTCACTATTGTCTTGAATACAAAATGTTAGCACTTTAGTTGTTCATTAGACATCTAGAGGGAATTGCAGTTGCTTACTAGGAAAGTAACTGGCACACTGATGCTGTTGTCAGAAGTATATATTTAACTCTGCATGTCAGAATGTATTACTGAAAATGGTAGAGGCATGTATTTGCAAACCCAGGCAATGTGACCACATTTTAGCTTTCTAGAGCACTATCTATCCTTTGTATGACAAAAAGAACACTATGTTGTTAATTGCTAAAGAAAATGCTTTAGATTTTACTGCTTTGATTCCATAAAGATGGCTTCAGATTTGTCACATTTCTGTCATAAATTCAGAATGCTAGCGCTCTAGTTCTTCATTAGAACAGTCGAAAGTTGCAGTGAAACATTGGAGAGTTTACTGAAAGACTGCTGCTGCTGTTGTTGAAAGTACATGCTCAGAATATCAGAATGTATTTTCACATCGCTGAGGAGCATAGTGTGAACTAGAGGCCCATAGGAATGAATGGGAAGGCATTTCCTATTAGTGAATTGCAATTTGCGATTCGCTATTAGGGAATGTGTAGGAATTGCAATTTATTTAGCGATTCCTACATGCATAGGGAATTGCTAGTCCTTAATAGCGATTCCTTAAAAATCGCTGTTAAAGAATCGTACTTCCTTACGTTGATGCATGTGCCCCTTTGTCCCTGATTCCTATAATGGTTGCCACAACATTTTGTTCATATTGTGGCCAGCCAATCAGGATTGTTTGGTCCCCTTTAAATTGTCCAGTCATAGCATATCTGGATACCAACAGTCCAGATATACCTACCTTTTGAAGCCCGACAAACCCAACCCAAGTGCTAAAGGCACATTTCCCAAAATCTACTGAACGAATTTAGAACAAATCACAACCGACCTGTTTTCTGAGTAAATTTTTAACTTTCTGTCAAATTTGGGGTAATTCCATTTAGCATTCCCTATTTCTTTCAGTGCTGATAAAACAACCAACACTTTCACAATGTCAGTGCATCCCTTAGATCATTAATCAGCACAAGTGACAAGCTCCCCCTTGCAGGCATATGCATGATGCAAGCAAATACCAATGAATCTACCCCAATATGTGAAAATAAACATTGTAAATACAGAATCCTGTCAGCAACATGTTAAATCTTCTCAAATTGCACTTTATTTTCTTTTTTTATATAGATTATTAAACCTACTCTATAGTGTCAAAGTACTGCAAAAGAAAGGCACATTTTACAATGCATGTTATTAATTTCCTTAAAATTCTCTTTGCATTTATGATAAAACACATAGTTGCATAAAACACATTTTAAATATTAGCGTATTATGCACAGTCAAAACACACATGCTCTAAATCTTTCAAAACAGTACTAAAATCAATTACAAAAACAAATAATATAATAAATACATGAAAAGTAGCATGTGGCTTTTAACTGTCCTCACAACTTCTCAACAGCAATATAGGCCCAATTACATGGATACATACTTTAACGGAGACTTGGATACATACGACATATATATATGCCAATAGAGTATCAAGTAGTTTAACATGCATGTAAATTTGATAGACAAACAGAAGAATGCATTACTATCTATGCATTTGAAACACTTATTTTCAAAGGCCTCCTTATGCAGAACTATATTTTAAATGCTTCTTTAGACAAAAAATTGGCTAATATTTTTAAGCTCCAGTAAACTATTGCCAAGCATTTTAGATGATATTTAAATATTTTCGATGGTCTGTCTAACACTGACTTAACAGGGTTAAGAATTAGAGAGTTCTCATGTGAGCCCCACCCACAACCACGTGACTCTGCTTTTAATTTCTATATACTTTGTCCTTTAGTGAGAAGAGTCAGATCTTGCTCAAAAGCTGCTCCAGCAAAGATGTTCACCCATTAGCTGCCTGATATGAGAATGTTTGATTGCAACACATTGATGATCTTACATTTGGTTCCACCAAACATTGTGTTTGGGCTGTATTGATATATGATTTAGTAAAACAAACAGCAATATAAGAAACTGGACTCGTGTCAAACAAATGATTTTGCATACTATCAGCAGGGGTGTATTGAAGGCCCCTACAGCCCCTATATAACGGGGGGCTCCTAGCCTTTCATTAGGCTCCCACCCTGTCAGGGGACCCCCATTCAGCCCAAGTCCAATGAAGATCTGAGAGATATGGTAGACTGAGGGTCACTTCTTATTATTCTGAAAGGGGCCCCCATCACTTTGTGTTGTTCCGCTGTCTATTAGATTTTCCACAGACATACTGTGCAATAAGAATGATGTGTGTGAGTCCAATCAAAACTGATGTAGGAGTTAAAGAGAATGACAGTGTGTCCCATTACCAAAAACATGTTTGGTGTCCTGTGCATGTCACATCTGAAGCTGTCAGTAATTACACAGAAGCATAACCAGCACATAAAAAATGTCAAACTTACCTCTCCTCTTTATTATTGTTTCAAGGTGCATCTACAAACTTTTGTCAGGAACTCGGACAGCCCTAGTAAGGGTGGGTATACTACCAGGCTTCAGGACCACCCTGAAGGGCCATGGTACAAGCTGCCACTGCACAGACACTGACAGCCTCAATCCTGTCAGTGCTTGTACAGCAATTTCCATGGCCTACAAATGGAAGAGGGATAGACCTCCTTACACAGGAATACAGCCCTATGTTTGTACTTGAGAGGTGATCTGTAAGGCCCTCCAAGATACATTCTAAAGGGCCTGCTTAGGTGTGATGACTCCCAAGTTATACACATTCAGCCCATCGTCCGAAGGCTATTTTATTGTAGTGTTGTGGACTGGTACTTATGTACCACAGATTTAGCTGGATTGCAAGATAGCATTGTACATAAATTGAGGAGGCAGTTGCGGGAAGGTTTAGAATGTGTGGGGATTTATAAATTATATTAATGTACAATTCCATAACATTTCACATAGTTACAACTACTTCATTTTATGTACATATTTACAACTTTAGGTACAGGGATATTATGTATATTTATACTTTTATGCATTTATAAATGGCAACCCTAGCTAGGAACTGTGGGGACCTGAAAGAGGGTTGCTTTCACAATTTAGGAGGGAAGTGTAGTTAATAGAGTTGAACGATTGTGAACTGGTATATTGTTTGGAATTTTGGGTCTATAGATGGAGGAAGCCTGTTTTTAGTTTTTTACAGTTCTTTTCTCAAGTCTCAGGATGTCTAGGCGCTGGGGAAGGCATTGTCTATTAGATAACAGTACTTTCTCAGCCAGATATCAGGTGCTGGTTCTGGTGTAGGTGACGCAACCAGTCTTGAAAATAATATTGTTAGACCTGGCCCTTTCTGCAGGGTCATGCCCAAACTTGTTTCCTTAATCCTTCAGTTTTTGTTGTCTTTTAGGACTCTGGGCACTTTATCACTGCTAACTAGTGAGAAAGCGATTGTGCTTTCTCTTACTTAAACATGGTAACATTGGCTTACACCCAATTGGCACATTTAATTTACTTGTAAGTACCTATTCAAGTGGTGCTGCATTTACCTAGGGCCTGTAAATTAAATGCTACCAATGGCCTTGCTGCACTGATTTTGATACTCTCTTAATTAGCCTTTTAAACATGCCTCATGCCTACCATTACAGCCCTTGTGTGCAGTTTCAAACTGCAATTTTGACCTGGCAAAATAAACCTTTTGTAAGGCCTAACATTTCCTTTTTAATACATATAAGCCATCTCTAGATTAGGACCTAAATAGCCCATGGGGTAGGGTGTAGTGTATTTGAAAAGTTGTACTTTTATATTTTACATGTCCTGGTAGTGAAAAACTATTAAATGTGTTTTTCACCACCGCAAGACCTACCTCTCCCATAGGGTAACATTGGGTTACCTTAATACATTTAATAAGTGCAAAGTTTCAATTGGGAGCAGGTGGGAATGCCAAGTTTGGTGTCTAAAGAATTGTAATTTAAAACCCACTTTAATGTGGATTTTAAGTCACAATTCTGGAAATTACCTTTAGAAAGTTGGCATTTTCTTGTCCTAAACACTTGGTGCCTATAGGCTGTATCTTGGGTGACATGATTTGATGTAGCTGGCAGTTGGCATTTGTGTATTGCTCCTAGACAGTAAGACAAAGGGGGATAATTGTTGGCAGGATGGGCCATCTCTGACCGGATAAGCGTTAGGAGCTGTCACCTACCACAATTTCACATTACAAAGTCTCTGCCTGAGCACATTTACAAAGGATTTGACACTAGTCTTCTGTGACCCAGACAAACAGGGACCAGGGCAGGGAGACAGGAACTTTTTCAAAGCCCCTCTATGGGTAGAAACCTCCAGAACCTTCTCCTATTTCAAAGTGGGCATCAGGTATAATTAGTGGAACCTCAGACCCAACGCTTCAGTAAAACTAGCAGAACACTCAGAAGGACTGCTGTGCTACTCTGCAAGAAGGACTGATACTATTCTGCCCTGCTTTCCTACTACCTGAGTGAGAAGGAATGGACCTGCATTTTGAACCCAGGACCACCAGAGTGACTCCAAGGGCTAGTTTGCTGCCCTCCTGATCAGGGCCTCAGGGACAGAAAAGACTCCAACCACCTTGAACCCAGCATCTAGACTCTGTCTGCTGTGAGTCTTGTTCTCCAAGTGGTGCCACCTCAGTCCTGGACCCTTGGAAGTTGGCCTGAAGGTGCTATGCCAGCCCAGCTGTGGTCAGAGCCAACACAGCATGACACATCTCTTCTCAGCTCAGCTTCGGTACCGCCGCAGTGCAATGCATCCCCAATGCCAGACCTCGCATTTGAGAACTGCAGTCTCCTCAGAACTGCCACTGCACGACGCATCCTTGACTCAGGCCTTTGCATTGCAAGCCCCTCGCCAACGGCATCCTCGACGTTGACACATGACTCAGTATCGCAGCCCGCAGCATCTTCGATACTGCCTCTGTGCGACACATCCTTGACGATGAACTTCGCATTGCAAGCCCCTTGTCAGCGACATCCTTGACAAAGACACAGCATTCTGCATCGCAGCCCTGCAGCTTCCTTGGAACAGCCGCTGGACAACATTATCTGTGATGTAGGCTCTTGCAATGCTCTGCAAACCATAATTTAAAGTACTTTGTTCAGCAGGCCTAAATTGGTCCCTCTATCTGGCCCATGTTCCATCACGTTCGGCCTGAAATTGTGACTTTGTTATGGTCTGGTGTGACCAGATACCCACAGTTGGCGCTTTATGCTTCTAAGCACTGTTTTCTCTTAACATTTTAAAGCTGCATATCTGTGGTTCTTCTGATTAGATTTTTGTCATTTTGGTCTCAAATAATGTAATGAAGTTTACACTATTTTTCTAAATTGGTATGGGATTTTTCTGGTGTTGTATTTTTACTTTATTACTGGCTTAGGTACTGCATACATTCTTTACACATTGCCTCTAACGTAAGCCTTACTGCTTTTGTGCCAAGCTACTAGAAAATTAAGCACAGGTTATGGGGTTTGCTTGTGGTTCACCCTGACAATAATTGTGGTTGCTGCTTGAATAGGGGTTCACCCCCCACAACCAGTAACCCAAATTCCACCAATATGAATGTGTAATGAGAGACAGAGAATGACACAGAAGGGTTGTGGTGGTGTGGTCAGATTTCTTAAAGCCTTCGATGAAACATGCTGCAGCATGTAGGACACCTTTCAGTTGGGTCAGTGAGTTGTTGGGGTGTCATGGTATAGGTGTTTGCTCCATCTAGATAATACAGAATGTGAGCTTGGATGGCACCTCAGAATTTATTTTCAGGGACAAAAGGCTTTACTTTTTTCAAGAAGGAAAGCTGGTGCCATGTCGTCTTCATCCTCTTTTTAATGTGTTCTTTGAAGAAGAGATCAGCATGTGGGGGTGAAGGCTAGTGATTTTGCTTTGACTGTAAGTGGGTGATTTAACCTGTCTAGAGTCATAGTTTGGAAATAGCTTTGGACTTGCTGCTTTTGTTGTTGCCGTCAAACAGGAGAAATGGTTCATGGCTGGATTTAGCTTCATGTAGGTGTTGAACATCCATGAATGAAAGAGGTGGAGGCAGCCTTTGGGTCAGTGAATGTGAAGAGCTGAGTAGACCATGACACAGAATTGTTTGGTATTGGTGTTTTGATGAATTTTGATGTTGCTGATATTTCAGAGGTTTCCATGTATTAAATGAAGAATACCTGGCACAGGTTGGAGCCTGGGGCACTCCTCAGGGATCTTCTGAGATTTTAAAGTATGAAAATGAATGATCTGTTGATGGTTGCAAAGGAAGGAGGCGAACTACTGTAGGACAGTTTTGGAGAATACTGTTTGTGAAGGTAGATTGTGAATGATGGTTAAGTTCTCAACTGAGTCAAAGACAACAGAGAGATCTGGTAGTGCCAAGAAGCCGCAATCATTGATGTCCTTGATGAAGAAGATGCCCTCTTCTATTTGGATGGCGGCATGCTTAATGCTGTATTGTGCTTTGAAGCTTAGTTGCTAGTCATGAAGGAGATAATTGACTTTGCTATTATATCTGAGTTGGAAGCTGGCAGCGTTTTCAATTATTTTGCCAATGAAGCATGGATGAACACTTGGATGGCAGTTGGTGACATAATCAGGGCCCATGAAGAGGAGCATCTGGCTGGTTTTCAATCATCTGGCAAGATGTCTTGTGGACAAGAAGGTATTAATAATGGTAAGTAGGGGTAAAAGTGCTTCTCATGAAAGGAGTGTAATGAAACATGAGGGCACAGCATGCTCTTTTTAGAGTGTGGCATTGCAATGTTTTGTCTGTGTGCTTATTTGGAAAACATGGAGCATGCGCACAGTGTCAGTACCCCTGTTGAAATTAGGGAAAGCCTCATTGTTTTTGTTTGCCACAAACATTACCCACACAGTTGTGATTATGGAAGGGGAAGCGCACATTTCTTCAACCCCTTCTTTAATCAGAACTTGCACTACAGAACAGAACATGATGCAAACACCCACTGTGCAATCGGAGAACGTTTCATAATATAAGCCATGACCTCTGAAACCAAGATGTGAAAGAAAATCAACTGCCCACTTCTAAACTCATGCTGAAAGTAAACGGGAAGCCCACTTGCAAAGAAATAAACAATGATATTGATTAACATTATATAGAATTATCAAAGCCAAACAATACAATTATCAGAAGGTCAATTTGACAGAGCAATCATTTTAGCTTAATTTATTAGTGGAATCAATATGGTTTCAGAGCTCTCAATGCTTACACTGCAGGTACTTATGCACATGGATGAAAGATGACTAATAAGGTTATAATATTTCTGACTGTTGATGATATTTTGGTTTTGTTCCTGTATATTTTCAACATGGTCTTGAAATGCCCATGTCTACCATTGTTAGGCAAACCATGAAGTTACTGTTGTGGCAATCAGATCTACAGGCATCAAGAGGAATACCTGGGTAATGCTTTCCTGTACATACAAGCAATAGCCAAAGTAGTCCACAAGCTCAGCCAATTGAGTTATATAACCATTTAAGAAAAACAATGGTGGCACTGTGCAGTCTTGTGTGATTGTAAGTACTATCAACCTAGAGTTAGAATCAATTAGGGTACAGCTACAGTTTACAGGTACCTGACAAGAAGGATGCAATTTGTGCCATGACTGAGTAGCAAACTCCCATACCACTCATAGCATTCTGTAGAAATCGATGGTGGCTGGTGTTTAATCCAGTTCATATACCGAAAAAAACATGGTTCTGGTGAACATCAAATACAATACTCAGATCATCATTTGTCCAAATCAGTTGAAAAATTCCTAGACAGAAACCTGCCTTTTGACTTTGCCGTACCAATATTCTCAATAAATATATCCAACTGATATGCTTCAACTCTTTCAAGTAATGTCAAAAATGTGAATTAGGAAATAGAAAGGAAAACAATTTAATTGTTTAATTAATTCCAAAATATATTATAAGTTGATAAAGAATCACTAATGTTAGATGGCCCTGGGTGGCCTCTTTAAGACGTTTTATTTTTCTGTTTGTTTAAAAAATAACGGATTATCTGTTTCTTTTCATAAAACAGTGAATACTAAGCAGGACTTTTTCCTGTTTAGCATCTGTCACTCGAAGAGCTGCTGCTTACGTTTTTCATAAATGAAGTACTTTTTCAAAAAAATCATGCAAAGTTTATTCTCTTCTTCAATTTGGCTTGAATCAAAATGGCGTTTTCCCCATGAGACCGTTCTGAATACGATTTGTAGGTTAATTAGATTATTGATCCTGAGCCACTGGTAAGGATTAACTTTTTTCTTGTTAGGAAAAAAAAGCCTTCATTTTAGCGAACTCATTAAAGTTTTATTGGAATTGTTCTCCATGCTAAAACACATTTCCAGATCCATCTCCGTCTACGTCGAGTGCAATAATACCTTTTATAATGTCGAAAAAGATCTGTAAGTGTATGTGCAGAATGCGAAGACCTGTGTATGCATTTTGCCAATTAAATTAGGCATACCATTATCTCAACCATCCATAATTCGTAGTTCGATTGCCATGGCTTGCGCTTATATATCACTGCATCTGCCTTAACATTGCATATTCTGATATTATTTGTATCTAATAATCTTTTTTTTTAATGCCCATTACTAAAATCAGAGTTTATTCCTGACAATCCCACAGGCATTAAAACCAGACTGTTTGGAAAAATAGTACCGTTGTAAGGAAGTGACCATCAAAATCATGTTTACCCTCACTGCCACCCTTGAAATAGGTCTCTGCAAATGGTTTTAGGATGGAGGGTAACAGTAAAGGGGGCTCTACCGACTACCTCAAAAAACTAGTATTGAAGAAATCTTTGTCGTTTTACTGAAAGAATTGTCTTATTTTCCATTAAGCAGCATGTCATATTTTTGCAGCCCTTTGTCTTCAAAGCAGAGCACTGAACATGGCTCTATTACCATTTGTTTATTAGCTCAACAGACTACAAATTCTAGTGGTGCTTATACGCACGAGCCTCCGATGACACTTCTTTGAGAAGCGATCAAGAAGAACGAAGTTATTAACATGCTAATCTGTCACCTCCAGCACTGAAGGAGTTTTTTAGATAAAGTGCGACCTCATTGTTGACTAGCTGCAGACACAACCAGCAAACCTAAGAACCGTTATTAGCATGCTAATCTCTCACCTCCAGCACTGGACTGTTGCTTCAGATAAAGTGCGACAATATTGTCGCCTAGCTGCAGATATCATCAGCATATCGCAGGGCCATATTCTCAAGTAAGGTATACACCGTTCATTACCCTGTCCCTTCGCAGTGTCTGCTAATCCAATCAATGCCTGCCTTGTGTGCTTCAAGAGTTAGAGATGATTCACAGAGCACGTCATGCATTTACCCCTGTAGATTTACTCCTATGTTTAGAGTACATTTGCAGTTTGGGGCATTCATAAACGTTTCTGTGGATACTCCTGCGAACATATGACTGCAAAAGCTTTCCCAAGAGTTCTTCTGAGTGTGGTTAGGGCAATTCTTTCACTCCACAGTACAGCCATAGGGATTACAGTGCAAACTTTGTGATTATTAAAATCCGCTTTTACGTCTTTCACAGATGATAAAATGACAGGCACCAGCAGACAAACTGCACACGCACTGCAAAAAGGCCAGTTTGTGGGTAGTTCGGGCAGCTGAAGTTTATGTAGTTCTTCAGGGACCACCTTTTTTAGAGAAGGAAAACCGCACAATCGGCCCAAAACGCCTGACACCCGCCCGTCGCCCCAGTTCACAAGCAGAGAGAATTTGAAATGTATTTATAGCCCGTGTCACACATTAGTGTCATTGTAAACAAGCATTTACAATGCAATAGGTCTCGCAGTGACATTGTTTTGAGTAAATGGCCTTGTAAATGACATTGTTTTTTATATTGTTTATGTTTTGTAAAAATTTATTAAAATGATTGTAATGTAAAATGCAAATACTGTTAAAATTTGTAAATGGAAAAGTTATTAATTGCATTTATATGAGTGCGAGCTATTGGCTTTGTAAATGTTAATGGCTTGTGTCAATGCGAGTTTTGTTAAGCAAAATAAATATAATGTATTTGTAATGCTAATAGGATAAAGTTACTGCCAGTGCTCAGCACCGGTGAGACCCGGCCCACTTAAAGCCCTGCCCCCACGCATACAACTCCCCCACTGCATTGTCGTTTCCTATGCTGCTCCCAGATTGACAGCTGTGTACCTCCGTCACACAATTAACACTAGCACATATACGAGCATCGCTCTGCAGAGAGGCCAAGGATTGAATGTGCATGTAGTCTTCACACCTTATGGCCCACTGTGAGAAACCATGGTGCCTTGAGCCTCAGCTTCAGATATTTCAATCGTGCCCGGTCGTGAATACTTGCCCACAGACTGAATTTGTCAAGACACCTGGAGGCGAACCCCTATCATCCCAAGTTAACCACACTTTAACATGACTAGGTTACAAGCCCAGCTTACGCAGAGAACTGCGAGATCAATCAGGAGAGGTGCACATAGAGACAGGGACACACGCAGACTTCCACTTCACATAGAGACAGGGACACACGCAGACCTCCACTTCAGACAGACAGGGACACACGCAGACCTCCCCTTCACATAGAGACAGGGGCACACGCAGACCTTGACTTCACATAGAGACAGGGACACAGGCACACCTTGACTTCACAGAGACGGGGGCACATGCAGACCTTGACTTCAGACAGACGTGTACTCAGAGAGGCGCGAACAGACTACTAACTCCCGAGCACACCGAGACTCCAGTACAGACATACATACACCTGGGGCCCGGGTGACCCACAGCCTGCACTAAGCACTTTACCCGACTGCTAGAAGAATACACTATATGATGTCTGGCATATGCGTACAGGTCATCTAGTGAGATTCATTGGTAATCCCTACACACCATTTCAGAACAAGATGGCTGCCACACAAATAGGTTTAGCTCTTCTCAGCCAATCAATGGCCAGGAAATAAAGAAAAGCAGTCTATACTCCAGGTGGACTCAGCTATGCATTTTTTGAGAATGCGTGTTATAGAACTTGGATTCTCAAAGTATGGCCCGGGGTTCACTTTTAGCCCTACTAACCTTAATATGCGGCCCCACTTTGAACAGCAGCACTGGGCTGCTGTTTACTTGACAGAGTGCTAAAATTAAAAACTAGATGTGTTAGGAGCGGACAACTTCAAGATTGGTTCAGTGCCTCTAAATCATGTTGCCATGGTGACCAAGCATAATAACCGGGCCAACCAAACGGATTCCACCCAGAATGTATGCCAGTGGGGGCCATTTTACTTCTCAGTGTTCGTCCCTGAAAGATGTGTTTACTTTTTTCTGTTCTGTATGGCGCGAACTTAGCCAAGGGCACTGTAGCCCATAAGTGAGATTACATTACGCAAGGTTAAATTCATTTCTTGTTTGTTAGGCCGGGGGAGATTAATATGAGCAGAATCACAGAATGTTGATGAGCCGACGCCGGGACCGGTTCACTAGTTCCAAAGGTAGCACTTCTGGCCATTAAACCACAGCTCCTCTCCATTACCAAATGGATACTGCAATCCTGCTTCTCTTCTGCCACGACCCCAGCCTCTGACCGCTTGGCACCTTCTTCCTGGCGTTAAGGCCAGAGCTGCCAGCTATGATGGGGCTGGAAACCGTGTTCCAGTTTCGGCGTCTGCAGAACATCCTGTGATCTTGGGCAAATCACTAAAGCAAACCGGGTTCGAGTTTTGCCATCTGCACAACATCCTGTGATCTTGGGCAAATCACTAAAGCAAACCGGGTTCGAGTTTCGGCGTCTGCATAACATCCTGTGATCTTGGGCAAATCACTAAAGCAAACCGGGTTCGAGTTTCGGCGTCTGCACAACATCCTGTGATCTTGGGCAAATCACTAAAGCAAACCGGGTTCGAGTTTCAGCGTCTGCACAACATCCTGTGATCTTGGGCAAATCACTAAAGCAAACCGGGTTCGAGTTTTGGCGTCTGCACAACATCCTGTGATTTGGGGCAAATCACTAAAGCAAACCGGGTTCGAGTGTCGGCGTCTGCATAACATCCTGTGATCTTGGGCAAATCACTAAAGCAAACCGGGTTCGAGTTTCGGCGTCTGCACAACATCCTGTGATCTTGGGCAAATCACTAAAGCAAACCGGGTTCGAGTTTCGGCGTCTGCACAACATCCTGTGATCTTGGGCAAATCACTAAAGCAAACCAGGTTCGAGTTTCAGCGTCTGCACAACATCCTGTGATCTTGGGCAAATCACTAAAGCAAACCGGGTTCGAGTTTCGGCATCTGCACAACATCCTGTGATCTTGGGCAAATCACTAAAGCAAACCGGGTTAGAGTTTTGGCGTCTGCATAACATCCTGGGATCTTGGGCAAATCACTAAAGCAAACCGGGTTCGGCCATATTTGCAGAAGACATATATCTAGAGAGCTGTCTCATGGCAATTGAAAGGTGTGACCTCACTTGCAGATGGGTATAACTGGATGTCTGCAGCAAGAACATTAACCTGCTGAGCTATGTTAGTAGAATTCGCTGCTATGATTTTGTTTAGGAAGGTGCTATTGATTTAAAGGTGGTTGTGGATCAGCCGCTCAATTGTGAAGGACTATTCTACCATTGCGTCTGGAGGACACGCTATTAGAAGGCCCTAAACAGATGTAACAAGCGCCACTGAAATGCACAACTGCTTATGCATTCTTTGTGCCCTCTCCACCTTAGCTTTCTGGGACGCAATAGTACACCATCTAAAATGCATTTTTTGTAGAGCACCGGCACCTGTTTGCTGTTAAATTAAGTCCTGGAAAAGTAGATGTAACCAGCACCACTAAAAGGCGCAACTGTTTATGCATTGTTTGTGTTGCAACATTGTGTTGTTAAACGTTAGCTATGTGGGAGAGAATACAACACCATCTAAAATGCATTCTCTATTCTTTGTCAACTGTTGTTGAAAGTTAACTTTTGGGATCTGCTGTGAAAGCGCGTAACACGCGATTACCTTTTGTTTAAAGCTAACTTTTGCCATTTGTTCTGAAAACGTCTAACACGCGATTACGTTTTTGGTAAAATTTAATTAATTGAACTAAATAAACAGCGACCAACAGCCACATTAAGTTTACGAAATAAAATGCATTCTCAATTGCGATCCGCTGTGAAAGTGCTTAACACGCGATTACGTTTGTTTAAAGCTAACTTTTGCCATGCGTTATGAAAGCGCCTAACACGCGATTACGCTTTGGGATCTGCTGTGAAAGCGCCTAACACGCGATTAGCTTTGTTTAAAGCTAACTTTTGCCATGCGTTATGAAAGCGCCTAACAAGCGATTACATTTTGGTAAAATTAAAATAGTTTAACTAAATAAACAGCGGACAACAGTCACATTTGGCTGTAGTGAACAGAATTTTGAAAAGCATCCATCAAGGCCACTTTTAAAAAGTATTATAAGCTCTGCCATTACAAGAAAAGTAGCTATAAACAAACATGTGCAGTCCCAGCACTTGTTTTATCTGAAATTAAGCATTAAGCAAATAAAAGGCATTGTTGTTTGCAATGCTAAAAGCTTAAACTCTCGCAAATGTGGCTCTGAAGAGCCCAACAATACTCCATAGGCCAAAGCTGCCTGACACGTGCACCTGGGGCTGCATTCTTTGAATTTATCCCGAGAAGTGCCTCCCACTGTTCTCTACACAGACACACACCCTGCCAAAGAGAGAAAGATAACAGATCAAAGACTCTGACTGTTTGCACAAAGAGAAAAAAAAAACGCTCGCCATCTGTTTTCATTCAGCCGCTTGTATTTGCATCTGGGCTGAGTGAAAACAGATGCGCTTGTCACGATGGGCGGCATCACAAAACTGCAAGGGCGTCAACAAAAGTGACAGCCAGCAAACCAAAAGCACGCAAAAAACATTAATCACGACCTAAGCCAATTGGAAACGGTCGAGACCCAGGGGCGTGGATTAAAGTTCCCCTTCTTAGAGTGTTTACTATAGCCCTCGCAGGGCGAGGAGCGCATGCACGCTCCAACGCCAGGCGAAACCTAAAAAGGGTGAACTTCACACATTTCATATTTCACTATTTGTTTCTTCGACCTCGATTCATTAAATCATTTTACGAATTCAAGTTAAACACTTAATTGTGCACATGCAAATTATTTGGTAATCACATTTGATATAACATCATCTCACACTGTTTATAGCATGTTTTGAATTGGGACACAGATTTACCTCCTGCTGATTAATCTGTAGCTGAAGGCAGAAATAAACCTGTTTGCACTATGTTATACAAGATAATGCAACCATCAAACTCTACTAAATAGGGCAAATAACATCCTGCCTCCTATGTTATGGCACACTCATTATTTACATTTCTTTGTTGTATTACATTAGATACAATCACTCGCCTTACTGAAAAGGCTATCGTAATTAAATAAGCAGTGGAAGGTCTTGACTCTGCTGCAGTTTCCTTATAATGCATTGGACTTGCCTGGGCAAACTGCAAACTGATCTGTGACTGCAACACGCGTTTTACTCTCAAACATTGGTGAAACTCGCACATCTGAATCAATGATAATTTGTGCACATTAAGATACATGCTGCTAGAAAGTCAGCCTTTTGCCGTGTTCACCCCCATTTTTTGCTGAAAGATACTGTTGTTAACTGACTCTGACGGTACCCTGGGCTCTGCTAGCCAGGGCCAATGCTATGGGTAAAGAGGAACATGTAATAGGGTGCACTTACAGTTGGCAATGACTTCATCCGCCAACCACATATGGGTAAATCAGCCCTTTGTGTGAGGGCAGGACACAGCCTATACAAATGCAAGTGAACTCCGCCTCCCTCTCTCCGAACCCTGGAAGACTATCATTATGCAGATGGATGCAGATGCCTCTCTTGTCACACTCAGCCTTTCCTGTGTTGTGGCTGTCTGGAAAGTACACACCACGTGTAACTGTCACTCTATCTTAAACGTGGATTGGAGTCAGGCTGCAAAACACTAGAGTAATAAGCACAGAGAAATGCCCACTTTCTAAAAGGATGCTTGTTTTTGGTCCAGGGAAGACCTGGCTTGGTAATTCGGGCTGGACTGTTCCCATGAGGATCAGGGTCAAGACTGATTCGCATATGGCTGGGTCTGAACTGGGGTGGCGACGTGAGCTAAAGAACGATGATGGATTCAACCCAGATCTGTGACTGGGAGGGGGGGGGAGTGTCTGAAAAGTTTCAGCGCTCCGTTCACCATCTACTTTTGTTTGCTTTACTTTCTAAAAGTGGCATTTCTAAAATAGTGATGTAAAATCCAACTACACCAGTAAGCAGGATTACTCACTATCATTCTAAACATACCAAACGCGGCAATGCTACTCCTTTCAGATCAGGATTTAACACTTAGACACATGTAAGGGAATTCCCAATGCTAGCCTTTGAGAGGAGTAGGCCTCACAGTAGTGACAAACAAAATAAGTTGTTTATCACTGCCAGGACATACAATAGAGGCATATGTCCTGCCTTTTACGCACATAGCACCCGGCCCATAGGGCTACCTGTGGCCTACCTTAGGGGTGACCTATGTGTAGTAAATAGGGAGTTTAGGGCTTGGCCAGTATTTTTAAAGGCCAAGTCACTGTGGCAGGAAACTGCGCATGCAGGCGCTGCAGTGGCAGACCTGCGACAGTTTTGAAATGCTATTTCTGTGGGTTGCACAAGCAGCCCCTGCAGGCCCACTAGTAGCATTTAATTTACAGGCTTTGGGTATATGGGATACCACTGTACAAGGGACTTATAAGTAAATTAAATATGCCAAACCAGTATAAACCAATCATACCATGTTTAAAGGAGAGAACACACACACTTTAGCACTGATTGGCAGTGGTGAAGTGCCCAGAGTCCTAAAGCCAACAAAAAGAGGTCAGCAAAATAGGAGGAAGAAGACAAAACGTTTAGGGATAACACTGTAGAAAGGGCCAGGTCCAACAGTATGTCATTTCAGTAGCATTGTCAATAGCTTGTTGGATCTTCTTGAAGCTTTGCTGACATTCATGTGACCAATTAAATGAAACATTATTTTTTGTCAAGTCTCTCAGAGGAGTCGCGTATATATCTGGAGCAATAGCTGGCCATACCAAGGAATGAACGTAACATGGAAACATCTTGTGGGGGACTGGCAGTTGACAACGCTTGTACTTTAGCTGGATTGGGTGTGTCCATAAATGAGGTGTCCAAAGAATTTTAGCTTTGCCTCATGTAACTCACATATGTCGGCATTCAAAGTCAAACCTGCATCCGCACATAAACAACACACTTGTGTGAGAGCTTTATCATACCAATATGCCATCACTATAATTAAAGGCATTTATGACAGGCTGTATGATACGTCTCATAACATCTTGAAACAGCTCAGTAGCTGATGACACACCCAAACTTAGTTTTTTGTATCGTAACTGATTCAAATCAAGGTGAAAGTCGACCTTCACATCATTCAATTGGGTTATCATGTCAGCGATGCGCAGACCTTGTTGCCATTCTTGTTCAATTGCCTTGTTCGCTTGACGCACGTCAGCGCAGATGCATACAGCTCCTTCACTGTCCTTTTTGAGCACTATCACTATCGGAGAAATGCAGGGAGTTGAACCAGTGGATTGTTTAATGATATCATGTTCGAGCAACGATTCAAGTTCTTATTGAACAGGTTCCTGTAAATGAAATGCAGTTAGTCTGTTTCTTTGAACAATAGGACAGACATCCTCATTAATGTGTAATATTACTTTCATAGTATTGCGTTTTCCTAACCCATGAATCACTGAAGGGAACTGACTTACTATTTCGTGATGAGCATTCCCGTTATAGTTCACTGATATCAGTCCCATATCAGTAGCTGTACTAAAACTGAGCAAACAGGCACTTGACTAACCCTGGGCGGAGTGGGCGGAGTAGCACTACGCGTAGCTACGCGAAGTACAGTGCGAAGTACAGTTTGAACTACGCTCAACTACGCAAATTACGCTAATTGCGTAGGGCATCTTGCACAGTGCAAGCTATGATAAAATAAGTATCTCTGTCTTTATATGCTAAAATGCATATAGTCATTTCACAAAAGTGAAAACGATAAATTAACAAGCAGTGAGAGAGGTGATGATTTTGGGATCCTCCCTAACCTAGGAGAGAACCAAGCAGATGCCTTGAAAACAAAAAGCACATCTTGTTGAACGATTCGGTGGTGGTCCCATCCTCTTAGGACCACCCCAAGCACAGTTATTGGCAAAAATACAATCCCAACCAAAGGCCCTGCAAAGCATTATGGGACGAGATTAGCAGTGGGCAGTGAATATTATAGTATCCAATATCAAAATAATTCTACAAAGAGCTGCAGTTCAACTAGTCGTTACTAGATGTCCCTCACGAGTCAAATGCAAAAGCATTGAAATTATTAGTACATCAAGCTGCAGTTCCACTAGTCGTTACTAGATGTCCCTCACGAGTCAAATGCAAAAGCTTCATGAAAGGGTTTCAATGCTTTTGCATTTGACTCGTGAGGGACATCTAGTAATGACTAGTGGAACTGCAGCTTGATGTACTAATAATTTCAATGCTTTTGCATTTGACTCGTGAGGGACATCTAGTAAAGACTAGTTGAACTGCAGCTCTTTGTAGAATTATTTTGATATTGGACACTATATTATTCACTGCCCACTGCTAATCTCGTCCCATAATGCTTTGCAGGGCCTTTGGTTGGGATTGTATTTTTGCCCATAACTGTGCTTGGGGTTGTCCTAGGAGGAAGGGACCACCACTGAATCGTTCAGCATGATATGCTCTTTGTGTTCAAGGCATCTGCTTGGTCCTCCCCCTAGGTTAGAGGGGGACCCCAAAATCATCACCTCTCTCATTGGCTAATATTTTCATTGTCAAAGTTCACTTTTGTGAATTGGTTATATGCTTTTTAGCATGTAAAATTGCTTTATCAAAGCATTTGAAGGTGTTGATGATTTTGCTGCTATGCTATGTGTTTAGCACAGTTTTTGCACTGTGCTACGTGCAATTTGCGTAGTGTGTAGTAGCACAAACTACGCATGCTCCGTGAGCGTAGCGTAGTACTATGCCCAGGGTTACACTTGACTCTGAGCCTTAAAGTAGATGGGTGGGTGCTTGCACTTTTATTTTCTTGTGGTTCATTGTTGTTTCAAATGAACCTTGATTTTTTAATGGTGTAGATTCAGCCAATATGTACACTTTGGTTTTCGATGGCTTAAGACGTGGCAGTGGAGATAGTTCATTGTATTTCTCCTCAGGCATTACATTTATCGATGCAAAACTGTCAATAATAAAAGGTAATGAAGAATTGTTTACGTTTAGTGTACTCTTCGGACAATATTTGAATGACTTGGGTGCTTTTTCATGTCGACTTTTTTATAATTTGTATTTTTCTTCACATGTGGCCAGCCTAGCAACCGCACATTTTTCTGAGGTAAACATCGACATTGCACAACCATTGTCTTCACTTTCACTTGATGTAGATATTGAAGAACTCTTTAACGATGATTTAGATGACGATACACTTGATTTGGTGTCTATTTGCCTAAATTGGTCTGGTCACTCGGCTTTGTAGGCATGCATCGAACGTCGCTTCTAAAGCGTTCGGGCGGCCATATTGTCTTCGCGCCGTGACGCACTTACTTTTTTCTTTGCCTTGCAAACCGTAACAAAATGGTTCTTCTTCCCACAGCCCTTGCAGGCCAGTCCGATGGCGGGACATTTACAGTTGTGTGGGAACGAAAATCTAGGCCTGAAACACAACTTCTTCTTCCGTGGAGACATCACTCTGTGTACCTCTGCTTTGTCTTATTTTTTACATTCATGACTGACTCACTCTGGGCACCTCCGGGCTGCATGTCAGCTGCTTGTCAATCGGCACGCTCTTGAGCTCTGGCGGCCATGGGAACTCTCTCCTGACTAAGAGTTTCTCTCAGCATTTATTGTCCGTCAATAACTTTGAGGCACATAGCTTCCGCATTTTTAAATTAATCGAACTTACAGTATTTGATGAACTTGTCCAGTCTCTCAACAAATTTGTCGATGGTTTCACCATATTTCTGTCATTCCTGACTGAAAATGTACCTTTCGTAATCTACATTCAGCATTGGATTGAACTTGAGATTCAAGGCTTCCTTGATTTGACAGCAGGCAATTTCGTCAACTCGCAGCATTTTATTTATGACTTTTTTTACACCGTCACCAGCTAGATCCTTAAGGTATTTGATCATTTTCTTGTTATCTGTTTCTTCTAGTGCATCAAGGAAATATTCAAATGCCTCTATCCAAGCAGTTCATCTGTCGCCAATATTCCGCTTTTTGGCAGTATCGAATTCAGGAAGGCAGAGGTGGCATTATAACCATTTGTGTGATTGGCTTAAACTGAGAGTGGAGGTCTGTCAGACACTGTCTGTTGTCCAATTGGACCTGCTTCATGCATACCATCTCTATGGCCCTGTGCTGCTCTGGCCGCTGGGTCATCTTGGCCAGTCAATGGAACTGTGACCTCCCTTTTGGTCTCCATGGGAGCCCTTCACTTTCTGCAGACCTCTAGAGTTTTTCTGAAACCCCACCCAGCAGCTTTAATGGTGCGCAGCTTTGGGTATGGACAGCTCCGTAAACACACCCCGGGCACTTCTTCTGGGGCCCCTCCACCCGGATCGCTTTACTCAGTTCTGGTAACCTTTTCTTGTATTTGAATTACTTTGCTTGCAGGCATCTATTAGCACTGCCTGGCACCTGGTTGATGTTTGCCTCTCAGCACTTCTGTACGCAGCGTTATCTTGCAATCTGCTGTCACTATTTGCTTCTCTTTTAAAACCTGGTTGCATTATCACTCCTTATGATGTATGACTTTAGATTGTGTAGTAGGTTGGTACCTCCCTTTGAGGTCTTCCCAGCAAGTTCTTAGCCAACAATGTGTAAACCTCTCAGTGTATCTTTCATTAACTTCAAATGCTTTACCCAGGCTGGAGTTGCGCTTTGACTCCACATACGGCAAGCGTTGATTTGGCTCTTTGACTAAGGCACACATGGCACGCACAAGCAGTTTGCTGGACCATGGCAAACTCTCTGGGAGAGCACTGTCAATCTTTGGGTTACTTATACCATCCTCATTGCCAGTTGTAGCATCCAACCCTGCCTGGGTACCCACTAATGACTGCAGCACACACAGAGATTAGTTTTTCTGCTGCTTGTAAACTCAAACTCAACATTCTAAACCTGCATTCACTTCAGTACACTCTAACGCTTATGTCACAGTTCTACGGAGTCCACCAGGAGCCAAAAGGGTTCCATCATTGCTAACCCATACAACACTGCACACTCTCTAGTGTGAAATGGCTGTTCTTCATTATTAGAGTGTGTTTTTTTAAGTGAGGTATATACTTTTCACTTCTCCATGATTTGTATAGAGATCACAGTAAACTAATTCAAACAGAAAGCATTTATATAAATCATACTCTACTATTTGTCCTCTTACAATCACTGTGTGGACTGTCCTCAGAAACAGAAGCTGTTATGAATTAATTATGCCAAATTCAAAACAAAAATCACCAAAAGCTCAAAATCCCAACTGCTCCTTTTTTGGCCTCGTGTCTAGCAGAGCACCATGATGATCATGACCAACAGCAGGAGCAGGTGATTGACTTACTGTTTCAGCAATCAAGACATAACACACCATCAACTTGTGGAACTACTATGTACACTAAGTAGCACTTTCCCAGGAATCATTTGTATTGGTGTAGTATCCAATACACACACACACACCTTTGCACCACAGTGCAAATGTGTCTGTGTGAGATTAGCATAGGTCTCCTTCCAGCACAAAATGACAAAATACTATGCTTGCACTAACGTTTACACTTTAGCCACTTTGTACGTGTTCTGTACAGTACAGCATACATGCATGGTTAGAAACATTTGGAGAAAATAATACTTTTCTCTTTCTTTGCGCCTGCTTCGGCGATAGTAGATAGTGCTTTGCATCACGGATCATGGGGAGTTGCATGGGAACATGAGTAATGCCAAAAGCTAATCAGGCCTTTAGTTATACCATAAAAACTCTGTACTCAGTTAAAGCATAGTTATTTAATGTGACTGGTGCGTTTCAGATGATAATTCCTGCACAGCATTGTGCTTCTTTTAAAATGCATGAAACGAACAATGGTTCTGCCACAACACACTTCTAAAAGCTAAATGGTTTACAAGTTTTTTATCCCTTTCACTGTTAGGATAACAATAAATGTTTATATACAGCAGTCCAAACTCATATTCAAAGTAAATAGCATAAACTAATTGTGTTATTCAGAAATTTATTTTTGTCAAAAAAGGATTTTTTTGTGTTAACTCAAAGGAACAGGACATACACACTGTTTTGGTGCAAACAAGTGAAACAAGTGAAATAAAGTGTGAAGGATACACAAATCATAACAAATGCATTAGATACATACATAGGTGACATACATATTCAGGTACGGAGTTAAAATATATATATATTCTCACAACGACCTAGAGATTAATCCTAATCAATTCATGCTGGTCAAAGTGGAATAAGATGCTCCTAATTATGCGTAGACGTTTCTACCCCTGTAAATCTATGCTACATATAAGCATCAAACGCGGGTCTTCTTCAGGACAAATTGGATGAATAGTGTGTAGCCTTGCAGAAATGGTTCCAAAGGAATCCAATCTATGGGCACTTGTTTAGATTCTTCTAGGAGCTCCTAAGAAACTCGAGGTCGATGGCATTCACCACTGGATGGTCGAAAGTAACCTCTGGCGTCATGCGCACAGTGCCATCATGGAATAATGAAAAGACAGGGGTAGTCCACTTCTCACTGTATCAATGTGTCGGTGGTTTGATATCAGAGTGATCTCCAATTTGGTGAGGTCTCCTCAATGATTTAAAGCGGGCGTTTTTGTTTCAAATAAATGGTAGACAAGGAGAGTCCCGGTTGTGATTGTTCCCGTGGGCTCTGTGAACGGCGTGCGATCGGCTTCGCCGTCAGTGCGTTTTCAATGACTTAATGCGGACGTTTTCGTTCCAAGTGAATAATGGATAGCACGAGTCCTGGTAAAGATTGTTCCCGTGGGCTCTGAGAGGGGCGTGCGTGCTGCATCGCCGTCAATGCTTCCTCTTCAAGGAATGGGCAGGAGAGAAATGTTGCTTGCTTTCCAGATTTCATGGTTCTGCCATTGTGTTGGATATTGTCAAACAAGATGACTATTGTCCTAGATGCCTTTATATTGGTTAAATCCCTGCTATTA
Organism: Calotriton arnoldi; assembly: GCA_963921515.1. Classification (NCBI taxonomy): domain Eukaryota; kingdom Metazoa; phylum Chordata; class Amphibia; order Caudata; family Salamandridae; genus Calotriton; species Calotriton arnoldi. The sequence goes on from CAWUFW010000498.1 coordinate 536,402, forward strand.
ATTAAAGCTTAACTTTATATTTTGGTGATGGCTATTACTATATTTGAGAAATTGGTGCATGTAACTTTTGGCTAGGCACCAAATTTGACATTTTAATGGCAAGAGGAGGGTTCAGATGTACAAAGTCCTTTTGTATTTGCAAGCCCGGTGATTCACAAAACAATAGCTTTTTCATATATACTAAACCCAGTTTGTGAATCAGAAATGTCTTTCTAATGTACATGTTTTGTGATCCATTCCAAAATGCAATTATCAGGGGACATGAATCGGGTATCCCCTCTTAATTGTGAGTCACAATCATATGTATTACTGTTTACTGCCAGTGGCAAGCCATTGGCCAGTTACCAATACTTCAAAGAAAGATTTAGACTATGTTGCTCACATTGATTAAATCTCAACTCAGAATATGTTTTGTGCTCTCATCAGTTGGGTACCAGCTGGTGCATCTCAAGGTTTCCTGCGCAACATATCAAGGAGCTGTCTTTAGTACATTGAGGATCATGCAGAGAGTTCACAGGTTACTGTCCCATTCCCATCCTAATTATAGGAGTGGCTGGGGAACCAAGGTGTTAAAAGGCACTTACCAGTAGTAGATGCTCCTAATTACTTCAGTTAACAAACTGTACCTGTTAAACCTGTCAGCCTTAGGGTGGTCTTCACCCAACTTTTTTCCTTCCTCCTCCACTGTTTCTGCCCTTGTTGTTTGCTGATTTTAGGACTCTGCACACTTTACAGTGCTAACCAGTGCTAAACTGCTTGTGCTCTCCTCTAAACATGGTAATATTGGTGTATCCCCAAATGGAATATTTAATTTACGTACAAGACCCTAGTAAAGTGGTAATACATGTACCAGGGCATGTAAATTAAATGCTACTAGTGGGTCTGCAGCACTGATTGTGCCATCTAGTTAAGTAGCCCTTTAAAACATGTCCCAGGCCTGCCATGACAGAGTCTGTGTGCACATTTTTAAACTGCCATTTTGACCTGCAAAATAAACCTTTTGCCAAGCCTTCCTTTTTAATACATATAGGTTACCCATAGAGAAAACCCTGGACAGCCCAGAGGGCAGGGTGCAATGTAATTAAAAAGTAGGACATGAACTTTTAAGTTTTATATGTCCTGTTAGTCAAAAACATTCGTTTTTCAGTACTGTCAGGCCCATTGGATAATATTGGAATTGCCTTATTACATTTTATAAGTGTAATTTCTAAATGGGAAGAAATAACTGGTTCAATTTTGGTGTCTCTGGAATCACAATTTAAAATCCTAACTTATGGGGAATTCAGATTTTAAATTATAATCCTGAAAATACGTTTTTTTAGAAAGTTGGCATTTTTTTGCCTTAGCCATGTGTGCCTGTAGCCTGTCTCTGATCACATGACTGGGCATAGTTGGCAGTTGAGATCTGTGTATTCCTCCTAGACAGCCACACACATTGGGAGTATAGGTGTGACTGGATGGGCCATCACTGGCAGGATGGAAGGGAGGAGCTGGACACATCCTCACATACACCTGAATAGGTTGTGTCCTATCCACACACAAAGGGCCTAACGACCCTGCATTACCACTTCAGCCAGCTTGGAGCTAAGGCAGGGGAGGCAGGAATTTCTTGCACTTCAACGTGTTGTCTAGAAGCATCTCCCACCTTCCAGAACTAGGGTACTAGGATATAAAATATGGACCTCAGGCACCACCACTTCAGTACACTTCTGGACCTGTGGATACTCAGAAAGTGACTCATGTGCTGCTGAATGACTCTGCTGGACTCCTGCTTTGCTGACCTGCTACCCTCTTGCCTGGGTGAGAAGGTCTAGACCTGTGTCTCGTGAACTCAGAACCAAGAGTGACTCCCAGGGCAACTTGGGTGACCTACTGATCTAAAGCTTCGGCGACATAACAGTCTTCCAACAACCTCGGATCTATACCTGGCCTCTGCCATATGTGAGTCTGCCCTGTAAAGGGGTGCCACCCCAGTCCTGTACCCTTGTGAGTGGGCCTAAGGTGTCCTGACAGTCTGTGGATCCAGTGAACCAATGCATCTCCCCTTCTGCGCGGCACAAACTCAAGCAGAACGGTCGCATTGCACCCGCTATGTGGAATGGACCTGTCGCAAAGACTCGTATCACTGCTGCAGCCTGCTTTTCCTTCAGAACAGCCACTGCACTATGCTTTCCTGGCACAGGCCCTTGCATCTCTCATCGAAGACAGCCTCGACCTTTACATTGGGTTTGCATCGGAGTCTCTCATCTCTCTGCAGCAGACGCACCGTGCCGAATGCATGAAGTATTCCGGACACTGGACTTCAGATCACAAACCCCATCAACGGGATCCTCGCCGTTGCCACAGTAGCTGCACCTTAGTCAGACGCATCACCTCAGCTATGTGACGCATCTTTAACACATTTCCACGCAATACTCCGCAAACCAGGATTAAAGGGACTTTTGTTAAGCAGACCTAACTGGGTCCCTGGCTCACAATCCATCGCGGTCAGCTTGAACTTTGTCAGTTTCCAGCACGACCTGATATCCACAGTTGGCGCTGTATGCCTTTTTGCACTATATCTCTAAAAGGTTCAAAATTCAATAACTCTTGTTCCATCAATTGTATTTTTGTTGTTTTGGTCTTGTTATATTTATTAAAAATTACTCAGTGTTTCTAACTCTTTTGTGAACTCCTTTTGTGGTGTGTTTACACTGTGTTACTGTTTGAAGTGTTGCACAACTAGTTTACACATTGCCTCTAAGTTGAGCCTGACTGCTCTGTGCAAAGCTACCAGGTGGTGAGCACAGGTTAATTTTGAGATTTGCTTGTGCCTTACCCTGACAAGGATTATGGTTGTTGATTGACCAGGGTTTACTTTACACCCCAGTCAACCAACATCCCAATTTCTTACAGTACCCTTATTACTTTTAAAACTACATATAGTTGTTGTAAGGCCTGTATTGGTCAGCTCTGGTGTTATAGAAATCTTCTTGATTGCTGAAAATACTCCTGACAAAAACTCTTGATTGACCACCCAGGGCATGACATCAGGAGAATCTGATAATTGTATGACAACTTATAAATTTATTCACAATTGGATGTTCCTGAATGGCATATTTTTGTCCAAAAGGAGGACTATCATCAATCACCTAGTCATGGAATTAACTATGTAGAAATTAGCAAAGATGCATAATTCTTCCTAAAAAGGATGTCACTTTTTCTACTGAATTATCCTTGTCAAAAAATGGCGAACCTTTCGTGAGCTGAAATGGAGCAGGAAATGTATTAACCCTAACTTACATGTCCCTTGCTGTTCAGTTTGGGACCCTGACTACCGAGCAGAGAACAGAATGTTCAGTATTACAGATCTTTGAATGCAATTTTTTGACCTGGCTGGATTTCACATCTGATTTGCATTTTGTTACCAAGAGGCATATTTATGAGCCACTTGCGCTGCCGTAGCACCACTTTTTGTGACGTTCCAACAATACAAACCACCAAATCATATTTATGAGGCCACGCAAAGGCACTTTGTATGGCTTTGAATTGCCTCGTGGATATGGAGTAAGGCAAGGCTGCGCAAATCGCCAGGGAGGCATTCCATGGGCGTTGCCATGGGTATTTCCACGCAACTCCCATGGCTTTTGACGCATTCCCAGATTTACAAGGGCTTGTAAACCTGGGACTGAGTAAAAATCTTATGCCTCTCGAGGTGAGGTGTAAAGAGGAGAAATATCTTTATTTCTCTTTTTTTTCCTCTTTCTATGCATGCTGCATATATATCCACACACACATATATATATACATATAATTTATCTGTTGACTTACCATTTATGTTTATTTTCCATTCTTTTTTCTCTTGCCAAGGGTGATTGGTTTATCTTTAAAGAGCTAGCATGTGGACATGCTGTTTCCATATGTTACCACAATAAAAACAGAACTATTGGCTTTGCTAGTGCTTGTTTCCAAGGATGCTCAGAGTGGTAAGTGTACCTGTTGACAAATGGCAAACATTCCCTACTCAAGTGAGGGTTTGAATTACCCTACGCTGTATGAATAGGATCCAGACAGTAACAATACATTTAGCAGTTATGGCTTAATTATTTTTAAAAAACTTTGTGACATTGCCCTTTGGACCATTTACGGTTAGGAATTTCCATCACATCTAATGCGGCTGTCACTTTGAATAATGTCAGTAAAGAAAATTGCCATTTTTAAAATTACAGCTTTTCATTTGATTTGCAGCAGCAAGCTGCCTGCAACCTTTATTCAAAGACAAATAGATTTTTCTTAAAATCTCCCAAAACTACTGTATCGATCTAAAAATGTCAGATTTTAAAAGGAAAATTGCAGTGGCACCACAGAAATGCTTGGAATGCCTATAAAGAAGAATTTGGGAAGGTATCACCATTCATTCATGTACATTCACCTAAATATCTGTGGTAGCAAATGTAACTGTGGCTTCTTTATCCCCAGTTAGAAAACTGGGTTGACCAATTTCCCACATTAGCCCCATAACAGTCTATATTTACTATTGAGGAGCTAGCAATACGAAAATTAGTAGTGTAGAACTTGGCCCTCTCTGCTGGATCACCCCCAAACATTTCTGCTTTCTGAACCCGTTTCTGTTGGCTTTTAAGACTCTATGCACTTTACCACTGTTAATAGTGCTGACGTGCTTGTGCTGGCTCCTTAAAAATAGGCCTGGGAGAAGTTGCAATCATGCTTGAGTAATCACAGTAATTTCAGTAATTAAGCATTACTCTTGTGATGCGAAATTCCCAAAATTATACCAGCTTCAGTAATTACGAATAATTTGTGGCAAAAATCCTACCACAGGAGCACAGGAACAGCAAACTGAGGGCCTCATTTACAAGCTTTTGGCATAGGCCAGCGCCCCAAGCCTTCTTGCTGCACTGCCCTACAACAAAGGAAAAGGGCAGGAATGAGCCATATCAATGAGATATGGTGCATTCCTGTCCTCTTCCCCAGCACTGGCGTACAATTGGCTGCCATGCGCCAACGCAGCCACCCTTGCACCATGGTGTAAGGGTGTCTGCCTTGTGGGAATATTTTGTTTGTGCAGGAATGGATACCTTCTTGCACAAAAACAATCAATGGAGGCGATATCCTCCTTCTATGTGTGCTGCTAAATGCAGCACACATAGAAAGAGGAAAAAACGAGGAGAAATAAAGTTATTTCTCCTCGTTGCACCTCCCCTATGCACAGAACGTTGTAAATTTGGCAACACCCACTATAACTCCCATGGCACACCTTCCCATCGTAATGTAAGGCAACGTAGTGACTTGCGCTGCGTTGTCTCACTCCATATCGGCAAGGCCATGAAAAGCCACGCAGGGTGGCTTTACATGGCCTTGCAGATATGGCACTGCACTGAGCGCCACCAGAACGTCAATAAAAGCGACATTCCGACGGTGCACAGGGACTTGTCAATGAGTCCCTAAGAGCGAGTGGACAGCTGCTGGCTTCTGCTGCCCTGTAGCATTTAGTGCCATTCTGAACAGACCGATTTTGGGCGCAAAAGTGCCTTTGACACTAAGAAAATAGTATTAAATGCTGCATTATGCTTCTCACTCAATTATGAATAATTATGAGTTATTTTGAGGTAATTATTAGTAATTACACTAGAGAGATTTACACCAGTTACACTCACACCTCCTTTAAACATGGTAAAATTAGGCTCACACTGTCAGAATGTCTTTATTCAATTAGGAAAATCAATCATAAAAGCACAATAAAAACTATATCAAAATATCAGTAAATTCATAAACACAGCATAAAATTCAATATCATAGATACACCATAAAATACAGTATCAAAGATGAGCATAATGCACCCCTGCTAAAAACCTAGATAATTAGCAACATACATTAATATTACCTAAAAATTGCAAATATAATAAGGCTTGCTTTCTGAAAATTCAGAGGCAAGTTTAGTGGATGAATATATTTATGTCGCAGATTGGTCCATTTAGAGCAAATTAGAACAATATGTAAATTGTCTAGTGCAGAGGTAATGTCACATGTACAAATAGGGTGGTCTGATGGCTTATGCCATCCCACTAATAACTGAGGGAACAAATTCTGATGAAAGTATTTTAAAAACCTTCTATGCAAAACCAGCATATCCAATGTTAAATACGGTCCTATTTTGTTCAGGGATTTCTCCATAACATAATGCATATAGCAGTGTTTATGCTGAGAGCCTAACGTTCTTACTTCTTGGGTATATGCCTTAAATGCTCCCTTAACCCATGCAATATCTGATTTTAAGATTAATTCTGGTAAATTATAGAGATTGTGTTTATCCAAATCTGTCAGAGTCGTTTTTATATAACTCAACCAAGGTATGTGCAAACTATATTCCAAATTCAAACAATCTCTCAAAATCATCCTATTAAATTCTAACTCGCTTTTGACCCATATCAAGAACCATGACAGTATGTGACGCAAATATACATAATCTGCTATAAAGCCTGCTCCCAACTCATCATGCATTATTTCTGCTGGTACAATTTGATGTATCCATAACAGTCTTCTAAAAAACGTGTTTTCGGCCACTTGTATGGAAAGGCAAGATTTATACCCCCAGATCACCACTCCAAAGGATACCGCATTATAAAGGTTTAATAAAGACTTTATATGGCTATGGTCTAATCACCTGTAGAAGGCATCAATACTGTGAGCGACCCTATTAAAAGATTGAATATGTGATCTCAGTAAGGGATCCCAGGTCAATTTGTCATCCAGCAGGATAGCTAAGTAACTAAATTTGTCAACCATTCCTATGTAGTGATCCTTTATTATATATGTTTTAGTTTTGGCATTTTTGGGTCCCATTATCATAGTGTATAATTTGATATAATTAATTTTCAGGCCCAAATTTTCTATAAAATCGACATAATAATAATTGTAAATCATTAGCTGTACGCTTGATAAGAACGGAATCCTCCGCATGCAGCAAAGCAGGGACCATTCTAATTCCCACCTTTGGTACATCTTTACAATGTTCCCTTAAAAACTGATCTAATTGATTGATATATAAGGTAAAAAGCATAGGGCTTAATATACAACCCTGCCGGACCCCCTTCTCTAACTGAAAGTGCACAGTGCATGCCCCTGATGGGCCGTATCTTATGAAGGCTTCAAGCCCCATATCCAAATCATGCAAAAAAGCCACTAGGGCTTCTTCCACCCCCAGGTCCCTCATCACAGTCCACAGTTTAGATCTCACCACTGTGTCAAATGCTGTGCTGAGGTCCATGAAGGCTAAATGTATGCTTTGCCTTTTGGCCACTATGTATTTATTATTTATTTATTTATTTAATTAATTTATTTATTTATAAAGTTTTATATAGCGCGAACATGATCCCGAAGGATATCAGAGCTCTTTACAATTGGAGGGAAGGAAGGTAATAAATGCAGTACCGGCATCAAATAAGAATATCAGACAGAACAGTTACAAACAAAAGGGGTCAATAGAGAATAATACAATAACTAGTACATAGCGAACTAGGAGGGGAGCAAATGATAAGTTAAAGAAGAGTGGCACCCAGCGCAGGTCTTAAAGTTGTAAGTCCAGTACCTTAGAGAAGATGATCCAAACCCATTTAAGGTAAGAACTTGTTCATAAGGAATCTTTTAGCTTCCAATTTGAAAGCAACCGTGGAGGAGATTCTGCGTACTTCCGGTGGGAGAGAGTTCCAGATCTTCGGGGCAGCGCCGGAGAAAGCTCGGTGACACGTTCTCTTTTTGCGAAAGATCTGTGGTTTCAGGAGGAAAGAGTTAGCACTTAAACCATCAATCAATCAATCAATCAATCAATCAGGGATTTGTAGAGTGCACTACTCACTCGTGAGGGTCTCAAGGTGCTGGGGGGACTATAAGAGATATACATTCAAATATTTTTGTTCTATTGTACCTCGTCCCAGTCTGAAACCAAATTGAATTTCTGACAAAATGTTCTCGTTGTTTGCCCAATACTTTAATCGCTTCAGAAGAACCCTACCCAGCACTTTTACTTCGGCATTCATCAGGGAGAATGGACGGTAGCACGCTGGGTTGGTTCGGTTCCCTTTTTTAAAAATAGGAATTATAACTGATTGCTTCCATGAAGAAGGAATATGGCCTTGTGCTACCGCATTCAGGTGTTGTGTAATCAATGGGTCCCAAAGGTCTACACATGATTTAAAAAGGTCTCCAAGTACCCTATCCGGGCCTGGTGCCTTCCCAGGTGTGAGTTCAATTGTACCTTCCCTCATCTCCTCCAGCTCAAAATAAACATTTATTTCTCTGGCCGGAACTGCAATAAGATTAGAATTACTGTTACCCACATATATATGTCCAAAGTGAGCTACCCACGTTTGCGAAGGTATAACTAAGCTCACATCCGGTACTGTTCCCTCAGTAAATAATGCCTTGTTCACAACTTTCCAGAAGGCTACGCTGTCTATAGAGCTACAAGCCTCCATGAGCTTATCCAAAGCTTCTCTCTTCAAGGCTCTTATTCGATTCCCACATGCCAACACATACACCCTCTTAACCACTTTTACTGCTCCTTCCGACCTTGGCTTTTGTTTGAGGGCTGCATTTAATTCTTTGTAATCCCTTGTACAGCTCTTATCCAAGCATTTAGGTCCAGACCTAACTGTCCCGGTATTACGTCTAGACAAGGCTAAGTGGACCTATGTGCAAATGCTAGAGGATGAGTCCACAATGGTTTGATCAAGGGAGTCAGTATTCGAAAACACCTCGAATTCCCAGCTACACACCTGAACCAAATTCTTCAAAAAATCCTCCGGAATAACCTTACCCTAGCTAATACATCTACCTTGCACCTTAAGTGTAATGGGGTCTTTTGAAATGGTGGAGGTCTTGGCCGTAAAATCATACCAACCAAACTCTGCCATGATTGGGTTGTGATCACTGAAGATACTCCATACTGTTCTAAATCCTACCAGAAATGGAATCAGACGTGCAAACACAAAAATATAATCAATAGTTATATTGTTCCCTCTGCCCTTGAAAGTAGGGACTGACCTAGGGGAGTCGTACTCTTCTTTAGTTAGAAGATTAATAAGATTACATTCTGAGACCATGAGATTAAAATTATCTCCTTGGCCTGAATGCCTCAAATGAATCTGCTCTGAGGCCTCACTATGTCCTTGATCCCTCCTATTCTCAGCATAAGCATCACAAGGATGTAAATTAAAATCCCCTACCAATAAAATTATAGGCAAAAAAGCACACTCTAACAATGTCTTTTCACAGAATCTTCTTAACTCTACATCCAATGCTACATCTGTAGAGGGTGAGTTATAAATATTAATTATCAAGACCCTAATCTTATGGGGGAGGGATAGTAGCACTCCCAGCATAATTCCAGAATCAAAGGCTGTTTGTTCTGTGACACAATTTAACCTTAGACTTATGAATGTCTACAAACCCCCCTTTGCTCTGCTATGTGGGGAAGCCAAGAGGTTAGCCCAAAAGGAGATGAACCCGTCTGCTAAGTCTCTTGGAAACACACTATCCCATATGTTTTGCATAGGTCCAGACCCCACTTGTCCGCTAGTAGTGAGCTTAACCCTACAATATTCCAGCTTAGTACAGTCAGGTTGCTTTTTAAGGTATTCAGAGGCACTCCTTGCCCAATCGGCCTCCCTGTTGTATCAATAACACTCAAATTCACCTCCTCTCTAAAATTATCCTTAGGGGATCCATTCTCCTCATGGATAAGTCAATCTATGTCTTCAAGGGCATCAAATCGGTTGTATGTACGTATGCAAAAAGAACTAACCCGACTCACAGGGCCCCATCAGACACTGTTGTTACTGCATGTGCACTCCCCCAGGAAAATTAGAAGCCCTAATAGGAGCCCAAGTAGTTTGAGCATCTGGCTTGTAAAAATAACCCAACGGCAATAACACAATATTGCTGGGCTCCAGCTAAGTACTCGGATTTCCAAATAGTAAGCTTTTAGCTAGGTGAGGTGTATTAACATTTACGATAATACGGTTTCCTTGTCTGTCCTCCCTCCTAGTACCAATCCACCCCATCGGCCTTAACATCAAAATATCATTGGCTAGTCTAGGCAGAAAACTTCTTTAGCGACACAGCCAGTTCACAGTCTTCTTATATAACTGCTCATACGACTCCTTTTGACCCCTCCTTAAACCGGGGACACCAGCGAGAATAATTGCATATGGGCAAGAGGCTAGGGGCAAACCTATTATTGGTTGTACTTCCACTTGGGCTTTCTCCCTATCACGTTTTACTTCACCTCTTTGACCCTGTATTTCAAAGGAGGGCGGTCCTTAAAGTTGGGCTCTGTTCTTAAGTTCTGTGGCAACCCTCCGAATATGAGAATTTTAGAGGATATTAGAGCGGTTTCCACCCGCTTATGAGGCATCAGGCAAGGGGCTTGTGATATCGACTAGAGGCCGGGGGCAGATGCTCCTGGGAATAGTTCTCATGCATGCCTGATGGAACTGTAGGGGCTGCCTTTCCGTTATCATCCTTATCAGCAAAGAAACCTGCTCGCTCCAAGATGCCCACCGACTTCTTAACATCCAGTATGGCACTATTTAACTCATCCAGTTTGACAAATATTGGCAACAGTTCTGTCCACAAAAGAGATGTAACTTTAGCCAGAACTTCCCTTCCAGCTGGTAATTTGCTTAGAGTGCCTAGCCTCTCTACAATAAGGTGGACTATCTGGAGAACCTTCACTCAAGGGCAACGATATAGGGCTTGGTGCCGGTACCGATGTTGCCAAAGTTGATTGCTCATGGGTATTTGACAGAAGGACTGCAAGACAGGGCAAAACCAATGGACTATTAAGAGCACCTAGCACAACTGCAGCAGTAAGGGACAGGCATCTTCAAGTGTGGTGAATCTCATTATTAATGGCCGTCATAGCGTGCTGAATCATTCTATCCAGCGAGGTGGGCATAGAGGATGGTTGTACTGTGTTCAGACTCCCTCCCAACTTCCTGTTACCTGTCTTGGAGCTTCTTGATCCGTAAAATCGGTGAGCCTCCCTCAGTTGAAGTAATCCAAAACCCAAGGGCGGGAGGTGACCCGGCCCGGTCTCTTCTGGGCTCTGACAGGGGCAGACAGGCCCACCCACGTGTAGCCCATGCTGCAGGAGTGTCCTAATGCCTTTACGGCATTGGGAGGCTGGCCCCGCCTCCTTCTTCCTCGAGAACGCAGGCGAACTGAGTCCCACCCTAGCGAGGCTGCAAGGCCGCGAACCCACACCATCAGACAAGCAGAAGACCGGGAGATTGCCAAAAACTGAGTCACACTGAATTGACACATTTAATGTACTTACAGGTCCCTAGTACAGTGGTACTACATGTACCCAGAGCCTCTAAATTAAATGCTACTATTGGGCATGCAGCACTTATTGTGCCATCCATTAAAGTAGCCCTTTAAACATGTCTCAGTCATGTCATTGCAGCCTGTGTGCAGGCTAACATTTGATTAGGAGCAGATGGAATTGTCCTATTTAGACTCAAATTAATTGTAATTTAAAATCCTCTTTAATAGTGAAGTCAGATTTTAGATTACAATTTTTAAAATGCCACTTTTGAAAAGTTGGCCTTTTCCTGCCCTAAAAGTGTTGAGGCCTTCAAGGAGTTTCCAGCTGCTTGGCCTTGTTAATTGCTTCCCCATTAGGAATGCGTATTGGGACCAGACAATAACCAATAGGACCTGGGTGAACCGGGCAGGAGGCCATTGTGCCAGGATAGGAGGGGCGGAGCTGTTCCCTGCCACACATACATTTCAAAGGAGTTGCCTCAGCACACTTACAAAGAACTTGACACCAGGCTTTTGCCACCCCAGACATCTTGGGGCCTGGGCAGAGAGGAAAGAACTTTCAGAACCATCTGTAAGGGCAAAACTCTGAAAATTTCTTCCGCTTCAAAGCTGGCATCGGGCAAAAATAGTAGCTCCTCAGACCAACTCTTCTGTTCACTCCTGTGGAAGACTACAGACGGACTGCCTTGCATGTTAGAGGACTGTCTGGCTGCTTGGGGCATGCCTAGTTCTTCCGAGGACTGTCCTGCTGCTTGAGACCTGCCTTGCTTCTAGAAGGAGAGACAGTCGCGGCTCTTGGAGGGAGTGCTGCGGGGCGGTGGAGGGGCAGGGTGGGGGGTAGTAAACTCCGGCATACGGCCGAACGGAGGTAAGTACATAAATAAATTAATAAAACGAATAACATTGCGCGCGCTGCAACGCCAAATGGCGATGAGGCGCGCGTATTGTAATTCGTTTTATTTATTTATTTATGTACTTACCTCCGTTCGGCCGTATGCCGGAGTTTACTACCCCCGACCCTGCCCCTCCCCCGCCCGCACCACCGCCCCGCAGCACTCCCTCCAGGAGCCGCGACTGAGGAGAGAGGCCCATTTCCTTGAACCCAGGCCTACCAGAGTGACTCCAATGGTCAGATGCCTGAGCTACAGGGACACAACAAGCCCCAGAGCCCCTCCCAGCAACTGCCCAGCTGATCTGCTACAACTGGACCTGCCTAGACCTGCAACTGGGCCTGCCTGAGACCTGCATGCCTCTGCTGGAGTGAGTTCTTGATCCCTAAGAGGTGCCTTCTCGGGTCCTGGACCCTTGGCTGGCACCTCTTGAGCACTCCCTGTGAAACCCTGAAGTTTTGAACTCTGCACACCGTACTTGAGAAAGTAGCTTTTTCAGTGGGACTAACCTGGTCCCTGAATCTGGTCCGCTCTCCATCGTGACCAGATACCCACAGTTAGCACTTTCTCCTTCTTGGCTCTATTTTCACTCAGACCTTTTTAAACTGCATATCTCCAGTTCTACTGATTGGATTTTTGTCATTTTGATCTAATTTTAGTCTAGTTTCCTAAATTGGTGTGGGATTTTTCTTTTGTTGAGTTTTCAGTTTATTACTGTTTGTGTATTGAATTAATACTTAACGCAGTGACTCTAAGTAAGCACAAGTTAATTTAGTGACTTTTGTGGTTCACCCTGACAGGGATAGTGGTTTTTGCTTGAAAAGGGTCTTTCCCCACAATCAAAACACCAATTTCTCACAAGTGTTCACGCCAAAAGTAAACAATACTCAATGATCCGTGATAATTTTTGTTTCCTTTCTCTCCCATTACGAGCTCTGAGAATCAGGGATGGACTGGGAATGAAAACCGGTCCTGACAATAGAGTTGGGCTGGCCGCAGGGGGAGGAGGTGTGGAGCTGCTTTTGTTACAGGGGGCTGATATTGCAGCTATGCTGCAAAACCGGCCCTGGTAACAAAAACGGCCCCCAGGGGTTCAAAACCGGCCCCCACCCAGGCGGTCCACCAGAGAATTGCCCGGTGCCTGCTGCGGCCAGTCCGGACCTGCTGTGAATGGAAGCAGTAAGGTAAGTTTCATGGGAAAGAAAGGGCAAGTCAGGGATAGCAACTCCTAATTCTGGTGATACAAAAGGACTTCCACATTTCTGCAATCTTATTTGCCTAGTGTCTCAAAATCCTACCATAATACAATGAATGTGCAATCAATTTTGATGGATAAGTAGGAAGAAACGCAAGTACAATTTTCTAGTGAATACACATTTGTGAAAGTGCCACAGTGGCAATGGGTTTAAAAAACAACGGGGTAGATTTACAAGCCCCTTGCGCCACTTTTGCGTCACTTTTCCCATGTTAAAAATGACGCAAAAGTGGCGCAAGGGCCTTGTAAATAAGCCCCAACATACTTAACTAAGTGATACACAATGGGTGCCTCCATTTTTAAAACTGACACTTGGCAGCAATTTCCTTGCGAAGGAAAGGAGCGTTCAGGAAAGACAACAAGTTGTCATTTCGATTGAGATGTCATAAAGGCGATGCTCCCATTTCTTTAACGGGTACACAGATGGTGCTTTGTTTTAACCCTGCGACTTAATGAGTAAGTCCTATTTAATGTTCTGTGAGTGCCATAAATGGAAAATAAGGTTGATGAGCTATTACCCCTCCATGTTGAGTTACCGGTCCAGAGTAAATATTCTAGTAACTTTTTGCAAATTCTTACAACTAAGCGTCTCGATGCTTATCGATGCTTAAAATTACTAAAACTTAACCTGATGTTCTAGCGAATCTTAAATGCACCGAATCTCAGCAACAGATTTGCATTTGCAAAAAGAAAATTAAATCCTCTGCTATAGGCTTCCATTTGTATGCCTACAGCATTCTTGTTATGATCTGAAAATCTCAGTACTTAACAAGATTTGTATATGAATTTATTTTAATAAAAATGAAATCCTCAGATGCTGTTGTTTCAGAGTTGTACGAAGCCTTCTCCTGAGGGTTTTTAAAAGACTGTAACACCTGTTTCACTCCTCCTCGGCTTCTTATTGCTCCATTACTGCTGTGCTTTCTGTTGATCTCAGTTTCTGTGAAGAACAGAGTGAAGGGCAACGATTCCCTGCTGATATGTTGTGCTTCTTATGCAAGAACATGTTTCCAAAACATTAACTAATGAGCTGAAAATGAGAAAAGAGAAGTTATTGAAGAAACGCACTTGTGCTATTAAACAAAACAAAAAAAAAACAGTAAAGAAATACTTTTTCATGAGTTGTAACTGTAGAAAGATGTGTTTGTTTTAAATTTTACGGCCTTACTGAAAGTTGGCATACTTCAGATGAATAATAATTATTTTTAAAATGCAAAAGACAGTTGACATCGTTTCTACTTACGTTAGAAAAATGCGAGCCCAGAGCCTGGCATCAGTGATTAATGGAGTAAAAAGAACAATTTCGGAAGTAAAAAAGACCCTCGTTTTAAATTGAAAGCATACTATGTATAGCAAAACGGATATGTAGAGTCCACCTGACATAGGTGCTCAGGCATTCCGCACATGCATGTGCACATATTGTACAGCATTTATCTCTTCCAGGATCCAGCGCTATATCCCTTCTCGGGATCTGCGTTCTTCCCATTTGAATTTGCTGACTACCTCACCATTCAAATGCAAGAAGCACGGGGGACTAAGATTTACGGTCTTGGCCCTGCAATTTTGGAACTCGCTCCCTGTGGAGCTGAGGTCTGTGACCTCTTATGCACAGTTCAGGAAACAGCTTAAGACCTGGCTGTTCTCCCTGGCGTATGACTAAGTTATTTCTTTCGTAGTTGCAGCCTCTTCTATGACTCCAGCGCCATGAAACTGTTTGGTGTACGTGCGCTTAACAAGTGCGTTTAACATAACATAACATGTACATTTTGCGGAAATATGGTTCCTCGCACTGTGGGGCTTATTTACAAGCCCCTTGCGCTGCTAGGGCGTCACTTTTAATAGGGGCCTTGTTGTGTGCGAGAGGGTAATGAGGACAATTTGCCCCGGGCCTCCAGCTTTTTTCAAGGCCCACCCTGCTGGAGAAGATATTTCTCTCGACTTAAAGCAAGCCTGGCTGTTTATTAATGAAAAGGCAGCTAAGCACAACCATACGAATAGATATCACCGGACATCGGCGCTGTCCTGTCTTCTCTTTTCTTGCAGAATACTTTTTTAAAAACTTGGATGCAAATTGACCGGAAGAGGCCAGCCATAATATTTTGTTCTAGAAACAGGAAGCAATACTTACTTCACCATATATGCCACATCACTGGAATGAAGTTATGCTTAGATTTTGTGAGTTAAAAATATAGTTAGGTATCTGTGCTGGTCTGGACCAAACATTTCCAGTAGTCATTGTTCTTGATGTTGTCATATTAATGATTGTGTGTGTATACTGCAATATGAAACAGTCTTGCAATGGCTACTTTGTAGTGTAACTGCATTTGTACTTTGAGACACTGATGTACATGCCAAATCCTAATGAACTCAGTTGCTGAATGTGGGTAGCATATGAATCAAAAAGCTTGAAGGATTGAGGGGCAAGTGAAACATTGGGTGATAAAAAGACTGGAATGTTGTGGGGACATTGCACTCACAGTGCGGAATATTATTAGTTATTTATAATTTAGTTTGTTTGCTGAAATATTCAATAGACTAAATTGCATTGCTTATCAATTGAACAATAGTAGGCAACATTTTCCCAACGTATTGGTTCTTTCATGAGCTTCAACATGACTAAAGGCTCGGTCATCTTGCCAGAATTCAAGCATCCTGCCTACACATTCTCCAACTGACCACATTTGATCCCAACTTCAAACTTCTTTTGGCAAATGCTCTCTGGCTTCCCCTCAGCCCATTCACTACATCACCAACCTCCCATGTGCCTACACTTCTGGCAACATAAAACATCCCGCCCTTTACCCTCATCTTTTCCAACTCTAAAATCACTCACCATCATGCCTCCTCCCACTGGCCTACCTTTCTTCTTTCTATCTCATGAGCATATATGGCCTACCCAAGTGTATCACCATTTGCCATCCATTATAATCTTATCATCTTCTCTAGAAGCACATCTGCCTTCACTCTCACCCTTCCTTTCTTTCTTCATTACCACGGATCAACAACAGCTGATCCCTACCACCTCCTGTGCCCACTCCCCAATTTTTCTCTCCTGACCCCAACAGTTCTGTTTCATACCACACAGTCCCCTTTCAACCATCCATCCTTAGTATCCCACTGCTTCCCCCCTTCACAACCCTCTCCAAATATTTAATTTACACAATCCATGCTACCTTTTCCTTACCACCCCATAGTCACTGATAATTTCTCATTAGCATCAAGCTTGCCCACAGTTCAGCTAATCTCCATGGTTTATATCAATGTGATCCGCCTCTTCTTTCTTTGGTTCTCAGAGTCAGGCAGGCTCCAATCAAAGTGGGGAGGGATTTGACCTCCTTTCACTGGCCACAACTCTGGTTTGGACACACAGACTCTGCACAATGGGAGAAGGGTTACACCAACTTGGATTTAGGCAATGAAGGACACTGTGTGATTGCTTTCAGTGGGGGTCATAGGAATTGATGTAAAAGTGGACAGGGTTGCCCCTGTGAACATTTCCCTAGTTGGTGAGGGAAGGGCCAAGAGTCATTACCCACCGATAGTCTAGTGTCAGGCATAAACCTGGTACCCCCGGGCACCTTCTTCAGAAAACTCTGAACTTGTGGAGGAACAGAAGAAGGATTGCAGGAATTGAGCTCAGGTTTAAATTGTCAAAACTGTTACAGTACCAAACAAGACAGTGACATTATTACTTGATGTGGACTCCCATCCACTCCAATTAATAATCCACTTTATCACAAACATTGTTAGTGGAAATTACCAGTGGTGGCGAAAAGAGGACTGGGGATCAACTAATTATGTTCCTCTTTTCAACGGGTGGGATGGTGATACTTATTTGCGATCAGTGATACAACTTTACTTCAGTGATCTAAAGACCATCCAAAGTTAGAAGTGAGAATTAAAGGGCTAGTGATAGAAACACTGCAGCTAAAGCATTTTCACTGCGATTATCAAGGTCCATTGTAACCATACATAACCTAGACCTCAGAGTGTGGCAGCTCATTTAGCTCTGACACAATCTATGACCAGCTCAAAGTGAACCCTACTTTTCAGTCATAAATACCTTTGTTTTACAATTGCCTTATTTTATGCAGTAGGAATGTCATTCTCAATGCATTTTCCACCAGCGACAATTTGAACACTAGCCACACATCTTTATTACTCCCATGGTTTTCACGTAGTATGTTTTTTATGGTGGCCAGGTCCCTCTGAATAGGATGATGTTTTAGTGTCAGAATATGTCTTGCTGACTTTCAGCATAAAAAATATAAAATTTTCAAGAAAGATGCCAAATATTTAAAAAAAGCTGAGAAACTTCTGCTTTTTACAGTTGTCAGTAATGTTGTTAATAATCTGAGTGGGGTGATGTAGGAAGGTAGGATCTGACTGCATGGTTACCCTCACTTTTTGCCTGGTGTTCTGCTGGTTTTTGACTAGTCTGACTGGGACCCTGCTAATCAGGACCCCAGTCTATCTGCTTTCTCCCTAAAAATGTTATGACATGTACTTGGGTACACTCCAGATTGGATTCTGGCGTACCCTTATATGTCCCTAGTATATGGTACACATGTACCCAGGGCATAGGTACCCCAGAGGCCTCCCATGGGCTGAAGCATGTATTATGCCACCCATGAGAGGCCATGCAAAATGGAGCTACAGGTCTGCCATTGCAGCCTGTGTAAGATGGTGCATGCACCACTTACTTTAGATATAGATTTACTATATCTATAGGTCACCAGACTTAAAACCTATGTCACCCCTATAGCAGGCCTTAACAATCCTGAAGGCTGGGTGCTGGGTTTTACATGAGAGGGCGCCCCTGCATGAGCAGAGCACCCCTGCAGCCTTCGGAGACCATTCTCCGGGGTTGTAGGTGACGCAGCCAGACATGTTGGTATAGGTGCATTATATGCTCGCGTAAAATGCTATCTCGAAAATCGGCAGCAACAAACCATGTCGTGTTTGGTATCAAACACCTTGGAATCATAACTCCACACCGGTAATCGTATGATTCCACCCTTCAGAAGCAAGCTTCGTGGGGTCCCTGGTCTTCCCGGTACCAGCCTTCTCGATCCGGACATCACATAATGGTTGCTGCCGACCAGAGACACATTTCTGCCCTCCTGCTGCTGAGCCAAGCTCGAGCAGGGGAAGGCAGCACAATAGGCATCCTGTCACAGGGAGGTGTGACCACCTCCCAGACAGGATTTAGTGTATTGGAGCTGGGTGGGTGCACTTCCAAAGTGCCTGAAATTCTGCACGAGGAGCACATTTGGTGTCCCTGTGCATAGTCCAGTTCAAACCAGTTCTGGGAGCCGTTGGCTCCTGCTCTGGCGCAAAACTGGAAAAAGGACATGGGAGTAACCTCCCCACTGTCCTGACCCTCCCCTGGGAGGGTCCCCTGAATCTGTCCAACCCTCTCCCGTGGGTACAAAAGGGCTTACCTGGCTGTAGGACCCTAGATTCGAAGTGGACAAGATTCTGAACAAGAAACCACTGACCTTCAACCATCTGGACACTCTGGACTTCGCTGGACTTCGACTGGGCCCAACTTAGTCTCCCTCTCCGTCCAAAGAATCATCTGTGCCCGTGCACCATACAGGCTCCGTGCAGGACCTGTGAAGCATCAATAACTGAAGTATCTCCCTTGCGGTGAAGGAGTCACTCCCCTGCATTTGCAGGCACTGTAATGCAACTGACTGGTCTGCTGGTCCTGAGCCCCTGCGGACTCCGAAGGCTCCAGCAACACAGGAGGTGGGTTATTATGTTCCTTGAGGTTGAGCAGCCCTCTCTCTAAGTTTGAGGCCAGTATCCCTCGTGGGGACCGCATAACCTGAACCCCTGTGCACCGCGTACATTTGCAAGTGCATATGTGTGTTGGTGTTCCCCAACTTCGTGCATTGGGCTGTCGATAGCCCCAACCTCTACACACATTTTGTACAAAGGACTATGGCCTCCTCACACTCTATGCCTTGCAAGCTGTTACTTTGTGAAACTGCTAGAGGACCCCCTTGCAACTCCTGTGTCTTCGGCCTGTGGGTCAATTTGAGAGACAATCCTGATTTTCTTGTACTCCCCTGTTTGCTCCAGGCCTGCCCTGACTACCCTTGCTGTGGTGAGTCCCCTGGTCCTTGCTGGCCCAGACCGTAACCTTCTTTGACCTTCTTGATGGGTTGCCGCTGCCAAGGCTTGTTGGTGCTCCTGCCGGACACCGACCCCTCAGCACTCAACATCCTTTGTGGGACAGCTCGTATCCGGCTCCTGGTCATCCTCGACTTCTCCTGGTCCCTGCAGCTGTAGAGTCAAGTTCTCCTTCTTCGCACCCGAAGCACCCGACATCGGTGGGCATTTGTCTACCGAGCCCCTGGTCACTCCTGAGTGACCCAGACTCTGTCCCCTCTGCTTTCAGGTTCCTTCCATGAAGAATCCACCTGCAGATTCCACCGGACACTTTTCTTCTTTCCAACAGTGGCATTTCTGTGAAGACTCCCATTGAGAACGACGGCGGTTTCCGACGCCACTTCAGCCCTATGCACCCGGCTTCCCTGGGATAGGTAACTCTGGTACTTTGGTATCCATGGGTGGGGTGGCTCTCCAACCTTCTATGTTCCAAAGGGTTTCCTCGTAATCCACTGGGAAGGGTCCTTAAACTTTAAAATTGCAACCACAACTCTCCCATTGAATTGTACGTAGCACGCGGTTGTGTTCTCACACTGCACTTGTCCTTCGTGGGGTCCCTACTTACTCACCTTGGGTGGTTCCTTGGGGTCCCGGTGATTCTCTACTCTCTAGACACTGTCTTGTCTTGAGTCGTGGTTCTTATGCCACTATTTTAGTTTATGGTTTGGTCTCCCCCGGGAGCCCACTGTGTATTAGTGCTACTTACGATTGTTTCTGTGCTACAGTATTGTGTGCTTTGTGTTTATCTGTGTGTAACAGATACTGTGAGGTATTTAAGGTGTTATAATAATAAATATATATTCTTATAACTACTGTGTGATTCTCCTTTCATTTAACCAATACAATAAGGTTGCATTCTGGTAAAACAAGCTGCTTAACATTCCTTCAAGACTAACCCTGAAGGCTGCTCTCCACAGCTACCACTTGGATAGCTTTCTAAGGTTATCTTTGACCTCTTAAATCACCATAAGGCAGAGGTCTTCAAACTTTTTTGCTTTGAGCCCCCCTAAGCAAGTTGTTTTGAAGTCGGGCCCCCCTCCAAAACTTTATGAGAAGGATTGGGGGAGCGGTAGAGATTGGCTGAGCACAGGGGGCAAGACTTATGAGATCATTTCAGTGCTACTGTAGTTCACAGTCCACACTGAATGTGAGACTTATAAAACAGCAACTACATCGAACAAAACCACTAATTGACCCAAAAATACTGCTCCCCATAATTGGGGTGTTGTGAACCCCTCACACTCCTGGGCCCCAATGCAACTGTGCCTGCTGCATCAATGATAACTGAGGCCCTGCGTAGCAGGATATCACCTCTGCTGCTTTCACCTCTTCCCCACCTTGCTTAACCATCATGCCAACCTTGCAACAGGCTCTCTGTCCCTTTCAATAAAAATCAGAAGCTCCCACATTATATCCCTCTTTTTTTCTGCAAGGGTGCCCTAATGCTACATATGACAATAAGTCCTCTTGACCCCTTTTTAAAGTGAAAGTGATAACTGTGATGCAGTGTGCCCCTCAGAACCCTGGACTGGTACCCCTACATCACCAATGATAGCTTCTGCCATGCAAAGCGGGCTAACTCCTCTACCATTTGTTAAAAACAGGGCTCCCATTTTGCCACAACCCCTCCCTGCCATCTCTCTGAGGCTAAACTAAGGTGCCTCCTCTGCTTCAATTTTTCCCTCCCTTGAGCCATTGCTCTGAGGCTGAAAGCAACACTGACATATAAGTGTGCATTGGGCCCTAATGCAAGCCAAGGAGGGTGGTAAAACTGCCATGATTGGGGTTTACTTGGCTCCTCATGCCATGGGGCCCAGGTGCCACTCTCCTCTGCTAGCAAGGACCATGGGCCCCCATAGCACCTTTTTCTAGTAAGGAAGACATAATTGTGGAACAGTGGTCACTTACACCCTTGCCTCAGTACCTGTTACACTAATGATTGTGATGGCCCTTTTAAAAATAAAAAAATAAAAAGCCCCTAGGGGGCAACTCTCTGAGGAAGTCATCTCTGTTCATTTGTAAATGAAAAAATGAGCCCCCACATAGTGCCCCTTCTTCTGAGCCATATCTTTGTTACTACCCATGGATCTTGTTCCTTTTGTGTTTCTCCTCTGTCGTTACTAATTAATAATGACTTACATATTCACAGTGCTTTCTGTCACACGCTGGGACTTCATAGCACTATAAATACATAAGTCAGTATTCCACAGTGCGTCAACTAGGATACAATTCTGTGAATGTCTGGTCTCACACACAAACACACAGACATCTACAATGATCACATTAACCAACTGAGATGTCACATTTGGTACAATAAGATTACTTTTTTTTCGTAGTTTTATATAGCGCAAATTTGACCCGAAATGTTGCAGCGCTTTACATGAGCACAAATTACATTACACAAGGTCACGTTAGTTTGTAAGGCACGGAAGATTAAGTGATTTGCCCAGAAAAACAGGATGTTTAACCTGCATTTACTTTTTATTTCATTGTGTGTGGGTTACTTTTTTCCCTTTGTAACTGTGTATAAAATAATAAAATCCTTACAGAATAGTTTGTTCTTCTTAGCCACCTCTTTGACCCTGCCGCCACACTCAATGACCCCAGCCCCCATAGCACGGGGCTTCTATACTCTACACTTCAAGTCTGTTTGTAATGAAAACGGACTAGAAATGCGCCAAATAAAGAAGGCCACACTTCCAGGCGATCTTCATTTACAATTCTTTGCTGAGGCATTTGTGCCCCCCTGGGAATGCAGCCACGGACCCCCAGGTGGGCGCCCCACAGTTTGAAGACCTCTGCCATAAGGGTTGTTTGGACTGGTGCAAGGTGCCTACTTTAATTAGTGGACATCATATACCAGGCCAACTTCTCACAGGTGAGATCTACCAACTTAATAAACATAATCTTCTAAACATTTAGCGAGAATCCATCCTCAACTCCTGGTAACTATGCCACAAGCATCAGGCAACTCCTAGAGAAGTGGGTGTTAAGTTCAAGCAGTATCAACAACTTTAGTATTTGAAAGGGACGCAAGAATGGAGCCCCCTGCCCAGGTGGAATACCACCAGCCCTAAATAAGGAGGATCCAGCTTTCTGGGCCACTCAACTAGCCCCGCTTTACTTATCTTTTCTAGAAAAGAGCTTCATCCTGGCCTCATGTCGCGGATCGATTCTTGCTTCGATTTTTAATGGCGGCAATAAAAAATCTCCAGGGAACTACCGCTTGATCGGCCTAATCGACAATGAAGCGAAGTATTTCGCAGGTGTACTGCTGGACTCCTTACGATCATGGGCTGAGTCACATTCAATCATACCACCAAACCAGACAGGATTCACAAGTAACACCGGGACATCAGTAAATCTTATCACACTTTCTTTCTTGATCGACCTGGCTGAATCTAACATTAGTCCTGTATATATGGGCTTTATAGACTACAAATCTGCCTTCGACAGGGTCAATAGAAGGAAGCTGTGGCAGAAACTTCCCCTGCTCAACATTCCAAAGAGCCTACTCAGGGACCTGCAGCTTTTGCATCATGACATATGGGTCAGGATCAAGATCGGGGACGGTTCGCGCCTGTCACGACCCATAATAACAACGCAAGGCCTTAAGCAAGGTTGTGTCCTTGCCCCTATGCTTTTTAACCTGTTCTTGTCCGACCTCTCTGGAGTTCTCGACTCAGTCAATTGGCATCCACCCAAACTGGGAGGCCTGCGTCTATCCAACCTACTCTACGCTGACGACCTGGTTCTTCTCAGCCATACAAAGATTGGCTTACAACGTCTCCTGGACGCGACCGCCACATACTCAGACAGGAATGGCTTACTGATAAATATAAGGAAAACCAAAATCCTCGCGGTCCGTACAACTGGGACCAAAAAGATGGTATGTTCCCTACACCAGGAAAGAATAGAAGCAACCAGATGTCACAAGTATTTAGGTGTCTTCTTCAATAACAATGGCAGGTACGCGAGCCAGCTGGCTGAACTAAAAAGAAAGGTATCATGCTGTCTTTTGCACTTAGATCCATCTACAAAAGAATAAATGGCCCCTCCTTTGCTCTAATCCTCCAGGTGGCCCAGGCAAAGGTTATCCCAACCCTAACATATGGGTGTGAGGCTCTGAAAGGGCAGGACAGTGGGCAACTGGACAAAGTAGTCACAAAAATCAACAGAACGATCTTCCAGCTTCCCTCTTATACATCACCAGCACAAATTAGACTGGAATTTGGCATCTGCAGACAGGCACTGGCCCATATGGCGGCCTTCCTTATAAGCTGCCACAAGCTTAGGGCAAATAATGAAGTCACTCTGGCCCACAACTTATGGATCCACTTGAATACAAGCTGTAGGTCGGCGGGTTACCATTACCTGTCCCGTGCCCTCACTTCTTGCAGCTTGACTCCCCTTTGGGACCTACATGTCAGCCAACACGAATTTAAGAGGTTAGCAAAAATCAGTACGAACCTACTCTCCTCAATAGAAGACAGGGCCCGCCTCTCTGTACGGAATCATGGTTGCTTGACCCTACGCACCTATATACAACTGAAACCCCAATGCTACTTAATGAATATTTGCAACGAATGCATTAAGCTTCAGTTTCTAAGGCTGAGAATGGGGGTGATCCCCCTATCCTGTCACTTCCAAAAATGGAAAAGAGACTGTGCACCGGAAATGTGTCGGCTCTGCAGCCAACACAAGGAGGACATAATACACGTAATATGTCTGTGCCCCAATCTCTTAGAAGATAGAAGGGCTCTGCTACGAAGGGGTTGGATTGCAAAAGACATAAGATCATGCAGAGGAACAGTCGTGGCTTGTTTTGACCCCTTGAATACTGCCCTGAATTGTGCCTTGGTCAGATTCATGGATCGCTTCACCAAGAAACTAGAGGAGGCGTGATGTGAATGCGATGGACAGACAGGTAACCTGCCCCCTCGCCCTCACTGAGTCCATCACCTCCGGTCATTGACCAACAGACATGCTTTCGACTTCCAATCAATGCATGGCAGAAGAGGAGCTGACTTGTCCAAATTGGTTTTTTTCCACATAACTTCTCCCCTCCATTTAGGAAGATGCCAAACTCTCTTCTTAAAACGAATATTATTTACATAGTATCATGGAGTGTGCATTATGCAATAGAGGCTTTTATGTTACAATGATTTTTTTAGGGTTTTAATGATGTTCTTAACTTTACTGTCAAAGCCTGTATCTAAGGACATAACAATGCTTTTAACTTCATTGTCAAAGTCATGACCTAATGAATGAACCTCTGTCTTTGTATACTGTTGCAAAGTTTTTTCAACAAATCATGCAATAAAGTTATATACACCATCGTATCATGGACATTAGTAAAGGAAGCAACATAATAAAATTCCCAAACCAATTTAGGAAAATATGTAAAGATTTATTAAGCAAAATATATAAAGATCATTAAAATAGGTTATGGAGTACAGGAAATATGAATCTTTAAAATTTTAATGCAAAAATCATCTTGAAAAATAAAGCATCAGATATGCCAAGCGGGTTGTTCCAGTCAAAGTTTTTACCTCTGGAATTAGTCTTTAAAATAGAAGTCCAAATCTTCCAGAAGAGCAAGGTCCAAGGCTCTCACCAGAAAAAGTCCCTAAAAGTCAGATACTTAATTACCAAACTCTAATTGAAGTCATTGATTTTGCAAATAAAAGTTCAGAATGGGACAAAAAAAGATTGTGTGGTAGCCAAGGAGGCTTTGTCAGTGTCAGAAACATGGTTCCACTGTTGGGATGTCTGGACATCGGTGCTGCTCCATCTCACCCACCCTGTACAGCGTATATAGCATTGCTTAAATCTGCTTTCAACCTCAGTTATGTCAATTTAATATTCAGGATATAAATGTTCTGAATGCAAGGAATCATAAATGTACCTCAGCCCTCTGTCCATCTACCTTGATTATCCCCTATGATGAAACTTCTCCTACTCTGACCACAAGTAATGCATACAGCAGCATGGGCCGGCACAGGTAAGCGCGGTGGGGTGGCGGGGCAGGGCAGGGGGGTGGGGGGGGGAAGCCGGCAGACGACGGAATAGGTATTATTTAATTATACCTACTTTGTCGTCTGTCGACTTCCCCCCTCCCATCCCCTGCCCTACCGCCCCACCGCATTTACCTGTGCTGGCCGCGGCTGGCATACAGTATTAATGTTCTTGATGGTCAGTGGTATAGATTTACCACCTAGCTCCAGTCTGAGGTTTTACCTTTGTCCAGGGGGGCAAGGTTGGGAGCTGTGGAGGGGTAGGGAGGCGCAAGCCTGAATAACTTTACAAAAGGTCCCACAAAAGCTGTTATCAGCATGGTAAAAAGCTCTGAGTAGGACACATCTATTTTTTTGCCTGCCAATGGTGTGCCTTCTTGGCAAGCCACAGCACCTACGGAGTTGGGAAGTCATTTAGGTCCTACTCTTCCCCAGCAGTTGCTTCTGGTAAGTCCTGCAGTCCCAGCTCCTTAGGAAATTCTCCTAGGCACCAGGTGTCTCTCCAGGCAAGTCTCTTACAGAGTGCAATACACCGTGGTCAGCTGAGCCTTCTTGGACTGAGGAGTCCTTCTTATTTTTGTGATTATGAAGCAGGAAAACAGGAGCAAAGCACTTGCCCTTTTGAGAGAGCAGTTCCAGTCCCAGAGTGACAGCAGGATTCAACAATCCTTGAGTAAGGCCTCTTCTTCCAGCAGGGTTCAGGAATCCAGATTTGTTTGGAGCAGGGCCTTCTTCCTAATGTGGATACTTCCGTGGTCCAGGAGTGTTCTGAGGAGGTAGTGGTTGAGGTACCAGATATACTGTGCATCAGCCAGTGGTTGCAGAAATTCCTTCAGACAATCCAGACTATTTTCTCACAGCCCCCACCTCCTTTTGTGGCACTTTCCTTGTGTTACAAAACATGACCAAGGTGCCCCTCTAGTCATATGGTTCAACCCTTCTGCCATTAGTGAGGCGTCTTACACTTTTTGACAACATCCCTATTTAGATGAACTCTCCTCCCACCTGACAGAGTCCGAGCTGGTTCTTTTCCCCAATAGGACTAAAGCATGGCTATCTAGGAGGGTCATCACTGGCATCTCCAATTGAAAGTAAGTAGTGATATTGTTGTCCTTTTGTTCTGCCAACTGTTCCTATCGACTCGCAGCTAATCCCTGCTACGTTGTCTGCAGATATTACCCCTCTATTCTTCCCAGAATTAGAGGAAGGTCATTGTCTTCTGAGCCAGAGTTTTTACTCTCCCAGTCAAGGGTGTGTTTTTCAGCTCTAGAGGTGTGATGCTTCTAGGCTTGCTCAAATGACATTTTAGCAAAGCTACTTTTGCACTTGTTATCAAACAATAAATCAGATTTTACTTTAAATTAGAATTTGAAAATTAAGTAGGAAATAACTTTGAAGAAACTTGCTAGCATTTTCCCAGGCAGAGATGTACAATGAACTATTTTACTCACACTAAGGCCTGTCCCAAAAAAAATGTGGCTAGACTTACACAGTGAAATATTTTTTATGCTTCTCAATGTGAGGTCACAACTTTTAAAAACACATTGTGTCCCTTTTTTTTATACATTAGGCACCCTGCAGGGTAGGTTTACAAGGCAGACTTTATGGGTGATTTATTAGTGTGTACAAATATTTTTTCCTACATGGCAATGGTACTTTTCCTTGCCATGCCTAATGGCAGTGCCTTTAAACTGCAGCTGAACCAGAGCACAGTTGTTCCCCTGGAGCTATATATGTTACCATATTGGTATACATTAATGACATTTAACTCCCACACCGCGGGTGCATTTTCTGCAGCAACTGCTGTGGCTTTACAGGAAAGTTATTTAGACATATTGGGTGAAGCCAATGTTACCAATGTAATTTTAGGCCAGAGAGCATGTAACACGGCATGTATTAAAATGTTACGGCACACAGAGACCTAATACCAGCAAAAATAGGATTCAGAAAAAGATGAAAAATCTTGAATTACCATGCAAAAAAGGTGAATTTGTTACATTAGTACTATCTTCTTGACACTGCTGCCATATGGTCCACCCCACCTGGAGCCTAATCAGCCAAAGCTGTAAAACGTCCCAAGAAGAAAACAAGACAACAGAGTTCAGCAACTCAGAATGGGCATGGTACTGCTCTGTATTGATGCCCCAGCCACACAACCAGCCTGTTGTAATGTTCTATATGCCTTCTAACGGTGTGAACATATTCATTAAAGGTTTCCTAACTTATGTTCATATAGTTTAACTCTGTGACCCATTAGTGGAACATCAGTAAATAGATGCTGCCTGCCTCATTTCATGTTGAACATGGCAATGTGAGCCAACCCACGTCGGGCTTAACATAGAGAGAGATTCCTCAACATAGGCTCAATCAGGGGTTTCTGACAACCACTAATGAGTGGCTTTAGTGGTAGCTTATTGCCGTTTCTTCAGCGTGATTTGAACCTACAAGCATGTAAATCTTTTACTTGCCTTGGCACCAGTTACCAAACTTACCACAGGCCTGTAACTCTGCCTTATATGGAATGCATCAGGAATAAATAAGGAAAAATGTGCTGTCAAGAAAAAAATGTCAATGGAGGGTTACTTACTTTCCACTCCAGCAAGGCTTATTTGCTTGGACTTCCTATGTAGGTCTCTATCTTTCTCTTAGCCTGTCACTGCTCTGTGACTCGCCCACAAAAACTATACAATCTCCAGCTAACAAGTAAATGTCTCTCTCAACCCATCAAACATCATGTTATCAATAGTTGCATTACTCTTTCAGAGGTTCAACGCAGCCTCAACCTATTCACTTTCACACTGAATGGTGAAGCATCATGACACCAACCTGATAAGCAAGTGTCAAGTCTGACATTGCCCCAACTGAGCAGGACTTTGAATTCTTATAGATGGGAGTGTAGGAGCCTTAAAATACATGGGAGCCTGCTATGCCTGTATGAAAGGTTGTCTCTACATTCTTTATTGCAGGTGACTTTTGACATTTCTAGATGCCTGTAACAATAATACTTCTCAAGTTATTACAGTTGAGTTGTGATATCATAATACCTCCTGCCAGAATCCTAGGTGAAAGGCAGGTCAAGGAGCTTCAGTGAAGCTTCTATTTCTACATTGCAACTAAAACAAAACTTGGCTTTTCATCCTTCTGCTCTGTTTTTCTTAAGCAAACAGTGATCAGCAGAAAGGAGAAATGTATGGCAAGATTTTTACTTTTTGCACATTAAAAGTCATTATAGGAAACATCGAATCTCTTTACATTTTCTACACATTCTGAGACTCAGCACTTTTTTAATGTGACTTACACTAAACTGATTCAAATATATATTTGCAACAAATGACTGCTTTTGATGTGGTTAATTTCACACTAGATTCTGCTTTTATTCTTCATGTCTCCAGCCATACTATTGCTTTCATATGCAAGTGCAATACACCAAGAATTTAAGTGGTTTGCGGCAAGGGTGATTGTCTGACCATGTATTATAAGAATATAATATCGCCACCATACATTATAAAGATATTGCAAGTCATTATGATTTATTCATAGCGAAGAAATAGAAAATATGCTTCAGTTTAAATTATTAACCTTATGAGAGCCTTCCATGGCATAGAATCAAGGCATAATTTATGTCTCTAATGTAGCTTATATATAGTAATTATTGTTAATAAACGTAATTGTATAAAAGTATTATTGTCTTTGGAATAATTTAGTCATCTATGACTCTGTATGTTTAGCAGAATGAAATATAGTATAATATTAGTTATTATCATGGGTGGATTATCTCTCATACATATATAGTTTCAGCAGTGTACTAATGATAAATGTTGGTAACTGCAAATGCTTTGTTTTTTAAGTGTTGCATTCATTCTGCGATATGATAGTACAGGGGGTTGTTTACCCCACCCAAGTTATCTTGAAAATATTAAAGGCATCATTTGTATGCCTCATTTTCTCGTATGTATTCCTGGAACCTGCTTTGAGCCTGTAGTGCTGGTAACTTTCCATGCTTGCAAAATCATGACCTCTCTGAAGAGGTTGATATTTGTGTGCTTCTCTCAAGATCCACCTGCACCAGCAATGCCCAAATCCTTTTAACTCAACAGGATTCTTTTGAGCTCACCAAACGGAGTGGAGGTATCTAAGTT
Organism: Calotriton arnoldi; assembly: GCA_963921515.1. Taxonomy (NCBI): domain Eukaryota; kingdom Metazoa; phylum Chordata; class Amphibia; order Caudata; family Salamandridae; genus Calotriton; species Calotriton arnoldi. Next base: position 566,211 of record CAWUFW010000498.1, read on the forward strand.
TTCAGTTTCCTTTGGCTCTCGTTGTGGATTCCCATAGTCTTTAGATCCGAGATGGAACCAGCCTACATATTAGGCCATGGAATTGGAACAATATAGGGCACCAAATGTGATGAAAGCGGTGATCCTGTGCAAGCTAATTTGTGTAGATTTTCCTAAACTGCTTGAAGCATTCCTGAGACAAGTATGGCAGAACACTGAGCTTCCATGGGCCATAATCACACAGAGGAAGTGTGGAATAACACACCCCTTTGAGGGGTGTCAAATTCTGCTAACCCTTTTGGAGATTTGCATTGGTGTAGATTAATTGGTGCCACACTCCTGACCCCCATCAATGTGGTCTTATTTAGACTTTTTGCTTGTTCACAGAGAAACATATATCACAAACCCCAATTAATAAATTTAGAGGTTAATTCCTTTATGAATCCTCTTACTTTTGGGGTGAATTTTCCAACTTTTGTGGTATTCACAATGTATACCAGTAGTATTCCTTGCAAATTATGACAGTCTTGTATTTCCAGGATTAGTCACGTTTGCAAAATCGATAGATGTTGAATTTCCACCTGCAACTAGGCTTACCGTTTTGAGTGGGCCGCTTCAATGGAGTGATACATTGTTGCAATACATATAAATTCTGTTTCTTCCTGTACGGGGCTCTCCACTTTGACTCACCAGGCAGTACAGATTAATTCTGGGTCTCTGAGTGGATTTCGTTTGTGGGCCATTTTTTACACACACATTATCTCCCATGAATCAGGAAACGTGGTTTCATTAGCGAGAAGATACCTTTTGGACCTTCTCCTTTGAGAGTGAGAATCTTCATGTTCCTCACCTTTTTGATGTTTGCCATAAGCTTGCTCCTGTCCTTATTGTTTATTTTGTCCTGAAGAAGACCCGCTAGTGAGGCATCAACTGGCCCCTTCCCCCCGCACTGGGTCGCAACGTCGACATGTTTTGAACTGCCTGGATTGTTTAATTTTGCCACAGAATATCATGAATGGATGAAATGTTTAACAAACAGGATCTGTTGAAATAAGTTTACAGATGTTATGGGTCTTTCCTTTCTTCTTCTTTTCTTTTACTTTTTATGCACGAGCACTTTCTCTTGAGCACATTGTTATGGTTCTTGAAGCGACCAATGTATAAAAATAGTGGATGTACAGCATTAACATAAATTGAAATCTATGTTTTGGAATAATATTGAATTTTGTGTGATGATTTTTTATTCATATGTTCTCTCCCTGTTATTCTATATTCTTTTAAGTTTGACTCAGGATAGTTGAAGTGAATTTTTCTATCCTTACTGTCCATCGGGACCATTATTTTCTATATTGTATTGTACCCAGGTCCTTCGGATTTTTTATGGGTTACTCCAGTAATTTTTAATACCGTTCTGAGTGAGCAGAAAAATCTTTTGCAATTTCTTTAATTTTCTACATGCTATTAAATTTGTATGCGATTCCTCCGTCCTTTACCTTCATATGGTGGCATTATTTTGCAATAGGCCCCCAGGTCCTGATCAGTTGTGCATCTAGATTTGAATTTAGGCTTGAACAAAAATCTTCATTGCTTTTGATCGATTTACAGACAGTTAAAGCATCAGTATTGCTTCAAAACACAAGTTATAGTCACAGTTTACTGCCATACTGAAATGTTGCTGCAAATTGCGATGTGTAATATGCCATGAAGAGCCCGAAATAATGTTTTTACCGTCAAGCAGGAAATAGTCTCACCATAAGCTGTAGGACTTGTTCTGCATCAGAAACGTATGCCTCTATTCTGAATCAAGAAATAATTATTATGAATCCGGTTCAAAGCATTTTATAAACAACTTATTGTGTTTTGATGGTGCAATGACTGTGGTTTCACGAGTCCTTACTAGATATGTGTTGGGTTGTGTGCCTGATGGAATTAATGTAAAAGAAAGTTGAGGGGTAATTGAAAATTCTCTGTTGAGCACTGTGGCTTGTGGTTGGTGTGCAACATATGGGAGGCACAGGGAAAAGCGACAACCAGCTGCAAAGAGAGACTTTATACCCCATTCACAAAGACTGTTGTATGAGTAGGTTTGACCTACCCTTGCAGAACACCTGATTTACTCTTGAATTTCAGAAAAAAGCCAGAACAGAAGAATAAGTAATTAGCAGCGAAATGTTTGTGAATTGGGCACCTTCAAACATGGATATGTGGGGTAAGGGACGGCACCTATTGCAAAGCACAGTCCCACTACTCGCTTCCTGGGGTCATCCATGTTTGGTCAAAAACCTCTACTGATTTCTGTGGCTTTCTCCTTCCTCGACTCCCCATGTCACAAGCCATTCCCCATATTACAAACTTAACGTAAATGCTCTCCTATTGTTAATAGACATGATATTTCATCTGCATCTCCTGATATATTTTTGCCAGGGTGGGTGTTCCGCACTGAGAACTCCAAGGGTCAAGGCCTTCTAACCTTTATCTCACTGGACTTCCAGGCTCATGGGCACTTTCACAGTCCAGGAGAATGGACACAGCAACATTACCAGTGTGTGCTGCATTCTGCGACTGCTTTGCTGAAGAATCTGAGTGGTGCCCATCTTCTGAAAACATTTACTGCTCGTAGTTTGAGGACCTATTTAAGTTAGTAATTTGGGCACATCTCACTCATTTCGGTTTCTGTGAAAGCATTGTGTTTCATTTTGTGGACAAAGGTCTATTTGCGAAAAGAAAAAGACTGAACCCAGTAGGTGGTTAAAATTAAAACAATTTCTGTCCAGAAACAGCGGGTGTGGTATCCTTACAACATTGGTGCTAAATATATAGCAAATGTCTTACTTCGTAGTTAGCAAATTTTGCGTTTTAAAGTGAAGAGGTTTTACCATTAACAGTTGGAGAAGTAACGCAGTTTTTAATTGCTGCTATTAATTAATATGTTCAATAAAACTTTAAAGCTGTCATTGGAAGCGGTTCATAGGATTGGCATCATATGTTTCACTAATTACCACATCCTCTGCAAATTTCTCAATGTAGATTTCAGCACATGAGACCTACTGAACATTACCAGGGAAAAACGCATGGTAAATATTGCAGCAATAGAGCTTTTGTTGCAAAAAGCACCAACATCCGCTTGTAATTCCCCATTTTAAAAGGGGGAAGTTGTAGTAAGTGTGCCTTTTCACTGTTCCTTTTCACTGCTGGTAAATTGTGAATCCCTGGTTTTATGGGCGCGTGTGAATAGGGCCTATGGAGATAGGGCCTAATGAGAGACAGGTAGATGCCATAGCATACTGCCTTGATCTTATTGCGCAAATCCCGGAGGCTAACAGTATCTTTCTCTATTCATTGTCCCTTCTTTCTTTGGGGTTCAGCGACATAATGCAGATTGATCTACTACATTAATGGATTTCACAGACATAGAACACAATTCTCAATAGCTGTTGAATTCCACAAGGCGAACACTTTAGGGCCACACTAGTGCTGTTCTGCCTACACATGACTATAAAAGCCATTGAGATTGGTGGGGGGGGGGGCAATGTGGCCTATACTAAAATATTCATAGGTGACACAGCCGTGTCTGCTTTGCGAATCGATGCTTTGTGTATTGAGGAATGAATGGCCCATTTTGAACTACAAATAAATGTGTAATCTTTCAAGCACCAGGATAAGTAATTTTTCCTGTTCTCTCAAGGTACTAACATCGTAATTTCAGTACTTGTGTCCCTCTAAATTGAGGAGGTGTAATAAGATGAAAATGAACAGTGTGATCTTCTGCAGCACATAATTTGCTTTGTGATTGTGAGGGAATTTATAAAGCGCATGGCTACTCAAGCGTGTCCCATCGCTCTACATTCTGTGAAAAGAAATGGATACGGATGGTGATTGCTAAAATAAAAGCCAGGTCTTAAGCTTTTTATTAAAACCTCCTTCAACCTTTATTTGACACAGGTCAAAAGGGAGCTTGTTCCACCATACAAGGCCCAGCAAGGAAAGAGAGTGACCTTCCGCAGTAGCTAGACGAAACCTAGGGTTTATGCAGTCAACATTGGCTTTTAACCAGTGGCGGCTCCTCAGCTAAGGCGGAGGAGCGTCGTCTCACTGATTAAAAGGAAAAATTAAATGATAATAGCTATCATTATTAACCCTGGGCGTAGTTCGCGTGGTAGCGCTACGCGTAGCTACGCGGAGTGCACTTTGCACTACGCACGCTACACGTAGCTACGCGAACTGCGTAGTGCGGTAGGGAAATGCTGTTCGCACTGATTGCACAGTGCCGGATGCTTGTCCGCACTGTGCAATCATTGCAAACGGCATCTTGCACAGTGCAAGCGGTCGTTTTCTGCCGCTCGAGTAGATTTGTACTTGAGCGGCAGCTTTCTCAACGTGGACTGGTAGTTTCTCATCGCGAGCGGTCGCGAGCATACGCGACCACTCGCAATGAGAAAGCTGACCTCCCCGCGTTGAGAATCTCTCCCGGAGGTTTATTTTCCTCGCTCGCGATCAGCAACTTGATGATACTGATCGCGAACGAGGAAAAAGTCTCGCCGGGATGTTGATTTTGCTCGCTCGCGGTCGCCAACTTGACGTTGAGGACCGCGAGCAAGCAAAAAATGCCCGCTACGCTACGCGTTTTTGCACTGTGCTACATGCAATTCGTGTAGCGCGTAGTAGCGCAAACTACGCAAACTCCGCTAGCGTGGCGTAGTTTTCCGCCCAGGCCTAATCATTATTACAATTTATTTTTCCCTATTACAGTCAGTGGCGGTACAGTGCTGGCAAGAGCAGGGGGAGGAGTAGTTTCACTCCATAAGTCCACATGAATGTTTGGCTGGCCCTCTTGGGCCGGCAAACAGTCCTGCGCACTTTGCATCTTCCCCACCAGGCTGCATTACACACCCTGATGAGGAACACGCAAAGCCTCCCAGTCCCCTTCTGAGCACCGAACCACGCCGCTCAGACCAATCGCAACGCTGCATTGCAGCGTTTGTGATGGGCTCAGGGGAGCCTGGGAGCCCGGGTTCTTCCTGCTAGCGGTCGAGACTGGAGACCGGAAGAAGGAAGAGGATGGAAGAGAGGCGGTGGCCGGCCGGCACATGTAAGTCTTTTTTTTCTTTTTTTTCCTCTCTCCCCCAAACGCCCTCCCCCGCCCTACCATCGCTGACCAGTAGCAGCCGCTACTACTTTTAACACTTGTTTATAAATGGTCCTCATATATTTCTACATTCACTAATTGTACTGTGAAAGATCTGAAGGGACTTTTTTGCAGATGATTTTGGCTCTGCATACTTCTGTAGGCAGCAAGACATTATCCCTCTACATTACCTTGAGGAAGGCCGACATTGTGCTTCTATCAGCGTACACAATGCGATAATGCATATCCGTCAACTGTGGGTAATTAAAAAGATTGCACATGCCCGCGCGCTTGTGGTAAGTGGAAGACTAAAGCTTGCTTCCAGGAATCCTTAGAAAGGGATAGTCTGCCATTTCATCTCATCTGGGCCCTGTGTGCTTGAAAGGAGATTAAACCAGCCTTTAATATAATTGGCTAAATCGTCATTCATAGCATAATTCCTACCACATGCTGTGCCTTGGCTGCCTAAATGCGCACAGTTTGCTGCTAATCAATCCACAGGCTGGTAGCTTGACAATGCAAGCAGACAGACACAGCAGAGCCAAGCTCCAACAAAACTTTATTTGAATAGAGAGAAAGCTGCTCGCGCTCCCCCTTGCCCTTCACTCCTTGATCTTGTTGCTCTCCCACGAGCGTGGGCAAATTCATGGCACGTGGCAAAGCACAATTATGAATTGCATTTAATAGTAATGTTCTAAAGATATTTCCTTTTGAAGTAATTTTACTCTATTATTTTACTGTTGATGTCATCCAGAGTTACCACTACTCTGCTCATTTCGCTTTAGCATAACTACTTTTTACTTGATAAGTATTTACCTTCTCTCATCTATTCTACTTTCATAACTAAAGATACACTAATTAAAGAACTATTAATCCACCTCCACATTTGCCTATGAATAAATAATGTAAAAATACTGTATACAGGACTATACAAACATAACTCTTCTTTGCACATTGATCCCCTACAGAAATAGTTTGCTTTAAACATCACTACACTATTAGCATATAAAATCGTTATTGCCCTCCTTTTAACTTTCACCCACCCTTGATGCATCTGCACAACACTTGACAGACCCACTGATGACTAAATATGCTAATTGTATGGCGACTTTTATGTAGATTTGTCAAATGATTATGTCAAAAAAAGAGAGAGGGGGGGACCAGGAGCTGATTAAAAAGGTCCAGTGCCCGTGCTCCAGGAGTTAAACGTAAGGTCAAAAAGACGGGGACACTGTTCCTAGGGAGGGGTGCAGTGTGCCACTCACTCCCTTGGAAGAAGGAGAAGAGACAGGAAAGACGGGGGTTATAGGCCTAGAACTCACTCGTGAGAGGGTAGAACAAGTCTTGTCCCTTGTTGCCCTCACACACCCCGAAGGATGTCATGCTTCATCATCGGGCAGTTGCTCCTCGTCGGGCCAGCGTTGCAATGCCCTATGGGTCCCCCGAAGGGTCACTTTGTCGGAGATGTTCTGCGAACTGCCGTATGGTGCATGTGGGTGTGCAGGGGGAGTCCTAAGTAAGAAGTGTGAAAGTGCGTACAGTGATTTAAAATTGACTAAGGGTTACCAGGAGAATATGTTTTAATATTGCGGTACCCTTGCCAAGGTAAAAAACCCGTAGGTTAAGTGTTACCCCACAAAGCGTAATGTGCCTGGGTAACTCAAAAGGTCGACATGATTCGCGCCTTTGAGGTCCCGTGGGATCCGTGGCGCTTCTTCAGGACCAAGTGAACGTGGTGTGGTGTCTAGTGCACGTGATAGGAAGTAATACACAAACAGATAAATGAATAAATAAAGAGGGTCAGTCACCCTCTGGGGGATCAGGGCAGGCCCAAGCCTGTGACTCATACGGGTGGGCTTCAACTAAATAGTTGAGACTGCTTCCTGATCGTGGCCTAGGAAAAAAGAGAATAAACAATAAAGAAGACATATATCAGGCAAGTAGATGAGGCTCAATGGCATGTCAAGGATATACGTAGTTTAAGAATGCAAAGTGCATTCTGTTGAGAGACATGAAGGACAGGCATGATAAGCGGTGCCAAGGGGCCACACGTCCCGGTGTGGCCACTACACAAGAGCTGTTGGCGGGTAAGGCGCACAGCACTGCCACACATGCGGCGAGCAGGGCGCAATAAACTGCCGTCCACCCTGGAGCAAACAACATCCAGGTCGGTGCCCTGTATCAGGAGAACCTGCGTTAGTGCCAAGTGGCGCGCTGGTCATGTACAGCGCCTGGCACACAATAGTATTAGCACCAAATACGCTGTGAGGAAGAACAGCGCATGGTGAAAAATGCAACAGTGCGCGGTGCAAATATGCCCAGTTAAGAATGGTTACACTGAACACGAGTCGATACACCCCCGGTCACTAGGAGCTTACTATACCAAATACGCTGCAGGACCCTTACCTAAGAAATATCAGAGAAGTACTCCAAGGGCTAGAAACGTGGGGTGCCCGCACCTTACCGGACTGAGGGGAGAAAAACAAAGCAAAAGAGCAAAGCACATGAGTTTCTGACACGACACACAGCCCGTTACACAGCGACTTACTGTTAAGGGTCCTGGGTCCATGTCACAGAGTTCCTACTTACAGATTAACTCGGGTGCCGGCTCATCAGCACCTACCCCGTCCTCACGTCTGCCCGAAACTGAGAAGGACAGGCGAGGGCAATCCAATTATAGTTGCAGTGATTGGAAAGCGGGCGGTCCCTCCATCCGGTATGCCTAGTCATGCCAGATTGTGGAGCGTATGCGTGCGATCAAAATAGGTAGTGCGCATGCGCTAAGGAAACCCGCTGGGATGTGAGAACCTGCGCATGTGCAGTAGGTAGTGTCTCGATGTCTATGTGGTGATCGAAGTAGATCTCGCTAATCAAAAGGATAAGTAGATGGTGCAGCGCTTTATGAAGTTAACAAACAAAGAGGGGAGGCGCACCCGTCTGTTACTGTGCAATTAGCCAACAGTTATGATGAAAATGTTGGCGGTATGCCGCGCTGTCACCCTCATGGAGGGGGGCAGTAATGAATAAAAGAAACATCCTGGTATGGTGTCGGGCACCTATAAAGGATCAGAGGGTTGGATAGGAGGCCCACTCGACACTGAATGGGGTTAGGCTGATGTCTGCATTGTGGTCTAACCAGACATGGTGATGTCGTAATATTAGAGGAGTAGGGGGCGTTGTTTCAAAAGATTAGTACCCAGGACCCCAGACTCAGTGTTTGGCCCCCTACTGAAAGGAGATCCGGTTTTCGGGTACAAGTGAGCCCACAGGGGTGTTGCATGGAGAGTGGGAACACAGAGGGCCTGATTTGCAGAACTAACTTACGTCAAAAACGTAAAGTTAGTACTTTTTGGTATTCACAGAATACACTTACTCATTTTGGTATTCACAGAATGAACTTACTCATTTCGGTGTTCACAGAAGTTAGCAGTCCTAACTTTAGGACTCCTAAATGCCTTCTGTGAATACCGAAAGTCTTAAAGTTAGAATTTTTCTCAGTTTAGGAGTAGTAAAGTTAGGACTCCTAACTTTAGGACTCCTAAATGCCTTCTGTGAATACCGAAAGTCTTAAAATTAGGATTTTTCTCAGTTTAGGAGTAGTAAAGTTAGGACTCCTAACTTTAGGACTCCTAAATGCCTTCTGTGAATACCGAAAGTCTTAAAGTTAGGATTTTTCTCAGTTTAGGAGTAGTAAAGTTAGGAGTAAGTTCATTCTGTGAATACCAAAATGAGTAAGTGTATTCTGTGAATACCAAAAAGTACTAACTTTACGTTTTTGACGTAAGTTAGTTCTGTGAATCAGGCCCAGTGAGAGAGGAAAGAGGAAGGGGAGGCCTGGAGAGATAGAGATCAGAGCTCGGTCCATGGTATCTCGTCGTTCAAGCCATGAGAGTGGGTATGGAGACGGTGGACCCAACGTTGCTCACGGCGTAGTTGAGAGGCACTGCTCCAACTCTGATTCGCTTCTAGGATAGTCCATTGTATCTCCTCACAGGAGTGTCCCTTCTCAATTAAGTGGTTGGTCATTCTAGTTGCTGACCGGCCGCGTCTGATGGTACTCTTGTGCTCACTAATCCTTGTCTTAACGGGTCGAGTCGTCATTCCCACATATCTCAGTGGGCAAGGGCAGGTCAGTAGGTATACACAATTCGTGGTATTACAGTTTGTGTGTTTGCGCTGCTCCCATGCGACGTCATCCAGAAGTAGAGTTTTGGTGTGTCTAGTCTGAGGGCAGGAAGCGCAATTGCCATAGGGGTAATGGCCGACCACAGGTGGCAAGTTCCATTGGGTAGTGTCCTGGGTCTGCTTCTTTTTACGTGGTCGAGTGTTGACCAGTTGGTCACGGAGATTTGTGGTGCATTTGAACGCAAACCGTGAATCTTCAAGCTGTAGGGAGTCAGTGTTCAGGATCCTCCAATTATGCCTGATTATGTTTTTTAGTTGGTTTGACAGTGGAGTGAAAGTTGTGACACATGTGATCACATTGCTGGTCTGTGGTACTCTTGTCTCGAGGCGTCCATGGCGATTATTATTCCTCGCACGTTTTGCAGGTATCCATCCTCAAGGGTGATAAGTAGGTCTAGGAAAGAGATGGCCTTCTCACTGGATGTCTTAGTGAAGCGTAAGTGGGGATCCAGATTGTTGATCCACTCATGGAATCTGGCAGCGGTCTCCTCGGTGCCTTTCCAGAGGATGAGAACGTCGTCAATATATCTTTTCCAGGTAATCATGTTTTCATGGAATGGGTTGGTGTCAGAGAAGATGTTAGCAGCTTCAAAGAGCGACATGTACAACCCCGCCAGACTCGGCGCAAAGGTAGTCCCCATGCTCGTGCCCTGCACTTGGTGATAGATGGTGGTTTCATACAGGAAAAAGTTATTCTTCAGTGCGATGGTGATGACATCAATGATGAAGTTGGCAGGTGTGTTAGTGGGGAGGGTTGCTTCGCGTAATAAGTTGCCCACTACCTCGATGGTGGCGTCCTAAGGGATATTGGTGTACAATGCCTCAACATCGAGTGTGAGAAGTAGATTGATCTCCTCCATATTATCATCAATGATGTCTTGTATCAGATTGAGGACGTCACGTATGTCCTTGAGGTATGCCGGTGTAGCTTGGACCAAAGGTCGCAAGAAATGATCGCTAAATTGACTGAGAGGTTCGAGTAGGGAACCTATGCCGGATACAATGGGGCGACCTGGTGGGGGGAAGATGCCTTTGTGGATCTTAGGGAGAAGGTAGAAGTACAGCATCTTGGGATTCACATTCACCAGGAAAGCAGCTTCTTTAGGGGAGATCCAACCCTCATTGGCTGCCTCATTGACCATGATCCGGATCAGCGTGAGAAGTCGTTCAGTGGGATCAACATCAAGTCTCTGATAGTATTGGGTACTGCTTAGTTGCCGGGAGCATTCATTTTCGTAATCCTTGCTGTCAAGGATAACCGTGGCACCCCCTTTGTCCGCGGGCTTAATGATGATCATCTCGTCATCGTGGAGAGATTTAATAGCATCGCGGAGCTTGTTAGACATGTTGTTATAGGTGGGTTTTCTCTTTAACTGGTTGGCCTCTTTCAGAACAGCTTTTTCAAACGTGAGGATATTGACGACGTTCTCATCGCACTGAAGAGTATGAAACCACCATCTACCACCAAGTGCAGGGCACGAGCATGGGGAGTACCTTCGCGCCGAGTCTGGCGGGGTTGTACATGTCGCACTTTGAAGCTGCTAACATCTTCTCTGACACCAACACATTCCATGAAAACATGATTACCTGGAAAAGATATATTGACGACGTTCTCATCCTCTGGAAAGGCACAGAAGAGACCGCCGCCAGATTCCATGAGTGAATCAACAATCTGGATTCCCGCTTATGCTTCACTAAGACATCGAGTGAGAAGGCCATATCTTTCCTAGACCTACTTATCACCCTTGAGGATGGATACCTGCATACGACGACATACAGGAAGGCGACTGATTGCAATAGCCTCCTCAGTTTTAAAAGCCATCATCCCAAAGCCCTGCGGGAGAATCTACTGTATGGCCAATTCCTGAGGATTCGACGGAATTGTAGCAGTCTCCCGGAGTTCGACGTCCAAGCTAACCTTCTTGCTAACAACCTGCAGGACAGGGACTACCCCGGGGAGGTCTCAAGACAAGAGTACCATAGACCAGCAATGTGATCACATGTGTCACGACTTTCACTCCACTGTCAAACCAACTAAAAAACATAATCAGGCATAATTGGAGGATCCTGAACACTGACTCCCTACAGCTTGAACCACCACGGTTTGCGTTCAAACGCACCACAAATCTCCGTGACCAACTGGTCAACACTCGACCACGTAAAAAGAAGCAGACCCAGGACACTACCCTATGGAACTTGCCACCTGTGGTCGGCCATTACCCCTGTGGCAATTGCGCTGCCGTCCCTCAGACTAGACACACCAAAACTCTACTTCTGGATGACGTCAAACGGGAGCAGCGCAAACACACGAACTGTAATACCACGAATTGCGTATACCTACTGACCTGCCCTTGCCTACTGAGATATGTGGGAATGACGACTCGACCCGTTAAGACAAGGATTAGTGAGCACAAGAGTACATTCAGACGCGGCCGGTCAGCAACTAGAATGACCAACCGCTTCATTGAGAAGGGACACTCCTGTGAGGAGATACAATGGACTATCCTAGAAGCGAATCAGAGTTGGAGCAGTGCCTCTCTACTACGCCGTGAGCAACGTTGGGTCCACCGTCTCCGTAACCACTCTCATGGCTTGAACGACGAGATACCATGGACCTAGCTCTGATCTCTATCTCTCCAGGCCTCCCCTTCTTCTTTCCTCTCTCTCTGTGTTCCCACTCTCCATGCGACACCTCTGTGGGCTCACTTGTACCCGAAAACCGTATCTCCTTTCAGTAGGGGGCCAAACACTGAGTCTGGGGTCCTGGGAACTAATCTTTTGAAACAGCACCCCCTACTCCTCTAATATTACAACATCACCATGTTTGGTTAGACTACAACGCAGACATCAGCCTAACCCCATTCAGTGTCGAGTGGGCCTCCTATCCAACCCTCTGATCCTTTATAGGTGCCCGACACCATACCAGGGTGTTTCTTTTATGCATTACTGCCCCCCTCCATGAGGGTGACAGCGTGGCATACCGCCAACATTTTCATCATAACTGTTGGCTAATTGCACAGTAACAGACGGGTGCGCCTCCCCTCTTTGTTAACTTCACAAAGCGCTGCACCATCTACTTATCCTTTTGATTAGCGAGATCTACTTCGATCACCACATAGACATCGAGACACTACCTAGTGCACATGCGCAGGTTCTCACATCCCAGCGGGTTTCCTTAGCGCATGCGCACTACCTACTTTGATTGCACGCAAGCGCTCCACAATCTGGCATGACTAGGCATACCGGATAGAGGGACCGCCCACTTTCCAATTACTGCAACTATAATTGGATTGCCCTCGCCTGTCCTTCTCAGTTTTGGCAGGCGTGAGGACGGGGTAGGCGCTGACGAGCCGGCACCCGAGTTAATCTGTAAGCAGGAACTCTGTGACATGGACCCAGGACCCTTAACAGTAAGTCGCTGTGTAACGGGCTGTGTGTTGTGTCAGAAACTCATGTGCTTCGCTCTTTTGCTTTGTTTTTCTCCCCTCAGTCTGGTAAGGTGCGGGCACCCCACGTTTCTAGCCCTTGGAGTACTTCTCCGTTATTTCTTAGGTAAGGGTCCCGCAGCGCATTTGGTATAGTAAGCTCCTAGTGACCGGGGGTGTATCGACTCGTGTTCAGTGTAACCATTCGTAACTGGGCATATTTGCACCGCGCACTGTTGCATTTTTCACCATACGCTGTTCTTCCTCACAGCGTATTTGGTGCTAATACCATCGTGTGCCAGGCGCTCTACATGACCAACGCGGCACTTGGCACTAACGCAGGTTCTCCTGATACAGGGCACCGACCTGGATGTTGTTTGCTCCAGGGTGGACGGCAGTTTATTGCGCCCTGCTCGCCGCATATGTGGCAGTGCTGTGCGCCTTACCCGCCAACCGCTCTTGTGTTGTGGCCGCACCGGGACGTGTGGCCCCTTGGCACTGCTTATCATGCCTGTCCTTCATGCCTCTCAACAGAATGCACTTTGCATTCTTAAACTACGTATATCCTTGGCATGCCATTGAGCCTCATCTACTTGCCTGATATATGCCTTCTTTATTGTTTATTCTCTTTTTCCCTAGGCGACGATCAGGAAGCAGTCTCAACTATTTAGTTGTACCCCACCCGTAGGAGTCACAGGCTTGGGCCTGCCCTGATCCCCGAGAGGGTGATTGACCCTCTTTATTTATTCATTTATCTGTTTGTGTATTACTTCCTATCACGTGCACTAGACACTACACCACGTTCTCTTGGTCCTGAAGAAGCGCCACGGATCCCACGGGACCTCAAAGGCACGAAACATGTCGACCTTTTGAGTTACCCAGGCACATTACGCTTTGTGGTGTAACACTTAACCTACGGGTTTTTTACCTTGGCATGGGTACCGCCATATTAAAACATATTCTCCTGGTAACCCTTAGTCAATTTTAAATCACTGCATGCACTTTTACACTTCTTACTTAGGACTCCCCCTGCACACCCACATGTACCATACGGCAGTTCGCAGAAGATCTCCGACAAAGTGACCCTTCGGGGGACCCGTAGGGCATTGCAGCGCCGGCCCGACGAGGAGCAACTGCCCGATGATGAAGCATGACATCCTTCGGGGTGTGTGAGGGCAACAAGGGACAAGACTTGTTCTTCCCTCTCACGAGTGAGTTCTAGGCCTAGGACCCCCGTCTTTCCTGTCTCTTCTCCTTCTTCCAAGGTAGTGAGTGACACACTGCACCCCTCCCTAGGAACAGTGTCCCCGTCTTTTTGACTTTTGATTTGTCAAATGATGCCATGGTTATTACCAAATTTACACATTTTTAAGCCCATTTATATTTGCCCCCCTTCTTGAATCTTCCCAAATTTGAAAATACTAGGAGCAAACTAAAAGTGCTGAGTATATGCCAAATTTGATGCAAATTCGTCGAACAGCGCAAAAGCCATAGGCAAATCCAACCTGCACCTTTGCAACTGACAAGATATATCTAATATTTAATCTTTTCATGGCCAGATAGGAATACTTTTTAAATGCTAATTTCTTGAACACTTCTAAATGGATTTGCACAAAACCAATCAAAAGTACTGTCTTGGGTAATCTTCTACTTACATGTCATTCTGTTAAATCATTTTTTTCCTGTATCAAGGAGCAAAGCATCCTATAGAGGGTAAAATGAGAAATGTCACTTTTGAGACTCCACGCACCCCTTGTTTTTTTTCTGTTTGTTTTGAATTACTTTCCTTGTGTACAAAAATTTTATAAGAAACCCAGCTTAGATGTACAGATTTTTTTGTTAAATTTTGCAAAAATTCGTTGAATGGCACCAAATTATTTAAAAAAACAGAAAAATGCCTTCTGATGGAAATTCTGACTTAACCATACCTGCACAAGCGCTATCACCACCCTTTCCAAGAACTTGTGAAGTCATAAGGGTACAGAAGCTGCACCCATAAACAGTCACCTGTATTTTGTGACAACCTGGAAAATCTATATATACAGAGCCAAAAAGTACTGACCGTGGGAAAGTGTTTTAACTGAAAGTCTGTATTTTTAGCTACATATTTATATAGCATTCAGCCTTTTTACTGCACAGTATAACCTAGTATTTCACTTGCTGTTTTCAATAAACCCCTTTTGATGTGTTTTGAACATAACTGTTCTTTATCACAAAATAAGAACTCTGGAGCTCCTATACTTATTGGAGTTTTGACTGCCCTTTCATACTGTATCTGCTTTCATCCTTCATATATCTCTTTTGAGCTAAAACTTCACTGTACGACTAAGAGACCGCGCAGAGTTAAGGAAGCTACGGAGTCCTACTTTCCTTTGAAATCTGACAATGTACACTCCTGGTTAGTATGGCTCCCTTCAGTCTTATCTTCCATAATTGCTTAATGGTCCCTGCAACTTTAGGATAAGAGAAAACGCCTCCCTTAGGCACGCATATATAGAAATTGAATGCAAGTATGGACTGACAATCTCATTTAGTTTGCCCATTTCCGTGCATAATGCAACTCAATCCCTACCTAATATTGTAGTCTTTCTTTGCTCTTGGCTGCCATTATAATATGTATAGAGAAACATGGAAATAGTACTACCAACAGATTAGTGCACCTGCAATAAGTGCATTACTTATGCTAAATTGTGCAAAAAATAAACACCAGGCAACATCCATTAATGTGTAACAAAATTAAAAGTCCTGGGGCCAGATGTACGACCATTCATTTTGCGTGTTGCAAATTGTGGCGTTTTGCGATTCGCAATTTGCAACTCGCAAAATAGAATGTACAACAGTGTCTCAGACACTGTTTGCGATTCCTAATGGGGTCGCTAAAGATTTGCCTCATTAATATTAATGAGGTAGGTAGCAATTTGCGACCCCTTAGGAATGTCACAAATCACAGGGATGGTAGCCTGCTGGGGACAGCAGACCACCATGTCTGTGTTTGCTTTTTAACTAAAGCAACAAAAAAAAAATTCAAATGCAGCCCGTTTCCCTTAAAGGAAAACAGGATGCGTTTAAAAGAAAAAAAATGAAAAGTTTTCTTTTCATTTTTTAAGGGCAGGCAGCTGCTCTTAAAAAATATTTTCGCATACATTCACAAAGGGGAAGGGGTCCGTTTGTGACTGACATACCACCTACTTGAAGTAGGTGGTAACTGCAACTGTTTTGCGTCCCCATTTGCGGTCGCAAAAACATTGTACATACCAGTGCGACTCGCTATTAGGAAGCACTCCCTTGGCATGCCCCTTCCTAATAGCGGCTCTCAAACCCTATTTTGCAAGTCGGTAATACGTTACTGACTCACGAAATAGGGCTTGTACATACACACATCCCTTTTTAGCAGTCGCAAACGGGACGATTTCCCGCTTGCGACCGCTAAAAAGGATCGTACATCTGGCCCCTATTGGTTTGTTCTTTCATTGCTTTTTCTAGCTTTTATTTGTGAACTTGAAATCAGATGGCTGGATGTGTTAGTTCTTGCTATGCAATATTACCTCCTGCCCCCACCTATTTATAAAACCTAATGTATGCAGTGCAGGTAAAGGAGCATGGATTCTTCAAACATTTAATGTTCAGGCAAAACATGTTTGAAGTTTTCATTTCCAAACTATCACACACTTTAGAAATAACTCCGAATTGTGCCCTAACCATGTATGACATGAGCTGCTCTTTCAAGTAGTTAATTAGACAATTAAATCAGGTAAATTCATAATCATATGCACTTTCATTTCAGGATTAACTTCAAATGTAATTTACAACGAAATACCCTATTTGCCGTTGGCAAGTATAAGCAACTAAATGAGAACTGTGCACCATACTGCGACTGGAATGCAAAATGTATAACAATGTTCATCAATGGTAGAGGGATGTGAAAGCAATCCCCCAAGGGGAAAAGCCTTTAAATTATTAGTGTACAGTGTAAAATAAACATTGTCATTTAAATTCTCGCAAATCAGTCACAAAAGAAGAATATTTTATTATTCACTGCTGATAGCATGGCATTTAGAAACATTCACCATTCACGTTTTCTGAGGTGAACCTACACGTTAACGGTATACAAGAATAATGTTACATGTCAAATGATTAAGATAATACCAGCACAACATATTGATAACTGCATGTCTTAATGGGCCACATTTACACATTTATTACGATAGTGCAAAGGTATAAGTTTAATTTATTACCATAACAGCAACATTGACATGTGAAAAGTGCTATTTCCTGCATCACGGATTTCAAGAAACAATTTTGTTACAAAATGAAACAACTTTCCTAATAGTCATGGAATCTCTTCAATGTGATTTTACCATGCTGCACAAACGTAACTCAATGTATGCTGATTATAGTTAAATATTTTTTGTTGTAAAAAATATAAATGAAAAAATGCTGTGGCATAAACCATATATGCAGATCCGCAGAGTTTAATACACTATCTATAATCATTCATAAAGGAGGGGAGGATTTTTTTGACTCACTTGAGGCCTTGGTCCAGCCATTAGACAGTGGCAGCCAACACTGTATGGTTGTAATTAGGTCAGAGTGTCAATCAGAAGAACATTTTTGTTTCTCTAAGGAATTTGGCTCTGTTTGACAAATCTTCACAAAACATTCCTAAAAAAAAGTTCATCCACCTTGGCACCTTCATGGAGACATCCACGCAACTCTTTGCGATGCAACTCTACCCTACCCTTCTTGCATGTCCTCCATTTGTCAGTTCTCTTATCCCCTCAGAGCTTTCACTACCATATACTTCAAATTAACCTTGCAATATGGCCTGTTATCCTCATCCTGATACATTAACAGAGCTCCAACAAAACATAATTTCTTTGTGTATTCTGCATGTCAGAGGCAACAATGTCAGTAAGTCAGCTTGGAGCGTCAATGACCATGGTGCTTGTGGGAATGGGTGTGTGCGCACCCCCCTTCTGCTTCTGTATTGAGATTCAACCAGAAAGGTCCATATCAGACAGATATTTGAAATTGAAACAAGTTTAGCTCATTAAAACTTTATGGATTTATCTTATGCTGAACTCATCCAGGTCAGTATAGAGCTGCAGTATAAGAGCCAGTTTTTAAACTGTCATTTCAATCTGGCAAAGTAAACCTCTTGCCAGGCCCAAATTATTCTTTTAATACATATAGGGCACCCCTATGCTATCCCCCGGACAGCCAAGAGAGCAGGGTACAATGTATCTAAAAAGTAGGACATTTACTTTTAAGTTTTACATGACCTGGTAGTGAAAAACTCTTGAAGTCGTTTTTCACTACTGCAAGGCCTACTTCTCCCATATGATAACATTGGAGTTACCTTATCACATTTTATGTGTCATTTCCAAATGGTAACAGCTAACCAGTTCATGCTTGGCGTCTCTGGAATAGTAATGACAAATTTTAACTTATGGTGAAGTCGGATTCTAAATTACAATTCTGAAAATGCCACAAAGTTGGCATTTTCTTGCCTTAGCCATTTTCAGGCACATGCATCAACCTTTTTTGCGAGCGCAAACGGTGCGATTCACAAAAATCGGCCGTTTGCGCCCGCAAAAAGGGCCTCTGCGATGCATGAAACTGTAAGGCTCTCGCAATTTAAGAAATCGCAATTTAATGCGATTTCTTAAATTGCGATTGCATTTACAGAATCGCAAATTGCGATTCCTTAAATGAAATGCATGATGCAATCACAAATAGCGATTTTGCTAATAGGGGGCGCAAATTACCATCAATTTAAACTTGATGGTAATTTGCAAAAACGTTGAAAAATGCACTATAGTGCATTTTCCGAAGTTGTAGGTTACACACACACATGCCCTTGGGGCATGTGTGTGCGCAACTTGTGTGCACAGTTAAATTTCAGGGGTGCAACAGGGTGTCCTTTTGACACCCTTGCACCCTTGAAATTGCATGCGCAATTTGCGAGTACCTATTGGTACTCGCAAATTGCGCATGCAATCGCCCATTCATTCCTATGGGCCTGTAGGCCCAAAGGAATGAATGGGAAGGCATTCCCTAATTGCGACTCGCAATTTGCGAGTCGCAATTAAGGAATGTTTGGGAATCGCTAATTTTATAGCGATTCCTACATGCGTAGGCTTTTGCAATTCCCTAATTGCGATTCCTTAATAATCGCAATTAAGGAATTGCAAAAGCCTACATTGATGCATGTGCCCATTAGTGCCTGCAGCCTGTCCCTAGGTCACATGACTGTGTGGAGTTGAGCATTGGTTTTGTGCATTCCTCCAAGACAACCATGCACAATGGAGAGCTTATCATGTCTGTATGTAGGGAATTTATAGAGCGCAGGAATCACCCCCGAAGGGGTATCTCCGCACTAACATAGAAAACAAGTCAGACAGGCACAGACTCATCACGCTGTCACAGAACTCTTCCCACATTGCCTCGTCTTTATGCCTCTGCCTTGCAGATGTTGCTAGGTGGATGTACTGGAATTGCCTCAAACTCAGTGCTGGGAAGACAGAGGTTCTGACCTTGGGCAATCACTCGAATATCTTATCCACTGCATGGTGACCCAAGGACTTGGGCCCACTACCTGATCCCAAACCCATGGCATTTGGTTTAATGGGGAACTGTCTGTTGACAGCCTAATAACTGCAGTGGCAGGGGAATGCTTTGATTTGATCAAGATATTGAGCAACATTTTGTGTTTTTTACCATAGCCAGCAATAAAAACAGTAGGTCAGGCCCTGATCATATCCAGACTTGATTGTTGCAATGTTTTGTATCTTAGAGTCACACAGGGTCAGATCTGCTCTTTACATCTGTGAACCCAAGTTTCTTCAAGGGCTTGTTGGCTTGCCTCCTATTCTCTGAAGTCTCAGGGTCACAAAAGACTTCTTGCATTGCTGCTGGTACTGCTGGACTGTACCATCTGTGAGTCCTACCCTTGCCTGACGTCCCACCTCCAGTCGACGCGATGACCCCATTGTGCGGGTTGGAACTGAAGCAGTGCCCTCCAACGCCTGGACTGCAAAGTTCGATGCAGTGGCGATCCAAAGACACCGCTGTGAGGCTCGACTTCGACGCAGTGCCGATCCTTCAACACCGATAGCAAGGCTCAACTCCTATGCATCAACCCGACTGCGTGGATTGAAACAACGCATCGAGTCTTCGACTTTGCTGCTTGCTCCTTACAAAGGAACTTTTGGAGATGGTCTTGCATGGGTCCTGGAGCAGGCCTGCCCCCCATCGTGGTCATCTTAAAGTTTGTATTTACCCTGGTCCGGCGCAACCTCAAGTAAACTTTTAGCGCTATTGACTTCTAAGCACTGTTTTTAGATTTAATCTTTAAAAATTCATATCTTGACTTCTACTGATTGGAAGTGTGTTGTTTTGGTCTTGTTTTGCTAAAATAAATATTCTCTATTTTTCTAAACTGGTGTGGAGTCTTTTTGTTGTGTTTTTGCTGTGTTACTGTAACTAAAGTGTGCACAAATACTTGACACATTGCCTCTTAAGTTAATCCAGACTGCTCTGTGCCAAGGTACCAGAGGGTGAGCCCAGGTTAATTTCGGGTGTGTATCTGACTTACCCTGACTAGGATGGTAGCGCCTGCTTGGACAGGATGTTTACTCTGCCAACCATAAACCTCAATTTCTGAATTGGGCCCACAACCTGGTCCCAAACTCAAGGTCAAGAACCTTGGCATTTAGTTTGATGGAGTGGCAGGAAAATGCTTTGGTTTTCTTCAAGATGTTGAGGAATATTTTGTGTTTTTTGCCAGAGCCAGCAATAAAAACAGTAGGTCAGGCCCTGATCATATCCAGGCTTGATTATTGCAATGTTTTGTATCTTGGAGTCACACAGGGTCAGATGAAGAGATACCAAAGAGTGCAGAATGCTGCTGCACGTCTTACTGAACTTGCCAAAGTGTGTGTCAATGGGGTCTGCACTTAAGAAGCTGCATTGGATTCTGGTGAGGCAGAGATCCTCTTTCAAAGCATTGTACTATTGCAACCAAGGAATTCACTAACAAAGGACCTGGTACCATCAATCTTTTGTTAGACCATATGCACCAGCGAGAAATCTAAGATCACCAGGAGAGATGTTGGCGTCTGTTCCCAAAGTAAAGAAGGTGCGCATAGTTGGAAGCTCTTTCAGCTATTTAGTGCCAAAATTGTGGAATGTTCTGCCACTGTTGGTTCATCAGGTTCAGTCAGAATGTGTTTTCTGGAAAAAACTTTAAAATTGGTTCATTAGTCTGGGATCTATGGGGGTTTAATAGCTGCATTTAGGCCTGCAGATACCTGCACCTAGCACGGGGGCACCTCATTTGAGGTAGCTATGCACTTTATTAATTGTATTACAGTTATTGTTGTTAGGTGTGACTGGATGGACCATCTCTGGCAGGATGGGAAGGAGGAACTGGAGCCAGCCCCGCTTATACCTCAATAGGCTGTGTCCTGCCTCCACACAGAGGGCTGCATACCCCCTGTAGTTAGTCTGGAGCCAGGGCCAGGAAGGCAGGGCACCTTCGCACTACAAAGGTATGCCTCTAGAAGCTGCTCCCCATTTCAAAGGCACAAGTATGTATAGATACTGGACCTCAGACACCAATTCTTAGGTACACTTCTGGACCTGTGGATATTCTGCCAGGAAAAAGGACTGCTGTGCTGCTGAAAGGACTGCCATCTGCTGGCCTGCTGCTCTGAAAGGCTGCTGCTCTGCTGTACTAACCTGCTGCCTGCTGCCGTCTTGCCTGGGTGAGAAGGACTAAACCTACTTCCCTTGAAACCAGAACCCATAGTGACTCAAAGGGCTAGTTGGCTGTCCTCCTGATCTGAAGCCTCAGGGACAAAACAGGCTTCCAATAACCTTGCACCTGCACCTGCACCTGGATTCCGCCATTTGTGAGTCTACATTGCCAAGTGGTGCCATCCCAAATCCTGGACTCTTGAAATGGGTTTAAGGTGCTTGCCAGCCACTATGGATCCTGCTGAACCAACCCATCTCCTTTGTTTCATGGTGCAAACCTGACCAGAACCGATGCATAACTGCTGTTGTGTGGATTAGACCTGCTACAAAGTCCTGCATCTCATTGCAGCCCATCTGAACCACTGCTGATTGACGCATACTTGGCACAGGCTCTCACTTCCCTCATCAATGGCAGCCTCAGCAACAATGCCGGACTTCGCATCTCAGCCTTGCAGCTCTTCGGAACCAACGCATCGCCTCAGCTGCGCTCCATATTCCTGATGCCCGACTTCACATTGCATGCCCTATCAATGCAGGCCCTCGCATTGCAACCTCAACACTTCTCGAAACCGATGCATCGCTTCTGCTGCACAGCACATCTTCGACGTGGAGCCTTGCAATGCTCTGCAAAGTAGGAGTTAAGGTTCTTTGTTCATTTTACCTAATTGGCTCCCTGTAGCTGACCCATGCTCCATTGTGGCTGGCATAAACTTGTGACTTTGTCCCATTCCAGCATGACCAGATATCCACAGTTGGCGCTTGTTGGCACTATTTGCACTAAAATCTTTAAATTGTGTATCTCTGGTACTTTTGACTGGATGTTTGTCATTTTGATCTTGTTTTATTTATTAAAGAAGGTTCTATTTATCTAACTTGGTGTGGGATCATTTTTGTGTGTTTATTACACTTTTCTACTGTTTGAAGTGTTGCATAAATACTTTACACATTGCCTCTAAATTAAGCCTGACCGGTCTGTGCCAAGCTATCAAAGGGTTGAGCACAGGTTAATTTAGCGTGGACTTGTGCTTCACCCTGACAAGTATTGTGGTTGCTGCTTGACCAGGGCTCACACCCCAGTCAACCATCAATCCAATTTCTTACAGGATTGCAGCACCTTTCTGAGAAATGTAACATAGATTACAACCCTTAATTCCATTCCAATTCCAATGTGTAGTATTTCGAGGAAAGATTTGTACTAAGCACAGTTTACATAGCCATAGTAGGACAGACACCCAGGACACCAGTGGCGAACAACCTCAACCACCACCACAAGGCCCCAGTAGCCTCTGTCTACCCTGTGCCACCTCAATTCCCTTTACCCACAACATTATCAAAAGTTGACATAGTACACTGTGCTGCGGTTGCCACATGATCACACGACTTGAAAAATGCTGCTCCATCTTTAGCTTTCCGTTTATAAAGGTCAAATTTAAGGTTCCGGAAGTGTCATACCTATAGCATCTTTTTTAGAACATCTGAGACATCATTTCTCCTCCACTTCACTTCTCATTCTTCATCCTCACACCTCATCCTCACTGTGACATCTCATTCATTCTCTTTGCTTTTTACTCTCTCTAACTCCTCTCTATTCATTCACTGCTTCGTTTTCACTTCTCTCTTCTCACCTACCTTGTCTCACTCTTCCAGATCCACTTGATTTCACAAATTGTTTCTTCACACTTCTCGTCTACTCCTCACTCCACTAATTAACTGAGACCAAGAGTAATAATCTTACCTCATTTTGAGATCATGAGTCTTGCTTAGCAAGCAAATAGTGAAATTGACAGCAGCACTCTCGTGTGGTGCTGAAAAATGTGGAATTGCTATGCAGTGTAATCAGTAGCTTGAACAAATGAATTCCACTCTCTCTCCTTCCCTACACTTTTGTCTATGGTCTAACAATTAAATTGAATGGCTTCTTCGTACAAGCTGAGGAATGTTTAGCATTTTCAAAACCCTGTGACTTCAACCCAAAATAAAAAGCACAAACTACATACTGCATCTGTTGCATTCAACTTAATAGTGAATTTACCTCAATTGCAACTGATGTGGACTGTCTCACTTTGGACGATAGTGTCCAGAGGGAAGACTCTGTATCTTCAGGCCACTAGACAGCTTGCGGAGGATAAAAGGTCAGCTTTTGTATTTGTTTGAGCAGGTGACCTCCTGTTATCTAAGTGCCATGAAAGGAGTTCTGTTTGTGTAATAAATTTCTGAGTTCATGTGCTGTGTCCACACTCCTCTGCTCATGCCAGTTTGTGTGACCTCGGGCAAACAGCAGAGCAACATCTTTGCCATGTGCCTGATTAAGTTTTTCTAGTTTTGTAACAAATGTAACTGCAATACATTATATCGTTGTGGCAGAAGGAGAAATGGGCAGGGGCGGCTCCACCATATGAGTGGAGGAGAGTCGCCCAACAAGCCACAGATCTGAAAAGTAAAACGGTAATAAAGTTCATTTATTACCATATTATTTTTCAGCAACCCATCCTGAACTAAGTGTCCAGTGGCAGCAGCAGGGAGCTGTGCGCTTTAAAATGCGCATGTCTCTTTGGCTGGCAGTTTTGGGCAGGCCAGGCACACACGCGCATTTCAAAGTTCTCTAACCTAGCTGTCTTAGACAGCTCAGTTAGAGAAGTCACAGGCCTCCAATGCTTTTAGGAGCACTGGGAGAGCTTGCTCTATCCAAACCTGGCACTACTATCATGCTGTAAATGTAGCGCCGGGATTGGGTAGTGCAGTTTCCTGCATCGGAGCTTCCTGGAAGACACCCGAGGGAGGAGGACGTCGCGCTGCAAGAAGGTAAGTGAATTTGTTTTTTTTTGGCACCCTCTCCCCCTCCCCCCCACCCTCTGTACAAGCCAGCCGCAACTGGAAATGAGAGCTGAATTAATGCAGACTGAAGGCAGAGCATTGTTCAGGCCAATTTCTGTCCTCATGCTTTTTTCTGCATGATCATTTTCAAGTAAAAAACAAGTAAGAATGTTTGGTTAATTTTATCTTTCGGATGCCTTAAAGTGGGCCAAGAGTGCCATCAGCCAAATGAAAGGTGTTTGCATTCCTCTTCAGGTCAGTGCCAATGTGACTGCAAAACTGCCCAGAACCAGTGCAACATTGCATCCCACCTGTGCGTTTTAGTGAAGTGTCTCTACCCACATGTGAGCACATCGGAAGTTAGATGTTTTAAGATAAAGCTTCACTAGTGTTTTAGAAGGAACAAGTTGTGACTAAGAACACAGACATAAGCAGTACAATGTAGCATACACTCATTTGAAAGTGAGATACACATTTTTTATATCATTTTTATACATCTTAGGAACTAATTAAAGAATCATTGGCAAAGCCAAAAGGTTTCGCCTAAGCAGGATCTATTGACTTTGTCGGTGTTTTTGTTTTTTTAAATTATTTAACATTTTTAATTTTTGGAGAGACTTTATCATATACGCAGCAATCATTTTCAATGCTCGCATCAAGCACAGGTTGTAAGATTCGAGCCAGACCCTTGGCTTGTCTCAGGTTCGTGTCCAGTTCATTTGTTGGCTCGCCCACCTATAATAGTTAGAGAGTCAAGAGTGGTGAGTACATGAAAGAAGATCTGTTTGGCGATCCAGGAAGGACTCATAAATAAATGCTGGACAGATGCTTATATTCAATTCAAGTGAAGTGGCCTGTGTCCCTCATTGTAGTGTCCATAATGTGTGCTCAGAGGAGTGTGATTACCGGGAGAACCACATTTTGAAAAGCCGCTCAGATAAGAGGTGGAGTCTACCTGCATAACCTTCATCTAACAACCCAGTGCTGGGGCACCTTGGGAGCTGTACCTTGCTGAGAACTACACCCTTAAATCTTACAGGCTGTGTATGGCACAGGCGGAGGTGCAGTATTCTCTCAAGGAATTTCTGAGAGTCCGGCAAGAAGGCAGAAGCCTGGCGCTTGACAAGCCCAGGGACACATTGCTGGCGCAAACAAAGCATGAGCGGCATCCCATAATTATGTATCTGGAAGTGGAACACAGTGCAGTTATTTATGAATTTCTTGAAATCGGTTCTTATGTTTTTGAAAAAATAAACTTGTAAACAGCTTGTACCTTACAAAATATTTTCCAACTCAGTTAAAAATCAGTCAAAGCCAGAAAAAAGTGTGCTTTGACGGCAAGCAATCGAGTGACAGCCGTGTTGCACCTGAATCTACACTGTATGTTCTCATTCTGAAACAGTTTGTAGGAAAGAAGTGCCTTCTATGGTGTTCTCAAAAACGCACAAATGCACACCTAGGAATGGATGGGGTGATATTCAAGCTACATGAGGGAGGCCAGCGGGAAACATAAAGGACAGTGGAAAAGGGGGTGGTGGGTGAAATGGAGGGTGGGTTACAAAGAATGGAAAGTGGGAGGAGGATGAGGGTTTTGGAAACAACGGAAGGTGGGGGTGGGTTAAAACAAGGACAGAAAGCAGGGGTGAGGAAGAGGCGCTGCAGGCACATGCACTCTCTCAGTGCACATGATAAATTAAAAGAGAGTATCAGTGCTTCGGCACCTTGGGAGCTGCACCTTGCTCAGTGTTACGCCCTTAGATCCAACAGGCTCTGTGTGACACCGCTCATGTGCAGTATTCTTACAAGGAAGGAACCTCTGAGAGTCAGCTGGTTAGTATGCAAATAGGAAGGCAGAAGCGTGGTTCGTGACAAGCCCAGGAACAAATGGTTGGTGCGAACAAAGCATGGGTGGCAGTCCACAAGTGTTCATAATATTCATCAAGCTCCCTTAAGATTTCATAATCATGACTTGTACACAAGGAACTTTCTGTGCTGATTTCAGTTCAATGCGCAAGTACTTCAACGCCTAGTTTCAATCTGATTGCCAAGTCTGCTGATAAGTGTCCACCAAGCCAATGACAGCCAGCTCACACGCAGCATTTTCAAGTGCAACGAGAGTACCGCTGGGCAAGTAGCTGGCGTTTCCTAACACAAGTAATAGATCAGTTAATTGATAGTGGATCGTTATACATAATCATCGTGGTAATTGTGTGAAAATCCTGAAAAATGTTGTCACAAGTGCATCTGGATTCAGTTGAATTCAACGGGTAAAAAAACCATCTACAGAACATGCTCTATGGATGTATCGACAAGAATAAAGCTGTGATCGTCGTGAAGAATGGAAACTGAAAGAAAGTGCGTGTGAACATTCATGGCACAGGTGAATCGATGTACTAGATAACTCCGGTTAATATGTAAGTGGCTGAACCCTGGAGCCGTGAACTGAGCGTGGTGTGTAACGAGCCGTGAGGTGAGTTAAATTAATAACATGAGATACGAAGATTCCAGTTGGTGTGTCTGTAGAAATGGGGGGAGATATTATTGGGTCATTCTTGGGCTATAAACAATGTGTGTGCATCAAGAGCCCTGAGGCAAAAGAAATTAAAAACGTGAAGTTGCAGGTGAAGCGGACCTGGTTGCTGTGTCTGTTCACTGTGGAAACGGGGGTCGGAAACTGTGAAAAAGTAGTGCGGGGAGTTAATAAGCTCTTATGGTGCTGAAACCCAGATCGATGTCATGACAAAACAAAAGCATGATGTTGATTCAAGGAGCTTTAAAGACTATATGTGCACTCACTAAGAAGTATCAGCATTTCTCGTGTAACCTGATTCTGGTGGCGTTTACTTTGTGGGACTAATGCCGCGTATCTAGCAGCAACAAGGCAGCCATCTCCCAAAGGGGCTTTTTAAAAAATAAATTTTTTAACGCGCGGTACAATACAGAGTGGCGTGCCCCGGGAGGTGGTGGTGGGGGAGGGCATTGCACGAGCCGCTATAATTAAAGATAATGAGTTGGGCGAGCTGCGCACAACAAGACGCGCAGCTGCCATGATTTAATGTTAAAACAAAACAAGTGGCCCACGCGCAAATTGCTTTCCCACCTAATAAGTTTCCCCATGTCCTAAGCACGCATAAGGATGCTGCTGTCACACCACTTTTAGCCAGCAGAGGGAAGCATTGGCTTGACCGTTGTAAATTCGTCTTCCATGTCTGAGCTGAGTTACCCTGAACGGAAATAAGAATAGAACAAGTGGCGGCAAAAGTGAAAGCGTTTCCCTTGCGGGAGCGAGCAGGGGGCACCATCTGTTTGAAAGTTAATGACAAACAGATGTCGCCAAAGCTCGCTCCCACAAGGGAATCACCAAACGTGCACGCGTTGCATTGAAAGCAATGCAATGCGTGCACGTTTTTGGCCTAAAAAGCAAATCGATTCCAAGAGGTCTCTCCCAAGCAGCGCATGCGCGTTGCGTAGGCGAGACCTAATGATATGAGTACATCAGTGTGACAAACAATGCAGGTGCAGTTGCCTAAGATCTAAATTACAGTGGATCCATACTTACCAGCATGTTTATAAAAATAAAAACATTACCTAAGAACAGTGATACATGTAAAGTGTCTTTTGCTCTTTGCAATAATTACGAGTCGCCCATAAATGTTAACGGTAATTCTGGGGTGGTGAAATAACTTGAATCTCGAGAACAGCTCGTAATGAGGGCCTAACAGGACAATACTGTTGCTGAATGGGCTAGTAAAATTTAAATTGCATTCTTCTGTGTATACTTTAATCTAAACCTAGTATAGCAAACAGACCTCTTTTAGGAAAAAGATATTTGATCTAGTGGCTTAGTTGCTTACTTTTTAATTCAGATACTTGGGCTCAAATCCCAGCCTTACTACGTAATGAAAAATGTGTTTTTCTGGGAAAGTAACAGAAATCTTCCTGTGATGAGAAGTACGATGCCTCACTTATATAAACTCCTCTGCATATTAAGGTTTAAGTAAAGTGCTCCCAACAGAGACCCACACGCCTATATACTCTGCCTAATTTTTGAGGTTCTCCTACTGCATTTTAATGATCTCCACACCTCTTAGGAGTTAGAGTTGTGCAATATCAAATGCCAACAGCTATAAAATAAGATCAAATAGAAAACAAACCTTACCTCACCTTAAAGAAAATGAAACTAACTTTAACTGAATAAATGTTATTTGTCAACTATGGCCTCATTTATGAGGTTTTGACTAGGGCAGCGCCGCAAGAAATCTTGCTTTGCTGCCCTACATCAAAACAAAAGGTCAGGAATGTGCCATATCTTTAAGATATGGTGCATTCTTGTTCTTTTCCCCAACATTGGCGCACAATGGGCTGCCATGTGCCAAGTCAGGCACCCTTGCACCATGGTGCAAGGATGCCTAAGTTGCGGGAATGATTGATTTTGTGCAGGAAGGGGCACCTTCCTGCACAAAATCAATCAATTCAGGCGATTTTCTCCTTGTTGCACCTCCCTAATGCCACCCCTGGGGTGGCTTTAGATTCTGACGCATTCCCAGGTTTACGAT
Organism: Calotriton arnoldi; assembly: GCA_963921515.1. Taxonomy (NCBI): domain Eukaryota; kingdom Metazoa; phylum Chordata; class Amphibia; order Caudata; family Salamandridae; genus Calotriton; species Calotriton arnoldi. Next base: position 595,055 of record CAWUFW010000498.1, read on the forward strand.
TTCTCATAAATCTGGGGAATGTGTCAGATTCTATGGGTGTTGCGTGGGAACACCCACTGCAACACCCATGGAACGCCTCTTTCACACAGTGTTCTGCGTGAATGGGGCACATATTTACAATATTTAAAGTGGCTTTACGTGGCCTTGTAAATATGCCGGGGCACATTGCGTCACCGGAACTTCAGAAAAGTGGCGTTCCGATGCTGCAAGGGGCCTCATAAATGAAGCCCTAAATGTTTATGCTAATGAACTAAAGCTTTTTTCCACCAATTTCTCTGTATCAAACAATAGTACATTTGGAGAGGGGACTATGTGATGTTAGGGCCAGAGCTACCCACTTAGGAACTGGGGAACCAGGTTCGAGCCTCGGCGTAGGCTCAGATAATCTCCCCGTGCCTACCAAAAATGAATATGTCCTTGTGGGATGTAACTCTTGATCATGTAAAGTGCTCCAATACCTTTGGGTCGAGTTCGCGCTATATAAAACTGCAGAAAGGAAGTACGTGTTATGCTCGTTACATGAACTCCTATACTATGTTACCTACAAAATGCCCCGTTGTCTGAGGACTACGTCCGTGCTTTGCAAATACTTTAAATAAATTAAACAAAATTATATAACTTTATCCCTCCATTTTAGAATTAGTAGAAATGCCACCGGCCAATTTTCGTTGTTTATTTTTCTTGTTATTTTATTTGGTTAGTTTGATTCACACTGGCCTGCATTCCTACCATTTCTGTTATCAATCTAAAGAATATTTGTCAAATCGTGTAATATGTAAAATAAAAAATGATTTTAGTCCCCAGGCCACACTCATGGCCAAGAAACTACAATGTTTGTACCAGAGCAAATGATAAATTAGAATATGTTACTTAATTTCACTAAAGAGTTTAGTAAACTGTAGTGTTCATCTTCGGTTCCTTAAGTATCCCAATAAATCTTCCCGTCCGGCTTTGGGAACAGTTTGACAAAGTCTGCATTGTTTACTTTAACTAATTTCACCTTAGCCATTAAGTCATACAGTTGAGCAGATTGTATTATTCTCATATCCTCTAGGTCAGACGTATTTAGCTACAGTCATCTACCATTTTAGTTTAGATGAAAACCATTAATTGTTTATTCATTTTTGTGAAGCGTAACTATAACTTTTAAGTTTGTAATTTTTTTCGTAGCCCAAAGAACTGATATGAACACTTCTAAGACAGTGTGGATTTGCCTCTGCTTATAGGACTTCTTCTGAGTTCTTGCTGGCAGTTGAGAATGAGAGTCTGCCTCAATTGTGGTTTGTGTCTACCCACATACCTAACATTGAGGAAGGCATTTGTGTAAAGTGCTATTCCTGATACATTACTTTTTTAAAGTTTGAGATGTTGCATTAGATTCTTGAAGCAGGTTCTGATTATCAAAAAGGACAACAGTGAGGCCTGGCAATCAGAAACAGTTTAAGTTTAATTAAACAATAATGGCCGGGAATAGCAGACACATATCTTACAGTTGCGTGCTGGAATTCAATTTGCATTAGGTACATGGTATGCTTTATACTGTACAGTGGGTGCAATAATGTGAAGCTCATCCTCCTTGGGCAGAAAATACTGGTACAGTTGGTCATAAATTGTGTGTTTAGATGGTTGATCCCACCCTGATAGAATGGGCCATAAATACCAACTGGAGGTGACATTCTGAGGTGGTCCAGGTGGCCATGCATGTCTTGTGTGTTATCTAGGGTGGCGCTTACTACTATGTATTGTTTGGGCATTATCTAATGAATGCAACTGACCTGCTGCTCTGGCATCATGTCCTTGGGCCAAATGCTGGCCCTCTGCTGTGCATTTATTTGTGTTTATGAGTGTGTGCACCTGACTCGTTTCTATGGGTATTGCATCCTGGGGCCATATGTGATTTACTGCTGCAATCTTCTAGGTGCTTTTGAGGCTTGCTCCATAACTGGTGTCTCCATCATGGGAAACACTAGGGGTGAACAGAGGGCAGCAGTGTTATGTTGATCTGATAAAGGGTCACTCTGAAACCGTAACAAATGTTTTATGGTGAATTTGAGTAGCGCAGGCAACAGTTGTTCTGTGGTGTGCTGGACTCCTAAGAGTGGGACCTTTCTATAAATTGTTCCAATGCTAACATTCCCCCTCTAGTTTTGCTATCAACTACTACTCTGGCTGTTTGTGTCCATGTCCTGTACATGGGGGTTTCCTGTTACTGGCTTGTGGTGTGCGTATGCGTGTTTCCGTTGGCATTGTGTGTCCGAACCAGGTGTATACGGACCCTATTTTCATGGTAGCCTTCTTCACACAGGCACATATTAGTTGTAGGATGCAGCACAGCAAGAGCAAGATTACAACCATTGGTAACAAGGCCTTACATATGCCTGCAATCCACTGTGATACCCAGGCCAACAAACCTATGAACCATTCTCTGTTTGGGGCACCTCCTTCTTTAATCATGAACTGCTGTAGGTTGTGCAATGCTTGAATTCATGGGTATGAAAATACAGCATGCTTTACCTATCTAGGCACATATGCCCCATTCCATTGCAGTCATTAAGTCCAACACATAACGGTGCTGCATCACCATGAGGCAGATGGTGCGCATTTCTTCTTTGATTGTGTTGAGGCCATCTTCGGTGGTGTTCATCCTTTTCAGCAGTTCCCACCTGGTGATCTGCAGCCACCGAGTGTTGGACTTGGTTTGCATGGTTAAGAAGGGAATTGAACGTCCTACACCTATTTACGGATCACTGAAGAGCTGGAACTCTTCAGGAATGTCCTTGAATCTGTCCCAACCAAAGTACTCGGCTGATCTTCTTTTGCGTACTTGGTATAGAAAAGCATAGTGCCTTTGCTCATGGGGTGGTGATGCAGTGCAGAAAGATCTTCTCTGGGTATGACCAATGATTGCGGGTAGAGGCCGGTGCCCAGTGAGCAGTCCCCTTGCCAGTCTGAGGCAAGCTGGTTCTAGACTTGTTCGCCAATTGTCAGTAGTAGTCCATCAAGGTGGAGGTGCCCCACTGCAGAGGCGCAGCTTCCTGCAGGAGCCAACGCGAAGGGAGCTGCATTGTTGCCCCGGAAACCAGCGCAGCAGCCACTGCAGTCTCAGCCAGACCAAGACGCAGCACTGAGTGCCACTGCAGGAGAAGCCTGGGTGTGGAGTAGGGCAAGGTGGCTTCCAGAGTGAAGCAGGAGCCTCGCAGCCGAACCAGGCCTAGTCTAGCAGAAAGAATAAATTCTTCCGCCTACTGCACCCGGAGGAGGCGCAACATGAGGTATCAGTTGGTCCCGACCGGGATGAAGGGAGGCTGCAAGAGGTCTTGGGGTTTCTCTCTCATATGGGGGAGCATTGGGGTCTTCTTCCCAAAATTAGCCAAGCAGGCAGGAATCCTCAACGGAGGTCCCGCTCGGCCCCCTGTTTATTTTACTTAGCTCGCGTGCTTCCTACACAGATGGGCAAGTGGCCTGGAAGACCCCACCGCGGGACAGAGAGTACACCGAAATGTTGTGCCCCAATATTGCCTTGAGGGGTTTATGGGAACATAAAGTTGCCAACAGGGGTTATTCCTGGGCCTGATTCAGTGTTTTGGCATTACCAGCCCCAATATGGAGATGTAGGAGTTTCTCCCTGTGTTTAGTCAGTACTACTGCATTCTGATGCCCTGCTACATGGAGGTAGATCATTTGTATGCCTTACTAGGAAAAAATAATAAGCATTATTTTTAGAAGCTGCATGTTAGGTACAGTGACAGTGTAAAGTGTGGATTTCATGATGGGTATGTTTTTAGGACGTTTGCAACTTATAAGTAATTACCTTATTGCACTACATGAACTATTCTGACAATTGCCTAGTGGCAAAGTGATTTATGTGGTTCATGATCTATACATTATTATGACAATTGCCTTGTAGCATGGTGATTAGTGATTTATGTGATTGTGGTCCAATGTGTTTGGTATATAATACAAAGGATATTTTTTATATAACCTTGTGTGGAGTCTTTTTTGTGCTGTGCCTGGTGTGTCACTGGTGTGTGTGTGTGTTGTGCAAACCCTTTACATATTGCCTCTGGGATAAGCTTGACTGCTCTGCCAAGCTACCAAGGGGGTGAGCAGGGGTTATCTTGTGTGTTTAACTCCCTTACCCTGACTAGAGTGGTGGGGTATGCCTGGCTTAGGTGCATACCCTAGCCAACCAAAGCCCCATTTCCACATTTCATTACCTAAGTCCTCGGAGCTGGACTCTGCACTTAGTTTGGTTATGCTCTGAGGTATTGGCATCTGAATTGAAATACCAGTGACTAGCTGATGGAGGGGCAGGTGGTGGTCTCTGCTTGGGGTGTTCCTTAGGGCTAAGGGCAAGCAATGCAGCTGTTTCTTACCAATGGTGGTGCACAGTTTGCTGAGCTTGTATTTCAAAAGGCCGTTGAGGCTCTCCACTATGCCATTGCTTTGGGGGTGGTATGCTGAGACCAGCTTGTGGGTTATGCCTATCAGGGTACAGATGTTTTTGAACATTTCGCTTATGAAATGTCACCCGTTGCCCAATTGGATGACCTCTGGTACCCCTCACCTGGGTATGACTTCTTGAACCAGAATGGTAGCTGTGGCTTTAGCGTCGCAGTGTGCGCAGGGGCCCACCTCTATCCACCTAGAGAAGGGGCAGACCACCATGATTAGATGTCGGTAAGTGGCACACCTGGCGATCATGTCAATGAAATCTATGTGTAGTACCTGGACTGGCCCAGAGGGTCTTGGGATAGATGAGGCCAGACCTTCAGTGTCGGTTTAGGTGAGTGCATCTGTCACACTGTGCAATTGTTAATTATATTATGACTAAAAGAAGCTTTAGGATTGTTCCACATAGAGAACCACAGCATAAGAGGAGAGAGGACCCAGCTTAATGGAGGCCTGTAGATACAACAGAGCCAAATCTTCATAACAAAAATAGTGGGAGGTTGAAAAAGAGAGGAGAGATGCCTGCAAAAGCGATTCTCCTCCACCTGCAATGCACGACATTCTCCATAGCTCCATAGTCATAACTGGCAATGGGACACATTGTTTGGAATATATTTCAATAAGAGACAATATCTGCTTTCCCCCAACTGACTTACATAAATTAAATAAAGAGCATAAGGCTTGCTTAAATTTAGTATTCCTAAAGCAAATGCTCTCCACCCAAGAGTAATTGGCATCAAAAACTAAACCTAAATAGGGGAACCTATGGACACTCTCTAGACTGTTCTCATTGACACATAATGGTCATAGCTGATAGTGCTTAGGGCCGCATACCACGGTTTGAGACTTGGTATAATTAGTTGACAAGTCTAAATCTTGCATAAATTCAGAATACGCTCGTACCAAGCACCTCAAAGTATTTGGGGTCCTTGATAAAAGCACAGCATCATCGGGATACAGCAGTATGGGTATAGTAACAGAATTGGCATGGGGAACATCTTGAGTAACTGAGCTTAAAAAGAATTCAGTTTATTAATATATAAAATAAATAAAAGTGGGACTAAAACACAACCTTACCTAACACCACACTGCAAGATAAAAGGCTCAGACAGCACACCGTTTGGACCAAACCTGACTCTAGCAGTCAGGTTTCGGTGTAAATAGGCCAAAACGTGAGCGAGCATAGAGTCAATCCCTAACTTTAATTAAATAGCCCACAACTTATTACCATTAACTTTAACAAAGGTGGACTATACATCCACTAAGGCGAGCTATAAGGAGGTCTTTTTAGACACAGTGTATTTGTTCAACAGCAAATTAATGTTTAAGCACTGCTCCATTGTTCCTAAGCTTTCCCTGAATCAGTATTGACAGGGAGATAAAACACTATTGTCATTGCATCAATCCCTTAGCTTATTAAAAAATGACTCTACCCATTATTTTAATGATGGAGTCGATTGAGGTTATGGATCGATAACACTTTGGATTTGTGCGGCTGCCCTTATTGAAAACTGGAACTACAATATAGAGCTAGACCAAGTTAGGGGAAGAGCCTCTACATCTAAGTTAATCAAAATGTTAGTAAGCAGAGGTGCCCAGAAATCTGTATTACGTTTAAGAATATCAATAGGAACTTCCTCTGGTCTGGTAGCTTTGGAGGAGGAGCTGCTATTAAGCCTCACCTTATCTACACTAAAATTAAGCTTATTGATAATACCATCTAAAAATGGTAAATCATTAAAATCGGTACCATCAGAAGTTTCACAGTATATATTATTAAAATGTGTTACCCACTTAAGTATTCAAATATTCAATTCACCCACTCTCTACAGGAGCAACATTTCTATGAAGTATCAACTCATGTATCTACTTGAAAAAAAGACTGAGTGCCATTCCAGCAGAACTGAATTGTGTGATGCACATCTGGCCCTGAATGAAGCACAATGAATGCAGCACACAAGGTGTTTTCTATGTCCCTCCGGGACAGTACAGCCTATCCCGTAGAGCCAGTCCAAGACTGGTGTGCATTGGACATAGCAAAACGAGAATATGTTCTATTACAAAAGTTTACTCATGTATTAGAACTGGGTTCTAGAGAAGATCGAAGAAATAAACATGACCACTTTGGAAGGACAACAGATGAATTTGTCATTCAGAATTGGTCTATGATGCTGTGGCAACTTCAAGTCCCTATTCACGTTATCCCTATCACAATCAACTAGAAGATATTTTCTCGTTTTATTCCAACTTGTGGTGATTTGGAATACCGATTTGCTTGTTAAATGCTCTCTTTTTCAATTTACTCTGGATGAGCCATCTGCCTTTACAGTACTTGTCTCTAGCAGGTTATCATATTCCTTTCTTAAAAGTGAATTTTTACTCTTTAACATTTTAAGGAAAATCTACTTTTTTCAGTCCTCAAAAGCAGATGCATCACCACTGACAAACTCGTGTCGGGACAGTCGACATTTTTTGATGGCTGCTTGAATCAGTTTAAAAAAAACGAAAATAAAGAATACTTAAAATGAGAAAACCGAGAAGCACAATGCTTAAAAAATAGACACAACTTGTTGATTTATATCTTTGACTTGTATGTTTGTCAATTTTTGGGCTAATTGTACATTTTAAATTCGTTCCTGTGACTATTTTATTTTACATGGGTTTAAAAAAACAGCAGGTTAGAGGAAGGGAAAATCAAACCTTTAAATCTATCACTTTCTCGTTACAGTGGAATTGGGTACATTAGATTTGTATTGATAAATTTGTTTTAAGGCGTGACATGGGTAAAGTAGGTATATAAGTTGGTCAGTTACCATTCAGCATTTTAAGAAATGCTTTTATCATTCTTATCAAGGGTGTTAAATTAGTGGGAACAGATTAATGCAAGGAAGTGAACATGGTGTTAAGAGTCCTGGGGCCATATTATGAAAGTGCCCCCGGGGTGCAACGAGCGTTTGCGCCCACTTTGCATGCCTCCGGGGCACTTTGGTATTACAGAAGGGGCCACAGATGCTTGTGCAGCGCCTTCTGTAATACTGATAGCGCTGGCGCACATAAAGCGCCAGCACTATCTTCAGGGGTGTTCCCTCATTTGCATGGGGCTTTGGCCCCATGCATTGAGGGAATCCCTTTGCCTCTGCACATGCACCCTATGACAGATTTGGGCGCAGAGGCAAAGAAGCTCTGAGGAGGTGCACTGACAGTCCGCCACTTAAAAGGTGGCACACTGTCAGTGCGCCCCCTGGGAGCAGCCCAGCCCTCTGGAAGGGGTGAAGGAGGACCCATGGACCGTCAGACATTCCCTGGCAGGCAGGTTCAGTCACTGACTTCACCTGCCTGCAAGGAGATCTCTAATCCCCTTTAAAAGTCCAGGTGGGTTGCCGCCTGCACAGTGAAAACAGAGAGCGGCTTTAAAGCAGCTGCTCCATTTTTCACAAAAATGCACTGCCCCCAGTGCAGCACGAGTTTGCGGCTCCTGTGGGGGCAGAGCATTCACCATAACGAGGTTCATTTTCCTGGATTGCGCTGGGCGCACCTTTTGTAAGGTGCGCCCAGCGCAATCCAGGAAAATACCCTGCATGTATAATGTGGCCCCAGGTATGTTCTGGGATGGAGACCTTATGACTATGACCAGGAAAGTGAATGCTCTAGGGAGGCTTGTTGCAGGGAAAGCAGAGGACCCAGGAAATTATGACTTGAGAATGAATATTGTCACTAATAAATAGGGGGTATGGTACACAAAGTAATTTATGGCTTTAAATCTACGTTTACAGTAATAAGAGGCTCCAATTATGTTTGACCGCTGTCCTAAAAAGATACCTGGGAAGCTTCAGTGGTTTTACTACGGTGCAATTCACCATCACAAATGCTTAGAAATAAACAGGAGTAAGTTTCATATAAGGTGTAGTGTAGAGTGGAAAAAGGAGAGGTTTGTATTGTCAGTTTGTGAATACTCAAAAACTCTCGAGTTTCTGACCATTCACAACGGTAGAGCCAACTCTTTCCCACTTGGAAACATTTGGGGGCATATTAGCAAGAACGGCGTTAAAATTATCGCCGCTTTAGCGGCAGGAAACTTGATAATATGCCCTTGAGAATACCAATAGAAGCCCATGTTCTGCTGTGATCCTGGGCTTCTATTGGAATTCTCAAGGGCATATTATCCAGCCCATTATCGCCGCTTTAGCGGCAGTTTCCTGCCGCTAAAGCGGCGATCATTTTAACGCCGTTCTTGCTAATATGCCCCTTGGAGTTTTATTTCAACAAAGGGCTGGAGTAAGTTTGCTTCCAGGGTGGAAAGGTGAAGGAATGGCTCCAGGCTTGGTGGGGTACAGGGGAAGCAGTTTCTCCATGGAGTAAAATAATATGCACGTGGATAAAAAAAGAAAAAAGAAGAAAAAAAGTGCCTTTGCAGAACTGCTGTCTTTCAACAATGCGTAACTGTACACTAATGAGTAATTACGCATTGGAGTAATAATAGCCTTTAAAAACATATTTAGCTCACTCAGTAATACTGCTGGATTACCAGCCCTATGGTGGGCATCAACTACCACCCATAACTCTAAATTACCGTGGCCTAATGAGTATGCAAATGATTATAAATGACACTTCATTTATAAACTATTCCATAAAATACAGCACTTTGTGAGGTGAAATGTCATGGGACTATGGATATTTGTAGCACAGTAGACCAGTGTCAGGACAAGTGAGGTCAGGGTGCATTTGTTTATGCTGTGAAAATGTTACAGCTCTGGTTCTTCCTTGCTCGGGCCAGTCCCGTAAACCCCACTGGAATGTTCTGTGTTTATTTCCATGTCTGGTTTGTGAGCTTTTCAGTGTGCATGCTACCACATCCCTGGGAGATTATGTCATTCACAGTTTGTCAACACATAAATGGGATGGTTGGAATTGCCTGAGAACCAGCCTGTGTAGTTTGCTGGTGAGTCCCAGGCATCCTTGGTGTTTACTCCTTGAGCCCAGATATATTCAAGCATGATGTCATTCTTCCCTGGAATTTTTTTTACAGTTTAGCCAACCACATTTAAAAAAAAAAAGGTTTATAATCAGGATGGGAAAGGCGTATGTTCATGCTGATACAATGTTGAAAAACGTATTCAGAATTCTTGTAAAGCGAAACCACTTGGGGAATTTTAATTCGAATAATCTTTAAGCATTTTGACATTTTGTTTATGAAGAATATGTGTGAAACAGTGTGATATTAATTTGGTATGCTAGGGTGAAACCCGTTTGATTTGCTAGCGCTCTGTAGACTAAAATTATAATTACCTCATTTCATAATGAGCAGTAACCCAAATTACAATTAGCATGTTCTTTCTTTTGGTTTTGGGAAAATGGAAAATTCATCACTAAGATGCTAAAATATTATTTGTGATATGATGCTACAAATATAATTCGATTAGACACGAGCTCTAATCCACTTTTCTTCAATGCAAATTTCGACACTGTTCTGATGATATTTTTCGATGGTTGGAATAAATCACATATTGTTTTATATAACATCTGAAATCCGAAGTCTTTATAAAAGCAACTATTTCATACCTCGGTACAGTAATGGTTGGACTACATTTTTTGTTATATGTTAAATCTTTTTATTTGAAGAAAGTAAGAATGTTATAGCTATTTCAAAATTGTCATCAGCACCGGTAAAGAAAAATGAATCATTAGCATCTAAACATTAATATAGCCTTATAGCGGGCTATACTGGCTATTAAAGGCCCGCTCCAGCGTTAAAGGCCCGAGCCGAAGGCGAGGGACTTTAACAAGGGAGCGGAACTTTAATAGCCGGTATAGCCCAGCTAGAAGGGCTATAAGGCTATTAGAACATTCTGCCACTAGAGTGCAGAATGTTCTAACAAATAAAACAAAGGCTTCGCGGAATTCGAGGGGGTTTAAATCCCCTCGGGCTCCGAGAGGCCTTTGTGAAAACAACATTGGAATGTTGATTTGCGGGCCTTTACCGGCCCGTAGACGCACGGAGCACTCCATTGTATTCCATGGTGTTAACATTTGTGTGCTGTGAATCAGGAGTAACATTTCACACAAAGACCTTTTGTGCCAGGATATGTAACAAAGAGGTAGAGGAACTCATATATTTAGTGACAGACTTTTCTGTCAAACTCCTGCCACCCAAAATGTGGTTGCATGACTGAGAGCAATATTGGACATGTAGATCTCTCCAAGCTGGTGATGGAATCCCACTTCAATCCACCTCATCGGAATTTAAGCAGTTACTGGTACTAACGAGCTGATCTAATTTCTGATCATGCCACCAGTGTATCATATGGGATGTTGATTTAACCCACAGCTTGGAGAAGAACATTACTTGACCCCTTCCAATGAATTTAAGAGCTCATGTGACGTCATCTAATAACTTGAAAGCATCGGAGAAAGTCTTGGAATTCTTGAGAAATTATGAGGAAGATTTTGTTTCCCATCAACCACTGCGCCCTGGTGAATAGGGAATCTAATGGAGTTTCCTACTAATGGAGTGCTTGCACTTGTAGCCTTTGTTATACCTAATAGCCTAATGTTCATGCAAAGCAGCAGGGGGTAATTCACAGGTTCCCCAAGGATGGGGGAGGGTAATCCTTGACTTTTCCATGCCCACTCTAGATGGAGAGGTTTTAGGATACTCCCCCTAAGTTCATAGATAGTAATATCGAACTTTCTCCAGGCAATGGGTGTGATAGGTGTATTTGTGATGGTCTGCAACCCCCCCATTCCACCTACCAGCAGTCAACCAGTCCCCTTTGCTGGACCAGCTGGTAGAAATCAAAAAGAGAGCAAGATTAATCTAACCACCTTCTTTATATCATGTGTAGTCCTCCTATAACCAAGCTTTCTCTTAAATCATGAGGAATGTTTACAGATGACTGCTTTGGACAGTGTAAACCTGGATGAAGGTGGTGCCTCTGCTCATTTTTAAATCAAGACATAATTATAGTGAACTATGCCTCAGTTAGTCAACCTTTGAAATGTAGCCTCCTATAGGAGGAGGAGTTATGGCCTTGGAGGAGGATATGTGGCCTAGCTGCTTGAGCTGCTTCCTTTGGAACACGGGGACTCAGAATTAAAGCCTAGACTCAGTGCTAGACCCAACATCGTGTGATTCTGAGAAACTCACTTAACTCCCTGTGCCTAAATGTGTGTGAAATTTATTTGTGTAATCCCCACTTGATGTACACAATCAACGATTGTCTTCCAACCCTTTACCTAATGTACAGCTAGGGTTGCACTAAATAAATACCAATACATACATTTGAAACAAAGCAGTGAAAGGAAATGGGGCAATAATCCAAGATTATCAAACTACTTATTACCAGATGTAGTTAGCTATGGTCCTAAATAACAAGTCTTTAGATGTATAACTATACAAGAAGTCTCAGGAAAGCAAAAATTGAAGATACAAAAATGTGCCATTTGGAGGATGAATATTATGCAAAATATGTAACTTTTGCTCAATTATTTCTTTTTTGTACATATGTCCCCATCCCAAAATGGATTAGTTAATTTCAAGAAGATTACTCATAGTTTAATCTAATGGTTTGCAAACACCATCTCTCATTGGGTCACATTATTCTACTAAAGTGTGGCAGCGGCTTTCAATAATCTGAATCACTGTGGAGCTTTGGCTCTGCTGGCTAAACAACTTTGCAATAAATGTGAAAACTGTGAAGATTATTTGTCTTTGAAGATTATTTAGTTAGTCGGACTCTTTTCCAGATTGGGTTGAGATGACTATTTCAACCAAAGGCAGCTTTGTGGGAGTCCTATGTACAGTTGTTCTAGTGAAAAGGTGGAGGCATCATCCATAGTCCATTTTCATTCCCAATCTTGTGTCAAAGTTAAAACATTGATATAAATGAAGCCAATTATGTTTTATTACTTTGCGCATTCTGATGTGGCTCAATGGCTAGGGCTGCTGACTTTGACACAGAGGAGCCAAGTTCAAATCTCAGTCTCTGCACTTGGCTCCACATTGTGTGATTCTGGACAAATCACTTAATCTCCCTCTGCCTAAAAATGTAAAATGATGTGTATTTGTATATTCGCCACATGCTGTACACAATCTTGTTGATCGTCTCCCAACCTCCCATGTAATGTAAAGTGCTCTTTGGCATCCTAGTTAGGTGTGCACTATATAAATAAAATTACATACATTCTCCAGCTTTGAGTAACCGCAATGGTCTAACTCAGTCTGTAAATGTGCATAACTTGGCCCGCTTGGACCAATTTCCTCGATCCTAGACTCATGTTGTTCCTCGTGGCGAGCAGTAGCCCCCTGGAGCAATTTTAGCGGCCCTCCTGAACTCAAATGGTAAACTACGCAGGTAGCTGGTTTTAACTAGCTCACTGCACCATTCTTCTCCTCTGCTTTACCACCCCAAGGCCCCCATGGACTCCTGGCTGTCTTTTAGGGCCCCTGGGGGGTAGTTGAGCCCAAGACTTCCGCCAACTGGTCGTAAGGGGGCATAAGGGAGACAGCACCATTAGAGATGTAGAGACCAATCTATTCCCGTGGTCAGCTGCAGGCAAAGTCCTTAGTCCATCTGGGCATCAGGTGGCTTCTGCATCCAGCTTTCCATTGTGTTGCTACTGTTGCCATTGAAGTCCATTGTATTGCTCCCTGTCTTTCCCTTGTGCAGGGTGGGTGGAAAGTTATAGATGCCATGAACTCCTGGCCAATCTCAGCATGCCACATAGTCCCTCTACCCATGTCCCAACCCTCCTGAACAGCATTCTGGAGCAATCAAATATGGCAGCAGTCTTCCTCCCCTGGCCGACCTCCTATGCCAACCAAAGGTGTGGCTATGATAATGGAGAAACACTCCTTGTGGTCACTCCAAACTGGTTCTGGGGTAGGTCTCCCACCTACTCTCTTACCCACTGGTTTTGGAGGTAAGTTGGCTAGATTGTCCAAGGAAGGGGCAGGCCTGATGTCACGTTTTTCCACTTGTGGCAGGGAAATCCACCTTCAAGATAACTAATCTCTGGGCACATCCTCCACAGCCCCCAGGCGATCCTGCCCAGGGAAGGCTAGCATCTGCCCACACCCAAGTCTTTTGTCCTCTGTCTAGGAGCAGTCCACATCTCACAACAGGGAAGCCATCTAGCTGTCTTATCCTGGTCACCTCCCCCTCTGCCTGGAATGACTCCTGGTGGCCTACAGCGCTCGGAACCCCCTTCACACCCACCAACCACACACATAACCTCGATATCATCCTCGACTCCTCGCTATCAATGAACCGCCAAATCAACATCCTCCTGCTTCAACACGCTTGGCATGCTTCGGAAGATCTTCAAGTGGATACCCACCAAGTCCAGGAGAATGGTCACCCAGGTGCTTGTCAGCAGCAAGCTCGACTACAGCAACACACTCTATGCCGGCACTACCCAAAAACTCCAAAAGAAACATGTAGTGCAGCCAGAAAGCCTCTGACAGACTTATCCTGGACATACCCCGCCGCAGCCACACCACCAGTCACCTGAGAGACCTTCACTGGCTTCCGATCAACAAAAGAATCACCTTCAAGCTCCTCACGTACGCCTACAAAGCCCTCCACATCACCGGACCTTCATACCTCAACCACCGCCTCCCCTTCTACACACCCACCAGACATCTCCGCTCCACCCAACTGGCACTGGCCACTGTCCCATGGATCAGCAAGACCTCGGATGGAGGAACATCCTTCTCCTACCTCACCTCGAAGAGCTGGAACTCCCTGCCTCTGCCTCTCAGGCAATCACAGTCACTGCCTCAATTCAGGAAGGACCTCAAGACCTGGCTGTTCGACTAAACTGCAGAACCTCTCCCATCCCCCAGCGTCTTGCGACCCAAGCGGGTTATTAGGCGCGCTTCACAAAAACCCTGATTGATTGATTGACTGTCAGGTGACAGTTGAATGCTTACAAGCTTTAGGCAGAAAATGGTAACTTTTTAAAAGTATCTGTTTCTCAATAGATAGAAAAAAATCAGATTTTATCATTAAATTGGATTTTAAACAACTATAAAATCAGTCACTGAATTATTTATCTTGCTGCCACCAATCCAAATTTAGCATTCAATAGATGTAACTACATAGCCCACTGTTTCCCTATGGAAGCATCTTGCCTTGCTACAATGAAAATAGCTTCTGGGGATATTTCACTGTAAGTAAGGACATGTTCAACATTAACTTTTACATGTCCTACTTTTAAATATCGTGCACCATCCCTTTATCGGCAATAAGCCATACTTAGGAGTGACTTATTAATATTTAAAAAGAAGATTTCAGCTTATCGAAAGGGGTTATTTTGACTGCTCGAATTTGCACTTTAAACCTGTCACAGGCAAGTTACATTTTTGCATATACCAGGCTGCGCATGTTAGTAGTCTCACACTTGTGTCTACATGTGTTTATGTTTAACCAGTCCAGTGCTTCTTGTAGCGATGCAGAAACTTTATCTTAAAAGATGGACATTAGAGGTAAACTTTCCCAGTTCAATTAGAATGAAATTAACATGAGTGAGACTCAGGTAGTGACATTCACTCACAATAAAGGTCCGAAAAACAATCAAAAATCCTGGTGGATTAAATAGTTAGAACACATTTGCAATACCTCTCCTCTAATGCATTTGTGCAGTCAACTACAATTTGTTTTCGTTGATACCTCAAGTCACCAAGATATGGCAAATATACTTGACACTGTGTCTTAAACCATCTAGAAAAATAGAATATACTGGACTGTTAATATTGGGGGGCCTATTTTTCAGTATATTTTAGCATTCGTTAAACCATCTTGTAATCTGGACGCCATTTTGTATTATAATCGAAACTGCTGCGTGGTTATTTTCGAGAAACGGTCCTTGGTAAGTTTCGTTTCCCAAGGTTGAGCTTTGTCTTTCTATAATTGCAAGTGTCCTCATTAGTGCATGCCTTTCTTGTTAGATGGAGCCCTTCTCCCACCTGTCTGGTAGGGAGGATAGGCCAGACGACCTTGGGCAGTAGATAGCCTGTGCCCGGCTGCAGAATCAAAACTTATGTTCTGTCCCCCAATGTATTACGACACCTGCTAGTGTTTTTCCATAGTAGGCGGGCCTTTGTGGACTTTACAATGTACATAATGTAATTGTATGCTTACGGGGTCCAGTCCCTCGACAGCCATCACAGGAGGCTGGTCAGACTGGGCTCCGCTGCAGTGTAATTTCAATAAATATCTGGTTTGCATTCTCTACTGTCTGACCGACATTTCATTTGTAGGAAGGCAGAGAAGGTGGTCGTGAGTGACCCGAGTGGCCCTTTTCGGGTCACTTCCTTCAGGACTTCTCTCAGATGTGCTTCCACTAGTGTTGGCTGGAACTCGTGGAGTTTCACTCCTCAGAATTCAACGGAGTTATGTGAAAACTCCACGAGATTTGTCAAAGTTGTGCGAACGGGTGGAAATTGGCACGTCATGCTGCTTGCATTGATTTTTGCCGCTAGGGGCTTGTTTTGTGCTGAAAATCAGTGTGAATGGCACCACGCAGCACGCCAGAGGGCACTGCTTCCCGAGTTGGATTTGCTGCCGCTCAAGTAGATTTTCTACTTGAGCGGCAGCTTTCTCACCATGAACGATCAAGACCACCCATGATTGCCGGCGTTGGGATAATCTCTCCTGGTGCCCCCTAGCTCCTGAAAATCGCACTAGGAGACTCCAATTCTCACATGCCATTGCCAACTTACCATTGGTGAGCCACGCATGAGAAAAACCTCTGCCACACAGCGGTTGGCGTAATTTGTCCGGAACTCCATGTTACATGCATAAAGCCGAGTGGACAAAACTCTGGCAACTCCACTGGTGGAGTGGAATTTATTGCCCACCCCTATCTTCCACCTAAGGATGGAAACAGAAACCACACTGAAAAACATCATAAATGACTTTAGGATGAAAATTGATGGTGGTCACAATGCTTATGTCCCTGCATTTTTCACTGCAGTTCATACTATGTATTACTCTAACTTAATTAACCATTTGGCGGCTGCTAGTGCAAAGAGGGTGCACTATTTACATCTTTTCAAACTGGTCAAAGGGGTGTGTGTAAGGAGAAGTCTGGATGAGCAGAGATGTCAGGAAGGTTTATGAAAGCACATGTGATTGTTGAGGTGTGCTGGTTCAGTGTTATGTAATGTCCTGAAAGTGTGGGTGATGAGTTCAAAATGTACTTGTTTGTGTATGGGGAGCCAGTGAAGCTCCTTCAGGTTTGGTGTGATATGGGTGTGGCGTGGGAAGATGAGATGGATTCCGGCCTCCGAGTTTTGAATGGTCTGCAACCCTCTGGTGAATATTTTGTTGATCCTGGCATTGATGGTCCTCCCATAGTTCAGCTTGCTTGTGAAGGAGGCATGTGTGACAGTTTTCCAGGTGCTGACTGGAAGCCATTTAGCAATCTTCCACAGCATCTTCATGGTATGGAAGCATGAGGCAGTGACAGCATTGATTTGGGCGGTCATGTTGAATTTGCTGTTTAAGATGATCTCAAGGTTTGTGGGTGGTTGGGTGGGTGTCGGTCCTGGCTCTGTTGGTCATCAGGTGGAGTCCCATGGTGAATGGCTCTTCAAGAAGATCACTATTTCACTCCTTTCAGTATTCAGCTTCAGAAATTCGGTCTTCATCCAGTGGGTGATTTCAGTCATGCAGGCATTGAGCTTGAGCCAGGTACTGGGCAACTTGGCCAGTGATGGAGAGAATGAGTTGTCGTTGGCATAGGAGAGAATGTGGATGTTGTGAGACATGATGATGCTGGCTAGAGGGAATCATATATGCATTAAAGAGGGTTGGGCTCAGGGAGGATCCTCGTCAAACTCCACAGATGAGGCTGCAGGAATCCAAGGTGTATGGTGGCAGGCTTACTGATTGGGTCATTGCAGTCAGGAAGGAGCAGATCCTCGGAGTAAGTGTCCCTGGATTCAAATGTTGTGTAGGCGTTGGTTGAGGATGGGGTGAGAGACCATGGAAAACGCTGCGGGGAGAGGTCCAGGAGGATAAGAACCACCATGTCTCCCCTGTCCAGAGTCCTGTTGTGACCTTGAAGATTTGGAACTGTCTGCCCAGTGAACTTATACAAATTGTGAATAACAAAATTTGCTGCAAAGCTTTCAAGTCTCATTTTTCGTGATAGTGGGTTTTCCAGTTTCCTCTTGCAGTCCTAGTGTCAATATGCCTTTGGATGGAAGCTGAACCTACTCACTCAATCTCCTTTAATTCTTTCTACTTTGCATTCACCCATGTTTAACCATAACATGAACTTTAGTAGTAACAGATATGATAGTGCTAGCCATCTATGACAAGCATTCAATTCAACAGATCATGATAATAATACTCATAAAATGGCAGAGCAATACACATAAAACAGGGCAACGAGACAGCCCCATTCTTCCTTTCCTTGTTGACAGGCTTCATCCGATTTGGATCAAACCTTAGGACAGCCAATCTTCTTGATAAGCAGTGTGGCCCCCACTCTCACAGAGGAACTTAAAACAGCACTTATGTTGCTCAGCGTTGGAAGCTGAGGTCCTCTCCAACATGGGCCGCCACCCATTTTTGTTTGGTTTGGTTTTGTTTAGACTACCATTTCAGTACTCCAGGGCACTAACTCTGTACTCTTGGGGAGATGTCAGAGACCATTGGTTACAGCAGGTAGGAGTCAGCCCATGCCTATTTAACTCCACCTTTTCTCAGCAATCCAGCAATGTTTGGGTCCCCTATTTGACTCTGTTCTTAAATACAAACTCCCACAATAGTGTAATGAATGCCGGCTCATGACTTCCAATGTCTGTCTGCACCTTTGGTTGGGCTTCGAGTGCTGGTACGGGTATAGACTCCATGCCTCAATGACCAGATTTGAGGTGGAGGACAATAAAAGATCCACTGAAGAGTTACTGGTGCCAAAAGTGATGTCTGTCATAAAGCAAACTTGCCTTCTGAGTCAGATGAAGCTCAAGCCTGGGTCTTGCACTTTTGATAGATCTGGCTATGACACGTTAATCCATTCGAACTCAGACATGCACATGTTTTTGACATGAATACATCAAAGCAGAATATGTGCAATTTTTTATGCTCACAAATTCACCATATTTTCAAATTTCTGACAAACTTGTATCTACGAAAGTTTGTTATTTTTCCACATTAGAGTGGTTCACAAATAAAATATCTCATTGGAGAACAACATAACTTTTGAGAGTCATTTTGTCAGTGAACCAGTCCCCTGGGCAGGATCTTACATTACTTTTAACCACAAGGGATGCCCTTACATCAGTCTTTCACCCAGCATACTACAAAATGTTGTTTTGAGAAATGTCACAAAAGTTTTCAGATTTGTCATGAAATTCTGAGAGATTTAATGAAACAAAAATTTGCAATTTCATGCAGGCTTGATTTGAAAGGAGGGCCATTGGCTTTGCCAATAGTTGTTTTTAGGTCGAGCTTCGATCGACCTGTTATATTTGTTCTGTGGGGTTTGACAAACCCACCAATTGCCATTGGTCACTATCTGTGGCATTCAGAAATGCTGGCTTCTTATTGGTGCATTTCTGTTAATGTCCCCTCCTTTATGTGCTTCGCTCTCCTTCCGGAGATTTCACTCAGAGAACACTCAGTTTGGCCATCACACTGTACAGCGTGTGATGGCCCCTCCTTCCTCCTCCTGTATGGGTATTGCAGCCTTTACACAGCTTGGTTCCAACCTCGCTGCTCCTAGCTGCATGGGGCTTGTAAGTGATCCTCGTTATTTTGTTGGCCTGCCTTGTTTAGGACTTGTTTTTCTAAGACACGAAAGTGTGAAACCCCGCCCATGCCCCATTATCACTTCCCAACCAGTGCAGCCCGAGCCCTAAGAGCAGCAGCGCCAGCTGCATTTTATTTTGTTATAGAGACCCTGGGAAAGCCGACTCCGAGATTCAAACCCTGTTCCTCAATCCCAAAGTCGGCAGCTCTGTTCTTTATTGGTTGTGGGATTAGGTGCCTAGACAGGCTTCATGCTTAGTTTCCTCTGTCCTTGATTACTGCCCAGACCCTTTCATGCAGATGATCTTCTTCGTGCAGTGCAGTGCCTTTTAACTCCGTGTCTTTTTGGTGTTTGGGTCTGTTTACCACTTCTATTACACCTCCTGCGTTCGATCATATGAATGTTCTGCTTTAAAACCGAATGTGGTTTCGGTGTTCAGGCACCTACACTCCCTTAGGTGGTTCGTGAAGGCATCGCATTTACTCCCAAGGTAATTATTTTCATTCACAACGTGCAAATTTTTACAGTTTCCGAAATATATTGCAGCACAAGAGTTGCCTTAACTGCAGTGTTTTTCAGTCACAGCCCCTACCTCCTTCGGGCACAGCTATTTATTTCATGCTGGTGCCACTGCCAGCGGCAAGTTGTGTAATGATGCACTCTTCACATTGACATCCAAGGAAATTAATCCGCTATATGAGAGCATGCCTCTTTCAACCTTAGAGATGTAATTTCCAGCAGTTTAACTTGCGTCTTTGTTTATTCCACAGCTTCCGCTTTAATTAGGCACAGCCTTTTTGACCACTACGGGTGCCGTGGCTTGTGCTAAGTTTATTAATACAGGAGTTGTTTTGGTTTAGATTGCATGGTTGCCAACTTTGTTTGAATCAGCATTGCCTTGATTCGGAGGTATTGCATAATTTAGGCTCACGCATACATCATTTCACAAAAGGGTGTTTGCTCGGTCTTACTTCAGATTCAATTTTTCCATCAGGTCATGTCCCTTAATGTCAGTAGCGCACACATATATAATGCCATAGAGATGGTTCCCATCTCCATTACAGTAGCGGTCGGTGGTGGGAGTGCCGCCGGGCGCTGACGTGGGGCGGGGGAGGGGCAGGGTGGTGGGTAGTAAACTACGGATTACGGCCGATTACAGGTAAGTACACATATAAATAAATAAAACGAATTTCGTTGCGCGCGCTGCATCGCATTTGGCGATGCAGCGCGAGAAATTACATCGAAATTACATCGACATAAGTGAAAATACTACTTACCTGATTGTGGTGTGATCTGTGACTGAAGGGACTGGATCCTGTACGATCGATCCAAAAAAAGAGAATAATGCTGGGGGAAGAGGCAAATATTACTTATGACAGACCTACACTATACTACTCTGGCCTGGAACAGCGACCTGATGAATATCAAGCAGGACAGGGTAACAAGAGGGCTTGAAGTTTACATTGACTTTTCTTTAAATTTGAGAGTAGAAAACAAGGGGAAGGTTTTCACTAGTTGACTCTGTGAGGACTTTCTTAGAGAGTTTGGGTCCTGAACTCGGATAAATGTTTATTTTGTGAAGTCTGCTGTTTGGGTGACCAAAGCTGTGTTCTAGGGGATGGTGTGGATGTTGATTCTTTAAATGTTGCAGGTCAACCAGAAGTTCTGCCAGGAGGGGGATGTGTTGAATTGTAATAATCACTTGTATTTTCATCTCTGTTTTCTCTCCATTTTCCCTTTTCTCCCGGAGGAGCTGCAAACATTACCATTGGGATTTGTCATTCTACGAAATGCCCAATGGGAATTCTTTGTGTGTTTACGTTGATCAGGGTGGTTTAGGCACCTCTTCGTTCTTGAAATGTTATCTGAAAAATCTTGCTTATTGCATAATTAAGGCTCACGCATACATCATGTCACAAAAGGGTGTTTGCTCGGTCTAACTTTGGATTCAATTTTTCCATCAGGTCATTGCCCTTAATGACAGTAGTGCACAAAGATATAATAACATAGAGATGGTTCCCATCTCCATTAATAATGTTGGAGCCATTGATTGGCGATACGAGAGTAAGTGCTCCATTCTTGCGATCACTCTAACTAGTGCATGCTGGACACTGTAGTTTCTTTACATCTCATTGTCTACGCCTGAACACGTGATAGTGTTAAACACATGTTCCTGAACTACACATACAAAATGACATCACATACAAGGCATTCAGATGCCAGCAATACACCACGTTCAAAGCACGAGTGTTGCAACACAATTCATTACATGCAATTGCTCTATGCATTAGAAATGGGCACTTTCCACAGAACGTGGCTGAACACTCCACGATCACACCTCTATTTACTGTCCACAATACAACATACAGACTCCTCTCTCTCGTGGCACTCACCAGTTACCTCACTTCACTAATAGCTCTCTAATTCACAGCTCTACAAAGCCAAGCAAATGTGCAATATAAAGACAAGTTTCTTTAAAAAGAAAAGGTAGTAGGCGCCCGTACATAGAAAGGACAACCAACTCTGCCCATTATTCAAATTAATTCCTCCCACGACGCGGGGCTGCAAAAAGCATGGAATGTGCTTGCTCACGTACGCTGCAAAGCGCTGCACAGTCTGCTTCTGTGTGCTATAGATGTTCTTCCAATGCTTGGAAGTCCAACAGATGAGTAATTAGTGACAAATGGATATGTCTGTGCCTTCCAAGCAGTGTGGGGTTGCATAGCACTGAAGCAAATCTGCACATACTTAACACCTGGCCCAATACTTTCTGGCAATTAATCAAAATATCAATCACTTTCTGACAAAACAATAATTATTAATAATGTGCTTACATATCATTTATTTGATGGATTTTTTTTACAGTGGCAGTCATATCCACATTAAGCAAAACTTACCATGCCACTGACACTGTCCCAGCCCTTCCTGTCTTTTCTATGCATTAATGTGGAATTATGCCTAGAGCTGATAGAATTTACGCTGAACAACCGGGTTTAACTTTTGGCGGGAGATTCCACATCTTCTGCTTTGGGTAAATCACATACTATCCCCATGCCTAAGAATGAATGTGTCCGTTTGTAATGTAACTGGTGCTCATGTGAAGTGTGCTGATTACTTTGGCTTGAGTTTACATTATATAAAAGTTCCAGAAACACCCAAGACTAAAGGCTTATTGTTTTAGAGAGCATTTTTAATGACAGGTGTGTGACTTCATCTGATTATATCTATACAAATTTTTTGACTCCGCATACATCGTGTGTGTGGTTTTCCTTAATGGCCAAAGCAAGCTTATGCAAACTAATTTTTATTCATGCACATCCGCTAAGCTCCTATATTCACCTCACTTGATTTTCACTCTTTTATAAGTACCATCTTTCTTCTTTTGTATTTCAGCTTTTTATTTCTGACATTACCTACACTTTTAGTTCTCAATCTCTTTATTTCTTTCGAAACAATACGTTCACAATTTGTTTCACAAATTTTCACATTCTCCCCTCCACTACTTTTCTTTTCTCCGTAATTTTCATATATCTTCCTACAATTCACAATATCTGTAATATTCATTTCTATCACTTACGCACTTTCTCTATCGCCTTTCTCTTCCTCCCAGGGCCGGCTCTAGGGCGGTGCGATCGGTGCCACCGCACCGGGCGCTGACTTGGGGTGGGGGTGTCATTTTTGCAAGTATATTGTCATTTAAAAAGCACCTGCTACCGCATTCCTGGCCTCCAGCAATTATCAGGCATCAATTAAAATGTCAAGATAACCCCGGTGATTAATGTCTTCCCGGAAAGTGATGGAGGTTTGTCTAGTGGAAGTTTTGACTCATCCAAAGGTAGCACAGTGGGTTAAAATGACTGCTGCTAAGAATGTGTACCATGCAGATAACAAAGTTCATGTAATGTAAATAGGTCAGTGGGTTACTGCTTCTGTAAGAGAGCTCCTTTTGTTACTTGTCGTTTGTAAGTTAAAATCGTAATATAGAACATTGAGCTATTAACTGTCATCAAAGAGCTGCCTGCAAACTGCAAGGTATATGTTAGAGCTATATGTTTTTTTTGCCCAATCTTTCATTATCCTAATCTTGCCAAAAGGGTTCATTTGGGTAGAAAACAATTCTTGTTATTAAAGAAAACCCCTAACAATGGTGTTACATTTTAAATTCAGAATTTGTGCTTTTCCAGAATATGGACTCTTAAACTATATTGCCTACCAGTAGCGGTCCGTGGTAGGTGTGCCGGCCGGGCGCTGACGTGGGGCGGGGGAGGGGCAGGGTGGGGGGTAGTAAACCACGGATTACGGCCGAATACAGGTAAGTAAACATTTAAATAAATAAAACGAATTTCGTTGCGCGCACTGCATCGCATTTGGCGATGCAGCGCTCACAACGAAATTCGTTTTATTTATTTAAATGTTTACTTACCTGTATTCAGCCGTAATCCGTGGTTTACTACCCCCCACCCCATGTCACCGCCCGGCCGGCACTCCTACCACGGACCGCTACTGTTGCCTACCAGTATTGCTAACATGTCACTCTTACACTACACCTTGTAGTCCTGTCTGATGTAACATTTCCCTTACACTGATTTACACACCTATAATTGTCTCTGTGCAATGTGTGTGTGTGAGATGTAAAGTGTTCTGACACCTTACAGTGGTATGAGTGGTGCTATAAAACTAAATGAATCTGAGAGACGGTGGTTATGGAGACTTGAGGGGCACTGTTAAAGGGTGGTGGTGAGGGAATCCGTGGCAGAGGTGGTCATTGGGGGGTGAGGGGTGGGTGGGGCGCCAACAAACATTGTCGCACAGGGCGCCACCAGTGTTAAAGCCGGCCCTGCTTCCTCCACCTACTCTCCTCTTTCCAATAATCCTCTCAACATTCCCACCTACTCTTTTGCTTTTCTGGTATACTACTCCTTTTTCTCTGCCTCTACTCTTCTACCTTCTCTCTTTCCAACTCTCACATTTACCCACACACCATCTATTCCCCCTCTTTCGTTTTCACTAATTCTCGCTGTTCCTTACTTCAGTGACCTCAGCTTCCATCTTGACATCAACAACACACCCACACACACTTTCTTACTCTTTCTTTCTCGTTTCAAAACAAGCGGACATAATTGCCAGCAGCCACACTGCTCCTCAAAATAGTTTAAGCATGTTGGCTAAGCCAATAACTCTCACTAAACACTTATAAGGACCCAAAAGCGAGACCTATTGGCTATGCCAATGCTTGTTTTAATTGCATTGGCCACAAATGGCAAGATGTTGGTAACTGAAATATAGTTTTCTGTTTTAGTGCAAATCTGTGGGCATTTTGTAAAGCTAGTGGTCAGTGGAAACAGTGCTTGATACTAGACAGACATTTTTATTGACCTGTAGTGATGCAAACAGGAAAGGTAGGAGCGAGAGTCCTAAAAAAGCAAAGCCAGAGCATTATTTTTTGTTTTTCTGCCGGCACAATATGACAGTTGTGTTGTGAAAAAGGGCATATGGCATAGGAAGTCTGAACAGGAAGTGTCAATGTTGTCAGATGGTTCGCAAGTATGAGCAAGAAAAGGGGTTTGAGACAAATCTTTTGAACCTTATTTCTAAAACTACATTGCTAGTTGTTAGTAGAATTGATCAGATGGTAATTGTTGATTAGCGAAGCTTCACTGATATACATTTTGACATTAAAATTGCCAGGATGATACTTCTGAGTTCTCTGTATGTGGTTCTCTATTTTTTGCTTGTAGCTGCCTGCTTTTAGTGTGTTGTTTTTGTTTCTTCCTGTGTTGGATTTGTGGACCCTTTTGGGCTTCTATGTTGTGCCCTTGTTTTCTGTCCACTTCTGTAGGGTCTCCTGAAGTTTTGGGATTTGCTTAGCTGGCTGTATTCTGTGATACTGCCAGTCCTACAATGGGCTGCTCTTCAGGCTGCGTCCTTGCCCGTGCTTCCCTGGGTTTTCAGGCATTGTTTTGCTGGGCCTCGATGTTGTTGGGCGATGCCTGTTGTTTTTCGAGCTGTCTTGTTGGTTTTTGTTGCCTAGGCTCTGTGGCTTTTGGCCCTGAATCATTACTCTGGGCATATACAGCTTCCTCGAGTTTTGGCGACAGTTGCTATGCTATGGTTACCCTGCTCCCCTTCTGCTGTCATAGTCATTAGTTGGTTGGCTGTTGGGTTGGGGTTCTTCTTCACTCTAATAGGGGGCATCACATTGCCCACTTCACAAGTGTGTGGCATTCAGTATGGTGTGGTGAGTTGTGGTTCTTTGCTTCTCTTACTGTGCTATTCCAGCTTTTTCTCTTTTCTATGTAGCCACATGTTAAAGACATGGACTAGGAAGGGCGATGAAGAGAAAATGTCTAGATTACTTACTAATAAACAGTGGCAGCTCCTCCGCTATGGCGAAAGAGCGTCACCCCACCTGCCAGCCTTAAAACTTGAAAAATAAAACGATAATTAAACAGATTTATTATCGTTTTATTTTTCAAGTTCTAGTCTTGGGGGTGGGGCCATCATAGGGCAGTCAGGAGAGGGAGTGGTGGGCACTGCTATCAGTGCGCATGTTGGTTTGGCTGGCCATCCGGCCGTCTCAGGCTGGCCAAACCATCATGCGCACTGAGCTGTCTCTAACCCTGCTGCATTGCACGGTTGGAGACAGTAAAGCACATGCTCCCAGTCTCTCTGTAAGTGCAAATTCACAGCCCTCAGGCCAATCCTGACGCTGCTTTCTAACATGTGAGCAGCGTCAGGATTGGCCACAGGGGACCCTTGGAGCCTGTACTACAGCAAGGACTGAAGGAAGAAGAGCAGAAGGCCTGAATCAGGAAAGTTTTTTTTATCTGTGTTTATCTGTTGTCCCATTCCCCCCCCCTCGTTCCCTCCTGCACCTCACCACTCCGCCTGCACAGCAGCCGCTACTGCTAATAAATCTATTACTCCGAGGTGAGGCCTTCTCACACCCTAAAGGCTGAGAAGGGCAAGGAAAAATCTGAGCTATGGAATTACTGATAAACAGTATGGGTACTCATTTATATCAGAAAGAAATCACATCTACCACTGATTGCAAAATTTAAATAGATAATTGCTTTTCTGAGGTCAGTCAGTTTATTTAATTCAAGGAAACTACACAGCTGTGTTCATAAGAGTTGAAAGCAGCAAGAAAGGTTTATAGACTTCTATACTGTGTGACTCCTAAATGATGCTGAATGAGCTCCTCTTAATTGAAATGGTCATATATCTCAGCCCTTTAATATTTTCTGGTGCATTGTGCCAAAAAATTAAAGTTAAGCTCAGAAATGTCTGTTTTCCTCTTTTATCCAACTTTTGAATTCAATGCATACTCCAGAGAACGATGTCAGTTTCACAAATGCCGAGAAAAATAGTGATTCATATTAGTCAGAAAATGTTGTCACCGTTACATTGCTCTGTAACTCTTAACGGCATCATTTTAATTTGTCGCTGTCTATTAGGCATCAATGATTGGTTCCAGATGCCTGAGAGAATGTATGCTGATCATTATCGATCTATTGGTAGAGTTAACCATATAATATGCTAGTCTGAAAGTGGTTAGCAGTCATGGGTTGTCTTTGAGGTGCCGTCTTTCAGTGAGGGAGCTTGGTTCTACAATGCAAGGATTATTGGGTGACCTTTGGAGAACAATTCTTCTAGGCAGTCAGTTGTTGCTTATGCCGCTCCATACATTTTTTGTGCTTAACTAAGTCTGGAATGCACACAATATACTACATGGAATGTGGTAATACAATTTTTCAGAAAAATACCCCATAAAGAGGAATACTATTGCAAAAGCAACTTAAAAAAAACTTACACATTATAGCAAGTGGTTAAAATACCACTGTAGCACACTTCAGTACAGATGAAAACAAGCAATGACAGTACAGGGAGAACCAAAACAAGATAATTGTGGAAAAGTCTGATCCAAAACACAGCCTGACCCAGATTTACTAACACTATGTGGCAGGTTTGTATCACAAATGTGACTCAAACCAGCACAAAGTGTTGCATGGGGATTTACTTTCCACTGCACACTTGTTTAGTGCTGGAAAGTTCACCTAAAATAATGCAAAGTAGAGCTATGTGCTACTTTGTGTCAGGGAGCATTCCATGGGAAGTATAATAGTGTTCTCATGCAACCACCCATGGGTTTTGTTGCAAATCCTTATCACTAACGCTGGTCAACAGGTATTTGAGTCAAGGCAGGTGTAATGTGAAGGTTTTCCACCTTCTTGGGTATGTTTTGTGCAGCACACCTACAAACTTGGAAAAGTATTAAACTATGTCTAATTATAGTATTCTGTCTGGGAAGAATACCCTTCCAGATTAAAAGCTATGCTAGACATTACGCACACACCCTTTGTTAGACTTGTCATCCTTAGGGTGGTCTTTCCCCAGACTTTTTGCCTTTTGCCTCCCATTTTTGCTGATTCTTTTTGTTGGCCTTAGGTCGCTTCAGCCCCCGACATCGCCATTGCCATCCCGGACGGATACAAGATCACCCGCAGGGACCGCACCAACGGAGTCGGAGGAGGCATCGCCATCGTCCACAGGAACACCCTCAGAGTTTCAACCAACACCGACGACACCCTCAGCACCGCCGAACACATGCACTTCCAGATCCACACCGATCCCAACACCACCCTCAGAGGAACCCTCATCTACAGACCCCCGGACCCCGATCACAGTTCAGCGATTCCATTGCTGACTTCGTCAGCACACACGCCATCGCCTCCACGGACTACATCCTCCTCGGGGACCTGAACTTCCACCTCGAGAACAACAAGGACACCAACTCCACCACCCTGATCGACAACCTCGCCACCCTCGGACTCAGACAGCTCGTGACTACACCCACCCACGCCGCCGGCCACACGCTCGACTCCATCTTTTCCGCAAGCCCACACGTCTCCTTCAACCACACCTCCGAACCCCACTGGACTGACCACCACTGCATCCACTTCACCTACAGGAAGCCCACCACGCACCACCGCACCGAACAAATGCCTCGCCGCTGCTGGAGCAGAGTCACGGAAGACCAGCTAACCACAACCCTCGCCCTGAGCCCACCCGCCGAACCCTCCGACCCCGACACCGCCGCCCGCAACCTCAGACAGTGGATCGACGACTGCGCCAACACCTCGCCCCGCTCAAGAATCCGCCCAACAGCCACACCAGCAAGAAAGCCACCTGGTTCACCGAAGACCTCCAGGCCTCCAAACGAACATGCTGAAAACTGGAGAAGATCTGGCTCCACGAACGGACAGCGGACAGCTACGCCGCCCACAAGAGCGCCACCCGCAGTCACCATCACCTCATCAGATCCGCCAAAAGGGCCTCACTCAAAGACCGCCTAGACAACAACGCACACAACAGCAAAGAGCTCTTCAACATCGTGAAGGAACTCTCCAACCCCAGCTCCAACACCAACGACATCCAGCCGTCGCGAGACCTGTGCGACTCACTGGCCACCTTCTTCCACCGCAAAATCGCCGACATCCATGACAGCTTCAACACCACGACCGCCCCGGCAACCACCGAGACCACTGCCCCCACAACCACCAACCGCCTGCTCTCCTGGACCAACATCAACGACGAGGACACCAGCGAGATCATGAACACCATCCACTCCGGTTCACCGCTAGACCCGTGCCCTCACCACATCTTTAACAAAGCCAGTACAGCCATCGCGCCCCATCTCCGGAAAATAATCAACATCTCCTTCGAGACAGCAACCTTCCCGGAAAGCTGGAAGCACGCCAAGATCACCGCCTTACTCAAGAAACCCAAGGCAGACCCCAAGGACCTCAAGAACTTCCGATCCATCTCTCTGCTCCCGTTTCCCGCGAAGGTCACCGAGAAAATCGTCAACAAACAACTGACCCGCTACCTCGAGGAGAACAACATCCTGGACCCTTCCCAGTCCGGCTTCCGCAGCAACCACAGCACCGAAACCGCCCTCATCGCCGCCACCGATGACATCAGGACCCTGCTAGACAACGGAGAAACAGCAGCCCTCATCCTCCTGGACCTATCAGCCGCCTTCGACACGGTCTGCCACCACACACTACGAACACGCCTTCACGACACCGGGATCCAAGAGAAGGCCCTGGACTGGACCACATCCTTCCTTTCCGGCAGAACACAAAGCGTCCGCCTCGCCCCCTTCCGATCCAAGGCCACCAAGATCATCTGCGGCGTACCCCAAGGCTCCTCCCTCAGCCCAACGCTGTTCAACATCTACATGGCACCCCTCGCCCACGTCGCCCGACAGCACAACCTCAACATCATCTCCTACGCCGACGACACCCAGCTGATCCTCTCCCTCACCAAAGACCCTCACACCGCCAAAGCCCACCTCCACGAAGGAATGAAGGCCGTCGCCGAATGGATGAGGACCAGCCGCCTGAAGCTGAACTCGGACAAGACGGAGGTCCTCATCCTTGGTTCCAACCCTTCAGCCTGGGACGACTCCTGGTGGCCAACATCACTGGGAACAGCCCCGCCACCCACCGACCACGTACGCAACCTAGGGGTCATCCTCGACCCCACCCTCTCCATGACTAAGCAGGTCAACGCCGTTTCCTCATCCTGCTTCAACATCCTCCGAATGCTCCGCAGGATCTTCAAGTGGATCCCCACCGAAACAAGAAAAACAGTCACCCAGGCCCTCGTCACCAGCAGGCTGGACTACGGAAACGCCCTCTACGCAGGAACGACGGCTAAGCTCCTGAGACGGCTGCAACGCATCCAGAACGCCTCTGCACGTCTTATCCTCGACATCCCCCGACGCAGCCACATCACACCCCACCTGAGAGACCTGCACTGGCTCCCTGTCAACAAGAGGATAACCTTCAAGCTCCTCACCCACGCACACAAAGCACTCCACAACTCCGGACCAGCCTACCTCAACAGACGACTCAGCTTCTACACCCCCACCCGCCAGCTCCGCTCGACCAGCCTCGCCCTTGCCACAGTCCCCCGCATCCGGAAACGACCGCCGGCGGCAGATCCTTCTCCCACCTCGCCGCCAAGACCTGGAACACCCTCCCCACCAACCTCCGACAGACGCAAGACCTACTGGCCTTCAGAAGACTCCTCAAGACCTGGCTCTTCGATCAGAAGCAGCACCACCCCCCTCTTCCCCCAGCGCCTTGAGACCCTCGCGGGTATGTAGTGCGCTTTATAAGTGACATGATTGATTGATTGATTGATTGAGCACTTTTCCACTGCTAACCAGGACTAAAGTGCGTGTGCTTCTCCCCTAAAATATGATGACATCGGTGTATGATTGATTGGCATATTTGTTGTACTGGTAAGTCTCTTGAAAAGTGGTATACAATATACACAGGGCCTGTTCTTCAAATGCTATTAGTGGGCTGCAGCACTGATTGTGCCACCCACAGAAGTAGCCTTTCAAACCTGTCTCAGGCCTGCCACTTTAATGCTGGGTGTGCAGTTTACTGCCACTTCGACTTAGCATTTAAAACTACTTGCCAGGCCTAAAATTCCCCTTTTATTACATATGTCACCCCTCAGGTAGGCCCTAAGTAAACTTAAAGGCAGGGTGCAATGTAAGTAAAAGGTAGAACATGTACTTTTATGTTTTGCATGTCCTGGTAGTGACAAACAGCCTATTTTGTTTTTCACTACTATGAGCCCTACCTCTCTTATAGGCCAGCATTGGGAATTCCTTAATACACGTTTAAGCTGTAATTCCTGATCATAGAGGAGATGCTTTTTTCATGTTTCATATCTTTGAAATGGTAATGATAAATCCTCCTTACTGGTGAAGTTGGATTTAACATTACTGTTTTAGAAATGCCACCTTTAGAAAGTGGACATTTTTCTGTACTTACTGCTATATAGACCTGACAGCCTGTCTCCCAAACATGTCTGGGGTGGGTGACAGCTACATTTTGTGCATTTTATTCTAGACAGCCTCAAACACAGGAAGGTGAGGTTCATCTGCATTCTGTGCACTTTTCTCCATTCATCTGCATTGTGATGGGTCTTCCTCGGCAGTGAAGACTCAGAGGGGCTGACACTTACACTTCAAAAGGGAGTGTCCTGCCCACACACAAAGCATTGATTCACCCCCCACAGATAGCCTGGAAGACAGGACTTGGTTGAAAGGGATCCTTGTGCACTTCAGAGAGCTGCTTTAAAGTTACCCCTACATCAAAGGCTCTTTGGGTATAAGTACTCGGTCCCTGACCCCCTAAAATCAGACACTTCTGGATCTCGAGCTGAACATCTGTCAGAAGGACTGCTGTGTTGCTTAAAGGACTCAACGGGACTGCTTTTCTGAAAGGACTGCTTTTCTGCTTGTTGCCCTGCTGCTTGCAGCTCCCTCACCCTGCTGAAGGAGAGCTGATCTCCAAGGGCTTGCTGACTAGCCTCCTGTTCTCTGAAGTCTCAAGGACAAAAGGACTTCCTGCAAATCTGAGGGTGCTGCTGGACTCTGCCTTCTGTGAGACCTACTCTTGCCTGAGGTGCCCTCTCCAAGTTCTGTGCATCAAAAGTGGGTTCTGCAGCTGTTTTCCTACAAAACCGACGCATCATCACCACTGCGCCGGTCGGAACCAAGGCATCGCCATTCGATGACAGCAGTTCTACAGCCTGCGCAGACCGACGACGACACTCGGGTTCTGTGTGAGTCTGATTGCTGGCCTGCCCTCCACTGCGGTCAGCCTGAACTTTGGATTTGCACCAGTCCCTCGTGACCTCAAGTACCCTTTTGACCGCTAGTGACTTCTGAGCACTGTTTTTGCCTTTAATCTTTAAAAATTCATATCTCGACTTCTACTGGGTGGAATTTTGTCATTTTGGTCTTGTACTCACATACATATTCTCCATTGTTCTAAATCTGTTTGGAGTCTTTTTGTGATGTGTTCATTGTGTTACTTTCTATGTGCACATTGCACAAATACTTTACAAATTGCCTCTTTAGATAATCCTGACTGCTCTGTGCCAAGCTACAAGAGTGTGAGCATAGGTTATCTTTTATTGTGTATCTAGCTTACCCTGACTAGAGTGGTGTTCCCTGACTGGCCTGGGTGCATACCTGCATACCTCAGCCAACCAGGAATCCCATTTCTGACAACCTTGTACCACAGTGAAAGGGTATGTGTGTCGTACAAGGCATCCTAAAGTGAGCCAGTGCAGGGAGAGAGAGATACACCTCAGTAGGTATAGGGTTGTTGCATGCAAAAGTAGGAAATGTTGGCTGTATGTGTATGTGTTGATTGCATGCTCTCTCACAACCTAGAAAAGATTTCCTCCTCCTCGTACAATTTTTGTAATTCGACCATGCACTGTTTGTTCATTTTTGTTACAATGTATTTTCACGCGTTAGCTGACTATTTCAGGTTAAGTTGACCAGTGGCGGATGGTGACATTTGAAAGTGGCGAGGCGTAAAATGATTGTCAATACTGCACCATAGCGAGCGAGCGTAGCGAGCGGGCCCGAACAACCTAAGGGGGGTTTGGGGGTGTTCTCCCCCCCGAGAAAATTTGGAAAAAAGAGTGGAAAAATTGTGCATTTTCAAGCAAATTTGAGAAAGCAGGATGGTTAATAAAGCAATTGTGAAAGTGCAGTTATTACATTAATAAAGAGATGTCATATAACATAGGTAGCTGCTTATTCAGTATAACCACAGTGCTTCATAACAGACTTCGAGATACAATGCATTTCTGAGTACCTCACAGATGTTTTTTATTTAACAAACAACTAAACAGGTCACAAACTAGCAGCATTCAACATATATTAATTAGCTGTTCTACTGTATTCATCATGCCGATGCTGACCGTACCAATATTAAAGAAACCTGTCAATAGTCAAAGTACAACGTATAAGGTTTGGTGCAATAATATCAAATTTCAGTATAAATACATATATCTTGTGCATTATCGCAATATATCTCCAACAGCTCCCCTTTGGACAACATGACTGCCAAAAATACAGCCTTACTGCCTGCTGCCTCTGTGTGCCATAGAGGTTGCTGAAGGCACTGAAACAGACACTGCTTGAGGGCCTTGAACAAGGCAAGGGATAGATAGTGCCTTTAACAACCGTTATTGCCCAAAGCACAGGGCTAAGGCTATTAGTAAATGCCATCCACTGAGGGTACAATGTTCAGAATGTGCACCCACCCCAACCACCATGTAGAGTGACCACATACATAGCCCTAACTCCAATCTAAAGAAATATAGCATCAGTTTCCTTACCTGTAACACTGGTGTTTGCTGGGTCGTAGCCGGGGTGAAAGAGCAGCAAAGGAGGTTGGGGCCTCTTGTTCTTCGCCGAAAAATTGCCCAAAACTTAGGTAATGGTTGTCAGGCTTTACCAGGTGCTGAAAATAAAAATATAACAATTTATTTTTGAAACATTAGGGTAATGAAACAAACACTGGGGGAAAAAACATAATGCTCCAATTTTTACCTTGCAGTTTGCATGCAGCTCTTAGATGACAGTTAATAGCTCAAGGTTCTATGTTAGAATTTTAACTTACAAACTGCAAGTAACTAAAGGATCTCTGACAAAAGCAGTGACTCACTGACCTATTTACATCATGTGCATTTTGTGATCTGCATCAGGTACATGTTATTTGCAGCATGCACATTAACCTTCTGCGCTGCCTTTCTGTAATGAAGGTACTTGGGAGATGGGTAGCCCTGGTGCAGTCCTAGACTACCTTGGCTGTTAGAAAGAGACACGCTAGGCAAACCATGCAAGCAATATTCCACTTTTGATTCTTCATTATAATTTTGTTATATTTGATTTTATTAATCGAATTTGTCACCCAAATAATTATGCCTATGAGAAAGGAGTACGCGCTCTGCCCTCAGTAAATGACTTATAGCACTGGGAGGAAAAGAATGATGCAGAGTAGATGTCACAAGACTAATAGAAGAGAAGAATTAGCCAGTTTTTAATAGTGTGACTGATTTAAATGTTGTCATGGGATTCACCCACTGAGGAATGCGAGTGGCAGAGGGTCTGGAGGGAGGGAGCCCATAAATACACTATCTGCAAGCACCACAAGAATAAAAAAATTAGGCACTCAACAGTGTGCGTGATATGAAGGCAGAGGGGAACACTGGGCATTATTGCTGCTCATAGAGGCAGGAGGTGGCGGTGCACTGGGCGTTCTTGCCACTTGAAGAGAATGCCGCTGCACCGAGTTATTGCTGTGCTCTGCTGAGCATTAAATACCGCTCGTTACTCTATTCCTGGCAGCCTTTGCCTTTTAAGTGGGTGAGAAGCAGCCAGGGCTCACAGTTGGGCTCCGTCGAGTGATCCTGTTAATCGCCCCTTGTTCCCTGGGTGCCGCGGCTGTCGTGTGTGGCTCCTCTCGGCTCCCCAGGAATTCTCTGGCAGCGCCCACGGAGCCTCAACTCCCCCTCCGCACCAGATGGGGCTCTCACACACGGAGCTCCCATGACCCATCTGCCAGATGGGTCATGATGCATTAAACATTTAATTACATAGTAAGTCTTGTCTTAAGGTGTTATGTTTGCCCATTCACTGAAGCACTGCTCCATAATTTTGGAGGTATTGTGGCCAAATCTCGAAATCTGTAAGGTAACCCCTCTCCTGCACCACCATATTTTTAGCTGCTAGGACCAAAATAGGGACTAACATGCACAGACCAGAATTACATTTTTTTTAAAACGGAGTCCCGTATCCAATCCCAGTTCTACAAAGGAACTAACTACTCCTGTCTTAAAAAGGAGGCATTCCTGTACATAAACAGAGGAAGAGATACACCCACTATATTCATAATTGGGTGGGGTGGTCGTTCCCTGGAGATACCTCCTCCTAATTCGAAATCTGAATCTAAATGCTACTTTACCCTGATGGGACTCTGCCTGAATAATGAGGCTCACGGGCCCCTTCAGCGCTGCCGGCTGTCTCCAAACCCTAGAATTACCGAGGCTTGGCATGTCGGAGGGGAGCTTACAGAAGCGGCAACTCCAGGCATCGACGTCTTGTTTGGTGTCAGCCTTGGAATGTCTTAACCCTTAGTTGCTGGGAGCGTTGGCCTCAGGTTGAACTTTTCACCCTTGTAAAGAAATGCAGGTTAAACTGAGAATGCACGTCCTTCCGCCGTAGACTACTCTCGTGCGTTGTTACGCAATACCTGTTTCATATTAGTTAATTAGTAACTTAATTAGCTCTTGGGTTAACCAAATGTTTGTCAGAGAGTTGCTTTACTATATCTTGTTCGATTTTATTACAGTCGGCTGTTGGCACGGGTACACAAGATGAGGATGACCTAATGGGTACATGGAGTCTGTACGAAGTCTGTGTGTGTGTTTGTGTGTGTGTGAGGTTGTGTGCGTGTTTGAGAGTGTGTGAGAGTGTGTGTGTGTGCTCGCGCGTATATGACTGCTTTTGTGTATGCGTGTGTTTTGTGATTACCTGCTTTAAGTGTGTGCTTATTTGGCTCTTTTTAAGATCACGACTGGACTGTAGTCAAATGCTATGTTTGTGGGGATCTATTCAAGTTTTAATGAAGAAACATGTGTTTACTCCCGTTTTGTAATGTGTAATGAATCATCCATGAGTTAGAACAGTAAAGTAACTTGTCACGGGAGGCAGGGCCTTTGCACTCATAAGACGCACGTCTTTATTTTGTGATTAACTTTAGCGGCCTCTGTTGCCATTCCTGTGAATAAAGGCAGGGAGGGTGCTGGCGCTAGGTGGGCGCTGGCATTAATCAATTGATTAGAGGGAGTTTATTTTAAGAAGGGAGCATGTTTACTCAAAGTATCAGATGTGCCCTCGGAGACAATCACACGGCTCGGCGTCGTTCTATTGGATATGTACTGTACTGTCTTCTGAGCAGTTTTTAAACTCACCTTTGAATCAAGTGTTTAATCAGCACTCAGTACAGTAGTCAGTCAAGGCGCGATCAGGGTGCCAGCCAGCACGACGACGAGGTGGTGGCGCGCGGTGACGGAATGAGTGACTGCAGTGCACTGCCAGTCACGTCACTAACGAAATGGCCAATCACTGTCTGCATAAGCCACAGTGATTGGCCATACGTCTTAACCAAGTGCGGCAGTGCCACCACCCACGCGGGGCACCCAATGCTTTATGCCGCCAGGCTGCGCGGTGTCTCTCAGCCAATCCAGACGCTGCATTAGCAGCGCCAGGATTGACTAGAGCAGGGATACGGCCCGCCCATTAGGAGACCGGGGGCTGCTGCATGAAGCAACCCTCGGCCTCGGGTCCCCCCTCGCTCTCCTACTGGGAGGAAGGTAGTAGGTGGCTGTAGTGTGCATGTTCGGGCTGGTCATAAAAATGACCAGCCCAAACTCGAGCATGCGCACTATTGCAGCTGCACTTAGTGTGCGCCGCTGTCACTCAAACCCTTGAGTGCTGCGCAGCCCCGCCCCACCCTTCAGCGGCCGATTTTAGCTCGGGCGTGTCAGCGTTTTCTCCCAGCGGCAGCCGGCCCGTTCCGTCAGCGTCACTCTCAGACTGCTTGCTGCGACTGCGAGAGTTATTGAATGCCTGAATGGGGCCATGTGGCATTAGTGGGGCAACGCCCCAGCGCTCCCAATGGACGCACCGCCACTGAGACTGTACAGAGCAACTGATGAACACATAAAGATCTTGTGTGATCTGACAACACAAATGAATAACATACTTGACCGAGATATCGATGAATCACTGGCTTAGCCCACCAATTTTAGAACTCAGGTTTCACAGATTTATAATTGCTTGGGTATTGATTGCTTTGTTCCAGAAACATGTTGTTCAGCAAGTATGCGGCATGTTCGCACTATCTCGCTCATGCATTATGATATTCATGGTGCAAAGATTATGTTTGTCCGTTAATTATATTGTTCATGCTTTGACAACATAATTCATTTCTGCAAAAATGTAATTAAGAAGAAAATAAGCCATGCCTCACACTATGCTTTCTTAATTAGAATGCGCTGTCATAATCTACAAAAAGCAACCCTGAAAATAGGCTTAGAAGTCTATCTTCGTTAAACACACTTCTCGGTGCCCTGCCTGTATTGTACATTATCGCCACTAATGCATTTTCCTGCTCTGCTGCCTCACATTGGGCGTTTTCAATTTCAGTCAGTGTGGACAGAAGGCAGGCGTGCTGGAAAGATGCAGCGAGACCGCTCTAATTAGTTTGAACATTTGGATGGCAGGGGACGCAGGCGGAAAGAGCTCATTGGAAGTGATTTGGAATAGTGTTGACCGAGTAAATACAGAGAAGTAGTTTTGTGCCCCTTTCAAAGAATCAATCTGTTCTGCCTTTGAATTTTGCAGGTGGCTGTTTTAATAGTATTTCGAATCAGTGTGACTTACAAATAAACCTGTTGTGAAATGGATCTTCACGTCCAGAGCTAGAATGGGGGAAGGAAAGGCAACCCAGTAAAAATACTCAAACCAGCCTGCTCCCTTCGTGCTCTCTCTTCCATCCATTCAAACTCCCTCTCTGATCGCTTTCTCTCTCCTTTGCCCCCCCCCCCCAGTGGCGTAACGAAACTTGATGGGGCCCCCCTGCAAGGTACATGAGGGGTCCTTTTCCAGGTTCAATCAGGAGCTCTCAGGCCAGAGTACCATGCTGAGGGGGTCTCTGCCACTCGGCCCCCCCGCACCGCAGGGGCTTCGGGGGGCCTATGTTACGCCACTGCCCACCCCTTTTTCTTTCTCTCTCTTTTGAAGACTTCTTGTGCCAATGGATCTCTGGGTGGAAGGGCCCATCGCAATGTAACTATGGCTGTCTTTTACTACCAAACCAGTGGGTGCAAGAGCGGCATTTTCCTTCCTCGCATTAATGCATAAAGTACCCCTAAAACAGCACTGACATCATAAGAGTTTCTAAAGTTGTGGTGGTTTTTTGCAGATTGATTACTGCTCGTGGCACTACCTATATCACTTCAGTGTTACAGTGGTATAAAGAAAAGGGAGAGTTTAAGGGGTGAAAAGAAGGAGCAAAGGGAAGGGCAAAGTGAAAGGCAAAAAAAGTGTGCTTGCCCAGGAGGAAGAATTGAGGGGAGGAGAAAGAGTGACAAGGAGAGAAAGCAAGCACAGAGAGAGAGGGAGAAGCTTGGCACAGGATTTTCCTAGAAGAGACGTTTCATTAAAAAAAAAAATATGTCTTAACTCTGTGGTAGTGTCTTGTGTACGTTGAAAGTATTTCCAACACAAAGGGGCATATTTACAAGCCCCTTGCGCCACTTTTGCGCCGCCGTTGCGTCACGCATGTGACGCAGCGGCGACGCAAACCATGCGCCACGTTGCGCTATATTTACAACGTGACGCATCTAGGGAGATGCGTCACGTAGTAAACCCCTGCGCCACATGAAACCTGCGTCAGGTTTCATGTGGGCGTATCGGGCGCAGGGGGCGTTCCGGCGCAGGAACGCCTGGAAAAGTGACGTAGTGAAATCTACAAGATTTCACGCAGTCACTTTTTCCGACGCTGGTGCGTCAATCCTTACGCCTGCTTCAAGCAGGCGTAAGGATTGACGCACCATGTTAGGGATAGGGAAGGTTGGAACAGTGCTGGAGTTGCGTCGCGCTTGCGACACAACTTCAGCACTGCGCCAACCTTCCGCTGGCAGATGCGTCACGCATCTGCTTATCCTAGCGCCACGATGCGCCGCATTGTAAATGCGGCGCATCGGACGTGGCGCAAGGGTAAACTTGCGTGACGCATTTTCCCTGGCGCATCCCTGCTGATATGCAGGGATGCGCCAGGGAACGTAAATATGCCCCAAAGAGTTATTTTTACTAACGTTTCAAGCAATGCAGGGATGCAAAGCATAGTCACTGTGCTGTGCTGCGTGCAGGGGAGAGGGCAGAAGTGCTCCATATATGCAAAGATATGCAGCATTTCTGCTCTTTTCTTGTGCTGGCACAGTCTGTGCTGCCTAGCACCAACGAGGCACCCTTGTACCATAGTGCAAGAGTGCCTTCATTATTGTTTTTGAGCCTCACACTTGGAAAGAGGAAATAATGAGGAGAAAAAAGTATTGCTCTCCTCATTACGCCATCCTTTGAGAGGTGTACCAATTTGATGCAGGTTTACAAACGTTTGTAAATCTTGAGTTGCGTCAAATCTATGGGTGGATGCATGGGAATCCCCACGCTCTACCCAGGGAAAGCCTACCACCTCGAAATGTAACGGAACAGCGCATTACATTTCTTTACAAAGCCATTCAAGGCGGCACGAATCAGACCTTGCTTGGCTTTGTAAATCTTACTGAAGCCTTTGTGTTGTCCTTGCGTGGCACATCGCAAAGACTTAGGGGCCGATTCCGATCTCGGCCGGTAGGGCTCCGAATAGGATTCGGCTTTACCGGATCCGATTCGGAGCCCTTTTTCCCGACCGAATCGTACGCGGGTCCGGCCGAGCGAGTACGATGCGACTCGCCGACCGACTCGTCCGGGCGACCCGACCGCTCCGACCGACTCGTACCCGGATCGTACCGCTCCGACCGACTCGCTCGGGACCCGATTCGCACCGCGCAATGGAGACGTTTTCCGGCCGGGTAAGTACGATGCGCACCTCGACCGCTCCGACCGACTCGCGCCGTCCGACTCGAACTCGCTGTCGGAGCCGTACTTTGGGGGTCCGTGTCGGACCCCCTGTACGCTGCACCCGTGCGAGGCGCACACAGGGGGACCCATGGGTCCCCCCTACCTGTGCGTGTACGCCGCGAGCGCTTCGCGGCGTACTCGCTGTAGGGGGCGCCCTTGTCCGCCTCGCACCCATTGGAGGCAATGGGAGCCCGCGTACGCGTTGTACGACCGGCTCCCATTGAGTTCAATGGGAGTCCGACCGACTCGTGTCCGGTGGCATACGAATGCATCGGACTCGTTCGGTCGGACTGCACGGGTCCGATTCGGTCGGAAATCTCTCCGGGTCCGGCTCGGTCAGAGAGATTTCCGGCCCGAATCGGAATCGACCCCTTAGTAAATCAGGGCCAGAATGTGTGATTTCCAGGAAGAGTCAGCGGTGTCCTTTTCCTTTTTTCCTTATTTTTGTTAGAAGTATTTGTGGTTTCCTTTTGCACGGTTTGCAGCTCCCATTATTTAATTATAAGGGAGGAGATTTGTTGGAGCCAATGATGAATTTGTCTTTGGTAGCCTATGTACATCCATATTACTACTGGAAGAGAGCACATCTGTTTGCCGAGTCTGATGCTTAGCGATATAAGAAAAAATAGAACATGCACCCTGCAGAGCAAGCACTAACCTCCTAATATTAAACCATTTATTCTCCAGATTTTTTGGGAGCCGCTACCTCTGATTCATATAATCAGTCCTTTTTTTCATGGATACGTATTATGGCTTCTTTGATGCTTATTTTCTTCAATAAAGTTTTCCGTATCTTTGATCTACGACATCTGTTGCACATGTGTATCTTCCAAATGCCACGTTTCTCATGCATATTTACATTGTGTATCATTACTCACCATCTCCGAAGACAGGGTGAATATTATGCTATATGAACCTGTGCCGGGCTTGTGTGACCCATGGGAAGTAGAGAAACACAGACCTAGCATTCCAATATTAATAATAAAAACAACTTTATTATTATCATTAATAATATTAATCATAATGATAGCTACAAGTCCTCGTTGGAAGAGTTCTCATATGTGTTATTTCTCATTTGGTAATAAACACATACACAGAATTATAAAATATTTTAAGTCCCGTAGGAATTTGCTTGGACCGACTTAAAATACATCCTCTCTGGCATAGGTTTATTGAACATTAAGCGTACTGAAAAAATATTGAAGGGGCGTTGGTCGTATAGAAAGGGGCCAAGTTGCATACCTACTTTTCATTTAAGTTTCGATTATATGTTTCAATATCCTTTTTTTGCAAGTGCAACCTTGGTGTTGTTCCCTAAAAGTGTTTACTCATCCACAGATGTTCGTGTTAGTTAATGCATCTTTTACTTACTGGTAATCTTGATTACCCTTAGGAGTCATCCTCGTTATAGTAATTACTAAATGGGGCTTCCCCTGCCTCTAACAGAACACTACCGAATCCTTTTTGTACGTGTACACCACGTGTGACATCATATAAAGGACCCTCTTTCCTCCCGCACTAACTCGAGTTACCAAGCAGGTCATTGTGTAAGAAGCGAGGGAGATAGGAAATTATTATAATGAGGAGGACTCCTAAGGGCAATGAAGATTACCGTAAGTAAAAGATTCATTACCTCCACGTAGTCCTCCTCCTTGTCATATTTATTACTGAATGAGGATATACCCGAGCAATAATTTGATCGGACACAACTATATGCTGCAGAATCCGTATTATACTTTATTTCATAGCTGTCCTGAGAACAGATAAACTAAAATTATCAGTAACACTAGAAAAAAGTGAAACTTATAATGGAAAAGAAATGTATGGGAACTCGCTCAAGTTGCGGCACAACAATTTCCTGAAGCGAGACACCTCCTGCCCCTGCAGCTGCCACTGCCCTAGTTGAGTGGGCCACTACATGTCCAGGAACCGCCTTTCTCACTGGATTATAAGGTAGGGAAAAAGATTGCCTGAACCATCTGATAAGCGCTGGAATAGAAGCCTTCTTACCCTTATTAGTGGACCCATAGGACACAAAAAGGGATTGGAAAACTCGAAAATCCTTAGTTCTGTCTAGGTATATTGAAAGAAGCCCTTCTGATGTCTAAAGGAGAAGGAAGCTTTTCACTCATCTCAAAAAACAGTAAAAAGATCTCCTGAGAAGCACGAAAGACTGATCGTTCTTTAGGTCTAAACTTTGAATAGGGCCTGAAAACCACCCTATCTGGCAAAAAGTTTAAATAGGAAAATGATATTAAAATGGAAGTTAGTAGTCCTAATCTCCTGGCTGAAGTGATGGCAATAAGGAAAGCTACCTCTGCCGAAATCCAAGAGATGTCGGTATCATCTAGATGCTCGAAAGGAGGCTTAACCAAACCCTCCAAAACCGTGGGAAGATCCCAAGAGGGAATTGGAGGACTTACCAACGGCTTCTTAAGCCTGGAGCTTTTAAGAAGCTTCCTGACAAGTGGAAAAAAGGGTGTATATCACCCCATGACTCCCTACAAGACTTAATGGCTGTCCATTGAGATGAAAAAGTAGCGGGAGCCAATCCTTTTGAAAACCCATCACAAACAAAATCCAAGATCTTAAAGGGATCCCCTGATACCAGATCAAACCCAAAAAACGAACACAAAGAGGAAACATTCTTCCAGTGCTTAGCATAAGATTGAAGAGTAGAGTCTTTTACTAAAGCCTGAAAAGCTGCTGCCACAGAATTAGAACAGCCTAATCTTTGCAGCCCTTCCTTCTCATTTTCCAAACCGTCAAATTCAGTTGTCGAACCTGTCTGAGCGTTAGAATTGGAAATTGAAGAGGAATAATAAGGAAGAGCCAAAGAAGGAAGAATGTCCAAATCCATCAACAGCGAAAACCAAATCTGACGTGGCCGAAATGGAGCAATTAGGATTACTGTTGTCTATTCTCTCCAAATCCTCGGAAGCACCTACTGGAGGAGGGGAAACAGAGGG
This sequence comes from Calotriton arnoldi, assembly GCA_963921515.1. Lineage (NCBI taxonomy): Eukaryota > Metazoa > Chordata > Amphibia > Caudata > Salamandridae > Calotriton > Calotriton arnoldi. The sequence goes on from CAWUFW010000498.1 coordinate 637,820, forward strand.
AAGGCATACAATGTCTCCTGGAGCCAAGGTATCAATAGTGCATCCTCCACCCAAGCACCTGGACAAACTGTCTCTGTACAGAAACGAGGGAGAAGAGCATTCTCTGGGGATGGAAACAGATCCAGCGTTGGAAGACCCACCCTGTCTATCACCCACTGAAAAGCCTGTTGACTGAGATGGAAGTTGATTGAGAAGGGACCGTTCCAACTTAGACTGTCTGACTGAACATTGATCACCCTTTGAATGTACATAGCTTTTAGAGAATACAAATTGGTTTCTTCCCAACTCAGGATGTGACGAGGTTTGAGACTTCATGCCCCCTTGCCTGCTGATGTTTGATTCTACCACCTGGTTGCCCATTCTGATCAAAACTGCTTTCCCGAACAAAGCTGGTGCAAAATGGCGAAGTGCTCTTCTTATAGCTGCAAGCTCCCTCCAGTTCGATGAATGGAAGTAATCCGTGTCTGACCAACTGCCTTGAGCTTCCAAGTTCACCAAGACTTCCCACCAGCCCCACTGAATGGAGTCCATCATAAGAACCAACGGCAGAGGATCCACCATGTGAATGCTCTGATTAAGGTTTGGAGGTGACAGCCACCATTGCAGTTGCTGGATTATCAGGGGTGATAGCGGAATCAATTGTAGTTCATTGTGTCTGGTTACCAGTGATGCAGAACATGCTTAAACAAGGGTTTCTAATGGAAGCTAGTCCATGGGATTACTGCAAGAAGTCATCAGATCCTGCACTCTCAACCATTCTTGGACTGACGCTGAAGTCTTTTGACACAGATGGGAGAGGGCAGACCGAAGGGATCTCTTCCTGTCCCGAGAGAGAACCACCATTGCCAGGTCCATGTTGAACAGAGCACCTATAAACTGCTTCTGTTGGGTTGGAATCAGGCATCATTTTTCCTCCTCCTGTTAATCCCAAGGACATCAGAGTTGCACATATCTCCATGACACTGTGGTGAGCCTTAGAAAGAGATCTCACAATTAGCCAATCATCGAGATACGGATAGATATGCATACCCTGTAAATGAAAATGGGTTACAATTAAGGGTGGTTGGAGCTGGCGTAATGCCTCTATGCGGAGATCCACGGAGTTTGAAAAAAACTCTTTGGAGCTCCGCTCCGCTCCCTTCCCCCTCCCAAATTATTTAAAAATGAAAAAAAGAAGGCACTTACCTGCATGCCTGCCGCCTCCCCTGCCTGGCTGCTCTCCTTCCTGCTCCTCGCACCCTTCTTCAATGAAAAAACTCCTACGTTGTACGTCTTGCGCTTGCTCCAATTGTAACTAACCTGCCCAGGGTTAGTTACAATTGGAGCAAGTGCCTTTGTGAAGACTCTTGGCGAAGATGACAGGCCGAAAGGAAGAACACTGAATTGATAATGGTCGTTATTCACCACAAAACGAAGAAACTGTTGACATTCGAAATGCACAGGAACATGAAAATAAGCTAAATCCAGAATCATTAATTAATCTCCTCTAGAAATCAAAGAGATTATTTGTTAAAGTGACACCATCTTGAAGGAGATTTTGAGTATTAATCTGTTGAGCTTCTTCAGATCCGAAACTGGATGGATCTTACCCCCATGGTTTTGGCACTAGGAACATTACAGAGTAGAAACCTAGCTGCTGTTCCGCTGGAAGCCCTGGCACGACAGCCCCTCCTGAAGGAGGGATTGAACTCCATCTAACAGAGCTATTCTTTTCACCATATCCCTCGACATTGGGGTTATGCTGAAATGTGGCACTGGCGGATGAGGAAGAAATTCTATGCTGTATGCTTGCTGAACAATGTCCGGAATCCATTTGTCTGTGATGTATAGCTGCCATACCACCACTAAGTGGCTGGTTCTTACACCCACTGTAATTAATTGAGTGTCATTTATTTTGCTGCTGAGATTGTTGTGACTGCAGCAACCGAGGCTGGGATTTTCCAGCGGCCACTGCTCCCCGACCTCAAGCCCGGTCTCAAAAGCGCTGTATTGTGGATAATGTCTGCACATAATTCTTCTGAAGGAAGGATTTCTTAACATTGAAAGGATAAAAAGGTTGGAAGACCTCCTAGTCCTCTGCTGTTTTTTTTATTAAGTCATCCAACTGCGAGGAAAACTGTTTCTCCCCCTTGAAAGGTAAACAGCGAATTAGTGATTTTGGGCCTGCTCCAATCTTCATGATTTAACCACTCTTGGCGGTGACTTGCATTCGAAGCTCCAGCAGCCATTACCAAAGACTACAAAAAAATCAAAGGGGCATCCAATAAAAACGAAGCCAATATCTCCATATTGGCCAAATGTCAGTTGGGTCCTCCTGTTCCTGAAGACAATCATATAACAGTTGAAGGTCTTTGAGCATTGTCTAAGCAGAATATGCAGCACAGCACATGTTGCTATCCGAAGGACAAAGTTGGAGGCTGCATATGACCTTTTAAGTGAAGCCTCCACCTTATCCTCCACAGGACCAGACAATGATGCCTCCTCAGAAGCCAATGAAGCAGGGGTTGCCATACTTCTTGATATAGTATTGGCTTTTGAAAAGTGAAGAAACTTTTCTTCAAAGAACGTAATGTCTTGCACACATCTTCCCCTCTGAGAGGAGTCAGGATCATCCTCATCGCTCTGCAAACATTTTGCTCATTTTGCTGGAGGCTGCATCAAAGCTGAGGCAACTGTCTCATCAGTCAAAGCCTGCAGCTCAGTTCTTGATACTGAGATAATGCTGTCCTCAGCTGCCATGGCTGCTGCCGACGTGCCTGGCTGCTCCTCCATTGTGTCAGATCAGTCGTGCTCCGCAACAATTACTGTTTATATTGGGAACCTAGCAACTCGTTCTAATCTCATGAGAGTAAGAACTAGAGTTCCAGTGCATGCCTACTACCTTGTCACGGTAAGGTAGCGGGAGAGGATTCTCCCTGAATCCGCCCCTGTGCAAAGCAGTCCACGCCTTTCAGTCCCCGCCCCAGCTGAAGCACCTGAGCGGGGCTGCATGTATCGCTGATGCACCCTCCGATGCTAACGCAGACCTCCACAATGTTAGTCATTCAGAGAAATGAAAAGTAAATTACTTACATTTTTCAAAGCAAAGCTTGTAGCTAGTCGCACGCTCCGCCTCTTGACCGCTGCATGCAGTATGCAGCGTTTTTCCTAAATAGGTTTTGTCGTCCTGACAGAAGGAAGAAAGCAAGCGCAGGAGGAGGGAGGGGCCTTTAGTATAATATACACGTTGATGTAGTAGACATAAAAAAGGATTAGATAGGGTTCTGTCAGAGGCAGGGGAAGCTCAGTGCTTAATTTGAGCTGGTGGTTTCTGGTGCTTGGCACCGGCACTCAATTGTCAGCACTGGGGCTTTAGACAATCTGTCATATGTTGGTGCTGTATATCTCATTTAGAGATCAGGACAAAAACAGTTGTCTACTGGTTCAATATAACGTAAAAATGACTAATACCTGCCGCCCAAGCCATTCATATAGCATTGGGGGGCATGGAATAGTCGGAATTGCCACACTTGTAGCAGTGTCGTGGTTAGCAGTTATGTTGGTACTGTCATTGACAGGGCTGGCAAGGGCAATAGGTGTCGCAAGCTGCAGTTGCCTACTGTCAAGGGCCTGGCACTTATTTTTTTTACAAATTAAGCACCGGGGAAGCCTCACTCAGTAATTACTATAACGAGGAGGACTGCAAGCGGATAATGTAGTGTGGGTGTTCTTGCGAGTTGGTGCACACCTTAACACAGGCATATTTGGGTATTCACAAACTACTGTCTAACCGAACTTTGAAGAAAACAGAAGTTTACTTGACAATGGCAGGAGTAAATCCATTTCAAAGGTTAGAAGGGAAAGGCAACACACCTGTATTGGTGGGGTAGTGGTGAGGAGGTTTTCTCGATGCGGAAACATATTTTGCTCATTGAGAAAAAAGTTAGCAAGTGCATTTGTACTTGCTCAACAGTTTGTTCTCCAAAATGCGTGTGATTGGTCATGCAATATTGGAATTTACGGGGGTGTTTCAAAAGTATGTTTAAAAACAACTGTTGCAGGTTCACGTTTACATCTTGGAAGCTATTGGCTGTTCCTGAAAGATGTACCTCAGTATCGATGTAGAGCGCAGATTGATGTCTTTGAAAACCGGTCCTGATGCCTTTTATTTCAGAGTATCAGAGCAACATGGCGGAGCTGCCTTTTGTCACATTTCCTTTTCGCTTATCATTTGGAACTCTTGACTGGTGGACTTAGAGAATAAAATGAATATGAATGTACACAAAGTGACACTTTTCAGTGACAGTTTACCAAACTTTATTACTGATATAATTCTTCTGATCCTTACAAAGTCTTAGAGGAATTTGTTGAAATCTTTCTAAAAAAATGAATAAAATTAAGATGATTATCATGGTTTAGAAGTAGTTTGCGGTTTACGAGCATACAACAAAATAAGGGGATCTTATATTTGGCATTATAAATAACATTTACGTTTAGCAAAATGTCAAAGCAAATCGCTAGGATTTTTTCTAATGAAGTACAGCAATCAACTTGTTAAATTGTGTTTTCTCTGCTCCTCACTGATCTTGGACCCTAATCCCTGAGAAGCTGTCCAGGTAATGCGCTGGACTGTCTGACCTTGTTTTTGATCTCCAGGACTCAATCTCTTTGTGATTTTCAGTTCACACTAATCTGTGATAAATGGGGTTTTGGGCTTCTGGCATTCATGGTACAAGCCATAAATAAGCTGACAGTTTTCACTTAACTAGGCAGAAACTCTGTCTTTGATCTCCAGCATTCTGTATGCTGTCTCCTTTGCTTAGCTGAAATATTTCCTTAAACCCATCAAAGCTATTTATTTCTTTGCAGTCTGTAGTTGATGTCCCGTAAAGAATGAGCACTATTTGCTTACCCTAACCCTCACGTGCTTCAGCAGATAGACAAAGGTTTTAAATCACTGGTAGAACACATTAGTAAAACGAGTGTGAAATGTATCCATTCCATTCCATTCCAACAAACTTTATTTCGGTCAATGTAGACCATAAAAAGTGAACAATACAAGCAATGACATAAAAAGGAGATAAAAAAAGCCAATACATGCCAATAAAATACAAAGAAAACTAGATTAAAACATCAATAGAATTCATCATGGAGAAAAAGAATAAATACATTTGAGATGCAGTTAGTCAACATCCAAAAGGTACCCCATGTCAGATTGGTATTGTCAAAATTAGTTGCATCATTAACATTGTTTTTGGAATGTGAAGAGTTTAAAAACAGTTAAAAGTAGGTTAGATGGAAAAAATAGTAAAAATGAATAAAAACGTGGCATGGAGGGTAGCGTGGGGGTGTTATACTTGCGATAGTAAGTTTAACCGTGCCCTCCTGTTGTGCCACATAGAGTTCAGAAAACGGGAGACAGCAAAGACTATGGGTGGGTGGGTATCCGTTCGCAGTAGTCTAAATGCATCCACAAACTGCCTACACCCCATGTTTTTGCAAAGTGGGACCAACCAACGCCATCTGGCTATTTTGTACCCAGGGCAGAAGAAAAAAACATGAACATCGGTCTCTTCATTGCAGTTACAAGCAGGGCAACCCAAGGGGGAGGTTTTTGACCATTTATTAGTAAGGGCACGGAGCGGCAGGGTCCCTATTCTAAACTGAAAATATAGTTTCCTTGCCGAAAGCGGTTGGATAGCATCCAGAAATTGCTCAAAGTGATAATCAGCTTTAATATTTAAAAAATCAGCTGTTAAGTGACCAAGGTGGGAGTTCACCTGAATATCAGCTAGTTTGAGCGATCTATATGCTCAGACTAATGCTAGGCGTGGAATGGCCAAACATGCTGTCTCCGGATTGCTCCATAGGCTTGGAAGACCTAACTTGTAGCACACATCCCTTATATAAGAGAGCCATAACAAATTTCCCGCCCCCGGAAGGCCCAGAATCTCCTTAAGTTCTAACTGGTAGACTGCAAGTTCCGGGGTCGCCCACAGTCTACGCCAAAAAGTTAATGATCGAAGACCAATCTCCTCTGCTATAGGTCTGATGCCAAGATCCATGCATAATGGAATGAGAGGGGTACTCGGTGGAAGGCCCAGCAGCTGTCTCAACAAGTTGTTCTCTGTTTTGGACAAACCACCAGGAGGACAATGGCCCCAAAGCTCCGCCCCATACATTACAGCACTCCTGATTTGGACTTTGTAAATCTCGGCCACCGGGGCAGCCAGTTTACAGGAGGAGTTCCTGTATGTTTTTAGTATTCCCCCTACCATCTGGGCTAATTTGAGGCTTGCCTTAGCTAGTTGTGGGCCCCTCTCGAACTTTTCGGACAGTGTGACACCTAGATAGTCGAAAACAGTCACCCTCTCTAGCAAGGTGCCATTAAGAGAGGGGTTAGGACGAGAGGTTTTGGCTGGATTAAAAACCATAAATTTGGTTTTAAGTGTGTTGATCTCCAACCCTCTAGTTGTACAGAAGGTTACGAAACTATCCAAAACTCTCTGGAGGCCCATGGGTGACTTGGAGAGGAGCAAGGTGTCGTCCGCGAACATCATTGCCGGCACCTTGCTATGCACCAGCTTGGGGGCATCGTTATCCACTACCTCGTTAAGTTGGGCAACCAGAGCGTTAATGAACAGACAAAAGAGGGTTGGAGCCAGCACACACCCCTGCCTAACACCTCTGTTGACTGGAAAACGGGGGGTCAATTCCCCATATGTCCCGTACCTTACTCGGGCATAATTGCCCGCATGCAGTCTCATGATCAGTGTCAAGAGATAAGGGGGGATTCCCTGTTGTTGAAGAACCTCCCACAATTTATCTCTGGGGACCAAATCGAAGGCCGTTTTCAGGTCGACGAATATCAAATAGAGTCTGCCACCCTCTATTGATACCGTCTTCCAATATAATAATTGTAACCTTAGTATTTGGTCGATGGTAGAAGTGCTTTGCCTGAAACCTGCTTGGTAGGGACTCAGAATTTCATTCTCCTCCATCCACTCATGGAGCCGATCGAGGAGGATCCTTGCAAACAGTTTCTGTGTGACATCGATCAGACTGATCGGCCTATAATTGGTCGGTAAGAGGGGTGAACCCTTTTTAAAGACGGGGTATATTTCAGCCCCCAGCCAGGTGTCCGGGATCAAGATGGCATTGAAAACTGCCAATAGGTAGGGACCCCATATTGTTGGTTCTGCCCTGAATAGGTCCCCTGGGATCTTGTCTAGTCCTGGTGCTTTTCCAAGAGAGAGCTTCCTGATTGCATTTAGGTCCTCTACTAGAGTGATCCCTCGGTCCCCTTCAGGGTCAGTCCCTGAAATTAATGGAGGCCTGCCCACTTTGAGGTCTGTACCTTCCTCCATGGAATATAAAGCTTGGAAGTGAGACTTCCATGCAGCCGCAGCAATATTGGGCTCTAGGGCTGGCTGGCCTGTGTTGCTATCTGAGCAAACTAGTGACCAGAACAACTTCATATCTCTGTTAGAAAGGGCGACACTAATGGCATCCCATCTGTCTAGCTCCCACGTCTTCTTTGCTTGTTTAATACTGTCTTGGTAGGAAGCCCGCATTTGTTTAGTCAAAAGTCGATTGTTACTTTTGATTGCATCTAAGAGGGCTCTCTTGGCCTTGCGGCAGGTGTCATTGAACCAAGTTTGATTAGGACCCTTCTTTGGTTTGGGATGCGTCAGGGGATTAAATGTGTTAGTCAAGCTAGATGTTAACTCTGAGTGCAGCGCCTCTATTCTATCAATGGTATGGGGAGAGTCCATTTCCCTGACAATCTCTCCCAGTTCCTGAATGGGCGATATGGTTAGAGAGAATAATACAGCTAGCTTGTCAGGTGACTGCTTAAGTGTCCCCCATATTATTCTCCTTCTGTTGTTATCAAGAATTACATTGCTGTCTGGAGGGGTACTGCCATTCAAGGAATTATTAAAATCTGGGAGATGTAACTCCAATTTCAAGGCGTTATGGTCGCTGTCCTGTCTTGGCAGGACAGCAAAATCAGCAACCCACTGCCATGATCTAGTTTCGACTAGAATGTAATCCAGCAAGGAAGATTGTCCAGTTCTATTGAAGGTTGGCTTCCCTGGTCTATCTGACTTGGTGCGGCCATTACAGGCTCTCAGAGAATAGGTTAATGTTACAGCATTGATCTGAAGTGCCAACGGTGTCCAGGCCTTTATTGTTTGAATTTGGGGATCAGGAATAAGCCAGAGCCGATCCTCAGCACTGGAAAAAACATCAGTAGGTGCAGCAAGGGGCTCAAATTGACAATTAAAATCTCCCCCTATGACCAGCCTTATGTTTGGGGTAACAGTACCGATAAAGGTATTCAGTTGCTTGAGGGTCTGTGATTCCTGAGAGATACTTACAGGACGAGAGTAGATGTTAATAAAGGCAATTTTAAGGCTAGGAGGAAAAGTAAGTATGGTACACTGTATGTCGTTAGACAGGGTGTTCAACTGATCCACTGTACAATTCAAGTGAGTGGCAACCCAAGTACTTAAGCCTCCTGAGGGTCTACCTCTCCCCCCTTTGTAGCTGGCACATTAAAAATTGCATACCCTGTCCTCATGATGTCGTCCCTAGCCCAGGTTTCCTGGAACATACACACGTCATAGCTGCCTACAAAGAGCCCTCATTCTGGGCAGTACAATTTACTATTAATTCCGGCGATGTTCCAGGATAAAACCCTCAACTTGTGGTCAGAGTTTAGGTTTTCGCCTGGGGCGGGATAGTTTTTGGGGTCTAGACTTACGGTATCCTCCTGCTGAGCCAAGGGGACTGCTTCCAAATCTTTCGTGGGGGGACCACTACTAGTTGAGCCTAAGGGTAAATGATCATGGACTACCACCAGTGGGTTGCCCTGCTGGTGAACGATTGGTGGAACCCCTGGTACATCCCCAGAACCACAAAGTATAGCCTGAGTGAGCCGGCCACTATTAGGTCCCCTAAGTTCCCTGCCTGGTCCCCGGGGATCCCAACTCGGATTAAGTCCACCTTTCCACCCAAGTCAATCCACCTCCTCAAGGGCCCCAAACCTGTTCGCCACTGGGATGTTAAATAAGAGGGGTCTGGGGTATGGATCCACTGTGGATTGAGCTAAAGACCAATTATCTGAAGCACCGATGTTATTGGACCAGTTGAGGGAGCGACTGTGGGAGTAAAAATAATCAAGAGTGTGGGCCCTGACCCCTGTTGATGGAGCGTGCGGACTAGGGATATAGCCCGCCAGGGTATAAACAGTCTGAGAATTACTAAAGTTAATAACAATACAGTCCCTTTGCAATGTCTTTGATCGTGTGCCCCCCCAGCCAACTCTACGTACCGTTAATATCTCTCCTGCTCGGTCATAGGAAAACTGCCTATATCTGGCCAGCCAGAATAGGCACTTATTCCTTAAGTCCCACTGTGTTTCCTTCTGGCCAACTTTGGTCGCGGGTACTCCGGTCAATACAATGACATATGGAAGTGAGGCTGGGGGTAAAGTAATGGTCAGGAGGTTCACTTCTCCCGAGCCTTTCTCCATAGCCACCACGCGGTCCACTCCAGACCTGCCCACCCCTGACTCTGGTTGTGTGAGTATTTTTACATGTGGACCCTCCGTACGGGAGGCAGAATTAAGGGTCCCTTTCGTAGTAGTAAGGCTCCTATGGCCAGTAGGAAGCCTCATAGCTTGATTCTGATGGATATCTGGCCTTACTTGATGGGACACGATAGTTTCAGTTGGCTCATTACTACAGGCAAGTGTTTTCCTAGCTCCCAGAGACCCATTTAGAAGTGCCTCCCTCGGGGGTCCATGTTTGCCTGCTGGGATTTGGTCTACACAATCGGTCTGTGAGCTACCATCCTTCTTCTCCCCTGAGGCTTGGTTGGTGGATTCGATGGTATTAATGTACCTATTATACGCTGTCAGGGGTCCTGTGTCCAAATGGTTAAATAGGTGGGCGAGCTCATCCTTAACAATAGTTCTCAACTGTGACTGCAGGTCCGCTATCATGTTCCTTGCCCAAAGTGGACAATCAGAGTCTGTCCGAGGGCTAGTGGAATCTTCAGGCACACCTCCGGTACTAGCTAAGTTGTCACCTCCAGATGCGAGCTCGACATGTTTCTTTCTTTTGGCTCCCACCCCATTTCCAGGCTTACGCTTCCCATTCTTAGTTGTGTTAATAGTTATTCCACCTTTGCGTGTAGCTGGCTTTGCCGGTGGGCCTTGGGGTGGGGAGGAAGGGGACTCGATAGGCCCGGGGAGGGACTCTAATATACCAGAGGCAGATGCAGGGGTTGGAGCTTGTGCAGTGGATAGCTCGGTCACTGGACAGAAGATGTCTGGCGTAAGAGACAGACGCCTCTCAGTTAGCTCGATTTCTGTGGTGACCACCCCGATGGCCCTCTGGAGCATCCTATCGATTGAGGTTGGGGGCATAGGAGAGGGTATAGGCACTTGGGGATGTTTTGTCACACAATTACGCTTGCCCATTTCTCAATAGAAAACCCTTGCCCCTAGGATAGACCAAGCACAGACAAATAAGAGTATGATTATGCCTAGGGAACAAGAGGCAAACAAAGTAAGTTAAAAGGGACACTAATAGTTAAGTTATGAAAAGCTCATAAGATCAATCTTCATGATATGAATGTCACGATGAGGCCCTGTCGGTTATTGTTCAAAGGTGACAATTGGAATTGTTCAGGTGAGTCACTATGTAGCAAACTCCTCGTTCTGCCCTCAGTTCGAGCTGATAAGTAATAGAAGATGTAACAATCTGGGCAATACAGCTAAGAGGAGCTTACAATCAAAACTTTTTGTTGGATGGTCCCAGGGAGTCTTACCCAAGTAAATGTGCTGGCTGTTCAGAAGCAAGGGGGGTGGCCCAGCCCTGCCTTTTCCTGGCGATGATGGGCTAGGACGGGCCCGCCCTTGGCCCGGGCGCGTCTCGCGCCGCGGTAGATTTGGCAGCGCTTTTCAGCGCGTGTTGAGCTCCTCCCCTACACCTGGGTCAGCAGCGTGGCCTCGCAGGGCACCCTGGGACTTGGAGTCCCACCAGGGTTTGTTGCGGCCCTGCAGGGGTGTCAATAGGCTGGTGTTGCACCCTGGGATAAAGATCCCACCAGGGTGTTGCTGGATAAACAAAATGCCGCCGACAAGCAGAGAGAGCAGCAACCTGTGTCCATCTGGAGGCCGGAATCACCACACAGCGCCAAAGATTCAGAAACACTTAGTACTGATGATGAATATAGCATGGTTCAATTCAAACCTAACATTATACCGCCATTATACCGCCAACACTCATGACATGAATGGCAGATTGCAGCAATTGATCTAACAGTTTGTGTGTCAGAAACGAATGCATAAGAATATAATATAATAGGTGAAGCAAAGATGTCAGATGACAACAGCAGCACTTCAGGCCAACTGGGCAAACACGCCCAACCTATTTGGTCTCCCCTCTACAATTTAAACACCTCCAAGATGGGAGGCAGCAAGCACACAGTAAGAGGCAATAAAACTACAAAGAAGGTGCAGAGACCAACTAATAGCAACAGAATACTCCTCATTTGCGGGTGGAGCACTGATATGAGTCTGTTATGCCACACCATTTACACTACTCGAGACCGTTTTGATAAGAATGGAAGATATGCCCGAGCCAGAGGAAGACTCAAAGGGCAAGAAACAGTAGTGGACAGCACCTATGTAGCAAATGTTGACCAACCTGATTTTTTTGCAGAACATTCGACACAAATAGCCAAAAGGCCATTAGCAACACTAATATTGGTGGGGATACAATTGTTTAGTGCAGTGGTTGTAGTGCAAGATTGATCACATCAACCTCTTCCTGACCTCGTGGTGGAAAGGGTTTCAAGGGCGTTCTGTTTTTTGGAAAACACAATAGAAGCTCATACGCACATGGAGACAGATACGACCGACAATCAGAGCTCATTCTATTCCCCTATGTATGAACTCCATGTTTGATTGGATGGCATATTGTGCTCAGATTAATCGAATGGGACACACAGTTCCTCCCAGTTCCATAAAAACTCTCAGAAACATAATTTCCAATCATAAACCACAGATAATAACTATCACACGGGATACAGCAAGCACTGCAATACAAGCATGGAGGCAACAAAGCATAATACTGGAATGCTGCGTCTTTCAGGAGTGAAAGAGAGAAGCTATTCTAAACTACTTCAAGAAGAATGATACTACAGCCCAATATAGGTTAATATAATGGAAAACCTTTAAAACAGTATACGTGGTCATTTCATGAAGACAGTGGAAAGAGTGAGGAAGACATTGACAGTTTGATATCACACTCAAAACAATGAATGGAAAGCAAAGTCAGAATTTGGTAACTAAAAGCAGCAACTTCTAGAAGCCCAAGAGGAGCATGCAGTATAAATGGAAAAGCTTAACTGCCTAGATTACAGGCAATACTTGGAATCTGTGCCCACAAAAGGCGACAAGTCCGGGAGACTTATATCCTGGCTGATCCAGCCGGAATTGTTTGACAGCACAACATCCAAACTGAAAAATAGCATTGGGGAAATGATCTACAGTGCAGAAGACATCAACAAATATTTTTTTATGAACTACTCCACACTTTATAGAAGAAGCGTACACACAACGTAAAAACATTTTTTTTTTTTAAATCAGTGATTATCTACACACAATAGCCTCCTCCAAGAGCAGGAAGTAGCACTAGACTTCCAAATAACAGAAACGGAGATAAAGGAAGCCTTAAACGATATGGCGAAGGGTGAGATCCTAAAGTTCTGATGGCTTGCCCATCAAATTTTATCTGGCTTATACAGACTTATTAACCTCCTGTCTCATGCACATATTCACCGAAGCCCTGCAAGCTTATCGCCGCCCTCCATTTTAGGGGCATATTCACAAGGACTTATCGCCGAGTTATCGGCACTTTAGCGCATCAAAAGTGGAGATAGAATTATCGCACATTCACAAGCGGGTGCAAACTGCAGACATCGCCAGTATTCCCGCGATAACAGCCACAAAATGTATCTCCACGGGTGACACCACCAACTAACCCTAATGAGATGCAGAGTAGGCGTTCCCGTGGAAAAACACATGAAAACACCACTTCGCCACATTCACAACGAACTGCCAGATCCGCGATGCGAGTCAAAACCACGCGATAAGCCGCGGTAGCAGCAGGTATTTAACACCTGCCTATTGCTGGTGTTAAGCAGGACGACTACCTGCAGTAGGTAACGGAGCCCCGCCCACAGCCACACCCGAAGAACAACCGACACCATGGAGCAACTCATCATGCAGCTTGGAGCCCCAACAGGGCCACAACACCCACCGCCACCACCCCTGTAGTGTGGATTGTGGCCTTATGGTCGACATTGCTAAGTTAGCATAGGCCTAGCTGCCATGATGCCCCTTTTGCACACGTTACTTTGTTTTTCCAGACTCTGCTTGTGCCTATGTTCATGAGAACTGTCGACATTTCTGCCTTTCACGTTTTCTGCTGTTCTCTGTGGTTTTCGTCTGCACACGATGTACAAGGTCGAAAAACAACGTCCCTTGTTATTCTGTTCTGGTCAGCCCCTCGTACTTAAACATAACATGAAACACAGCTGCACTGGAGAAATTCGGGTGCTTTTAATATTGTGACCTCCCTGTTGGAGGGACACTTGGAGAAAACTCTTTCCAGAGAGAAGAGCTGTGCTTGTCCGATGATGTAAACCTTGCATCTAGTTCTTGAGGTATGGGGGTCCCCCTGACAAAGCCCAGAGGTCTTCTATTTTTATAATAAACTAGTTACTAGAACGGGGAGGGTGGCAAGGCCTTATAGTCCTTAATCCACTGTCTTTATAAAATGCTGTCCCCGTTTGTATTCTATGGAATTGTAACAATGCTTACTGTTTTGTCTTTATGCATTATGCTGCTAGTACTGGCACGTGTACTGTGTCTTAGAGCACGTTAGTTGAAATAAAATTTTTAAACTATACTGTATCTCTTAATACGCACGTTGTGGACAAGTATGAGTGAGTAATGAAAGAGTGTTCTTGCTCCCGCGATTCCTGAAAGAGTCCGTGTTCTGGGATATCTAATCATTGGTAGCTTCGCTGTAGTACGGAGAACGAATGAGACACTATATCTAGTCGGATTGGGATTTTGGGCACTAAGGTGGATGGTTGGTACACCACCATACACCGAGGTCCTGTTTTCCTGCGCATAGTTCTGTATATGTGCAGAATCCCCGCAACACCCCCAGGACCGTCACCACCCCCAGGACCCGGACCGGCACCCCCCCCGGACTACCACAGAGGCAGCGCAGAATAAGACAGCGGACCTACCAAAAACGCACCAGTCTCACAAACCTAACGCCCGAAGAAGTCATTGCCCACTACAGGCTCAAAAGGACAGCCATCCTCCGCATCATGACCCACATCGGCCACAGGCTGACGGCCCCAACACAGCGGACAACCAACATCCCTCCGCAGACAAAGCTGCTGGCTGTGCTGCACATGTTGGCCTCTGCTACCTTCCAACCAACATTGGCCAGAGTCGGAGGAGTGTCACAGCCAGCCCTATCAAAGTCCATCACACCTGTCCTGGATGCCATCATCAGTTTCATACCCCAGTACCTTCACTTCCCCCACACTGCGCAGGAACAGCTGGAGACCAAGCAAGGCTTCTATGCCATTGCTGGATTCCCTCACGTGTTGGGGGCTATTGACTGCACACATGTCCTACTTGTGCCCCCTGCCGACACTGCACACATCTACCACAACAGAAAGCACACGCATTCCATCAATGTGCAGGCAATAGTGGGCCACCGGGGAATGTTCACCAATGTCGTCGCAAACTACCCAGGCAGTGTGCACGATTCCTACATCTTCCGACAGTCCATCATCAACCAGCACTTCCAGGATGGCACCTATGGAAATGCACTGCTCGTTGGTAAGTACCAAATCAACACACCTCACACCTCAAATCCACCATCACACAACGCACAACTGTGGGAATGCACACGTGACAAAACCACATACAACATGTGAAGCACCATGCCCATCTACCAGACACGACAACACAACTCCATTGGGATCCTGGGCTTCCCATGTACACAAGCCAGCTACATCATGGCACCACAGCCACACAACAGCTGAACGTGTGGAGAGGCAGAAAGCAGGCATGTGCGAAGGAGGCAAGTGACCCATGAATGGGAATGTACACAACGACAAGTGTGGCGTGAATGTGCTGGACAGACCTGGGTATGCAATCCACAGATATGTCCATGCAGACATTAACTGCTGGTGTCTGGAGAGTAGTGGACAGTGGACGCAACCATGTCACCTCAGGCTGTGGGGTAGATCGCGGAAATGTCGCTCGCTGCGTCCCCCCCTGTGTGCGTGAGCATAGTGGGTTGGCCCGGCTTACGCCAGGCCTGCGCAGGGGTGTGGATAAAAACACCGTGGCGCTGAGCGTGGTGCTCTCCCGGAATGGCCAACGTGACTGCCAGGGCGGCACCTCTCAGCCCGCCACAAGGCCGACGCTGTGAGCAGTGGGGCCTGCAAGACTGTGCGCCTGCTGCACCCCAGGCCGCTGATACCCAGACCCAGCTTGCCCGCCCCAGCGCACCCAGGCCGCACAGCTCACCTGCCGACACCGGCGTGTGTGAAAGAGGGCCCACCACGTGCCGGTGCAAGCTCCAAGCCCCATGCCCGGGACCTTGGCAGCCTCCTCAGACCATCGCTGTCCTCCGTGACACAGGCCCCCAGGAGTCCTTATTCGTTGACATACTCCACCGCTGCAGCCGGCCTACACTGCAGTCCAGTAGGTCCCACATCTATAACTGAGTCTTGATTAATCAATGGCAGAGTTCATGCCAGTGAACGCAGGGAGAGGAGTGAGAGGAAGATGCGGTTCAGTCCGGTGGAAACACGGATCACTGTTACAGAGGAGCTCGACCACTAGCAAGGACTGACCTGGTGCCAATAACCCTGTGCACCGTGAGTCACCGTCAGCCTCCGGCAGAACATTGTTGGTGTCTGAGCCTGTGGCCTGGGGGTTGTCATCAGCAACTGGCAGGTACAGACTTGGTGTTTGGCATGAGTCTGTGGCATTCATATCCGCCATGTTGCCGGACACAGCTGGTATGTGCCCTCTGCATCATGCCCTGGGGGTACACCTTCCACTCTCCCCCGAGACACTCCGCGAAAACCACCCTTGATACCTACGAGACCCTGCTCTGCTCTCATGACCCTACCCCAGTGCCCCGCAAGTCAGCGTCCCGTGGCAGTAGGCCCATGTCGGCCGCTGTGCATCCGGGGCCACTAACTCTGTGCAACTCAAGTCATGGTCCCTTGCTGGTCGAACATTGCATTTCTGAGTGCCTGATGACTGTTGTAGTTTTTGCCAGCATCAGCCACACCCTGAGGGCTGGCTTACACTCACCCCACACACAGCCAGCACAGGTGTCACTGGACCAGTGGGCCTGCCAACACATCATGCCGAACCAAGTATTGACTCTTTTCTCTCTGCACTGTCACAGGTGATCAAGGATATTGTTAGAAATGGGGGTCTCTAGTTGGCAATGGCTGGCCACTGTCCAAGTAGGGACCCTTCTTCCTAAGTCAGAGTGAGAGGGCTACCCTCTTTAATACCCCTGCTCAACCCTGTGGTAACGTAGCACGAGCAGGTAGGCTTATCTCAGAGGCAGGGTGTGAAGCATTTATGACCATACACAGTAACACAGTGAGGAACACTACAAAGGGACACCACACAAGTAGTTATAAAAAATAAGTATCTTTATATAAAGGCAGATTTATCACAAGACCAATAACTGTAAAAGCCACAATACTGTCAAAAATAGGATAGCTGTTGAAGGGTTGTCAAAAATAGTTCAAAGGTTGCAAAAATAAGGTTCAAATTCAAAGCAGGGGTATCTGCGCCCCTTTCTCGTTCAAAGGTTGCAACAATAAGGTTCAAATCCAAAGCAGTGGTCTCTGCGACCCTTTCTCTCACAAAGTACCTGTATTCAGTAGCAAAACCAACAAAATGTCGCAAAGAAGTGTTAGCGATGAATTTCCTCACGCGAGGCCGGCGATGCGTTAAAATCCTTGCCGCAAGGGAGGATGATGCGCCGATCTGCTGATGCGTGAGGAGACGATGCGACAAACTTCTTCACGCTAGGCCGCCGATGCGCTGAGGCCTTGCCGCGAGGGTGAAGACGATGCGGCGATCCTGTTGCGTGTGCGATTGTGTTGCGGTGCGAAGAAATGGCGCTCCGCGAGGAGCGGCGAAATCCGGTGCGATGCGATCAAAATGGCGGACGCACGGCGTCCGCAAGCGATGTCTTGAAGCGATGATTTCTTTGGGGGTTGCGGCGCTCGGCGACAGCAGCGCGATGATTCTTCCAGCGCGTCTCAGCTGCAGCGGCTCGCAAAGGGGCGTTAGCGATGGTTTCGTGTTGCGAGCACCCAGCGGCAGCAGCGCGATGATTTTTCCAGCGCTCTCGGCTGCAGCGGCTCGCAAACGTGCGTAAGCGACAATTTCCAGCACTCTTTTCTCTGAAGCAAACTAGAGGCCCTGGAACTCACAGGAGCCTCATCAGCAGATAGCAATCCTCGCAGGGAGGAAGCAGGAGGTTGGTGGTGGAGTCTGATGTGCCTGAGACTCCAGCAGGAGGCTAGCTCTTTTCCTAGCCCTCGGGTAATTGCTGTAACAAAAATAAAAGTTCTCTCAAAAGTTCCTTTTCCTCTTCTTCAAGATCCAGTGGTCACTGCTGCAGGCCAGTGCAAGAAACAACACACAAGCACAGGGACAGTCACTTCCTGCAGATTCCTCCAGTGGCACGGACAGAGTTTCCTCTCCAGATCCAAAAGCAATACAAATTGTAGGGGTTTGAGCACAGATATTTATACCCCAAAAGCCTTTGTTCTTAGAAGCTACCAGTCACTGAACCTAGCCAGAACCAGTTCTGCTCAGGCCTGGAGCACTTTGTTTACCAGGCTGCATTCTTCCTTTCAGAAAGAGGGGTCTGCTAGCAGACACACAGTAGGAGGTGGAGCCAGCATTCACCTTGCCAGGCACAGCCCTATTCAGGTCAAGGAGCCACCCCTCCCCACACTCTAAATGCAGATCTCTCTATTCAACCCAGGTCTGACTCAGCCTGCCCTGCCCCTCCAAAACCAGACAGCCAATACACATAACAGCAGAGCACACTGGAAGGCTTAGGCAAGAAAATACCTAATTTCTAAAAGTGGTATTTTCAAACACAGAATATAAAAATAAACTTCACTAAAAGATGTATTTTAATATTCTGAGCTCAGGCATACTAAATTCGTTTTTCTACCATGTTCCTGGGGTCAGTTAGGACTATAGAATGTATTAGTCAAACTGCCCATTCTAGCCTATGAGGAACAGGTAGCCTTACAGTAGTGAAAAACGAAATGGGGTGTACTTCACTACCAGGACATGCTACACATACCAAGGCATGTCCTACCTTACACATACAATGCACCCTACCATAGGGGTGACTTACAAGATGCCAAGGGAAGGTTCAGGGGCTGGGAAGTGGGTGCACTTCACAGCCAAGATGGCAGTTCTGGACTGCACACAGACACTGCAGTGGCAGGTCTGAGACACACTTTACAAGCTGCTTCTGTGGGTGGCGCAAACCAGCGCTGCATGCCCACCAGCAGCATTTGGTTTACCAGCCCTGGGCACACACCGGCCACACTACTAGGGACTAACAGGTCAACCAAATAAGCCAATCA
The DNA here is from genome assembly GCA_963921515.1 of Calotriton arnoldi. NCBI lineage: Eukaryota > Metazoa > Chordata > Amphibia > Caudata > Salamandridae > Calotriton > Calotriton arnoldi. Next base: position 656,561 of record CAWUFW010000498.1, read on the forward strand.
GGGATATACCAATTCACATAGACATATTCACAAGGGGAGAGCATATGCACTTTAGCACTGAACAGCAGTGGTAAAGTGCCCAAATCATAAAACCAACAGAAACAGGTCAGCAAAAATACAGGAGGCAGGCAAAAAGTTTAGGGGTGACCCTGCAAAAAGGGCCATTTCCAACAGATATGCACTCTGCCCTTGGATGATGACACCCCTCCGAGACCCGAACACACCCGCCCAGAGGCAGTACAATGCGGCCCACATACGCACCAGGGGCATTGTGGAATGCACATTTGGTGTGTTGAAGTGACGTTTCAGGTGCCTGGACGTCACAGGTGGAAGGCTCCTGTACAGCCCAGACATCTTGTGCAAGATGATCGTTGCATGTTGTGTGTTGCACAACATCTGTGTACGCACCAATTCCCCATGGATCCAAGTGCCAGAAGCACCGGACGATGATGAGGATGATGGGGCAGGTGGCCCACATCCCACTGCAGCTGCAGCAGGAATAGTCCGTAGGAACCCCCTCATTGCCAATTTCTTCACATGAGCACGTCACATAGTGACCGTCCCTGGCAATCATGGGACAGTACAAAATGTCCACAGGCACAGCATGTGTGAATAAAAAATAATTGCAGGTTACAGGTTCTACTCGTACATTGTCATGTCACAGTTTACTGCTGTGCCAAATGTGATTGGCCATGTTGTGCACATATGCGGCACCAGTTGTGTCCTGTGTTCTGTTGTGGAGGTGTTGCTGTTTGTACCACGATGTTGTCAATGTCGAGGTGCCCTTATTCTTATGTGCGTATGCTGCACAGTGGGTGAGTCGCTCCTGCAGCTCTGATTTGGCTGCCACTTATCCCTTTCATGCGGTGTGCCTTTCAGTTCTGTGCTTCTACAATGCTGAGATGTTGCAGACTTGGGTAACTTGTGCTCTTTGTCGAGTTGGGACTCTTGGGCATGATTTGTCCGCAGATGTGTTGTTGACGTCAGGGGTTGTTTGTGCAGGTGGATGTGTCAGAGTGTGACCTGCTCTTTTCCGGTTGTGGTCCGCACTCAGCCACCTCAGTGTCGTGGCGTGCACTTTGTCATGATGATTGGACTGCAGCCATGCTACTCGTCATTTGGTGTCTCTTGCATTGTCAGTGTGGCTGACGTATATGCATGTTTGCTGTGTTTCGCACGTGTGCATGTGTTGGTTGTGTGATTGGTGATGTGTTGGGTGGGGGCCCCTTTGGGCACATGGTGGACGTGGGACTACTTGGTGTTTGTGTGTGTGCTGAAGTGTTGCCGTGGGATCAGGGACATGATCCAGAGTCATTGTGGGTGTGCAGTGTGCTCTGCTTAATTGTGCATGTGTGCCATTGTGCCCATCTCCCCCCATCCTCCCACTCCCTGGTCGGTACGCACCCTGTTGATGTAGTGTCGGGTCATGTTGAGCAGTGTCCGGATCCCCAACTCCTGTCACCGTCTCCCGACTGATGACTGTGGCCACAATTTTCTCCATGTCATTCAGCTCCTGATGTTCTGCTGGCCTCCCTCCTCCGAAGTGCGTTGCTGCTTTCATGTTGGCAGCGAGTTTCTGCTTGGTTTTGCCATTCACATCAATCCAGCGCCTCTTGACCTCTTCCATTGTCCTCCTCGGCGCTGCGACGGCATTCACATGGTCCAAGATGGTGTGCCATCTTTGCCTCTTTGTTGCCAATGACACGTTGGAGGTGACGTACAGTTGGTGGTGGTGTTCTATCTCATCCGTGACGATAATCGTGTTTTCCTGCAGACTGTACCCCGTCTTCATCTTCCTCTTCTCATTGCCTTTCCACGACCCCTGGATTCCTAGCTGTTCCTCCGTGGGGCTTGTGGGGTTCATGTTGTCCTCTGCAGTCGGTCAGGGTGCATCCGTGGTACTCCGCAGTTCATTTCCATTTTAGTGGCATTTTCCGTATGCTGTTCTTGTGCTTTTTCCCACATTACACGTGGGTTTTCCTGGCCTTTCGCTGGTTATCACTGTTTTCTTATCGCGTTTGGGCCCATCGCGACTTTTTACGCGTTGGGGTTTGTGTTTTTATCTCCGTCGTGGTTGTTGTATCGCGGACATTGGCCGCGGTTTCGGGAGACTATCGCATGGTACCGCCGTGTTGTGAATTCCACGTTAACACATGGTTATTTTCCCGCGATAGGCTGCGATGTGTGAAGTTGCGTTAACCTTTTTTGGCGATGTTTAGCGCCCGTTCTTGTGAATATACCCCTTAGAGTGAAGCTTTAATAGTTTTTAAACCAAAAACCTAGATGGGACCCAGGGGTCTATGGGCTGTTATCTTAGATAAGCAGTGATTATAGGATCCTTACCAAAATTCTAGCCAGAAGACTGAGCAAAACCTGTTAATACGTGGCATGAACACATCACTGAACATCAGAAGGCCAATGAGAATAATGTTTAAAATCCCCTCTGACTGAAAGCAAGCTTTGGGTGGTGTTTTCGATTGACATGGAGAAAGCCTTTGATGCACTTGGCCGGCACTTTGTATTTCAAGTACTGAAGCTGATGATGTTTGATGTCCAGTACAAGAAACAAATCAGATAAATGTACTACCTGGCGACAAAGTTGCAGTGAATATCAAAATGTGTGGAGGCAGCAACACGGCTAACAGATATGTTGGCTAATAGAAGCCAACTTATGGGCACCTTAATGAACAAACAATCTCCTGCCAATCGTAAAAATAAATTGCTTACAACAGTTATACCTTGCTGGAGGCGAAAATTTGTAAAAACTAAAGGTACCCTGAGACATGTTATCACCCTCCATCTGACAGTGTTACTCAAAAATAAAGATAATTTTACAGGATCATTGCTGAGGCAATGGGCGAGAGTGAGCCCAGGGACAGCAGGAGATTGCTGCAACAATGGCAACCTTAAATCACTACAAGCATTGATTGAAAATGAGCATCTGCCAGAGGAACAGTTCTAACAGCATGTTGAAGAATGCACTCATACATACATGGGAAATCCGAATACAGAACCGCCAACTCATGAAGTTGTACAGTTGGTATACGCTATGGCGAGAGGAAGACGAATGATAACTTGGTTCTACCAGACCCTTATTAATATGACGAAAATAAAACTGGATACTCTCAAACATATATGGGAAACACAAATAAATATTGCCATAGAAGATAAGGCGTGGAACCATATTCTGCAAAATGCAAAGAACGTCTTACGCAAAGCACATTTCAAATATTCAACATTTAATTTCCTTCACAGGCGCCCAAAAGACTCAATCAAATCTCACTAGTAATTCCTTTGACATGTCCCAGATGTGTCCAGTGAGAAGCAGGGTTTTATCATATGGTCAGGGACTGGCCAGTGTTAGCAGTATATTGGACGGTTGTTGCATAACACCTTGAAATTGCACTAGGGAGGAAGGACTTATACAACCCTATGGGATGCCTCTTGGGACACTTCCCCCATCCTAAAAAGAAAAAAGTAGGTAATAAATTAAGAGATTTGGTAATATTAATTTCCAAAAGAACTATTGCCATGAGATGGAAATCAGCTTTAAGCCCTATTAAGTAAAAGTTGGGTCAAGAAATGGGCAGATATTGAACGCATGGTTCTACACAAAAGGCTAGAGCCATCAGGGAAAACCCCGTAGTAGGGAATGAGGTGAAGTACTTTTGTATTTTCATGCATTGCGGGACGCAACACAAGAAGGAGGACGATAAAATCATAGGGGAATAAAATGTGACCAGCCGGTACCCCCATTGATCGAAACATGGGTGTGCTGACAATGCACATTATTAGACTGAGTACATAACCCTCAGCGATGAAACAGTTGAAACAATGCAATATTAAGGCATTGAAAGATACCTCATACATGCCCCTACTTACACACACATTACAAGGAAAATACCAAGTAGTACACCTACAACCATGTTGGCTCTATAATCTCAGCACCACAAGAGAGAAAGTAATAATAGGGAGCTAAAAAAACTTATCACCCTCAGGTACTACCAGGTTACTGTTATAGTGTAGTTAGCTGATGGTGCACTTCCGCAAAGTTCACCAGGGCTAGCATTCCAACACACAATAAGGACAATCTAACAAGTCATTCACAGCTGTTGCAATATTAACAAGCATAAGAACAAAATAAAAAAGAAAATGGTTATAATCTGCATCAATCAAATAGCTATCACTTTGTGCCAGAGATGGGCCTGCCTAAACCCACTAAACAAATGGGGGAAGCCCAGACCTCTGGAGGCAACACAGGAGGGAGCTCCCCTTTGAAAATCTAGTGAGAAAGGCCCTGGCAGTGATGTCAGTGAAGGGCAGCGCTGATGCCCCCGACGAGATGTGACTAGTGACTCCTGGATGATGCTATTTTGAACAGTCCCAGCATGCTGTGCAAGAGGATTGGGACAGTGATGGAGCAATGACGTGGCACCCTAACATTAGCCAGGGGTGCCTGGCTTCTGGAACCTTCCACCTCTATTTACAAACTATTGCACAAGTGGTAGAATCTCTCTTGCCTTGTGATTTCTCTGCACTTCGCTGCTGGACACTGGGACCACAATGGAGAACTTGAAGGAGGACCCTGGATGCCCAGAAAAGGAATACAGACTCTGCCCAGTTGACAACAGAACCTGTGGGTTTCCCCAAGGGCTGGTGAAGCTGGCCCCTTTACACCCTATGAGGACCAGTTAGGGGAAAGACTTGGACTTTTGCACCCAGAGACCAAGACCAGGAGGAAGGCAGGTGCAGGGAGCCAGGAGAACCAACTCCCTGGAGATTAGACCGCTTTAGAGGTGAAGAGGTCTGCTGCAACTGCCCCTGGTAGCTAGAGCTCACCATCAAGAGTAAAATAAGCCCAAGATCATCACAATCGGCCCAACGAGGCCAGAGTTATGGCATTTTAAAGATTGGTGACCTTTGACCTCTCACAGTCCGCAAAGCGCATGGGGCTCCACCGCCGTTTCACCACTTACCCTTGGGTTGGGCCAGGGGTCAGTGCAGAATTTATCTTATTAATTTTTCTCAGGGAGGGGGCGTGTGTGGGGGCCCCTTCTCCAGATTCTCTACTGGCCCGTGGACCCCAATGCCTGGGACGTTTTTACTCAAAGGGGTGCAGGGACCCTAAAACAAAAGAGCCGGGGAGCGCCATTGTGCCCCCCAATGGTGGTGGACTCGCACCCACTCCCCGGGCTTGTGTCTGGGGGGGAGGAAGATAGCCACTGCAGAAGGATGCACTCTGCCTGCAGGACGGGGCAGGGCGAGAAACACTGCCGGCTCCCGCAGCGGCAAACAGAGGTGCAGGCCGCATGGTAGCCAGTGGGGCTGCGAGGGGTGGGCTCACTCCACTGCCTTCAATGAATGGAGACACCTCAACAATAAAAATTTTTAAAAAAAGAAATACCTACACTGCTCTCCCCAGCACAGCGGGAGAGCACTACTAAACATTCACTGCTCCCGGAGGAGTGCCCCATAATGCCCTGTGGAGTTCTTCAGTTTACTTGTGTTTCTCCCCCTGTGGTGGCCCCCAAAACAGGCAGGGGCCACCACCGATGCTAAGAAGAAGGCATAGGGGCTGCAGGAGTGCAGCAGCTCCTCCCCAAGGAATTTTTATAAAAGTAATGACCGTATGTTTGCTCGGTCATAGAATCAACAACCCCACCAGGATTTTTTTTCATGTTTAAAGCACTCCCAAGGATGGGGCTTTGGCTCTACAGCTGGGAGTGCAGCGCCTCTAGGGGCTTATTCTATCATTGCATTTATTGTGGCCTGAAGGTATTTAAAAGATGTACATGTATTGAAGTGCCCTCTAGGGGCCGAGTCTATGGTTGCAAGTCATGTGCGCAAAATGTGACTCCCTGTAGGGTTTTATTTTATTATTGCATCTTCATGGCCGGAAAGTTTATAAAAAGTACACAGATATGTTTGCAAATTTTAAGGGCTTCATTGATCTTGTAGTGTTGACAGTGAACACTGATCAAAGTGCATATGCTTCATTCTCGTTAAAAGTTAATTTACCCATAATTATTGATAGCATTTACACACAAACTGATATCCTACTCTTAAACCCTTGTCCAAGCCAATAGACACCACAATGACCTAGGAGGATCACTGCACACTCAGGTGGGTGCTGTAGACTGGGAGGGTTTTTCTTTGGGGAAGAAAAAGCAGTTGTAGGAAACTGGAATATTAGTTGAGGAGGGTGAGAACCCACATCAAATATTAATTAATCACAAGCCGTGTCAGGTGTACCTCTAAAGCAACCAAATAATCCTCTGCTTAACCCTCTGGTAGCTTGGCACAAAGCAGTCAGGCTTAACTTAGAGGCAATGTGTAACGTACTCATGCAGTACTCAAACAGTTATAAAGTAAAAACACAACATGAGAAAAAACCCAAACCGACTATGAAAAATAGAATACAATGACCCCAAAATGACAAAAATCCAAGGGGTAGAACAAAAGATATTACATTTTAAAGTTTGAATTAAAAATAGCATCAAAAAGTGCAAAGCTTTCACCTCGGGTATCTGGTCGTGCTAGACTCAGTCAAGGTCAAAAGTTAAGGCTGACCATGATGGAGCGCGGGTCGAACACAGGGACCAGGTTTGTCCAAGTGGAACGTTTACCCTCGGACTTAGAAACTTTAATTTTGAGGAAAAATTGGTAGTCGACGAGTCTTCAATGGGACAAACTGCAAGATGGATCCGAAGCGAGGCTTGATGACAACGGGTTACTGAAGAGCGGGATCCTGAAGCGTAAAAATAAAAGGAAAGAAAAAGGATAATTAAAGTGATGAATGAAGCTCTTTCTTACTTAAACTGTGTTGGTTTCATTTGAGGGACACCTCTTGTAGAGACACGTTGAAAGCGACCCAGCGAGCTACATCTGCATGTACGAGAAGAGTAGAAAGTTAAACAGTGACAGTCTGAGGAAAACTAAGGGGCATATTTACAATAAAGTGGTGTAGCGTGTCGTTAAGCCAAAAATGCTAACGACACGCTTTGTCACTTTAGAAACGCAGGGCTGCACCATATTTACTAGAATATGGTGCAGCCCTGTGTTTCCCCCTGTGCTGGTGCTAAATTTAGCTGTCTAGCACCAACGCAGGCACCCTTGCACCATAGTGTAAGGGTGCCTGTGTTGAGGGGAAGATTGTTTATGCGCAGGAAGATCCCCCTTCCTGCACATAAACAATATTTAAATGCCGTTTTGTAACTTCTTGTTTACTCCCTAATGCAGCACACATAGAAGTTGCAAAACTGCATTTTTAAATCATTGTTTATGTGCAGGAAGGGGGACCTTCCTGAACATACACAATCATTGGAAATTTGCTGTTTCTACGTGTGCTGCACAACACAACACACATGGATACAGCAAAAACGAGGAGAAATAAAGCATTTATCCTCGTTTCAGCTGTTTAAGACCACGTTTTCCCTGGTCTTAATTTAGGCGTTGTCTCCTATTTACGCTGGCCTTGCAAATAGGTGGCAGCGTCAAAATCAATGGGTGCTGCAGTGGAACTCCCTCCGCAACACCCATTACCCTCCCCTTTCACGCTAAATACAGCGTGAAATGGTTCCTTATCTACAAGGCAGCGTTAAGCCACGTTAAGTGGCTAAACGCTGCCTTTTAAAAAGGTGAGAGCCCTATAGCCATCACAACGTCACTCGAACTGACGTTTGTGGTGGCGATAGGGGCTTGTAAATATGCCCCTAAGTCACACAACTTAAATCCAAGTCAAATTCTCTGTAATACAAAGAAGTCTTAAGTTTTCTATAATGGAAGAATATTTGCATCTGGCTGTACCCACAGCAGATGGTGTCGGAAGTGGGATCCACCAACTGGTAATATCCCACAAAATGAGGCAGCGGTACAATAATATGTTGAGGGTCAGATTTAGATAGAATGGGTACTGGAAAGGTAGCTCTGCAGCTCTCAAATAAACTGGTAAAGCCTACAATAGTTATTAAATGCCCAGGAAGAAAAGTAACAACAATTGTCCTCAACAGAACAGAACAGAGCATTAACGCAGTTAACTACAGCACTGGCCCAAACCACAGGGCTGCAACCCAGGTCTCCTCATTGATTCTTCATGACGTCACTCCAGGAAGGACTCAGACTCCTTCTTTTTAAACTTTAAGAGAATTGCACAGGCTGTCAATTGGCCTCCAGAGTACTGGGGACATTATCTCGTCTCACTTTCCCACCTTTGGTCATTAACATACAGACTGCCTATCAGATCACAAGCCACACATGAACAGTCCCTATGCTGAGAAAGAAAAACGTATCTTAGAAAGGCATGGCATTGACTTGAGACTTATAGACTTTGTTTCAGTAAAGAAAAAGGTACTAGTAAAGACAAGGCAAAAGCTCTTTATTTTTAGAACTGGGAGGATTACTAGCTAAGTCCCCAGAATGCAACTAAAGAGTAAATTGTGAATAAAATGTATGTGGAACATTCCTTGAAGGCATTCCCAGTGCACATACAAAATTGCCTGAGGCAGCATAACAACTTAAATATTAGTAAGGCCATTGAAAAAATCAGACTAGCCCCAGAGGTGGTGTGCCAGGGAAGGGCTTTGTTGCTGATACAGAGGCCTTTAAAGACCCCAGTATTCCCAAGCTGCAATTGTCAATATCTACCACCAGCCACAAACCTATATTAGGCAGTCATAAACCTCAATACTTTGAATGTGGGGAGTGGGCCACATTGCCAGGATTGCCCTCCAAAAAGAGAAAAGAAGAGCATATGGAAGTTAGATGGGTGCAAAGCTGGTGTATTGTACTCAGATCCCAGATCCCCTTTTACTATGCCATTCAGTTAAATAGAAGAAGAGTACATGTACTATTACATTCAGGGTATAAGCCAGTGGTTCCCAAACTTTTTCGACCCGTGGCTCCCTTGACATAATTGGCCGTTGGGCGCGGCTCCCCATCATGTCAATTTTTTTTCGGGTGGGGTGATGTAAGCCCGACCACAGGCGCTGGAATGTACAGTGATTAAGAAGGAGATGAAATAACTGAGAAAATGTTATGGCACATGGCTACTTTTGGTATGGAGGCTTACTGGTGTTGTGGGCAAATGCATACTGTTGACGTGAATTGTAAGGTGAACTAATGTATAATCAGAGGAAGAAAAGATAAGTGAAATGAAGAAAATTGGCCAGGTGGCTTCTGCAGTGCTGACCACAGGTTAAGTTTTCTGGTGGTGAACATTTTGAAAGAATAGAGCGTAAGCAGTTTGGATTCTTAACGTTGAAAAATAAGGCGAGCCAACTGAGAGCATGGTATTTTCAGTGGCAGGAAAGATTAAGCACAGTTCGCCAGAAATCTAAAACACCCCCAAAATTCCAGAAACAATCGCAGCTGATCGTAATTTTACCCCTTCGCTTCACACAATCATGTTTACCCGATATTCCGCTTATAAGAGTGGCTGATGGCAGCAACAACACTTGCTCTGCATCACTGTCCTGATTGTGCCTGGCCCCGCCTAAGCGCACATGCTTTTTATTTGTTACACATCACGCGCTGGTTCAAACCATTCCTGACGCTGACCGGTGTGGCTTCAGTAACTCCCCACATGGCATTCACACATGGGTTACTTGAGGCCTGCAAATGCACATTACAAAAAGGTAAGTGCATGTCTTTATAACGGAGCCGTAGTATGAAAAAGAAAGAATCACAGGGTAAACAAATGCAAGGCAGTCGGCATCACCAATGAAAGGAAAGCATTGGGCTAGTTAAAGTTACAGTACTAGAGCAGAACCTTTCCTACATTCCCAAGAAGTGCCCGGCGCCCCTGGTGAGTTCTGACGGCGCACCGGGGTGCCGCGGCGCACAGTTTGGGAACCACTGGTATAAGCAATTAGTCATTCATGAGAACCTTGTGCATCCCCCAAATGATTTTTCCTGGGAGAAGTGTCAATATTAAGTGTGTTCATGGTAATGAGAGGAAGTATCCATTGGCCTGGGATCAGGTCCTTTTTCACACTCATAGCCATCTATTAGGGAGACATTTTAGAAGAAAAATGTCAGAGTATCCTTGATCACTTTTATTGGCAAAGTACTTACTTTCAGATACATAAGTATTGTATGGCATGCCCAGTTGGTCACACCAAAAATCTGCACAAACACACTAAGTGCCACTCAAAAGAATGCCTTTAATTGTCATCCCATTTTCCAGACTTGGCAGGGATCCTGTTGATTCCTTAATAACTACTAGTAGAGGTTATACGTAACTCCTAGTTGCAGTAGTCTATGCCACCCACTACCCAAAGGCCATAAACCCATGGCAGGTTGGAATTAAACAAATTTCTCCTGCGATGTTAGAAACATATTTCCATGTGTATGATTTCTGAAAGAGATCCTAGTGGATTAACGGACATCATGTGTATCCAAACTGATAACTCAAATCTGCAAACAATTACATATTGCTATTCCTCAGCTTATCCGCAGATGGATGGCCAGGCAGAACATTATAATTAGACATTAAAACTCACTCTGAAAAAGATGCTAAGTTATCAGTGTGGCGGTTAGTATAACCAACTATCCTTTGCCTTTTATGCTATTCGGGGTCAGGTTCAGGCAAGTCTTGGGTTTTCATCCTTTGAGCTCTTGTTTGGAAGGAAGCCCAGGATCTTGTTGTAAGTAACTAAAGAATGCTGGGAAGAGTCTGCAAGTGAAGAGAAGCCCCTTTTGGGATGTGTAACTCTGTTAATGTACCAGATCTGGAAGTGAAGGCGGTTGATGGGAGAGAATCTTGCCCAAGCACACAATAAGCAACATGATCACAACAACAGAGGTGTTAATATAAGAGAGTTAAGGGTGGGGGATTGGCTTCTCCTTTTGCTAACTTCTCTAGATCAGAAATTGTCAGCTGCTTGGCAGGGACTCTATCAAGTCCTAGAGAGCGTAAATGAGGTCACATTTTAAATCCAGGATCCTGACAGGAAAACAGAGGTATAAATGTTCCATATAAACCATTTAAAGAAGTGGGAAGGACTTCGTCCATCGGTGGAGCAAGTGGTGCCCCAAATTACAACAACAGAAAAGCAAGAGCTGGTAGATATCCTAGGCCACTTTTTGCTAATATTTTCAGAAGTGCCTGGCAGGATGAACATAATCAATTATCAAAGCCAGACCAGGCACAGCAAAGTAGTAAAGCAGAAATCATATCATATTTCAGAAGCCACAGGACTGTAATTCAGGAAGAGGTGGACAAGATACTAGTATTGGGTGTATGTGAACCATAAAACAGCAATTGGTATTCCCAAATTGTTCTAGTTCCCAAAACTGTTGTGACCAACATGTTTTGTATTGATTTTACAAAGTTGAATCAAATCTCCAGGTTTGACAATTCCCCCCTCCCTCAAATAAATTAATTGAATGAGCAGCTTGAAGAAGCAAGATAAATCAGCACAACTGACCTAACAAATGGTTATTGGAAAATATCACTATATTCCAATGATAAGGAAAAGCACCTTTCTCAACTCCGCAGCGACTCTCTAATTTCAAGGTGTTGACATTAAGGGTGGGCACTGAACTCCGCTCCGCTGGCAAAGCTTGTGAAGTTTTTTCCACTTCGCGCTCCGCTTTGAGCGTGGAGTTCAGCAAAAAAATCCACCTCCCGTGTAGCGTAGTGGAGTTTACCGCCGGCCTCCAGTCCACCCCCGCTTCCATCTGAGTGTGCGTGCCAACTTTCCGTTTTTGACCACGAGTGAAGGAAGGATTTCTTCTTCTTTCCCCAAGACTTCGCTCCGCTTCAGGCCACAAAGCAAAGCTAGCCTGTCTCCTGGGTCCATCCGGGCCCTGACCAACTGCTTTTCCGCTGCTGGTACTCGAGCTTAGCAGCAGGCAAAGGTAGGAAAGGGAGGGAAGGGAGCCTTCTGATGGTTGCCAGCCTGAGGGAGGAGCCGCTGCCATCCTCTACCCCTGACCTTGGAGAAGCAGCGAGAGAGATTGGCAGGAAGGAGAGGAGAGCAACAGACTGGAGCCACCAGCGACGCCCCACCCCTGCCAGCCAGGTTTGCAGAGGGCACCCCAGGGAAGTGTTCTGTCAGTGTGTTAGCAGCTATTACACCGACAGATGGGGCAGTACCGCGGGTACAGAGACAGGATGTGGTGGAGGGAGGAGGGGACTGATGAGCCAGTGCTTACTGTGAGTACCCTGGACTTAACGAGGAGGAAGAGGAGCAGAGGCAGAGTTGTGTTGTATTGGCACTAATCTTCAATGTGGTGTAATAAATGACATATAGCGTGCAGACGGCGGTGCTTAGGGGAAGCCCCCGGGGCAGACATAGACCAGAGCAGTGGCTTGTTATCTCAGCTGTCGCCTGACAATGTATAGCGCTAGGTCTGGCATTATTGTGGCCTCGTATCACTGTCGACCCTTGCTCTGTACGTCATAGCAGTTATGTATTAATATATTTATGTAGGCTGTTGTCTAGCACTATAAGTAAAACCACACCTAGTAAATGGCTGTTTTGAGGTGCTTTGGAGCTTAAGAGGAGGTGAATGTTCTGATAGGTGCAGTTTACCGTAAACCCTACAATGAAAGCTCTCTTCCCCTGTGTTCGCTTTAAACCATCTGTGCACACGTTCTGTACCCCTTGCATGCACTCTGCAGCTACACTCTATCCCTGCGCGATCTCAGCGCCTACTCTGTACCCCCTGCGCGATCTCAGCATCTGCTCTGTACTCCCTGCATGCTCTCTCCTACCTCGACTTCCCCAATACTCTTTCTTTGTTCGCCATGTACATTTCATCTCCCCTGTTGCTTTTCCGAGGCCTCTTTTAATCCTGACCATTCTTTCAGTATCTTTCTCACCACTCCGCCCTCCCACCTCTCACCACTCTGCTCTCCCGTCCCTCTCCAACACTGGAGCTCGGCCCTCCCGTTCTGTTCTCTAGTGGTGCAGGTTTCCATTCGTTCTTCTCACTCCCGCTGTCCTCTCACCTCTGCGCAGAGTGAACAAAGCCAACAGACATCCGTGTAGGAGGGAATTCTGATGAATGGAAAAATGGTCTGTAAGCAGCCCACTGGGTGCCATAACTGTTCTTTACACAGAGGGGGCAGCCCGCAGCCGCTGTATTGTGCAGAGGGGTGTAATCTCTCTCCCATTAAAAGTGATCCTCCCCCATCCCTAAAACTCAGTGGTTTGATGGAATGTGCACCCCTGTGCGTTAATGCCCAGTGATAATGCATGGCCTGTTGCAGAGCTGCTCCTGATTGATGACGTTGATGGTCTTGAGAGCCAATCAGGTAGCCTGGACAGTACAAACAGGTTTCCTGTCTAGCCTGTGAAGTCGCTGTCATTAATTTAAGCAACAGCAGGCTATTTCATTAATTGTGTAGGGTGGAGCGGAACTCCGTGGAACTCCACAGAGTTTTTATGCAACTCTGCGGAATTCTACGTAGGACAACTCCGCGAGCTTAGCCCACCCATAGTTGACATTTGGGCTGCATGGAGCTCCTGCCACCTTCCAGTGACTCATGAATCATCTTTTACATCCACATAGCTGCTTTACAGCCACCTGCCTGGATGACATTGTCATTTATTTGCAAGTCTTTGGCAGAAAACTTACTTAGAGGGCTGAGATAAGTTCCCTAGAAAAAGTAAGGTTAGCCCAAAGAAAACTAACCTCACCACAGACTAGGTTATGTACAAAGTTAAGGTTCCTCAAGTGATTCCTTTACCGAGTACCAAAAGAGATAGATTTAAGAGCCTAATTGGGACTACTAGGATATTATATGAAATGTATACACAATTACTTATCAATTGATCAATCGTGAAAACTTAATCAGGGATCGATACTCATCAATATTACATACAATGGCCCATACACATTCACCCAAATCCCTGATGTGCTGGGGGTCAAGCTTTAAAGACGTGGAAATCGTTTCCTTCACAGATTCATATTCAGTTATTCTAAATACATAACTAGACCTATATATCAACTCTCTTTCCTCTCGGTCGACGGACCAATTAGTTGAGTAGTTGATGGTAATAATAGAACTAACTGACTATCTAACCAGCTAAATAATCACAGACTCTCGGTAAGTTTTAAAAGGTTTATCTCAAATAAATGATTAATGCTCATCGTATACAGATCGCAATGCAAACAAAGAATCTCCCACAAGGGAGAGAAAATCAAGGGAGTAGTGGGGGTCTCCTGAAATAGAATCAGGAAACAAAGATTCAGGAACAGGACAGGAACAGGAACAGCTAGGCCTCTCTGCAAACCGACGGACAGCGACGCATCTCCCCTCTCAATCTCCTACTGCTGCAATTCCGCGCTCGCTCTAACCACACCCCCAAAGGCACCCCAGTTATACCCTAAAACCTACATGTCCAACCCACATTAATTGAAACATTGCACAGAATTCAACTGCTCATTGGATGCTTGGGTAGGTGTTGCATCACACCACCGTGATTTCATTCAAAATTCGTCATACTCATTGTTCTACTACCTTTCCCATGGAACATGTATTGACCAGTCCATACAAATTTATTATTGTTACATTTGATTAAACTCTCAGCCACATCTGCGGACGAAGTTCTGAGTCCCACGGCCAGTCTCATCTTTTGGCAGGCAAACAATGTTCTCTGAGCGGTTCATCCTTGAACTGTTTACATCATCTGCAGCGCTCAGCACTTCTGTCTGTTTTGTCAGGTCATTTTTGCTCATTTTTTCAGCCCCACATCTATCCGGACAACTAAAGCAAATACAGGTCCATTCGGCTCACTATGATAAAATAAACACATACATTATTAATTACATGGAAATGCATCTTTCACTGTTTACCACCCACCTTTACACTATTCCCTGGTAGTATTTTTTTCTTAGCATAACCTTCATGCAAAGCGGCATTATTTATTATCGTTTTCAAAGCAAGATGCAAAATGCGAAATGCGGCCTAAACGTGCATTAGTCTCGTTTCTTTTGAAACGCAATGTAAAATGCGGCCTAGTTCTTTCATGCATTAGTTCACATTAGTGCATGCATGCGCAAAGCGGTTTCCCATGTGTTCATGTGATTTGCTCTGTTAATTTTACACCGCACACTGTTAATAAGTATTATGGGGGTATAAATCCGATCAGGTTTCTTTTTGCGAAATCCTGCTCCATCGCCATTGTTTTTCCCTTGACCATGTTACTAAAGAATTCCTCTACAAATAAAGAGCTAAGGACCCCCAGTGAACAAGAAAAATAGGCATTTATCATTTTAAAAGAGATAATAGCTTTCAAACTAGATCTATAGTCGGCAATTTTGACCGCCCTTTTATCTTACAAAGTGACCCATCTGACATAAGGTTTTGTGCCGTATTGTCCCAACTTGATGACAACCAGCAGGCGAGACCTATCTTGTTTATCAGTAACAAACTATTTTCTCGAGAACAAAGATATGCAGTAATATAAAAAGAAGCAGCCATAAAATGTATCACTAAAAACTTAACTGCAATTTACTCTCTACACAGAGCATGTGCCTTTAATGTAGTTAACTTAGAACAAGGGTACTAACCTCCATATATTGAGATGTTTTCTTTCACTACAGCCATATAATTCCATAGTTAGGCACAGGAAAGAAGAGAGCAAGGGAATGTATTCTTCCTTTCACGGTTTCACGGTTCCCTAAATCAATTTTCCACACATTGAAGAAACCGGTGGGGGGAGATTTTTTTCAGGGCAGCTGTATACTTACCAGACCACTGGGACTCCAAATGCATCACTCTAATTTTGCACAAGGAAGGGACACCTTCCTGCACATAAACAATAATTAATGGTATTTTGCTCTTTGTATGTGTGCTGCAAAATGCAGCACACATAGAAAAAGTAAAAACGAGGAGAAATAAAAGTATTTCTCCTTGTTGCGCCATTCTAATGCCTGCTGTTGCATGACATTCGTTTTTGATGCTGCCTCAGATTTACACCTCCTTGTAAATCTGGGGCAGGGTAAAAAAGCAAAGGGTGTTGTAATGGAACGCCCATAGCAACACCCAATGCACGGCCCTTTCATGCAGATACCTGCGTGAAAGGGTAGCATATTTACAAAGTGATGTTAAGTCTCAAAAAGTGGCTTTTAAAGCCACTTTGTAAATATGGTGCAGGGCATTGCGCCACCAGAACATTAAAAAAAGTGACGTTCTGGTGGCGCAATCCCCTTGTAAATATGCCCCAGAATGTTCAAACATTTTACGTAACCCACCAACACATCCTAATCACCCCCGCCGCCGGCCACGTTTATCTGCCCCTTCCCTTCATTTACTACGTGAAAAACGTACCACAATAGTAAGTATATTTCTGCACAAAAAAATATTTATTTTGTGAAACAGCATTTCCATTTCTCCTGCTTTGTCAATCAGGCCCGGTGTCTTTTGGCTCCATTTATCTACCTCTCCCATTATCAGTGATTTTAGAAATTGTATCTTACAGATTTACTATGTCAAAAGTTGTGCTCCATAGGACTCCACCCCATTTAATTTTTGCAAGCATTAACATTTTTAAATACATAGCATTATGTTTTGTTGACATGTATCGGCAGCATTATATTTAATAGAAATGTTGCTCATCAATCCGTTTTGTAAACTGTTTTCTATTTGTGTGTTTGCAGTTGCCAGTTGCTTTCAGTTATTTCCATAAAATGTAAAAGGCATGCAGTATTTTGTCTGTAATCGTTTGAGATTTTGCATCAGACAGAAAATAGAGAAAGAGAAAGAAACGCACAGATGTCCAAAATGATTTCAGTTGCAGTTTAAAGGATTCTTTTTTGTTTTCAGGAAAGGCAGATTGCTACCGTTTTTTTCTTTTTTTACCGAAAACATTACAATATATGACCTCCTAGCTGCTCGCCTCTCCTGTACCAGAGATAAATTCAAATTTGATTAAGAGTTTATGCTTTTGCTGCTGCTCTTTCAGATCCTTCTTCTATCTCACAAAGATGTTTATCACTTGAGCTAAAATTCTGTTTTGTGTATTTCCACATTTCATATCAGTAGGAAGCGATAATCCTGCCTTTCATGCATGCAATGTCATATTCGTGATATACCAGCTATGCTTATGTGGGATTTCATGATGCTTGGTGTGAAGGATTGACTCAGAGCAGTGTGTTTGAAAATGTGTGCACAGCATTCACACAGTTTCCTCTGAAGATCAAGTAACACCAATCTTAATCCGCATTCTCTGCTATTCAAATGGAAAGGTTGCATCTTCCACCAGAGTGTTGGACTGCACTCGTCTGAGACCCATATCAGCTAAATAAAAAATGAATCCGCGAGGAAATCAAATTGCATTAAGATAACAGATTTCCATAGAGATAAGCTCACTTTTAATTGTCCAGATGAGCAAACAGCGTTAAAGGAAATCCCGTTTAAATAAAGATACAACTAATGTGTGAACTAATAGATGAACAAACTGTATAAATACAATAGAGTGCAGTAACTGTAGTAAGAACGTTACTCCAATATCTTGTTCTGACGAAAGTTGTAATATAAGGTAAATTTGAGTTTCTATTGCTTTCTTCAGCCATACTTGGTTTTAAAAAGGCATGGTCTGTTAGATTTTCAGCACTCCGTCTTCCTACCCTAGAGGTCTTATTTACACTTCCTTAATGAATTCTTTTTTTTAAATATCATTGTTGTTGGATAGCAGTGCAGAGTATCATAATAATTCAGCTAAGTGCTACAGTAATCATTACAGTGAGTTTTTTTAAAATCTAAGGGGGTCATTACGATGGCGGGCGGAAGCACAACCGCCGTGCTGGCGGATGCAAAAACCACCAGTTACCGCCGGCACGCAGCAGTCCACACGCCCGCCCAATTACGATGCGAAAAGTAGGCCAAACACCGCCGGCAAGCCAGCAACACCGTCCGCCATCAAAGTGCGTCCGTACACGTAGCGGCGCAGCACAATTGACACACACCGTCCGACGAAATCACGTCCCGCCCGGCGTATAAATTACGATGCCGCAAACAAACGGCTCCCACGGCTAAGAGACACCGTACGACAAACCGAAGCGGTAACACGGATGCCGAGCACGGACAACGAAGAAGCGGCTCCCCGAGCATGAATCCAGCACTGCAGGCCCTCCCCATGCTCTTGCTGATGCACCACCAAGGACGCAACGTACCGCGGAGACGCAGGTAGGCACACACACAACAAGTGCACGCAAACAGCGCACACAGTGCAAGGGCGGAAAAAGCGGACAACCCCCACCCCCGCGTGTACACTACACATCCACCATTGCATCCACATATGACACACAGGCCAAATCGTAACATCGCGTAACACATGTGTACACACCACCTGGGACTAGGAACCAACGACCCCGTCACGGCCCCAAAGCGGCGATGACGCCGCCACACATGCGCACAACGCAGAGGCCAACCGCAGCGCCATGCATGCATCGCACACAGACACAGGGACACAACCAAGCAGCACACACATCAGCCCCACCCCGAACGCACATGACACGTGACAGGCCTGCCACAGACATGTCCCCAACGCCCAATTCACGGACAACACCCAACGCCACACAACCGACGCACACATGTCAATGAAGTCACGCAACAGCAGGACACACCCCAGTGTAACAAACATGGCGTAGCACACAGCGGCGGCAACACCAACTAGGAGAAGCAGGGCCCCTTCGGGAAGAGGAACGCCAGTACCACACTGAAACACCCATACCACCCTGCACATATGAACAAGACATATAAAACGGAACACCAAAGAGCCCGGGGACCGACAACAGGTGGCCCAAGAATAACATCCACACACAAGGCCCAACGCAGAGCGGAAAGGCAGCCTGCCGCCCACACAAGGGAGAGCAGACAGCACTGAATGACCTTCCATTCCAACTCCGAAACCACAGCCCTACGAAAGAAGCCGGTGAATACAGCCATTGTCCAAGAAAAGACCAACACAGGCATGCCGAGGAGACCGACCACAGGGCAGATAGCGCATATCACAGAAGAACACAACGGACGGGAAAGAAAAAAGAAAACACTCCCCCATGTCGGCCACATGCAAGTTAATTGGAAGGAGTCACACATCACTGACCTTGAACTGTCTGAGAAGCATGTGGGATGAGGGCCCATGTCCTCCGCACAAGCCAACAGAACACAAGTCCTGTCTCCCTACGACTACACAGAGCTCACAGCAACCTCGGAGCGTGCACATTGCAGACTGCACACACAGCCGGAGCACGCCACCACAACGCACCGCTGCGAAATGGCAACCGCAACACACCTACCCAACTCCGCCGGACAGCTCAAGCTGTACAAAACCAACCTGATACATATATTGGGATGCGATCTCCTGTCCCTGCTGAACGTAAGTTACCGACTGACTTACCGCATCACATTGTTCAGCTGCGTCATGCCCGTCTTCTACTGTCGGAGGTGTCCCTACCAGCATCCCGTGGAGATGTGCCTCTCCAACCCGGCATGTCTAAAGGCGGACCTGCTACCACTACTCCTCCCTCTGGACGCACACGACAGGGCCTGCTCTGCCTATGGGGGCATGGCGTATGTGGCCAACATCGCACCCGCACTGAAATGGGACCACTGTGCCTCCACACGACGGATCATCGAGAACAGCTACATCGAATGTCACCCAGCATGCCCCATCATGGTCCTCCAAGGGACAACTTACGAACAACACCTTGACAGCCACCATCCGCTACATTGGCTGGCAAACATGTACACCACCAATGACATGGAAGCCCTGCTGGACGGCATCGCATACCTGACAACCTGTAAATTCGTCGGACCACAACGCAGGTTCCCCGATTGACCTATGATGTCCAACCCCGCACCCATGCTTAGCTTCCGCACGGACTGGCCAGTCACCACCACAACAGCCATACCAAACGACCGGCAACTGTAACCACACCATCAACGACATCGCCATGACATCGGATATGACCGGGACATGCACACTGTTCCCCATCACATCCAGGAACACCGCATGCATTGTGGGAGGCAGTGGCATGGGGTCTGTGTATCGCACCCACATGGACGGAACTGCACGAACAACCAGGACACGACATGGATCCAGCGCCCATGGACACACACACCGCTCAGTGGACATGAATAGGTCGCCTGGAGTCTGTGGGTGCTGCACCCCTCCCACCCCCGCCCGGGAATCCCATACCAGGACCTTTGCATGGACGACAAGTGCATACAACAACAACACGACCCCAGTGACTGTGACATGTCCAGTAACCACCACATTGCAACAACAAGTGGCACGCCGCTGCATGCACGCAAGCACATGCCCTGATGTCATCTCACATGCACGCGTGCATGAGGAACAACCGCAGCAAACCTGTCACATGGAACTGAGATGGACTGTGCCCATGATGCCAAGCGGTCTGGTAGGCTACATGTATACCGTCTGTGTCAAAGTCCGCAGCTCCGCAGCTATACGTAAATGTACATTAGCACAGCCTTGGCCAAGCAGATGTAACTCTGAAGCCCACATCCCACATGCAACAGCCAATCACATGTAACCCCACACCCTATCCCATTTGCAATCATGCTCAGTATATCCTCAACATGTATTCCGCTGCCAGTAGTGTCCACTATACTGCATCACAGAGGACAGAAGACTCAATATAATGTTTGAAACCAAAACTGTCTCCGCTGACTCATTTCACAAGTACGAATGAGAGAGGATGAGAGTATGTGAAGTACACGGCAGTCGTGACATGACCATGTAGTCCACTGGTATTGGATGTCAACGCAAATGAGTAGCACAACTGTGGAAGACACACATGTGTCGTGTGAAGTCGTATGGACGCAGTGCTCAGGTGGGTGGGTGTGACGGGTAGATGCGCACATGCCAAGTTGGAGCACGCCGTGTTGGGAGGGGTCATGAACAGTACACCACCGCTTCCCTGGGCATTGTGAGAGGACACCTGTCGGGGGAGTGAACACGTGTGTGCACAGCAGCCGGGCACACGTACAAAGCGGTACCAGGCGCACCTCAGCCCACCCTCTGTGGACAAGCTGGATCCTGTTATGCGCCCGCCATGCCCCTTGACAAGGCACACACAGCCCCAGTCGACCAGGTGTAACCCCAACATAGTCAATCCGCACAGGCGATACAGGGCACGGGATGGCAGTGGAGCATGGTGTGTGAGAGGTCTCCTCGCGCTCCTCCTGGTCATATCACGCAGGCAATAGAACCTCAACGTCTAGCATGGCACAAGTCAGATGGAAGTGTAGGGGGACGCACCACAGCATGAGCAGCACTGACGTCACGGGAGGTGGCTCGCACCATCCCATCCATTGCCCATCATACCAACCACGCCACATGCCATTGCGACTAAGTGCAAGCGCGTGCGCCACCACCCCCGAGCCCTCCCCAGAGAGGCCAAAGAGTGAATGTGTGGGCCATCAGTCACAGACGGACGCGGCCTGGCCGCAAGGGCAGCCACAGCCACTGGGTGTCGCAGGTGGCGGATCAGGAAGGCGAAGACTGTGATGCATAGTCCATGCAGGCCGGGTCTCCATTTGGGGCACCACGCAGGTGGACAGCGTCCCGTAACACATCATACCCTGAGACAGCCCACTCGTGCAACTGGACCCACACATACACTCCTTGCCCTCTCTGGTGCGAGCTTGGGGCTGCCTGTGCAAGCGCTAGCCTCGCAGGTGCACATGCATATTGGGGGAGCGAGGGGAGGACATGAGGGCTGGGGCGAAGATGACTGTATCACTGTCAGTGATTACAAGGGATGACCCAGATATGGAAAGGAAGAGACGTGTCCCGTGTGTACTGCAACTAGTCGCCAATCCAACTACCCCCCCATGTCCGGAATGTAAGCCCGCACCTAGGCCCGCCCATCCGCCACATCGAATATACCACCAGCACGACAAGCTTCCCATTCGAAACACTGACTGGGGGTGGCGACCAGTGAACAATCATGTGTAGCCTACCCACGCGTACATGTGGGCCCTCCATGATCCATGTCACCTGCGGCAAAGTCATGACATGCGCAATGAGGGAAGTGAGGAGAGCTGTCCGCCCCACGCACAGAAGGTGCATCAGCTCCACAGACCCAGCAGCGAGTCCAGCAGGGGTCACATGTGCAGGGGCAGCTGTGCCTGGTGTGAAGGCACATGCATATAGACAGCACATCGACCAATGTGTAGTCTGCCCACATCTACAGTCCATCATCATGCGGACATAGGAATTGAACACAGGGCAACACATCTTAGTGGGTGCACCCACCGTGACCAACAATGCGCAATCATCGACGTACCCGCCCTGTGCATGGCCCCCACCCAACGGAGGCACATCCAGTGCCACCATCCCACACACACAAGCCTTCCACGGAACATGCTGTGTCCAATGGTCAGTACAGAGTCAGCGCCCATCTGGTGGATCCTGAACAGGACACACATGCACACACATGCCAGCTCCCACTATGTACGTCTGCCACCTGGCACGTGCAATGTAACCTCTCACCTGTGACGTGTGACTGCAAGCACACAGCTGTCTTGGCATGGGGCTGTCAATGTGGACACCTGTCAATGTTTCGGGAGGTGTGATCCGTACAGTGCTGTACATAGGGTGCAGTGCTGACACCTACTACTGTCTCATATCCCCTCGTGCCACAGGTCCCACTTGTTTTGGCCGCTCAGCCTGTGCCCACATCGTTGTCGTCGTGTGCCATACTCATCCAGCCTCGGAAGGAGTTCCATGCTCAGCAGACATTCATGTTGCCGTGGCGTTGCCGCTTGACGAATATGCAGTCAGTCCCCATCAGCACGCCCCGCAAGTCATTGGGGCCTAGATCCCCATGTGCATGCACATGGCAGTGGTTTGTATCACTAGCCATTGCCATTGTTGGGAGACCTGTGTAAGTGTATTGTGGCCGTGCCGTCCCAGCTTGACAGCTGGGCTGTGGCTCATGTGCTTGCTCAGTCATGTCAGTGATGTGTATGCGAAATTGCTATGTGTTGTGTTGCTTTGACATGTGTCCACTGCCATTTTCCCTAGGCGGAGACCGAACATTGACCGCCCATACCAATTGCTGGCGGACATGGACGATACAGAGGTCATTAGGAAGTTTCGGCTGGACAGGCCAACCCTGCATCGACTGTGTGCCATGTTGGAACCCCATCTCCGTCCCCGCAGGGTGTATCCGACAGCTGTCACCCCACGGCTAAGGTGATGGCCGCCATGCATTTCTTCGCCACTGGGTCATTCCAGCACACAGTGGGCAGTGGAGGAGGGATGTCCCAGCCCATGTTCAGCAAGGTGCTGAGGGATGTACTGGCAGCCATGATGCTGTACCGAAACAGGTACATCCGCTTCCCCAGGGCTCGTGAATTGGCGGCAGTGAAGGGTGCATTCTATGCCCTTGGCAGAATCCCACACGTCGTTGGAGCCATTGACTGCACACATGTTGGCCTTGTTCCACCACAGGCCACTGAGCACCTGTACCGCAACAGGAAGCACACGCACTCCCTGAATGTGCAAGTGGTGTGCCTTGCGGACATGGTGATCACCCACGTGTGTGCAAAGTTCCCAGGCTCGGCCCATGACGCACACATAATGCGCAACAGCATCTTGCCACGACTGATGTCCAATCTGCAACAGGATCGTGGCTGTATTGTCGGTGAGTATGTGGAGTGGTGTAGCGTGCTGGTTGTGCGATGCTGTCCCCTGTCCAGTTGGAATAGCAACGGTTCTCTGTGTCCCTCACACCCAGGTGACTCTGCGTACCCGAATGGGGCATGGCTGCTCAGTCCATTGAGGAATCCTCGCACCCCAGCAGACGATCGCTACAATGAGGCACATGGGAGGACCAGACGTGTGGTCGAGCGTACCTTTGGCCTCCTCAAGTCCAGGTTCAGGTGCCTGGACCGCACCGGGGTGCGCTGGCGTACTCCCCACAGAAGGTGTGCCAGATAGTGGTGGCGTGCTGCATGCTGCACAATCTGGCCATTCGGAAGCAGATCCCCTCATCGTAAATGACGGAGATCAACCAGGGCCCCAGCCCGCAGACCAGGACAGCTCGAGTGAGGAGGACAGCGGAGAGGAGGAAGCTGGTAATGTGCGGCAGCAGCTCATCGCCCGCTACTTCACTTGACGGTGAGTGTCCATGTACGACGGCTGATGTGGCTGTATCTGTGCAGGTGTGTGTGTGCTGTGTCAGGGTGGCCGTTTGTTCACTGCGTGCTGTGTGTCAACGCTCCATGGCCAGGGTAGTATGCCACTGTTGGTGGCTGTGGCATTGTGCCCAATTGCTCTGTGCGATGTGTGTACATTGCTTGTAGTTGTTGACATGTACTGTGTGATGGGTGTGTGACACACTCATTGAATGTGCTCCTGTTCTGTCTCCCACCCCTAGGTCCCTACAGGCCCTCCGGTTCCATTGCCATGCCACGCATCAGGTGCCTTTCCGCCCAAGGTGGCCGTTGTATTCCGTACAAATAAAACACAGGGCACAAACAGCAGTTTGTGTAAGAGGTGCATTTATTTCAAACTGTGACATGTGATTGTGTGTAAGGTGATGACAAAAGTGGTGCGTGCAGTGACAATGAGCTGTCGGTCATGGCTGCGTGATGTTCAGGGTGTACCCACTGGTTCTATGTCCATGGTCCAACAGACACATGCCATCCAGATGGCTGTGTGGAGTGGGATCGTAGTCCAAGTCAATGCAGTGGGTGGTCAAGGAAGGCTGGCTGGCTGCCTCACTTGCGTCTGGAGCGTGCGAAGTCCTCCCGTGAGATCTGTTTCCACTTCGGACGGCCCCTTCCACGCTTGCGAGAGGGGTGCCTGCTTGCGACCTGCTGGTGGTTGAGGTGTGCTCACTGGCTGTGGACGCAGGGGAACTGGACACAGCTGCACGACCCTGCGCCCCGGCAGGTGGTGGCGGTGGTGGAGCTGCTGTCCCTGGCTGTGACCTCACCACCAGCTGGCCCATGAGGTCCACGAGTTGGCCCATACGGGCGTCCATGGACCTCAGCACCCCCAGCACCTCCCGCGTGTCTGAAGCAGACCTGGCCCATTGTCCTTGGGCCTCTTCATAGGCCCCAAGGACTCTGGCCATTTGAGGCAGGGCATGGCTCCCAGGGGAGACTTGCGTTTCCCTGACCCTGCTCCTCCTACCGGTACTGCTGCCACCGGCCTGCCCACTAGCCACATTGCTCACCACGGTCCTCGCTGTGGCTCCCAGGGTGGATCCAGTCGGCCGCGCCACCACCTGCGCTGGGGCTGGTGCCAGCGAAGACGTGGTGGTGGTGGCGGCGGTGGTGGTCGGTGCGGCGATGGTGGCGGTTGCGGCAGTGGTAGTGGCCGCAATGACCGTGGGTGTGGCCGCAATGACCGTGGGTGTGGCCGCAATGTCCGTGGGTGTGGCCGCAACGACAGTGGCAGCAGGGGGCTGGGAATGTTCAGCAGCCCAGGATGATGGGTTGGTGGGTAGGAGGGGTCCTGGGGAGCGGCTGGGCCCTGCCACACCAGATGGGCCTGCTTGGTGGTCCGTGTCCGAAGAGGAGGACAGATCCTCCACATCCGTGTGTCCTCGTTGGGGGCTTGTAGGCTGGCTGTGCTGGCTGCTGTCTCCATCCCCAGCATCCAGCAGTTCGTCACCTGTGGAGAGAATGAGATTTGTTATTGTGTTGCACCTGGCGAAGTATGGATTTGTCGCCTGACATTAACAGTTCGTGCAATCTCGTACATGGGTTTCCCGGAGGCGTGTGTGTGGCTGTACCATTTGTAGTTGTGTGTGCTTGGCAATGGGACTGTGTGCTGTGCACATGTGGCATGGGACGGATTGGCCATGCCGATGGGTGTGTTGCTGTGCCCCTACTTATTGTGACTCTGGTGTATGCGGGCTCCTGGCCCATCCTGGGTCTGGTTTGTACTTTGCTTTTGGTGTTCAAATGGGACGCTTAGGAACGCATATGGCAACATGGGGGCCATGCCCCAGATTCGCATTTGGGAGGGAATATGCTTTTGGGGTACATGCTGTGAGCCATGGGTGCCGAACGTGACATGTGTTGTGGCAGCATGACAGTGCATGGTCTGAGGTGTGTGCATGTCTGACATGGCCTGCATATTTGCTGTCTGTTGTGATTACTGGACATGGCATTGGACGCATCGTTATGAGTGAGTGATGGTTGTGTGCCAGCCAACGTATTGCAGTTGTCCCATCTCCTTGGTGTGCGTGCTGCCCTGTGCCATGTGCATCACTGCAGTGCTCGGGGGGTGTGGCCCATGTTGTGTGTTGTTGCTCACAGTGTGGCGTGCGCTTCATTGACTTCTGGCACATGGTTGGTCATGGGCATGTATCTTAGCGTGACTGCTGTATGTGTGGCAGCTGTGCGGATGACATGCCTTTCATGAGACTGGGGCTGACGGATGGGATGGATGGTATGTTGTATGTGCATGGTATGTCTGTGTGTTTGATGGGTTCAGTGGTGTTCGTGTGCATTTATGTTGTTCCGCTCTGTTGCGTCTAGTGTTGTTTATCTTACATAGGCGTAGTTGTGGGGTGTGTGGTTGACAGGCAGTAGGGGCTACATGAACAGGACTTCAATGGTGTTTCGGTTGTGTGTGATGGGTTGCACAGTGGCTGCCGTGGTGGTACTATATTCAGTGTGGCTTGTGCATGCAGACGTGGCTCCTTGGGTGTTGCTGTGTCTGTGATGGGTCATGTGAGGTGTGAGTCTGTGGTTCATGTCCGTGTGCACATTGTTCACTTGTTCGTGACGGTGGGCGGTGCTGCGTGTTCGTCTGCTACGTGACATGTCCCATGTGTTGGTCGTGTTACGGTCCTCATGCCTCCAGTAATCCAGCCCTGTCCAGTTTCCCACCTGCAGGTTGTTCGGGCGTGCACTGTACTGGATGCCACATGGTTCTAAGCGGGGGTGCTCCATGTTGCAGGTCTGTGGGGGTGGGGGGTGTTGTGGGTCGTGGTGGTGGCTGGACACCCACTGACACCGATTGTTGTGGACCGTGATGTCTACCTTTCGGCTGTCGGTGTGCACTGCGGTGGCTGACACGTGGCTGTGGGGTGTGGGGGATGCTCCTCCTTGCTGTGCTGTGGGACTAGGGGCCTGGTGTGTGTTGTACTTGGGCTGTCCACCCTCCCACCCACTGCATTTTGTGTTCCTGCCACTTACCTGTTACTTGTCGGTTAGTGCAGCTATGGCGGAAACATGGGTGTGGTGGGTGCTCGTTGTGGCGCTTCTGGCATACTCGGGGACCTGTTGGTGGTTACGTGGCTGGCTGAGTGTACACATGTCCCCACGTATCTTACAGTTGTTCGGTTTGGGCTGTGTGTGGTGGTGTCTGTTGCATGTGTGTGTGATGTGTTGTGTATTGTGTGCTGGACATGGGGGTGTTTGTCCCTGGGAGCTGTGGCATGGTGGTAGTGCATGTGAGTACATAGCGGTGTGCTGGTATACATTAGTTTGTACTTACCAGCCTCCACTCCCCTGCTAATCCGGCGAGGATCTCCGGATGTATGATGACTCGCACCTTCTCCTCCCACGCTTTGAAGGTCTTAAAGAGCGCGGGATTCCCTCCGCCAGTGACGGCTGCCAGCTCTCTGTTCTTGCTCTCCTTCTACTTGACCAGGCTCTTGACGTCATTCCACCGTTTGTTGATTTCAACTCTGTTCCTGGGCAGGGTCCCGACTGCATTGACCTGGTCTACGATCCGGTTCCACATTCTCTTTCTGGTGGCTAGTGGTGTGTGCTGGACCAGGTTCCCATAGATTTGTGGGTGCACCTTGATGATCTCGTCGACCATGACCGTCAGCTCAATGGGCGTGAACTTGGGCATTCTTTGTGGTGCCATGGTGTTTGTGGTGCTGGTGCGGTGTGTGTTGTGTAATGTGCAGGGGGTTTGTGGTGCCGGTGTTTGGTGGTGGTGGTGGTGGTGGTGGTTGTGATGTGTGCGTTTCTGTGGTGTGCTGCTGTCCTTGCTATGTTACTGTGTCCTCTCCTCTCCTCTCTAGTTTGCAATGTTGCAAGGGGTTGTGGTCTGTGGGAGTGCTGCTTTTGTACTTACCTATGTGGGTGTGTCCTCATGGTCTGTTGTTTTCAGGTGTGTTGTGTCTGGGGTTCTGGCCTTTGTAGTTTTTGTTTGTCCAGGGGGTGTTTTCGGGATGTGTACTGTGCTTGTGTATTTGTGCGTGCCTTGCTGTGTGGACTTGTTGGCCATGTTGTGTGCGATTGGTTTTGTCAGCGGATGGTTTCTGTGCAGGGACGTGGGCGCCATGGCTTCTGCCGTGTAGATTCTCATCGGCGTTGTTTGCGCTGGCGGGCGGTATATTTGTAGTTTTCCCGCGCTCATGGCGGTGCGATCGTAATCTCACGTGCGGTGTGTCGGCCGTGAGGGCGGGCGGTTTTGTGTTGTCGTGCGTGTTTCCGTCCGTGGCGGGCGGTTTGACTCCGACTCGGACGATGGCGGGCGGTATCTTGTGTGATTTTTCCGCCGATGGCGGTTTTCGGTTTGTGTAATCGTAATGGCGTGGTCGGTGTTCAGACGGTGTGTGCGGGCGGATTTTTGCCGCTTCTATGCCTGGCGGATTTTTTTACGCCGGGTATCGTAATGGGCCCTGTTAGACCTGTCAGCCCTAGGGTGGTCTTACCCTGTTTTTTTCCCTTTCTGCGCCTCATTTTTGCCACCATATTTTTACTGGACCTAGGTCTCCGGGCGCCTTGCCACTGCTGGTCAGTGCTGAGGTGCAGGTGCTCTCTCACCAAAGATGGCTGCCACAGGCCCCTGCTACTGCAGAGGGCCTTCCACACATACACACTAGTCGCCAGAGTCAGGCTGGGACAAGGGATACAGTAGCCATCCCGTCCCCGCCTCTGGGCCCCATAGCTAGGTAGGTGGAAGGTTCCAGAACCTTCCGGGCTGTGGGAGGAGTTACACTTTGCCGCCTTTGGGAGGGTCACCTGACCTAGGGGTATAAGAGGCTTGGAGGGAAAACCTGGAGTTAGTTAGGTTGAGGCACCGCTGAACCTGGGAGAACCTGCGCTGGAGTACAGACTTTAGGGCCTAGGGGGGAGACCTACACTACTGCCGCTGACAGGGTCAAGGCCCTGCTGCCGTAAGATAGATGAGGAACACCCACCACCCACTGATCTTGCCCAGTGTGAGGGGACCCAGGGAACCATCTCCAGCGTGCCAGGAGGCACATCAACCCCTCCAAGAATCACCAACTCACAACCCCCCTGTTCATAAAGAGACTTTGCTGAATCCATGACCTGCAGAACCTAAAGTGAAAACCATTGAGAGGGGATCAGGAGGCGAAGCGCTGCGTCCTAAGCGCTAGGCCTCCACCCCTATCTACCTATACAGACAGCTGGACTGTCCTCCAAGAACCATCCTTACACAGCCCGGTGCATAAGGCTGTCAGCGCGCCTGCGCTGCAACTCCAAGTGAGGAGAGAACTTGACCTCCCCCTCCGTCACTGACCTGGTGACCGGATCGCCGCCGCGGCCGCCGCTGCGTGAAGAGGGAGCTGAGGCAGGAAGCCCTCTCCCCGTGCATAACTGTGGTGAGGGCGCCGTCCGCGCCCTCACCGAAACCCCAGAAGTCACCGCCGGGCCCGAGACCCCTGCCGCTGCAAGCGCGGCCAAGAATAACACCGTCGCAGCCCCCGAGGGCTGCGTGAAGTGAGCTGAGGCCTACTGCGGCCTCCAGGCCCGTGGACGCTGTTGCCGAGGGGCCGGGGACGCTGACCGCGTCACAGGTCGCGCCCCGAAAAGGCCGCGACAGGATTGGCCCGCCGGAGTCAATCGCCGGAGGAGAAGGAGAGGGGAGGCGTCGCCTGGCAACCAACGAAGGCCGCGACGCGATTGGCCCAGCCGGAGCCAAGCGAGACGACGTCAGAGGGGCTCCACTGCCAACGGGAGCCCCCGGAAGAAGAGAAGACCGCGACGCGATTGGCCCAGCCGGAGCCAATCGAGAGGACGTCCACGGGGCTCCACTGCCAACGGGAGCCCCAAGAAGAATCGCCGCCGCGCCAGGATTGGGCGCCGTCAAGAGCCCGCCTCCGCCCAGCACGTCCGGAGGTAAGGACGAACCTCCTGTGCCTTCGCGGGAAGCCGGAGCCGTCTGCAAGGACTGCCGGCTCCCGCTCAGAGTCCCCACTCTCTCCCCTGACTCCACGGGGCCGGAGGAGTGGCATACCGGCCCCCAACGACGCAGCAACACAGCGAGAGGCTCCGTAGCCTCGTGAAGTAGAAACAGCGCCGGCCGGAGGGCCGTGAGACTCACGCCGGGCCCCGCCCCCACAACAGAGGGCTGGCCCGGAGAAGAGTCCGCCGTGAGGCCCCGCAGCCAGCCACAACACCGCAGGTGAGCCCAGGAGGCCCCTAGGGCTCTAGGTTAAGCCCCTGGGGGCCGGGGGCCACGCATGAAGAGGGATTAAGGAGGGAGGGGGCCTTTGATAACATTTGATAATAGGCCAGGCACCTGGTGTAACCCTAGCCTAATGTAACCCTCACCTCCCCGGGAGATAAAGGAGTCCCCCTTATAGGAAGCCCCCAGCGGCTGGACATGTTGAGGGGTTCCCGGTAGGATTCCCTCCCGCCTAGTGTATCATAGGCTGTATAGAGTACCTAGGCCTACTGTATATATGTTGATGTATAAACCGTGTTGCGCCTGTTCTAGGCCCTAGTTGGTAAAGAGCACCCGAATGAGCAGTGGTGCTGTGATTTTAATGCGGCCTTTTAGTGGCCAGAATTGTGAAGGGTCTTTTTAAATGAACGCGCACTAGTTACCCGAATGTATAATTTGAATAATTGAATGCCATCTTGATTAAGATAAAGGAACCTGATTGTTACTTATCTAAGCCTGGTGTGGTGTCCGGTTATTGCGTCGCATTTCTGAGTTAATGTGAGAGTGTGCTGCACAACTGCCTTACACATTGCCTTCGCGTGCCTTTCCCCGCTTTGCGCCATGCTACCATAACGGTCTCGGTAACCCCGTTTCCAACAGGCCCCTAAGCTTTTCTTTTTATATTGCTTCTCTACCCCTCGGCTTGTCAGAAAACAGTTCTTACTGAGACAGTGTCTAGAAGATACTTTTAACTGCACATGCCAACTATGAGATCAGAAATCAGAATAAGTAAATGTGAAATAATAAAACTTTTAGGTTTAACTATATTTATCAGGCACTAAAACAGTATACTTCCATCTACATCACCAAAGGGCCAGGGTCTAGTGTTGAAGGGTGGTGATCTGGAACAAACAATAGTCTACGTTCCCCCAAAATCACTGTTTTGCCTTTGGTGGTTTCTCTTACTATGCAATCTCTCCATTCTGTCATTTCAAACACCATCATTACCATTCCTCTAGGCCAGCGGTCTTCAATCTGTGGGGCGCAACCCTCAGGGGAGCCTTGGAGTCCTGGGAAGGTGGTTGCGCATGTCCAGGCCTAATTCATGAGAAGCAAGGCTGGCAGTAAAAGAGGTGCAGTTGCTGCCAGCATTGCTTCTGGTAAGCAACGACTATAAGTACAAAGTGCATGTTTACGAACCACTTGCAGGTTTTCAAAACACATAAATAAAAGGCACTGTCATTTACAATGCCAATAGCTCAAAATCTCGCAAATGCGATACCTACTGCATTGTAAATGCATGTTGAGCTCTGAGGCGGCAGCAGTCATAGGAAGGCAGGGACCATGATGCCAGGCCGTGCGTTTCAAAAGCAGGAGGGAGGAGGAGGTAGCTGCAGCCAAAACAGACCTCGGTCTTTGAATGCACAGCAAATGTGGCAAGAAAAGAGCAAGATTTACAGCCCTGTTTAGAGCAGAGCTCTGTAAACCACGAGCACTGGTCTCGACTGCTCCAGCTTAAAGAAAGAATTAGTGCTAACAAGCTCTGAGTAACAACACATGTAACAGGGGCAGTCCTTGAAAATGGGCGGAGCTTCTAAAGCCCATAGCCTGAATACAGCATGTCTTGCAGAGACAGCGCAAGCGGTGCCTAGGCGAGACCTAAAAAAGCACAATGCCTAACTTATTTTTCTTTTCCTGGTAGGGTTGACTACACCATGAAAAGAGGGCAGCTGTACCACGCCCACCCCCGGAAAGGGAACATATTTTATTTTTATTTGCCCCATGAAGGCTTGACTCATGCCCTTGGGGCTGATCCCCCCCCCAAAAAAGAAAGATGCCTGTTGCCTAGTAGGGATTCCCTAGCGGGAACTGTTTTGTGAGAGGCATTGCTGGCATGTGGCGATTCTCACTTTTCCAACAATGCCTCTAACTTGGTGCTGGCGACCGTGGGCTTAAAAAGAAATGCCTCGGAGATCTAGAGACGACAGTGACTCACCGGCTGTTTCTGCCATCATCCGGAATGCTAATGATGTTAGCACATCATATGGTGTGTGCTGTCATTCATTGTCGTCCACTCGTTGGAGTGGACGAGAAAGCACGTTCACATCAGCGCCATCTTTCCCCTGATTGGCAGAAGGCTCCTGTTCAAGCACCAGAAGATTCCTTCACACCCACATCCCTCTTGAGCATGCTCCAGTCAGCCGCACTACAGAGGTTTGTTGCGTTAGGTGTGTTTACTTCCAATTGTAGAACATGTCTTGCAATGAAGCTTGCATTCTGTCCTTGTTGCCGGTTGAATGCCGTTTTGACATGGGCTTAGCAATAGTCCCATTATTGGCAACACACCCCACCCACACCACAACAAAGTATGTATGCATAAATAAATACACAACACAACTTTTGTTTGGGAAAAATTGCTGCAGGTTTATTCCATACAAAAGTATGCAACATGGTGGGTTAACTTACGGGCGATCCAAGGGCAGGCAGCTGTACCAACCTATGCTGCCTTGCCCGCCTGGTGAGCCAAGCACTGTGGAGAATCCAATCAGCGCTACCCTTATGGGGGTGATCCCCTTACTGGACCACGTGACACATTGGTCCCTTATTACTCACGCCCCTTTCAGGGGCGGAGCGTAGCAAGGCAAGCCCCCGGTTGTCCAGGCCCACAACCGCCCGAAGGACTAACGGGGCGCCAACGTAATTGTTCCCGGACCCTCCCATGAGGCTCCTGGGATTTGGCTCTGGCACCCTTCTTGTGCTCTTGCAGAGGTACTCTTCTGTACCCATATGCTTCCAGATCACCCTGTAACTCCGCCTGCAACGACAAAGAAAACATTACAACGTACTCAGTACTTCGCCTGCCAGCCCCACGCCGGGTAAGCGGTAGGGTGGGTGACGGCGTGCCAGGCGACAAAGAGGACACAAAATGGAGGGGGGAGGCTTAAATACCCTCCCCACCCCACGGCGTGCCAGAACTGACGCGCCTAGTGCGCCTGGCATGGGGACTCCTCCTCGGGTCCCTCCTTAGAAGGGGGGGGTGGGGAAGTGCCCAAATGACACTAACGGGGCCGCCCTTTCAGGGAGGCCCCCTGCGGGGTCCGCGGGCAGCCCACCTGGTGAGCCAAGCACTGTGGAGAATCCAATCAGCGCTACCCTTATGGGGGTGATCCCCTTACTGGATCACGTGACACATTGGTCCCTTATTACTCACGCCCCTTTCAGGGGTGGAGCGTAGCAAGGCAAGCCCCGGGTTGTCCAGGCCCACAACCACCCGAAGGACTAACGGGGCGCCGACGTAATTGTTCCCGGACCCTCCCATGAGGCTCCTGGGATTTGGCTCTGGCACCCTTCTTGTGGTCTTGCAGAGGTACCCTTCTGTACCGATATACTTCCAGATCGCCCTGTAACTCCGCCACAGCTCTGGAGGCGGCCACTGTCGCCTAAAGAGCCCCTCACCAAAACAGCTACTTTCTCACCTGTAACCTGCTATTTCCAGGGCCTCCTGCATGTCCAAGAGGAACAGATCCATTCCAACCTGTGACAAGTGAACCCCATCCGTATCAAAATAGCCCTTGACCTTCATTTGGATCAGCTCATGTCTGATAAAACCAAAGCCCCTTTGGTCTGTGAACTTGCGCATTGCACTATTCACCCTTTTGCGTGAATGTTCCACCGCCTCACTTGACTTGGCCCTGCGCCAAACCTTGCGCAGCACTACTTCAGACCAAGGCCTCCTGTAAATCCAAGGGGAACAGGACCATTTCCACAGGTGGCAAGTGGACCCCATCTTTGTCCAAGTATCCTTTAACATTGGCCTGAAACAGTTTGTGTCTTCTGAATCCCAGCCCATTCTGATCTGCGAACTTACGCCTTGAACTGTTCACTCTATTTCAGGAATGTTCAACGGCCTCCTCTGACTTAGCCCCGTGCCACACTCTGCGGGGGATAATCACAGCCCACCAGGGCTCACATTGACCCATGTATTTGCTGATCTCACCTAAGTCAGCCGTCATTGCTTGCAACAATGCCCCCCTACCCATGGCAGTGAGGTTGGTGCCTCCTAAGTGGATCAGCTTGTGTCTGATGAAAACCAAGCCCCTTTGGTCTGTGAACTTGTGCATTAAACGGCGTGCCAGGCGACAAAGAAGACACAAAATGGAGGGGGGAGGCTTAAACACCCTCCCCACCCCACGGCGCTCCGGAACTGACGCGCCTAGTGCGCCTGGCATGGGGACTCCTCCTCGGGTCCTTCCTTAGAAGGGGGGGTGGTGAAGTGCCCAAATGACACTAATGGGGCCGCCCTTTTAGGGTGGCCCCCTGCGGGGGCCGCGGGCAGCCGCATTCAGCTCGTAGCATCTGCCAGCCCTATCTGCCGTCTGAGTCATTTAGGAGGCAAAACAGAAATAGGGGCTGCCATTTCCCGCCTCAAACTACTCACAAAGTACCAGAAGCAGTCACCCCCCCTTCACATATTGCCAGTCTACTTGAAACGCTCTCATACCCCTCACAGACTAGGTGTTGGACACTACCATCAGCACCCACATACCTCCAAGAGTAGCTAACACTAAAAAGAGTACTGTGAAATGCCTCTCAGACTAGCAGTCACAAACCAAGGACAGAACAACCTTCTGACAGCACTTTAACACCACCAACGGCATTATCACTCTTTCTCATGGTCTAACAGCCACACTCTCCCAAAACTCTCTCAGACCCTTTACAAACTAATGGAAAAAAGCTGGCAAGTATGGTGGTAACTAAAGGTGTCTCTTAGCTAATTAGTGAGTTTGTGTGTGTGTATTATTGTGGGTGAACAAGTGGGTGAAAGCAAGAATGAATCAAAAGAGGATGAATAGATGAATGATTTGAGTAACTGAGTGCACGGATTGTGAGCAACTGAGTATGTGGCACGCTCAGGAGTGAATCAGACCTGTTTAGTTTTCCATAGTTTGTTAATTTATATGTACCGATCTTTTTGGTTGCATTGTCAAGATCAACATGGAAATATGCAAAAAGCGAATTTGTGAGCAGATTTAGAAATCCGAGATGGCGCTCAGTCGGTCACTCTTTGTTCTACCGTAAGAGGTGAAATGCATCAAGGCACCAGACGTATAAGCTGTTCGTAAACACATCATTTGCCACAGAGAAAAGAGGAGCAGTTAATGGCCCATGACCGTTTCCTCATTTCCTCTGTAAAAATTGCATTACTCGAGCATAAAGCAGACTTTTCTTCGTGGATCTGCTATTTTCACCGTGAGTAGATTGCCAGCGGACCCGCTCCTCTCCGCCCGCGTCTAAATTGGTTTGAACCGTGAGAGTGTGGCCTGATACTGCTGAGCAAGCCCTTAGGGCCTTTGAAACGGCGTTTCTAGCACTACATCTCACGAGGTCTAAACTGCGACACCATGGCATTTCAATATTTTAGGCTCTGCTAAACCAAGAACCTATAGTTCACAATCTCAAGGAATGTTTCGATTGAACTCGGTGCCTGGCCCAGCCCTGGGAAGTGCTTTTCCAATTAGAGCCGGTGCTTTAAATGGGAAAAAATAAGTGCAGGTACTCATTAAAATGAGCTAGAGGTGTAGTGAGGGGGCGGGGCTAGGGGCGGAGCTAAGGGAAAGACATGATGATACTTAACAACTTCTATATTAGTTGCAGCACATACCAAAACACATGAGAAATGTGTTTATATAAACAAAGCAGGTTAACTCATTACACAAAATGAAAGAGAAATGCGATAATATGTTCACATTTCCTTTTTTTTGCAATAGTTGCACCTTCTTAATGTCTTACTGTTATTTGCTGTTTGGCACAATACTATATATTTTTGAGCACGCGAGTAGGAAGAAACTGAAAATACCCCCACGTCGAACCAAAGCTCTTATGGCACCAAGCAAATGAAGCAACTCGTCATGACCCTCCCCAGGAGATATCTCTTGTCTCTTCCATCGATCTATCCATTCATCCTACCATTTACCTGCTGATGTCCACCATTTAACCTCTACATTCTATCGTCTATTCAGTCTTTCATCAAACATTCAGTTTTTCACCATTCCGTTTATCCACCCTTCAAATCCAAACCTATCCATCCATCTCCAAACCTATCCATTCATCCTTTCACTCATCCATCTCTTTATCCACCCTTTCCCTCATCCATCAATCCTTTCACTCATCCATCAACCCTTTCACTCCTTTATTCCATCCACCCTTTCACTCAATCCCTCTTTTCACTCATCCATCATCCACCCTTTCATCCATCCTCCCTACCTTCCCTTCATCCATCCAATCCTTCACTTATCCACCCATCATCTGCCCTTTTATCCAATCATCCACCCTCTTTCACCCATGCATGCTTTCACTCATCCTTCCATCTATTCATCCATCCATCTATACATCCACCCTTGCTCACTCATCCATCCACTCATTCATCCACTCACCCACCCACCAACCCTCCCTTTTACGTTATTTATGAATCTTTGTCGTGGAGCAGACATGTACAAAGTGCCACCCATTTTCTTTAAAATACCTCCTGAGAGTGTCTTGATTCTCTCTCTCTTTTTCTCACTTTTTTCTTACAAAAACAGGCATACACACAAACATAGCAGATACACAAAAGACTCAGGTATGATAAAAGCCATCTTTTCTCTTCACCTACCATGGCTTTTTTAATTGCCACCAGGGCCGGACTGGCTGTAGCCTGATTGCCACTGCCAGGGGGCTGACATGCTTGCACAAATGCACAGGATAGTGTGAATGTGGTTGACAGCACAGGGCCTGAATGGACCCTGCTCTGTCAAGCACAGCGTGATGGTGAGCACCCGGACATTATTCAAATGAGCCCTGCTGAATAGCTCAGCTGGGGCTCAGATTGGGGCTACAGAAGCGGCGCCTTGGCTGCCAGAGACACGTTCCGCTCCTGCTCATCAGCACAGCCAATGAGCCTACCTTTGCATGAGTACCGGTACTCTCCACGGCAGTAGAGAAGTGCCGGTACTCAGAGTGATAAATCTAAGAAGTGCCGGTACTCAGTACCGGTGAGTACCGGCCCATTTAAAGCACTGATTAGAGCTACTTTCATGCAAAAAGGAAGTTAGATAAATAGGCCTGCCTGTTTTGTTTGAGGGCGGACACTTTTGCCCAATTAGAACGCTCTTGTTATTTTCTAGTGCTGCAAGCGCGCTGACTAGATGTGTCTTTCACACACCACGGGCACCGAAATTATATCCTGAAAACTCTGAGAATGGGCTTTGTACTTCAGAAGCATCGTCTTGTGCACTTGTGTTTATTACCCTGTTATTTATGATAGACTTTCAGCAATAAGGACACGTGCTCAACAGTCAAGATATACAAAG
This sequence comes from Calotriton arnoldi, assembly GCA_963921515.1. NCBI lineage: Eukaryota > Metazoa > Chordata > Amphibia > Caudata > Salamandridae > Calotriton > Calotriton arnoldi. Next base: position 694,230 of record CAWUFW010000498.1, read on the forward strand.
ATATAGAATAGAATAGAATTTGTGGCACAAGATATCGAGCCCAATGGCTAAATCACATGTGATAATTTAAGGCATGGTGCCGGATCAAAAAACATTTTGTTCTACACTAGTTGGTGTTCATATGAGTCAGCACTTTTAGTAAACATGTTGGGGCAGATTTACAAGCCCCTTGTGCCACTTTTCCGTCACTTTTAACATGGGAAAAGTGACGCAAAAGTGGCGCAAGGGGCTTGTAAATCTGCCCCGTTGTACCCAGGGTTGTGGGAAATTGGTGCAATCTTCGTTTGCGTAATTGCGCAAACATTTAGAAAAATATCAGTGTTAGCTGTACTTATGTGAAATGCAAAACATGCATTTTGCGCTATATTTTATTGCCAAATGAGTACTCACATCTATTTTGGATGCAAAGAGGCATTTTGCCCTAAAAAATGGCGCAAAACACAAATACCACAAACAATGGCCTCTTGCATTATGGTTGTTTGCAGTCTTCCTTTGTGCGCGCAATACATTTATGCAATGAATGGCATGTAATTACGCAATATTGCATAACAGCATCATTTCGTGCATGTTACATAAGAAGGATACCCACACAGATAGCACACAAACTCACCTCAATATAATCTTGGTTAAATATCACCCACAATACCCCCATTACCATATGGAATGACATAGGGGCATATTATCAAGAATGGCGTTAAAAATTATCGCCGGTTTCTGCCGCTAAAGCGGCGATAATGGGCTTGATAATATGCCTGGAGAATTCCAATAGAAGCCCATGTTCTGGTGTGAACATGGGCTTCTATTGGAATTCTCCAGGGCATATTATCAAGCCCATTATCGCCGCTTTAGCGGCAGTTTTCCGCCGCTAAACCGGCGATAATTTTAACGCCGTTCTTGATAATATGCCCCCTGGTAGGTAACATTGTTGAATACGTAAATGTAGTTCAATTATATACCGAGACTGCAACCCACAACGGCCTTGGTAGCTCTTTAAGTTGACTTCCTAATATCATACTTTCATTCCTGAATTCCATTCATCACTTGTTGGCTCTTGTCTAATTCGACAGCCCCAATGCTTTATAGCAAAAAAGATAATTTATGAAGCCAGGAGATGAAACATCGCCAAATGTGGATATGACATTATAGAAGAGGTAATTGCTGCTTATGCCTTTGAACAACACTGCGTGATCCTAACACATTTCATCGGATGAAATTGGTGCTTCTTGGATTCAGGCTTAATAGCAGCAGCAATATTCATAAAAATAATTGAAGTTAATAGTTATTGAATAAAGTTCAGATTAATTATTCATATTGAAGCCAGCCAGAAACTTAACTGAAATTTTTTCTTTGCCAGTACTATGTAGACAGCATACTTACAAAATTTAGGACTGGTGAATCAATGCAAACATTTATCCATTTGACGTTGTTGGCATGAATAACCTTGAGTTGTGTTAAACTTGGTTATTTTAGTGCAAAGAAGATAGAATCAATCTTATATAAAAAGCGTCTCCAGCACCTAGAGACAGTCAATCTGCTACAGAAGTACAGTTAATGAGAAAAATCAGTCAGTGCTTTATCAGTGCACCATTGACCTCAAGCACGAACAGCAACCAACACATAACTTGAGCTAGCCATGACATAAATACTTACAAATGTTTTGAGGAAAGGGAAAGTTCAAACAAAAAAGCCTGAAGGTACATGTGGGGCAAACGGAGTCTGACACACTCACTATATTTAATGTCATGTGCCTCCTAGGATTAGGAATACATTTATCCTAATCCTTATCACTTTAGAACAAGATCTCATAGTCGACACTGTGGGACTCGATGTCTAAATGCAACATGGCCAGCAAACCAGGGCCATTATTTGTAATGTGTACGCTATCCCCTTTTGTGCCATGTCGCCAGTGGCGGCTCCTCCACTAAGGCGGAGGAGTGTCTCCCCACTGAACAAAAGGAAAAATAAAATGATAATAACTATTGTTATTATCAATATAGTTTTCCTATTTCAGTAAGTGGCTCTCGGGTGGGTCTGGCCAGAGCAGGGGGAGGAGTGGTTTACACTTCCTAAGTGCTCACGACTGCTTGGCCGGCCCTCTTCGGCCAGCCAAACAGTCTTGCGCACTTTGCATCTTCCCCACTAGGCTGCATTACACAGCCTGGTGAGGAACATGCAAAGCCTCTCGTTCCCCGTCCGAGCGCCGAACCATGGCGCTCAGACCAATCACAATGCTGCATTGCAGTGTTGTGATTGGCTCAGGGGAGCTTTGGAGCATGGGTGCTTCCTGCTGCCGGCTGGGACTGCAGGAAGAAGGAAGATGACAGAGGACGGAGGAGAGGCAGCGGCCAGCCATTACAGTAAGTGGTTTTTTTTCCCCTGCCCCCACCCCACCACCCAGGTCTGGTAGCAACCGCTACTGCATGTCAAACCTTAAAACAGGCACAAACAGGTAAAGTGCACCCTATCACAATCAGTTGCTGCCCCTCTGCCCTTGAATGGGGTGCAGATATCTTCCTGCAGTTGGGTGCATGGAGAGACTGCTCCCCCTGCAGGGGTATATCTGGGAAATTCATTTGACCCCATTTTACCCCTTCAGAGGGCTGTCCTCAGGGGGCCACCTGTTAGGGGTGCACTATCAGTGTGCCTCCTGAAGGATTCTTTTCTTCTTTGCCTGCATGCATAATAAGGCAGGGGCTCAGAGGCAAAGTGTTTGCCTCATTTACATGCAGCCCCTCTCCCATGCAAATAGGGAAATGACCCCCATATAGTGTCGCTGACCTGTGTGTGTACTAGTGCTATCTGTATTAACTGAATTGTGCAATACTACATGCCCAAGGGGTGTTGAAAATGGGCGTACACGCCTACTGTGCAACCAAGGCACTGTATGCAATTCAGGCCCAGGCAAAGGTGTTTGTGGTGGTAGTGTATAATCGTTGGGATTGTTTCCACACTTACCAGCAAAGTGTTGGCTGAAATATGAAAAGGTGTTTTATAGTTTTATAAGACCTGTCAGCCTTAGGGTACTGTTCCCCCTAAACACTTGCCTGCCTTCTCCATTTTTGCTGATATTGTTTATGTTGGCCTTAGACCTCTGTGCACTTTATCACTGCTAACCAGCGCATGTGCTCACTCCTTAAAACATGGTAACATTGGCTTGTCCCAAATTGGTATATTTAATTTACTTATAAGTCCCTATTAAAGTGGTACTACATGTACCCAGGGCCTGCAAATTAAATGCTACTAGTGGGCCTGCAACACTTATTGTGCCACCCACTTAAGGAGGGCTTTAAATATGTATCAGGCCTGCCATTGCAGTCTGTGTGATCAGTTTTAAACTGCCATTATCGACCTGCCAAGATAAACCTTTTGCCAGGCCCAAACCTTTGTTTCTAATACATATAGGTCATCCCATAGTAGCCCCTGGACAGTCCAGAGAGCAGATTGCAGTGTATTTTAAAAGTTGGGCATGTACATGTCCTGGTAGTGGAAAACTCTTACATTTCTTTTCTTGCTACTGCAGGACCTACTTCTCCCATAGGATAACATTGGAGTTACCCTATTACATTTGATAAGCTGTAACTTCCAAATGGGAACAGATAACCAGCTCATGTTTGGTGTCTTTGGAATTGTAATGAAAAATCCTCTCTTATGTTAAAGCTGGATTTTAAGCTACAATTTTGAAAATGCCACTTTTAGAAAGTCAGAAAAGCAAGAAAATATGGTAGAGCATGCACTCCTTCCCTTTCATGTGACTCCATACTTCAAAAATGTATGTGTAGGTGCGTGCGACCAGTGTCCGTGGATCGCCCCAAACCACAGTCAATACAAATATATTCCAAAAGAGCACTCCTCTCGCATTTTCCTGCGTTAGCCTTAGCCTCACACAATAGAGAAATTAGGTGTGCCTGGATGAGCCATCACTGGCAGGATGGGAGGGCGAGCTGGGCACAGCCCTACTTACACTTGAATAGGTTGTGTCCTGCCCCCACACAAAGGGCTGCACAGCCCCTGTAGTTAGTATGGAGTCCCACTCCAAAGGAGGCACCTGGTGTAAATATTGGACCTCAGACACCACCTCCTCAGTACACTTCTGGACCTTTGGAGACTCGGCCAGAAAGAAAGACTGCTGTGCTGCTGAAATGACTGCCACACTGCTGGACAGCTGCCCTGCTGGACTACTGCCTTGCTGGAGTGCTGCCTTGCTAGATTGCTGCCTTCCTGTCTGAATCAGAGGGATTTGGACCTGCACTTGAATCCAGGACACCCAGAGTGACTCCAAGGGCTAGTATGCTTGCTTTTGTTCAGAGTCACAGGAACATTACAGGCTCCTAACCACCTGGACCAGCACCCAGATCAAGCTGGAGATATCCCCTAACCCCAAACTGGTATCCCTCAGGTCCTGGACACTTGATGTAGCCTCAGAGAGGCTGAATTGAAGTTTTTGGGCTCTTCTTGGCCAAGCCCATTGGTGCCAAAACCGTGTCATTTATACAGCCCGCTGTTAGAAATGGGTGTCTCCAGTTGGCAGAGGTAGGTACCTTTGTCCAAATAGAGACCCTTGCTTCTAGTCAGGGTAAGGGGGATACACACTTTAGATAACCACTGCACACCCCCTTGGTAGTTTGGCACGAGCAGACAGGCTTATCCCAAAGGCAATGTGTAAAGTATTTTTACCAACACTCACAGTAACACAGTGAAAACACCACAAATGGACACCACACCAGTTTAGAAAAATAAAAATATCTTTATCTAAACTAAACAAGACCAAAACAACAAAAATCCAACATACACAGTTGAAAATATGACTTTCCAAACGTGTCAAGAACTTGTACCATAGAAAACTATGGATGCATGACTTTTCACCAAAGTACCTGTAGTTGCGTGAAAGTTCCAAAAGCCAAACAGCTGCAGAGTCGGAAAACAAAGAGATGCGACACTCCTGAGACCTTGGGGAGGCGATGCGACAGTCCCGCTGCACGCAGAGGAAGGGTTGCATCGAATCCGGTCTGTATGGGGAGTGATGCATCGATTCTTCGTGACGGTTCCGGTCCGTAGGTGATGCGTCGGACGAACTTGCCGCACAGGAAATCCGGGATGCATCAGCGATCGATGCGGTGGTGTCGAGCGTCGCTGCGTCGGTCCTCTTCAGCCACGATCCCTCGATGCGTCGATTTCTGTAGTTCTTTTGAGTTTCTTCTTTCTTCCAGCTCCCAAACAGCAGCAACAACCTCCAGAGGCCCAAAACTGGCACAGGCACCTCTTGGCAGCTCAGAACTCACAGCAGCAGAGTTCAGGGGAGCTGGTGTGAAGTCTTTGTGTCCCTGAGACTTCAGAACAGGAGGCCAGCTCACTTCAGGCCCTTGGAGATATCCTTCATGCAGGGGACACAGCACACAACAAAGTCCTTCTCCCTTCCTAGGAAGAAACAGCAACTGCAGGCCAACCCCAGACACACAGCAAGGGCAGTACTTCTCCTCAGTCTCTCCAGCTCTTCTCCTTGGCAAAGGTTCCTCTTGAATTCCAGGAATGATCTAAAAGTCTGGGGTTTTGGGTCTGATACTTATACCCCAAAATGTCTTTGTTCTCTTTGTGCAAGGGGCTCTGAACCCAGTTCAAACTAGTTCTGGGGGGCACTCTGCAAGTGCACAACACCATCCATTGTCAGTGTGAGCCTTGGCTCCAGACACACCACATGGGGGCGGAGCCAGCATTGTGGAAGGCAGGCACAGCCCTATTCAGGTACAGGTGCTACTCCTCCACCACTCCAAATGCAGATCAGGCCTATTCAACCTAGTGCTGACTCATCCAGACTCCTGGATAAGCCTGGGCGTAGTTCGCGAAGTAGCGCTACGCGAAGCTACGCAAAGTGCAGTTCGCACTACGCGAGCTACGCGTAGCTCTACGCGAACTGCGTAGTGCACTGTTCGCAATGATTGCACAGTGCCGGATGCTTGTCCGCACTGTGCAATCATTGAAAACGGCATCTTGCACAGTGCGAGCTGTCTTTTACTGCCGCCCGAGTAGATTTTTACTCGAGCGGCAGCTTTCTCAACGTAGACTGGTAGTTTCTCATCGCGAGCGGTCGCGAGCATACGTGACCACTCGCAATGAGAAACCTGACCTCCCCGCGTTGAGAATCTCGCCGGGAGGTTTATTTTCCACGCTCGCGATCGGCAACTTGATGTTGCTGATCGCGAACGAGGAAAAAGTCTCGCCGGGATGTCATTTTGCTTGCTCGCGGTCGCCAACTTGACGTTGAGGACCGCGAGCAAGCAAAAATGACCGCTGCACTACGCTACGCGTGTTTGCACTGCGCTACGTGCAATTCGCGTTGTGCGAAGTAGCGCAAACTTCGCAAACTACGCGAGCGTAGCGTAGTGCTTTGCCCAGGGTTACTCCTGGAGCCACTGCACCTCCCCAGCCCCTGTCACTCCAAAGCCAGACAGTCAATCCACAAACAGGCAGAGGCGCACAGGATGGTTGAACAAAAAATAGCCACTTTCTAAAAGTGGTATTTTCAAACACACAATTTAAAAAACATCTTTACTAAAAGATGTGTTATTAAATCCAGAGTTCAGGGATACCAAACTCCATTTTTCTATCTTATCCCTATGGGAAGATATGCTAGTAAAATGTTACAAAGCATCCCCCATTCTGTCCTATAGGGCAAGATAGCCTTTCAATAGCGAAAAACGAAATTGGCAGTATTTCACTATCAGGACATGTTACACACACCAGTACATGTCCTACCTTTCACATACACTGCACCCTGCCCAGGGGGGTACCTTGGGCCTACCATAGGTGTACCCTATATGTAAGAAAAGGGAAGGTTAGGGCCTGGCAAGTGGGTGCACTTGCCAAGTCGACATGGCAGTTAACAAACTGCACACAGGCACCGCAGTGGCAGGCCTCAGACATCTTTTCAGGGCTACTCATGTGGGTGGCACAATCAGTGCTGCAGGCTCACAAGTAGCATTTGATTTACCAGCCCTGCCACCTCAGTGCACTTTACTAGGGACCTACCGGTAAAACAAATATGCCCATCATGGATAACCAATCACAATAACAATTTACACAGAGAGCATATACACTTTAGCACTGATCAGCAGTGGTAAAGTGCCCAGAGTCCTATAGCCAACAAACACAGGTCAGGAAAAAATAAGAGGAAGAAGCAAAAAGTCTGGGGATAACCCTGCAAAAAGGGCAATTTCCAACACAAACCCCTTCCAGCCTAAAGCCAGGGTATCTTCCTCGATGGGCTTCCCTGCTTGGGGCGATAGAACCTGGAACCTGGCCTGAACAGCAGGGGTCTATTCCTGTTCTACGCCTTCCTGAACCCAGTTGGATCCCTCTATCCATACTCTCAGGGCTCACTAAGCTAAACCATGGGGGACCCTTCTCCTCACCTGGGGACACCATCAGTCCAGCGCCTAAGCTTAACTTGCTCACTGATGTGTCCCAGCAACCACACAGCACACACAAGGCCAACACAGTAGTGTGGCCTAGTCCACCCCCAGGGTGCGACTCCTGTCCCACTCTCAGGGACAACTCTGTCCACCAGAACAGCAAACCATAGTGGCCACTGACTCCTGTCAGTGATGAGAGCCAGGCCTCAGGCCTCTCAAGGCTCTCTAACCTCTGTGTCATCAGAGAGTGGGGGAGGTAGCCCCAGGTGACTGGCACCCTTTGTCCACTCTCCCGCCTCCCAGGTCAGGGATGGTATCCTGACACTGAACCACCAGCTCAGGGTCTGTACCCTTCAGCTGGGCAGGAGACTGGGTGGGCTCTCTCACACCCTGTCCTCCTCCCTGGGGCTCTGTACCCTCCCGCCTGGAGTGGTACCCCCAGAAAACAAACTGGTAGGCGCACTGCTAGCAGTCACCCCTTCCTCCAGGTCAAGGGGGACACCCTGGCCCTGGTCCTCCAACCAAGGGTCTGTACCCTTAGGCTGGAACTGTGCCTGGCAACCCAGGACTTCCATGGGAGTACACCAACACCCCCCAAGGGAAACACACCTGAGTTGTACGAGAGTCTGCCTGGCGCAGGTCTCCAGCCTCCTGTCCACTTGACAGAGCATAAAGACCCCCCATGCCAGAAGTGGCCTCACCAGGGTCAGTCCTGCGGTGCTCTGACCTCAGAGCTGGCAACCCATGACCCATGACCCACTGGTCCTTCACTGGGGACTGCATCCCCCCTCACCCTTTTCTCTGGACCCATGCACCCTCCCCACTGGAGCAGTGCTGCCAGACACCAGAACTGGTGGGATGCTGGTTACAGCAGTCCTCCCCAGTTCACCTGACACTTTGGGATCCCCCTCAGGAAATGGCCTCCCGGTACACAGTAGGCCCTCCTCCTGGTGTTCCCTTATGGAACCAACCAGGTCCTAAGACTGGGTTTCGGGCACCTTGGGTCACAGCCCACTCCCACTCCTCCTCTGAGACAGGACGTGGGACCCTACACCCGTCCCACTGCACTGGGACCTATCTGGGCTACCACAAACCTCCCCTACCTCAGTTGGTTTACGGAAAACCTGAGCCACCCCCCTCAGGATCACTCCCAAAAGCTTCTTCACACCCTCTGGAATCCACCAAAAGGTCTGCCTCCAGCGCAGGCTCTCTGGAATCAAAGAACTCACACTCCACCAGTTGTTGGGGTAGCTCTGGAAAACAGGGACTTAAAATATGCTCTCCAACAATTGAATAACACAGCCCACCACAGTTGTTAACCAAGCTACCCTTTGCCCCACCATCCAGTGTCTCACACAAGTACCCCACACCACTCTCCTGAGATTGGCAAGACAGTGTCTGACTGTCTCTGTCACTCAACCTACACTCTTCTGGGCGGTCTCCACACTCACACACCAGGACTCCTACCATGGGGGAACCCTTCTCCCTGCACCTCTCATCTAGAGTCAGTAGAGTGTCCCTCCCACCACCAGGAATATGATCCCTTGTGTCAGTTCCCAAATCCACCTCAGGGACACTGCACACCACTGGAGCTACCTCATAACCCTGAACCCCTTGGTGTATGTCAATCCCCTCCTTCAAGTCAGGCGCCACATCTCTGAGTGTGTGTACTTCTCCCTCAGCACTAGACACTACATTTTTGCTGCCACCATCTGAGCTGCACTCCACCTCCAACCCAGCCAAGCTCACTGCATGAGCTGCACACATTTCTTTTTGCTTGGTTGAGACACTCAGGGCCTCAAGCCTCGCAAACTCCTCATCGAGCTCTCTCATTCTCAGTTCATATGCCAAGATCAACTTCTTTTCTTCCAAGGCATAAGCCTTCTTGCTCTCCTCTGCCATCTTTTTTCTCTCTATGGCAGCTCTTTAGTTCTCCATTTCCAATATTTTCATCTTGAGCCTCATGACTTCTAAATCATGATCTCTAACCCTTTGGTTTTCCTCCAGCTCCTCTGGGGACTAGCTCCTAGTGGAATGGTTGCTGCCAGCCCTGGAGGCTGCTCTTGACACAGGCAGATCCTTTGAACTGAAGCCATTCCCTGTGCATCCTCATCCACCTCTGCATCCTCTGCCTCCCCAGTCTCTTTGGCCTCCCATCGAGCCCTTAAGGCCTTCTGTAGCTCCTCCTTCCTGGAGCTGCTCTTCATGGGATATCCAAAGTTCCTGCAGAACTGCTTGAGTTGACCTAATTTGTAACTACATAGCATTTCGATATCAAACTCCAGTTCTGCAAAATCATTTGCTGGTTTACCCTTCTGAGACATGATGCATGGATACTTTAAGGGTTACTAAAAATAGAAACGAAAACAAAACACAGTATGTGGTTGCGTAGTGGTCTGCACTAAACTAGTGATGTACACCAATCACTGTGGGTCAAGTACAAATACAGGTTCAAATCCCCACAGCTGACCACCACTGTTAGAAATGGGTGTCTCTAGTTGGCAGAGGTAGGTACCTTTGTCCAAATAGGGACTTTTGCTTCTAGTCAGGGTAAGGGGGATACACACTTTAGATAACCCCTGCTCACCCCCTTGGTAGCTTGGCACGAGCAGACAAGCTTATCCCAAAGGCAATGTGTAAAGTATTTGTACCAACACTCACAGTAACACAGTGAAAACACCACAAAAGGACACCACACCAGCTTAGAAAAATAAAATATCTTTATCTAAACTAAACAAGACCAGAACGACAAAAATCCAACTTACACAGTTAAAAATATGACTTTCAAAAGGTTTCAAGAACTTGTACCATAGAAAACTATGGATGTGTGACTTTTCACCAAAGTACCTGTAGATGCGTGAAAGTTCCAAAAGCCAAACAGCCGCAGAATCAGAAAACAAAGAGATGCGAAACTCCTGAGACCTTGGGGAGGCGATGCGACAGTCCCACTGCACGCAGAGGAAGGGTTGCGTCGAATCCAGTCTGTATGGGGAGTGATGCGTCGATTCTTCGTGAAGGTTCCGGTCCACAGGTGATGCGTCGGACGAACGTGCCGCACAGGCACGATGCGTGTAAATCCGGGATGCGTCGGCGATCGATGCCGCGGTGGCGCTGCGTCGGTCCTCTTCAGCCGCGAACCCTCGATGCGTCGATTTCTGTAGTTCTTTGGAGTTTCTTCTTTCTTCCAGCTCCCAAACAGCAGCAACAACCTCCAGAGGACCAAAACTGGCACAGGCACCTCTTGGCAGGTCAGAACTCACAGCAGCAGAGTTCAGGGGAGCTGGGGTGAAGTCTTTGTGTCCCTGAGACTTCAGAACAGGAGGCCAGCTCACTTCAGGCCCTTGGAGATCTCCTTCAGGCAGGGGACCCAGCACACAGCAAAGTCCTTCTCCTTTCCTTGGCAGAAATAGCAACTGCAGGCCAACCCCAGACACACAGCAAGGGCAGTACTTCTCCTCAGTCTCTCCAGCTCTTCTCCTTGACAACGGTTCCTCTTGAATTCCAGGAATGATCTAAAAGTCTGGGGTTTTGGGTCTGATACTTATACCCCAAAATGTCTTTGTTCTCTTTGTGCAAGGGGCTCTGAGCCCAGTTCAAACTAGTTCTGGGGGGCACTCTGCAAGTGCACAACAACATCCATTGTCAGTGTGAGCCTTGGCTCCAGACACACCACATGGGGGCGGAGCCAGCATTGTGGAAGGCAGGCACAGCCCTAGTCAGGTATATGTGCTACTCCTCCCACCACTCCAAATGCAGATCAGGCCTATTCAACCTAGTGCTGACTCATCCAGACTCCTGGAGCCACTGCACCTCCCCAGCCCCTGTCACTCCAAAGCTAGACAGTCAATCCACAAACAGGCAGAGGCGCACAGGATGGTTGAACAAGAAAATAGCCACTTTCTAAAAGTGGTATTTTCAAACACACAAATTAAAAAACATCTTTACTAAAAGATGTGTTATTAAATCCTGAGTTCAGGGATACCAAACTCCATTTTTCTATCTTATCCCTATGGGAAGATATGCTTGTAAAATGTTACAAAGCATTCCCTATTCTATCCGATGGGGCAAGATAGCCTTTCAATAGTGAAAAACGAAATTGGCAGTATTTCACTATCTGGACATGTTACACACACCAGTACCTGTCCTACCTTTCACATACCCCGCACCCTGCCCAGGGGGGTACCTTGGGCCTACCATAGGGGTGCCCTATATGTAAGAAAAGGGAAGGTTAGGGCCTGGCAAGTCGGTGCACTTGCCAAGTCGACATGGCAGTGAACAAACTGCGCACAGGCACTGCGGTGGCATGCCTGAGACATCTTTTCAGGGCTACTCATGTGGTCGGCACAATCAGTGCTGCAGGCCCACAAGTAGCATTTGATTCACCAGCCCTGGCCCACTCAGTGCACTTTTCTAGGGACCTACTGGTAAAACAAATATTCCCATCATGGTTAACCAATCACTATAACAATTTACACAGAGAGCATTAGCACTTTAGCACTGATCAGCAGTGGTAAAGTGCCCAGAGTCCTAGGTCCAACAAACACAGGTCAGGAAAAAATAGGAGGAAGATGCAAAACGTTTGCGGATAAATTTGCAAAAAGGGCCATTTCCAACACCCGACAACATGAAGTTCCATCCACCCGACCTTTCCACAACAGCATCAACTGCTCGCAGGGAGTGCCACCGCGAAGCACCGGCCTAACTGTGTGTGATGACAACAGGATCTTGGCGTTACAGCGATGCCCGTCTGCGATGCCAGGCCTGCTTTTCGTGCTACATCAATGACCATCCACAACACTTCCCTGCTCCTCATGGCCACCTCCACTGTGAATGGAACTCTTTGCTCTGGACTGAAAAGGTATCTTTTCAGTGGGACTAACCTGGTCCATGTATCCAATCTGCACTCTGTCATGGTCAGCCTGTACTTGTGACATTCTGCTGATCTCGCATGACCAGATAGCTACGAGTGGCACTTTCGGCTTTTTTGGTGCTCTTTATACTTAAATCTTTGAAATTGCATATCTCCGGTTCTACTGTTTGGATTTTTATCGCTTTAATCTTGCTTTATATACTAAAATGTACTCTATTTTTCGAAATTGGTGTAGGAACCTTTTGGTGTTGTGTTCTCATTTTATTACTGTTTGAAATGTTGCACAAATACTTTACACATTGCCTCTAAGTTAAGCCTGACTGCTCTGTGGCTAGCTACCAGAGGGTTGGCAACAGGTTAATTTGGGGGTTTGTTTGTGACTTCACCCTGACAAAGATTTTGGTTGCTGCTTGAGTAGGGGTTCACCCCTCCTCAGCCAGTAACCCAATGTCTTACAAGTTTCAAGTGTTACTCATTTCTTCATGCAAACATTTGAGGCCATATGCTGTGGAAGTGTGATCTGGCAAACAGTATAGCTTATTTGGGAAAGCATATTGAGTTTTCTTCTGCATAGGTACAATAGACAGCGAACATCCGTCCTTCTAGCACAGAGCTCGGATTTCTTTAACGACTCAGTGGAATGACTGTATTGTCACAATACTTGTCACCACATATGACGCAGACTTTGTATGCTGTTTGGCTTGGAGCGAGACTGTGAATATATCGGAGCAGGTAGTTGGTATGGCTTTCCTGCAATTATGGTAATAAAAGAGCAATGGATTAAACAAGGGGGCAGATTTACAAGGCCCTTGCGCCACTTTTGCGTCACTTTTCCCATGTTAAAAATGACGCAAAAGTGGCGCAAGGGCCTTGTAAATCTGCCCCAAGGTGTTTAACATCGTTAACATCCTGCAATCCTAACGTGACCTTTTCTAGGAATGGGAGCTTAACTACAGCTTTTAGACATTCTTGAAAAGTTATATCTTTGATAGTGTATTAACTAGGAAGACTTCAAAAGATGTTGCCTGATTGTTTTTTTTCTTGTGGTTAATTGTGAAGCCAAACCCCCAGAATGTGCTATCAATGAATGAGCTGACTGTACATATTCGATTTATATCATATGCGGATGACACCCAGTTGGTATTCTCCTTCAAGGATCATTCTGTGGACTCTTTCATCAGATTTAAGGGATGCTTAAAGGACATCTCCTGTTGGATGAATAATAACAAATTAAAGCTCAATGCGGAGAAAACTGAGGTCCTGTTCTTTGGCAAGACATCCCCTCCGTCCGCCGGACTCTGGTGGCCGGCAGAAATGGGACTGCCACCTAGCCCTGCAACCACGGCAAAAAACTTGGGCGTAAACTGGGAAACAGATCTTACGTTCACAACCCAAGTACGTCACATAGAAGCCTCATGCTTTGGTAAGCTTGAGGAAATTTTTACATCTACTACCGGAGGATTGTTGTAGAATCATAGTCCATGCCACAGTGACATCACGGCTGGATTATGCAAATTGTTTATACCAGGGTCTACCTGCCTATCTGATCAAGAGATTGCAGATGGTACAAAATGCGGCTGTGAGATCAATTAGAAGAGTACCGTATCAACACCACATCTCTCCGCATTTAAGACAACTCCATTGGCTACCAGTAGCGAAAAGGATATATTTCAAGGCCCTGACCATGGCCTTTTGGGCACTGCGAGGCAGATGTCCCAGTTACCTTAAGCAACAGATATGCATCTACCAACAAAAACGATAATTGAGATCTAACTCTCAACACCTGGTCTGCGAACCTCGATATGCAAAGGCACGTATTGGGGCCAGATCTTTCACGGTGGTAATGGCCAAATTGTGGAACTCTATGCCTGCCAACATGCACCTGATCCAATCTGAAATGGAGTTCAGAAAGACTTTGAAGACATGGTTATTTAGCCAAAGCTAGACTCCTGGAAACCCCTCTCTCCTGTTTGCCCGCTATAGCTCTGGGACCCCTCTGTTTGAGGTAGCTGTTGCGCTCTATAAATACTGATGTTATTATTATTATTATTATTATTATTATTTAGGTGGGTCTAAGATTTAAACAAAGAATGCAATTCTGTCTCCAATGTCATCCAGGCAGTCACATATACCAGGTTCCACATTTGTAAAGCACAAACTTATCATCCCTAAGGGTATCCAGGCGCTGGGGACCTGTCGGGGAGTTTAAGTGTGCTATTGCCCAGGGTCACATGATGCTGAGCTGCCACTAGTGCCAGGGATTGAACCATGAGCCCCGCGCTATGGAGTCAGCCAATCTGTTCACTGCGCCACACCTCTCCCACTGTGTGAGGATAGATAAGCTGTCACATTTATTTAGTGCAAGTCTACTAGTAAAGTGAAACATTATAGATTCATTTGTATCCCTGAATTAAAGGGGCTATCTAGTCGATGATATCACAATAACTCTCAAAACCCCAGCTGACATCATCAAACAAAGAAAAAAATCTAGAATGCCTCCTTTTGGTCAGAGTAAGGGTTGCAGGACCAGGCAAAGAGAACCAATTTTTCTCTGAACTGAATTTATCTTTTAAAATGTATTCTCTACACTGGCTCCCTTAAAACTAGGAGCAATTAAAATGTCTCCCTGTGTTGTGGATGAGCTGAATTTGCCCCTAGGGAAATGAAATAACCCCACCCACAGGTAATCCACATTCTCTCATGGGCATATTGAGCAGTCATAGAGCTGCCTATTGGTCAATGAACTCCAACTTAGAACACATATTTTGGAGGTCTAGCTGCTTTGTCCAGCAGGTAAAATAGTTAAAGATATTCCAGTTCTGGAATCCATTCTATCTGCAGTAAAATACATATTGGTGCAAGTTTACAGAGCTGACTCTCAGGGGGATATTCACAAGAAATGGCGAAAATTATCGCTAACCTCAGTTAGCGTGCGTTTTCTTATCGCCGTGTACCGCGGGGAACTATCGCCGTGTTAGCGGCGTATTCACAACACGCCGCTAACGGGCAATAGTTTCCCCTACCGGGTCAAATGTCCGGCGATAAGGTTAGCGTCACGGCGATAAAAATCATCACGCTAACGTGAAAAAAGTGGCGATGGGCCAATTAGCGACCAGGAACAGCACGCAAATTAGCTCCAGCGCAATTATTCTCACGTTAGGCGGGAAAAACCAGTAAAAAACGCCCGCCAAGCAGCCCAAACACCCCAAAAAATTAAAAAAAGAAGAAACAATTGAGAATAAGCATGGAGGAAGCTGGACCAAGTACAGAAGCCAACAACAACCCCCTAAACACCCAGGAGGACCAGCCAGAGACCCAGGGGAAGGGCAAGCAGAAGAGGAAGAGGAAGACCCGGTTCAGTCCGCAGGAAAACCAGGTCCTGATTGCGGAGGTGACAGAAAACCAACAACAACTTTTTGTCAGCTCCACAGTGTCATTGGGCACAAAAAATGCAATGTGGCAGTCCATCGCTGCCAAGGTGAATGCTGTTGGAGAGGTGAGGAGGACAGTGGATGGCTGCAAGAAGCGCTGGCATGATGTTAAGCGCAAGGCCAAGCTGAAACTTGCAGCCAATCTCAAAGCAGCAATGCAGACTGGAGGTGGGAGTCCAGCGACACAGGAGGAGCTGGATGCATTGGAGGAAGAGGTGTCCCAAGTCATCAGCGAGGAGACGGTGGAAGTACGAACATTACAGGCATCCTCAACAAGGAGGAATTAAAATGGATTATACGTACGGACAGCCTCCACACAGGACTTAATCGCCTGGAGGACTGGTCTAACTTGTTGTAATCTTCCCTAGCACATAGTGCATTGTGGTTCTAGTGTCTACACTGTATTGCTATCTGTAACTCCCTCTCCCGCATACTGTATCTCAGTCCCCCACCATCATTCCCCTCTACTTCTATCTTTATTTCTCTTTGTCTCCATGCATTGCCTGCTTGCTATTCTCCCTATTTCTAGCCCACTCTCCCTGCATTTTCTATTTTCTCTTCTACTCTTCTGGCTCTCCCTGCATCCCCTCCTTGTTATTAATTTTATATTTAATTTTATTCCCTTTCTTATTCACAATGGAATAGACTCACTTCAATTCCTATTCCCTCTTCTTCACCCCTGGCTCTCCTTGATTTCCCTCCTTGTTATTTTTCTTATTCCAATTGGAGCACTCCTCTCCTTGGTTTCTGCACCATACACCCACTGATCCTCCCCGTCTCCTTCTCCTGTGCACTCATTCACATCGCTCCCTTACCCCTCTCCAATATGGCCGCCACCCTTACGCTGAGTAGGATTACTCGTGGCTACCCACAACGTCACTTCCGGTGCCCTATGACCACGCAGGTTCGCCTCAACCACGCAGAGCTCCAATCAGCCTGCCGGCCCTGTCCGTCTCTGTCCGTTTTACACATCGCTCCCTTACCCCTCTCCAATATGGCTGCCACCCTTACGCTGAGCAGGAATACACGTCAATTCCGGTGCCCTATGACTACGTAGGTTCACCTCAACCTCGCAGAGCTCCATCAGCCTGCTGGCATTGCCCGCCACTCTTTGCTCTATCCCAGATCCCACGGCCTTCCGCTGTCCCTCCTGCATCAGGTAAGCTTGGCCCAGCAGCGGTTCCGCACTCTGCCATTTTCGCTCCTATTCGCTTCTAATCTGCCTCATTTTCCCGTTGCTCCCTTTCCCCTAGCCACCGAGCTAGGGCACAGCTCATATTCCCCACACCGGGGTTGTGGTGACCTCATCCCAACCAGCGGCCTGCCGTCCGGCACGCCCTTCCACCTTGCAGCCTCCCGGCTGGGAGCTGCTACCTGGTATACTCATGTTGGATGCCCGCTATCTATACGGTAAGTATCCTCACAACTGCACCCCTTCCGGTTTCCACACACGGCGCTATCCCTTTCATAACTTTCCCCTTCCTTTTTCCAGTACTCCCGCATACTTCCTGTCGCCTGGTTGTTCCTGGCTGGATGCCACCACCAGCACCTCGCCTTGGCCCCCTACATCGTGGCTCTCACACTTGCCGCACAACTGGTTAGTCCTTCACCCTCTGATCTACCCTTCACACTCTCCCTCTCCCACTTTCCTCCCTGCCGCACGGTCCCTCTTTTTCCGGTCTACCCTTTATATTCTCCCTTTTCCGCTCCTCCTCACCTATCCTTTCATCCTGATATCAATAACACTCCCTTCCTCTGCTCCTCCCCTCTTTCTATCTTCCCTTTACCCCCACACCTTCACTTATCCATCTTACTTTCAATCCTCCTCATTTTCCCCACCTCTCATCATCTCTTTCATTGGAGTTCATTTACCTTTTTCATTTACCCTTTTCTTCCCTTCCCTCCCATTTCCCTTTTCCATGGTTTTATTTTAATTTTAATTGCTTCCTTTCCTTCCTCTTCCCCTCCCTCTTACTTATCCAGGCAACTTCTCAGGCACCTGCTCTATCTATTAGTCCTGATGAGATCCCGATACTTTCTGCGGGATTGAAACGTCGTCGACACATACATTCTCAACTCTATACCGCTATTTACATTCTCTGTGGAGTATGAGATGTAACCTCAACTGTGACTTTTGTCTATTTATATTCACGCATACTGAAAAGTCACCTTTTAAGTCACTTGCCTGGGGTAAGGAAATCGGCTGATTTCCCTCTGCCTTGCCACGGTTGCTCACCCTTATTTTTCATGTGTTATTATTCCCTTGTTTCATGGACGTTCGTATTAAATACCTATCTTTATATTAAAACATTTGTTAATTCCAATTTTTATTATTAAATTGTGAAATTGCAATTCTGCATTCCAATATGTGTGGGACCCTTGTTCTGTAAAGCACAAGCTGAAACTTGCAGCCAATCTCAAAGCAGCAATGCAGACTGGAGGTGGGAGTCCAGCGACACAGGAGGAGCTGGATGCATTGGAGGAAGAGGTGTCCCAAGTCATCAGCGAGGAGACGGTGGTTGGAGTTCCGGGACAGGATACTGCTCAACATGACCAGATACAACAGCAACAGGGTGAGTAACAACCAGGGACTGGGGGGACGGGGGTGTATGGACCCAATGGCACTCATGCACAATCAAATGTATCACAGTGCACACACACAATGACTGCGGATCATGCCCCGGATACCCTTGGCCCTGGTGGCATAGACACATATCACCCTACTCACACAGTACATTGCAAGACACATATTGGTGGGCTCACAGGCCTGGAAATGTGCACATAAAAGTCCAGCAAATATAGTCCAAGTATCATATCAGACCACAAAATAAGGGCTACATGAAAGAGCAAAGGGCCACGTTGATTGGAGATGTGGCAGGGTGTCTACATGGCCCCCTGCCTCAACACCACGCATATGCATGTTCCCGTATGTCTGAGTCGTGTGCAAGATTGTGCATTAAGGGTGACACTACTGCACATACACAATCTTGCACACAACTCAGACGCACGAGCACAATGGTGCTTGTGTGCTGACATTGCTGGCAGCATGCCCACTCATGCACATGATCAGTCACATACACACTGCATCCTTATTTTTTTGCTCAGAGAGATGCGGGCCGGGGCAGACCAGTTGTATATGCGTGGTGTTGAGGCAAGGGGGCCATGTAGACATCCTGCCGCATCTCAAGTTAATGTTCCCGCTTTCTCGTACAGGAGATGCAGTCCTGTGTAGACCAAGTGAGAAAGGATCTAGTGAATCTGCATACCATAAGCACATGCATTGTCACAACAAAGTGATCATATAGCCTACTGGCTAAAAGGTGCATATCCCACAATGCACACAATCAGCAGACCTGAGTAAAAATGTGATGTATTACAATGAGCAGGGGGGGAGATGCCTACAACACTGCAGTGCATGGAAAATGCAGTTCAGGAATGTGTCCCCGAAATATGTACCTCATGACTTGTCTGTGTACCATACTCACAGAACTACAATGTCCCTGTATAGATGTCTGACAACGTAAGTATGACAACAAGCAAGGATAGCAAAGTAGCACCAAATAATGACAAGTAGCAAAATGGCACCATCACCCCTTAGGTCAAATAGCACTCCTCCACTATCAAGTGTACACATCTGTCATACAGAAAGCTGCATTCCACATCAGTCCTGTTGTGAGTTGCCCATTACACCATTATGTGCATGTAAACCTATCAGTTTGGTAAGTCAAAAGTGTCAGTTAAAAAATAGGCAGTCATGGTCCTTATCATCCACACGCAAAGCCCGGCATTCAATATTCTGAACCATTACAGCATGTATCATCCATGTGAACATCTGCGTTGCAATAACACAAACACACATCACCCTGCCATTTGCATCTGTTGGGAGGGGGGCGGAGACAGGGCCTGAGCACCACTAATACGCCTTAGTAAAAACACATCAATCAAATCCAGGCCCACACATACACCACACGTGGGGTCAACGTTGAGTGTAATGGGTGTTGACACTGTCTGTACAGCCAGCATAAACAATGGAAACTCAACCTGCACCATACTCACAACGGGTAAGCCAACAGGAGGGCAGTAAGCAATGCATGCAAGAAAAACCTTGACTGGCGACATGCACACAAGATAAAACACAATAGCCAAAGCTAGCTGGTTGCACATGTGTACCGCATTGTGCAGCACACATAGGAACAGTAAGTAGGCCTTCGTTGCAAAGGTGCATAAAGGGGGCCCTCCTCACACATGACTATTCCCGCACCAAACCCATGCACATGTGCAGTACCCAGCAAAGCTGGCTGTCTGTGAGCCACACTGACAAAGCAAGTGACAGTGCATGATAAATAGCATGCCTGCCCACCCAACATATTAACAGGGTGCAGGCCACGTCACTGAAGTGCCTGAGTGTGGACTTCATCCATAAAGGAGCACGTCACACTCTGACACTTCCTCATGTACATACAACCCCTGACATAAACAAGACATCAGCTGCCAAACAATGCACAAGTGTCCCAACTCTGACCAAGACCCAAATTTAGCCCACCTTGCAACATCTCACCATTGTAAAGGGACATGAGTGAAAGGCCCACTGCTTGAAAGGGATAAGGGGCAGCAATACCAAAGCTGCTGGGGCGCCTCTACCACAATGCAGTGCGCACACACACATCAATCTGAGCTACTCAACATTGAGTACAATGTGGGACAAACTGCATCACTTCCACAACTCAACAGAGGACACAACTGGTGCCGCTTGTGTGTAGAAATTAGCTATTTGCATGTGTCATAACTGTAAACTGTGAGATGACAATGTACAACTACAATATCACATCTGTGATGTTGCACCAATAATCACTATCTGCAAAAAACATGCATCTCCTCCCAAACTGTCACAATGGACATTGTCATGCAGTCTGCCTGTAAACTCATCCAATGCATGTTCATACATGAAACACACAGTTAAACTGCATCTCCCTTTACATTGCAGAGGGAGAAACATCACCTCCTGAACAGCAGCCTGTCCCACTCTTCACTGATGAAGAAGAGGAATTCGCCACCATCAACACGGACACCCTCCAACAGCTGCTAGACTCACTCAGCACCCCATCTCCAGGAGCAGGGCAATCCAGACGCGTTGTGCAAACTCCACCCCCTGCACAAACCACACAGCAGCAAGCACCTACCACCACAGCTGTCTCACAGGACCTTGAGGACCCACTAATGGCATTCCAACGCCGTGCGGTAGAGGTCCAGCAGGAGATGGCTGATCAGGTGCGTGTGGGGTTTGACAGCCTGGCAGCCAAACTTGATGCCATACGTGGGTGTCTGAGTCCCATTCGGGACCACCTACAGAACATCACAGACACCCACAGTCCGCTCCATGCCCTCCGACATTCCATGGCTGATATCGCTGGAGTCATGACTCAGAGACAAGAACAACTGTCCAGTCAGAGTGGCTCCAGCAATGGCAGCCAGGAGTTGGGCCGCATGCGTCGAATAATGGAGAACATGGAGCGGATGCAAGCAGACCAAATGGCTGCCACGGCTGCACATCAATGCAATGTAGCTGGAATCTTCCATGCCCTGCAGCTGATCATCACTGCATTGCTGCAGCAAGGTTTGGCACAGATGAATGCTGCTGCAGCTTCTACGTCCACATCTCCGCCCCCTGATGTGTCAGTGCCTCACAGTGCTCAGCCAATCTACCACCAAGCCCATGTGAGGCACATGACACATCAGAAGATGAAGATGTGGATGAATCTGCATTTTTGCAAAGAAGAAAGCGGTAGCATTGATCTATGCCAAATGGCCTGTTTCTCCTTGGATCTCAGCATCATGGCCCGTAACATCGTCTTCCACTGTCCCCGATACACTCTGTGACACTCACCTTGGACCTCGACATGGACTGCCATATCATGTCTTGTTCCCAATGACACTGCAATCAGCCTGCAGACTGAACTCTGCCTCTTCTTCAGGACATTTCCCTTCAAAGTGATTCTGACTGGCCCTCCACTGGGCATCGATGGAATGTGGGGATTGTTTGGCCAAGTACTGGTCCAGTCTTCACCAATGTCAACAGACTTGTAAATAAAAATTTGAACTTACACAGATGTGTGTTGTCCATGATCAATCAAGTATAGGGGTCTCTAAAAATGTAGGCACAATGAATCCACTAAAAGGTACACCAAGGGAAATAAGGGAAATGTACATGTTTAACTGTGACCCAGATAGGCAGTGAGATAACCGGGTATGTGTGAACTAGCAGTGGCCTCACTGCTCCAATACAACAATCTAGCAACATCCCAACTTAGCCCCACGTCCATTAAGGAAATAGGCATGTTTGCAAAAATGTCAAAGTCTGTTGCAGGCCACAAGTAGTGTCCCCCTTTAAAATTGCTAAAAACTATCTCTTGCCAGATCTACTCACACTCTACGGGGTGGACAAAGCCTGTTGTGATGATGCGCATTGCATGACACATCCCAAGACGGTGCACACCATATTCACATTGATGAAGATTCGTAAGGGCACATGTCTACCATCCACAATTTGAACCACAATGTCTGCCTCAGTGAAGTATAGTTGGCAATAGGGCTTCACCCCAAAGTGCAAGGCGTCAGTCAGCCCCTTCCTGTGGACGAACAATGCTTACGATATTAGGAACCCTCTCATACTGTGACCACTGTGACTGGATAGGGCAATATGACTCGGGATGTGTGGTGCACTGCACGTAGCATATAGTCAGAAGCAGTGCCACCATTTCAAGGGTGGCATCACAACGAGCCAATGCCAAAAGTTACAGCTGGGAGAAGTGGCCATGACACTGGCACTACAGGCAGCAATGCAACATTCCCCCCTCTTGAGTGCTGCAGAACAGTGTGCCCACCCAAAAACTTCATCAGGGACAAATTCAAAACTTTTCAACTTTAGTGATTCACAAAAGGCATTTAGGAGAAGTGAAGTCAGTATATCTAACTGGACTATTCCTAAATGCCATTTGTGAATACCGTAAATCGTAAAGTCATGACTTACTCTCAGATGACTTTTGTGAATCAGGCCCACTGCTCTGCCATATGCCATTCACAATGGCCCCACAAAAATACTACTTCCTGCATGGCCCGGAGGTTGAGCCTCCATGCACAGTAACATATAATTCGAATAAAGATGCCACACTTGCACTACGCAGCAAGTGTGCCAAGGTCTGTGCATTGTAGATAGACTCTGCGCCAGGAGCATGTGATATGCAGGGGTTTGACGTAATCTGTGGTATCCGGCGCATACATCCATCTCCATGATGGATAACAATAGCAACTTCAGAATCCTCTCAAGGCCATGTCCTTACGTTGTGTTGTAAATGGGCAACAATGTGCTGGGCAACTCCGTTATTCACACTTCAGATGTTGAACTTCAAAAACGACTGTCCCTAGACTATGTCGTAAATTCTACCTGCCACCTTGTTATCCATGCAATTTTACTGTGCACACATCTAAGGTATCCTGACACAATCCATCCTGCTAAGTAACATGTCAGGACCACATTTACACATTCAACGGATTGTCCAGTGATGGTATGAGTTGCATACAAGGTAAAAAGCCACACTCCACCACATCACCCCTGACATAAGTGAAAGCAGAAATGTAAACTAGTAACCATTTATTATAAAAGTACAAAAATTAACTATCCTAAACTAACACTAATCATCACTAATACTAATCTAAGATAAACTAACTATAAAAAAGTGATCAAATACCTAAACTATCTACCCTAACTAATCCTAAACACATAACAACATATCTAAGACATCAACCCCCCTCCCACCCTTAAGGCACATCATGAGACAGGACTAAGACATCTAAGCTATACATATACTAATTACACAGTTAACCTACACAAAGATATATTTTTTTGGTATTATTTTGTTTAAAGTTTTTTATATAACAAAGACATCAAGCCCACACCCGAAGGGAACGGAAACTTAATCCCCAAATACTATATAATAATAAATATCTAAAACTACCTTAAAATCTAACACTAGCTATACCTACACTAAAACTACACTACCTAACACTTAAAATTCTTACCTAACACTAACTACAAACATAGGAAAAACATTGGGGGAAGGGAGAAGAGAGGGATGGTGCTCTACATGGCCAGTCTTTATGGGAGTTCAAGGTGTTTTCTCATGTCCTCCATGTGCCTGGACTGCTCAGCCATTTCCCTCCTTATCTCTGCCAGCATAACATTGTTGTCCAGCAATGTCCTCCTGTCCCGCACAGTGAATGGCACCACCTGATCTGCTGGTGCAGGTGGCATTGTCCCTTGTGTGTGGGGTGTAGTAGGGGGATGGGACACTGCCTGTCCACGCCGGGACCCACCACTGACGCCAGAGGGATAGCCTGTGTGCCACTCTGTCTGCCATGTGTAGCAACCTCGGGTACCGACTTCCAACTCCCGCTTGCCCGGTCTTCCTGGTACCTCCGTGCCATGTTGCGGTACCTTTTCTCTACCTTCTCAATGTGGCGGTAACGGTCCTTCCTCACCTGGAAGGCATGGGACTCCTCTGGCGTTATGTTGTCTGTAAAATATGAACAATGTGAAATTGTGAGTCCTTTATAGTATGTCAATGTTCTTCATTCAATTCTGGAATACAAGATCACTTAATTATGGGAGCCTACACTCTAGCGTAACTATGTGTAGTCAGAGAGTGACCTGGACAACAAAATCCAGAATCCTGGATCAGTGACTACATGCTGGGGAGACTGACATGACAGTGCATGGCATGGGACATGTACAGTCACAACCAAATTAGACTGTCAGTGTCAAATGATGGTGGTATGACATACCTTGACTGAGGGTGACATGTACAAGGAATCGGAGGAGGGAAGCATTAGCACTCCGTGTGTAGCGCCACCCTCATCCTCTCCTGTAACAGTACTGCATCATATGTACAATGCTCATGTGCAGCCCTGCGTGTCCCCCAGAGACTGTGTGTAGTTCATCAAGTCAGCGCAAACACAGGCACTCTTGCACAAGAGTGCAAGGGTGTCTGTGTGCAGGTGTGCTTGTTAATGTGTAGGAAGGTTACCCTACCTGCACAGAAGCAATCCTGGGACAACCCTACTCACACTCTCATCTGTGCTGCAACATGCAGCACACATTGTAACACGTCAGGTGGCTGAACACTGACTTGTACATGAGGCGCTGGCCCTCTCTCCACCACTACTTCACAATAGGTGACGCATTGCTGCTAAGAGGGGGAAACCTCGTTTCCTCGAATTTGTCAATCATGCATGTCTTGGATCCGCTAATATCACTCCATAGTACATTCAACTACGCAGGCCTTTACAACACAAACTGTCAAAATGCATTCCCCATTGTAACCGCACCCTGGAGTCATATTGGTTATTGTGTTCTTATGGGTAATGCTTCCTCACAGATAGCGTTGTAGAGCCCTGCTTTGAAAAATATATGGCACAGCAATAAATGCAGAGCTAAAGCATGTGGGGTAAATGAATGCGGAGTATTGTCACCAATTTGGACAGAGGGGCTCGTACACCGGAGCCAGAGTCGACCAGGGAATGACCCCAAGGAAACAGCTTGACAACACCATAGCAGTGGCCAACATGCCAATGAGATCCATAGGGCCATCTTTGCTAGGCGTCTTGGGAACGTGCCATTGATATGCTTGGCTCAAACCTACGCACTGCTACTTCTGTGAAGCTGGTATGTAGCATACCAACAAATTAACAGTGCCAACCTGTGTCTGAGCTTGCACGTCCGGAAAAACACTGCCTCCTTGTGCATGATCGGGCACACTTGCACAGTCATCTCAGTCAAGGATGTACATGCATTCCATGTCTGCTGATACTCATCACCAAAACCACTTACATTTCTCCTCTCCTATCAGTGCGCTCTGTAATCCACATGCATGTGCTGTGATGACAGAACACATAGACCTAATTTCCATGTGTATCACTGACTGGCGATGTGCAAAGTTACAACTGGTATACAAAAGCATAGCTCCAACCTTCACTTACAGATTTGTACACACTTCTGACTTCCACAATACATCATCACACTGTCGGCAAGGTACATGTGCTACACACCCATACTGCATGCTACAACGTTGATTATTTGACCCAGACATTCATGACACCGCACTATGCCAATATATGATGTCTGAACTCACCAGTGGCGTGTGGGTCCTGGAAGGTGTCGACGTCCCCCTGTGTGATGATAGGTCGTCCTGCTGTGAGACATAAAAGAGAAATATGTGTTGGTATCAGATGAAAATCACACGTGTCATATTCATCATACAAATCATCACCATGACTGAAAATGATCCGTAAC
Organism: Calotriton arnoldi; assembly: GCA_963921515.1. Taxonomy (NCBI): domain Eukaryota; kingdom Metazoa; phylum Chordata; class Amphibia; order Caudata; family Salamandridae; genus Calotriton; species Calotriton arnoldi. The sequence goes on from CAWUFW010000498.1 coordinate 720,282, forward strand.
TGTACTGTAGCGTTTAATGTTGGCTACATGATTGGGTCGACTTTGCCAGCTAATCACACTAGACCTGTGAATGCTGAGTCAGGCCAAACAAGACAATGATGCTAGCAGACTTGCACATACTAGTTGTGTGACACATTCACAAGGCCCCATTTCTACATGCAACCTGATGTTATACATTCTCTGTGTACGACTGCTACGCTGCAGATAGCACAAGGCTGTTTCACAGATGTTGGTGGTGTCTGACACTCTGGAGATGTCATTTTTCCTTTGAGCAATTGTTCATATCTCACACATTGTCACACAGAGCCCATGTACAAGGGCAGCGTAGCTAACTTACCACAATTTCTTAGGGCAGCATTTTGACACTCCCTTATGGGCAGCACACAGGTCCCAGTAACAATGCCTTGGATTGTTCATGTACAGTCACCCTTCCTGTACACAAACAATCTTTATCCTGCATGCAGTATTGCGCAAGGGTGCCAGCCTTGGCACTACAGTGCTAAGTGTTGCACCACCGCTGTGGGTAACACAAACATGCACCCAATGCTTGTCAATATGATGCAGCGATGTGTTTCTGATGTGCCAAAGTTAGGCGTGGACGCATTATGTCTCACGCCTCAATCTGCCACATTTGAGCACTTGGACACCAGTGTGTCCCAAACGGCATTTTTGGCTTTTTGTTACAGTGTATGTAATTAGATTTTGAGTTTGAACTTACCACACTCTATGCCAGAGATGACACCCAGGTGGTGCAACAGGTCACCCTCACGGCCCAGTAAATCCTGCCAGCGGTGCTTCCATTGGCGCACAGTCCGGTGCACTCCAAAGACACGCTGCATCTGCGCCCGCACACGCTCCCACCTCACCTTCCGCACACTGACCGCATATCCGTAGAGGATACGGCCTCCCCTCTCCACCATCAAGGGCAGGTAAAACTTCACGAGCCATATGAAGCCCCCCAATGTCCCCTCAGACATCCTGCCCTCCCTGCCCACAACCACCATCTCCCTGCACACACCTAAACCCACTGCCCAAAAATGAAGAAACCCAATATAACAGCACCAACAACTACTAAGAAAGTTAACTATCCCAAGACAAACACCCGACAAGATTGAGGACAGGAGACAATTAAACAGGTAACAACAAGTACAACACACTTCACAGAGACACTATCGACAGGACACAGGACACAGCAACACTCTCAAAATCTCCAATCTGCACCACACAACACCAAACACCTCCAGCACTCTCCACAATCACCAGCAATGCGCTCAAAAGAGAAAGTGAAAGTTCACAGCACTCCTCCAGTACACAGGAAGCATGCAGACATCACTTCCTGTGTATTTGCGGCCCGTTTTTTGACAAAGCGGTGAAAATCTGCACTCAAATAGGCTTAGGGGTAATATTTTATATTGTTCAATGTGTTTAGCGATGGTTTTTCCATCGCGAGTATGAAAAAAACATTGCGTTGACGTGAATGCGGGCAGATTTTACACGCTAAGTGCAGATTCTTAAACAGATAAACAGTCTTAGATGACATTTCATTTCAGCACCCAAAAAACACCATGAGGGGCTTGTTTTAACCCCAAATGACACCCTAAAAGCCATAATTTACCCCAAATGACACCCTAAAATTCATATTTTACCCCAAATGACACCCTAAAATTCAAATTTTGGCCCATATGACACTCTCAAAAGTGGATTTTGGTAGCAGAATTGACACTCTACAAAGTCTAGTTTTGCACCAATGAAACCCTAATAAGTGGCTCTCTGTAGAGAGGAGACATACCCACCATCAAATTACAATTGTGATATTATTACCACTTTATGTTGTACTTACACTTGTCAGAGTGATGTACTTATGCAGAGGATAAAGATGCACACAGGGTATGTGTGTGGTGTTTTTTATTTGCACATACTGTGCTTGGGCTCATTTTGAACAGATATATGATTGCTAAGGACAGTCACGATGTGCTGTGCTCAGGTGAAGAAATTGTTTATGATTCGGTTCCTTCGGGCAGTCCCTGCTGCAGAAGCTGTGGGGTGTGCTCCACCTGCCTCATCTTCCTCATCCTCCTGAGCATCGTCCGGTGCATCTGGCACTTGGATCCATGGGGCATTGGTGCGTACACATATATTGTGCAATACACAACATGCTAGGAAAATCTTGCACACTATTTCTGGGCTGTACAACAGTCTGCCACCTGTGATGTCAAGGAACTTTAGCACGCCAAATGTGCACTCCACAATGGAACTGGTGCATCCAAGGGCCAAAATATACTGCCTCTGGGCCTGGGTGTTAGTGGCTCGGAGGGGTGCATCAGCCATGGGGTGAGTGCATATCCTTGATCACCTGTGACATGTAATGGAGAGATGTGTCCATTAGTAGTTATGCATGCTGTGTTGGCAGTGTTAATAGTTTTGTGATGTGTGATTTGTGCTACTTTGGAATTCATGTTTGCCATGTGTAGCTTCTGACAATTTACCAGCATCAATGTTATGTTATGTTAGCTAATATTTATAGAGCGCACAGCTACTCCCAGGAGTGTCCCGGCACTGGGAAACATAGATCACATAACGTCAAACAAAGCAAACCATTGCTGCAAAGCTCACAACTGAAAGAGCCACGTTTTCAGACTCTTCCTAAAAGTAGAGAGGTCAGGAATCTGTCTAAGGGAGAAGGGTAAGCTATTCCACAGCCGAGAGGCCACTGCTTGGAAAGATCTACCCCCTACCCGGGAGTGCTGAATCTTCGGGGCAGAGATCAAAAGCTGGGAAGAAGATCTCAAAGTCCGCTGTGGAATATAAGGTTGGAATCTATCCCTAAGGTAGGGGGCACCAATCTGATGAAAAGCTTTGAAGACCAGGACCAAGGCTTTAAAATGTATTCTTTTCCGCACCGGGAGCCAGTGTAGTGAGAACAGAAGCTGAGTAGTGTGAGTCCTGGGCCCTGTCAGAAAGATGGCCCTTGCCGCCGCATTCTGAATCACCTGTAGTCGGCCCAGAAGATAATCCGGAAGGCCGAGATACAGGGAGTTTACATAGTCCAATCTGGAGACCACCAGGGCCTGGACCACTGTTTTTCTCTAGGGGGCTGAGAGCAAGGGGAGAAAATTCCGCAGCATTCTCAGCACCCCGAAGCAGACCCCAGCCACCGTTTGGACCTGGGCCTTCATGGAAAGGGCCGCATCCAATTTAACCCCTAGATTTTTCACAGTGGTAATGGAGGACGAAGGGGGGGGGGACATGTCCTGAGGCTACCAGTTATGCCAGGCTTCATACGGTCGGGGGCCAAAGAAAATAATCTCTGACTTCTCAGAATTACACTTTAATTGATTACAACTGAGCCACGAGAAGACTTCAGAGAGACAAGTATTTATTAAGTTGCCGTTAAATTCAACACCCTTCTCGCACATAAACAGCAGTTGGGTGTCATCAGCATATGACACTATTTTGGCTCCAAATTTCTCGGCGAGAAGGGCGAGGGGGGCCATATAAACATTAAACAATGTAGGGCTCAATATTGAGCCCTGGGGGACCCCGACATTCATAGGGGGGATCGCTGCGGCAAAAGGAGGAGACCAGATGGTTTGGGAGCGGTTACCAAGGAAAGACTCAAACCAACTCAATACCGTGCCACCAATTCCGCTCTCCCTGAGTCTTTGCAGTAATCTATTATGGGGCACGGTATCGAAGGCTGCAGAGAGGTCCAATAGTACCAAGACCGCATTACCTCCCCTATCCATCGTGGCCTTAATTGACTCCACAACTTCTAGCAGAGCAGTTTCAGTGCTAAAGTGAGCTCTGAAGCCTGACTGGCTAGAGTGAAGCAAGTGATTTGTCTCCACATAATTCGTTGTGACTTCATTAACATATTTCTCCAAAACCTTGGAGAAAAAAGGCAGGAGTGATATGGGCCTATAGTTACTGGCCGCCTCGGGGTCTGCTGAAGGTTTCTTTAGCAGCGGAAGAATTTTAGCATGTTTCCATGTTTGTGGCATGGACCCTTCCCGCAAGGCGGTATTCAAAATAGGGTTCACTATCGGGTTGATCACTTCAGCTATAGAAGATAGAACTTTGGCTGGACATGGGTCCGATGGAGAGCCAGACTTCAGAGTTTTCATAAGCCCTAGAGATTGCTCCAAGGTGATCGCCGGGAACTCCAAAAAGGAGGCATCGGTGCTGGGACACACATCTGAGGGAACTCCCCCGGTGGACTCCGAGTCCGACGACTGAACAATAAAGGAGTCCTGGATATTTTTTATTTTTTCAAAGAAAAAACGAGCCATGCGATTGGTCCAGTCGCTTGTGGGGGCAAAAGGTGGGCTGATTATCGTGGGGGAGGAGAAACTTTTTACAATATTAAAAAGTACTTTGCTTTTGTTACCGCCGAATCAATTTTTGCAGTAAGGAAGAGTTTCTTTCCTCGCGTACTTTCTTATAATGTTGTTTCAACGCAAGTTTATAGGTCAGTTTGTCAGTGAGACTATAATTTCTCTGCCACTCTCTTTCAAGATGTTTACATGCCCTTTTACTTTCCCTTAGGGCTTCCGAGAACCAAGGAGCGGAAACTCGGGTGGGTTTAGCAACCTTCAAGGAGGGAGGGGCAAGTTCCAGGGCCTGGAGTTGAAGCCAGCCCTCTAAGGCCTGCACATCCTGTTCAAGGTTGCCGCTTAAGAGAATCGGGAGGCGACTCATAGCACACTGTATTACCTCAGGTGTCATCAAATGAAAGGGCCTGAAACTATGGCTGACCCTGGAGTTGTCAAGAACATGAGACCTTGCAAGCTCTCTGTGGATTTTAAAACCGACCAAATGATGGTCGGACCAGGTTAGAGCTAGGGGGGCATCAATTTGAATCTGGTTAGAGGAGAAGACCTGATCCAATGTGTGACCTTTGTCATGGGTGGGGAGACAGACATATGGAGTCAAGTTGAGAATATCAAGGGATTCGCGTAACCTCATGGAATCAGGATCCAATGGCTTGTCCATGTGGATATTAAAATCACCGAGGACTAGACAATGGCTATATTTGGCCGCAATGGGAGATATGGTATGGCTGATGGACTCCAGGAAATTCCTAGCCGGTCCGGGAGGGCGGTAAATAACTACTCCCGCAATGGATTGGTGGGCTGAGAGAGTCAGGAGAAAACCCAAACTCTCGGCCCCCTCTATCTCTGTGATTGCTAAAGGCACACAACAAAGGGAGCTTCTATATATTAAGGCTAGCTCTCCGCCTCTCCCCGTAGGGCGATCCTTCCTTATGATCTGATAGCCCTGGGGGATGGCGTTTGCAATAGTGGGGTTGGAGGCGTCCGTAAGCCATGTTTCAGTAAGACACAGCAAATCAGGGGAGAAGTCCACTAAGAGATCATATATTTGAAGTTCGTGTTTTTTATAGAGCGAGCATTCAGTAAGAAAGCCCTCAGGAAATTGTCTGAAGCGACCGGTCTAGTACTAGGTAAGCGCATGTCCAATCCATCGGAGCATTCTCCAAGGAAGGGGCGGGCTACCCAGTCACAATCTTTGCAACCCAGGGGGACATTGTTCCCCTGCATATCAAAATGGGGTCTGCAAACCAAGCTCTTGCCGATGCCTAACAGGCAAGCCCTGCCATATGCAATTGCCTTAGTTGGCTCTGAGACACAACCGGCAGCATAACCAGCCCCAGCCCCCTCTGGGACGCTGACGGGCGCAGACGGGCTTGCCTTAGGCGCGCCTTTGGCATGCCAGCGGCGCGCCCACTGCGCACTCGTGCAGAGTCCAGTTTTAAACATGCCAGTGCTTAAACAACTAGACCGCACCGTCCTAAGAAAGATGGCGGTGTTGGTCGTGGCGCGTGTGAGACAATGCAAATTACATTGGCACACAGCTGCTCGTCCCTCCCCCAAGACTATTTAATTGTGTGCGCTGCGCTTTTGCATCACTAGCACTCCAACAGCGCACCAATGTCAAGCCTGTCTGCGCCTGTCCGCAAGCCTAACACCAACACCAGCAGTGACCCTGGCTCTCCTAACGTCTAGCACTACCACTCATCCGCCCTCCTCGCAGTCAACGCCAGGAGAACGTATAAATGCCAATGGGCCACACCAGACATGGATCTTGTTCAGCAAAAGACACACAATTGATGGACGGAATGCAGAACAAATCAAAACATTCACCCCCAGTCAAGAGATCTGGGTTAAATCCATCATTCTTTTGCTCACCATGCCACCCCAGTTTAGACCTGGCCATATGCAAATCAGTCTTGACCCTGTGCCTCATGGGAACAGTCCAGCCCGAACTGCCAAGCCAGGTCCTCCCTGGACCGGAAACAAGCATCCTAGGACCGGTTTCGGGGTTTCACCCCTCTTCAGCCAGCATAGCTTGATTCCAGTGGCACAGTGAGCCCAGGACCCACGTCTGGGCATACCTGGCGCACTTAGGGCGAGAAACCAAAAGACACACAATTGATGGACGGAATGCAGAACAAATCAAAACATTCACCCCCAGTCAAGAGATCTGGGTTAAATCCATCATTCTTTTGCTCACCATGCCACCCCAGTTTAGACCTGGCCATATGCAAATCAGTCTTGACCCTGTGCCTCATGAGAACAGTCCAGCCCGAACTGCCAAGCCAGGTCCTCCCTGGACCGGAAACAAGCATCCATGGACCGGTTTCAGGGTTTCACCTCTCTTCAGCCAGGATAGCTTGATTCCAGTGGCACAGTGAGCCCAGGACCCACGTCTGGGCATACCTGGCGCACTTAGGGCGAGAAAGACAAAAGACACACAATTGATGGACGGAATGCAGAACAAATCAAAACATTCACCCCCAGTCAAGAGAACTGGGTTAAATCCATCATTCTTTTGCTCACCATGCCACCCCAGTTTAGACCTGGCCATATGCAAATCAGTCTTGACCCTGTGCCTCATGGGAACAGTCCAGCCCAAACTGCCAAGCCACGTCCTCCCTGGACCGGAAACAAGCATCCTAGAACCGGTTTCGGGGTTTCACCCCTCTTCAGCCAGGATAGCTTGATTCCAGTGGCACAGTGAGCCCAGGACCCATGTCTGAGCATACCTGGCGCACTTAGGGCGAGAAAGCAAAAGACACACAATTGATGGACGGAATGCAGAACAAATCAAAACATTCACCCCCAGTCAAGAGATCTGGGTTAAATCCATCATTCTTTTGCTCACCATGCCACCCCAGTTTAGACCTGGCCATATGCAAATCAGTCTTGACCCTGTGCCTCATGGGAACAGTCCAGCCCGAACTGCCAAGCCAGGTCCTCCCTGGACCTGAAACAAGCATCCTAGGACCGGTTTCGGGGTTTCACCCCTCTTCAGCCAGGATAGCTTGATTCCAGTGGCACAGTGAGCCCAGGACCCACGTCTGAGCATACCTGGCGAACTTAGGGCGAGAAAGCAAAAGACACACAATTGATGGACGGAATGCAGAACAAATCAAAACATTCACCCCCAGTCAAGAGATCTGGGTTAAATCCATCATTCTTTTGCTCACCATGCCACCCCAGTTTAGACCTGGCCATATGCAAATCAGTCTTGACCCTGTGCCTCATGGGAACAGTCCAGCCCGAACTGCCAAGCCAGGTCCTCCCTGGACCGGAAACAAGCATCCTAGGACCGGTTTCGGGGTTTCACCCTCTTTAGCCAGGATAGCTTGATTCCAGTGGCACAGTGAGCCCAGGACCCACGTCTGGGCATACCTGGCGCACTTAGGGCGAGAAAGCAAAAGACACACAATTGATGGACGGAATGCAGAACAAATCAAAACATTCACCCCCAGTCAAGAGATCTGGGTTAAATCCATCATTCTTTTGCTCACCATGCCACCCCAGTTTAGACCTGGCCATATGCAAATCAGTCTTGACCCTGTGCCTCATGGGAACAGTCCAGCCCGAACTGCCAAGCCGGGTCCTCCCTGGACCGGAAACAAGCATTCTAGGACCGGTTTCGGGGTTTCACCCCTCTTCAGCCAGGATAGCTTGATTCCAGTGGCACAGTGAGCCCAGGACCCACGTCTGGGCATACCTGGCGCACTTAGGGCGAGAAAGCAAAAGACACACAATTGATGGACGGAATGCAGAACAAATCAAAACATTCACCCCCAGTCAAGAGATCTGGGTTAAATCCATCATTCTTTTGCTCACCATGCCACCCCAGTTTAGACCTGGCCATATGCAAATCAGGCTTGACCCTGTGCCTCATGGGAACAGTCCAGCCCGAACTGCCAAGCCAGGTCCTCCCTGGACCGGAAACAAGCATCCTAGGACCGGTTTCGGTGTTTCACCCCTCTTCAGCCAGGATAGCTTGATTCCAGTGGCACAGCGAGCCCAGGACCCACGTCTGGGCATACCTGGCGCACTTAGGGCGAGAAAGCAAATGACACACAATTGATGGACGGAATGCAGAACAAATCAAAACATTCACCCCCAGTCAAGAGATCTGGGTTAAATGCATCATTCTTTTGCTCACCATGCCACCCCAGTTTAGACCTGGCCATATGCAAATCAGTCTTGACCCTGTGCCTCATGGGAACAGACCAGCCCGAACTGCCAAGCCAGGTCCTCCCTGGATCGGAAACAAGCATCCTAGTACCGGTTTCGGTGTCTCACCCCTCTTCAGCCAGGATAGCTTGATTCCAGTGGCACAGTGAGCCCAGGACCCACGTCTGGGCATACCTGGCACACTTAGGGCGAGAAAGCAAAAGACACACAATTGATGGACGGAATGCAGAACAAATCAAAACATTCACCCCCAGTCAAGAGATCTGGGTTAAATCCATCCTTCTTTTGCTCACCATGCCACCCCAGTTTATACTTGGCCATATGCAAATCAGTCTTGACCCTGTGCCTCATGGGAACAGTCCAGCCCGAACTGCCAAGCCAGGTCCTCCCTGGACCGGAAACAAGCATCATAGGACCGGTTTCGGGGTTTCACCCCTCTTCAGCCAGGATAGCTTGATTCCAGTGGCACAGTGAGCCCAGGACCCACGTATGGGCATACCTGGCGCACTTAGGGCGGGAAAGCAAAAGACACACAATTGATGGACGGAATGCAGAACAAATCAAAACATTCACCCCCAGTCAAGAGATCTGGGTTAAATCCCTCATTCTTTTGCTCACCATGCCACCCCAGTTTAGACCTGGCCATATGCAAATCAGTCTTGACCCTGTGCCTCATGGGAACAGTCCAGCCCGAACTGCCAAGCCAGGTCCTCCCTGGACCGGAAACAAGCATCCTAGGACCGATTTCGGGGTTTCACCCCTCTTCTGCCAGGATAGCTTGATTCCAGTGGCACAGTGAGCGCAGGACCCACGTCTCGGCATACCTGGCGCACTTAGGGCGAGAAAGCAAAAGACACACAATTGATGGACGGAATGCAGAACAAATCAAAACATTCACCCCCAGTCAAGAGATCTGGGTTAAATCCATCATTCTTTTGCTCACCATGCCACCCCAGTTTAGACCTGGCCATATGCAAATCAGTCTTTACCCTGTGCCTCATGGGAACAGTCCAGCCCGAACTGCCAAGCAAGGTCCTCCCTGGACCGGAAACAAGCATCCTAGGACCGGTTTCAGAGTTTCACCCCTCTTCAGCCAGGATAGCTTGATTCCAGTGGCACAGTGAGCCCAGGACCCACGTCTGGGCATACCTGGCGCACTTAGGGTGAGAAAGCAAAAGACACACAATTGATGGGCGGAATGCAGAACAAATCAAAACATTCATCCCCAGTCAAGAGATTTGGATTAAATCCATCATTCTTTTGCTCACCATGTCACCCCAGTTTAGACCTGGCCATATGCAAATCAGTCTTGACCCTGTGCCTCATGGGAACAGTCCAGCCAGAACTGCCAAGCCAGGTTCTCCCTGGACCGGAAACAAGCATCCTAGGACCGGTTTCGGTGTTTCACCCCTCTTCAGCCAGGATAGCTTGATTCCAGTGGCACAGTGAGCCCAGGACCCACGTCTGGGCATACCTGGCACACTTAGGGCAAGAAAGCAAAAGACACACAATTGATGGACGGAATGCAGAACAAATCAAAACATTCACCCCCAGTCAAGAGATCTGGGTTAAATCCATCATTCTTTTGCTCACTGTTAGACCTGGCATCCTTGGCGTGGGTCTCCCTTCCATTTTTTCGTAATGCCTCCACTGTTGCCGATATGTTTTTGCTGGACTAGATGCTCATGGGCACTTTGCCGCTGCTAATCAGTGCCAAAGTGCAAGTGCTCCCTATCGTGAATTGATGTATGTATTAGTGACTCCATGATTGGATGATTGGTTTACTTGTCAGTCCCTAGTACCGTGCACTGAGTGTGCCCAGGGCTTGTAAATCCAAATCTGCTGGTGGGCTTGCAGCACGGGTTGTGCCACCCACAGAATCAGCTTGTAAAGTGTGTCTCAGGCCTGCCATGGCAGAGCCTGTGTGCAGCCTAGGGGGCCATGTCGACTTGGTGAGTGCACCCACTTACCAGTCCCTAAACCTTCCCTTTACTGCATGTTGGTCACCCCTAAAGTAGGCCCTAGGGCAGGGTGCATTGTAAGTATAAGGTAGGACATGCCCTGGTGTGTGTGGCATGTCCTAATAGTGAATTACAGCCATTTTCGTTTTTCACTATTGCAAGGCTACCTGCTCCCCATAGGCCAGAATGGGCAGACTGTCTATTACACCTTATAGTCAGAACTGACCCAGGGAACATGGTAGAAAAACGAATTTAGTATGCCTGAACTCAGGATGATAAAATACATCTTTTAGTGAAGTTGGTTTTAACATTCTGTGTTTGAAAATACCACTTTTAGAAAGTGGGTATTTTCTTGCCTAACTATCCAAGCCTGCCTCTGCTAGGTTGTGTATTCCTTGTCTGGAGATTGAGTGACAGGGGCTGGGGGTGGCTACAGGAGACAGGGTGAGTCAGCACAGGGCTGAATAGAAAGATCTGAATCCAGAGTGGAGGGAGGAGTTGCACCTGGGTCTGAATAGGGCTGTGCCTGCCTTCCACAATGCTGGCTCCACCTCCTGCCGGGTGGCTGAGCACTCTGCCCCACATTCTGAAAGGAAAGAAGGAGTCAGAAAAACAAAGTGCTCCAGGACTGACCAGAACTGGTTTTGGGCTAGGTAGAGGCCTCTCTGCCTTCAGAGAACAAAGAGAAACTGTGTATAAAAAGGGGACCCCGACCCCTAGGAAACTAGATCACTTTTGGGAACAAGAAGAAACCTTTGCTGAGGAGCGGAACCAAGAAGAAACTGAGGAGAGACTATCCCTAAGCCTGAAGTGCTGCTTGGGGGATTGGCCTGCAGTGGTTTGCCTGACTGCCAAAGAAAGGAGAAAGGAACTTTTGCTTTGCTGTGACTTTCATCAACTTGTGAAGGATCTCCAAGGGCTTGGAAGAGAGCTTGCCCCCTGATCGAAGTCCCAGGACCATTGGACTTCACCCCCTTTGTGAATTGCTGCTGGAAACTCTGTTTCAGTGGCTACAGAGGTAGGGAGCTGTGACCGACTCTCACGACCGACTCGGTGTCCTGTAAGCACCGCATCGAAGCATCGTCTCGCCCTGCAATGCACGGCCCTGGTCTCACCGACTCCGTCAACGAGCCGCTGCCTGCACCGCATCGAGGGACAACGCGTCCTGCAACGCTTCGCTACGCCAAATCGAACTGGTCCGACCGACACGGTCACTGCTGCTGAGTTCGAGTCCTGTGACCGCACCGGAGTTGGGCACCGCTCGCACGCTTTGCGACGCACCGCCCGACTCGCACCGCTGTCCGGACTGATCGACGCCAGCTCCTGAATCCGGCTCCGTTGCCGCACCGCAACCTGCCAGCACCGCACCGAAGCACCGTCTCGCCCTGCAACGCACGGCCCTGGTCTCACCGACTCCGTCTCGACGACGTCAACGAGCCGCTGCCTGCACCGCATCGAGGGACAACGTGTCCTGCAACGCTTCCATTTTTGCATCGCGACCGCAACGAACAGCCATCCGGCTCGCACGCCCGTGCCTGCCGCTTCAAGTAAAAGGTACTGTGACCGAGTCTGTCTACGCTGTGTTGGCCCGTCTCGACGCGGTCAGCTGGATTTGTTAGACTATGTTTGTTCTCGACATCGCCGTAGCCGGAGGAGGCTACCGACTCGCACAGAACCTTGAATTAAGCCTTTTTGATCAGAACTAAGCACTCTTGACAGTATTGTGGATTATTTTTGTCGTTTATGGTCTTGTGATAAATCTATATAAAGTATACCTATTTTTATAAATATATAACCTGTGTGGTGTCCATTTGTAGTGTTGTCACTTGATTACTGTATGTGTTCACAAATGCTTTACACACTGCCTCTGAACTAAGCCTGTCTGCTCGTGCCAAGCTCCCAAGAGGGTGAGCAGGGGTTCTTTCAGGAGTGTACCTACTTTCCCTGACTAGACTCAAGGGTCCCTATTTGGACAAAGGTGCCTACCTCTGCCAACTAGAGACCCCCAAATCTAACATTGGTGGTCAGCGGTGAGGATTCTGGACTTGCATTTGTGACTCATGTACAGTGATTGGTGAACACTACTTAGTGAGTGCAGACCAAAACGCAACCACATACTTTTATAGCATTTTTTTCTGGGATTTCCTATTTTTGCAAATGCCAAGTTTAATCACTATGGAGAAACCAGCATCAGTAGCCTCTGTTGAGTGTGATTGGGAAGAAGAGAGGCTAGAATGCTACACCCTCAAGCAGCTCAGGCAATTCTGAAAAAAGTTTAAAGTGTCCATGACCGGGCTCTCCAGGAAGGAGGACCTCCAAAAGGCGCTGAGGGCCTGGGTCGAATCAAGGAGTGCCCCTGTGGAGGGGCTGAGAATGCAGAAGGGCAGCTGGAGGGGCTATTGGGTCTAGGGGCTGGAAGACCACCTTCCCCAGTAGGTAGCAGTGTTTCTGCCAGAGGACTGTCTCCAGAGGAGTTGGAGGACAGGAAAGAGAGTAGGATGCACGAAATGGAGCTGACCAAGCTCAAGCTGAATGGGCAGTTAGAATTCGAAATGCAAACTAGGAAATTAGCCCTAGAGGAAAAGAAACTGCAGTTTGAACATGAGAAAGTTTTGAGGGAGTTGGAATTGAAGGCCAAAAGCTTAGAGATTACTCCCTCTGGTGGCAGTGTACCGCCTGTGCCTGTTGAAGCTAGGGTGTACATTCCAAAAGATGTGGTTAAGGAATTTTTTTAAAATTATGACATAGGGCAGTGGTTCAAAGCCTATGAGGTAGCCATGTCTTCCCACCGGGTCCCTGAGAAGGATTGGGGAGCGGGGTTGTGGGGACGGTTCCTCAGTGAAGGGCGGGATACCTTGTTGGATTTGCCCTCTGAAGTCTATAATTTGTACAGCCACATGAAGGATGCCTTAATGACTAGGTATGGTTTGACCCCTGAGCTTTATAGGCAAAGGTTCAGGAACTGTAGTAAGATTGAAAGCAGTACCTGGGTTGAATATGTGACCTTCTTTTGCAGAGCCTTGGATGGTTGGGTAAAGGGTAGCAAAGCGACTGATTTTCAGGCGCTCTTTGATTTGATTTCATGGGAGCACTTGTCCAGTAATTGCTTTCCTGAGCTATGCCAGCACCTAATTGATAGTAAGCTGACTAACCCTAGGCAGCTTGCTGAGGAGGCGGACCGCTGGGTGAGTACCCGGGTCCACAAGGGTCACGTGGGAGACTCCGCCAAGGGTGGGCAGGGTCCCCAGCAGAAGAGTGGGGGGACAAGGGTAAACAGAGGGAGTTCCAGAAAGGGCCCCAAAGTAGACCCCAAGGGAACCAAGGGAAAGGTTCCCAGCCTCCCCTGAGAAGAAGCCGGTGGCCCTGACAGGCCCCCTGTTCACCAGGGACCACTGGTGTGTTACAAGTGTGGCGCCCCTGGCCACAAGGCAAACGATCCTCGTTGCCCTTTGCATGGAAAACCAGCACCCACTGGTGCAGTCCCCCGGCAGTTGGCTAGTGTAGCCCTGGGGGAGGAGTTGGGTGTCCAAGGTGGGGGGATCCCACAGTGTTTTCCCTTGTCTCCTTAGGAGACTCTGAGATGGTCCCTAGGACCCCGCTGCCTGAGAACACTAAGAAATACAGGCAGTGGGTGACCATCAATGGCCATAGGGTGGAGGCTCTGAGAGACACAGGAGCCAGTGTGACAGCTGTCAAGTGTCACCTGGTGTAAAAGGAGCAGGTCATCCCTGATGCATTCTATCCGGTTGTTGCCGCTGACAACACAGAGAGTCACTGCAAGGTGGCTCAGGTTCCCTTTGAGTGGGGGGGGGTCTCGGGTACTCTTCAAGTAGCTGTGAGGCCAGCCATGCCTGTTGACTGTTTGTTAGGGAACGATTTGGAGAGCTCACCTTGGGCTAAGGTGGAGCGGAGTGCGCATTTAGAAATGTTGGGCTTGCCTGATTGGGCATGTGTGACCACCCGGTCAATGGCAGCTAAAGGTGTTCAAGAGGACCTGGAGCCTGAGAGGGAGGCCCAGGTGCCTGCCGGAGAGAGAGGAGGCAGGGGCGCGGGAAACCGGCCCCGAAGTTCCCACGGTCCAGGAGGAGGCAGACCCTGAGGGGGATGCCCTGGAGCCTACAGGGGAACAGGTAGCTGAACTGGGGGACCTACCTGAGCTGACCCATTGGCAGCAAGAAGGAGGACCCTCCAGGGAAGAGTTCTGCGAGGAGCAGAGCGCATGCCCCTCTCTCGTGGGTCTGAGGCAACAGGCCACAGACCAGGCAGCAGTTGATCAGTCTGGATCACATTGGATTTACTGGGAGAATGGTCTCCTGTATTCAGAGCCTAAGGTTGCTGAGCCTGGGTCAGCCCGTGTGCTGGTGGTACCCCAGCGCTTCAGAGCCTTCCTACTGGGGTTGGCTCATGATGTACCGTTAGCAGGACATCTGGGGCAGGACAAGACCTTTGACAGGCTTGTTACCCATTTCTATTGGCCCCAGATGCGCAGGAGTGCCGCCACTCACTGCAGGACATGCCAGACTTGCCAGGCAAGTGGAAAGAGTGGGAGGAAGCACAAGGCTCCTCTCCAGCCATTCCCTGTGGTCAGCACCCCCTTTGAACGGGTGGGTATTGACATTGTGGGGCCACTGGACCCCAAGACAGCCATGGGCAACAGGTTTATCCTGGTCTTGGTGGACCATGCCACCCGGTACCCTGAAGCCATCCCTCTGAGGACAGTGACGGCCCCCGTGGTGGGACGGCACTGATGGGAATTTTCTCACGTGTGGGATTCCCTCAAGAGGTGGTGTCTGACAGAGGTACCAACTTCGTGTCCAAGTACATGAAGTCCCTATGGCAGGAGTGCGGTGTACCTTACAAGTTCACCACTCCTTACCACCCTCAAGGAAATGGGCTGGTTGAGAGATTCAACCGGACCCTCAAGGGCATGATTATGGGTCTGGAAGAACCCATGAGGCGTAAATGGGACGTCCTCTTACCATGCCTGTTGTTTGCATACCGGGAGGTGCCACAGAAGTCTCTAGGGTTCAGTCCCTTTGAGCTCCTCTATGGACACCCGGTGCGAGGACCTCTGAGTTTGGTCAAGGAAGGCTGGGAGCAATCTCCCAGGAAACCTCCCCAGGATGTATACAGTTACATGCTGGCCTTCAGGAACCAGACTAGGCGTTTCAGAGAACTTGCTGAGGCAAATCTGGAAGCCAGCCAGGAGGAGATGAAGCGGTGAGTACGACCAGAATGCCACTCTGGTAGAGCTTCAGCCTGGTCAGAAAGTGTGGGTCATGGCCCCTGTGGAGCCTTGTGCGCTCCAGGACAGGTGGACCGGCCCTTTTACGGTGGTGGAGCGCAAGAGTCCAGTTACCTATTTGGTGGACTTGCAGTCTCCCAGGAACCCCTTGCGGGTCCTGCATGTGAACCGCCTGAAGCCCCACTTGGAGAGGTCCCAAGTGGGCAAGCTCTTAGCTACAGATGACGGAATGGAGGAGGAGACCGAGCCTCTTCCTGACCTCCTGTCAGCCAGAGAGCAAGATGGATCAGTGGAGGGAGTAAACCTCTCTACCTCCCTGACACCTGAGCAGCAGGGTGACTGTCGCCAACTGTTGGGACAGTTCCCTGACCTGTTCTCCCTGGTTCCCAGTGTCACTCATTGGTGCGTCCATGATGTGGACACTGGGGACAGTCTTCCTGTGAAGCACAAGGCTTACAGGGTGACTGACAGGGTCAGAGCCTGCATCAAGGAGGAGGTCTCCAAGATGTTTGCGCTAGGGGTGATTGAGTCCTCTAACAGCCCTTGGGCCAGCCCAGTGGTCCTGGTTCCAAAGGCTGCCGCGCCTGGTGCCACACCAGAACTCCGGTTCTGTGTGGACTACAGGGGACTCAATTCCGTCACCAGGACTGACGCCCACCCCATCCCCAGAGCTGATGAGCTCATAGATCGGCTAGGGGCTGCACGGTACCTCAGCATGTTTGACTTAACGTCTGGGTACTGGCAGATCGCCTTGACTGATGGGGCAAAGAGAGGTCAGCATTCTCCACACCAGATGGGCACTACCAGTTCCGGGTGATGCCCTTTGGGATGAAGAATGCCCCTGCCACCTTTCAGAGGTTGGTCAACCAGGTGTTGGTTGGACTGGAGGATTTCAGTGCCGCCTACCTGGATGACATCGCAGTGTTAGGTGCCAGTTGGTAAGAACATCTGCGTCACCTCTGGGAAGTGTTGATGGCGCTGCGGAGGGCAGGCCTCACAATCAAGGCAAGTAAGTGCCAGATTGGGCAGGGTTCTGAGGTGTACTTGGGACACCAGGTTGGGAGCGGCCAGGTGGCGCCCCTCCAACCGAAAATTGATACCATTCTGGCTTGGGAGCCCCCCAAGACCCAGACAGAGGTGAGAGCCTTCCTAGGACTCACCGGGTATTACCGGAGATTCGTCAAGGGGTATGGCAGCATTGTTGCCCCCTTGACAGAGCTGACTTCCAAGAAGCAGCCCAGGAAAGTGATTTAGACTGACGCCTGTCAAAAAGCTTTTGACACCTTGAAGACTGCCATGTGCACGGCGCCTGTGCTCCAGGCACCCAACTTCTCCAATGAGTTCATTGTTCAGACCGACGCTTCAGAGCATGGTGTAGGGGCTGTTCTATCACAGATCAATGAGGAGGGCCTAGACCAACATGTAGCCTTCATCAGTAGGAGGTTACTTCCCCGGGAACAGAGATGGAGTGCTATTGAGCGTGAGGCATTTGCTGTGGTCTGGGCACTGAAGAAGCTGAGACCATACCTGTTTGGGACTCACTTCCGGGTTCAGACAGACCACAGGCCCCTCAGATGGTTGATGCAGATGAGGGGTGAGAATCCAAAGCTGTTGAGGTGGTCCATTTCCCTACAGGGGATGGACTTTACGGTGGAACACCGCCCTGGTACAGAACACGACAATGCTGATGGACTGTCCAGCTTTTTCCGCCTTAGCGATGAGAACTCCCTAGGGGTAGGATAGTTCTCCCCACATTTCAGCTGGAGGGGACACGTGTTAGACCTGGCATCCTTGGCGTGGGTCTCCCTTCCATTTTTTCATAATGCCTCCACTGTTGCCGATATGTTTTTGCTGGACTAGATGCTCATGGGCACTTTGCTGCTGCTAATCAGTGCCAAAGTGCAAGTGCTCCCTATCGTGAATTGATGTATGTATTAGTGACTCCATGATTGGATGATTGGTTTACTTGTCAGTCCCTAGTACCGTGCACTGAGTGTGCCCAGGGCTTGTAAATCCAAATCTGCTGGTGGGCTTGCAGCACGGGTTGTGCCACCCACAGAAGCAGCTTGTAAAGTGTGTCTCAGGCCTGCCATGGCAGAGCCTGTGTGCAGCCTAGGGGGCCATGTCGACTTGGTGAGTGCACCCACTTACCAGTCCCTAAACCTTCCCTTTACTGCATGTTGGTCACCCCTAAAGTAGGCCCTAGGGCAGGGTGCATTGTAAGTATAAGGTAGGACATGCCCTGGTGTGTGTGGCATGTCCTAATAGTGAATTACAGCCATTTTCGTTTTTCACTATTGCAAGGCTACCTGCTCCCCATAGGCCAGAATGGGCAGACTGACTATTACACCTTATAGTCAGAACTGACCCAGGGAACATGGTAGAAAAACGAATTTAGTATGCCTGAACTCAGGATGATAAAATACATCTTTTAGTGAAGTTGGTTTTAACATTCTGTGTTTGAAAATACCACTTTTAGAAAGTGGGTATTTTCTTGCCTAACTATCCAAGCCTGCCTCTGCTAGGTTGTGTATTCCTTGTCTGGAGATTGAGTGACAGGGGCTGGGGGTGGCTACAGGAGACAGGGTGAGTCAGCACAGGGCTGAATAGAAAGATCTGAATCCAGAGTGGAGGGAGGAGTTGCACCTGGGTCTGAATAGGGCTGTGCCTGCCTTCCACAATGCTGGCTCCACCTCCTGCCGGGTGGCTGAGCACTCTGCCCCACATTCTGAAAGGAAAGAAGGAGTCAGAAAAACAAAGTGCTCCAGGACTGACCAGAACTGGTTTTGGGCTAGGCAGAGGCCTCTCTGCCTTCAGAGAACAAAGAGAAACTGTGTATAAAAAGGGGACCCCGACCCCTAGGAAATTAGATCACTTTTGGGAACAAGAAGAAACCTTTGCTGAGGAGCGGAACCAAGAAGAAACTGAGGAGAGACTATCCCTAAGCCTGAAGTGCTGCTTGGGGGATTGGCCTGCAGTGGTTTGCCTGACTGCCAAAGAAAGGAGAAAGGAACTTTTGCTTTGCTGTGACTTTCATCAACTTGTGAAGGATCTCCAAGGGCTTGGAAGAGAGCTTGCCCCCTGATCGAAGTCCCAGGACCATTGGACTTCACCCCCTTTGTGAATTGCTGCTGGAAACTCTGTTTCAGTGGCTACAGAGGTAGGGAGCTGTGACCGACTCTCACGACCGACTCGGTGTCCTGTAAGCACCGCATCGAAGCATCGTCTCGCCCTGCAATGCACGGCCCTGGTCTCACCGACTCCGTCAACGAGCCGCTGCCTGCACCGCATCGAGGGACAACGCGTCCTGCAACGCTTCGCTACGCCAAATCGAACTGGTCCGACCGACACGGTCACTGCTGCTGAGTTCGAGTCCTGTGACCGCACCGGAGTTGGGCACCGCTCGCACGCTTTGCGACGCACCGCCCGACTCGCACCGCTGTCCGGACTGATCGACGCCAGCTCCTGAATCCGGCTCCGTTGCCGCACCGCAACCTGCCAGCACCGCACCGAAGCACCGTCTCGCCCTGCAACGCACGGCCCTGGTCTCACCGACTCCGTCTCGACGACGTCAACGAGCCGCTGCCTGCACCGCATCGAGGGACAACGCGTCCTGCAACGCTTCCATTTTTGCATCGCGACCGCAACGAACAGCCATCCGGCTCGCACGCTCGTGCCTGCCGCTTCAAGTAAAAGGTACTGTGACCGAGTCTGTCTACGCTGTGTTGGCCCGTCTCGACGCGGTCAGCTGGATTTGTTAGGCTCTGTTTGTTCTCGACATCGCCGTAGCCGGAGGAGGCTACCGACTCGCACAGAACCTTGAATTAAGCCTTTTTGATCAGAACTAAGCACTCTTGACAGTATTGTGGATTATGTTTGTCGTTTATGGTCTTGTGATAAATCTATATAAAGTATACCTATTTTTATAAATATATAACCTGTGTGGTGTCCATTTGTAGTGTTGTCACTTGATTACTGTATGTGTTCACAAATGCTTTACACACTGCCTCTGAACTAAGCCTGTCTGCTCGTGCCAAGCTCCCAAGAGGGTGAGCAGGGGTTCTTTCAGGAGTGTACCTACTTTCCCTGACTAGACTCAAGGGTCCCTATTTGGACAAAGGTGCCTACCTCTGCCAACTAGAGACCCCCAAATCTAACACTCACCATGCCACCCCAGTTTAGACCTGGCCATATGCAAATCAGTCTTGACCCTGTGCCTCATGGGAACAGTCCAGCCCAAACTGCCAAGCCAGGTCCTCCCTGGACCAGAAACAAGCATCCTAGGACCAGTTTCAGGGTTTCACCCCTCTTCAGCCAGGATAGCTTGATTCCAGTGGCACAGTGAGCCCAGGACCCACATCTGGATCACGTTCAGTTCTGCTGCTGCTGCTGCCGCAAGACCTTCCACACCGCCCAACACCTGCACTTTCAGATCCAGACCTGCCACAAAGCAACAGTCAGCGGCACCCTCACCTGCAGGGCCCACAGAAAGCGTAGACGCTTCGCCAACACCATCAACATCATCACACACCACGCCATCTACTCCATGAACTACGTACTCATTCCTGAGCGGAGGCTCCACCTCACATACCACAACAACTCCAAATCCATTACCCTCTGGCAGATGCTTGCTAACATCGAACTGAGCCAACCCTTCACCACACTGAGCCACAAGGCAGGGCACACCTTTGGGCCCATCTTCGCATGTGGAAACTGCATCCACTTCATCAACACCACTCAACGCCCATGGAGTGACCAGCACTGCGTACACTTCCTCGTTGAGAAAGCCCATGACACCCAAACCCACAGCAGGCACCACACCGAGTTACTGGAGCTGAGTCACAGAGGAGCTGGTACACTCCACCATCAACCGCAACACACACACCGCTGCAGCCACACCAATAGCTCTGCCCGGGATTTGCACACATGTATCTCCAATTGCGCCTACACACTTGCCCCAATATGCTACTCCAACATACAGCGTGCAATGAATGCCACCTCGGTCACCAACTACATCCAAGATGACAGATGCATCTGCAGATGCCTGGAGATGAACTGTAGCTACATGAAGGGGACCATTTAACATCACCACCTACAAGGACACCAAGCTCATACTCTCCCTCACCAATCCGCCCACACACAACAGGCTGGGCTTCCAGGGAGGATTGCAGCAAGTTGCAACATGGATGATCAACAGATGGGGGGTGCTCTACAAAGAGGAGACATTAGTCCTCATCCTCGTGACCACCCCATCAGCATGTGGCAACACCTGTTGGGCCACCGCCTTCGGCAGCCCCCACCCAAGACGACTCTAGGTATCTAGGCATCGTAATCGAGTCCTCCATCTCCATGAACAAACAGGTCTACACAGTGGCCTGCAGCTGCTTCAACAGCCTCTGCTTCCTCCATGCGACCTTCACATGGTTCCCCTCCCATCAGGTAGGACAGTCACCAACACAGTCATTGCCTTTAGGCTGGACAACGGAAACGCAATCTATGTCCACATGGACATGTCTGTGCTCTGCAAACTCAAGACTGTCCAGCACACCACCGCCACACTCGACCTTGTGTACATACTTTCTTCATAGGTTGAGTACCTCCATCGCACATACTTGGTTCCCACCTCTCACATTTGCAAATGTGTGGCAGAGGGGCAAGGCCTTTGGGGATGGCTTGTCTACATGGCTAGCCCCAGTTACCACACTTGTGTTGTGGTGTCTGGTAGATGGGCATATTGATTGACATGTTGTGTGTGAGTTTGGAACGTGTGCATTCTCACATTTGTGAGTTCCATGATTGTGTAGTTGAGGTGTGTGGTGTGTTCAGTTAGTACTTACCAACACGCAGTGCATTTCCATATGTGCCATCTTGAAACCGCTAGTTGATGGTGGACTGGCGGAAGATGTATGAATCATGCACACTCCCTGGGAACTTGGCTACGACATTGGTGAACAGGTCCCAGTGGTCCACTATTGCCTGCACATTGATGGAATGTGTGTGCTTTCTGTTGCGGTATATGTGTGCAGTGTCCGCAGGTGTCACAAGTAGGACATGTGTGCAGTCAATTGCCCCCAACACCTGCAGGAAGCCAGCTATGGCATAAAAGCCTTGCTTGGTCTCAAGCTGTTCCTGCGCAGTGTTGGGGAAGCGTAGGTGCTGGGGTGTCAGGCTGATGATGGCATCCAAGACAGTTGGGAGGAACATGGATCGGGGCTGGCTGTGAGACTCCTCCAACTCTGGCAGTTGTTGGTTGGAAGGTACCAGAGGACAACATGTGCAGCACAGCCAGCAGCTTTGTTTGCGGAGGGATGTTTTTTAGATTTGGGGGTCTCTAGTTGGCAGAGGTAGGTACCTTTGACCAAATAGGGACCCTTGCGTCTAGTCAGGGTAAGGGGGTACACTCCTAAAATAACCCCTGCTCACCCCCTTGGTAGCTTGGCACGAGCAGACAGGCTTATCTCAGAGGCAGTGTGTAAAGGATTTGTGAACACATACAGTAACCCAGTGACAACACTACAGATGGACACCACACAAGTTGTAGTATAAAAATAAGTATTTGACTTAACACAAGACCAGGGCCAAGTCCAACAATGTTGGTTATCCACTGTGTTGGTGCCATCATCCTGTAGGCTATCTGGGTCAGGATGCGGCGGATGGATGTCCTTTTGAGCCTGTAGTGTAGTGTAGTTCCTATTTCCCTAATAGGCTCTGCGCATTGGAATAATATAACCTATAGGATTGACATAGAACTAAGGTCGGTATGTCCCTATCGATTATATTAAACTTAATTACCTGTGCCAGCTAGCTCAGAGGCCACTAGAAACTCCTTGAGAACAAGAAGGGAGTAGTTTCTGGCAACCGAAAAACATGACTACTTTGTTTCCCTTTAGAATCGGAACATGTCTCAGAATAGTGGAAACAATAGATAACAGTTTCACTCATTCAATCGTGCATGCTTAGTTTCTACAGAGTTACACAGAAAGGAAAGACGGGCGTTTCAATAAAAAGGGTTTTATTGAACAGTCTTGTTTCTCGTGTAAGAGATGTGTGCTGTTACGATCACAAGACAGTATGCAAGATAAATAATGTACAGCGTAAGCAGTAGAAATAAATAATACTGCGCTAACATTATCTTTTAGCATATATTCACGTAGATAAAAAACATGAGCTAAAAATGCGAGTACTCATACGATGCGTCTCTAAGCTAGTTCTACCCCAATGTACCTAACCTAATCTAGGTGTAGGGAAAGGTAGAAGTAGGTGGAGTATTCTCTAGTATGGTAGACTAAGAGTATGTTAAGTCTAGTATGCCAAGAGTCCCTCTAGGATCTAGTCAGCTCCATACCTTGAGAATGAGAGAGGTGGGAATCTCCTGCCGGATCTTGGAACTCGAACACCCCGCTAAGGGAGTCAGAACACTGGAAGCTGGATTTGTCTGCGTGCAGGAATGACAGCGTCTTCTCAGTGCGTCAGGCCGGGATACAGGCTCCTCTGAAGTCGAGGTCTCCTCTAACTTGCTTGGGCAAGGGAAGGTATATTTATACCTGGTAGGTGTCGAGGAATGTTAGCATTGATGTGAGGTCGGACAGAGGAAGACGTCAGGAATGAACCCTTAAGGTATAACGGTTCATACATAATAGATGAGTTCTTGGAGAAATCAATAGTCCTGTGCTAGGGGAACTCCCGAAGCTTAAGGGTCTGGTTTTCTAAGAACTCGTTGTGACATTAGGGTGGACGGATGTCGGTGACCATGCCTGTATTTGGAGTGCACGGTTAATGCCTAAATAAGGACAGGGATTTTATGCCTATATAAGGGCATGGTGAATTGTGCCTATATAAGGACCTGATTCAGGAAAGCCTATATACGGATACCTAAAGCGGAATACAACACCCACTCCATCTTCGAATGAACGATAATACTAAATGCTAAACATTTTTAAATGCTAAACATAAAATTGAGTATCACATATTGCTAAAAACATTTCTAAAAGCATTTTAAAAGAAGCTCAAAATTGTTGAAATGCAATAGGTACTGTACAATTAAAGCATAGTTTTCATTCTAAGCATATAACGGAAGTAAAAATGCAACGTGAATGAAACAGTAATATATACATATGATGAAATGGTCGATAAGTTCTTATAATCAAAGGCATTGCATCTCATGGAATCTAATGAAATTTTTTCTAGACAAGTAAGGTGACATTGTGTCCCTGGAAGTATTCAAAGAAGTCCGTTTTATAAGACTAGTTCTACTGTAAGCAAATTGTTCTTTTGCCATGTCTTGTCAAAAAAAAATTATGTTAAAAAAGTTCAATTCTGGGAAAAGTTCCAAGTTTGAAAAAATATGAAGGTCAAATTTTCATTGATGCCCTGGTACACTGTGAGCCGAATCAAAGTCAGTGTATGGGTCTGGCGTAAACATTAGATCATCTATGTCCGTAGCCAAAATATCGTCCACCGAAGTCGGTGACAGTTGGAACACTTTCTGTAGAAAATTTATTGCACAAAGATGTGAAGCATCGCTGTCAACATTGGATGCCACAGCAATGTTCGCGTCCGTTGTTACCTGTGTGCCCGTTGATCCATCTCGTACCTCAGCAGCAGCTGGAAGCGTCTGTGAGATCTCAATGAATGCCGCCATCAGGATTGGAAGCCTTTGGGGACAACACACAGCATGGGCCGTTATCGGATCCAGCAGAGTATCGATATCCGTTGGCATGACTGATGGAAGTGTTAGACAGATGTCCAGCACGCATTCTTCACCGCAAAACAGGCAGCGTAGAACAGGTAAGATGCAATCTTGCCAGATTGGTCTGAATGACAGGAACCACGTTGTATTAAGTTCCCGTAGACGAGGCATGCCCAAAAGCTGTACTATTCGCTCACGGCATTTCCGTTCAAGGCAGGCTCTCTCCACATCGCTCGGAGTGATGTTGGCGAAGAGGCTTGCCATAGCGTAGTAGGAGGAATAGAAACAGAGTTCCTGCAACAAGTGCTAGAATTAACGGCACACCACCGAACACCGAATGTGCGAAGTTTGGGATGATTCCGAGGACAGCCTGGAAAGGTGCTAATAGTCCGGAACAGATGGTCTTAAATACATGTACATTTCTGCTTGTATCTGACATGTTAAAGATACGTCCTATCATTTCTACGAAATGTATAGGGCAGTTTGTACTAATTAAAGCTTGTATCTCAGCCGAAGTCCTTGCAACTTGTAGATCATAGGTTTCTTTGGCCGAGGTCAAAGGCACTGATTGTTGTATAAGCATGGCTTTCATTCTGCTTAAAGTATCAAATCGTATAAAAGAGACATTCAACGAAGGCCATAGAGGCGACACCCTGACTGTGTCTATTGGGGCAAACAATACTTGCATACAGCAAGTGACCCTGGAGTTGACTGTTACTAGATATGGGATGCCTAGCAACATGCCACAGCAACTCTGATCATTCAACATGAGGTAACTCCCATTAGAAAGTTGTCCAAACGTTGGATTAATCACAACAGCTGGTGTACCTTGCTGGTGGCAGGACAAATTTGCCACAGAACCATTACAAGCCCAGTGTAAAGAAATGTCCTGACAAATCAGTGAACCGCTTAGTGCACTTTCACAGTGTGTACCGCTTAGAAACACTTCACGATCCCCACTCCAACATCTATATGTGTAAGGTAAATTCCAGGATGTCTTAATGTATTCTTTACCCAACCTTTCATATTTGCCTGCTTGCATCTGTTTAAGGCAATACTGAAACTGAAAAGTAGTCACAGGTAGACTAATTTTGCCATGAATAAGCCATTCTGTAGCTGGTTTTTCTGCCACTGTGAATGGTAATCTTTCAAGTTTTTCAATGCTCAGTACTGTATACTTTGCTCCCCTTTGTGCCAGTTCGATCTGTTTATCAGTTAGATTGTATTCTGCAAACAGAGCCGTCGTGTTGATAAAACGCCAAGGCACATAGCCCGCACGCAAAGATTGCAGCGTCCAGCTTAATAACATACTAGAACGTAACTGAGACTGGCCTTGTTGTAACATGGCTAAATCTTGTTCCAGTATGTCGATAGCAGAGGATACAATACTGTCCAATGAATAAATTCTGGAGGACAAAGTTGTTAACCCATTGTTGACCACAGAGAGAGTTTTCTCTAAGTTAATACGATCAAGTTCACGTATTCGTTCTGCGGCCTCCATCTGTGACACCTTCCATGCTTCATTATAAGCAGCACAGATGCCGGCATATATGAAACGTTTTTGACGCGGTTTTCTTTGTCCAAGCAAGAATTCCCTAAGATCTGCGTCTTCTTTAAGTAAAGATAAGTGTTGTTTCACATCCTTAAGTGTAGATTTTTGCAGCCAATCGAGGCATAATTTTCCTACACTGTATGTTGTTACTACCCCCGGATGCTGTCTTTGGACGTATCGTGGGTCTGGCCTATGAATAGTAAACCCCTGTGTTTTATTCAGGAATGTATCTTGACAGTTGTTTGTGTCTGTGGGCCAGATCAACCATTTTCTCCAATCAGGATTTGTTCTGTTGAGTTGTAGTATGGTGTCAACTGTAACCACTGCCTGTGTATTGTTATCACTTGCAGCTGTTGGTACAGAAGGATTTTTCATGTCTTTGATCTTGGCTAAACCAAGGCAAGACGTTTGTTGGACTGTGTCATTCAAAAACATTATTTGTTGAGGGACGATACAGGCTCTAAATAAAGCTTCTATCCCCTGCACTTGCCAATCTTTAGTACCCCAGACAGATTTTGTGTCTATTGCGTCTTTCCATAAGTCGAAACCCTGTCTAGACAATTGGGCAATAAATGCTGCAGAGTAAATCTGTTTTGTATTTGTTAACATAATTTTCAGTCCTGTTTTGTTTACATTTCTATAGTAGAATGTTTCTGGTTTAGATGTATTGTATCCTGAAAAATATGGAACCTTTTTAGCAAATGTTTTTGAACTACCTTTTGGTGGTGTAGGACAATGCTCCCATTGGTTAAACATAAACACATTTCTAGGTGTTGCAGATTTATGCAGAAAATGATGACCATAGTGGTTATAGCAATACAGCTGTTCATAGTCTGATGAACCCTCTAAATAATCATTATTAGAAAATGCAGCAGTCTTTTCTAGGTCAAACATTATGTCATTTACAGTTTCAAAGTCCCAATCATCAGAAAAGGTACTGGATGAAACAAAATTGCTTAGTGAGATCTTAAATAAATGTGGAATGTTCAAATGTTCCGTCGGGCCAAAGTTATCGAAATCAGCTTTGTCCCACACTATACCATCCTGTATAGGAACGGCTGTGATGTTCACTGCAGACAAGTCTCTTGTTTCACGATGGTGAGGATTGTGAGGTTTCAAAAGTAAGTTCACTTCTTTTCTTTCAATGTCCAAATGGATGTATCTGCCATTTATAAGCACGCTCATAGTCATAACCAAAGCTAGCCAAAGCAGGAAGAAAAATATTCCAGAAATAACCCAAAGTTCAATCCACGGTCAAACCAGAAAAGTCTTTTTCAAAAAATGTAAAACGTCTTGTACTTGCTGTTTAAAAGTTTTTGATGCTGGCGACGTTTCGGGCTCACTCGGATCCTCAGAAAACGTATCAAAGTTAATGAAGTAGCCAGAAGCAGTCCTGTCAATTGTTGGAATTGCATCAGGATTTGTTGAAATCGATGGAACCAGTTGATCACTTGCTACGTTGGTGTAGACAGGTGTATTTGGACGAACTGTTACTTGTGTTTCAAGAGGGATGAGTTCCATAGCATTGTTGCATAGTCCTTCATCTGTTACTGCTGAATTCTCAATAGTTATGAGTCTTTCAGTCTGAACCTCTTGGATAGTAGCGAGAGGAGTGTGTCTGCTACTAGGTCGGAGTCCACGAGGCCTACTACTTAGTATTGGCCACATACTGTGGTTTGATGAGGTTGATGGACACAAATATTTTCTCCTTTTTTCCAGCAAGGGGCGGCAGAAGTACTGTTCTTGTTCCGTGTATGGCTAGGACAGGTACTGGTTGTCTGTAAGAAGGTCCAAATTCCTTCTTGTCTGCAATCTTCTCTCTGACTAGATCCCCAACTTTTGGAATCCAGACAGGCCTTGCTGGGACCACCGGTTTTTCCCCAGTGGTGGTTGGCTGCAGGAATACGTTGCTTTGTTTCGTTCTTAATTCATTTAAGTCCTGTAAAACAGCCAAACGATCTTTGATATCAAAGGGTTTATTTTCCACCATTGTGCCACTGCATTCCAGATCAGGCACCCACATTCTTGTCCCAAATAGGACCTCATATGGAGTGACCCCCCCTAGAGAACTTCTTGGCAAATTGTTTAATGAGCGTTGGACCCCATAAAGAGGTTTGACCCACCCATCACCCAAACCTAATACCCTAGCTGTTATAGACTGCTTTATGTCCCGGTTTTTCCTTTCCACAACAGAATTTCCCTCAGGATGAAATGGAGAGGAATACCGCAATGCAACGCCCAGACTGGCCATGGCGTCTTTGTAAGCCCGAGAGCTAAACGCAGGGCCCTGGTCAGAATGTAGCGTGCCTATTGCGTATGTGCCGATAAAGACTCGCAAATCTTTTATAACAGTTTGAGCGTCAGCCGAGCGCTGAGGCCATATCCATAGGAACCTTGATTCAGTATTTGTGGGATTGCATTTGTCCAGAGGGACGCCTGCGCATAGATAGTCTAATGCTGTCTAACAATGGTGTCTGTACTGGGCAGCTACATTCGTAGCATGGTGTCTGGT
The DNA here is from genome assembly GCA_963921515.1 of Calotriton arnoldi. Classification (NCBI taxonomy): domain Eukaryota; kingdom Metazoa; phylum Chordata; class Amphibia; order Caudata; family Salamandridae; genus Calotriton; species Calotriton arnoldi. The sequence continues at coordinate 748,754 of CAWUFW010000498.1, forward strand.
GGCTTTCTCGCTGTAAGTTACAGTCTAAGCAGTTATTGATGAATATGTGTATTTCTGTATTCATTCCAGGCCACCAGTATATCTCTTTTAACGTTAATATTGTTTTAGAGATCCCTTGATGTGACAGACCCTCCCCCAGATGTGTATCATAAATCAAAGCTGCTCTACGTTCCATGTTTGGAATTACCCTATCCCCCACTCCAGGGATTTGAGCAAAAGGAACGTTGTTCGCATCAATTACATAAGAGTACTTGAGTGGAAACTTTTTTGGTAACGCTGCACTACTGCCCTTGCTTGAAGCATTGACAGCCAACATTATCTCACCGTCTATTTTCGTTTTTGAAAGAGTGATCGCAGCTACGGAAGCCGTCTGAACAGCCCCCTTTGCGGCTTCGTCAGCCAATGAATTCCCTGCAACGTGATGACTCAGTGTATGGATCACGTGAGCCTTTGGTAGTTCGTTTTTTAACTGAACTACTTGTTCCCAAAGCTTTTTATGCTTTATTGTGCCACCTTTTGCATCTTTGAACCCGTTTTCAAGCCAAGTTTGTATATATTCATTATACAACTGCACACAGTAGAAAGAATCGCACACTATGATTGTGGGGAATTCTCGATCTGTACTTTCAAGTGCCAGTTTGAATGCTTGTAGTTCAGCTCGCTGAGCTGTACAATCTCCTAGAGATTGAGTTTTTGTGACCATAGGTCTGAATTTGCCATCGCGCATGCGACCTTTAACGATTGCACATGCTGCACTGTAAGCTTGCTTACTCCCTGTTGCGGGTTGTGCGGATCCGTCAGTGTAAATTATGAATTCGTACTGAACGAGAGGCAGAATCTCAGTAGGCAGAGGACATTCATGTTCATATTGCAGGAACGCTTGTGTTTTTAGATCGGGATCAAAAACATATTCAACATCTGTTGCAGCAAGAGAATTAACCCATTGTATCCATCTCGGATGTAAAGCTTTAGCATTTGGAATGCTCGCTTTTGTGACCGCCTCTAAGGCCGGAACAGGAGTTACGACAATAATGCGTTTCCCTTGGGCTAGAGCTCTTTCTTTTGCTACAGCGGTTTGAACTGCTGTCAGAATTTTTTATGTTGAAGTGAAGCGCATTTCTGCTTGTGTATACAAGTGTGATTTGTATGCAATTGGTACTTTTTCACCCTCATTAAATGTTAAGTAGGTGAAACCGCATTGACCCGAAATTATTCGGATCACTAAATTGCGTTGACTTACGCGTGTCTGTAAGTGATTTGTTGCTAACATGTTAGCTTGGAGTGAACGCAGGATGTCTGTGTGTTCCTGTGTCCAGTTTTTGATTGAAAAATCAGGTTTGATTAGTGCGTAGAGAGGTTTAACCCTTTCCGCATAATTTAGAATGTAAGTTCTTCCAAAATTGAGGAAACCCAAGATAAATTGTAAGTTTTTCAGCGTTTTAGGAGGTTGGAGCAGCGCACACCTTTCTAAAAAGTTGGCTGCCAAGCTCTTGCCTTCACTTGAAAGCTCATATCCTAGAAACAGGACATTGAGATGGGCAATTCTGGACTTTTTAAAGTTGAATTTGTAGCCCTCAGAGGCGAAGCCCAGTATAATGGTGCTCACCCTGTTCAAGTGTTTTTCCAAGTCATCTTCTGTCAGATAGATGTCATCGACATATGACTAAGGCTGGGCGTAGTTCGCGAAGTAGTGCTTCGCGAAGCTACGCAAAGTGCAGTTCGCACTACGCGAGCTTCGCGTAGCACTACGCGAACTGCGTAGTGCACTGTTCGCAATGATTGCACAGTGCCGGATGCTTGTCCGCACTGTGCAATCATTGAAAACGGCAACTTGCACAGTGCGAGCTGTCTTTTACTGCCGCTCGAGTAGATTTTTACTCGAGTGGCAGCTTTCAACGCGGACTGGTAGTTTCTCATTGCGAGCGGTCGCGAGCATACGCGACCACTCGCAATGAGAAACCTGACCTCCCCGCGTTGAGAATCTCGCCGGAGGTTTATTTTCCACGCTCGCGATCGGCAACTTGATGTTGCTGATCGCGAACGAGGAAAAAGTCTCGCCGGGATGTCATTTTGCTTGCTCGCGGTCGCCAACTTGACGTTGAGGACCGCGAGCAAGCAAAAATGACCGCGGCACTACGCTACGCGTGTTTGCACTGTGCTACGTGCAATTCGCGTTGTGCGAAGTAGCGCAAACTTCGCAAACTACGCGAGCGTAGCGTAGCACTTCGCCCAGGGTTACATATGACAATGCCTCATTATCATAAATTTGTAGTAACTCCGTTACCCTTGCTGAGAATAACCCGGGGCTGTTCTTGAACCCTTGTGGGAGTCGACAAAATTGACGCTGGGTCCCCATTATTGAGAAAGCTGTTAAGTACCTGCTTTCAGGTGCTATGTTTTGACAAAGAAACCATTAATTTGAGATATCTAATGTGGTTTTATATTTTTTACGCACAATGTTATTCATTAATGCTGTACTATGTGCATTTTGCACTGCAAATGTTTTAGAACATGTGTTTAAGTGTCTGTAGTCCAAAACTAGACGATATGAATTGTCTGGTTTGGAGACAGGAAACAAAGGATTGTTCATTGAGGAGGTGCATGTTTCAATCACCCCTTGGTATTCAAGTTGATCTAAGATCTCCCTGACCTGATTTTTAGCTTCTTGCTTTATTGGGTACTGCCTTTGTGCAGTAGGTTAATTTTTTAACTGTATTTTGTGATGAGGTGAATCCTCATCCCATCCTACATGATTTTTGTATAATGCTGGGGCCTGGGCCACTGCCCATTTCCTGGCATAAGTATATTTTTGATGAATTGGAATATGGTTGGAGAAGGCAGGCATAATAATGTCCTCGCCATGTGGGCACTCCCTGACAAATTGTGGGGGCCAGTCTTTTTCTGCTAGAAGTATGTCATAACCCCTTGAAAGTTTTTCCCAAAAGAGTGCTTTCACCTGTCTAGGTATGTCTCCCTTCATCCGGAGTGTTATTTCATATAACTTTTGTGGAGTACTAACCCTGGTGTCTACAGTCTCAACTGTGATGTACTCATTCAGGTCCACTATCTCCAGAAGTTCCTTCAGGTTCTGGCGAGCTATTGTTACTTCTGCTGCACTGTCCAGCATTGTCTGCGCCCATTCTCCGTTCTTGAGTTGTGTTCTCAGTATCCTCGGCATGTCTGATCTTCAGACCTGCTACCTTCTTCTTTGAGAATTGAGGTTTAGATTTATTTTTCGGAACGTGTTTGTCGTCTTTCGATTTCACGCGTTCTTCTCTATGTTCTGACCGTCCTCTTCTTTCCGATGTCTGTGACAAGATCTGAAAGGTACGAGAGGAACGTGTATCAGTACCTTGATACCTGTCAGGTTTTTTCAAATTATCCCTATTCCTGAGGTTATACCTCCTTTCAGAGGGCTCCTTTTGAGGAGACCTACCTCGGGATTGAGAACGTTTCTCGTTTGAATTTTGTTTATTAGTTTCCCACTTCTTTTTAGAAGATGTAGGAGTTTGTTTAATAGAGTCCTTCTCAGGACTTTCAGATAGTTTTGGCTTCAATGGTCTTCCACCCAAACTATCTCTGCCTAATTCTGCATAAGATTGTTCTATTATTCTGGGTAGCTCAGTTTGATGTTCTGTAACATCGAATTCCCTTAATCGTTGGCGGATCGCCACTGCTGCTGCCTCCCCGATAATATTATTGTTGAGACCTGGTCGAAATTTTTCAGTAATTTCATACCTAAATTTAGAGCAGGCTCTGCCCCGTATTCGTTTTGAATTTGTTTCAGGACATCTGGTATTATTGCAATGGATGGAATACCATGTGTTTTAGTATAGATGGCAGCAAAGACTGAGCCCCAAGTGGTGCAGTCTTCCAGTTGTGGTGTGATCCTCATCGGTAAACAGATGGTTAGGATTCTGTGTTTCTCATACGGGCTAGTATTTGGAAATACTGCTTCGATTTGAGTAATTTTTTGAGCTATCCAGAATGGAATTTGCTCACGTTTTGTGGGCATTTTACCCATGACTGCATATAGAGTCTGTGGTGTAATTTTTAGTGTATTCCCCTGTTGAGGAGTTTGATTTGGAAGTGTCAATGGTGGTTGGACTGTAAAAGTCTGCATGACATATTGGACTAATTGTCTGTAGATTTTTATTAACTCTTGTAGTTGAGTAAGTAGTTCCTCGTCTGACATTATATCGAGGTCAGGATGAGGAGTGTAGCAGGCTAGAATCGGCCATGTTGCTCCTGGTGTACCTAGTGGACCGAGCCTGGTAATATTTTTTGTGATGTTTTAGGGCGCCTTTAAACCAGAGCTGATGCTCCTGGTATGTTAGTTGAATTTCAATATCCTCGAAAGGAATATATTCCTCTGGTGGTTCATCTTCTTTGTAGAAGTGAAACAGTCTTGTTACTGAATTTGATTCAGGAAATATGACCCATGAATAGAATACCTCTGTCTGAAAGGATTCGTGTGCCTCTATCACGAAAACTGCTCTACCGCCTCTTGGTGGTAGGCCATGTTTTATAAGTTTTAAAGTGATGGCTCTTCTTAAGTTTGGATTGATGTCTATAACACCCTCCTCAGAATCATTTAAACCTGTAAAGTTAAAAACTGCTATGGCTGGGTCAGCCGCAGCTCCACCGGTGTCGGCGGCATTTTCCCCGTTGGACATTTGTTTTTTGAAAAATGTAGAACAAGTTTCAAGGAAACAAAAAGATAAGGTGCACAATATTTTGGAACACTGTATCCTTCAACGTTGAACAAACCAAACAACTAATATATAGGGTGCTTCCCTATTTAGTTATGGCGGATATTTTAACCCTACCCCCTCCAGACGACTTATGGAGTATGTGAGTAGGGGTCTCTGAGAAAAGCACGAATGAGTTACTCAGTATCTAGCATTAAATTACTGCCTTACCAAACCGTTGGGCGCCATGTAGTATAGTTCCTATTTCCCTAATAGGCTCTGCGCATTGGAATAATATAACCTATAGGTTTGACACAGGACCAAGGTCGGTATGTCCCTATCGATTATATTAAACTTAATTGCCTGTGCCAGCTAGCTCAGAGGCCACTAGAACTCCTTGAGAACAAGAAGGGAGTAGTTTCTGGCAACCGAAAAACATGACTACTTTGTTTCCCTTTAGAATCGGAACACGTCTCAGAATCGTGGAAACAATAGATAACAGTTTCACTCATTCAATCGTGCATGCTTCGTTTCTACAGAGTTACACAGAAAGGAAAGACGGACGTTTCAATAAAAAGGGTTTTATTGAACAGTCTTGTTTCTCGTGTAAGAGATGTGTGCTGTTACGATCACAAGACAGTATGCAAGATAAATAATGTACAGCGTAAGCAGTAGAAATAAATAATACTGCGCTAGCATTATCTTTTAGCATATATTCACGTACATAAATAACATGAGCTAAAAATGCGAGTACTCATACGATGCGTCTCTAAGCTAGTTCTACCCCAATGTACCTAACCTAATCTAGGTGTAGGGAAAGGTAGAAGTAGGTGGAGTATTCTCTAGTATGGTAGACTAAGAGTATGTTAAGTCTAGTATGCCAAGAGTCCCTCTAGGATCTAGTCAGCTCCATACCTTGAGAATGAGAGAGGTGGGAATCTCCTGCCGGATCTTGGAACTCTAACACCCCGCGAAGGGAGTCAGAACACTGGAAGCTGGATTTGTCTGCGTGCAGGAATGACAGCGTCTTCTCAGTGCGTCAGGCCGGGAAACGGGCTCCTCTGAAGTCGAGGTCTCCTCTAACTTGCTTGGGCAAGGGAAGGTATATTTATACCTGGTAGGTGTCGAGGAATGTTAGCATTGACGTGAGGTCGGACAGAGGAAGACGTCAGGAATGAACCCTTAAGGTATAACGGTTCATACATAATAGATGAGTTCTTGGAGAAATCAATAGTCCTGTGCTAGGGGAACTCCCGAAGCTTAAGGGTCTGGTTTTCTAAGAACTCGTTGTGACGTTAGGGTGGACGGATGTCGGTGACCATGCCTGTATTTGGAGTGCACGGTTAATGCCTAAATAAGGACAGGGATTTTATGCCTATATAAGGGTATGGCGAATTGTGCCTATATAAGGACATGATTCAGGAAAGCTTATATACGGATACCTAAAGCGGAATACAACAGTAGTGGGCAATGACATCCTCTGGGGTTAGGTCTGTGAGGCTGAGGCGTCGACGATGGACCCGCTGTATTATTCGGCGCTGCCTCGTGGTGGTCCTGGGGGAGGTGGCAGTGGCGGTGGTTGTTGTGGCCTTCTTGGTGCTCCGAGCTGCATGAGTAGTACCTCCATGGCATCAGTGGGTCTTCAGATGTGGCTCTGGGCTAGTTTCCCTTATGTACTACTCTTTATCACCTTTGTTAAGACCTCCTTTTTTCTGGTCTTAAGTCCCAGCCGCTAACGGGCCTTAGCGGCAGTTTATTTATCGCATCCCAGGTCCTGGCGAGCGATGTGAATATAGCGAAGTGGGGTTAGCATGAGTTTTTGCACGGGAACGCCTACATTGCTTGTCATTAGCAATAGTAATCGCTAACACCGTTGGCGATGCTGGATGCGGCCGCTATCGCCAGAAAGCTGTCGCTAACGGCTGTTAGCGACAGCTTGGTAATACTGCAATAGAAATATCAACGCATTAGCGGCGGAAAAGTGCCGCTAACGCGGCGATAACTCCTTGTGAATATGCCCCTCAGTTTTCTCAGGTCCATCATGAGTAGATCTTCCAATCCAGGCTTTTTCTTTGCATTCTAGGTCTTCTAGTCTTCGCTTTATAAGGGATAAGGAGGAATACAGCCCTCAAATGCAAAGGAAAATACCCGACTGATTTAGGTCCTCACTGAGGGGCCTAGGAAACTCGAGAGTTCATGAAGTGTATCTCTAGGTGTTTAGGGAGATTTGACCATTACCCTTATGCACATGGGTTGGTGGATTTTCAGTAGTCTTATATATGTCTGTGTGTATGTACAAATATATTGAGAACGTGTGCATTTTAGTGGATTTAGCGTGTTGTATACATGTATGATATTGACTACAGCTTTGAATTATTGCATTTTACAATTGCATGCCATTTGTCTAAGGCACTGTCTTTTCATTTGAAAATAATTTGTTCAAAATTGTTTATTCTATATGCACAAAAAATCAGCAATCTGCATGCATCGTATCGATTACATGGTAGTATATAACATTGTTTGCTGTGTTGTTTCTGCTTAGCCTTCAAATGAATAAGATGTACTTTCATCTAAAAGCTGTGTTTCTTTCCACTTAGTCAGACTCACATTCTCCTGTATTGGCTTCTGTGTGAAAGTAATTCCCACATGAAAATTGCAGCTCCTTTTCATGCAACTATTTTTTTTAATTATTCAAATGAATTCCCAGGTAAGCTCATTAATATAGGAAAATTGAATAATGTACTTCCCTTCTGTACATTAATTAGAAAATGCAGTCTCAGAAATGTAATTCCTGTGGGCCCACTTGTTTTCCGTAAATCCATTTACACGCTTTACAGCAACTACACTTGTGTATGTTACATACAGATCGTCTCAGTGGGAAAATAAGTTTAATGCATCTAATTTTCCTTTTAACTGCAGAATTACTTTGAAAACAGCGCCTAACCAAAGAAGAGAAGGTTGTTGCTTTCTGTATCCCATTGACAGTGAATAACCTTAAGCGTAGGGCTGTCGGCTGCACAGAATGGTATAATCCGCTGTTCTTGCCGTGCTGACATCTAACTCGGAAATTGAATAGAAAATATTACCAAAGGCAGATTGAATTGTGAGCTTTGAGTACTAAAATTATGGGGAAAAAAACAAGTGTTGTTATTTGAGTACACACCACGACTGGCATTATCATGCTGCATAAATGCTCCATCTTAAGTACAGCAGCTATCACTAACACACAAGACAATGTCGATGGGAGACCATCGCACAACAGTGTCAGAGGAGGTGATGAAAAAAAGAAGGTGCTCTATAGGTGAACTTTGAGAAGTGCTGTGCCTTAGACGGGCAGGCAATGTTATGCTCTGTCGGGCTTATTTACAAGAAAGTGCTGCAGCGCGGCACTGCAAGCCCTTTGGCTGCACCACGCTGCAGCACTTTCAAAACACAGGGATACGTCATATTTACAACAATATGACGCATCCCTGTGCGTTCCCCTGCGCTGGCGCACAATCGGCTGCCATGCGCCATGCAGGCACCCTTACGCCTCGGTGCAAGGGTGCCTGCGTTGCGGGGAGATTGTTTCTGTGCAGGAAGGTACCCCTTACCAATAACAAAAAAAATTAAAAGAGGTGATTTCCTCTTCCTATGTGTGTTGCACATTTCTCCTCATTGCGCCTCGCTACGCCACCCCTTGGGTGGCGTAGCATTCTGGCACATTTCCAGGTTTGCAAATTCTCGTAAATCTGGAAATGCTGCAGAATACATAGGTGTTGTGTGGGAACACCCACAGCAGCACCCATGTCACGCCCCTTTCATGCAGAGTGTTGCATGAGAAGGGGCCATATTTAGAAGGACAGGAAAAGCCACTCAGGGTGGCTTTTCGTGTCCTTGTAAATATGGGGAAGGGGGTTGTGCCAGCAGTGTGTCACAAAAAGTGACACACCAGTGGCGCAAGGGGCTTGTAAATAAGCCCCTAAGTACCTATTTCATGTATCAATTTATTTGTGTGTTGAACGCTGCTAGAACCGGACGGTGGCAAAGGGTTGTGCAATAGAGAAAGGTTTGTTGAGATAATAGAAAGATTTGCAATAACCTAGGCAGAAGGTGTGGCTATTAATGGTGTGCACATTTTGAGGGCAAACATGATTCGTGTACATTTGGGGCCAACAATACAGGAAGTAGACAATAAATACATCAGTGGAGCGGCAGTCTAGAAGTAGTCACAAGAAGCATGTACATTTGAAGCCAACATCTGAAGTTACTAGTCATACAATATTAGAGCTTGCAAATATCAAACATAAGAGAAGTCAACAGCTACTGTGCCGATAATAAGACTTTATGTTGTAGGTACAAGTGAAGTGGATATGGGATCTACGGGGCGTTAATAATAATAGGTTCTGCACCATAACTTTGCTATACATGTAGCTTGATGCATATAGGGCCAAATGTATCAAATTTGGAAATAGCAATTACCTTATTGCCATTTTCTGCAAATCGCAATTAGGTAATCGCTATTCCCAATGTATGAAACTGCATAAGTTTCATATATCGATTCCTAGTAGGTCGCAAATCGACCCACCTCATGAATATTAATGAGGTAGGTTGCAATTTGAGACCCATTGGAAATTGCTAAAATCACAGGGATGGTGGCCTGCCGGGGTCAGCAGACCTTCATGTCTGTGATTGCTTTTAAATAAAGCAAGCATTTTTTTTAAACCCAGACCGTTTTCCTTAAAGGAAAATGGGTTGTGTTCACAAAAGAAGAATGAAAAGTTTTCTTTTAATTTTTTAAGAGCAGGCAGTGGTCTGTGGGACCACTGCCTGCTCTGAAAAAACGTTTTTGCTACCATTCCCAAAAGGGAAGGGGTCTCTTGGGGACCCCTTCTCATTTCCTTCCCATTCGTGAATGGGTTACCACCTACTTGAAGTAGGTGGTAAAATGGGAATGTTTTGCGACCGCATTCGGTCACAAAACATTCCTACATACCAATGCGATTCAGTATTAGGAAGGGACACCCTAAACACGCCCCTTCCTAATAGTGAATCGCTAATCCATTTGGTGATGCGGTAATAGGTTACCGAATAGTAAAATAGGGTTTGGTACATTGGGAAAGCCTTTTTCCGGTTGCAAACGGAGACCTTAAAAAAGGTACATACATGTTGCCCTTAGTAATATAGTAACTTAGTAGATTTAGCTGGAAACAGGAGGTTACCAATAGGGGAAACAAAGTCACAAGATCATTACACTTTTAATTTGAAAGGGAGAGTACTGGCACTTTGACCCAGTCATGCAAAACCTTTTATAGGATCTGTTCTGGACACTATTAGACCGAATTTGTGTCAGGCAGAGGCTAATCCATCCGCATGGTGGAGGACATTGCCCCCAATGGGACTTCCGCCCGCTATATTTAGAGTTGTCCGCCAGTCCCTACAAGTAAGGAACAATCTTTGGTGTTGTTTTCTCAAGGATTTTTCTTCCTTAACACTCACAGTATTCCTTGCTAATCATTTGGATGAAGGACTCCAAAGCGTTGAGAGTTCATCATTACTGGCACAGTTATCCTTCCTCGTTATCTTAATTGCTTGTGCCTACCATAGCACCACTCAGAAGTGACATATCCTCTTATTGCCAGCAGTTTGTCGCAAAGAGAAGTTTTATTGTTTGCCAATCAATATCTATTTTAGATTCAGCTGTGCATTGCGTAGTGCGTCACGTGCACTCCTTGAAGCCATATTTATGAGAGCTGTGTCCTCCTGGCAAAGGGCGAGCATTCCTATTAAGAACATTCTATTCTACTGGGGTATTTTGTTGCTTAAGACATTCACAGTAGGCAGGCTGAATTCGATTTAATGAGTACAAGCCATGTGTGAAACCATGCGCACAAGTACAAATCTGAAAAGCAGCACACAAGATTTTTTTTAGTAATTTAAAAAACAAACAGGTGCACATCTTTGGTTCACTCAGAAGCAAATAAAATGTTTCCAAATGCAAACATCTGGAAAGTAAACGTGGCAAAACGTGCATTGGCATTTCAGGGAAAATAAACTTAGAACACTATAGATGTTACTAATGCTGCCCAATTATTGTTATGCTATTGTAGAGGGGCTGGCCCTAAAATACAGATATTTGGAAGTTAAATGACTTAACGACAAATTTCTGACAGTTTTAGGAGTAAATGTCCACTGATATGGAGATAGAAATGACACCGTTGAGGTATATTGTTATGTTATCCTAAACATTACATTCTAAGGTACAATGGTATAGTCTAATACACGACTAGTACATCAGACTTCTATTTGTATTCACGAACCTATGTTTTAGAATCCATGGTTTGTGGCAGTATAGCCTAACCGTGACTGATTTATTCCTTCTTCATAATTTCTCAAGTCTGTCAACAGATCAAAATAAAAGCTATCTAGAAAATCTAGTTTGTATTGTTTACCAAGTGAACGCAGCATTCTTCTGAACTATCGTGCACCAAAATCTCTCAAAAGGTTGTTCATTCATCTAAACATGTCTATGAACACAGCAGAGTGGAAATAATCAATGTATGTATGTATATTTTGGTGGATGCAGTGGCGCGGCTAGCCCTCTGGCCGCCTGTGGCGGTCCCTGCGTTTGCCGCCCTGTGGCAGACGTAGTGAAGAGCAGGGGGTGGGGGGGGGGTGCTTGCTATTGCCACCTCGAGATGGCAGGTAAGAGGGGGGAGGCCCCCGCCCACAAAACTCGTGCCGCCCGGGGTGGACCGCCCCTGCACCCTCCCTAGCTACGCCACTGGGTAGATGAGATTCAAACTTATTGAAGGTCTTAGTTGAATGCCTCTGTGCTTGGATCTCTTCTTAAGTACACAGTAACTTTATCTATTACTTGTGCGCACATTATGGTTAGATTTCTTGAACCCCAATCCTGTTAGATTAGTACTACTTTTGTAACGCAGTGCCGTACTGCCAAGAGCATTGAAAGCATGGCACGTTTATTATTCTTTAGTCTAGGATAATTACGGTGCTAGTGAAGAGAAAGGATAAGTTAGTGCAGTGCTTAATTTATGAAAAAATAAGTACCGGGCCATAGTCAGGAGGCCACAGAAGCTTGCACCACTCATTGCCCTTGCCAGCGCTGCCCCTGACAGTACCAACACAACTAGTAAGCATCACACTCCTCCAAGTGTGACACTTCAGACTATTCCAGGCCCCCAAAGCTGCAAGAAGGGTTTAGTAGGCAGGCATTAGTTATTGTTAAGGTATATTTAATTAACAAACAACTGTTGATGTGCTTGTCTCCAAATTAGACAAACAATGCCACTATGTTGCAGACTATCATAAGAGCCATTGCTGACAAGTAAGTATTGGTGCTGAACACCAGAAACCACAGGCTCAAATTGAGCACTGATTAAGTGGCGTCATGAAAGATACATCTTACCAGTCTGGACGCGGCCTGTCCCTGAAATGAAAGATGAGAGACAGTCTCTAATATGGTCTTGTTTTGTGCTCTGCTATGTAATATTATCAATGCATTCTTAGGCTTTAGTAATATGGTTGTCTAAAACGTAACATAATGCCCTGTGCTCCTTGCCTTCTTGTGGTGTCTTACCTAATATCGGTAATTGAGCAGAGTGTTTTGTAAGCTTCTGGGTCCATTGATTGTTAAATTATTTCTCCTTGACCAAAGCCCTTCTCTTCAGTGATGCTAGGCTTTATGGTTGGAGCATTCTCTTGTATGGCCTGGTTGTGACCTAGTTAGAGGTAGATAACATGCCATTAACCAATGGGTGTCCCAGCCATGATAGAAAATCAATGCTATAAAACAGTAGGGTCTGATAAAACATATTTTTTAGATAAAGGAGGCTACAAGGCCATTTTGTGTAACCCTGTATTGGTAGCCTACTTACTTATGATCCACATATATATTATAAATATTAGAGTGGTGTTAGAAATGGGGTCTCTAGTTCGCAATGGTTTGCAATCTGTCCAAGTAGGGACCCTCACTCTAGTCTGAGTAAGGGTAAGGGTGACACACAGCTAAGATAACCGCTGCTCACCCCCTTGGTAGCTTGGCACAAGCAGTCCTTACTCCACAGGGGAGGTGATGCTGTGGTTCCTTCCTGTCAGGGGAGGTGATGCATCGGTTCCTTACTGAAAGGGGACGTGATGCGTCGCTTCCGGACACATGGCCTTGGCTCCTTACTGCGGTGCGACGTCGATGAAGAGCCAGTGTCGAGGGACAATGCGTCGAACATCCAGACACACTGCGTTGATGCGGCGGCGGTGATGCAGGATCGATTTCATAGCCGTGAAACCGGCACTGCGTCGATTCTTCAGCAGCAAAGAAGGTGCTGCGTAGAAGCAGGTGCTACGGACATCGGTGACACAGTGTTTGGGACTCACGCTAAGGCAATGTTTCAGCCACAAAGCAGGTGCTGCATCGAGAAAACAGGTGCTGAGAGTTGGTGCTTGAATTTTCTCATCAGATTATACTTCCAAGAGCCCAGGAACTGGATTTGGCACCACTTGGCAAGTCAGGGCTCTCAGCAGAAGATCCCAGGCACAGGTAGGTGAAGTCTTTGATGGTCCTGAGACTTCTTAACAGGAGGCAAGCACACACAAGCCCTTGGAGAACCTTGGAAGCAGGATGTAGAAAGCAAAGTCCAGTCCTTTCACTCCCAGGACAGAAGCAGCAAGCCGCAGGCCAGCACAACAAAGCAACAGGTAGATTGGCTGTCCCTCCTGCAGCATCCAGCTCTTCTTCCTTGCAGAATGTACTCAGTCCATAAGTGATTTTGGGGTATCAGACGTCCAATACCTATAGCCCTTTCTGCCTTTGAAGTAGGCAAACTTCAAAGGATAGTCTTTGTAGTGCACAAGACCCTGCCTTTCCCTCCCTTGGCTCCTGACACACTACAGGGGGGTGGAGACTGCATTGTGTGAGGACAGGCACAGCCCTATTCAGGTGTCAGTGACAACTCCTCCCACCACTCTAGCTCAGGAGGGCCCATCAGCCTGGTGATGGCCCATCAGGATATGCAAGGCACACCTCAGCTCCCTTTGTATAACTGTCTAGAGTGAATGCACAAGAGCTCAACTGTCAGCCAGCCCAGATGTGTATTCTACAGACAGGCAGAGGCTCAGAATGATTAAGCAAGAAAATGCCCACTTTCTAAAAGAGGCCTTTTCAAACATGCAATTTAAAAATCTACTTCACCAAAAGATGCATTTTTAAATTGTGTGTTCAGAGACCCCAAACTCCAAATCTCTATCCGCTCCCAATGGGAAATTACACTTAAAAGATACTTCAAGACAATCCCCATGTTACCCAACGGGAGAGATAGTCCTTGCAATAGTGAAAAATTAAACTACCACTATTTCACTCTCAGGGTATGTAAAACACACCCGTACATGTCCTATCTCTTAAATACACTGCACCCCGTCCTTTGGGCTGCCTTGGGCCTTCCCTAGGGGTGATCTATATGTAGTAAAAGGGAAGGTTTGGGCCTGGCAAGAGGATGCACTTGCAAGGTCTAAATGGCAGTTTAAGACTGCACTGACAGACACTGCAGTGGCAGGACTGAGACACGTTTGAAGGGCTACTCATGTGGGTGGTACAATCATTGCTGCAGGCCCACTAGAAGCATTTGATTTACAGGCCCTGGGCACACCAGGTCACATTACTAGGGACGTATTAGTAAAGCAAATATGCCAATCATGGATAAACCAATTAGCAATACAATTTGACAGAGCGCATATGCACTTTAGCACTGGTTAGCAGTGGTAAAGTGCCAAGAGCCCTAAATCCAGCACAAACAGGTCAGAAACAACAGGAGGAAGAAGGTAAAATGTTTGGGGATAACCCTGCAAAATGGGCCGGGTCCAACAAAGGGTAATAGTTGAATAAAGTTATGGGTAAACTAAGAAATAAGACAGATGGAAAAATAGGCAATTTATTCAGCGTTACACACTCATATCGTATGGTACAATCAAATATTAACTTAGGTCTGACAAACACATATTTACAGGCCCAGAAAAAGTTCTGAAGAAAGAAACCTTGAAGTGGTGGGAAGTGGCAACTTAAACAAAATCTTGAAATTTAATTAATACCACGAGGCCTGAGACTCTTAATGAGAGAAAGTGGATTTTTAGTTGGGGTGGATGGAAGTTCACGACAAGTAATACTGTCACTATTCTTGTTAGGTTCAGTAAAGCTTTCAGTAATTTAAAGCCAGGCTGAACTCCTTGTAGCTATGGCACAGATCAGACAACCTTATCTTACGAAAATGCGTAAAGCATTTAGAAGTAACAAAACAGTTCAAAGTAATGAACACATCACAACACAAATCCCACTCCAATTTATGAAAACACATAATGTGTTAACAAACAAAATGACAACAAAACAACAAAAATCCAATACGGGAAACCCGAGATGAGAATTTTTGAAGTTTTAAATATAAATAGGGACAAAAAGCATTAAGCGCCAACCACAGTCATCTGGTAGCACTTGACTGGGACCTAGGCGTGATTTAAGTCCAACTGTTATGAAACGCGGGTCGGATACGTAAAACCACAATTATTCTGGTCAGCAGTTTTACCTTCTGACCTAGTATCTGAAATGGAAGTCAAAAACATCTGCAGGGCATGGCAGCATGAAAGCCTTCATACAAGGTCCTGGTGAAGCTGTTGACTTAGTGTGGGAACTTTCAGAGAGAGAAATTAAAATTTGTGCCCAAGGACAGGCCTTTGCTGGCTGGATATTTTTGGTGTCCTTGTCTGGGGAGGATTCCTTCCTTCGGACTTAGTCACGTTTTTGCAGCTTGGATTTCTCCAACAGGGCAAGGCTGAAAGCTGTAGCCGAACAGAGCTTTACCAAGCTGGATAGCCTCCCCATGACTTACCGCTGCAACAGATTTGCTGCTGCAGAATAGCTCTGAGCGGGAGCAATGTAAATCTTTGGCCCAGTATCAACGCAACTTTGTTGGATTGACTTGGCCAATATCTTCACGGTTCCATAGCTCTTCAGAGCCAAAAAGGTTCTAAGTCCCTAGTTTTTCAGGATGTTAGGAGGAGTACATTTTGAGACAGCCAAGGATCCCAGAACCTCAGGAACAGCACTTAGGAGGTCAACACTCACTCCAGCAGAAGCCACCAGCAGGGTGTAAGGCAGGTCCATTTGGGACTGGTCAGCTGGGCTCTTCAGAAAAAGGGATTCTAGCAACTCTTTGAGTCTCTGTAGCTTAGCAGGAGGTCATCCAAGTGATGCTTGGAGTCCACCACTTTGTCCTGGGTATAAATGGGAACAGGTCCAGCCTCTTAGTTATCCTCACAGGTCTCAACAGCAGGTGTAGTCCTTCTTATGTCTTCCACAGATCCAGTAGTGTTCTGAAAAGGGTGCCCAGGGTCGACACATTCATGCCTGGGACTAGCCTGCAGGGTAGGGGGTTCACTCCTGCCTCCCCCCCAGCCAATAGAAAACAAGTTCCCATGGGTACACCTTTGCAGCACTTCCTATGTGGACTAATGTAAGTAATCCCACAGTGCCCCTGTCTACCTAAATCCAACATGTCAAAACATGTCTTACCCTGTGCAGAGCTCTTGTGCCCATCCAAGAGGTGTGGCCAGGGAAATGAGCACCCTCTCCTATGTGGTCACTCAACACTGGTCCTGGGGTGCTAGCTCCTCTCCTACTGGATTCTGTCTGGTTGGCTAGAGGGACAGAGGTAAGGGCAGGCCCTGGTGTTAGCAACATTTCTCTGTGACAGAGTAGGGCTCTTTGAAGTTGTTTAGGGTCCTGCACAGATGGTCATCCTCTCAGAGGAACAAAACACCCCCACACCCAAGGCCTTTATCTCAGCTCTGGGAGAAAATTCACACCTCATCAAAGAGGCTATGCAGCTCCTGCGAGAAAGGTCGAAGCTTATACAAATAGGCTTCTAGAGGCTTTAGGCAGGTAAAATGTGACTTTTTAAAGTACCTTTTTAATTTTTTTTTTACAAATTAGACTTTTGTCAATGGAATGGACTTGCAATAAATATTTTAAAAAGTTATAGATTGAACTTTGTAACCAGCGACTAAACGGATATAACATTATTTAATTTTAATATTATTTTGCAATGTTTTCCTAAGGAACGGCTAACTCTACTACTGTAAAAATAGCTGTTGGGGTCTTGTCACTGTAAGGACATGTTTTACATTAAACATTTACATGCCCTACATTTCAATTCCATGCACCCTGCCTTATAGGGCATTAAAGCCTACTCAGGGGCGACTTATTGATATTTAATAGGATAATTTAGGCCTGTTAAAAGAGATTATTTTGACAGTTCAAATTTGCAGTTTTAAAAATGCACAGATAGGCTCAGTAGTAGGTCTGTTTTGCACTGTCATTCTATGGGTGGCAAAATGCATGCTGCTGTCTACTTGTGACATTTAACTTATAGGCCCTGGGTTCACTTTGTTACATATACTATGGACTTACAGGTAAGTTAAATATGCCTGTTAGGAATATAACCGATTTTAACATGTTTTGGGGGTCAGAGCCCATGCACTAGGGCCTCGTTAGCAAAGTCCCAGTGCACAGAGCCAAAAACCCAGCAGCGGAATCTAGGAAAATGTGGGAGTGACCACACAAAAAGGACATTTTCCTACACCTAATATTTCCTCCAACAGAATCCTCTAATTCACACAAAATTTAAAAATAACAAAAAAACCTTAGGGCAGAATAAAATAATAAGCTAAGGCAACTAATTTATGTTGCAGATAAAGAATTTCAGAAACATAAACAGGTGGTGAACAGATTAAAGGCAATAATCGAAACTACTGGGTTGACATAGTTATAAAATATGAAATCCTAAAACAAATCATAGTAGATTTTGAAGTCAAACTTTCAAACCGAATGAAAACAATCAGAAATTCAAAAGAGGCATACTTGAGTATCAACAGGGTTTTGTCTCAACATTTTATTTTATGTTGAAAATCGGCTCCTTCGGGCACAGAGGAGGAAGTGGACATTGTATTGATGTGCACAGAAATTAGTCTCACTGGAACACACCTTGGGCTTTAAACCTTTCAATAATTTGTCCATTTGACAGGTGCTTATCTGGAAATATTACATTTCCAGAAAACGAAAGATCCTTTAAGTGGATTGTGTGCTTTGATGCTTGACATTTTCACTTCTCTGCGCACGTTCCTAAACAGGCTAATATCCTGCTAGATTTGATCTTACCTAAAGGGTGGTGTTCAGTGACTTTGTGTGCCCTTATAATTCCTTGTTTCCGAACAACAGTTATACCATGAGGAAGTGTTTATGAAATATTCCTTCAGGACTTGCTCGCTCAATCCTCAATTTCGCTCGGGCTCTAAACCCTTCCAATTTATTATCAAGGATTACCAAGGAATCCTGGCTCCTTCGTATTCACAGTTCTATTAGGTGAAAAGCTCCTTGATTGTCATTTGAATTGGGATCAATATAATGTTGGCTTCATGATAACCTTCCCAGTTAAATTCAGGTTCAGGGAAAACTTCTAAGAAAATCTGACAGTGCAGAAGATGTAGAGTCTGAATCTTAAGCCAAATGTATTGCTTCCAGAGGCAGCCCAGGCAACATTTCAGCTGGTTAAGATAATTTAGTCTTGTCAATAAGGGTTGAGGTATGTCTTGCTGGTAGGTCAGGTCAGTCTAGTTGTGGATTATTGATTTAATGCATTACGTTTTGCCTCTCTCACCCATTCAATAATTAAAGGTGTTGAAAAACGTTACGCCTCTCATCTTTTATCATGTGTGCTGGGCAAAGGGGGAAGATTGTACCATCTGTTCTACCATCCTTTACAGATCACACTTACCTCATTGCTCATTTGAAAGTTGCCTTTCACACTTTGCTTAAATGGTGCATTTTAATATGTTTTTGTGAGGTCTACCAGTTTTACAATTGAAGGAGTTATAAGCTCTGTCGTCACTCTTCTCTTGGGAGTTATTCTCAAAGTTCTCTGCACTTCCCTCCGTTATTAAGTGCAGTGACCTTATTTTAGGATTCAGAAGACGGCAGGGTGCATGGTGTTTCAGTTTAAAGCTAGATTTACAGTTCTTTTCTCTGAGTATTTTAAACTTTAATCATGGTTTTTAAGCCCTCCCCCAGAATCCTTGTTGCACCTCAGTTTGTGCCTTTAAATTGAGTTCATACCACCTCCAAATTGAGGCTTGGATCATTCATGTTTCTGTGACTATAATTACTGGA
Source organism: Calotriton arnoldi (assembly GCA_963921515.1). Classification (NCBI taxonomy): domain Eukaryota; kingdom Metazoa; phylum Chordata; class Amphibia; order Caudata; family Salamandridae; genus Calotriton; species Calotriton arnoldi. Next base: position 767,651 of record CAWUFW010000498.1, read on the forward strand.
ACATCTTCTTTCAGGTTAAAACTGTAGGCACTATCAGAAGCAAACTACTTCCAGGCAATTAATTATTGTCTGGTTACAGGAGGCCGACTCTTTCATTATCTCTTCAGTTTTTGACTAAATGAAATAGCAATGGATGCCTAAAGTTTCAGGAAATCTAGATTTTGTACATAAGTCGACTCCACCTTTTTCTCTTCCAGCCTTCCTAATCTTTGCACACAGCCTTGAATTCCCTTACTCAGTACATTCTGCTTAACACTGAAGTCAATTTCTGTGGTATGAATAATCACTTTATGACCTGAGATATCCTGTAAAAGCTCTCTTATATTACTGGTAGAGACTATCAACTTATCTAGATTATTGGAAGATACAATTTAGAGATTTAGGGGCTTTTGATAGAAACACTGTGACTAAATTCACTCAGGTTTACTAGATTTAAAAAAATGTGCAAACAGGATTTCACTTTGCTTAAATTGCTCCTTTCACTCTTCTTGTGAAGGTCCCTACCCCACTGCATCCGCAGTCCTTTGCACATTTGCCTTGCAGTGGTTATATTATATGATATCAAATCAGCCTTTACCCAAGCAAAAAGAATTAGCAGCAATCTCACCAACCGACGCAAGAGAGGCAACACATCAATGCAGTCGATACCGAACAACAAAGGAAGGAAAACTGTACAGATATTTGATATCTCAAGTGGCACTCCCTATAACACCAATCCAAACCTGAGTGTCCGATGATCAGCGTTGAGATGCACCAGCTGATTTCCTCTATCACTGGATCCAGAGACTAGAACTTTGCAGTCCCCTATATGGAATCTTAGTTGCAGCAGATATGAAATGAACACTGCATCGTGTTAAGCAGACACTGAATCCCGTCCCAGCCTCCTCAAATCAGCTTTCTACAATCGTTGCCAGTGGAGCCTCCCTTGCTATTTCAAGGAGCTCAAAGTGATCCCTATACATGATCAAGTCAGGGACTTCCTAAAACTATCACAAACGTTAACATGAAAACTCAAGTATTAGCAAGGAGCAGTAAGGGGCTCAGGACTTGAGAAAAGGCATTTCTCACACCAACATCATCTTTATTATGATTTTTGGAAAGGCTTGTGAAAGCCCTGGCCAAATATGCAGAAGGGATGAAACACATTGCCAGCTTAAAGCCGGTTACAGAAAAAATTAAGGGGCATATTAGCTAGAAGAGGCGATAATCATCGCTAACCCTGCTTAGCGTGATTTTTTATATCGCCGGCTATCGCTGGAATATATCACCACGCTAACGCTGTATTAGCAACGATTAGCGCTATGGCGATGAATATTCCAGCGATAGCGGGGGAAATGGGCCAACATCGCTGAAAAACCAGCAATGTTGCAGTACAAACGGTGTTGGCCTTGCTGATACGACCCTGTGGTCGTATCACAATAATCCACCCCCCCATGTAATGAATACATAAGTCAGGAATTTAGCAGTTCTTAAATTCCTGCGTTAATGGGGGCTTAGCGTGCGTTTCATTGTCGCTACGCGGGTCCGGGGCATCCTTGTTAATAGCCCGGAGCCGCGTTAGCGATGATTTCCCCTGGAGTTATGTCAGGAACGCCTACTTCGCATCTCATTAGCGATGCGAAGCAAGGCGTTAGTAAAACAGGCGCTATCACCAGGGAACACGCGCTAAGGCCTGTTAGCGTGTCCTTGGTGATACCGCGATATAATTATCGCCGCTTTTCGGCCGAAAACGGCCGCAAAAGCGGCGATAAGGGGCTTGCTAATATGCCCCATACTCTCTTATGGGGTCACAAATGTATTAAGTAGGACATTCTGCACCCTATACAATTCCCTATTTTGTGAACTGACCTATTAGTATCTGGGTCGGTTAACAAAATCATATATCGAATTAACAAAAAGTTGTTGCACAAAATTTGACCTTTTTTTTAATCCGATCTTAGTGCGTCTGGTCCCATATTCTATATCTGTTGCAATGTTCATGATTAGCACATGCAAATTCTTTTGTTTTTAATTCACAAGTATGCAAATTTACACTTATAATATTTAATGTGAATAAATCTATTTATAACGGCATGGTGTCTTATTACAAGAAAGTAAATTTACTTTATCAGTTAAGGTGGGCATTTTAGGGAGGAAAGGTAATTGAAGTGTGGTGAACAGTCTTTTAACTCATGAGTTTGTTTGCTTAAATAAACTTGTACATTCCCCATCCGTACCCTCAATACTGTTGGAGATATATTCCAATAAAGGGCACGTGTAAATCCCTATCCGAGGTAGGAATGAGTAAGGAATACCAACAGAATTGGTGGAGTTGTGGCCCAAGGATAAAATATTGGTACTTTGGGAAAAAAAGGAAAACATTGAATATGAGAAAATGCACTATATTGAATGCATTTACGCAGGGATTGATATACATGACTGTTTCTCCTGGGGTAGTCATGGAAATATGTGTAAGTCTATACCATACAGAAGCATAAATCTACAGATGTAAAGTTACAGACTTATTTTGTAAATCCAGTCTTAACACTTTATCCCGTGTACATTTTTAAAAAGATTTCTTGGGCAAAGGGTTCATGGTAAGATCATTTGTGCCTAATTTCCATTAACTCTGATCAAAATACATTAACTGCATGGGGGTGATAAGAAGCAATAAACATAAAGGGGCAGATTTACAATAACTGGATACGCATCTCTGCATATTAGCAGAACTGTGCCAGTTATTTTGAGTCACGGAAAAATAGCCTTGCGCCACCATGGATGCGCCGCATTTACAATGCGGCGCACCACGGCACAAGGATGGAAAAATGTGTGACGCATCTTCTGACGTAAAGGCAGTGCATTGCTGGAGTCGTGTCGCAAGCACGACGCAACTCCAGCAATGGTTAGGAATTCCAATTCCTAACATGCTGCGTCACTCCTTACGCCTGCTTCAATCAGGCGTAAGGTTTTGACGCAGTGGCGTCGTAAAAGTGACTCCGTGAAATCTTGTAGATTTCACTGCGTCACTTTTACGAGGCTTTCCTACATCGGAACACCCACCCTGCATACATTATACCTGACGCAGGTATAATGTAGCGCAGGGCTTTACAACGTGAGACATCTCACTAGATGCGTCACGTTGTAAATATGTCGCATAGTGGCACATTGTTTACGATGCCGCTGCATCACAGAAGTGATGCAACAGTGTCGTAAAGATGTCGCAAGGGGCTTGTAAATCTGCCCCAGACTTTTTAGCGAGACATTTCGGAATTTTTGCATTTTCCTGTAGTCTATGAAGCACTATAATATCACATATCACAAATGCTTGAGATGAAGCGTAAGGCAGGGAGTCACCTGTGCTGTGAAACCGAGGGAGGGGCAGACAGCTAAACAAGCCTTCTTGCCAGGGTGACTGCTGCCTGAAAGAAATGTGGGGGCAGATTTACAAGGAACTGACGCATCTGCATAGATGCGTCAGTTTCCTTGCGCCAGAGTCAAATGTCCTTGCGCCGCCATGGATGCGCTGTATTTACAATACAGAGCTCCATGGCGTAAGGATTAACAGATGCGTCAGAAATTCTGACGCATCTGTTGGCCCAAAAGTCACGCATTGCTGGAGTTGTGTCGCAAGCACGATGCATCTCCAGCAATGTATTTTGAGGCATATACCTACTGTACTGCATCACTCCTTACGACTGCTTCAAGCAGGCTTAAGGTTTTGACGCAGTGGCGTTCTAAAAGTGGCGCAGTGAAATCTTGTAGATTTCACTGCATCACTTTTACGAGACCTTCCTGCGTGGAAACGCCCACCCTGCATACATTATACCTGACGCAGGTATAATGTAACGCAGGGCTTTACAATGTGTCGCATCTCCCTAGATGCGTCATATTATAAATAGGCCGCATAGTTTGTGCCGCCGTTGCGTCAAAAAAAGTGACGCAATGGCGGTGCAAGGAGGCGCAAGGGGCTTGTAAATCTGCCCCGTGGATTGTAACTGCTCAATCTGCAAACACAAAGGGTGTTTGAAAGTCCATATTGGCTTTAATTAATGGAATCACTTGGTGGAATCTTCTTCATGACACAGATTTATTCTTTTTGAGTGGTACTGCCAGAGAGCTACCAGATGAGCTGGGAAGTGTGTGCTTTTAAAGGACAGTTATAAAAAAAGTTACACTATTTAAAGTCTGAGTATTACTAAAAATCTATATTTCTGAAGCTTTTTTTTATTTTAAACCTTTTTGCACATTTTGTAGCAGCCTAACTTATACTGTGTTGAATGCAACTTAAAATAATGACTAACATATTCACAATGCTTTCTGCCACTGACTGGGACATGGTAGCACTAAACATACACAAGTCAATATTCTCCAATGCACCAACCAGGATTTAATTTTATGGCTGTCTGGTCTCACACACACACACAGACCACTGCAGTGCATTGACTAATTGAGGTTTCATATGTACGATAGTACATTTACCACTGATTAATATAGCATGCATTTATTTTAAATTTAAGCTGTGCGTTATTTTATATGTAGTTACCTGAAGGTTAAAGACCAAGCAATTGCAGAATTTTGCTTTTTTACCCACACCGTTGACCCTGCCGCCACGCTCCCTCACCCCGTCCACATTGTGCGCAGCATCAGAGTGCCCATACTTTTTATCTTACATTTCGACTGCTGGTTGGTTCGAATTAACATCATGGGGCATATTAACAACAGGTAGTCACTAAACGCGATCAGCGCGGTTTGTGCTATCGCCGGCTATCACTGGATTTATACGCCATGATAGCGCTGTATTAACAACGCTCTGCGCATTGTCGATGACAAATCCAGTGATAGCCGGCGAAAACCCCTTCAACGCAAGTATTCCGGCGAAGAATGGACAGCCATGCCGGCAGAGCTCGCTGATACGGAGGGGTGGATTAAACTTCATAATCCACCTCCCCATAGGATATTATTGCTAAGTCTGCTTTTTAGCAGACGTTAGGATCTGGCGATAACAGGGTCTCAGCGCGAGTTCAGGCAGCACTTCGCGGGTCCGCTGCCGGCTTGTTGATTTGGCGAAGCCGTGTCAGCGGGTACTGCAATGCTGTTTTACCTCCGGAACGCCTACTTTGCATCTAATTAGCGATGCAAGGCGAGGCGTTAGGAAAACAGCTGCTAACATGCGATAATGCATGTTAGCGGCGCATTGCTGATATCGTGCTATTGTCATCGCCGCTTTTCCGGCGCTACTCGCCTGGAAAGCGGCGATGATGTCCGTTGGTAATATGCCCCCATATTTATTATCTAATCGTGGAACTGTAATGAAACTTGGCAAAATAAGTAAGAATCCAGTCCCCAGTTCTTCTTTTCCAACGTCCTTTTGGTGCATCACTTGAATGAACTGGCGAAAAAGTACTTAATGACCTGAAGCTTGTAGTTTATAGGATGATAAAGACCCTTCTAGCTTCAAAAATCAGCCTTGAAGGTGAATAAACCACTGTATGTATATGAAATGCTAGAAGTAAATCCAAACATAGGGCAATTTGGGACTGGTCAGCTGGGCTCTTCAGAAAAAGGGATTCTAGCAACTCTTTGAGTCTCTGTAGCTTAGCAGGAGGTCATCCAAGTGATGCTTGGAGTCCACCACTTTGTCCTGGGTATAAATGGGAACAGGTCCAGCCTCTTAGTTTTCCTCACAGGTCTCAACAGCAGGTGTAGTCCTTCTTATGTCTTCCACAGATCCAGTAGTGTTCTGAAAAGGGTGCCCAGGGTCGACACATTCATGCCTGGGACAAGCCTGCAGGGTAGGGGGTTCACTCCTGCCTCCCCCCCAGCCAATAGAAAACAAGTTCCCATGGGTACACTTTTGCAGCACTTCCTATGTGGACTAATGTAAGCAATCCCACAGTGCCCCTGTCTACCTAAATCCAACATGTCAAAACATTTCTTACCCTGTGCAGAGCTCTTGTGCCCATCCAAGAGGTGTGGCCAGGGACATGAGCACCCTCTCCTATGTGGTCACTCAACACTGGTCCTGGGGTGCTAGCTCCTCTCCTACTGGATTCTGTCTGGTTGGCTAGAGGGACAGAGGTAAGGGCAGGCCCTGGTGTTAGCAACATTTCTCTGTGACAGAGTAGGGCTCTTTGAAGTTGTTTAGGGTCCTGCACAGATGGTCATCCTCTCAGAGGAACAAAACACCCCCACACCCAAGGCCTTTATCTCAGCTCTGGGAGCAAATTCACACCTCATCAAAGAGGCTATGCAGCTCCTGCGAGAAAGGTCGAAGCTTATACAAATAGGCTTCTAGAGGCTTTAGGCAGGTAAAATGTGACTTTTTAAAGTACCTTTTGAATTTTTTTTTTACAAATCAGACTTTTGTCAATGGAATGGACTTGCAATAAATATTTTAAAAAGTTATAGATTGAACTTTGTAACCAGCGACTAAACGGATATAACATTATTTAATTTTAATATTATTTTGCAATGTTTTCCTAAGGAACGGCTAACTCTACTACTGTAAAAATAGCTGTTGGGGTCTTGTCACTGTAAGGACATGTTTTACATTAAACATTTACATGCCCTACATTTCAATTCCATGCACCCTGCCTTATAGGGCATTAAAGCCTACTCAGGGGCGACTTATTGATATTTAATAGGATAATTTAGGCCTGTTAAAAGAGATTATTTTGACAGTTCAAATTTGCAGTTTTAAAAATGCACAGATAGGCTCAGTAGTAGGTCTGTTTTGCACTGTCATTCTATGGGTGGCAAAATGCATGCTGCTGTCTACTTGTGACATTTAACTTATAGGCCCTGGGTTCACTTTGTTACATATACTATGGACTTACAGGTAAGTTAAATATGCCTGTTAGGAATATAACCGATTTTAACATGTTTTGGGGGTCAGAGCCCATGCACTAGGGCCTCGTTAGCAAAGTCCCAGTGCACAGAGCCAAAAACCCAGCAGCGGAATCTAGGAAAATGTGGGAGTGACCACACAAAAAGGACATTTTCCTACACCTAATATTTCCTCCAACAGAATCCTCTAATTCACACAAAATTTAAAAATAACAAAAAAACCTTAGGGCAGAATAAAATAATAAGCTAAGGCAACTAATTTATGTTGCAGATAAAGAATTTCAGAAACATAAACAGGGGGTGAACAGATTAAAGGCAATAATCGAAACTACTGGGTTGACATAGTTATAAAATATGAAATCCTAAAACAAATCATAGTAGATTTTGAAGTCAAACTTTCAAACCGAATGAAAACAATTAGAAATTCAAAAGAGGCATACTTGAGTATCAACAGGGTTTTGTCTCAACATTTTATTTTATGTTGAAAATCGGCTCCTTCGGGCACAGAGGAGGAAGTGGACATTGTATTGATGTGCACAGAAATTAGTCTCACTGGAACACACCTTGGGCTTTAAACCTTTCAATAATTTGTCCATTTGACAGGTGCTTATCTGGAAATATTACATTTCCACAAAACGAAAGATCCTTTAAGTGGATTGTGTGCTTTGATGCTTGACATTTTCACTTCTCTGCGCACGTTCCTAAACAGGCTAATATCCTGCTAGATTTGATCTTACCTAAAGGGTGGTGTTCAGTGACTTTGTGTGCCCTTATAATTCCTTGTTTCCGAACAACAGTTATACCATGAGGAAGTGTTTATGAAATATTCCTTCAGGACTTGCTCGCTCAATCCTCAATTTCGCTCGGGCTCTAAACCCTTCCAATTTATTATCAAGGATTACCAAGGAATCCTGGCTCCTTCGTATTCACAGTTCTATTAGGTGAAAAGCTCCTTGATTGTCATTTGAATTGGGATCAATATAATGTTGGCTTCATGATAACCTTCCCAGTTAAATTCAGGTTCAGGGAAAACTTCTAAGAAAATCTGACAGTGCAGAAGATGTAGAGTCTAAATCTTAAGCCAAATGTATTGCTTCCAGAGGCAGCCCAGGCAACATTTCAGCTGGTTAAGATAATTTAGTCTTGTCAATAAGGGTTGAGGTATGTCTTGCTGGTAGGTCAGGTCAGTCTAGTTGTGGATTATTGATTTAATGCATTACGTTTTGCCTCTCTCACCCATTCAATAATTAATGATGTTGAAAAAAGTTACGCCTCTCATCTTTTATCATGTGTGCTGGGCAGAGGGGGAAGATTGTACCATCTGTTCTACCATCCTTTACACTTACCTCATTGCTCATTTGAAAGTTGCCTTTCACACTTTGCTTAAATGGTGCATTTTAATATGTTTTTGTGAGGCCTGCCAGTTTTACAATTGAAGGAGTTATAAGCTCTGTCGTCACTCTTCTCTTGGGAGTTATTCTCAAAGTTCTCTGCACTTCCCTCCGTTATTAAGTGCAGTGACCTTATTTTAGGATTCAGAAGACGGCAGGGTGCATGGTGTTTCAGTTTAGAGCTAGATTTACAGTTCTTTTCTCTGAGTACTTTAAACTTTAATCATGGTTTTTCAGCCCTCCCCCAGAATCCTTGTTGCACCTCAGTTTGTGCCTTTAAATTGAGTTCATACCACCTCCAAATTGAGGCTTGGATCATTCATGTTTCTGTGACTATAATTACTGGACCATCTTCTTTCAGGTTAAAACTGTAGGCACTATCAGAAGCAAACTACTTCCAGGCAATTAATTATTGTCTGGTTACAGGAGGCCGACTCTTTCATTATCTCTTCAGTTTTTGACTAAATGAAATAGCAATGGATGCCTAAAGTTTCAGGAAATCTAGATTTTGTACATACGTCGACTCCACCTTTTTCTCTTCCAGCCTTCCTAATCTTTGCACACAGCCTTGAAAACCCTTACTCAGTACATTCTGCTTAACACTGAAGTCAATTTCTGTGGTATGAATAATCACTTTATGACCTGAGATATCCTGTAAAAGCTCACTTATATTAATGGTAGAGACTATCAATTTATCTAGATTATTGGCAGATACAACTTTGAGATTTAGGGGCCCTTTGATAGAAACACTATTCGAAACACTGTGACTAAATTCACTCAGGTTTTCTAGATTTAAAAAATGTGCAAACAGGATTTCACTTTGCTTAAATTGCTCCTTTCACTCTTCTTGTGAAGGTCCCTACCCCACTGCATCCGCAGTCCTTTGCACATTTGCCTTGCAGTGGTTATATTATATGATATCAAATCAGCCTTTACCCAAGCAAAAAGAATTAGCAGCAATCTCACCAACCAACGCAAGAGAGGCAACACATCAATGCAGTCGATACAGAACAACAAAGGAAGGAAAACTGTACAGATATTTGATATCTCAAGTGGCACTCCCTATAACACCAATCCAAACCTGAGTGTCCCATGATCAGCGTTGAGATGCACCAGCTGATTTCCTCTATCACTGGATCCAGAGACTAGAACTTTGCAGTCCCCTATATGGAATCTTAGTTGCAGCAGATATGAAATGAACACTGCATCGTGTTAAGCAGACACTGAATCCCGTCCCAGCCTCCTCAAATCAGCTTTCTACAATCGTTGCTAGTGGAGCCTCCCTTGCTATTTCAAGGAGCTCAAAGTGATCCCTATACATGATCAAGTCAGGGACTTCCTAAAACTATCACAAACGTTAACATGCAATATAATTATCGCCGCTTTTCGGCCGAAAACGGCCGTAAAAGCGGCGATAAGGGGCTTGCTAATATGCCCCATACTCTCTTATGGGGTCACAAATTTATTAAGTAGGACATTCTGCACCCTATACAATTCCCTATTTTGTGAACTGACCTATTAGTATCTGGGTCGGTTAACAAAATCATATATCGAATTAACAAAAAGTTGTTGCACAAAATTTGACCTTTTTTTAATCCGATCTTAGTGCGTCTGGTCCCATATTCAATATCTGTTGCAATGTTCATGATTAGCACATGCAAATTCTTTTGTTTTTAATTCACAAGTATGCAAATTTACACTTATAATATTTAATGTGAATAAATCTATTTATAACGGCATGGTGTCTTATTACAAGAAAGTAAATTTACTTTATCAGTTAAGGTGGGCATTTTAGGGAGGAAAGGTAATTGAAGTGTGGTGAACAGTCTTTTAACTCATGAGTTTGTTTGCTTAAATAAACTTGTACATTCCCCATCCGTACCCCCAATACTGTTGGAGATATATTCCAATAAAGGGCACGTGTAAATCCCTATCCGAGGTAGGAATGAGTAAGGAATACCAACAGAATTGGTGGAGTTGTGGCCCAAGGATAAAATATTGGTACTTTGGGAAAAAAGGAAAACATTGAATATGAGAAAATGCACTATATTGAATGCATTTACGCAGGGATTGATATACATGACTGTTTCTCCTGGGGTAGTCATGGAAATATGTGTAAGTCTATACCATACAGAAGCATAAATCTACAGATGTAAAGTTACAGACTTATTTTGTAAATCCAGTCTTAACACTTTATCCCGTGTACATTTTTAAAAAGATTTCTTGGGCAAAGGGTTCATGGTAAGATCATTTGTGCCTAATTTCCATTAACTCTGATCAAAAAACATTAACTGCATGGGGGTGATAAGAAGCAATAAACATAAAGGGGCAGAGCGCATCTCTGCATATTAGCAGAACTGTGCCAGTTATTTTGCGTCACGGAAAAATAGCCTTGCGCCACCATGGATGCGCCGCATTTACAATGCGGCGCACCACGGCACAAGGATGGAAAAATGTGTGACGCATCTTCTGACGTAAAGGCAGTGCATTGCTGGAGTCGTGTCGCAAGCACGACGCAACTCCAGCAATGGTTAGGAATTCCAATTCCTAACATGCTGCGTCACTCCTTACGCCTGCTTAAAGCAGGCGTAAGGTTTTAACGCAGTGGTGTCGTAAAAGTGACTCCGTGAAATCTTGTAGATTTCACTGCGTCACTTTTACGAGGCTTTCCTACATCGGAACGCCCACCCTGCATACATTATACCTGACGCAGGTATAATGTAGCGCAGGGCTTTACAACGTGAGACATCTCACTAGATGCGTCACGTTGTAAATATGTCGCATAGTGGCACATTGTTTACGATGCCGCTGCATCACAGAAGTGATGCAACAGTGTCGTAAAGATGTCGCAAGGGGCTTGTAAATCTGCCCCAGACTTTTTTAGCGAGACATTTCGGAATTTTTGCATTTTCCTGTAGTCTATGAATTACTATAATATCACATATCACAAATGCTTGAGATGAAGCGTAAGGCAGGGAGTCACCTGTGCTGTGAAACCGAGGGAGGGGCAGACAGCTAAACAAGCCTTCTTGCCAGGGTGACTGCTGCCTGAAAGAAATGTGGGGACAGATTTACAAGGAACTGACGCATCTGCATAGATGCGTCAGTTTCCTTGCACCAGAGTCATATGTCCTTGCACCGCCATGGATGCGATGTATTTACAATACAGTGCTCCATGGCGTAAGGATTAACAGATGCGTCAGAAATTCTGACGCATCTGTTGGCCCAAAAGTCACGCATTGCTGGAGTTGTGTCGCAAGCACGATGCATCTCCAGCAATGTATTTTGAGGCATATACCTACTGTACTGCATCACTCCTTACGACTGCTTCAAGCAGGCTTAAGGTTTTGACGCAGTGGCGTTCTAAAAGTGGCGCAGTGAAATCTTTTAGATTTCACTGCATCACTTTTACGAGACCTTCCTGCGTGGAAACGCCCACTCTGCATACATTATACCTGACGCAGGTATAATGTAACGCAGGGCTTTACAATGTGTCGCATCTCCCTAGATGCATCACATTATAAATAGGCCGCATAGTTTGTGCCGCCGTTGCGTCAAAAAAAGTGACGCAATGGCGGTGCAAGGAGGCGCAAGGGGCTTGTAAATCTGCCCCGTGGATTGTAACTTGCTCAATCTGCAAACACAAAGGGTGTTTGAAAGTCCATATTGGCTTTAATTAATGGAATCACTTGGTGGAATCTTCTTCATGACACAGATTTATTCTTTTTGAGTGGTACTGCCAGAGAGCTACCAGATGAGCTGGGAAGTGTGTGCTTTTAAAGGACAGTTATAAAAAACGTTACACTATTTAAAGTCTGAGTATTACTAAAAATCTATATTTCTGAAGCTTATTTTTATTTTAAACCTTTTTGCACATTTTGTAGCAGCCTAACTTATACTGTGTTTAATGCAACTTAAAATAATGACTAACATATTCACAATGCTTTCTGCCACTGACTGGGACATGGTAGCACTAAACATACACAAGTCGATATTCTCCAATGCACCAACCAAGATTCAATTTTATGGCTGTCTGGTCTCACACACACACACACAGACCACTGCAGTGCATTGACTAATTGAGGTTTCATATGTACGATAGTACATTTACCACTGATTAATATAGCATGCATTTATTTTAAATTTAAGCTGTGCGTTATTTTATATGTAGTTACCTGAAGGTTAAAGACCAAGCAATTGCAGAATTTTGCTTTTTTACCCACACCTTTGACCCTGCCGCCACGCTCCCTCACCCCGTCCACATTGTGCACAGCATCAGAGTTCCCATACTTTTTATCTTACATTTCGACTGCTGGTTGGTTCAAATTAACATCATGGGGCATATTAACAACAGGTAGTCACTAAACGCGCTCAGCGCGGTTTGTGCTATCGCCGGCTATCACTGGATTTATACGCCATGATAGCGCTGTATTAACAACGCTCTGCGCATTGTCGATGACAAATCCAGTGATAGCTGGCGAAAACCCCTTCAACGCAAGTATTCCGGCGAAGAATGGACAGCCATGCCGGCAGAGCTCGCTGATACGGAGGGGTGGATTAAACTTCATAATCCACCTCCCCATAGGATATTATTGCTAAGTCTGCTTTTTAGCAGACGTTAGGATCTGGCGATAACAGTGTCTCAGCGCGAGTTCAGGCAGCACTTCGCGGGTCCGCTGCCGGCTTGTTGATTTGGCGAAGCCGTGTCAGCGGGTACTGCAATGCTGTTTTACCTCCGGAACGCCTACTTTGCATCTAATTAGCGATGCAAGGCGAGGCGTTAGGAAAACAGCTGCTAACATGCGATAATGCATGTTAGCGGCGCATTGCTGATATCGTGCTATTGTCATCGCCGCTTTTCCGGCGCTACTCGCCTGGAAAGCGGCGATGATGTCCGTTGGTAATATGCCCCCATATTTATTATCTAATCGTGGAACTGTAATGAAACTTGGCAAAATAAGTAAGAATCCAGTCCCCAGTTCTTCTTTTCCAACGTCCTTTTGGTGCATTACTTGAATGAACTGGCGAAAAAGTACTTAATGACCTGAAGCTTGTGGTTTATAGGATGATAAATACCCTTCTAGCTTCAAAAATCAGCCATGAAGGTGAATAAACCACTGTATGAATATGAAATGCTAGAAGTAAATCCAAACGTAGGGCAATATTTTGGGGCCAGCTATTTCATAAAATTCTATCCATGGGAATAGTTGTAATATTAATTCTTTGTTCCAATATGATCACGAGTTGTAAGAGGTGATTTCATACAGGGCCGGACTGGGAACCCACAGTAGCCCTGGCAATTTTGCCAGGCCAGCCCCCCTGGGTGGGGGGAGGGTAGGGGGGCAAGTGTGAAGAATTGTTGCTTTTGTTAATACTGGGGCCGATATTGCAGCACTGCTGGAAAACCTGACCCCAGTAACAAAACCGGCCTCCGCAGTGCAAAATCGTCCCCAACCTTCCAGCCTACTGGGGAAATGCTCGATGCCTACTATGACCAGTCCGGCCCTGATTTTATATTCTGAAACACACATCAACTCCTATTGTTCTCTCTTCCATACCTGTGAATGGAACCCACTATAGATCCGGAATATGGCCCCACCATCTTAGAACAATATTTAGCTAGTATGGCATACTTAGACTAGCTTGTTTTTATACATGTTCTGCTTTCAGCCCTGCTAAATATCTTTATGAAGTAAGGTATAATTTGGCGACCGATTTTCATTTGTAGCTTGAAACTTGCGGTCGAGTAATGGTGCTGAGTTAAGGTGGCGATTGTGGTAGTAATGGAACTATTGTATCTTTTTTACATACCTTTGATCAAAAAATAGTTTTCACAATGGTATGGGACCGTTGCCATGGTAGCAACTGTTTCTTGCAAACATACGTTTCACTGAGGTGTGTAAAGTAGTAAAATAGATCAAATTAATATAACATTGTTCATGTCATGTATTGGAGCAAAAGTTGTATTTGGGCAGCAGGTACTACTGAACCATATCTATATTTCCTCTCAATATATACATATTTACAGGAAATAAATCTAAAATCTAATCAGCTTCATTGGGAGAAATGACTTCTAAATTTGACCCGCTTGGGACATTGAGATCATTTTATGTGCTTGTCCCAATTATATATATTATAGTCTGTGACCTTCCCACAGAGCACACATTCTTGTCTGCCTCTCTGTGATATGACATCTGCCGCCAGCCTTTGACTCATCCCCAAACTTTCTTCATAAGAACAACCATGAAATCCTGTCAGATGTGACCAACAATGTAGGTGTTCACAGTTTCTTTCTGACACTTACAAATGTTTCAAAGTTGCAGTATCTTCTGGGTGGAGTACAGGAATATTCCTATTCCGAAAACTGCCTAGTTAGATGAGCCCTAGATCATGCCATCTGCTGGCTGACTCAGTGGCGGCTCGCAGAGGGAGTGCTGCGGGGCGGTGAGTCGGGGCGCGGGAGGGGCAGGGTTGGGGGGTAGTGGACTCGGACATACGGCGGAACGGACTAAAGGAAGTAAATAAATAAATAAAACTATTTACCTTGCGCGCGCTGCATCGCCAACACTGGGCTGACTTGTCTCTTAAGCTCTTAGGAGCACACTTTATTCATGTATACTTTTTTCGGCTGTTTCTGCTCACTTCTTATGATAGAGATTTTCAGCGATTAATCTGCTGATTTTGTGGTAAATTTTCTGTGGTAGGACAGATATGCATCCATATTTTTTGATGGCATTTCTTCCATTTATTGGCATCTTGATGGAATTTGCAGGACGCTATAACAACAACAACATGTAGCTGTATTAGCACATCAGGCAAAAGTTTAGCACATTTCCTATATATTGGGCCTCGTGTGCTTTTTCCCATTTGTAACTGCCCACAACTTCAACTTCAAGTAAGCCAAATATTATCACATTTGTTTCAAAGCTGCGATTATAACTTTGGGATTCTTAGTTTACTAATAGATGAAGATAAAATTAGCAATAATGTACTCCCCACCAATGACTGCATATTTATTCATGTCCAAGGTAAGTTATTTAAATGAATAATTCATGCTTATTATAGCAGATGTATCATGGATAAATGTGATGTCATGAGTAGAAACAATATAGGACTTTGGTCTATATTTGAAATTTGTGTTGCACTAGCAGGATCAGAGGATTTAGATCAACATACGTTTTGGCTCATTTTTAAAGTTGCAATGCAACAAAAACATTCTTGTATTTGAAATCAATAAGGTTTGATTTATATTTAACAATGTTTCAAAGTGTAAACGTAATCCATTATGTTTATCTTCAAGCATGCCAATTGTTACTTTTAAGCGATATCTCATGAATATCGTTTTTTCCCTAACTACATTGGATCTAAAAATTCTAAAATCCTTTGTTTGCAAATAACTTGTCAGCATTCCAGTTTCATAAGTCTGCTTAACTGAATTGATAATGGTTTTTAATGCGATAAGCCATTTCTTATTATTCTTCTCTCCAGCTCCAGGCTTGTGATATGAGAGATTTCAATAAATAAAATCAGCCATGTACTGCTCTTTTTGATATATTAAGTATAAAAACTGTCGTATAGAAATGAATTATTCTTCTGGCCCAAATGTTGAAGGAGAAATCAGTAATAAAGCTGATTTGTATTCTACCACAGAGGAGAACATTCCTCTGTGTTCTTTATTGGAAATATTTTTTTCTTGTGTTGCAGGCTATTGCTCTTGCAAGGCTCCTGAAAATGCATTTTTATCAGGGAAGAACTTCCATTGCTAAAATAAATATATATTTAAATTAAAAAAGCTTCTTTCTTTTTACATCTATATATAATTTTATCTTCAAACAAGAAACTATGGGCCACATGAACAAAGATTCAGGTTTACGATTTCCTACTAGTGAATTTTTGTGATTTGCTATTAGAAAATCGCAAACAGCTATGTACTACAGTGTGTTTAACACTATTTGCGATTTCCAGTGTGTCGCATTTGACCTACCTCTTTAATATTCATAAGGTAGGTCGCAATTTGAAACCCATTGAGAATTGCTAAAAAACACTGGGATGGTGGCCTGCTGGGGATAGCAGACCACCATATTTGTGTTTGCTTTTAAATAAAGGAAAGTTTTTTTTTTAATGTAGCCCATTTTCCTTAAAGGAAAACGGGATGTGTTTAAAAATCAAAAATGAAAAGTTTTCTATTCATTTTTTAAGAGAAGGCAGTGGTCCGTGGGACTACTGCCTTCTCTTAAAAAAGTTTTTGCATACATTCACAAAGAAGAAGGGTAAACCTTCCCATTTGCGAATGGGCTACCGCCAACTTGAAGTTGGTGGTAAAATGTGAATGTTTTGCAACCGCATTCCAATCACAAAACATTGATACATACCCTTGTGAGTCACTATTAGGAAGCGACGCCTTAACATGTCCCTTCCTTTTCTACTGAATCACTAACCCATTTTCAAATTCGGTAACAAGTTACTGAATCTCAAAGTAGGGTTTGGTACATGTGAAAAGGCTATTTTGTGGTCGCAAAAGCGCCAGGCAAAAAACCTTGTACATGTGGCCCTATCATCCTTCAGATTTAATCAGTGTTATGTCAAGAGGATGGCTCAGTGAGCTAAACGCTTGCCATGGTGTGCGGGATATCATGAGTCATCCTGATGGTACTCCACTGACTCCCGTTACCAGCCCACACCATCTTCAAAACCAGCTGCATCATTCACAAAGCCATGACAACCATCCCCCCAACTTATCCTGCAGACAAGCTCACCATCTCTGGTGGTTCTCGGCACACCTGCAGCCACGATACCAATCAGACTGCAGACTAAGAAGTGTAAAAAATGTTTAAAACAGGCCTTTTCCATCTATACACATAGGGGTATATTTATGACCCGGGTTGCTTCGCGTTTGCACTGCGCAACGTGGTACAGATACAGTGCAAACCTTTAATGAGATTTATGAAACCACGTAAGGCCACTTGAATCTGGAGTAAAGCAACTCCAGCGCTGCATTGCCATACTCTGCCCTGGGAAGGCATTCCATGGGTGTTGCAAGGGTGTTCCCATGCAACTTCCATGGATTTTGACACTTTCCCAGATTTATCAGAATTGGTAAACCTGGGAGTGCGCCAAAATGATACGCCTTCACAGGAGAGGAGTAACAAAGAGAAATATCTTTATTTCTCATTGTTACTTCCTCTTCCTAGATGTGCTGAAAAATGAGCAATAAGCCTCTCAAGATTGTTTTTGTGCAGGAAGGCGCCCCTTCCTGCACAAAAACAAACCTGTATGCAACGGAGACACCCTTGCACCATTGTTCAAGGATGCCTGCATTAGCGTTAGGCTGCCAAAAGGGCACCAGTGCATTAGAAAAGGCAGGAATGTGCTATATTGACTTAAATATGGCGAATTTCAGCCCTTTCCCTGTCACGCAGTGCAGCGCAGCGCAGCAAGGTGACTTCCTGCACTGTGGGACAGTTTCGTAAATCTACCTCCTAGGATGTGCAACAACATAACAGAACGCCCCAAGTTTGCTACAATTTAGGAAAGAGTTGAAGAATCACCTCTTAAAGAACACTACATCACAATGTAGTAACCTTCCACAACTCAGCTTCCTCTTCTAGTATTCACTGACTCTAAGCTTACCTTTGACCATTAGCAGTTCTCTACTGCCTTTTGGCTAGGTTTGTGATGTAAAAATAACATATACATACATGCATTTGAATCCTGGCAAAGCAGACTCAGCCTTCCATCCTACGTAGGTGGGTAAATTGATACCATAAATTGGATAATAGAGATCTTCGTTATGTACAATGCTTAGAAACAACAGAAGTGGAGTAATTTGCAGGATAAAAAAATAAGATATTATTATTATTAGCTACAGTACGATGTAAAAGGTTTCACACAGAGCACATCTCAGTAATTAATTATCTAACGTGATTTCTTTAGGTCAAATTTCTGTATGAATGGCAAGTAATGGCTATTTTGTATGACAGTATTTTACAAATGAAAGTACATTGTCCAATCTAAAAACAGGCTGAAAAGGACCAAGGAATATGATAGTAAACAATTGTGCAATGATCTTAATCATTTTATAAGGTGCAATGATGGCGCCTGGTTATTGTTAAATGGTTTGAACCATTGTATTATCTACTACTAAGAGGATTATACATGTCAACAAAAACCCACAAAGCAGGGTTAGCAGAATTCATCTGCTCCTTCACTTGCCTAAATATGTTTGGGGTTGTGTTAATTATTTGCTTAAATGGGGCAGGGGCACTGTGAGGTTTTCCAGCTCTCCAGGCAACAAAGATATAGCCTTCAGGAGGGAATCCCATACAATTAATAAGAAGCCCTTTTGCAGAAAGGTTGCATGTGGCACCGGGAGACTGCTGCCTTACCTCCCATTGTGGAAAGGATGACTTCACAGGGAAAACTCCTTTTCACAAAGAATGAGAGTGCCAACATATCACTTTTAGTTCTAAGGGCTATCCCTCTGACTCACATGACTTACTGTGGTGGTCAAACCTATAAAACAAGCATTGGCGAGGATTTTGATATGGAAGTTGGACAAATGTGATTTGTTTGGGTGGTGTCATAATGAAGCAACACTTTCTAACAAAAAGGCAATAAATCACTAATTACATTTTAGCGTGTTAGCAAAGCAAATACATTTAAGAACACACACTTCTAATTACAAACTACAAAATCCTGTTTTATCTTGCAGCTAAAGAAAACTTCTATTTTATGCACCATCCCCAAAAACTAATGGAAACACAAGTGGTGCAAAGTAACATGCGAAAAACATCATGACCTTGATCAAAGTCACGCCCGAGCAAATGGATACCATTAAAAGCATATGAGGTCTATATATTTTCATATTTTGTTTGAAATAGAATTCTGTCACTTTAAAATATCAACTACATTAAACTTCAATTGAAATTATCAAGGTAATAATGTGGTCGCCATTAGTACCTCTAACCATTCCAAAAATGCTGATATCTGCTGTACTCTAATAATAACCTAGTACCTTTTAACACTTCCTATCCCTGAATCATAAAACCCAGAACTAACACTTGAAGCGACCCCTCCCTGAATCCTAAAAACTCTTATGACCCATTAACACTACCCTTTCAAGAACCCTGCCTGATTGAACTCCTAAAGGAGTGAATGCCACCATGTTATCCACAAATGATGTATTCACTGAAACTAATTCCCTTGGGGTGGAGGGAGGTGGGGGGTACAAGACTCTGAACTGCACAGGAATGGACCTAGGGATGATTTTCACGGATGCATTGTATTGTAACATGGCAAGATACACATGTTATCTCAGATACCCTTGAGGAGTATGTATGGAAAATATATGTCAATGGTTATATTGCCAGGATTTTTGTTTGCTTATTTAATAAATAGATTAAACAATTTTTTTAAAAACGAATTCCCTTCGGAGAAAGGCAGTGGACGAAACCATCCATATTACCAGGCCAGATATAGCATTCTGTGAAGCATTTCAACCATTAATGTTCATGTTTCGAAATGAGAAAACTTATTACTTAGATAAATATATTTTTATGTAATCATCCCTGTTATTGCTAGTTATCCTGTTAATTAGATGGGTACTTCAAAAAATATATTCTTGTAATTTATGTTTGCTAATACTGGTCATCCCTTGTTTTTTTCTGTGCTATTTTGAATAGATCTCCCAATTTCTTCCCTGAGAAGCATTCTTCTAGACATTTCTCGAAAAATATGAGTAGCTGTGTATGTTTTTTCAGTGGCTCAGATTATTGCAAGCCTCTCTATCCACCATCATTTCACTTGTTAAATGTGTCTTTGTAAGAGGGAGGTGCATAACAAATCATGCCCATACAATGGCCCCTATTTCATTCCATTATGCAGTTTCATATTGCACATGATCTAGGTAAACCAAAAAGGCATCTGGTGCCATATTTTGTATAGGATGCACTGTCCTGAGCTGCCCTTAGTGCACCTTTAAATGGGTGCACCAGCTACAACCTGATCAGTGCGCCCCGTTAGTAAATGCCCTTCCTCAGCAAATTAGCAAAAAGCAGACCAGGTTTTGAAGCAGTTGAACTATCTTTCACTTTGCAGATGGCAATGTGGCCTCTCTTTCAGAGGAGGACAGAGATCCCCTGCAGGTGGGTGCAGTGGGTGACTTAATCAACCTGCAGAGGGTTCACAGGATCCCCTCTTGCACCTTTGAAGCAAGGGCGTCTCCTCCATTATGGCAGAGGAGGTTCATCCCACTAGGTGGCAGAAGAGTTAAACACTTGAAAAATAAAATGATAAGAAACCAATGTTATTATAATTTTATTTTTCTTCTTACCTGCAGCTGGCAGCGAGCGCATCATAGGGCGGGACCATGCACTCTATGTGCAACAACAGAGGGGAGGAGGGGTAATGGGCACTTGTTATATTTCATATAGGTACCCTGATATAGGTCTAGGTATCATCATAACCCTTCACCTACATTCTCTCCTATGCTACATACATAATGGATTTGGAGGACTGACCTTTTACCCAGTTACAATACTACACATAAGTACGTAGGGTTTTTCTCTGGACATTGACCTCATAAATTATGCATGAGGATTCTTAGTTTCTTGGAATCACAGCAGGACCATCATCTCCTGCTTAATAACTGTGTATAAAGTTCATTCCCGACGTCATCCTAAGTCCGACACTGGCACAGCAAGGTAGAACCCCTGGGGATACCTTAAGGTATATAAACACCACATCTTGCTGAGATAGGGAGAGGAGATCACGACTTCCATGCCGACACACTGACGCGAGACGCTGAGGTTCCTGCATGCAGATACTTCAGCTCGCAGTGGTCTGACATCCCTCGCGGGGTGTTCAGCTCAAGACCAAAATGAGGTCCCGCAGGCTAACATCAGGTAATGGGGTTGGCTTTATCCTAGAGGGATTCTTGGCTTTGCACCTTCTCACATGCTAGGTACACTTAAGTACATCTAGTTAGGGTGCATCGTAGGAGTACGCATTTTATTGCCATGTATTTGATATACTTGCCTATATTTATGATTTTAGCAAAATGGTAGAAACCTACCTTCTGTTTACTTTCTTAGTGCTGCTACTCATTTATATATGCTACTGTCTACTGGTGATTTCAGTGCACTTATTTTACGCTTGAATAAGGACTGTTCAATAAATACTTATTGAAAACGTCCCAACCATTTATTCTGGGTATCTCTCTGAGAACAAGTGAGCACGAGTGACTGAGCAAAAAGTAAGTTACTGTTTCCACGGTCCTGAGGGATCAGGGTTGTCATGTTCGATAGTTGCCAAGAACTATTCTCTCCTTGGTAAGAGGAGGTTATAGTGGCATTGCGAGCTAGCTGGCACACAGGCCAACATACCCGGTCGGGGTGTCTGGAATCAGTCTGGACATCAGTCCCGCAGTGTATGTTGTCTAAACGCTCAGATCCTATATAGGTCTTATAGGAACTACACGACACACTACTAAGTGAACATGACAATTTGGCTGACCCTCTTAGGCCGGCCAAACCATCATGGTCACTTAGCATTTCTCCACCCTGGTGTGTTGTACAGCCGGGTGGAGAACAGCCACAGGCTGCCAGTCCCTGTCTGAGCATTGATCCAGGACGCTCAGACCAGTCTCAGCGCTTCTCTCATGAGAGAAGCATCAGGAATTGGCATCTGGGAGCCTGCGCATTGTGACCAGCCCAAGACCGGACCAGGATCGAGAGAGGAGCAATGGGGCCACCGCAGCGACAAGTAAGTTCTATATTTTTAGGCTCGCGCCTAGCGTTGCACTGCGCAGCACGAGACATTTAGTAGGTGAAAACGGGATTCAGCACTGACCTAGGAATCGCACACGCTCGTGCGTGTGCGATTCCTTTGTGCTACCCCATTGGCCTTTTCGTGCGTCTTTTTATAAAAGACTGCACGCAATTGGCCTAAGGCGGGCGCATTGCTCCGCCCATGGCCTATTGGTGTCTATTACGCGCTTGGTGCGCGTAATAGACACCAATAGGCCATGGGAGGAGCAATGCTCCTCCCATGGCATTTTGGTGTCTATTACGCGCTTGGTGCGCGTAATAGACACCAATAGGCCATGTTTCTAAGATTTTGATTGTTTTCTGTCAGGTCAATAATTTGCAGCAGGCGCCAGAGAGCCTGCATCACCTGCTGGGAAATGCGTGCTGCTGGCAAAGGCCACAGGAAACCAAGATCAACGACCTAGTACAACGGAACACAGCCCGTCGTTAAATAGCTAATAATGTGCATAGTTTTGAAATATTTTTAAAAGAAAACTATTATGATTTCCATGACAATTTTATTAATCATCCTGTGCCGATATTATATTTGAAAAGTTCAGCGATTCCGTGTGTAAAGGAATTCTGAACATTATATAACTGGACTGCCTCGTGTTGCACTCGGACTCAGCACTAAGGTATACACAGGGACGAGGCCGACAGGGACACACAACCAGCAAAGAGTTGCGGGGCGCGGCTCTGGGGCTGGGCCAGGCTCACTGCACCGGGGGAACTCTTCCAGAATTGTCAGCTCCTCTCCTTCCCGGCTTTGATGGAGCAATATGACCTACACGAGGGTCAATGCCTCCTATATGCTTCACTAAAAGGCGCTCTCAGAGACGTAGGGCGATTCCAGACTTGAAGCCAGCCAGCCTCCAGCTCTTGTAGGTGCCGCCTATGCTAAGCGGTGGCCGACGGCTTGTTGGCTGGATATCTGGGCCCCTGCTCGCACATCCCACTGCAACCCCTGAGAGAAACACAGGAGAAGAGCTCGGAAGACCTCTCAACGATCACGAATTGGCAAAGGTGGGGGAAAACCCCCTGAAGGTCTCCAGAAATGCCCGCCTAAAACTCATAGAACGTATATACTACAATTTTATACGCTGAAGCTTCCCTTTCTCCCAATCGCCTCTCCGAAGTCTTCCCCAGAGCCTCGGACTCTTGATGAGCAGTGTGTGGCTCCCCGGCAGCAGGATTCACACATATGGCATGGACTGGCCCCGACTCCGTCCCTTTTGGAGGCTGTGACGCTGAGGCTGGGGTCGGGGCATGGGGGTGGGGGGTGTCACAAGCCTGACGGGGAGGAACTCCTGGGGGGTGGGAGCGCTAGGAGTCTACATGCGACCAAAGAGACAACAAAACTGCTGCGAACTTCTTTGATGGGGCCCATACCCTACCATAGCTCGAATGTTCATTACCATGACGTGGAAACTTCCACTATCCCCTTCTAATGAGGGTTGCACTCACTCACACTCTGTAGGGTGAGTGAAGGCTGAGGCCACGGCCCTTCACAGGGAGGATGCCAGAGGCCCCGCATGGCCTATGTCTGGGAGATGGTAGACCCACATGGCAACAATGAATCCACACCTGAAGCTCCCAGCCTGGCTTCTCACCCCACAGAACAATGCTGACTTACCATCGTTGAGCCCCAAGCCCACGTTGGGATGTTGGGGGCCGGACCATCTACACCCTTAATACTCAAAGTACGGACCGGGTAGCCGCATGCCACCCTCCTGACCTTTACATGCAGCTCCCTGGTCTACAGCTGCACTCAGCTGCTGTTTACTAGAGAGATGCTAACAATAAACAAGCATTTGCAATGTAATAGGTCTCGCATTTAAGCGAGTTTGAGCTATTGACATTGTCAATGACAATGCCTTTTATTTATGTTTTGGGTTTTAAAACAAATAAAAGGCATTGTCATTTACAATCCCAATAGCTTAAACTTGTGTAAATGCGAGACCTATTGCATTGCAAATGCTTGTTTTTATTTTGTCTGTGCTTATTTTTGTACCCCCACTTCCCACCACTTCGAATCCTGAGCAGCCACCACTGTTTAGAAGGTTTTGCTTTTTGGGCGCACTGACTGTGTGCCACCTCTGTATGGTGCATAGTCAGGACCCCCTTGACAGTTCCTTTGCTCCTGCATCCTCGTATATAATCTGGCACAAGTGCAGAGGCAAAGTGTTTATCATTTGCATGGGATCATGTCCCTTGAGATAGTGCCCTACACATGTAGTACCGGTGCATTTAGTATTACAGAAGGTGCTGCACATCTGTCTGGAGCCCCTTCTGCAATATCAAAGTACCATGTGGCGGGGAAAGCGGTGCTGACACCCATCACCCCTGTGGCACTTTTTATAATACAGCCGCTAGGTTGCTTGTATTCCACTTTAAAGGGGAAGTGGCTTGAAGTGGCTTCAGTCCTAGAAAGGACTCCCTGCTGGAGTTTGACCAGGGCCTATTTGCACATTGGTTCCCTTTGGGAATAGCATATTGTTGGAAATGGCCCTTTTTGCAGGGTCAGCCCCAAACTTTTTGCTTCTTCCTCCTAATTTTTCCTGACCTGCTGTTGTTGGTTTTAGGACCACTGCTATTCAGTGCTAAAGTGCATATGCTCTCTGTGTAAATTGTGTTATGGATTGGTGTTTCCATGATTGGCATATTTGATTTACTAGTCAGCCCCTAGTAAAGTGCACTGAGTGTGCCAGGGCCTGTAAATCAAATGCTACTAGTGGGCCTACACGGTTGTATGATGGAACAACTACCACTTGAACAACCACAGTCTAAACAACTACTCCTTAACCACTACTTAGTCTAAACCACTACAGTTTTAACAACAACTATTTTTTTACAACTACTATGCCTTTACCACGATTGCCTTTACCCCATTAATGTATCTATTTTACAGCTAAGTATAAACCTATATATATATATACATGTATGTATGTGTTATGGGTTTGTATGTACCTGTAAAACACTTACATTTCGTGGTAAAGGCATGCATGCTAAAGACATGTGTTGTAAAATTAATGTTGGTAAGTATTAACACTATATACACACACACACACCCCTATACTCACTATTAATGTTATAAAATCCCTTTCCACCCCAAAAACCTACACCCACCCCAAACCCTATGAATTCCCTTTCCACCCCAAACCCCCACACCCACCCTAAAAATACCCTTGCTACCCAAAAACCCACACCCACCCTAAAATGACCCTTGCCACCCAAAACCCATACCCACCCTAAAATTACCCTTGCCACCCAAAATCCCATACCCACCCTAAATCATAAAATTACCCTTGCCATCCAAAAACCATACCCACCTTAAACCCTAAAAATACCCTTGCCACCCAAAAACCCATCCCCACCCTAAACCCTAAAAATACCCTTGCCACCCAAAACCCATACCCACTCTAAACCCTAAAAATACCCTTGAAAATCCATACTCACCCTAAACCCTTAAAAATACACTTGCAAATATATATATATATATACTTGAAGATGAAGGATCACAAGAAAACAACAGCCAGCCAGGGCAAAAATCTGGATCCCAAAGGATACAATGAGTCACAAAGAAATAAAATATCCAAGAAAGAAGTGACTCAAACAGATAAATTCACCAAAGAACAAAAATATATTTCCACTACAACGTTTCAGCTTCCGCCTTCCTCAGGTAGTACAAGATGGTTTGCTCAGTGGCTGCACAGATGACACAGCTGAATTTTCAAAAAGCATCATGAGTGAAGATTCCATTTGGAATGTGGAATCAATGCAGTCCTGAGAACTCTTGAGATATGCAGTAATCAGATTGTATTATCAGTAATGTTCAGTCCATCTGGATGCAGTGATTTTAAACGGTACATCCAGAAGTTTTCTCTGAGTCCAGTAGTTCTTCCTTTGAGACATGTTCCACGGGGAAAATCTTCAAATCTGATAGTAAATGATCCACAAGGTTAAAATGATTGGCTACAGGCTGGTCAATTTTCTTATTAATTATTGCCGATTTGTGGTTCCTGAATCGTGTACGGAGGTCATTCACTGTTTGGCCTACATATTGTTTTTTACAGCTTTGCCGTTGGCACTGAATCACATAAATAATGCATGTTGAGCGACATGTAAGATGCTGTCTTATTCCATAGGTCCTTCTTGTAACAGAACTAGTTACTGATGATGTTTGTAAAAGGTATTCACACGTGATGCACCTTTTAGAGTCACAGCAATGAACCCCTGCATTTGTTACAACTTGCTTGAGTTCAGCTCTCACAATAAGAGATCGTAAATTTGGAGCTCTGCGGTAAGCAATGACTGGCGGTTTTGGAAAAACCTTTTGCAATTTTTCACAAGTAGACAGTAAGGATGTGCTACTCACCATTCATGAACAGAAAATTACAACTGATCTGTACCACAAGCCTACAGATGCTCATTTGTATCTAAACTGGACTTCATGTCACCCACACCACACTAAACTGAGCATCATCTACAGCCAAGCACTCAGAATAAGACGCATCTGCAGCAATGAGGAAACCTGTAAAGACCATCTACAGGAGCTTGCTACATTATTTAAAAGGCGAGGCTATCCTCTGCATATCATACAGCAACAAATTGACAAGTCTTTGCAGTTACCCAGAGAAGCACTTATTTGGAATACCAACGGCAGAAACAAAAGTGACAGAACTCCATTTGTGGTTGACTATCATCCATCAGCTCCCAACTACAGAAATATAATGCAAAAAACATTTCCCTTACTGTCTACTTGTGAAAAATTGCAAAAGGTTTTTCCAAAACCGCCAGTCATTGCTTACCGCAGAGCTCCAAATTTACGATCTCTTATTGTGAGAGCTGAACTCAAGCAAGTTGTAACAAATGCAGGGGTTCATTGCTGTGACTCTAAAAGGTGCATCACGTGTGAATACCTTTTACAAACATCATCAGTAACTAGTTCTGTTACAAGAAGGACCTATGGAATAAGACAGCATCTTACATGTCGCTCAACATGCATTATTTATGTGATTCAGTGCCAACGGCAAAGCTGTAAAAAACAATATGTAGGCCAAACAGTGAATGACCTCCGTACACGATTCAGGAACCACAAATCGGCAATAATTAATAAGAAAATTGACCAGCCTGTAGCCAATCATTTTAACCTTGTGGATCATTTACTATCAGATTTGAAGATTTTCCCCGTGGAACATGTCTCAAAGGAAGAACTACTGGACTCCAGAGAAAACTTCTGGATGTACCGTTTAAAATCACTGCATCCAGATGGACTGAACATTACTGATAATACAATCTGATTACTGCATATCTCAAGAGTTCTCAGGACTGCATTGATTCCACATTCCAAATGGAATCTTCACTCATGATGCTTTTGAAAATTCAGCTGTGTCATCTGTGCAGCCACTGAGCAAACCATCTTGTACTACCTGAGGAAGGCGGAAGCTGAAACGTTGTAGTGGAAATATATTTTTGTTCTTTGGTGAATTTATCTGTTTGAGTCACTTCTTTCTTGGATATATATATATATATATATATATATCACGTAATACTTACCAAAATACTTACATTTTAAAGTAATTTTTTTTACTGCGAGTATGCCTTTACCTTTAATGCATTTACAACAAAATTCAAACACGTATTCACATAATAAACACTATTTCCCTAAACTTATTTTGTTAAAAAAAAACAACACATCCACTCTACAAAACCATATAAAATGCGCCCATCCACCATTTTATCGATAGTAATACATCTGTCATATACAATCCAAGAGTGCCATCTACTGGCCAGAGGTAGTTGTAAATGCATTAGTGGTTAAAAGACTCGTGATTCAGGTTGAGGTCGTTGTTAAGGAGTCGTGGTTCAGGTCCTTCGTTGTCAATGAGTCGATGTAAAGGCTGTTTCCCGGCCTACACCACTGATTGTGCCACCCACATGAGAAGCCCTGAAAAGGTAACTCAGAGTCCGCGGGCAGTTTGTAACTGCCATGTCGACTTGGCAAGTGTACCCACTTGCCAGGCCCTAACCATCCCTTTTCTTACATATCAGTCACCCCTAAGGTAGGCCCATGGTACCCCTGTGGGCAGGGTGCAGTGTATATTAAAGGTAGGACATTTACTGGTGTGTGTGACATGTCCTGGTAGTGAAATGCAGTGCATTTCATTTTTCACTATGGAAAGGCTATCTGTCCCATAGGAAAGCATAGGAGTTAATTTATAACATCTTATAAATATATCTTCCCATTAAGACCAGATAGGTAAATAAAGTTTGATATGCCTGAACTCAGAATGTTACAATGCATCTTTTAGTGAGGGTGATTTTTACATTCTGTGTTTGAAAATACCACTTTTAGAAAGTAGGTATTTTCTTGCTTAGCCATCCAGTATGCCTCTGCTAGGTTTGTGTATTGCATGTCTGGCTTTGGATGACAGGGGCTGGAGAGGGGCAATGGCTCCAGAGAGCCTGATGAGTCAGGGCTGGGCTGAATAGGCCTGGTCTGCATTCGGAGTGGTGGTAGGAGTAGCACCTGCATCTGAATAGGGCTGTGCCTGCCTTCCACAATGATGGCTCCGCCCTCCTGTGGTTTGTCTGGAGCCAGGGCTCCCACTAACAATGGAGGTTGTTGTGCACTTGCAAAGTGCCCCGGGGAACTGGTTGGGTACAGTCACTCTCAGCCTTCAGAGAACAAAGGATTTTTGGGTATAAAAAGAGGGGCCCAGACCCAAGACTTTTTAGAACTCGCTGGAATCAAGGAACCTGCCAAGAAAAAGAGCTGGAAGAGCTGCCAGGAGGAGTACTGCCCCTTTCCTGTGTTGTTGCTTTGTTGGGTTGGCCTGCAGTTGCTGCTACTGCCTTGGGCAGTGAAAGGACTGGACTGAACTTTCTTTACTTGTGCTGAGTATCTCCAAGGGCCTGAAATCGAGCTGGCCTCCTGTTCTGAAGTCTCAGGGACTGCAAAGACTTCACCAACCTCTGGGTACCGCTTCTGAAACAGCTGTTTCAGTTGCCACAAAGAAGGGAACTGCAACCGACTCCGTCGCTGGCTTTGTGTCCTGACGGCACTGCAGACCGCACCGTCCACATCTCGCACTGCAACCATGGTCTCACCGACAACGCTGACCGACGCCGCTGCCACCGAGCCGCTGCTTGCATCGTGACCTGTGGGCACCGCAGTCCGCTCCGCCTCACTTCACTTTGCCATCCTGGTCTCACCGACGCTGTCGGTGCTGCTGACTCGACACCCTTGACCGCATCGTGGTTGGGGCACCGCTTGTAAAGTTTCACGATGCACCGCCTTGTCCCACACCGCCATCTGGGCCGACCGACCCCAGCACCCGCAAACTGGCTTTGTCGCCTGCACCACAACCTGCCAGCACCGCATCGAGCACTGCCTTGCAAGCCTTGGTCTCACCGACGCTGTCTGGACGATCGTCACCAAGCCGCTGCCTGCACCGCATAGAGAGGACACCGCACCCTGCACTACTTCCATTTTGCAAAGCAACCGCGACGGTTGCCACGACCGGCTCGCACCTCTGTGTAAGCCGCAATGAGAAAGGTACTGTTACCGAGTCTGTTCACGCTTTTGCTGGCCCGTATCGATGCGGTCGGCTGGAACTGTTAGACTCTGTTATTTTCAGCATCGCGGTAACCCCGGACGGAGCTACCGACTCGTACGAACTGTGTTTTTGAGGTATTTCTGCAGTTTAGAGGACATCTTTTAAAGTATCTATTTTTCAAGTACTGTATTGTGGATTCTTTATTGTTTTTGGTCTTGTTTTGAGTATATAAAAATATTGGATATTTTTCTAAACTGGTGTGCTGTCCTTTTGTAGTGCTTTCACTGTGTTACTGTTGGTTATGTGCAAATGCTTTACACACTGCCTATGAGATAAGCCTGTCTGCTCATGCTAAGCTACTAAGGGGGTGAGCAGGGGTTATTTTAGAAGTGTATCCCCTTTACCCTGACTAGAAGCAAGGGTCCCTATTTGGACAAAGGTACCTACCTCTGCCAACTAGAGACCCCCATTTCTAACACATATAGTATCAAAAACAATGGAATGTAGCTCTACCCAGAGGAGTTTTCAGTAGTTGTGATTAATTTAAGCATCCATTTACCTGTAATGTTTGATAAAGCCCTTAATTTATAGGTGCATTTACTGACACAGGAAACACACATGTATGCATTTGTTTATCCTAGGATGAAAAGTTTAATTAGAGTAATCCAGACACCAGTATTCGTACAAATATGGATGTATTTTTGATGGAGGGGTTGACGTTTTTCGAAAAGCAAAGGAAGCGTGTACAGGAAAATTAAGGCCTCAGCCCTCAGTGGGCATCGCTATGAGGAGAGAATCAAGAAAATAATTGTGTGATCACACAAGCCACACCCAACAGTCAGTTTCACACAAAAAAGAGACTTTAGTTTGAGATAGTGATTTACCTTAGATGTTCTCCTAAACGTTTGTCTTTAGTAAAACATAATCACATATTTAAAATAAGATCCTACCCGTAAAGTTCCATCACAATATGCTAATCGAAGGTTAAGAGTGACATTTTTATTAGGTCCGTAGGATAGCGGCAGTGAAGGTGTCATTTCTAGACGAGTTGGAAATTGCAGTTTGGAGAGTAAGGCTGACACTGGCCGAATTCATTGCACAAGACAGATTGAATAAAACTGCTCGTCTTAAGAGAGCCAAGTAACTGAAGCGCTACGCATGGCTGCACGCTAGTTTTAAAGTGAAAATCTTGCCCTTATAAGTCACAACCCCACTGCTTCTTAAAATATAGTAAATGTCTTACTGTTGCTTTGAGCAGAAACACTGAAGAAGGGGGTCAGCTTGCAGGAACCGTGTTATGTATACTTTTATTTATTGATGCAGCCTGCCTTTGTAGTTTAATTGCAAAAGCAATCTCCTTTTATGGCATAATCTGAATTTGGAATATCTCCTTCCATCATGTCAAAAATAAATGTTGATAATATAGTGTTATGAACAGGTATTATTTAGCCAAAATACTGATGAAATGTGTTTCAAGAAAGTACCCAGAAAATGTATAGCAGCTGAAATTGTAAAAGTATTGATTTTTTATTTGGAATACTTTTTATCTGGTTGTGTTTATGAGTTGCTGGTGCAATAATGCCGTAAATGTGATTAAAGGCTACCTTACATTTTAGAGATTAAGCTATCGTTGGAAAGTTTGTGTGGAAATATGATCTGTGTCATCATTTAAAAATCACTAATTAATATTTCTATTGTTATTAGACTAGTAGAAGCAGAAGGGAGTGTATGGATGTAGCATGCAATGCAGTACTTAATTTGTAAAAATAAATACATGCCAGAGCCCTCATCAGGAGGTTTCTGCAGCTTGCAATACCCATTGCCCCTTCCAGCACTGCCAATGATGGTACCAACACAGCTACTAACCAACACACTCTTACAAATGTGACAATTCAGACTATTGCAGCCCCCAAAGCTATAAGAATGGCTTGGGTGGCAGGTATTAGTAATCTTTATTGTATAGTGCATCAATAAATAAATTGTTGTTGTGCTCATCTCTAAATAAGCAAACATCGCCACCATGTGGCAGACTGTTATAAGTGTCAGTGTTGAAAAGTAGGTGCTGCTGCCGAGCACCGGAAATCACCAGCTCAAATTAAGCACGGACACAGTCCTGCACATTTGGAAACAAAAATGAAAATATGTCTATCACTAACTCAACAATTGTCAGCTTAGCAGAGTTGAGGGATTAGGGAAGATGATGGAGACTTCAAGAAACAACAGGGAAAGTCAAAACAGTTCAAGACAAATAATGAAATGTTCAAACAAAGGTATTAAAACATTCAGAATGCATCAAGTAGTAACATCCCAGGGTAAAACAAATGTCCAGGACTGAAAAGGTTAACTGACTAATAGGAACCTTGAGTTTAGTAAAGGAAATAATAGTATGTCTCAGATTAAATCTGTTCAAAATAAATATCTAATTGTATATAGAAGATGGTACTGGTGCAAATCAATGGGCTAATTTAGTCTCTGAGTGGATCTCTTTGACTTGAGGCCCAGTTGAAGTATTAGCTTTAAACTTTCAATTTTCAAATAACAACCTTCTGTATGTGTTGGAAATTGGGTTACTAGTTGATGGGGGTGAAATCCTACTCAAGCATCAACCACAATCTCTGTCAGTGAGAAACACAAGCAGACCCCAAATTTACCTGTGCTTAACACTCCGGAAGCTTGGAACAAAAGAGGCAGGCTTAACTTAGAGGCAACGTGTAAAGTATTTATGCAGCACTTCAAACAGTAATAAAGTGAAAACACAACATGAGAACATTTCCACACCAATTTAGAAATATAGAGTACATTTTAGTACGTTATTTAAGACCAAAATGACAAAAATCCAATCAGTAAAACCGGAAATATCCAATTTGAAAGATTTAAGTGAAAACAGTGCTTAGAAGCACAAAGTGCCAACTATGCTTATCTGATGGAGTGTGGCTGAATACAGGGAGCAAGTTAGGCCCGCAGAACAAAGTACCCCTAAATCATATGCAGAGCGTTGCCAGATCCTGCATTGAGGATGCGTTGCGCAAAGTTTTCTATCAAAGATGCACCGGCAGTCCCGAAGAAGCTGCAAGGTTGCGATATGGAGTCATGCGTCATCGTCGAGGATGCCATCGACGGGGACTTTTTGATTCGAATTCCTGAGTCAAAAATGCATCACGAGCAGCACTTCCAAGGAGACTGCAAGCTGTGATGCGAGTCCGGCGTCGGGGATGTATTGCGCTGTGGAGGTTCCAAAGCGGCTGTGACGAGATGCATTGCACTGTGTCAGTTCTTCTCAAAGGGCCACAACTGGGCTGGCAGATCATCTTCAGGCCTACTTTCAAGGGTCCAGGGCTGGAGTGGCATCACTTGGGAGGGGGTGGGGGCAAGAATCACAGCAAGTCCAGGTGCGGGGTTCAAGATAGTTGAAACCTTTTCTGCCCCTAAGGCTCTGATCAGAAGGCCATACAACTAGCCCTTGGAGTCACTCTGGTGGTCCTTGGTTCAAGATGTGTTGGAAATGGTCCTTTCTGCAGGGTCACTCCCAAACATTTAGCCTTCCTCCTTCCCTTTTTGCTGACCTAGTTTTGTTAGCCTCAGGACTCTGGGCACTTTAACACTGCTGACAAGTGCTAAAGTGCATATGATCTCTACTTAAAACATGGTAACAATGACTTATCCACAATTTGCATATTAAATTTACTTATAAGTCTCTAGTAATATTCACTACATGTGCCCAGATACTGTAAATTATATGTTACTAGTGGGCCTGTAGACTGATTGAGTCCCCTACTTAAGTAGCCCTTTAAACATGTCTCCGGTCTGCCACTGCAGAGCCTGTGTGTGCAGTTTATACTGCCACGTTGATCTAGCAAGGTAACCCTCTTGCCAGGCCCAAACATTCCTTTTTAACACATATAAGTCACCTTCTAAGGTAGGCCCTGGACTTAGATTTGTTTTTCACTACTGCAAGGCCTATCCGTCCCATAGGATAACATTGGGATTGCCTTATTACATTTTATAAGTGTAATTTCCAATTGGGAAGAGATGGGTCCCCCAAGTTTGGTGTCTCTGGAATCACAATTTAAAATCCCAACTTATGGTAAAGTTAAATTTTAAATTGTAAGTCTGAAAATGCCACTTTTAGAAAGTTTGCATTTCCTTACATTAGCCATTTGGTGCCTTCGCCTGTCTCTGAATACACACCTGGGGTGGGTGATAGCTTTGCTTTTGTCACGATTCACTCCCTTTGCTCTCGTTCCCACCACCAGGGGGACGAATTGTGGGGCTTTCCAGTATTCTAATATGCTTCCAGACACTCCCCTGTATGCATATCCTGACTTCCAGGCATTTGGACATCATTTGGACATCATTTGGACATCATTTGCCGGGTTTTGTGGAAGCCAGTCTGCTCATGCTGGAAACTCCATTACCTATAATCCCCTGCTCACTGCTTTGTCTCCACCCCTGCAGGCCAAGGATGGGTGGAGGAATTCAGTTCACCTGTGGCTGGCTGCTGCTAGCCTGCTCACACCTGATGCATGTGATTACTGTGAGCTCTTTTAAGCCCCAGCTCCCTTCAGCCCAGTGTTGGTCATTGTAGCTGTATACTGGTGAGGCCGATCCTTGTTTCCAGTGTTTCCTGAGCTTTTGATAACCTTGTTTCCAGTGTTTCCTGAGCTTTTGATATTCCTTGATTTCTTGATTCCTGAGCTATAGCTAATCCTTGTTCCTTGATTCCTGAGCTATAGCTATTCCTTGTGCCTGAATTAGCACTGCCTGCAGTGCTACCCTGTTTCCTGAGTTCCTGAGCTATAGCTATTCCTTGGGCCTGAATTAACACTGCCTGCAGTGCTACCTTGTTTCCTGAGTTCCTGAGCTATAGTTATTCTTTGTTCCTGGGCTTCAGCTATTTATTGTTCCTGATTTGCACTGCTTGCAGTGCTCTCTTGACTCCTTGTTTCCTGAGCTGTAGCTATTTCCTGTTTCCTTGAACCAGTACTGCCTGCAGTGCTACCTTGACTCCTGAGCCTTAGCATTCCTTGTTCCTGAACTGCAGCAGTTTCCCTTGTTCCTGAATAGCACTGCCTGCAGTGCTACCTTGACTCCTGAGCCTTAGCATTCCTTGTTCCTGATATGCAGCAGTTTCCCTTCTCCTGAACTAGCACTGCCTGCACTGCTACCTTGACTCCTGAGCCTTAGCATTCCTTGTTCCTGACCTGCAGCAGTTGCCCTTCTCCTGAACTAGCACTACCTGCAGTGCTACTTTGACGCCTGAGCTTTTGCTCAATTCTTGTTCCTGCCCCAGCACTGCCTTCTATGCTTCTTTGTTTTCTTGATTCCTGAAC
The DNA here is from genome assembly GCA_963921515.1 of Calotriton arnoldi. Taxonomy (NCBI): domain Eukaryota; kingdom Metazoa; phylum Chordata; class Amphibia; order Caudata; family Salamandridae; genus Calotriton; species Calotriton arnoldi. The sequence goes on from CAWUFW010000498.1 coordinate 802,561, forward strand.
CTGCACTATTCTAGTATACCCTTGTAGCCTTCCCTTCTGTATATCCTTTTCCAGTCCCTGCCTTTCTTCCCATTTCCTTGGCTCCAGTTCTAGTTTGCTGTCTTTCTATTTCTGCTGTCTTGCTTCTGTTACCTTGTATGTTTGTTACCTGCTTTCTGCCAAGTGTGCCCTGTGATTTCCTTCCTTTCCTCTTAAGCACTCCTCCTTGCTAGCTCCTTGTCTATTGTGCTTGTGTTTAGTTCTACCCCTTTGCTGTTACTGCCTTGCGTGTTCCTGTTTGATCTCCAGGATCCGTGGGCACAGCTGCCTACCTAGGTGGTGTTTCTTGTTCACTGTGAGTATTGTCTTTGAGTTACTGTTATAACATCACCATAGGTATAAGCTCCACAGACCCTGCCTTTGCATGCATATCCTATATGTGGGTATTTTCAGTCAGTATCTGTAACAGCAATTGTGGGTGAGGAACTTACTGAGCTTCAGTCTTACCGTGTGGAGCTCCTGAGTGCTTTACCCCACACTCCCTTTATTGTTAATGTTGTATTATATATATGTCTTGCACGTCCGTCATGGGTGTAGTTAGTCTGAATGCTAAATTGCCTTGTGAGTGCCCTTCCTTTCTGAGTCTTAGCCATCTTGTTCCTTTGTACAGGCTTCCCCTTTGGATCCCTTTTCTCCTCTGACTTCCTGTGTGATCCTGGGAAGCGCTGTACTCCTCTCTCTGTGTACGTTTTCTACCCCATTCCCAGTCCTTTCCCAAGTCCCTGACTGTGTTCCTGACATAGTCCCGGACAGTCCCTGAGAGCTTTGTACATTCTCTCTAGACAGTCACACACAATGGGAGCTTATGTGTGACTTGATGGGCCTTAATGGACCATTAAATGGCTTGATGGGCAGGGGGCAGAGCTGAGCACTGACTCACTTACACCCATTGTCCTGTCCACACACAAAGGGCTGCAGACCCCCTGTAGGGAGTCTAGAGCCAGGGCAGGAAGGGCAGTGACTCTGGCTGAAGTCTCCCCCACTTCAAAGGCACAACTGGGTATACGTACTGGACCTCTGACACCACCAAATCCAAATCAGAACACTTCTGGAACCAAGGACATTCTACCAGAAAGAAGGACTGCTGTGCTGCTGGATAGACTGCCACTCTGCTGGACTGCTTTGTTGTGCAGGGCTGTTGCCCTCTTACCTGGGAAGGAGAAGGACTGGACCTGCATCTCTACATCCCAGAATCTAAGTATCTCCAAGGGTATGTCTTCTGTTCTGAAGTCTCAGGAATATCAAGTACTTCTCTTCAACTTACAAACAGCACCTGGACCTTGCTTTTTGCAAGTCCTACTCTCCTAAGTGGTACCAATCCAGTCCTGGGCCCTTTGAAGTGACTATCAAGTGCTGCATCTGCCAGAACGCATGCATCAACTCTATTGCGCCGATCTGAACCAACGCATCGCCGCTGTTGCTGGAATCAGATCGATGTATCACACTTGGAACTGCCACATCGCTAAGCCTGGGCGTAGTTCACGAAGTAGCGCTACGCGAAGCTACGCAAAGTGCAGTTCGCACTACGCGAGCTACGCGTAGCACTACGCGAACTGCGTAGTGCACTGTTCGCAATGATTGCACAGTGCCGGATGCTTGTCCGCACTGTGCAATCATTGAAAACGGCATCTTGCACAGTGCGAGCTGTCTTTTACTGCCGCTCGAGTAGATTTTTACTCGAGCGGCAGCTTCTCAACGCGGACTGGTAGTTTCTCATCGCGAGCGGTCGCGAGCATACGCGACCACTCGCAATGAGAAACCTGACCTCCCGCGTTGAAAATCTCGCCGGGAGGTTTATTTTCCACGCTCGCGATCGGCAACTTGATGTTGCTGATCGCGAACGAGGAAAAGTCTCGCCGGGATGTCATTTTGCTTGCTCGCGGTCGCCAACTTGACGTTGAGGACCGCGAGCAAGCAAAAATGACCGCTGCACTACGCTACGCGTGTTTGCACTGTGCTACGTGCAATTCGCGTTGTGCGAAGTAGCACAAACTTCGCAAACTACGCGAGCGTAGCGTAGTGCTTTGCCCAGGGTTACACATCGCCTCCAGAACTGCAGCTTCAGAAATGATGCATCACCGCCACTGGATGGAGAAGATCCATGCATCGCTTCTACAGCGTGGAGAAACCTGGGGCATCGCATTCGGAACCGCCGCACCTGGTGCATTGCTCACAGAACTGACGCACAACCTCCCTTGTGTGGAGAAATTCGGTGCATCACCCCAACTGCGTGGGGATCACCAACATATTGCTTGGTTGCACCCTGCATCCCGTTGTTTGCGACCAGGATCAAGGTACTTTTGTTCAGAAAACCCTGTGTGGGTTCTGTATCTGGCCCGCGCTCCTTCGTAGTCAGCCTGAACTCTTGACTTTGCCCCGATCCAGCGCGACCAATTAACTCTTTAAGCGATTACTGCTTCTAAGCACTACATTTGCATTTAATCTTTAAAAATTGATATCTCGACTTCTACTAATTGTATTTTTGTCATGTTTGTCTTGTTGTATTTATAAAATTATTGTCTATGTTTCTAAACTGGTGTGGAGTCTTTTTGTGGTGTTTTCACTGTGTTACTGTTTGATGTGTTGCACAATTACTTTACACTTTACCTCTTAAGTAAGTCTGTGCAAAGCTACCAGAGGGTGAGCACAGGTTAGTTGAGCATGTGTCTGGCTTACCCTTACTAGCAGTAGCGGCCCGTGGTGGGAGTGCTGCCGGGCGGTGACGTGGGGCGGGGGAGGGTCAAGGTAGGGGGTAGTAAACTACGGAATACGGCCGAATAGAGGTAAGTAAACATATAAATAAATAAAACAAATTTTGTTGCTCGCGCTGCATCGCATTTGGCGATGCAGCGCGCGCAACGGAATTCGTTTTATTTATTTATATGTTTACTTACCTCTATTCGGCCGTATTCCGTAGTTTAGTACGCCCCACCCTGCCCCTCCCCACATCACCGCCCGCAGCACTCCCACCGCGGGCCGCTACTGCTTACTAGGATTGTGGCTCCTGCTCGGACAGTGTTGATACCTCTGCCAAGCAGAAACCCAATTTCTAACAAGATGCATGCCCAATCCTTTTAATCAGGCAGCATACAACAGGGCAACAGATTAGCAATCCTTCTAGCAGAGCAGCACAGCAGTACATCTGAGACATCCTAAGTCAAAGGTGTACTGAAGAGTTGTTTCTGAGGGGCCAATATTTATAGCTGGTGCCCATTTTGAAGTAGGAGAATGTTCTGGAGGTTTCCACCCTTTGAGATGTCTGGAATCCCTGCTTCCCTGCCATGGCCCCAGCTTGTTTGGGGTCACAAAAGACTAGAGTCAAACCCTTTGCAAGTGTGCTCAGGCTTATCCTTTGTGATGTGCATGTGTGATAGGTCACAGCTTCTCCCCCAGAAATGGCCGATCCTGCCGAAAACCTACTTCCCTTTGTTCCACTGTCTGGAAACAATAAACAAAAAACAACTGCCAGCTACGCCTAGTCATGTGACCCAAGATGCAGGCTGCATGCACCAAATGGTTAGGACGAGAAGATGGCATTTTCAGAATTGTGACTTTACCGTTATAGAGGCTTTTAAATTAAAATTCCACATCAAACTCAACATTCCTACCTGCTCCCAATTGAAAGCCATCACTTACTAAAGTAATAACTTTACCCAGTGTTACCTTATGGGAGATGTAGACCTCACAACTAGGATATGTAAAACTTAAAAGTATATGTCCAACTTTTTAAATACACTGAACCATGTACTCTGGGCTGTTTAGGGCCTACCTTGGGGTGACTTATATGCATAAAATGGGAGGTTTGTGCTTCGCAAGTGGTTTACCTTGCCAGGATGAAATGGCAGTTTAACACTGCACACACAGGATGCAATGGCAGGCCTGAGACATGTTTAAACTGCTACTTAAGTGGGTGCAACAATAAGTGATGCAGGCCTACTAATAGCATTTATTTTACAGGCTCTGGGTACATGGAGTACCAATTCACTAGGGACTTATAAATACATTAAATATGCCAGTTGGGTGTAAGCCAATTTAACCATATATAAAGGAGAGAGCACAAGCACTTTAGCAGTGATAAAGTGTGCAGTGTCCTATAGGCCAACAAAAATGGGTTCAGCAAACAGGAGGGTGTAGGCAAAAGGTTTGGGGATGACCCTGCAGAAAGGGGCCAAGACAAGCAGTCAGGAAGAAGACGTCTGCATTGAGAGACTAATGAAGTCTTCTCTTCATTGGGCCAGATCTGCATTTGCTGGTATTCGCAATGTTTGACAGAGAAAAGTGCTAGGAACAAGAGCATGAGCTATAGATGCACTCACATAGGTCCATTCACACCTATTCTGAGTTTAGAAAGTCCTCCTCTGAGAGGCATAAATATATTTTAGGCAGTGAAATTAAATATTCTCACTCCAGTCCAGCGAACATTGGGGATGATGCACATATACATTTTGTTTGGGATTGGGTTTGGTTGTGGTAAGTCAGATTAACTAGTCTACCTCCACTCCCACAAACAATTAGTATAGCGCATACATTGGGGGGTGGAGTCAGAGGAAATTGCACTTAATAGGGAGAAGAGATTTACTATGCTAGCTCCTGTCCTAAAATGTTTGTGTGTGTACACACAGACACACTCCTACAGCATATATTTGGGAAAAGGTTTTGCTGCTCTAATGCCAGTCCCACAAATATTGGGGAAGGTGCATATAAATAACATATAGGAAACGGCAACTTAAAAAAAAATATTGCATATTTTGATTATATTAACATAAATAAATAATGAGTACGTATTTAAAATAAAACACTACCCACACAACCAAAAAACAGAATATAAAATCATTATTATTATTTTTTTAATACATTTTATTACACATTTTTAATATAAGCAGCACAATTTTTCAATGTACAATTCAATATTGTTTGAGGATTAATTATTCTGGCTTTGCCATACATCAATTTTTTAAAAGATATATATCGGAAAGCAAAAATCAAAAAGTAAAAGAAGGAAAACAGAAGAGAGAAACAATAAAAAATTGGAAGAAGAGAAAAGAGCAAAAGCATGTTTTTAGCTTCCATTAGAGTAGCTGATACTAACAGCATAAAAGCAAGATGGAAAGAAAGAGAAAGGAAAAGCATGGCTATTGCAATTCTAAAGTTAACTAATATTTAATATTAATCTAAAGCCAAACTAAGATTGTGATTCCTTCCATTTATATATAGGGTCCCAAATTCTTTTACCCAAAATGTTCCCCCTTTTGCCCCGTCTTTCATAGATTCCCCTTTGAAGATTAAATGTTGCTAGTAGCCGGGCTAGCCAGCACTGAAATGTAGGAGCAGTTTGATCGCGCCAGGCAGCGGCAATGCAGATCCGAAGTATAGCCATAGCAAGAAATAGAAAGCGGGAATGAGGGAGCAGCCCTTGACAATGATCACCCCCTAAGAGCATTAACGTTGGAGTTAAATTAACTTTAAGACCAAGAGTGTGGTCACAGAAAGCCATTATTGATGTCTTTGTTATATCAAGTCGTGGGCAGGTACTAAACATATGAACTGCATCCGCATCTAATGAGTTACAACGAGGGCAACTAATTCCCGTGAGACCGCCCCACTGTGCTATTTTGGCTGGGGTATAATAGAGCGAGAACATTGTTTTATAATGCTGAGCCTGCAGTGCAGCAGAGCACAAAACTGCATGCCCCAGCTCAAGAGACTCTAGGAAGTTAACTGAGTCATTGCCCAACCGGTTTTTCCATTTTTCGGTCTGCTTTGCCAAATCATCCTGTTTGAGTGCTATGAGTTCAGAGTAAACTCCTTTGATGGAGCAGTCCATCCCAGTTCTTATAATATCTATAATCCGAGCCTTTTAAATATTCTCACTCCAGTCCAGCGAACATTGGGGATGATGCACATATACATTTTGTTTGGGATTGGGTTTGGTTGTGGTAAGTCAGATTAACTAGTCTACCTCCACTCCCACAAACAATTAGTATAGCGCATACATTGGGGGGTGGAGTCAGAGGAAATTGCACTTAATTGGGAGAAGAGATTTACTATGCTAGCTCCTGTCCTAAAACGTTTGTGTGTGTACACACAGACACACTCCTACTGCATATATTTGGGAAAAGGTTTTGCTGCTCTAATGCCAGTCCCACAAATATTGGGGAAGGTGCATATAAATAACATATAGGAAACGGCAACTTAAAAAAAAATATTGCATATTTTGATTATATTAACATAAATAAATAATGAGTACGTATTTAAAATAAAACACTACCCACACAACCAAAAAACAGAATATAAAATCATTATTATTATTTTTTTTAATACATTTTATTACACATTTTTAATATAAGCAGCACAATTTTTCAATGTACAATTCAATATTGTTTGAGGATTAATTATTCTGGCTTTGCCATACATCAATTTTTTAAAAGATATATATCGGAAAGCAAAAATCAAAAAGTAAAAGAAGGAAAACAGAAGAGAGAAACAATAAAAAATTGGAAGAAGAGAAAAGAGCAAAAAGCATGTTTTTAGCTTCCATTAGAGTAGCGATACTAACAGCATAAAAGCAAGATGGAAAGAAAGAGAAAGGAAAAGCATGGCTATTGCAATTCTAAAGTTAACTAATATTTAATATTAATCGAAAGCCAAACTAAGATTGTGATTCCTTCCATTTATATATAGGGTCCCAAATTCTTTTACCCAAAATTTTCCCCCTTTTGCCCCGTCTTTCATAGATTCCCCTTTGAAGATTAAACGTTGCTAGTAGCCGGGCTAGCCAGCACTGAAATGTAGGAGCAGTTTGATCGCGCCAGGCAGCGGCAATGCAGATCCGAAGTATAGCCATAGCAAGAAATAGAAAGCGGGAATGAGGGAGCAGCCCTTGACAATGATCACCCCTAAGAGCATTAACGTTGGAGTTAAATTAACTTTAAGACCAAGAGTGTGGTCACAGAAAGCCATTATTGATGTCTTTGTTATATCAAGTCGTGGGCAGGTACTAAACATATGAACTGCATCCGCATCTAATGAGTTACAACGAGGGCAACTAATTCCTGTGAGACCGCCCCACTGTGCTATTTTGGCTGGGGTATAATAGAGCGAGAACATTGTTTTATAATGCTGAGCCTGCAGTGCAGCAGAGCACAAAACTGCATGCCCCAGCTCAAGAGACTCTAGGAAGTTAACTGAGTCATTGCCCAACCGGTTTTTCCATTTTTCGGTCTGCTTTGCCAAATCATCCTGTTTGAGTGCTATGAGTTCAGAGTAAACTCCTTTGATGGAGCAGTCCATCCCAGTTCTTATAATATCTATAATCCGAGCCTTTTAAATATTCTCACTCCAGTCCAGCGAACATTGGGGATGATGCACATATACATTTTGTTTGGGATTGGGTTTGGTTGTGGTAAGTCAGATTAACTAGTCTACCTCCACTCCCACAAACAATTAGTATAGCGCATACATTGGGGGGTGGAGTCAGAGGAAATTGCACTTAATTGGGAGAAGAGATTTACTATGCTAGCTCCTGTCCTAAAACGTTTGTGTATGTACACACAGACACACTCCTACAGCATATATTTGGGAAAAGGTTTTGCTGCTCTAATGCCAGTCCCACAAATATTGGGGATGGTGCATATAAATAACATATAGGAAACGGCAACTTAAAAAAAATATTGCATATTTTGATTATATTAACATAAATAAATAATGAGTACGTATTTAAAATAAAACACTACCCACACAACCAAAAAACAGAATATAAAATCATTATTTTTCAATGTATATATAAAATAATAACAAAAATATACTCAAAGCAAACTACATAAATGTAATATTTACAGCAGTTTAAGGCACTATATTTTAAACATCAATCTTATTAACAAACGTAAAAAAGTATTCTTGCCTTAAAATATTATGCCCCTCCATATTTTGGTACTCACAAAATTGTGGCCAAGAAATTATGGTCAAAGGATATGTTGGAGTCCATAGTCAGGTACCACACTAATTCTGTCCAGCCCATCATTATTTTGCTCACTGTACACAACAACAGCAGACAGGCACCAATCATTAGTAAGTTAGCCTTGGTCTTAACCCAAAAGAAAGAGTCCAGTCAGAACTGCCAGTCCAACACAGGCAACCCCAGACCAGTTGCAGCCTAAATACTCCCCATCTATCCGCTACTTGTGCTGTCTAAATAAATGCAAAATAATGAAAATGCTAATGCTGATCGTCCACTTGCTCGTGGTCTTTGGAGATGCTTTTGAGGGAAAGCCTCTAAGAACTAAAGTTACCAATCCACTATTTCTCTGAAGAGGAAAGATCTCACAATGAACAGGGGCTACTAGAGTAATTAATAATTTTTTTTAAAACATTTTGATCACTGGCACATTGTAGTCTTGTTGCTCACCTTACTCTCTCTTAGGTAATATAAGCAGAGTTGTATCTATAAAGTGTTGTATCTATAAATTGTTATAATTACACCCACATCAGGCCGTAGAGTCTTGTCCCAGGCATCATATAGATGGATTGTTTTGGATTATGGTCTCCTCAGAGACGAGTAAAGAGCCGACACTCCTTATAGTGACTTAACAAATGACGTGCAGTCTCAGCAAAACAGAGACACTCAGGTTCCCTCGCTTTCTCTCAATATATACCTGACACTCCTCTTCGTGGCACACATTACATGCAGGGCCGGGTTGCGAACCCAAAGTAGGTCCGGAAATTTTGTTGGACCAGCCCCAAGGGTGGAGGGGGGTGCAAGTGTGAAGCACTGACGCTTTTTTTAATAGGGCGGATATGGCAGCACCGCTGCATAACCGGCCAACAGTAAAAAAACAACGCCCGCCACCTCTGCAAAACTGGCCCCCAACCTTCCAGCCACCTGGGGAAACGCCCGATGCCCGCTACGGCCAGTCTGGCCCTAATCACATGAACATATGGGGAACATACAAATCACCAGCAACTGTATGACAAGTTTCAGAACCATCATTTAATGATCTGGAGAATTTTTGATATTTCACTTTATACAAGTTTATAGTACTGTTTGTTAAAATGACATACTACTCTCCTTAGGCAGTGCAGTGATTCAGTGTGCACCACTCGACACAAACACCAGTAGTTTGAGGGCAGAATAATCTACCTGCCTTATGGGCTAATGATTGTTCCTCTTTTGGATTCAAACATTTGAAACACATGACAATTTGAAAATGCACAGACACTGGAGCTGCCACCCAAAGTAATTGTTATTTTATGTTCAACTGGTTTTATGGCCAAAGCACTGAGGGGCTGATTCACAAAACCATTTGTGAGTATGGGAAGTACTACAGTAGTACTCTTTTTTACATACTCTTAACAGCCTTTGTGAGTAAGCCTTGAAATGCACAACTCTGTATTAGTAAAAGTGCAAAGCGGGCACAGTCATTTCTATTTGTACTAATAAATATAATTATTCCATGACTATTGCCATTTTATTCCCATTTTAGTTGTTTTAGGGCCAATTTATAAAGCCATATATGTGTACGTAAAAGAGTACTACAGGAGTCCTACTTTGTATACTCCAAAATGCCTTTGTGAATAGGTCTCTATGTTTTGTCTTGAAAGACTGATTCTAAAAGTACCATCTATTATAGATCTAGCATTGTTTTATGACAGTGTTAAATTTGAGTTGGTAAACAACTGAATTATTTTGCTGTAGATCTGGCTCCCTTGCTAACTGGTATTGACTGGCCTTTTTGATGTGCAAATTATTTTTAAGTATTTGAGAGTACGTAACACCACTTGGGCCACTATTAGGATTCCCCCAGGAATCCCAAAACCTCTGTTAAGAGGAGTTACTGACTGCATCAATTATAAGAGTTGCAGCAAGTTCTCTTGCTTATCACTGCTCAAAGCTGGAAAAATGGGCAAGTGTAAAATTGCCAGCAGATGGGGAATGAGGTACAGGAAACAGTGCAGAAACACTAATTTATGCTTATGATTTATCATTACAACTATAAAAGTTAAAATTGTCCAGTAAAATGTGAGGTAATACCAAAAGCAATCAGTGATCCCTTACGTAGTATTGAACAATTTACTTATCTTGTAACACTCTTTCTGCTGGAGTCTCTATCTAGCCGCAGATTCCTCACCTTTTGAATATTCCCAAGGTATCAGACTTGATCCCAAAACTTTTATCATAATACCTCTGCATGCCAGAAGGTGGTGCTGTGTGACTCCACAATGAAGCCGTTCCACTCCAGAAATATTGTGCATGCCCTATATATGCGACACACTCACACGTTCATGTCAGTTGCTTTCAAAACTGTCAACACCCCCAGGTGTGGAGCCCCAAAAGCAAACTGGTAACCCAATATGCAGATTCCTAGACTTGGGATATTGGTAATGGGTAGAGTTCAATCACAAAACAGGGATGATGAGAGGGTCGGTGTGGAATGTGAGGCTAGATACAGTCTCTACTTTTCTTCTGATAGAGATTTTGAGGCACATATTCCTCGCCTTTTAAATAGAGACCAAAACAGTACATATGGGAGGTAGGTCTGTGAATGGACTCAAACCAGAAAGTTCTGCAGGAACGAGGGGGTGAAGTGCCCTTCTCAGAGTACCTGGCTATGCAGACAATAGTGCTTTGAGAATGTATGAACGTACAGGGACTCTGCGTGCTAATGCAGTGGTAGCAGCTTTGGCCCTGGTAGAGTGAGCTTGCAATCCTTCTGGAGACTTCTTCTTTGCCAATGTATAGCAAATCTTAATACAGAGCACAATCCAGCGGGTGATTGCACTCTTCTGCACAACTTTCCCTTTTTTCACTCCAGCGAACCCCACAAAGAGCTGATCGTCCACCCGGTGTTCTTTGGTACCATCTATGTAGAAGTTCAGAGGTCTATTGGAGTCCAAGCAGCGGTGTCTCTTATCCTCCTTACAGAGGTGAGGCGAAACATAGAACGCCGGCAGAATGACGGTTTGACCAGCAGGGGATGGTGACGCAACCTTTAGCAGAAAGGATGCCCAAATCCACAGAACCAGCTTGTCGGGGAAGAAGGTGGAGTATGGCGTATTAACACACAGCCTGAAGCTTATTAACATGCAGTACTGATGTAATGGCAAGGAGGAACATAGTCTTGATGGTAAGGATCTGTAAGGAACCGCTGCAAAGCGGCTCGAAATGAGTGCACATAAGATAAGTAAGGATGAGATTGTGGTCCTACTGGGGCATCAGAAAAGGAGACGGAAGAAACATATGCTGCAGCCCTTTCCAAAACTGCATAACAATAGGGGACAAACAAACAATGAGGGCTGATCAGGTAACTGTGCGAAGGTCAAAAGGTCCAAAAGATTACCATGCCCAAAGCAAGACTTTGACTGGCAAGAGATAAAACAAACAAGACAACAACAAGACATGACAGTTTGGACTAGAGGGGATCAATCTGGTGTGCACCACACCAAACCACAAACTTGTACCAACAACAGGCATATACAGTCTTCGCCGAGGGACGCCTGGGTGCCAAGATGACATCAACCACCACCAGAGGAAGGTCAAAGGTATTCAGCTGTCACCATTCAATCTCCAAGCATGAACAAGGAGAGTGTGAAGGCCTGGGTGGAGAGCTTGAGCCTGCTGCTATGACAGCAGATCCTCCCAGAGGGGAAGCCTAATCAGAGGACAGCTAATCACGCTCAGGAGTTCTGGATACCATAATCTCCATGCCCAGTCTGGAGCCCCTATGATGAATTGCGCTCAGTCAGTCCTTATCTTCTTGAGAACTTGGGGCAGGTGTGATATCGGCAGAAAGGCATACAGAGTCCAGAGTGCCACTCGAGGCGGAACGCATCTCTGAGTGAGAGACATTTTGGAAACTCCATTGCACAGAAGCACTGACATTGAGCGAACAGATTGAGACAAGGTTCTCTTTGAACCACCTCTGTGTTTAACTGCCACTCATAATCAGCTAGGCACCGACGACTGAGTTCGTCCACCCTGGCATTCAATGAGCCTGCCAGGTGGTTCTTCACCAGGAAGATTCCTTGGCACTCCAGCTAGTTCCAGAGGTACAGAACCTTCTGGTACAGGGTCTTCGACCACATCCCACCTTGTTGGTTACAGTCCTGTAGCATTCTCCCCTTGATAGATGGCAGGAAAGTGCTCCCTGCCTTCAGCTCCAGAAGGTTCAAATGGAGCTGGGATTATGCCAGAGACCAGAGACTTCTCACCTCTACATCTCCCAGGTGGCCACCCCGGTCTGATGCATCAGTCACTACTATCAGCTCTGGGAGGGAGGGGGAGAGTGGTCTGTCGCTGTCCCAATAACAGTTGAGTAATCACCACTGCAGACCTTTCGCAGTCTCCTCTAAAATCTGGACCAGGTCGGAGAGGCTCCCTTGATGTTGGGGCCACTGACACTTCAAACCCTACTGCAGAGTTCACATGCCACCTGGTGTACTTGATGAGCAGGATGCATGAGGCCATCAGTCCCAGAAGTCTCAGAGTCAACCTCACTAAATTCCAGGTCTGAGGCTGAAAGATCAGGATAATAGCCTGAATGTCATGGACTCATTTTCCTGGGGAAATGGCACAAAACCAAACCGTGTCCAGAATGGCTTTGATGAAGGGGAGAGTCTGAGAAGGAGTCAGGTTTGACTTTGGCATGCTGATAATGAACCCCAAAGATTACAGGCGGTTCACCATAGTCCGAAGGTGGTTGCCTTCAACAGCCAGTTGTCCAGTTCGGGAAGACTGGCACCCGGACCTCCAAAGGTGTGTTGCCACCATTGCTATCACTTTTGTGAAACACCTGAGGGGGCTGATCAGACCAAATGGGAACACATCGAATTGAAAATGTTTTTCTCCCACCACAAACTGCAGGTAGAGCTGATGAGCTGGCAGGACCGGAATATGTAAATAGGCATCCTGCAGGTCCAACACCTCCATCCAGTGTCCAGGGTCAAGGGCACACAAGACATAGGCCAGGTGAGCATTTAGAATCTTTTCCTTCCAGAAGAACTTTTTTGAAGATGCAGGTCTAGAATAGTATGAAAGCCTCTGTGATTCTTGGGCACCAAGAAGTAGCATGAATAGCAACCACACCCTACTTACGTAGAAGGCACCCTCTTGATAGCTCCTTCGGCTAAAAGTGCTTGCACTTTCTGTCAGAAAATGGAGAGATTGTCCTAAGTCATTTGATGGGTGGACAGTGAAAGGTGCCTCAGAGAAGAAAGGAAGGATAAAGCATATCCATTGAAAACAATTAGTAGGACCCACCTATGAGGAGGGTGGCAGACTGGGCAGTGTGCTGACCTTGGCTGCAGGGGATGTGGGCAGCTCCGCCTCTCCTGTGAAACTGCTGGGCTCTCTTCTGGGATGGAACAGGCTGGGAATAGGCCGCAGCAAAACCACAAAAGGCAACTTTGAAATTGTTGCAGCTGGCGAGGCTGGGCCAAAAGACCCAGAGAGCGAACCGTAGCCCTACTCTTCTTCATCAGGGAGGACCGGACATCCCACAAGAACGACTGTAAGCCACGCATGACAAGGAATGGCAAGGCTGATGCCTATAGCTTTCCCTGTGGAGTCGGTGGTTTCCAAGCTAAACTGAATTGTGAACTTGGCCACTTTGGACCCTCTTGAATCTCCTGCAAAAGGGCAAGGAGATGGTCTTCCAGTACACCAGGGAGGACAAGCACCAACGAGTCCCACAGGAGATGATTGTAGTGGACCAACAAACAGAGTCATTGATCGATTGCAAGGGCAAATCCCAGAAATTCAAATGGATACTGGGGGCGAAGGCCTTCAGCAGCAGGTAGAATATGAATCTTTTTCTGATTTTTAGGTAATATTATTTTTTTCTAAATTGGAGCCGGAGCAACTGGGGGTGGTTGGCAAGGTTTCTATTACGTCAGCAAATTCCTGAAACATTGCACTTGGCGAGGGCCAGTTAACATTCCTGACTTTGCCCAATTCATCAAAGTATAAGTAAAGGCTCCTCGCCGTGCCCTGGTTCACCTCTAATGACTAAGTCGGGCTACAGAACACTCTGTGAAAATGGAGCATTGAGTTTTTAAAATGTGAGTTTTCAATTGTGCCAAAATAAAGTTAAAGTAGGAAACTGTGTGTTATAAGAGAATAGTGGAGCTGCTATTAATGTTTTAGCTACCCTTGTACTCAAAATATGAGATAGTTCTTTTATCCTTTATTATGCTTATCAAATGGATGTGCAGGTGTGGTATCAGCATCGCCTGCTGCCGAGTCTACAGAGGATGGCAGTAATCAGCTGTAGCTGTCCATTTCCACAAAGACTTGGAGTGGGTCAAGCGCTATTTCGATCAAAGGAGATATCATTTTTTGTTTTTTCCTGGACCAGAAAGAGAAATATCGTTATTACTGCTCTTTCTTTTTATTGTAATTAAGACTTGGTATGTGGAAGACTATCGATACGTATTTCAGAAATTGTAGCAGATAAAATAACTTGATGACATGGGGCATTGTGAGATCTTCATCATCCGAAAAATATCCTTGATAAATAAAAACATTGCTGTAATTCAAAGCGAGCTTAGAATTGGAGCACGTCCCCCACAAACTGCACTGCATATTTTCCTGGAGGCAGGCTTGATATTAAAATCAATATTATTATACTGACTTAGAATGCTGTAAGTGGTGTTATGATTGCGATAATCGTAAAATTAAAGGAGCTTGCTCGTCCTTACATTTTCATTACTAGAGGAGAATCGTGTAAGAACCATAAGTGTCTAAATAATGATTGCTTTATTGAATATTTACAATGAAAGCAGAGCAATGTTCTATAAACAGCGCTAGCTGAACTGTAATGTAATAAAATACATTTAAAATATGCTATATCTTTAAACTACATTTATTAAGAAGCACGCGACTCCTTTTCTCAAACAGACAGTGGTCTTATTTTGCAAACGTCGCACGTGATCTTACACACTGACAGGTTGGACATTTGGAACACATCCTATCTGTAGGTCAGATGTTGTCGGCTTCTCAGCCTCACCATCCAGAGCACAGTTCAGAGCGCAGTCTGAACCTCAGAGTCAATAGAAACATGGCAAACAGTCAAAGCAGGATTTTAATGAAAATCTCCCCACTTACTCTTGACTTATGCAAATCGTGTCAAGAGGAGCACAAAACTGAAATCACCTTTTAATGAAAAGGTCATGATGAACACTCCAAATATGCGAATCTGTGGGAACGTAAAAAGCAGTTACCAGGCATCAAGACGAATATAAAACTGTTGAGGGTTTTCCAAAGTAAGTTTACAGCAGGTCTGTAAATGAAGCACTTTCATAAACATACAGAATATGTATTCTGCGTTATAGACATACAGGGGCAGATCTACAAGGAAGTGCCACAGCGCAGCAACGCAAGCCCTTTGGCTGCGCCACGCTGCGGCACTTCCGAAGCACAGGAATGCGACATATTTACAATAATATGTCACATTCCTGTGCTCTCCCCTGCGCTGGCGCACAAACTGCAGCCATGCGCCGGCGCAGGCACCCTTGCACCATGGTGCATGGTTGCCTGCATCATGGGGAGATTCCTGCACAAAAACAATCACTACAGGCATTTTCCTCTTTCAATGCGTGCTGTAGAATGCAGCACGCTTTGAAAGAGGAAATAACGAGGAGAAATGAAAACATTTCTCCTCGTTGCGCCTCGCTACGCCTCGGGAGGCGTAGCATTGACACGCATTTCCAGATTTACGATTCCTCGTAAATTTGGAAATGTGTCTCGTTTCATGGGTGTTGCGTGGGAACACCCACAGCAACACCCATGGAACGCCCCTTCCACGCAAAGTGCTGCGTGTGAAGGGGCCATATTTACAAGGAGAGGAAAAGTCACGCAGGGTGGCTTTTCCTCTCCTTGTAAATATGGAGAAGTGGAATGCGCCTCCAGTACGTCACAAAAAGTGACGTACTGGTGGCGCAGGGGGCTTGTAAATCTGCCTCACAATATTTATTGAGATTGGAAATGAGCTGTAAAATGTCTTTAAAATATTCAAAAGTCACATTTCTACACCATCGCTTTCGGTCTTTTCCTCATACACATATTTTAGATAATTGCCTGTTTGGCTTATTGGGTGCCTTTGGTGTCTGGTTGTAGAATCGACTGTCAAACGTATCTAGATATTGTTTTTCATTAGAGTCGCTGGGCTAGATCACAAAAATGTTTTGACCAACGCTATTTCATGTCTTGGGTGTAAATTAATTCAGTGCTTGCTCCAAACATATTCTACCAAGAAATTAGGCAATCAGGATTCTGGGGGTAATAACTTGTGGCAAGAAACCTGTGTGCAGCACATTTACTGTTTGGAATATTGTTGTAGTAGTGATGTGCTCTGTTGTTTTTTTGTGCTTCTGTGTTTTTGTGCTGCGTTATCACAATTTGATTTTGCTGTGTGTGTTCTTGTGATTGTTCTGTTGTATTTTCTTTTGACTATTGTAAGAGATTGGGTTGTCAGTTGACTGGGGTGTGAGGCCTGGTCAAGCAGCAACCTCCAACCTTGTCAGGGGGAGGCACAAGCCATCCCTAAATTAACCTGTGCTCAAACATCTGTTAGCTTGGCACAGAGCAGTGAGCTTAACTTAGAGGAAATGTGTAAAGAATTTGTGCTACACTTCAAACAGTAATAAAGTGAAAAACACCACAAAAAATGGATCCCACACCAAGTTAGTAAAATGGAGTAAAATGTATTAAATAAAACAAGACGAAACTGAAAAAAATCCAATCAGTAGAACCGGAGTTATTCATTTTCAAAGATTTTAACGAAAAGTGCTCACTAGGGATATCTGGTCGTGCTGAACCAAAGTCACACTTTCAGGCCGACCACAATGGAGCACAGGTCGGCTACAGTCACCAGGTTAGGCCAGGTGAAGTTTCCCTTCTCAAATTCATGCAAATGGTCCCGTTTGGGATCGTGAGGATCTGCAAGGAGCAGGGAGAGCATCGCAGGAGGCTGCCGGAGTAGCCTGAAGAGCAGGGCAGGTGTCGAGGATGGGCGTTGCTGGAGCTTAAATCGAGATGCGTGCAGTGAGGTCTCAGTGTGAACGGGCCCTTTCGTACTCGTGAAGAGCCCAAAAGCTTGAAAACAGCTCCCTGTGCCACACCAAGGGTCCCGGACCTGAGGGGCACCACTTGGGGTTCGGGAACTCACTTCAGCTGGATCCAGAGGCTGGTGCAGGATGTTGGGGAGCCTTTTATGTCCGTGAGGCTCAAATCAGGAGTCCAGCATACTAGCCCTTGTAGTCACTTCGGTGTCCTGGGTTCAAGGGTGAAGTTGGAGGTCCAGTTCTCTTCTCACCCAGGCAAGGGGGCAGCAGGTCTGCACAGTAGGGCAGCAGTTCCTTCAGAGCAGCATTCCATCAGAGTGGCAGCCCTTTCAGCAGCACAGTCTCCACAGTTCCAGAAGCGTACTGAAGAGTTGGTGAGGTCAAGTATTTATACCTAGTTGTGCCTTTGTAGTGGGAAGAAGCCTTTTGAGTGCACAGTTGTCCTGCCTTCCTGGCCTCTAGACTAACTACACTGGGTACACCGCCCTTTGTCTGGAGACAGGACACACCCTATTCGAGTGTGAGTGGGGCTGGGACCAGCTTCTCCCTCCTATCCACCAGCGATGGCCCATTCAGTCAAACTTAAGCTCCCTATTGTGTGTGGCTGTCTAGGAGGAATACACAAAGCCCAACTGTCAACTACACCCAATCATGTGACCCAGAGACATGCTGTCGGGACCACAAGCTGAAGCAACAAACTGACAACTTTCTTAAAGTGGCATTTTCAAAATTGTAATTAAAAATCTAACATAAGTTAGGATTTTTCATTACAATTCTAGAGTCAACAAACATGAAGGGGTTACCTGTTCCCATTTGGAAATTACACTTACAAAATGCAATAAGTTAACTCCAGTTACCTTATTACATTATATAAGTGTAATTGGGAGAGGAAGAACTTGCATTAGTGAAAAATTAATTTAAGAGTTTTTCACTACCAGGACATGTAGAACGTAACAATACCTGTCCTACCTTTTAAATAAAATGCACACTGACTTCTGGTCCGTCCAGGGCCTACCCCGGGGTGACGTATATTAAAAAAGAAGGTTTGGGTCTGGCAAAAGGATTACATTGCTAGGTTTAAATGGCAGTTAAATCTGCACACACACAGGCTGCAATAGCAGGACATGTTTAAAGACTACCTAAGTGGTGGCACAATTAGTGCTGCAGGCCCTCTAGCAGCGTTTAATTTACATGCCCTGGGCACAGATAGTGCCACTTTATTGGGACTTACAAGATAATTAAATATGTAAATTGGGTATAAGCCAGTTCTAAGGAGAGCACAAACACTTTAGCATTGGTTAGCAGTGGGAAAGTGTGCATGAATCCTAAAGCCAACATAAATGGAGGCGTGAAGGCACAAAGTCTGGGGATGACCCTGTAGAAAGGGCCAAGCCCAGCAACTTGTTGCTGTGATATATTATGTTCTAATTCTGTTATTTTGCTTTGTGTTTTGTATTTTGTTATGGTGTGCTTCTTAGTTTAGATATGTCAACAAATGCTGCTATATTTCCAACCAAACACCATAAGCCTTGAAAGGTCCTGTGACAAACAACCATTAACCACTGTTTAAGGTGGTAAAATAGCACTACTGCAGCTCCCCAACTAATTAAGATGTTGGTCAGACCAAACCTATGGCACACAATTGGAGTTGTATCACAAAATATTTTTGACTGGTGACATTTCATGTGCTTCGTGGAAAGTTAAGGCAGTGTTTGGTGTCAAAAAACATTTATCACCGAATTAGAAAAGCAGGTTTCTGCCCTTGGTAATATGTGAATGCACTAAGGTGACTTCCCCACTTAAACATGGTCAAAAGGATGGAATCAAGGTGTCAGCATGTGGAGTCTTCCTAAGAAGTCTCTCCACAATCGATGGGTCATGCAGCATAAAGGTACCAAGTCAGAGCTCGTTCTAAGATGCTCTCTCTCCGAAGGCAAGAAAGAAGTGGGCACTGTCCCTACTCCCAACAACACATTATTCGTAGGTAACATTCCCAGAATTCAGTGCAAGTCACGCCATCTGCTCTGGGTACGATCCTGAGAGTAGTTTTCCATTGGACAACGGTGTTCTTTCCTTGTTACATTTTGTCCATGGTTCCCAGGCCTTCTCCTGTGTGAAGCACAGCGACCTTCCTTTATCGACTCAAGTTACAAGATTGTAACTTCTTCTCTCCTTGCCTGACTAATAAAACAAAGACATTATTCTATCTATAGCAGTGATGTAGCTAGCCCTCTAGCCGCCTGTGGCGGTCCCTGCGTTTGTTGCCCCCCGGCGGCCACAGTGAATAGTGGGGGGGGGGTTTGCTATTGCCGCCCGAGACGGCAGGTAAGAGCGGGGGGAGGCCGCTGCCACCAAAACTCGTGCCGCCTGGGGCGGACCGCCCCTCCTCCCCCCAGCTATGCCACTGTCTATAGAGAGCGCTTCTTTCACCTGCAACACGAAACGTGGGAAAGAACAGATGCATGAAATCCAACTGTTAATTCTAAAGCGAGAGTTTCCAGGGAACTGCATTTAAGGCCTGCAAAATTTCGCTAACATAGGGAAGCATCATATGAGCTTAAAGAATTTGCATAAAATAAGGCATTTTCAATTAATGCATTTACTTACATGTGAAATGACACGATTAATAGGCACATTTAATACATGAACAGTAGTCAGTTGCACAACACAAGTTCTTCACGTTAACAATTTTCTGCTAATACATTCAATTCCTACGTTAATTTTCCATGTTACTTTTCAATGGCTAAAATACTTCAAGTTCATGTTTAGCACGGTTCACAGTTCTAACAGTTTATGTTAATACAATAAAGGATTATAATATGCGATTTCCACTCTATCCTTTGCATTAGGAATCTCTTCATGTATATTTTGACAAATAACTATTTTAAGCATGTCTTTTGCGGGGACTTTCTCTACTGTGCTTCATAAGTTTTGTTGACCAAATATTCAATTGAAAGGATTCCTTGCTCGTTAAAGCCAAAGGTAGTGACTTTGCCAACGTGGTGGAGCAGCATTTATAGTGTCCATTATGCTAATATGGCATCGCATCAGCAGACACATCATTTAAGGAGAGGTTCCACAGCAGTGACCAATGGCACTAAATATTTAACCAGACCTGGCTTCAAAATGTATTTTTTATCTGAGCCGTAGCTGGGAGGGTCTAATGAGGTCAAGTGAAGGTTGGGAGCTAATAATGCACATTGCACAGTTAATGCTTTACTTTATAGGAGACAGACAATACTGTCATTAAAAATGTATTAAGTGAAGCAGCGAAAAGTAACTAAATAGACAAGATCTTAAGATTTTCTTCGCGCACTATTAGTTTTTGTGGACTTTGACATTAAGCAGAAGGATATTCTCAGAAGAGTTGAGCTACCATCGTTTCCAAATATAAATACCACCAGTGGGCTTACATTGCTAAAACAATCCATATATTCTGTGTAGGGCTGCGGACACAAAGTCCGTAAAGTAATTCCCCGCATTGGAGAGATAACAATTCATATTAAAAAAAGAAATAGCAGCACTTACCGAACCATCCAAAACAAAAGCACAGTGTAAAGATTACTTTTTCGTTTTAGAGGATTTTTTCCATCTGCCCTACTACCTCTATAATTGACAATAATGAGCATGGAAGGTTGCAGTGACCTGTAAAAATTGCATTATGGCACACTCTCGAAAAGTACTTAATGGAGTAGGGAAGAAGCAAACCTCCCAGTGGTCCCTGTTGAAAACCATGACACAAAGAACAAAAAAACAAGCTGGGAGTTAGATGGAGGAATGTTACATGTAAGACAAAGAATATTTGCATGTGTCTACATCACACTTTCCCACTTCATAGGCATCACCTTTAGATGCGTGTTCATTTGTACAATTTGGAAAGAATATTTTTGAAACTTGTGTTGAATTGTATGAAACAGAGACGACCCAATAAATTAATTATTTGCAATATTCACTCCTCACATAGCTGTCTATAGCAGGTTCAAAAGACATTGAAACTGATTCACAAAAGCACTGTTGAGTATAGGAGTTTGAACAATGCATAAGGCCATTATAAAGATCCATTGAAAAATTATATTTATTTTTGGTTTATGGTAAGTAATATTCTAATGTATGTATGCCTTTTGAAGTCTGTATTTATGCTATAGTGATGTCTCAATGAAGGTTATGGGAATAAAACTTTGATATTCACCTGCTGATCATATGTTATAATATATGTATTAATGCCAGCATGAATATAGGAAATTGGGTGATTATGTGTGCAGGATGTGCGGCCTGTGCAAGTAATACATCCACAATCTCCCCTTACTGGGAACCAAGAACCCCATTGTAGCGCTTGACTCTCAGGGTAGCCAAGCAGAGCAGTCCAAGGCCTATTCAGGGGAGGTGGTGTAGGCTAGTAACCACCATTCGCTGACACGCAATATTAACACTCAATAAATGACTAACCAGTCAGTGCTTTTTCTTTAGAAAAAAGAAAAGCACATTTATTATACACACACTAATAAATCTAATGCATTATTTTACAAAATATATACATGTCAGATCAAAGAACACTTGGATTACATTATAAAAGCACATTTAACCTCAAAGGGTTATGGTCAACAAAATCACAGTGACCTAAATGCAATGATCAATAATAACCATGGTTAAATGCAATTATTAATGTCAATAAAGCATATCAACCTTCATCTGTAATTACTGTCAGCATTATTTCAACAAAACATTTTAAAATAAGCATAACACATGTTTGTATGATTTTTGTATAGTTTCAGACCATATAAAATGCAATCATAAAAACAGCCCCTATAGAGCACTGCTTTCAGGTCACAAATGGAGCCATAGATCCAGCCCCTTGAGAGCACTGCACCCTATGTGTCTTCTTTATACACCTTCAGGCCACATAAAATTCAGTCATAGAACCAGCCCCTAGTGGGTGATAAAATCGTAGAGGGTCATGGATTTCTTGACCATGCAAATGTAACATTAATTTTCATATTTTACTTGCAGTGGGCTGCTGTAACTCCTATAGCCCCTAAAACCACTTTTCAAATTTGTTGTTGGTGCCCCTGTCCCCCTGGGGCCACCACATGGCAGTAAAAAATGTAGGCCACCCCACAGGGAATTATGCCCCCCCCATCCTTGGAGCAGTGAATATTTTGTGAGTGGCTATCCCGCTCTGCTGCGAGAGCCGCACAGCTTTTTTTGTTTATTATTATTGTTTGCTGCCTGGCCTTGAGCTGCATGCGTCCTTTTTGTTTAGTGTGCCCGATCCCACCCAGGCACCTCGTATGCCAAGAAGCTGCAGGCCAATTTAGGGTGCCAGCTCAGGGAGCCCACCCCGGGCCACCACTGCTGGCTCCCTGCCCAGCCGCAGCATCCTGGCTGCCACAGGAGCCAGCAGATATTCTCTCCTACAGGCAGTGTGTGCTTTCTCTTGGTGACTGCCTCACTTCCCCCAGACACAGGCACGGGATCTAGGGGACGGCACCACCACAGTCCCCTGGTCCGACGGTAGGCATAAGGACGTAGGGGACCGACGGTGCTCCACGGTCCCCTCGCATCAGAACCCAGGGGGATGAGGCTCCGGGGGCAATTAAAGATGAGGTAGGGGGTCCCATGCATCCCCCTGCCTGGGGCTACTAAATAAATTACTCCCATGATGACCCCTGGACCCTGGTGCACACCAGGGTAGATTCAAGTTGGCTATAACTCGGGCCCCGTTGGGACGATTTCAAGGATCCTGGGCTCATTTAACACCTACTGGCAAGCTCTAGCCACCAGGAGTAGCTCCAGCAGGCTTTGTGGACTGACAAGTGGTGTAATCAGCAAAGAGCTGGTTTCACTGGCTCCCTGTGCCAGGATTCCTCCTCATCGTTGTTCCTGGGTGTAGAAGTGCAGATCTTTCCCTCAACTGGTCCTCAGGGAGTAAGGGAGCCGGCCTCACCTGCCTTTGGAGAAATCTACTGTCCCTGGGGACAACGGGGGGCAGAGTCCTTAGTCCTTATGGGCATCAGGGGATTTCTCTTTCCAGTTGTCCATGGCGGTCACGGTCTCAGGGTTCAGCAGCGAAAAGCAAAAAAGCACCAACAACCTTTTCTTTCCCTTGTGCAAGAGTTTTGAAAAAGGGGTAGAAGGTTCTAGAAGCCAGACAGCCTTGGCTAATCCTAGGGTGCTCTATCACCTCTCCACCTGTGTTCCAACCCTCCTCCACAGCATGCTGGGATAGTTCGAGCTAGCATCATCCGGGAGTCACTGGTCACATCTGCTCTTAGGGTCTCAGCTCTGCCCCTCAATGACCTCACTGCCAGGGCCTTTTCCAACAAAACTTCAAAGAGGAGCCCCCTCCTGTGTAGGCTCCCTCCTTTATTCAGTGGGCCAGGGCTGTCCCCAGCTCATCTAACTATAACTGCTGAATTTCTCTGGTTTTGTACGAGTGAAATGTCAGCCTAACTATAACGTCCCTGTAACCTTTGTTTTGTTCAGTGAAATTCTAAGGTTTTTTTAAATTATATTCCCTAACTATAACGTCCCTGTAACCTTTGTGTTTTTTAGTGAATTTCTAAGGTTTTTTAAATGCTAATTCTTAACTATAACGTCCCTGTAACCTTTGTTTTTTTCAGTGAATTTCTATGGCTTTTTTAAAGTAGTAGTCACATTTGCAGAGTGGTGGAGAAAGGGGACGGGGCCTCTGACCAACTCTCAGGAATTCCGCTGTGTAGGACTTACAGGAGGTACCAGGAGGGCTTCTTGGCCCCCATGGTCCTTCAGGATTAAAGTGGACTTCATCCCCCAACCAGTAGTGCACCAGGAGCTGCGTTTGCAGAGTGGTGGAGAAAGGGGGCGTGGCCGCCGAAGACCTCTTAGGAATCCCGCTGTGTGGGACATACTCAGGTAACAGGAGGGGTAGTTGGCCCCTAAGGACGTCCTTGGGAGCCAAATACCCTCCTGTTACCTCCAGTAAGTCCCACACAGCAGGATTGCTGAGAAGTTGTCAGAGGCCACACCCCCTTTCTCCACCACTCTGCAAACGCGCCTCCCAGTGCACTACTGGTAGGGGAATGAAGTCCCCTTGGCTCCAGAGGGTCCGTGGGGGCAAACTAGCCCTCCGGTTACCTCCAGTAAGACCCACACATCTGCATTGCTAAGAGGTCTCCCCACCAGCAGTGCACCGAGAGGCGCATTTGCAGGGTGGTGGAGAAAGGAGGCCTGGCCTCCGCACCTCTGAGCAATCCCACTGTGTGGGGCTTATTAGAGGTAACAGGAGGTCTTTTTGGCCCCTAAGGACACTCAGCAGCCAAGGGGACTTCATCCCCCAACCAGGAGGTGCGTTAGCAGATTAGAAGAGAAAGGGGGCAGGGCCTCCGGCAAGTTGCCAGCTATTTTTTTGTATTTTTTCCTTTTTTTGGAAGAGGGGCTGAGGAGCCCCCCTCCCGGGTCAGTTTTCAGCCCTGGGGACCACATCCCCCGGGGCCTGCCCGTTTTCTTTTTTTTTTAAAGGGAGGGGGGCCATGCAGCCCCCCCTCCCAAGGCCGATTTCGGCCCCGGGGACTCCATCCCCCGGGGCCAGGCCTTTACTTTTTCAAGAAAAAATTGTCCTTAAAGGGAGCGGGCCATTTTCAGCCCTGGGGACCCCATCCCCAGGGCATGGCCACCTTGTTGGGGACCGTGGGGGGAGCCTGCTTTTATGCCGTGGCAGGGTACCGGGAGGACCCCAAACCATGGCAATTAGAGCAGTGCATTTCCCTGCACGAGCTCGTCTTTGTTCGCAAAGGCTTCGCAGCCAGAGATATTTCTATCATTTTTAACTTAAATTTCTCAACAACTACTGAACGGATTTCCACCAAATAAGAAAAAGGCACTTCCTTGAACCAACATCTACCTCCCTGAAATTTGGTGTGAGTCCGTTCAGCAGTTTGGGCTGTAGCTGTGGGAAAAGGCTCCTATGGGAATTAACATTACAAATGCACCCTTATTTCGTGCCCCAATTTCTGGCTCCCCACTGCACAGATCAACCCCACACTTTCCATGACACACAGAACCTACCTTGACACTTTTTTGGGAAAATATTGTCAGTCTTCAGTGTTCATTCACACAAACATCTCTGAACCTAAAAACCCCAAACAGCTATTTTTACTATGGAACTAAATTGTTCTTTTGTTCAACCTTTCTGTTGAACAGTCTGCTAAATAAATGAGGAAATAAACCCAGCTCTAATCTCTATCAAACAATAAGAAACATTTGTTAAATTGACGATTCATCACCTTTTCAGGCTGATTACTCACCCATCTGTATTCGATGTATTCATCGAAACACAAGCATTTGAAATCCAAAGGTCCTGGGCAAATGCATGCTGCTCACTCTTCAAACATTGTGAAGTATCATAAGGAACATATAAGCCACCAAGTGGTGTCACTGATGTTCCAGGTGCCACACGAAGTTATTGGACGTGACATTAATGAATCTGTAAAAGGTGATGCCTCATCCAAATCTCTTCAATTGTCCTTTCTGCACCAGATTGCAGATTATGGAATATACTAGGATCCGAGCCCATCAGTTCCAGTGGCCATGAAAGTGAAAATTAAATTTTTTTTTTTTTCCATTTTTCTGTGCTTTTTTAATTTTTCATCATGATTAAATAACATTCAGAGTTTAAAAAGTGAAGGAAGTTCAAGAAAGGGGTTTATAGAACTTTACATTTGTGACAGCTCACATTGGATGTTGGTCATAAAGGCCAGCGATTCAGTGCTTGCGTTATCTGGACCTTTTACTTCAAGTGCTACATAAAGAAAAATACATTTGGTTATTGTGCAAGTTTGTCCTGAGAAGGCGGAGGTGGCCCTGTGAGAAGGAATGGTCTTGTTCTCTTAACCCTGGACCTCTCAACATTGTGCTTATGTGTGGCAGCTACTAAGGATGAGTGATTTAAATATTACACTTGCATAGTTGGTGAATGTAGGCACATTTCAGCTAAGCGTAGTTTGCAGAGTCTTGGCTTTTTTGATAACCAGTTTGCAGTGCCAGTCTTTGCTATTTCCTTCACCACTATGTGCCAAGGCAGGAGATCTTGTGGAAGGAAATGACATTGATCAGTCTGTGCCCTTCAATTCCTAAAGGCTTCAGGGGACCTGAGATGGAACTTGTAGGCTCATAGGAAGGTGTTGCAATGGTGCCATAGGATGAGGAAATTGGACAGACTGCAGTCATGCTTGATGGACACTGAACAAGGGATGGAAGAATGAAAGGGCTGAGCCAGGCTAGACTTTAGACAGGTTTAATAGATGGATATCCACTCCATGCAGGAGGATCACACAGGAATGAGAAGAGTTCCCTCAAGATACCAGAAGATCAAATTAGCTCCTTGAGAGGAATGGATTCACCTTGAAGAAGATGGACGACTTCTAAGGAACTCCTGTGCGCTGCTACCTACAAGCTTACATTGATGTAGTTACTTCAACCTTTAAGATCTAGGAATGACGACCATGCTACCTACATTTGTAGTGTGTTGACCAATGGTGATTTTGATCTGAGAACGTGTGAGAACACAGTCATTTTTTGTTTAAATCTGTTTTGTTGAGTTTATGCATTTTTTATGAAGTGTGACAGATATATGCAATGCTTTTCCCCAAACAATAAGGGCACATGGTATAATGCAGGTACATCTGCAGTCCATCAATGCGATACCAAGTACTGTATCAATTACATATTGTGTAACACGCATGTCTAACATATCTTGATGGCTATCCAAATTGAAAAGCATTAACATCATTCGTTCTCTGGTCATTGTTGCACATTATGCAGAGTTTACAGATAGGTACAATTGAGTGCAAACATAACAGTTGTGTAGCTCTGCAAGAGTTCTTTTAGTCCTGTCACATTGGGCCCATGAACAGATGAAATAAGAAAAAAAAAAAAAAAACAACAACAGTGACCTGCCCATATTATCTCTTCCCCCTGTCTTCGCATGTGTTTACGTAGCATTGCCTTGCTAGTACATTACTTGGTATCTCCCATTTGTGGCGTACACGCCTGCGCAGTCATTTGATTGGCACATATGTGCCCGTGGAGTATTGCGTCGTACCTTCAAGTGGTATGTGTATTTTATTCAATCTGTTCGTCTGCCCCTCAGTCGGAAGGCCCCTCGGGTCCCCCCTCCTCAGTCTGCCGCAACTCATGTAATAAGGCGTCCCAGTATGTTGCAATGGGGTCTTGACGCAGACCCAATGTTTCCTCGCGTCTGATGGCGATGCATTCTGCCTTGGCCCATACTAGCAATGAATGACGCCATGGCTGCGCATGTGGTGGATCCGCCGCTTTCCACCGTTTAGTTATCAGTCTTTTAGCAACCACTAACCCTAAATCTAGGAACCTAGATGTTACCTTGGTGGCTGATGTCCTCTTAAATTGGTGTAATAGATATACTGCCCAGTCAAAAGGCAGTTCGCGGTCTGTGCATGTATGTAACATTCTAGCTACTGCGTTCCAGTATACACCTATCCGGGGGCAGCTCCATAACATGTGTATCAGTTCAGCCCCTAGCTGCACACATCTCAGGCATGCCGCGTCTGTGCGGTTGAAATATCGATTGATCATGGCAGGCGTGAGATAGGCCCTGTGTATGATGTACAATTGAATTTGCCTAAACCGCATATTTCTGGGTATGCGTATCGGACTCTCCAGGATCTGTGCCCATTCCTTGTCCACTAGTTGGCGCCCCAGGTCCAGCTCCCACTTGCGGCGGAGGGGGTCAAGGCTTAGCGCCGCATGGGTCCTAAGTGAGGTGGCAAACCAACGTATGAGATGCCTGCCACACCCTATGACATATAGGTACTGTATGGTAAGGTGCGGACTCAGTTCAACAGTCATGTCCCCCCATCTGGCCGTCAGTGTGATTATCAGTGAGTGGTGTGTAAGGAATTGTCCCGGCGGGAACCCCTCCTCGTCCACCAGAGTCGTGTACGGTATCAGCGATCCATCACGGTATAAGTCCCGTAGAGTCTGGATACCCCTCTCTTGCCACTCCTCAATCGATTGTGTCATGAGCACCGCAAGTCCACTAGGAGACCCCTCCAGCGGTATCACTGGCGCGTAGGGAGTGACGCCTCTGGCTATGTATAGGCACCTACGGAAGCATTTGTACGCCACCACAAGCAATAATGGCTTTGGTGTCCTCGACTTGGTGGCAGGGTGGAAGAGCCTGGCAATTTGTTCCAGCGAGTGGGGTGGCTGTGTAGTGGCCGTGTCTGTGCAATTCCTGTCTGCGAGCCAGCGGGCTATCCACTGCAGTTGAGCAGCTAAATAGTAATGCTCAAAGCAGGGTGCCGCAAGGCCCCCTTGGTCTGTAGGTAAATACAGTTTTGCCAGCGCCATTCTGTGTCTTGTATTTCCCCACATGAAATCTCTGACCAGCTTAGTTAGTGTGGCGAAAAAGGAGGCAGGGATGTAGAGAGGCAGATTGGCAAAGTAATATAAGAGCTGAGGGAGGATTACCATCTTAGCTAGTGCCACTCTGCCTGCTACTGCAAGTGGAAGTGTACCCCAAAATCGCATTTGCGATCGGGTTGCCGTCAGGGCTCTTCCCAGGTTCCCGTCAAACAGGTCTCTCGGTTGGTGATAGATCCGGATACCCAGGTAGCGGAAAGTGTACCCTCTCCACTGCACCTTTTTACCGCTAATGGTGAAGTCTGGGTCATGACCCCCCCTCGCGGAATGCATATATGCAGGATTTTTTGACATTCACCCGCAGCCCAGAGATTGTGGCAAAGTTCTGCAGTAGGCGTGCCAGTTGGTCAGGAACCCTCTCTATATCTTTAACATATACTAGGAGGTCATCTGCATAGAGCGATACCTGATGTACTGTATCTCCTAGAGGTATACCGTCTCCCAGTGTGGTGTGCATCGCTTCTGCCAATGGCTCTATTGCGAGCACGAAGAAGAGGGGGGATAAAGGGCACCCCTGCCTTGGTCCACTACGCACCGGAATAGCATCCGATATATATGGCCCCAGTCGCACTCGAATCGTAGGGCCAGTGTAAAGCAGGTTAAACAGCTGAAGGAACCCTAGGCCTAGATCATATTTCAGTAGTGTCGCAGACAGGTTGTCCCATTCTAGGGAATCGAAGGCTTTTTCCAAGTCTAAAATTAGACATCCTGCTCGTGGCCACTCCTGCGCAGCATCTGTCGCCACTCTAAAAAAGCGTCTCAGGTTGAGGGAGGTGCTCCGTGCGGGTACAAAGCCATTCTGGTCAGCATGGACCAGCGTAGGGACTACCGGCGCTAGTCTTTCGGCTAACACCTTGGCAAGTATTTTATAGTCTGTATTTAGTAGGGCCAAGGGTCTGTAGGAGCCAAGTTCCATAGGATCTTTATCTGGCTTCAACAGGGATACCAGGTACGTCTCACGCATCAAGGGAGGTAGCTCTCGCTTTTCTAAGGCGGTAGTGTATAAGGTTTGGAGTCTTTGTGTGAGAGACACATGGTATGCTTTGTAGTGCTCCGCCGGGAGGCCATCCGGCCCAGGCGTCTTCCCGGAGGCCATGGATCCAATGGCGACCCCAATCTCCTCTAATGTGAGCTGACCGTTAAGTATTGCTTGGTGTTCCCTTGAGGCTGTGGGGAGTTGTATGGAGTCTAGAAACCCCTCCAGCTCATGATCAGCACAGCGCCCTTTAGATTGATACAATTGGGTGTAGTGTTCCGTCATAGCCTTGTGTATTGCGTGTTGTGTATATAACATAGTCCCTGTAGGCGTACATATGGCCCATATCGGAGCGCGGGCATGTTCTTGTCGTATCAGCCAGGCCAGCAGTCGGCCCGTTCGGTCAGCTGATGCATGTGTGCAGGCTACGTGTGCTGCGTAGTTATGGCATCTTAAACGCTCCAGCAGTTCTTCATGCTCTGCGCGCAGCTGCTCCAGGCGTTGCGGGACCTTACCCTTCCCTTCCCCCTCCCATTCATGCCACAGCAGCTGGGCCTCTATTTTCGTGAGGGAGGTAGTCAACTGTTTGCGTACACTCCATGTGGCCCCCAAACAATGCCCTCTGATCGTTGATTTAAAAGCCTCCCATTCTATGAGCGTATTGCTCGCTGTGTCCTCATTTAATTCAAAATATGTAAGGATGGCCGTTCCTAATGATGAGCGGAACTCTGGGTCTTCCAACGCATTCCGTTGGAGGTGCCATGTTGGTATGGGAGGGCGGTCCACTTCCCATCCAAGTTGCATACACAGGGGGTTATGATCGGAGTGCGTCCGACCAAGGTATTCTGCCTTTTTAATTAAGGGGAGTAGTGACTGTGAACCCAGCAGCCTATCAAGACGTACATGTAGGCCATGCACCACTGAGTAATATGAGTAGGTGCGTTCTGTGGGATTGAGAGTGCGCCAGATGTCTATGATCGCCCAGTGTGTGAGCCAGTCCGCAAGAGCCTGGGCGTTGGATGCGGCAGGGGTTTTATTAAGGGGGGGGAATGACCTATCCAGATCGATGTTGAGCACTGAGTTGAAGTCCCCTCCCACCATCCAAGGAATTCCAGTCCAGGGAGCCAACTTCTGTGACTGTCATCAACTACAGTTTCTTCATGTACAAACGGAGTCCCTGCCCTCACCCAAATCAGTGTGCCTCTCGCGTGCACTGAGTATGTAGTGCCAAATACCTGCCCTCTCCAGCGCCTGCGTAGCCTTTTCAGCTTTGTATGGGACATGTGTGTTTCTTGTAGTAAGGCAATGTTGGCCAAGTGCCGCTGTAGGTAGACGAATATTGAATATCGCCGCTTGGGCGTATGCATTCCGTGTATATACCATGTTAGTATGTTAACTCGTCTCATGTCTAATTTGCACAAACGTCAAGGGGTTCAGGAGTGAACAATGTGCTACCAAGCATGCAATACATATATGGGGCTTCGGGCTGGTCTGTCTTAACCAAAACATCGGTTCAACTTTTAACATTGTAACGATTGGGGGCGAACTCTACGAAGATGTCCGTCCAAACTGTGTGTCTAACAATGACAAGCAAGAAACTATTCCAGTATGGTGTCTGGTGGGGGTATGTGTAGCGTACGCTTGTCCACAACATTTCCAGTCCCTTCGTCCCAAGAGGGTTTGCCATCTGCCAGCCAAGCCGGTGTGCGAGTATGGATAAGCTCAGTGTTTATGTGTCGTGAGCTGCGATCTTGTGTGTGCTGTGATCGGTTTACATGGCAGTGTGTGGTGATCTAACAACGAGGCGCACGCACCTGGGCAAATAATATGACAGTCCATCTGTTTACACATGCTGTCGCCCATGCGTTTACTGAACCCCTTGAGGGTACATCCCATTCCAGTGTGCCAGCTGATTGAAATGTGTGTTGGCTACAACAAGCTACATTATTGCTGGTGTCACGTGTTTCCCATGTGTATAGCTACTCCTGCCAGTCGGTGTGACAGGTCGCGCTGCGTTATAACAGGGAGTTGGTGCCCACTCGCCTAGTCAGTGCGGCAGTGTACTTACTATATCAAGTATTTGTTTCAAGTGGTTGTGAGGCCCGCACGTGAGACATACATCGTGGTGACTAACATGTTAGCGTTACCCAAATCATCAGCGCATACTTATGCACACAAACAAACTTTTCAATTGAGCCTCTACTTGCGTGAACTGTCTCTGGCATAGTTCATGGTAGTGGTGTCCCCTCTGATGATATCATCGGAAGTTTGCGGAGTCACTTCAGGGAGCCTCGCCTCATCGGGATCAACTGTTCCTGGGGATGACGAGCCGCTAGCCGCTGCTGAGTCAGTGGAGTACACTTCCCGGTGTTCCCGGTACTTCGCAACTCCGAGCGCCGCGACAATTTCTAATGTTAAACAAACATAGTGTCCAGATAGACTATTCGTGGTAAATGAGTATTGAAAAGAAACCTTGGATGGCACTTCCAAAGTACTTGTGATTTATTTCACTTTTCTTTAGAAATTTTTAAGAAACAGCATGTCCTAACATTCTTTTCATGTCATATGTCGGACAACACTTTTTGTTTTGACATATAAACAAAATCATATGGTGTAATATTCAAAGCATCATACATAGATTAAATAGTGAAACAACACAGTGAAACACATTAAGACACATTTACATTTAACAGACAAAATATACAATGTGAACAAAGCGACCAGTCCTGGCTTGAACTACCACTAGGCGGACATTTAATTATTCATGGACTGAAGCTACAGCCTAAAGTCCTGCCTGTGTACAAAGCTAAGGGTATGCTGAATTGAGAAGGGTGTTGTCTAAAAAGGGAGAAGTAAATCAAGAACATTCCCTCGTGGCACACCCAAAATTGCTTAACCCACTAGCATGAGCCAACGCGTTTTGGATCCCATGTCATTCTGGGGTTCTCCTCAGGACTAGGACTTGGTCTTGGGAACTGTAAGTTTGTCAAGGAGACAGCTGTTATATGAATCAGGGATGCATGGTTCTCGTAAGTAAAACACTTAAATGGTGGTACCGGAGTCTTGTACAAAGAGGCTCCATGATTTAAGCCTTCTTTAAAGCTTCATTTACTCTTGCTGCTTGCAAACAAATTCCAATCTTCCTCCGGGTAGCTTCTGCAAAAGCTTCAACAATTGCTTCCTGCTTGAATGGCAAACATTGAGTGGGCGACAATTTCTAAGGCGTCTTGACGCTCCATTCTGCTCCGCTCTGGGCTCGGTGCCACAGTCACTAACTTCACATGCCCCGGCTTCCAGCGTCTCCCCCGTCGGCGGGTTCTTCTGCCAGGAGTCTTGGCGAGATCCGTGTCTGAAGGGCAAGTTCCCGACCACATTCCTGACTCTTGCAGCCAGTCCCATGTCTCCGCAGGCGAGTCAAAGAAGTGGACCCCGCCCTTCGCCACCACCCTCAGCCTGGCGGGGAACAGCAGGGAGTAGGGAAGTTCCAGTTCACGGAGTTGGCGTTTCACTGCTGTGTAGGTGCTTCTGCGTCTCTGTACCAGCGCTGTGTAGTCTGGGAACAGCATGACCTGGTTTCCGCCAACCTTGAGGTCTGCAAGCTTTCGAGTCTCACGTAGGACTGCGTCCCAGTCCCTGTAATTTAGGAGTTTGAAGAGGAACGGGGGTGGCCGGGCTCCCGGAGGAGGTTTCTGAGTCGGTACTCGGTGCGCCCTCTCAACTACAAAATGCAACGATAGCGTTCCCGGGGGCAGTATGTCCTCTAGCCAACGCTCAACATAGAGTTCCGGGTTTTGTCCTTCCTCTCCCTCCGGGAGGCCAACCACAAGGACATTATTGCGGCGGGAGCGTCCCTCTGTGTTTTCCGGTTGTGCATACGGTCCAGTATATCTTGCAGGGCAGCGGTATGACTTTGGGTGACAGGTTTCTGTAAGCGACTGGCCGTGTAGATTGACTTTCTCAGCTAATTTATGGAGGTCAGCGTGCAGGAGGGTGAAGTCCGAGGTGACTTTGTCAATCCTGGATTCCAGGGATGATCTGGTTTGACCCAGCGCATTACCAATTCTCTCTACCGCCACCAGCACTGAGTCTAGTTTGACTGCCAATGTTGTGCTCAGCGCGTCTCCAGGTGTTTCTCCTCCTGCGTGTGGTGGCTCCGAACTGCCCTTGCGCATTGCGCTCTGCTGTGCACCATTACGTAGATGGCCCATCACTAGCTGTTGTTCGGTAGGCATTTACGTCCGACAGGCGTCAGTCTCACTCCGATTCACTTGGCCACATAGCTCGATTAGGAGTGCTGGTTCGCTTGGTGCACTCCTGGTGACTGACCCGGTCGTTAGGGCTCCTCTGTGCGTCTATAGTAGGCCCTTGCTGAGCTTCCGCAGTCGTGGTTTGAGGTTGGTTGGCAGTAGGCTTGTGACAGGCGTTAAACGGGGGCCCCCACTAGGGTGTATTCCTGTAGGTCCACACTCAGTTATCTCAGTAACAGTCTCAGTGTGTTCAGGGGCCGTTAGTATGGTGGCGGTGGGCGCCTCTTGCCCTGGGTAACACCGTCTGGTGCCACGCTGTACCGCACGCGTGGAACTGCACTCCGCTTCGCGGCGCCGCACCTGCCTCCACAGTATTGGGCCGGGACCACGACCAGGGGCTCGGCATGCCCCACAGTTTCAAGGCCCTCAGTAGCGCCTCCTGCGTCGCCTCCGGTAGTGGTGCAAGGGCCCCCCAGTTGGCAGGATGGACGAATAAGGGTCAGGGAGGGACGCTGTATCCACCTCTAGGTGCTGGGGTCCGAGCGTCGCAGCGCTCCCAGTTGGCAGCTCCCCGCAGGGTCCCAAGTCTGTTTGCTAGTGGGCAATTGTCCCCACTGTATTCAAACTCCCTGTGTTGCCAGGATATCACGTGTAGCGGTCTTGGGCAGTGTATTCGGGAGGGCGCCTCCTACGTCGCCTCCGGCGTCGCTGTGAGGGCTTTCTAGTTGGCGGGATGGGTGTATAGGGGCCCGGGAGGGGCTCCACATTCACCACTAGGCACCTGGCTCCGAGCTCCGCAGTGCGTCTGATTTGCAGCTCCACCTCAGGGTCCCAAGACTGTTTGTTGGTGGGCAAGTGTCCCCGCTGAGTTCGGTCTCCCCATGGCCCAGGATATATTGTGCAGCGGTCTTGGGTCGCGTGTTCAGAAGGGAGTTCTTCACCTGTCAACAGCATCGGCCACAGTTCCCTCGGGTCTTTGCTGTCCCCCTGACTGGCGATAGCCCGTCTCTGGTGGCCTGGGCGTGTGGGTCTCAGATGTCGCAATGCGGCTCAGAGCGACAGCGCCGTGAGGAGCATGAGACACTCTAGCTTCTCCTCCATCCCTTGGGTGCAGCCGGCATCTAGGGGCCTTCCTCCCATCAGGGTCCCAGTACAAAGCGCTACACGCTGTCAGCCTCTAGATTCCTACCTCCTCACGGCATGGTTTTTCCTGTTGGCAGCCACGCAACACCGCGGCCTTTCACTTCAATGGCGGTAGCCGGCATCTCGTAAGTAGGCCCCAGCCCCCTCACAGGCCGTGGCCGTCTTCTCTTCCCAGGTGGCTCCGCAATGTAGGTCGACACCGCAGTGTGTCAATCGGTTTGTACTCCGCCACAGGGGCTTCCTGGTTCGCAGAGTCGTACGCCCGTCTTGACAGCACGGCCGTGCCTCTTTTTGCCGGTATCATCGATGGGCTCCACCGGATCCAGTTGGGGCCGCCCCGCGCCAGCCTCCCAGGGCCAGATTTTATCTTCCGACGGTCGCTGGGCCGTCGCTTCTGTTCTTGGGCCTTGCAAGTGACAGGCGAGAGAGCACCATCACCAACGCTCTCTGCTCCAGGCGTGTCTCTACCAGGCGGTAGGCGCCAACACGGGCCCGAACGGCTCCTGCCCGCTGGCACCGTGTCTTTCCTCCTCGCGGTGGCTGGGTGTGCAGGCCGCAAGTCTCGTCACAGCGATAGCTCAGGCTGCATACGGCCTCTCGGTCGCTGCGAGGTCTCTTTCGTGACCGCAGCCCATTGCCCGTTAAGTCCTGCACGTTCCAGGCACGGATGGCTCGGATGGAGGATGATGGTCAGGGTAATGAAGGGTTCACGGACGGAGCACTAACAGCTCACGTCCGCCATGTTGGCCTGCTAGCCACGCCCCCGTGTGAGAACACAGTCATCGGGGAAATGCTCAGCCCTTCAACCAGTAGAGTGTTAATCGGAGGTTTCCTATACACTCGGAGGGCTTATAGAACATTGTCAACTAGGAAGAAGCTTCCCACAAACGCTGCTCTGCAGGCCGGTAAACCACTTCCTAATGATGCTGTGCCCAACACTGTGATCAGATTTAAAGGCGACGTAGGCGGTGGCAGTGAGTACCAAAAAATGCAGAGCCTAGGCACTTACTGTATCACCAAAAGGGATGCAGATTGCAGTAGCCACCTGGAACTCTGTCACTTTTGATTGGGGTGGGCACCATCAGATGATGCCATAGGCTCCCCTGGAGGCTGCCATCTTGACTCTTCTTGTTCCAATTGAAAACAGGACTGGCTCCATCTAGTGGTCGCTCTAGTAATCGCACTCACAGATGAGACATGGTAAATGTTTTTGTTTCCAGGTGACTGCTTTAACACATATCTTTGTATGATGTTTCTTACTAAGCCCTGCATTATCCAGCACCATTGTAGTCTTGATAACTCGGTCGGAAGAGCAGTATTTTGTGCATGTATGAGACAAAATCCCCTTGCCAACTGCTATTTTCCAAAGTGGTCTTCAGAAAGCCTAAGGCACTGCTATCTTTAGCTCTAGATACAGACATGGTGGCAATTAATTTGGAAACGCTACTGGTGGAACTCAAAAGAACAAAGACATCCATAGATTTAGTGGAGGGATCCCAAAGTCATGTATGAAGATCTTGCATATTTTAAATCACGAATACAATGTTCACAGACCTTGAAAATAAAATTTACAATGCACTTGATTGGGGAGACGAACTGTGAAATCTCAGGAGGAAGGTCATCGATTTAGAGTACCAGAGTAGGAGGAACATTTCCTCAAGACAGAAAAGGGAGTTAACATGACAGTATCTAGCTGATTCTTTCCCCAAAGCAACGGGACAGAACTTCCATCTGCCACTTGAATTTCACAGGCCACAAAGGCTCAGACCTCAACGTACTGCAGCTGAACCATCCATGAGAGAGATCATTGTCAGCTTACTGCTCCACCAACAAGCTGAACAGTTAGTTCCCACCTCTAAACAAAATGTCCCCGTTACCCACAATGGTCACACAATCTCCATAGTCTTGGATTATTCTTCCAAAACTAATCTGAATAGGAAAACATTCTTAGAACTCCTCCCCAATTAAGGGCACTTAATATACCATATGGCCTCCTTGATCCTGTGATAATGATCATTGCACTGGATGATAAAAGCAGACAATTCTTGGACCCAGAGTAGCTTGAACAATTCATTGCATACATTGGAAAAGACACAATGGATACTGCTGCAGCACCCTTGGACACACTTTCTAGTCCCTTAGATAACTATACTGAATTTTCCGTCATCCGATAAGAAGCACAACACCTGCATCCTTCTAAGCACAGATATACACTCTGAGACAGACTGGTGGTTAATGATGCACAGTCCTCCAGGGATAAATCACGATCACCATTAAAGAACTAGCCGTAGATAGCTGATCAAATATACCTCCCATATCAGAGTACTCATGCCTCCATCTAACTACTAGTATGGCATTGAGAGCTACTTTTAGTTTGCGATGTACTTTTCTCCAAGTGGCAGGACTTTACTAAGAAGCATAGCTCACCTGGTCAAAGACTAAGAACAAGTACTAGCAACTTCTAATCTACCGCATCTATCTAGCACCACACCTTCTCCTAGAGAGAACTTGTGGTGCTTCCGATGCATCTCCACCTCTTTCTCTTGAGGAAGGTGCTCCGACCATACATATCAGCCACCACACTCCCAGACAGCAAAGTACTCTACCTCCTATTTACGCACAGAGCTCCACATCATACATCCCTTGGGAATGTCGCACAAAACTAGACCGCTATCAGTTTGGTCCTTCAATGTCAATGGCCTCTCAACATTCACTAAAAGAAAAAAGGTTCAGACTTATCTTGCGTCACACTAACGGGATATAGTCCTCTTGCAGGAAGCCAACCCTTCTGCTCTAGAATCAGAAAAACTGAAGAGAACCTGGGTGGGGAAAAGTAATATTTTCTGCTTGCCATCGTCCATCTGCTCAGCACGCTGATGAACACGCTGCAGAATATCGCTAGAGAGGAGTAGCAATACTCCTTCATAAACACTAAAATGCAAGAACGCTGGGAATGTGATCTGATACAGAAGGCAAGTTTGTCTATGCAAACTCTCTGTTCATATCCTGGTAGTGGGCTCAGGGTATACCCCTAATA
Source organism: Calotriton arnoldi (assembly GCA_963921515.1). Classification (NCBI taxonomy): domain Eukaryota; kingdom Metazoa; phylum Chordata; class Amphibia; order Caudata; family Salamandridae; genus Calotriton; species Calotriton arnoldi. The sequence goes on from CAWUFW010000498.1 coordinate 840,497, forward strand.
CACATACGAGTAGTTTTCTTTCAAGAATTAGTAGATTGTGCACGGACATGGGCGAAACACAAATACTAATTGGAGGAGACTGGAGCTTATATATTGACCTGATTCTGGATAGTTGGGAGAGACCTGACTTCAGCAATAATCAGACAGGATAGACATATGCTTCTGGAATGGTATCCAGTGATGGCATGGTGGGCCCCCTGGGGTCTACTACATCCTATGGCTAAAAAATAAATTTAGTTTTCCTTCTCACACAAGACGGAAACACAGATTTACTTTTTTCTTGTGAACAACAGTCTACTACAGAGGACAACAGGGTTTAGTAATGACTGCCAATTGGTCTAGTGATGTAAATGCTTTGGACTCAAGGATGGGGCTGAGAGAAAGGATATATGGTGAAGGGGAGGGATATGAGATATGAAATACCTGGGGGTTGAAGACATCACAATGCGAGTGCTTTTGTATGTTTTGATTTGACTCATTTCTTTAGATCTTTATTTTGTTGGAGTGATATAATAGCACTGTAAAAGAGTTCAATAGATATATCTGATTTTGTAACTCTGTGGAATTGAAAATCTAATAAAAATATACAGACTAATTATTGCCTTTATCAAGATGCTTTGTACACTGATTTAGCGGCAAGTTGCGAGCCTGTCTGCTGTAAGGGCATGGTAGCTCTGATATCCTTGAACCTGCAAAGGTACGTTTTGTGTCTTTCAAAACGTAGATTTGTATCCTCGGCAATGCAAACGAGCATTTTGCCTCTTTGACTTCCTGTTCCACAGTGATGATCCAGGGATGCTGTGCCACATGTATCAGAGAGTCGGAGAGGTATCAAATCTGCAGCATAGCAGGGTCATTGTCGGAGGCTTTCTTCAGACCTGACAGGGATACAATCAAATCTGGTGTCTTTGATGCCATTGAGTGTGTCAACAGCATTGTCTTCATGCTAAAGCTAAAGTCAGGCCCAAAATGTGTTATTTCATTTTCTAGGAATGCTTATTTGCCTGTGAAGTTTGTTTGGATATTGGTGGTGGTGTGTGCATTTTCCTGAATCAAAACAATTCTGCACCTAAGAGCACGGATAGAAGGTAGAAGATGGTGATGATGTGATTAGTGTGACATTGCAAAACTTGCATTCAGCAAGTGCTCTGCAGTCCTTGACAGAGAGCATGGTGCACTCCATTCTCCTTCCTGAGGATTTTAATTATATCGTTCTGTTGAGGAGGACATTCTCACTTTGGGTTTGAAGCTGTCGTGTGGTTTGTGGCCTCATGGTCTGCCTTGCTAAGTTGGCTAGGGCCTGGCTGCCATGATGCCTTTTTTGCGCACGTTACTTTGTGCCTTTGTTTTTCCAGCCTCTGCTTATGCCCGGCTATTTTAGAACTGTCTGCCTTTCATCTTTCCTCCTGTTCCCTTTGGGTTTGTCTGCACATCATGTACAAGGTCGAAAAACAACGTCCCTTGTTCTTGCTGATCTGGTCAGCCCCTCGCACTTAGACATAACACTGAATGCAGCTGCACTGGAGAAATTTGTGTGCTTTTATTATTGTGATTTCACTGTTAGAGACACTTGGAGAAAAACCTTTCCAGAGAGAAGAGCTGTGCTTGTCTGATGATGTAAACCTTGCATCTAGATATTGAGGTATGGGGGTTCGCCTGACAATGCCCAGAGGTCTTCTATTTTTATAATAAACTAGCTAATAGCACGGGGAGGGTGGTATGGTCATTTAGCCCTATATCCACTACTTTATGAAATGCTTTCCCCGTTTGTATACTATGGAATTGTAACTATGCTCATTGTTTTATTCTTATGCATTATGCTGATAGTACTGGCACGTGTACTGTATCTTAGAGCACGGTAGTTGAAATAAACATTTTAAACTATACAGTGTCTCTTATTACGCACGTTGTGGACAGGTATGAGTGAGTTATGAAAGGGTGTCTTTGCTCCTGCGAGTCCTGAGAGAGAGACCGTGTTCTGGGTTGTCTAATCATTGGTAGCATTGTTGCTAATGAGACACTAAAGCTAGTCGGGTTGGGATTGTGGGTACTAAGGTTTATGGTTGGTTCACCACTATACTCCGAGGTCCTATTATCCTGTGCATAGCTCTGTGTATGTGCAGAATCCCTACAACATGGCGCCACCAACGTAGTGGGCTGCTTATCTGCGAGACGCTTGAGTAGTACTTGTGCTTGTCCACAACCCCCTTCGCAGACGCTTCCGGAAGCGTGTGTGAAGGTGATACCTCCTATATTGACGTTTTTATAGGTTCTTTCAAGCTTGAAGTTGTTAAAAGGTGTTTAAATAAAACCCTATATTGTGCTGCCTCATTTTAGGTTGTTGAATATTTTTAGCCTAAAATGGCTGTTCAAATTGCGGCACATAGCCGCGCAGCGCTCCGGGCTCACTTGACAGTGTATGGAGTGCCTGACGCGGGTGTCGATCTGATCTTTGTGGTACAAGCGGATCCTGCTTACCACTTCGAGGTGTTTTACTCTTGGGTCACCTTTCCGGCGGTGGATGGGACGGATAATGTGTTCCATGAATATACAGCCACCGCTCTTCCTATGATTTATAGGCCTTATCGAAATCTTGAAGTACCGCTCACGGCATGGCAACACCGTGTTTGGTTTAATGGTGCCCTCCCCCAACCGGTTACCTCGGTTCGTTTAGGCCCCTTATCGATTGAAGGGGCCACTTGGCCTGTTTTGGCCGGGTATATCCCACATCCGCGTTATATGACGCTTGCGGTTGCTGAACTGCGTGATTTGCATACGTCCTTGATACGTGTGCAGAGAGCTTTAGTACAGTATGTTACAGGCAACATCCAGGGAGCCCCGCCTGGAGTTGCAGCGCATCCAGCTGGACCGGGCGGTGTAACCATAAGTCCCGTCATGGTTAATTCGGTGATGGGCAAGCGCCCACAAAATAAGGACGATTTCCCTTATTGGCTTGCAGAAAAATTTGACCAGCTGGAGGCAGTTTTTCCAAATACTTCTCCTGTGGAAAAACACAGGATTTTGATGATTAGTTTGCCAAAAGACTTGATCCCTGAGTTGGCAGAATGCAACAACTGGGGTAAGGTATTCGCCGCAGTATATGCGAAGTGTTTCGGCACTCCTTCCATGACGGTTCTCCCCTCTGTAATTAAACGAGTACAGGATGAGCATGGCCCTGAAGCGGCTGTGGAATTAGGGATGAGACTGGTGGGAGTGTTCGATGTAGTAGCTGATTTGATCCTTGCGAATGTCAAGGGCGATGCAGTTAACTTTCAAATAGCTAATGCTTTGGCTTTGATCCCAGAACCGGACAAGCCGAGCGAATTACCGAAAATTATTGCACAGGCTTACAAAACCATTGGCCGCAATAGCCTGGGAGTTAAGCCTTTTGCTAAAACGCAAACACAATCGCAACCACAACCAAAAACTCAATCTGAGAAAGATGAGAAACCGTTCTTTACTAAAAAGAGCTGGAGGTTGAAAAAACAGGGTAAGCAACAGAAAAAGCCAGGGTCGCGAGGCGCAACCCCGGTTTCCGTCTCTTCTGAACGCACTTATGATTTGCGCGATAGGGCGAGAATTAAATCTCCAGAGAGATTTCAAGTCCCTGATTCGCGTTCTCCTCGTTCTTCACAGACACCAACGACCTCCCAAACAGGTGGAGGAGAACGCCAGGATAGAGGCAGGGGTCGAGAGGCTCCACAGGGACGAGACCAACCTCGACAACAAGTCCGAGGGAAACCAGAAGACTTTCAACGTTCTCGCCCACAGTTTCAGAAGAAAAAAGTTGCAGCTGTAACAGCGAGGTATGCCACAGACGGTGAGAACGAGACGCCTGAATTGGACGTGGGCAGTGACGCTCCTAGACAGCGCCGCGGAAGTTACAATAGTGCAGGAGGCGCTACGTCCTCATGTGGAGGCGACAGCGACTGAGACATTCATTACTGTCGAGACAGCAGACACCAGAGTGGCACCCCCTGACAGACTATATAATATTGTCATTCAAATTGAAGGTGACATTGAGCGTGTTATAAAAGGGATTTTTTGGGGAGAATCTGACCTCTTCTTACGACATTTTGTTGGCGGAGGCGGATTGGCCGCCCCCATTCGTACTTGCTGCTCGTAAAGGGGAGGAGGTAATCCTTCCGAGCTTTTCTCGTCATGTCCCCAAGGACAAAGCGGAGGCTCTCGCAGCTGAGTGGGCTGTGTCCCTGGCTCCAGCGTTATACCGCAAACACGTGGGCTGGGATGAAGACTCTCCCCCCCATGATATTCCTTTGCGGTCGCTGCCACAGCCACAACCCCAATATCCCATCAAGTGGGAAGCTAAAGGTCCCGTTTCCGAAATTCTGACACAGTTAGAATATCAAGGAGTAATTGAAACATGCGTGTCACCCATGAATAATCCCCTTTTCGCGGTTTCTAAACCCGATGGATCGTACCGCCTAGTTTTGGATTACCGACATTTGAACTCTCATTGTCGGACCTTTGCCGTGTAAAATACACACAGTTCTGCGCTAGTAGACAGTCTTGTTCGTAAAAAATATAAAACGACACTTGACCTATCCAATGGTTTTTACACGCACAACTTGTCCCCGGAGTGCAGCCAATGGAGCGCTTTCACTTCCGGTGGTAAACAATTCAAATTCCGGCGTTTACCCATGGGCTACAAGAACAGTCCGGGTGTATTCGCCGCCCGTGTTGTCTCTTTGTTGGACAGCATAGACCCAGATGTGTGTTCGTACGTCGATGATATCTATCTGACAGACGACGAATTATGGCTGCATCTTTCCCGAGTAGACCGCATTATTCTAGAATTTGCGGTCTTAGGATACAAATTTAATTTTGCCAAATCTCACATTGCTGAATTTACCGTTTTGTTTTTGGGCTATGAGCTCAACAATGAAGGTAAGGGCTTAGCTCCCCATTTTTTGGACAAATGCGCACTCTTGTGCCCTCCAACAACTCTGAAGAAGCTTCAGTCTTTACTGGGTTTTCTGAACTTCGGGCGTACTTACATTCCTGAATATGCCCATCGTATCAAGCCTCTTTATGCCTTGATGCAACCTAACTTTTCGAAGTCATGCTGGCTTCCTGAGCATTCCTCTATACTGCAGTCTTTGCAGTCAGATTTACTTGAATCAAAATTCTTGTTGACTCGTGACAACCACACAAACCTGGTGATTAGAATCATTCCAGGGGCAGTGGGTTTCACGTATTTAACCTTTAACGAAGGTGACACAGTACCAATTGCATACAAGTCACATCTTTACACTTCTGCAGCAATGCGCTTTTCCTCTGTGGAGAAAGTTTTGACTGCAGTGCAGATGGCGATTCTGAAGGAACGCGCACTGGCACAGGGAAAACGCATTTTGGTGGTAACACCATATCCTGCCCTTGAGGCAGTGACAAAAGCAAGTGTACCGAACTCTAAGGCTTTGCACCCCCGTTGGATACAATGGGCAACATCTCTGACATCTCTGGATGTCACTTTTATCTTTGATTCTTCACTTCAGACGCAGGAGTTTTTACAGTATGAATTTGTTCATCCTCCTCCTCTGTCATTGCTACCGCTTGAGGAGTACAAATGTATTATCTATACCGATGGTTCGGCACAACCGGCCACGGATTCCAAGCATGCTTATTCAGCAGCATGTGCTATTGTTGCAGGTACTATGGTGAACGGAGAGTTCAAACAGACTGTAGTGCACACTTAGGCACTAGGAGACAGTACTGCACAATTGGCCGAGCTGCGCGCTTTGGTGCTCGCACTTGAGTTCGCTAATCCAGATGTGACAACTCTGATTGTATGCGATTCTTACTACTGTGTTCAGTCTTTCAATGACAATCTGTTCTTTTGGTCGCAAAACGACTATAGAGATGCAAAGGGCAGCACAATTAAGCATAAAATGCTTTGGGTTCGAGTGGCAGATCTGAAACAACGTCTGCCTCTCACACAGGTGATTCACACTCTTGGCCACCAGCGTGTGGGCGCACACGCTGTCGGTAACGGTTTGACAGATGAACTTGCCAAATCAGCAGTAGCCACGTGCTCAGTCGCAGCAGTTACAAGATCCATGTCTAAAATAGATAATGATATTTTGGCAGCTATTAATGCGACAAAGGAAGGTGCTAATTACCCACGGGGTTTCCCTTCCAAATACTCTTATCAACAAGGTCCCGAACAGGCTCCTTAAGTAAAAATTCCTGACGTTGGTGATCGGCTGATTCCCAACGCGGACCGCAGACTTTCCTTGATAACGGCCGCACACGAAGGCATGGCTTCGGCTCATGCTGGCGTGTCTGCGATGGTTTCCATCTTGCAGCAGCGTTACTGGTGGCGTGGTTTATATAAACAGACCCGTACTTATGTGCTTTCTTGTGACGTTTGTCAGCAGTTAAGCCTTCCACGGTTACACGACCACCACAGACCCCGCTCTGCATTTCTAACAGACCTTTTGGGTGTGTTTACCTGGATCACTGCGGTCCATTTTCTTCTGACACTGCATATAAGTACATCTTGGTTGCAGTGGATTCGTGCACACGTTTCATCTGGGTTTGGCCACAACGGAGTGCTGACGCTCGAAATGTCATAAGGGATTTGCGTGTCTTTGTGGGAATTTTCGCTTGTGGCACCTTCCATTCTGACCAAGGTCCGGCGTTCGCCTCTAAGGCATACAAGGACGCAATGGGGTCACTGGGGGTGCGGGTGAAATTTTCATCTCCATATCGGCCTGAGGGCAATTTGATTGTTGAACGAATGAACCGTGACTTAAAGCAATCCTTGACAGCTAGAGTCTTAGGTACTGGCAGGAACTGGCTGGCCCACTTGTATACAGTACAACGTGCACTTAATAATCTCCCTAGAAGACCTCTGGGTGGGCGGACCCCATACGAAATGCTCTTTGGCATACGAATGTTTGTGCCCGACCTTGATGGTCTAGACATGGCGGCGCAATCCACAATCTTTGATGTAGATAACCATTCTACTATGTTACAGGACTTACAAGAAGCCCGAGACAAACTTGCAATTGAACATTTACCTTCAGCCACAGACGCTGCACTGCAGATTCCGGTTGCCGGCTGGCTTCCGAAGGTTGGAGATCTGGTCCGAGAGAAGGTAGAGAACAAAAAAGAATTTGGCCCCTCTTATCGTGCACCGGTTCCAGTCCTTGGCTTGAAGGGTACTCGTACAGTCATCTTACCACCGCTTCCTGGTCGCAAAGAGAACAGATACATCTCAGTGGAAAATGTCAAGCTACAACATCTGGCCGATCCTGAATAGTGTAACACCAGCGGTCTCTTGTCCAGTCATTTCCCAGACAAATATTTGTGGCTCTCCAGCCCGAACGGTCACTGATGTTGCCATTGAGATTTGCCTGATCGCTTACTCGACTACCCGGATTCCCCCTGCAACGAGGAGACTGAGTATACCTACCCCGCCACCGAGTCGGTGGCTCACCTACCAACAACGCCACTGAGCCCAACACGTTATTCCTTTGATTCGGATTCCACTTCAGCAATACTCCCGTCCAGATTCAGTATTTTTGTATCCTGGTTCAGAGAAAGATTTTTGATCCCACCCTGGACATATATCTGGTTGGTACTATTCCTGATTTTTCTGTTCATGTCCATTGGCTTTGTCACAGTTTTTTTCTTGCGCATCAATGGTTACCAGAACGCACTGCAGTGAACTGTGTCGCTGGAACTTTGGCTCCACATTCTTCTTCGCACATCATGAAGCGTGACCACACTTTTGTGAACATTTCAGCTTTCCCAGTCGCTGATGGCATCGTATGGGATGCGGTAAATTTCCAAATTCATGGACCAACCGAGATTATTAATGTACCAAATGTCCTCCGTGTTTCAATGGGTGATGTCGTTAAAAGTAATATTCATTCTGACGATTGGGATGTACATGCAGTCGAATCGTTATTTGCTGATTTGAAATATTATGCTGCTTTCAATGCTGAAGATTTGTACATGAATTCTGCAAGTTATGCCGATTTATATTGTTACCAGCATTGGGGCAACCACTTTCTCCATAAACCCAGTACCCTTCGGGGTCCTGTTAATTACACCCAATGGGAGCATTGTCCAACCCCTTTGCCAGGTAGCTCCAAGACTCTTAAAAATAAGTTTACTTATTTTACAGACTTTGATAGATCAAACCCTGGGTCCTATTATTTTAAATTAAACACCTCTTCCACTCAGAAAATCATGTTGACCCACACCAAGTTACTGTATTCGGGTTCCTTTTTGAACGCCTTAGTGGTGGGTGGGTATGAACATTGGCGGGACACCATTGACTTGAAATCTATTTGGGGCTACAAGTCATGGCAGGTGCAAGGCACAGAAGCCTTGCACCGTGCTTGCCTCATCCCGACCCAAATTTTATTTTTAAATCATACTATCTATCAAACGACCTGTTGGGGTTTGGCTACTTCCAAACAATTAAATGCCCCATCCATTCCCGTATTGTCTTCCACTCCCAACGAGAGCTTGCACTTCAATATGTCCCTTACAAATTTGCAAGCTTCGTTTCAAAACAATTCGTTTAATATCTCTACGTTTGTTCAGTCACCCTGTTTGGCTTGGCCCATAGCATCTAATGCCTGCCAACTGCGTTTTCATGACACGGATCCTGGTTACAAACAGGATCGACCAGATCCAAGGTTTTCTGACTCTCGTACTGTTACAACATATTCTGTTGGTAAATTGTGTAAACAGTGGTTGCAGCACTCTTCCTTAGATTCTGTTAAACAACATTTATCCCTCCTATCAGGCAACATTGATCTGTCCGACTTTGTTCTGGGGCCTCGTGGCCCTCGACCTAAGAGATTCATTTATGAAACATACAATGAACTTTGGAAGCTTTCGCAAGTTGAAGCTGCTTCCCGTCTTCGGGAAATAGATCAAGCCAATTTAGAAAAGGGACTTGCTGTTGTTGACAATAGTATTAATACCCTGTCTTCCCACATTTACACACTAGAGAATATTTTTTCCTCTGTTGTTGATATTGTACAAGATCATGTTTCTGTGTTGTATCATGGTCAGAATCAATTGCGTTCAGTAATGCAGTTTGCATGGACTTTGCAAACACTTAAACTGGGTAAAGTTCCTTGGCACTTTTTAAACACCTCTGCATTATTCTTGCCTTTTAACTTAACTGAAAAACAGCAATTCATGTCCATGAAAGATGCAACATACACTCTGTTACATATTGAAAAAATAGAGCCCTTACCATTCTCAGTGGCGGAATTGGATTCTGCAGTGTGGGTAGTACACGGGGTTATCGCCTTGCCTTTTTCTTTATTTGAATTCAGTTCATGTATGAAACATTATCCTGTGGGCCGTTTTCAGCCCTTGGGCAGTGCCTTCCTGCATGAATTCTGGTCCCTGCCTTTCATGTATAAATGCCTTAGGGACGGAAAGGAAGTGTTTCTCGCTGGGGAGTCGTGCGGTTCTACTGTGGGTCGTTCCCTTGTTTGCAAGGGCATTGAATTGCACGGAGCTTGTGGTTTTCGGGGGGCGTTCCTGCTCCTGCTGTATCTCCTACTTTTTCTGTGCTTGCGGATGGTGGCTGTCTCCTTCTGAGTGGTCAGGGCTGCTGTGGCATGCTTGCCGGCATGCCTTGTGTTGTGGCGGTTTCCCACGGGGTTGTCTGCTGCGAGGGTGTGCTTTTTCCCCCCCCGCACGACATCATGGATGGTTCCATTTGGCCTTCCATTCCGACTTTGGAGGCGGATTTCAAAAGGTTGAGCAGAATGGGGGCGCTGTTGTTGGGCTGGGAGGTTGTGCTCACATCCGCCCGGGAGACGTTCATTCTCCGGGTGGCGGGTGCCCACAGTGGAGTGCAGGCCCTTTTGGGCACGGACCTCCCACTGCATTTCGGTGGACTGATTCGCCGTGTTTTTAGTGCATCACGCACCGAAGGTCTTGTGCACTTTTTTAAAGTTGTGGGCTCTGGCCTTGTTACCTCCTTTCATACTATATTTGGTGTAATACCAGCTTTTATTCATTCCATTTTTTCCAGCGTCTTTGGCGGCTTTCCGTTGATCCTCGCCTTAGCGGCTGGTGTATTGCTTTTGGTCTGTTTGCTACGCAATGGCTGCACTTCCTGGGGCCCTCCTCGACCGCGGTCGACTCCGGATGCTCCGTGGGCGCATCCTTGCCGGCTTCAGCATCCTGCCGTTGGCGGCACTGAGGGTGTCCTATAGACTTTCTTTTCGCTTTGCGTGTTTCGCTTGCGTGCAGCCTGTGGTGTCTTGCATCCGATGTCCTTTCTCATGGTCCTTGGATTGTTGCCTCTCCGGTGCGTCTCTGTCTCCCCCGGATTTTTTTCCAGTTGGTGGGTCCCTTGGATGCCCATGGGCATGACTGTTCCGTGCTGGCTACATGGCGCGTGCGGCTGCACTTGGAATTTTGGCACAATGGGATGTCTGGGCGGCCGCTCAGGCTCTCCTACAACAAAGTTATGTTGAGTGTCGCGCGGGTTGTCCTGCGGTGCTGTTCGCTGCTCCCTCTTGCGGGGAGCATGGGTGCAGTTTTGATTTACTGGACTGGATGGCGTCTCTTTTTTCTGGCGATTCCGGCGATGTCCTCTTGGAGGGTGTGGCGTTTTTCTGCGCTTGCACTCTATTGGATTAGGGGGCCTACGCTTTCGGCGTCCTGCCTCCCTGGAACTTAATTCTGCAGTTTTTTCTTTTTCTCACCATTCATTATCCTTCATTGGAGACTGTTCCATCACAGACGATGCCGTTCTGCTCCATCTATTTGAACTATGTCTTCGTCCTATGTCTTCACCAATGGACTGACCAGGGGAGGGTGTTGTGTGGTTTGTGGCCTCATGGTCTGCCTTGCTAAATTGGCTAGGGCCTGGCTGCCATGATGTCATTTTTGCGCACGTTACTTTGTGCCTTTGTTTTTCCAGCCTCTGCTTATGCCCGGCTATTTTAGAACTGTCTGCCTTTCACCTTTCCTCCTGTTCCCTTTGGGTTTGTCTGCACATCATGTACAAGGTCGAAAAACAACGTCCCTTGTTCTTGCTGATCTGGTCAGCCCCTCGCACTTAGACATAACACTGAATGCAGCTGCATTGGAGAAATTTGTGTGCTTTTATTATTGTGATTTCACTGTTAGAGACACTTGGAGAAAAACCTTTCCAGAGAGAAGAGCTGTGCTTGTCTGATGATGTAAACCTAGCATCTAGATATTGAGGTATGGGGGTTCGCCTGACAATGCCCAGAGGTCTTCTATTTTTTAAAATAAACTAGCTAATAGCACGGGGAGGGTGGTATGGTCATTTAGCCCTATATCCACTGCTTTATGAAATGCTTTCCCCGTTTGAATTCTATGGAATTGTAACTATGCTCATTGTTTTATTCTTATGCATTATGCTGATAGTACTGGCACGTGTACTGTATCTTAGAGCACGGTAGTTGAAATAAACATTTTAAACTATACAGTGTCTCTTATTACGCACGTTGTGGACAGGTATGAGTGAGTTATGAAAGGGTGTCTTTGCTCCTGCGAGTCCTGAGAGAGAGACCGTGTTCTGGGTTGTCTAATCATTGGTAGCATCGTTGCTAATGAGACGCTAAAGCTAGTCGGGTTGGGATTGTGGGTACTAAGGTTTATGGTTGGTTCACCACTATACTCCGAGGTCCTATTATCCTGTGCATAGCTCTGTGTATGTGCAGAATCCCTACAACAAAGCCACTTATGTGTCTGGACGTTACATTCTTTAGCACTAACAAGTAAATTGTGCAAGATATTTGGCAGTATAACACCACTGGTACTATTTGCAGCTGGTGGAGAATGTTGTGGAGTATCTGCTTGGTTTGCGTGCAGAGGAATTGCATCAATTGGTTGTTAATGACACAGGGGCATCCAAGCATATCATTCAGTTCGGTCTGGATTACATTCAATCTCTGGTTTGCTTCAGGTGTCATTTTTCCCTAAATGTACAATCAACACCGGGGGTGGAGCTTGCCCGGCCTGATGATGGCTGTCTTTAGGCGATCTCCTTCGACCACTTCCTATCCTGCACAATCCTGGAGCTGTTCCCTGCATGGCGATATGGGAACACATGTGGTATGCCCTGCTGTGAGCCCTGCTGCCGCCATTAAAATTGCTTGCCTGATTGCCCCCAGGGTGCGAACTGTGGCAGTTTGGATGGTCAAAGTTGCCATGGCGGCTGTGTGGCCCATTTGGGGCCTACTGCAAGCGTGGCTGAGGGAGCAGAAGGCTGTGCTGGCTGGCAGCCAATCAGAGGTTTTGGGGCTCGGCGCTGCTGATCCCTGTCCTCCGTGACAGGAGCGGAGCATGAGGCCTACCCTGTTGACGTTGGATGGCCCACAATTCTGCTGCTGTGAGCACTGGTGCGGGCGGAAGGAGGCCCAGGCCTGAGGAGCACCTGTGCATAGCCGATGAGTTGGGTGAGTTCTGGGCACTGAGTGGTCCCAGCACGGGTACTTCAGGGACCAAGGTGACGGCTTGGTGTGGCTGGAGTGGCCTTAGTAATCATCGGACCAACTATGCATGATGATGTTCAGAGAGCGGCTGGCGGACTCGCTTGTTGTTCCAAGGCCTGGCAGAGGAACAGTGGATGGTCTCCCAAGGGTGCTGATGGTAGGTGGAGATTGGCCGCCATAATGCAAGTGGAGGCACAGTTGTTGGTGTGTTGCAGCATGATTGGGCGATGTCCCCCATCATGGTGCAGAGAGTTGGAGGGGACTGCTGTTGACTGATGATGTCGGATTGTTCACGGGGCAACGCTCTCTAGAAACAGAACCTACTTCAGAAAGCACCTCACTGCTGTGGTGGAATGCGGAGCGAACTTTCATGCCCTGCAGAATGTATGGTGGTGCCTCCCTAGTCATGGGCAAAATAGACAAAATTCTGGTCTAAACTACAGCTCGACTTGCAGAAAACCACCAGGAGCCGAGACGAAGGCAGAAGGGTTGACAGGTGCAGGGCAGTCGGAGGTTGGCAGCGACTTGTGGATTATATTAACAGAGATGCAGCTCAATCTAATCAATGTGACGTCAGCGCGCTGCTCATCACATTGATAAATAAAAAATAATCTGGGATGAGAGGGAAGCTCTTCCCCAAGTCCTGACATTTAAATAAAAAAATCCTTCTTGTGCTGGCAGTTAAAGGATTTTCTTTAGGTGTGGTGAAGGAACTGTTCACTTCCACTGCCCTGTAAAGGATGCTTAGTGGACGTAGTCAGGGCCGGACTGGCCGTGGCGGGCACTGGGCGTTTCCCCGGTTGGCCGCTAGGGTGGGGGCCGGTTTTGGGCCCCTAGGGGCCCGATTTTGTTACCGGGGGTCGGCAATATCGGCCCCCGTAACAAAACGGCCGAAACCGGCCCTCGCAAACTGCTCGGCTGCACTCCCCTTCACCCCAGGGGGTGCGGCTGAGCAGTTTGCCAGGGCCGGTTTCTGTTCCCAGTCCAGCCCTGGACGTAGTCGAGAGTTTATCCTCGGCATTTGACGTTTTTCAGATGCTTGTCTTTCAATGAGACCACAAGCGCTTTATTTATCCACAAATGTTAGTGTTTATCTCTTTAAGAAAGATATTTCAACATATTTCAGTCCCTCCTAGGCAAGGGCTGACGGAATGTTTTCAAACTGTAGTATACATTATTCAAACTATCTACCTAACCAAAGACAATAAAACGAAGATTCGGCCTGATTCATAAAATGAAATTATATCTGTACCCGTAGAAGTATTTCCGTGCACAAGTGCAGATTGGCGACTTTACCCTATTCACAAGCACTCCCATTAGTAGGACTGGAAAGTTGTGCCTATCGCAGTGTCCCAGTCCACTACTCGGAACACCATGGGGCCTTTTTGTTGGTGATATTTCTACAGTGTTGAATTATACGCAGGTTACAATTCTAAACAGGAGAAAAACAGAACTAATACGCATTTACCCATTTTTTCTCCTGCAAAAACGACATTAATTACTTACTCCGCCAACTTTGGGAGTATCCTGTTCCCATGCCTTTCCTTAAAACAGATTTACTGTTCCTCTTTGCAGTAGCAAACATTTGACACATTCCAGGGTGGGAAAGTGTCAGAGAGGACTTTGTTAAATGCTCAAACACTCATTAGTATGTGGGTGTTCACAAATCCGTGAGACAATCCACACCTTGATTCTTCCTCACCTTGATTCTCAGTGGTTGCCTGGGACAAACTCCTGCATAAATTGTACACAGTTTTAGGATACAGTGATACAAGAGGAATTAATTTACTGCAATCAAGTCACCTTTTATGAATGCCTAGTATCTGTAAACACTTCCAATTTCACTTTAGTGATTTTAGGGCTTAATTGTGTAAAATAAGGATAATTATTTTGCACATATATTTATATATTGAGTTTACCAGTTTTATACTTATATGGTACTGGTTGGAGGTATACACTGTTTAGCAACAACTGAGTGCTGACTACAGTCTAGAATGTTTCCTGGTTTTTCATTGTGAAAATCAAAATAATGAATAAATAACTGCAAATAGCTTTATGAATCAAGCCCACAAACTTTAACTATCTTGAAATGCAACTGATTCAGAGTTTGCACTGCAGTAGTGATATAATAATGTATCCTGAGCTTTAAAAACAGTATATTCTGTAAATGTATGTGCACTATTCACAAGCGCCTATATAATATTGTGCCCACTTATCTGATAAAAAAGTAGGTATTCACAAAAGGAGGACGACCCTTTGATCCTCGGTCACAGACTGTCAACTTTGGTTCTGTTACCGAGCAGTGCTGACAATTAGCATTCTAGTGCTGGTAAAGAGCATGCAAATGCTCTGCTGGCAATTAGCATTCTAATGCTGAAAGGCATAGAGTGTGAAAATGAATAAGTAGTCTTACAGTTTTACCGGTATAAGAAACCAAACTTCTGCAAAACGAAATGTGATTTCCAGTTCTTTAGGCTCTCGCTCTTTCCCGAGGAAAACTAAGTATGCTTTCATAAAACTCCACAGCACAGGCTCGGAAAGACTCCAGTGGATTTGTCCACAGATTCATAGAAAATTGATATGGGTAAGACCATGCATCAAAGAAGAATTAACTCTCAAGATACTAAAGAGTACGTCTCTCTCTCCCTCATCAGTGGCACAAAGTAATATCCCCCCACTAAATTAAGTTAGAAGATGCATTTTATACTAGTGATTTGAAATCAGATATGGATAAAGAAATGCATTTATATTTTATGGCCATTATGCCATAAAAAGAGAAATTACAGCTGGCTCTCTTTTCAATCAATGTCACCCTTAGGGGTATCTTGGTGCTGTGTCTTCATTGAATATGCAGGTCTTGAGTCTCTTTCTAAAGTCTGTGCAGCCATGGAGGGGAAGGTTGTTCCAGGTCATGGTAGCAATGTAGGAGAAGGAGTGGCAACCGCTGCGACAGATGCAGGGGGTGTGTGCGAGGGCGAGTGAATAGGAGTGCAGTTGTCTAGCGGGCTGGTGGAAGTTCAGTCGATGGTTGAGGTAGGCAGATCCTAGGTCATGGAGGACTTTGTAGGTGTGCTTGAGGAGTATGAACTGGTATCTTTTCTGGATTGGGAGCCTGTGGAGGTCTCTAAGGTGGGGGGTGAAGTGGGTTTATTTGGGGAGGTCCGGGATGAATCTGGTTGCAATGCTCTGTATGCTCTGGAGTCTTCTGAGGAGCTGGGTAGAGATTCCGGCAAAGAGGGCATTTGCCATAGTCGAGGTGGCTGGTGACGAGGGCCTGAGTGATGATCTTTCTGGTGTTGGTTGGGATCCTTCTGTAGATTCTGAGGAGCATGCGCATTGTGTGGAAGCAGAAAGAGGTGACTGCGTTAACTTGCCGTTTCATGGTCAGTTGGCTGTCGAAAATGATGCCGAGGATGCGTGCATGATCGGTAGGTGTGGATCTGAGTTCTGCAGTCCATCAGCTGTGGTCCCATGCAGAGGAGTTCTTCCCGAAGATCAGTACTTCAGTTTTGTTGGTGTTGAGTTGGAGGCAGATGTCTCTCATCCATTAGGCTACGTTGGTCATGGCGTTACAGAAGTTTGTTTTGGCATTGGAGGGGTCCTCGGTGAGCGAGAGGATCAGTTGAGTGTCATCTGCAGGAGATTATGTTGAGTCTCCATATTTTACACCGCCTCCTTCCCCACCTTCTGCTTCTCACCTCCTCAGGCTCTTACCGTTTTCTGCTTCCGCCCAGCTTGAGCTTTCTAGTGTCTATGAGCACTGTCTGGACTAGTGACATAACCTGCCAGCAGCTGCTCTGTAGAGGAGAGGAGTGATCTCTCAGCACCCTGAGCCATGGAGCTGGCTGCACAACCTCAAACCGCCTGGGGTCCTAGCAGTCCAGAGCCTCCTGCTGCATAGACAAATGCTCCTCGTCCTCCTCGACAACGAAAGCTGGAGCAGGAGAAGCTGCCCGGAGTGTCCACCACGTGTCTGCGCAAGAAGTGAGGAGGTGAGGAGAGGAGGGGAGACAGTGGGGGCACATTACTAGGGCGAAGCTCCACTGAATTCCACAGAGATTTTTTGCAACTCTGCGGAATTCTGCATAGTGTAACTCCGTGAACTCCGCCCACTTTATATTTACAAAGTCTGTGTGCTTTCACTGTATTAGGGATTCCTGGTGCTCTCACTGTTCAGGAAGTTCCTTGTGCCTTGCTTATTGGAAAGCCTGTATGCTGTTGGAAAGCCTCTCTGGGCTTTCTTGATTGAGGAACCCTTGTGCTCCCCCCTTCAACTAATGGCGAGCAGTGACCGAGGTGGCGCCCACCGTTCTGTGAGCTCTCCGACCTCGAAGGACTGGAGTGCGGCCACTTCCCAGCTTCATGAGCACAGTAGAACCAGCCCCACCCAGAGGAAGCCTGAGCCTTACGGGCTCCAGTCAGCTGCACCGCCTCGTGGAGGAAGAGGAGGAGGCCAGAGCTTCGTGGGTTCCAGCCAGCTGCAGCAGAGCTAGTCCCAGCATGGGTCAGCCGCACAGAGAGAAAGCCGCTTGAGGGCTGCGCTGAACAGTGTGGTTCTCTGACCAGTTCAACTCAGCTGGGGTGTGGAAAGGCCCCCGAGGGTCTCCTGCCATCTGAGTTTGGGGCGGCCTACTGCTGTTAGCTGTACAGAGGGCAGCTACGCTAAGCCTCCCGAGGGTGTAGGCACAGCAAGGTCACGGGCAGCCAGCCCTTTTGCGAGGGAGGTCTCTCCTCCAACGTGGGAAGTACGAGGGCCTTCCCACCTGGTTATACCCATACCTGGAGGCAAGGATCTGTCGCCGATGTAGTCACATGTGCATTCTAAACTCGGCATAAACCTGCACACATTTTCATGCCCCTTAAACCCACCAAAGGAGTGAGTCTTCTTAACACCGTAAGCAGCCCTCACACAAGGCACTGTATTACATACAGGAGGCACACAGGTGCCTCAGGGCCCGTTGTTGGTTCCTTCATTACCATATACTGCATAAAAGGAGCACTGGAACGCTATGCCTTAGGTTTTCACTGAGGTTAGGTATGATGAACAGTGGGCTCATACCTGACACAGACAGGATAACAAGTATTGTTATTTTTAGAAACTGCACCATATGTGCAGTGAGGGTGCACTAAATGTGGTGTGATGCATAATATTTTCACAATGTTCTATGACAATTGCCTTATGGCAAAGTGATTTATGACCTGTGCAACTTATGAGTATTTGCTTCAGTGCACTACATGCGATGTTATGACTATTGTATAGTTGGCAAAGTGAGTATTGATTTATGTGATTGCGGTCTACATGTTTTATGTATAATACAAAGGGTATTTTATATAACCTTGTGTGGAGTTTTTTTTTGTGCTTTGTCAGTGGGTCACTGGTGTGTGTGTGTGTGTGAGTTGCGCAAATGCTTTACACATTGCCTCTAGGATAAGCCTGACTGCTCTGCCAAGCAGGTGTTATCTTGCATGTGTAACTCCCTTACCCGGACTAGAGTGGTGGGTTCTGCCTGGCTTAGCAGCATACCCTAGCCAGCCAGAAACCCCATTTCTAACAACATAATTTATGACATCCCTGATGACATCATCCAAGCTTCGTTTCTGCACATATTGCTCTATAAATTAGTATGGGATTAGAGGCCTGAAAGTAAGAGATGAAAAGGATGCATCGTTAATGCCATCACAGATAGAGACATATTCACCTAATTATAACTCTACTTTAACCTTTGTTTTTTTCAGTGAATTACTGCTGTTTTTTTAACAATACCTAAAGCCAACCCCCAGCTCAGGCCGTGAGCCGTGGAGGGTTGTCCACGGGGCCTGGCCTGCAGCCAGGCCTACGGCAAACCCCTCACAGGGCCTTATGTTTTTTAAAGGGAAAGAGGGCCAAGTGCCCCCCTGAGCCTTATTAGGCCGTGGGACCTGTTCCCCCATGTCCTTTTTTTTCTTTTTAAAGGGGAGGGGAGCCAAGTGCCCCCCAATCCTTATTAAGCCCAGAGGACCACATTCCCCAGGGCTGTTTTTTTAAGGGGAGAGAGGCCACGCGGCCCCCAAGACTCATTTGGCCCTGGAGAACCCATCCCCCAGGGCCTTTTTTTATTGGAAGGGGCCCATGGGGCCTCCATTCCCAAGCCATTATAAGCCCTGGGGTCCCTCCTCTGGATCCAAAACTTACAAAAAAGGGGAGGAGGCTGCATTGCCCCAGGGTATTTTTTTATTGAAGGAGAGGGGAGACGCGTGGCTCCCCGCCTCAAGCCTTATTAGGCACTGGGGAACCCATCCTCCAATGCCTTTTTTTAAATGAAAGGGGATGGCAGCCGTGTGGCCCCCCTCTCTGAGCATTTTCCAGCCCGGGGACCCTATCCCCGGGGCCTGCATTATTAATGATTGTTGCCTTGCTGCCTTCCCAGGGCACCCACCAGTTTTGCTCCTGGTTGCTGAGAGTAGCTGCTAATGCTGCTCCCTTCAGGCGGGAGTAATATTTTGATCTGTTTCCCTGCCCGCATCAGAGCTGGCAGGAAACAGATCAAAAGTCTGCTCCCAGATGGTGGGAGCATTTTTAATGTCCTGGGGGTGGGCTCCCCGGGACATAGCTAGTGATCCGGCCCCAGGGGATGGAGTCCCCGGGGCCATTAATGACTAAGGGAGGAGGGCTGCCCTCCCTTTTAATTAGTTTAGAGGCCCCATGGGATGGGGTCCCCAGGGTCTTTCGAGGCTCGGGGAGGGAGGCTGCCCCTCCCCTTTTTGACAAATTGCAGTCCCAGGGGTGGGCTCATCGGGGCCTGCGATGGATCAGTGGGCAAGTGGCCCCCTCCCCATATTCAAAAATGTTGGCCCCCAAAGTGGGCTTTCTGGGGCCTATGATGGCTTGGGCAGGGGGGCTGCGCATCCTCCCTGCCCATATTAATTAATTTCAGCCCTGGGGTGGGCTCCTCTGGGCCTATAAAGGCTAGGGGAAGGGGGCCACAAACCCCCCTCCCATTAATAAAACAAACAGCCCCAGCTGCCAGTTTGTTTTATCGCTGCAGATTTTTTTTTTATGTCTTTAGCCCGGGGGGTCCCCTCTGGGTCCCCCAATAGGGTCTAGGGATCAGGGTATTCCTACCCTGCCCATATAAATATATGATATGTTTCCAGGGGATGCTCATGTGAGACATAAAAGTGTGATACATGGAAAGTTTGACTAATGCTGCCAATGGATTCCATGGCTTTTACTTCAAATAACACAAAGTTGTAATGGTTGAAAATCATATTGTGTAAGTGCAGCAACTGGCACATTTGCAGTTTTTTTCTTATACCAGCTACAGATTCTTCAATAAGATAAGAACCTACAAACTAGGCAGGTCGCAACTCAGATGAAGTTTTGCATAGTGATGCAGCGCAATCGGAATATTTTTTATGCTCCAATAGATGTCCTAATCTGGCACAGCACAAAAAGTACATTTGCAATGATTCGCAGAACTCATGCACAGGAATATTACTGAGGGACTGCAGACTTCCGTTCTGACATTCATATTTGCAAAATGCCATGCTGTGATTGCACCTACTACACCTTAAAGTGGAATGAGTGCAAATTTAA
This sequence comes from Calotriton arnoldi, assembly GCA_963921515.1. Lineage (NCBI taxonomy): Eukaryota > Metazoa > Chordata > Amphibia > Caudata > Salamandridae > Calotriton > Calotriton arnoldi. The sequence goes on from CAWUFW010000498.1 coordinate 860,549, forward strand.
AAAAAAGTACAGAGCGGGAGGACATTCTAGAGATAGTGTAGTGATTTTATGAACTGTGGCGCGCTCTTCCCAGTAACCACTACTTACACTAACAGAGTAGAAGATTACACTCAGGCCCATATTCCCCTTTGTGAATGGATTCTGCCCCTTTAAGATGTTAGAAATCATGATATATAACCATATGACTTGCAAGGAAGGAGGAAGTTCCTCTCTTAACCTTTTCTGCAAAGCTGGCTTTCGGTTTGGAGTGGTTGAACCGTTCTGGTGTTCCATGAGCAAATTCAATTAAACAAATTATTTGGCATGCCTTGTTATATCTCTGGAGAACCTTTACTATTCATCTTGAGATTTTGAAAATAAATTGGCAACTTTGCTCAGTGTCAGAAGTACTTTTGTCTTTTAAGACATTTTAATGACGTCCATTTGCATTGAAGAAGCTTGACAGACCATATTTGCAGATTGTGAATATACAAAACATACTAAAACAATCTACGGTGCTATCAGGTGGCACATATTAAGTGTCACTACATCATCCATTTTTAGCATTTAAAGCTTTCCATGCTGGGATTATGAGTGACCGTATTTATAATTGGTAAACCAAAATTCTAAGTTTTAGTGCACAAAGTATAATTGCCTAAATAGCTAAAATGTGAGTGGGGCACACATGGCAATGCTCTACTTCGCAGGTGTGACCATATTACCATTTATACCTCATGCATCTGTGACTATAAAGGCCACCAGAATAAGGTGTTGAGAAAAATCTTATTAGTATTACACAGCCAGGTTTTTCAATATTGTGGAGTTCAGTATTCTGAAGTACATGAATACAATGCCAATACATGTTTTTCCCTGAGAAATGTGGAATAACAGTAGGAATCAATGCGCATGGGTTTTCTTTTGGATCTTTTGCACCCTCTGGTAGCTTGACACAAAGCAGTCAGGTCAACTTAGAGGCAAAGTTTAAAGTATTCATGCAGCACACAAATGGTAATAAAGCAAAAACACAACACAAAAAAACACAAACCAATTTAGAACAATAGAGTAAAATGTAATGAATAAAATGACTCCAAAACTAATTAAATCCAATCGGTAGAACAAAAGTTATGAATTCTTAAGGTTTTTAGTACAAAATAGAACCTAAAAGATCAAATCCCTAATCTGGGGTATCTGGTCACGGGAGATCGGTACAAAGTCAAAAGTTAAGATCAACCATGATAGAACACAGGTCGAATACACAGGTTGGATTGGGTCTGCTCTCTTCTTACCTTTGGACTTATAAGAAATTTTGAAGAAAAGTTCCTGAGAAGGTAGAGTTCAGTGGGGCAAGGCAGTAGGTGGTGTCCGAGGAGGAGTTGTCGGGGAGCCGCTGCACCGGGTCGGTGTGAAGAGTTTTGGCTTCAAACGTAGTCACTTTTTTGGAAGTCCAAAATCTCCAGTGCGACTAAGCTGCAGCCTGTTGCCGATGAGGGCTGCACGAGGCCAGATGCTTTCGCCGAGTGGTCCCACTGAACAGGATTTGCTGCTGCAGAGAAGAATGTAGCGGGGGCTACCACAAAGTCAGGCTGACTTGAGAAGCATCCGTGGTGGATAGGCTGGCAGGTAAGTCCCCATTTTCTTCTCAGGGCACGTTTTGGTGCAAACCTTTCTAAGTCCCTAGTTTTAGATTTAGGCAGGAGCAGCAACTCTAACACCACTTCCAAGGATCCAGGACCTCGGGAGCACCTCTTGGGGAGCTAGAGCACACTCCAGCAGAGACAAGGTGCAGTGTTCAAGGTCTCTGGAAATTGCTATGTCCCTCTAGCTCACACAGGAGGCCATCTAACTAGCCCTCGGAGTCAATTCTAGTGGCCCAGGGTTCAAGGAGATGGTCCAATTCTCCTTCAAGCAGCAAGGCAGACCTTCAAGCAGCAAGGCAGTCCTCTGGTAACAGCTGGCAGTCCACTGGGGGTTCAATCAGTCCTTCTGAAATCTTCCACAGGTCCAGGAGTGTACTGATGAGTGGCTCTGGAGGTTCAATATTTTTAACGTGGGCCAAGCTTTCTGTTTGTGGGGTGGGACCCTTTTCTACCACCACATCTGGCTCTGGAAAGTTCTTCTCTTCCACTGTCAAGGCTTCAAGAAGCCTGGGGTGACAAAAGGCTGGTGTCAGGTTCATTTCTGTGTGCTGTAGGCAAGCCTTTGGAAGTGCAAGCATTTTCAGATTTTATTATATTTATTATTATTAGACATATGTAAAGCGCAGCTATCACCCAATGGTATTTTGATTCTAGTAACTTATCAGCAATGAGGAAAAATAACTATTACAGATGCTAAATCACTTAAGGTAACCTTCTGTTTCCAGGGGAAGAGCCAAGTCTTTAGGTTCCTCCTGAAGCTCAACAGATCGGTATTTGTTCTCAGGGAGCGTTCCATAGATGAGCACCTTTAACCTGGAAGGTTCTACCTCCAAGTCGCATCTTTTTGAAAGAGGGAACGGATATTAGGCCGGCATTAGACGATCTTAAAGTTTGTGCAGGCTTATAGAGCTCAATTTTTTGTTGAAGAGCTTTAGGTCTTGTGCCATTTACTGCCCTATGTAGAATGTGTAGAGCATTAAAGATGCACCTTTCTTTTATTGGCAACCAGTGAAGTTTCTGCAGTGTTTCTGTTGCAGATTCCCATCTTCCTTTTTTTAGTGCACGTTTGGCAGCCAACACCTGGATCCTTTGGAGCCTTTTGAGTAGATAGCCAGGGCTACCTAGTAGCACTAGTAGTACAGAGTTACAATAATCCAGTCTGCTTAATATTGTGGCCTGTACTACACATTTTATATATGGCTGGGGAAGCAAAGGGACTATTTTCTTCAAATTTCTAAGGAGTTCATGGCACACTGCAATCATTTTCTTAATGTGAGTTTCCATTGAGAGTCTACTGTCAATTTAGACTCCCAAATTTCATACCAAATTTGTTTTATCCAGATCTGAGTTTTTTGCCCATGGCCAAAAGCTAGCTGGGAGTTGCTGTTGTAGGTTCAGTTTTATCTCCGTTGAATTTTAGCATGTTATCATCCAGCCACTGGGTCATCTCTTTCAAACAGGAGTGAAGATTATTTCGTTGTTTAAGATCTGATTTGTTCAAAGATATTATAAATTGCGTATCATCTGCATAATTTACAAACGATATCCCAAATGATTTAATCAGGGTTGTCAGTGGCCTTAGACAGACACTGAACAAAATAGGGATCAGGGCAGAGCCCTGGGGTACCCATTGTTCAGTTTCTTTGTATTCTGAGGGGAATGTTGGAAGAGTTATTGCTTGTAGTCTTCCCAAAAGGTATGATTCAAACCATTTGAGTGGTGTGCCTCTCAATCCAATCTCCTTCAAGCTTGCAAGCAGGATTTGGTGGTTGACAGTGTCGAATGCGGCAGATAAGTCCAAAAGGATCAGTACCGTCGTTCGACCACCGTCAACCTGCATCCTTATTTCATTGGTGGCTATAATCAATGCCATCTCTGTTCCATGGACCGGCCTAAAGCCCATCTGTTCTGGTTCCAACAGATTATTATCCTCAAGAAAGTCAGCCTGGATCTGACTAAGATACTTTTTGAGTATCTTGATTGGGCATGGGAGCCTCGAGATTGGCCGATAGTTGCTCGGCTCTTGAATGTCAGCCTGGTTTTTTTTTTAATATTGGGGTTACCAAGGCCTTCTTTCAGGCTATTGGAACCACCCCAGTGTCAAGAGATTGATTAAAGATTAATCGTAAGATGGGGAGGAGTTCGTTCGCTCTATCTTCCCTTATTTCTGCGGGAACGGGGTCTAGAGGAGAGCCTGATGAGATCGATGAGACAAGGGTCCTGAATTCTGCCTCTCCCAGCAGATCAACTCTGTCTAGGGTTGTCACATTGGACCGTTCTTGGCTTGGACCTAGCATTTTGGCCCAGTTGTCAGGTTCATTCTTTTGATTAAGTTTGGCCATGTTTTGTATATCTGCTATGATCTGTTTAATTTTGTCATGGAAATGTTCCGAGAGGTTATTACATAGTTCTGGTGAAGGCAACATATGTTGTTTTATACAACCAAAAGTGGTTAATTCTTCTACCAAATCAAAGACCTTCTTTGATGTATTAGTTGCTTCAAGGATAGTAGCTGAAAAGAAGGAGGCTGTAGCCTTCTTTATTTATATCTTATATTCCTTGTAGGCCAGTTTTAATAAGGCTCTATCGCTGTCTGTATAAAATTTCCACCATTGCCTCTCGAGTTTTCTGCACTTAGATTTTAGGTCTTTCAGGGTTTCTGTGAACCATGGTGCTGATTTTCTAGGTTTATGACTGATTGCTTTTAGCGAAACTACCTTATCTAAGGTGCCTACAATAGTTGTTTCGTAATTTGAGTAGTTTAAGTTTACTGTGTTAGATTCTTGAAAGCAGGTGGCACTGTCAAAGGCTGTTTCCTCATTGAATTTCTTTAACTTAGCCCAGGGTCGTTTCAGTGCTGAATTTCTTATGGGTTTATCATCATTTTCCCCATATTGGGTCTTTTAAAATTAAAATTGACCATGTAGTGGTCCAACCAGCTGATGGGGGTGTTTTTTTTTTAGCTGTTTCCATATCTGAGGAGGCTAGGATTAAGTCCAGAGTGTGCCACCTACGTGAGTAGGCCCTTTAATCTGTTGTGTGAATCCCATACCTTCGCAGGATTTTAAAAAATCCATTGTTTGATTTTGATGGATGTCTTCCGACCCGAACATGCAGTTGCCCAGAATAAGGCAGTTAGCATGGGACATTACAAAAATAGCTGCTAAATCCAGGAAAGGTTGGGCAAATTCCTTTAACGGGCCTGGGGGGTCTATAACAAAATAGTCCTGATAGAATAGCACCTTCCTTTTCTTTAAGTGAGAAGCCCAGTATCTGTATTCCTTGGCTTTGTCCCACCTCAAGTTTTGCTAAAGCCCATTTATCTTTAAAGAGTATTGCGACCCAGCCCCCTCTTTTTTAGTTCTTGATTGAAACAGGGCTTGATAGCCCGGAGGGCATACACCTTCCAAAGTAACCTTAGGTTCCTGGGAGAGCCAGGTTTCGGTGATAAAAAACATTTCCCGTCATTAGAGGTTAGTAGCAGGTTTAATTCAGCAGCGTGCTTCCCAGCGGACTGAGTGTTAAGCAGTCCGCATGATAAGCTGTTATTCCTTGTATCATTAGCATTTTGTAAGTTCCCTAGTCTGCCTTTGTTATTGTGAGAGGCTGCCTCAGGGTCTACATCAACGTGCCAAGTATAAGGGATATTACGATTTAGTTCATGCTACTTTTTACTAGAGAAGGCAATTCTCGTCTCACCTTGTGTGGGATGGGATCCAAAACCGGCAGCATGGCTTGTACTGACCACTTCGGGGATGCTGACGGGTGCAGACAGGCTTGCCTTTGGTGCACTGCGCAGTTGCGCTACCATACCGTTTATGTACCCCTCCCTCCTTAACTCTGCCAAAACAGCTAGACTGCTCACTCTGATGGCCCCAAAATGGCGGCCATCAAGCGGATGAAACAAAATAGAGGAGGGTCGAGATTACACCCGAGTTCACCACTTTGTGTTGCAAGTATTACAATTTCATTTAGGATTCAAATTAATTTTTCATTTCAATCATTCATTTGATTTTTACAATTTGTATTTAACATTATATGTGACTTAAAATTGGTGGAATTTTGGTCACTCCGCTTTACTCTTTAACGCAGAGTTCTGGCCAAATTCCGCTACTCGCCGTGTTGTGGATCTTTTCTTCTGTGAGGCTCCAGAAAATGCGATCTGGCAAGTGTAAGCGAGATTTGGAGTCCCCCAGCATTGTTTTCTTATGCGGGTGGTCATGGTCAGAGGGCTGCCACTCAAAGAAGATTTGCTGAACCACGATAGATTGTGTACTCGATTGGAAGCAAAATCAACTTGAATGGGCACATGCTCGAGGCCAACACATGATGCCGTTCGCACTGATTTTTCAACACTGTTCACACTACTGGCGCTAAATTGCGGTGCGAGCTGCATATTTACAACCCGTTGAATTCTGCTGAATCTTGCAGAGTTTTTATGTAACTCCGAGGAATTCAGCAGAGTGAAACTATGCAAGTTACACCCACCCCTATTTCAAATCCAACTTTAGCATTAAAGAATATTTTAATTTATAATTCATTTAAGTATAAACATGACATTTCTATGGGCTCACAATCAAAAGTTAGCACTTATTAAATGTAATAAGGAAACCCAATGTAAGTCCAAGGGAGAGGTAGGCCTTACAGTAGTGAAAAGCGAATGTAGGATTTTGTCATGACCATGACATGTATGCCCTACTTTTTACATACAATGTCCCCCTCTAAAGGGGCTATTTGGGCCTACCTAAGGGGTGGCATATCTTTTAAAATGTAATGTTTTGGTCTGGCAAAAGAGTTTTGTTCTTGCCAGGTCGAAATGGCAGTTTAAAACTGCTCTAAGGACAGCAAGTGCAGGCCTGAGACCTGTTTCAAAGTGCTACTTTAGTGAGAGCCACAATGAGTGCTACAAGCCCACTAGTAGCATTTAACGTATGGGCCCTGGGTACAAGTGCCATATACTAGGAACTTACACGTAAATTAAAGGTGCCAATCAGGTGTAGGCCGTTTTTACCAAGTTTTAGGGAGAGAGCACATTTTTGCTCTAGTTCTAATGCCAACAAAGACTAATTCAGAAAAACAGGAAGGGTGAGGGAAAAACATTTGGGCGTGTCCCTGCAGAGAGATCCATGTTCCACGCACCCAGAACCTTTTAAGCCAATTTGCAATGGGGGCCATAGTCCTCAAATTCCAAAATCCCACGCCATTGGCCAAATCTGCCTTTAAAATTGTACACCATTTCACATACTCCAACTTTGAGATTCATTCTCACGAACTAGTTTCAATCAGAAAGCTCCATGAGGCAAAAGAATGTGAGATATGAATGCAGAGCTCTAAAAGTCTCTGTACTGAGACCTGATCAACCAACTAAATCCAGCAGTCTCCAAAATACATGTGCATAGAAGCCTCTTTGTCCCACCAGCTCCATGACTACCCACAAGCTCCTTGAGACACACAGCAGTTTGAAGCACGGATTTTAGGGCCCCTGTATTTTGCCTCCAACCTGGCTCATAGAGATTCACAAGGCCTACTAATCTGTTTAAACTCACTGGTACTGCTAAGTGGCTTCTAGGTCAAAGTCAGCGCTATTCAAAACAAATAAATATAGTGCAGTTCTTATTTATGTATTAATGCACATATTTACGTAGATGTTTCGTAGCGCCTTGGTTGTCACCTTGTGACACCTTATCAACACATTATGGTTTAATGAGACTGTTCTTGCGCGCTACTCTAGACTTCTTGAGAAACTAGGATAATAGCTCATTTATTTCAAAGCAGCACTTGTTCTGTAAAGCTGAATATCCACAAATTGTGGATTCTTATCCCAGTTTTCAGTTTATGTCTTTCTTCGCATCCCTCTGTTGAGTTTACGTCAAGTAGAAGCTATTTCCTGGACTTGTGAATCATAGAAACAACTGCTGCCATGATATTGCAGGCCAGCAAGCTTGGAAAGTGCTCATGTGCCAGCAATGAAATTGAAGACAGGTGGCAAAAACTTCACGTTTGGGATTTGGAAACTGTGTGCAATCGGTTATTGTAAAAAGCCGTGTTTGGACACAAATTAGCCTAATTGCTCATGACAGGAGCTTGCATCCGCGTTTCATAGGAAACACAGAGCAGAATATATAAACAACAAATCACCGGTGACAATGTATTATGCTTTAGTTGTAACTCTTGGCGAACCCCCTGTCCTTTATGCAGCAGGGCTACAGTTGTGTTAAATAATCCATGTTTACATTGCCAGAATTGTCTATTACTGATGCAACCCCTATTCGGCACAGAATATAAGTTAATGCAGCACAGCGCCAAGAAGTGACTGAACAAAAACCGTTCATCTTTTCATTATGTGAATTGGACAGTTAGAACGTGGTGACCCTTTGCTGGGAGGGAGAAATTAACCGGATCATAAGTTGGCAAAAACACCTTCCGATTCTGGCATTTTTAAGACGATATAAACAAAATGTGCTGAAACGTCTCCTGGTTGTGCAATAATTTGTGGCAGCTGAAAAGGAACGCCTGCTTTAATATAAAAAAGGTCTGGTGAAAATTAGAAGAACTGTTAACCTATGATTTTTATTACCAGGTTAGGCAGCATTTTTCCTGTCACTCAATGCCCATTCAGAGTTTATTTTATACTTGTTCGGATCAGCTGGAGTACCATGGTTCTTACTGCAAGCAGGGGAAATACGTTTCCTGTTTTAAGGTTCGGCAGTAAAAGTAGCCAAAACTCTGTTGCAGGGGCCACAGACCTGGTAAACGTACAGGAGCCCTAAGATAAGCAAGGTAGGTTGTGAAACAGAGACACAATTAGGGTGCAGCGAGCCTCTAAACACACGTCATACTTGAAGCTAGTGCCAGTGCCAGAAACCAGGGGCTGTACCATGATGGGCATCTCTGGTGCAGTACAATGGCAAGTGCCTGTTTTGATGCGGATACAGTTTGTAGAATGAATTAATGTAGCCCAATATTGCTCTGCATTAGGGCTACATTTTCAGATAGTACAGCTTGGAAACCGTGCCTCTTTCTGATTCTGAGCTGGGTTATCCAAATTAATGCTCTACCTCCGAGAATAATCTGAATTAATTAAATTCACTTTATACACTGCATATGCGTAAAAACAAGCACTCAGCTCCATTCTAAACCAGTGGAACCAATCACGATAAACCCCCTGTTGCACTAGTAGGGTTACTATCTAGCTGTAGGTCCAGCCTGGTAAAAATATTGAGAAAAGCAGTTAAATTTGGCGTTTTTCCCTCTCTGAAATGTAAAGCTGGTGCAGCAAACACAAAGCCAACAACACCAAAGAACTTTTGAACATTGTTAATGAATTCTCCAAAACGGCTGCCTGCGAAAACAACATCACACCCTCACAGGAGCTGTGCCAAAACTCGCCGACTTCTTCCATGACAAAATCGAAAACATATGCAGAAACTTCGAACCCTAACCAACTCCGATGGACTTCCTTGACACATGTGCCACCACTGCAACTGACACAAACCACAAGACACCACTTCCACCATGAAATCCATCCACTCGGGAGGTCCCACAGACCCATGCCTACACCACATCTTCAACCTCAGAAACCAAAGGATCAGCCAGCAGCTGACCACCCTGCTCAACACCTCTATCACCACCGCAACTTTTCCTGATCCCTGGAAACACACCAAAGTCAGACCACTACTCAAAAAAACATCCGCTGACCCCAGTGAACTCAAAAACTACAGGCCAATATCCCTGCTCTCATTTCCAGTGAAGTTACTGGAAAAAAATCATCAAAAAGCAACTCATTACACACCTGAAGCAGAACCAGCAACTTGTCATCTCCCAATCCAGCTTCTGCAGTAATCACAGCACTGAAATGACCCTGATTGCAGCCACCAACGACATTCAAACCCTCCTCAACCCAGGAGAAATAGCAGCTCTGATCCTCCTCATCCTCTCGGCAGGCTTTAACATTGTATCCCACCACATTTTGATTGAAAGGCTCTACCACATCGGCATCCAAGAGGACGTGCTTGATTGGATCCCCTCCATCCTCACCAGAAGAACAAAGAGGATCCACCGCCTACCTTTTGCCACTGAACCCAAGGAGATCATCTGCAGTGGTCCTCAGGGCTCATCCCTCAGCCCCACTCTCTTCAACACATATATGACCCCACTAACCAACATCATCAGATCCCATGGACTCAACAAAATTTCCTAAACAGACAACACCCAACATCCTCTCACTCACCGATGATCCCACTATCACCAGAATCAACTTCCACAGATGCATTATAAGCATTGCCAACTGGATGAAGAACAATTGCCTGCAGCTGAACACAGACAAGAGGGAAGTACTGATCTTTGGCAACAGCAGCAACACACAGAACATCTCCTGGTCACCATCAGACCTATGACTCGCACCCACCGACGAGCATGCCAGAAACCTCAGTATCATTGACAACAAGCTCACTTTGAAATCACAGATCAATGATGACTCGTCCACTTGCTTTCTCACTCTGTGCATGATACGTAAGATTGTCAAATTGCTACCCCTGTACACGGGACCCACCATGACACAGACCCTTTTCTCCAACTGACTGGACTATGGCAACGCCCTCTATGTAGGAATAGCCGCACACCACATACAGAGACTTCAGACCATGCAGAACGCCACAGCCAGACTGATCCTTAGCCTTCCCCGATGAACCATATCACAACCCACCTCAGGCAACTCCACTGGCTCCCCATACAGAAAAGATGGCAATTCAAGCTGCTGACCCACACACACAAGGCTCTACACAACCAACCCGCTTATATTAACCACCACCTGAACTTCCACCAACCATCAAGAAGACAATGCTCCGCCTTCCTCTCACTTGCGCATACTCCCCGCATCTACCGAAGCAGAAGCGGAGGACACTCCTTCCCCCACATAGCAGAAAAGTCCTGGAACAGCCTCTCCACCCAACTGCGGATCATCACCTCACTTTTGGAATTCCGAATGGCCCTCAAGACCTGGCTGTTCGAATAAGCCTCCGGGACTTGAAAGAGCCTGGATACCCTATCAGGTGATTAGCCAAGCTTTGTAAATCCATATTGATTGATTGAAAAAAATTTGAGAGCTGTCTAAATTGCTTCAGAATGACTATTAGAGTGAACAGAGTGATAACTGGCATTTCAAAAAGAGTCCTGACAATTTTACATGAATTCTGTTTCACAATCCAGCTCTTGGCTGTTTAAGAATCGAACAATGTAAACAAATGGCTAGTTGCTTTTTGTAAGAAAGATAGCAGCCCTATGCACTAGTGATCATTACGCCTCCACTTATATATTTGTAAAATCAGTGCTGTCTGAGAAATGAAGCAACGGATCCCAGCGGGAGGAGTGAAGATCATTTGGTCCCATTCAATTGCAGGAACAGAATTCTGTTGATAAAGTTGCCATCCAATCATTTTTTTTCACCTTTGCAAAAATACACAAAAAACTAGTGAATACTCAATTCCCTTCATAAATCCAAAAATTATTATATTCACTGATTCCCATTGTGAAATGTGTGCACTACTTAGATTTCCCCATAACTATTTGCATAAACTCTGATTCCACAGGTTATCCTTCATTCCAACATATTTAGTAATAGTTAGGGGAAATTGATCTGACTGGCTGGCTTCAACCAAGAAGACAATGTTGCAGCTGCATTACCAGACTCAGAGACTCAGTCCCCATGCCCTGAAAAAGTTTTTAAAATAGGGTATTAGGGGCAGGATAGCGTACCGTGATCCTCAGGTACTTGGGTAGGGGTCACAGAGAGACTCCGGTCATGGGGCAAAAAGTTCAAAAACATGAGTTTTCATTTAAACCACAGGCACAGTGGGACTCTTGTGGGCCCCACAGTGGCCCACCCATGAGATACAATGGTACTATTCCAGTACGAGCTGCCATTGAAGCTTGACCTCCATGGTACTGTGGTGCAGAGCAAGCTTCCTCAGAGCAGCTTGCATGGTACCATGGTAGCATGGGGGTAAAGATTCAGCAGTGAGTATCACAGAAGTATTGCAGTATACAAAATAAAATAGAAAAACACACAGTTTGTTGGGTGTCAGTGGGGAATGGGCTTCATTGGGGGTTTGAGAATCCCTAGCAGCCTTTGGCGCAAGGTCTGTCCAGAGTCCAGGGTCTGCATCCAACACCCCATTGCACACAGCTCATAGCTGTGCACAGTGGTAGGTTGACTGCCCATGGCAGGATGATGCGGGGAGTGCTCATTCCACCTCTGAGCACGACAGGAATTGGCCGCCTGTGGCAAGGATTGGATCCAGGCCTTGGCTGGAGGCCAGGTCCTGCAGCCATTCCCCCACTGCACAGGGACAAAGGCTGCCCTCAGTGGGGTCGTTAATTGAGTATGATTTAGAAACAAATCTGAAACTCATAGAAAAAAACTAAGGTTAAGGTGGCAATATAGTAAAGTATGGTAAAAAAACAGAAACAAACTGAAATTCAGTGTAAGAAAAGCAAAGGTTGAAGTGAAGTTATAGATAGTTGCTGAAATAAGATAAAAACTACTATCATTTGACATGTTTTCCATGAGGTCATGAGTTATGTAATATGTGAAGTCATAAGTAGTGCATGGCCGGGTGCAAGTCATAGATAGCTCATTATAAAACCATAATTGGTGAATTTAGGTGGTTTTCTGATATATATAGATAGATAGATATATATATAGATAGATATATATATATAGATATATATATAGATATATATATATAGACATAATATATATAGATAGACCTGTTGTTTGGTCAGGCACTGCACCCAACCCCACGCAAGTGGACAGCCTTACTACACAAGGCTTTAGGCCATGTGCAGCAGGGGGCTTACCACAAGGCCTGGCTCGTATTCAGCCAACGTTTGCTGTACATGGCCACAGCATGCAGCCAATCCTATTCTCTTTTTTGTTCATTTTTTTTCTGATACAGTAGTACTCCTGCAGAACCTGCAACCCAAGCTTCCACCCCATGGTACTGTAGCACTGTGCAAGCTTCCATGAAGAAGCTTGTACGGCATCACAGTACATGGAGTGGAAGCTTTTACAGTGGTTCCTGCAGGAGTACCAAAGAGCCTCATGGGAGGTGCTAAACCTGTCATCCTTAGGGTGGTCTTTCCTAAGACTTTTTGCCTCCCATGTTTGCTGATTATTTTTGTTGGACTTAGGATTCCTATTCTTTACCACTGCTTGCAATTGCTAAAGTGCATGTGCTTCTCCCCTAAAACATGATAACATTGGTGTATATATACTTGATTGGCATATCTGTTGCACTGGTCAGTCACTTGTAAAGTGGTATACCATACACCCAGGGCCTGCACTTCAAATGCTACTAGTTGGCTGCAGCACTAATTAGGCCACCCACAGAAGTAGCCTTTCAAACCTGTCTCAGGCCTGTCATTACTTGCCAGGCCTTAAACACCCCTATTATTATATATAAGTCACCCCTAAGTTAGGCCCTAAGCATCCCTAAGCGCAGGGTGCCATGCAAGTAAAAGGTAGGACATGTACTTTTATGTTTTGCATGTCCTGGTAGTGACAAACAGCCTATTTCATTTTTCACTACTGTGAGGCATGCCCCTTTAATAGGCCAGTATTGGAAATTCTTTAATATACTTTTAAGCTGTAATTCCTGATCAGAGAGGAATACATTTTTCATGTTTCATATCTTTGGAATGGTAATGAGAAATCCTCCTTACTGGTGAAGTTGAATTTAACGCTACTGTTTTAGAAATGCCACTTTTAGAAAGTGGACATTTCCCTACACTTGTTGTTCTATGTGCCTGCCTGACAGCCTGTGCATTTCCTCTAGACAGCCAGAAACACAGGAAGGTGAGGCTCATCTGCATTCTGAGCACTCATCTGCATACATCTGCATTCTTTCGGGTCTTCCTAGACAGCGGCTGTGTCCTGTCCACACACAAAGCACTGATTTACCCCCCACATATAGGCTGGCAGACAGGACTGGGTTGAAAGGAATTCGTGTGCACTTTAGAGAGCTGCTTTGAAGTTACCCCATACATCAAAAGGCATTTTTGGGTATAAGTACTAAGTACCCCCTAAAATCAGACACTTCTGGATCTTGAACTGAACCTCTGTCAGAAGGACTACTGTGCTGCTTAAGGAACTCAACTGGACTGCTTTTCTGGAAGGACTATTCTACTGCATGTTGCCCTCCTGCTGGCTACTCCCTGACTCTGCTGAAGGAGAGCTGGACTCTGCCATCCCTCCAAGTGATCTCAAAGGTCTTGCTGGCTTGCCTCCTGTTTCCTGAAGTCTGAAGGACACAAAAGACTTCCTTCAATTCTGCTGGTACTGCTGAACACTGCCTTCTGTGAGTCCTACCCTTGCCTGAAGTGCCCTCTTCAAGTTCTGGGCCTCAGAAGTGGGTTCTGCAGCTTTTTTGCTACAAAACCGATGCATTCCCACCACTGCGCCAGTCGGAATCGATGCATCGCCCTTCGACGTCGACGCAGAGGCTGTTCAACACCAGCGGTTTCTCAGCCTGCGTGACTTAACAGCGACGCATTGCTGTCACCTCAGTGAAGCTTGACTATGATGCAGCGACCCAACTGCATGGAAAAGATTGACTCGTCGAGACCTCAGCGTTGACACTTTGTTCGTTCCAAGGTATTTTCGCAGTGGGCCTTGCGCGAGTCCGGTAGGCGGCCTGCTCTCCGTCATGGTCAGCCTAATCTTTGGATCTGCACCAGTCCCTCATGACATCAAGTAGCCTTTTGTTCGCTAGTGACTTCTAAGCACTGTTTTTCCATTTAATCTTTAAAAATTCATATCTCAACTTATACTGATTGGAATTTTGTCGTTTTGGTCTTGTTTTACTCAGATAAATATTCCCTATCATGCTAATCCAGTGTGCAGTCTTTTTGTGGTGTATTAATTGTGTTACTGTGTGTGTGTGTGTGTTGCACAAATACTTTACACATTGCCTCTTTAGATAATCCTGATTGCTCTGTGCCAAGCTACCAGAGGGTGAGCACAGGTTCTGTTTTAGTTGGTATCTTACTTACCCTGAATAGAGTGCTTGTTTCTGCCTGGCCTGGGTGCATACCTCAGCCAACCATGAATCCCATTTCTAGCAGGAGGGCTATGCTGGGTCCCACGTGAGTACCAAGGTGCCTGTAGCATGAAAATGAAACAATTTTCTTTTCAATCACTGTGGGATTTCCATCTGGGTTTCCTCCATATGTTACCATTTAAATCTGTGCCGATATACTCAGACGTGTGGAGCTGGACATCATGGACAGAGGAGTTAATGTTCTATAGAATGAGCTTAATAAATTAACCCCTGATGAAGGCCTATTATCTGGCCCAAACTGCATTGGGGATTGGGTTCATGAATATACAATATCATAGTTGATGTCTAAATGATTGTACTGGAAATATTTCAGATCATGGTTTTAAATCACTTTGAAGAATGAATAAAGACCATATGAACAAAGTATAAAGCATAGTTTAATTGTTCAAAGAAGGAGTAAGGAAGGAAAACAAATGTGAGAAAAAACGCAAAATCTTTTGACATACTTTAAGTATTACCATGTCAAGAGAGTGCTTATAATGGAATTGAAAGAGCCCAATGATCAGTGGTACTCACCTTCTATTTCATACATGAAAATACAAAGCTTAAGCAAATTTGTTTAGCTGATGGCACATTGCTGACCAGAAGTAACATTGAAAATTGGGGAGAGTTAATCCACATCTATGTACTGGGAGTTGAGGATACCCTATGCCTCTTCTTGGTCTATCAGGTCTAAAAATAAAGAAAGTAATATTAGCATCAACCTGTTTGAAAAAATCTGATGGGAAATAAACAGGCAATGTTAATATTAATTCTTCTGATATTTGAGATGGGGAGCCCATCCCACGTATCTAATAATAATGAAACGTCTCACAGTATTCTCTTATAATTAGCCTCTCTAATTCTCAACCTCTAAGGACTTTGTACGGCAAATGCCCATATAATGAGGCTTTCCACTGTGTGAGCAGACTGAGTGTTATGTAATCCTTTATGTAGGATTTCCATCTTTGCAAAATGTAATTTGTATCCCTATACCTGGCCATATGTAAAGGCAGATTCTTCTATAGCGAAGTCTGCAGGATCTGATCTGCTCTAATGATTAATACATCATCCATATAGGCAATAAGCTTAAACTCCAACAAGGAAACTTTGATTGATATGACATCAGGGTGTGCGATGAGCATTCTTAGGAATGTTCCACATATAAAGCATTGAGGAAGGGTGACAAAGGTTACCCCTACCTGGTCCTTCTAGTGATTGTAATCATATTGGGAGAGATCCCATTAATAGACAACATCCCCATTGAGCACTGATAAATGACCTGTAACTATATAATAACAACTTCAGGGTTTCCCATGACCAAGTACCTGCCAGAGGAACTGCCATTCCACCCTATCAAAAACTTTTTACACATCTAGAGCTACCATTGAGAGGGGGTTAAATGTAGTTTCTGTCCAGTTGATTAAGACTTTGGCCAGGATGGTTTAATTGTGTCTCTGTCAGGGATAAATCTTTACTGCTATGCAGTAACAAAGTCACAGATTGCTGCATTGAGTCTAGCGGCTAAAATGTGAGCATAGACTTTATAATCAGCACATAACAGGGAAAATGGCCTGTAAGAGATTGCACAAACATGAGGTACTTATCCTTTTTAGGGAATACCATAATGTCATCTTTGACCACAACCCATGTAGGGGACCACCCTGCATATTATTGCTGATTAATTAAAAAGAGAGTTGATATTTCAATTATTAGTCTGATGTACAGTTCACTCGGGGTTCACTTCATACCTGCGACTTTTCCCAGTGGAGCCCTGTTTGAAATTGGGTCTCTAGTAGGCAGTGGTTTGCACCCTGTCCATGTAGGAACACTCACTCTAGTCAGGTTACACATCTAAGATAACTACTGCTCACCCCCTTGGGGGCTTGGCACAGAGCAGTCGGGCTTATCCCAGAGGCAATGAGTAAAATATTTGTACACGCACACACAGTAACACAGTGAAAACATTACAAAAGTACTTCACACCAGTTTAGTAAAATTGCCAACATTTATTGGAATAAAACAAGACTACAATGGCAATAATCCAACTTACACAAGTCAAGATATGAATTTTCAAAAGTGAAATAAAGTTCAGTTCCTAAAAATCAAAGGATGTGCTTGATCAGGACAAAGTACCTTAGATGTGTCAAAAATTGTAGCCTATGCGAGGCGCAGGGGAGGTGAGGCACTGAAAAAGCAGGCGATGTGTTGGTTCCTTACAGCCACAGGGCAGGTGGTGCATGGGTTCCTTAATGCTAGGCAGGGGAGGTGATGCATCAGTTCCTTACATGTGCAGGGGAGATGATGTATCATTTTCGAGCACGCAGCCAAAATTCATTATTGCGGTGTGGTGTCGATGAAGAAATCGGCGACAAGGTGCAATGCGTTGAAAGGCAAGTCACTCTTTATCGATTCCACAGATTTGAAGCAGGCACTGCGTCTTAGTCAGGGCGATGCATCATGGACTTCGGTGATGCTGTGCACGAGACTCACACAGTGTTAGGTCTGTGGAGGTGCTGGGATGAAAAACTGGGGCCTGCATTGTAAGTCACGGTTGTTACGTCAAGCAGGAACCACGGGCCGGTACAGGCAGTGTCGATGCATCGAATTTTGGCGGTGCTGTGCTGATTTCAATGACTCTTGGAGTCAATGCATGGATTTTCTTTTTGGAATCACCAGAACTCACCTCTAAGGGCCAAGGAACTGGATTTGGCACTACTTGGCAAGGCAGGACTCTCAGCAGAAGAGCCCAGGTGCTGGTAGGTGAAGTCTTTGTTGGCCCTAAGACTTCTTAACAGGAGGCAAGCTCAACTCAATCCCTTGGAGAACCTTGAAAGCAGGATGTAGAAAGCAAAGTCCAGTCCTTTCACACCCAGTACAGAAGCAGCAGGACAGCACAGCAAAGCAGACAGCATAGTGACAGTCTGTCCTGACAGCAATCCAGCTCTTCTTCCTGGCAGAATGTCTTCAACCCAGAAATGTTCTGAGTATATGGTGTCAGAGGTTGAGTACTTATGCCCATTTCAGTCTTTGAAGTAGGCAAACTCAAAGGGAAGTATTTGTAGTGCACAACTCCCTGCCTTTTCCTGCCCTGGCTCCAGACACACTACAGGGGGTGGAGACTTCTATGTGTGAAGACAGGCACAGCCCTATTCAGGTGTCAGTGTCAACTCCTCCCACTACTCTAGATCAGGAAGACCAATCAGACTGGTGATGAGCAATCAGGATATGTAGGGCACACCTCAGCTCTCTTTATGTGACTGTCTAGAGTGAATGCACAACAGACCAACTGTCATATTGACCCAAATGTGTATTCAGAGACAAGCAGAGGCATAGAATGGTTAAAGTGAGAAAATGCCAACTTTCTAAACAAGGTATTTTCAGACCTTCAATTTAAAAACCAACTTCACTAAAATATATGTTTTTAAATTGTGAGTCCAGAAACAACAAACTCCAATTTTCTGTCAGCTCCCTATTGGCAGATACACTTGTAAGTTGTTACAAGACAGTTCCAATGCTAACCTATAGGAGGGTTTGGCCTTGCTGTAGTGAAAAATGAAATTAGCAGTACTTCACTACCAGGACATGTAAAACACAACAGTACATGTTCTACCTTTTAAATACACTGCTCCCTGCCCTTGGGGCTACTTTGGGCCCACCTTAGGGGTGTCGTACATATAATAAAAGTGGACGTTTGGGCCTTGCAAGTGGATGCACTTGCCAGATCAAAATGCCAGTTTAAAACTGCAAACACAGACCCTGCGGTGGCAAGTCTGAGACTTGTTTGCAGGGCTACTCATGTTGGTGGAACAATCAGTGCTTCAGACCCACTAGCAGAATTTGATTTACAGGCCCTGGGCACACCTGGTGCACTGTACTAGGGACTTACTAGTAAATCAAATATGCCAATCATGGAGATACTAAATACCATTGCATTTTAGGAAGAGAGCACATGCATTTTAGCACTGGTTAGCAGTGGTAAAGTGCCCAGAGTCGCAAAGCCATTAAAAAGGTCAGAAAAATAGAAGGAAAAAGGTTGGGAATAACCCTGCAAAAAGGACCAGGTCTAACAATCGCCCTTTATAGATCCGGTTCCTGCAGAGTAGCAGGTACTATAAGCTCCATTTGCTGACACTGGGAGATCTTAGATAGATTGATCACAGGAAGAAATGGGCAATTTCCTTAAGATAAGCCTTTGCCATAGAGGATGTATAGAGATTATGATAATAACTATAGAATTCATTGACTATATCAACTTCATTAAGCAGCCGTTGTGAGTATGCATTTCTAATACACATTGTTTCACTATTTCTGTTTTTGTTTGTGCCACAAGGAGTGGACCTATTTGATCCCCAAAGTGAACCTATTTTATCTCCCATAGTCTGTTCTTAAAACTTTATAACTTTTGATCTGGTGTTCTAAATTGTTATTATATAGTGATTTAATTTGTGCCCTTAGCCTCGTAACCACATTCCAAAGGCCTAGGTGCTGGTTATCCCTATGGCTTACTAGAAAAGAATGTTCATGCTCTAGTTCATTCATTTTTAGGTATACTTCTTGCTCCTGCAATTTTCTCCATCTGGTAACTGTATATTGCTATGTGAAGCCTCAATTGCAGGCTTTTGAAGTATCCCTTACCATACTCAAACTAGCTGTACAATACTTTAATTTAATTTAATAAAGTCTTTCACACACTTTCTAATTCTTACCATGTATTCTTCTTCATGCAGCACAAACTTTGGAAAACTCCAACTGTGTTTACCCGGCATAGAATCATTTATTACAAGTGTCAGTGGCGGTGAGACATGATCTGAAATTTACATAGGATGAACGTTATCAGTGATGGCTGAGCTATGTCCTTTGTAACTAAAAAGTAGTAGATACAAGAACATTAGTTATGGGCATGAGAAAAAAAGGGTATGATCTGACATCAGAGTTCCACCATCTCCGATGATTGACTAGGTTCAGGCTATTTTTTAATATATTGAGAGCTTTCTCTGCCTGGGTAGTATCTTTGCATATTGCTGAAATGCAATTAAAGTATCCTTCCACTATGTGTTTGCTAATTGCATGATAAAGAGCTCTCTAATGTCGTCCTACCATATATGATTCATATATTGTAGGATTATTATTATTTGGGCCTTATGCAGAGCAAATATTTAGCCAAAGGCCATTAATCAGGACCCCTATATTTGCCCATCTCTCCCTGTGTCTGATTTGTGAAGGACCAGATGGCTATTGGATCTAAATGGCAACTCCTTTAAAAGTTGGCTCTACTGCATTTTCAATATATTATTGTGAACCCAGCCATATACTGATCTGTTCTCTCTAGTAATATTTGTTTCTTGTGAGTATTGGATACAGGGTTTGAAACTATGTATTTCCAGTTTACTCTTTCCTAACTTCAGCCTGGGCCTTTACTCATTGACGCTCAAGGTGAGAATCTTAAGCTGTGCCATCTTTCTAGTGAGCTTCATTCTGTCCTGTTGGCATTTCCACCATTATCCTGTGATCCTCAATCTTTTGCCTTTGTTTCCACCGTTCTCTTCCCTTCACCCTTTCTTCAATCCTTCAGTCCCTCCAACCCCTTCCTTTTCCCCTGAGGGATTGTCCAGCTGGACAGCTGGATGCTGATACCTGCAACTTAGAAACATGGCTCACGCCCACCCACCCTGAAATCCAGCTCTCTGATCTTTTTTATTTTATTTTAGCCATGGATAATTGGAATGATCATCCTAAAGGTATCCTACTTTGAATGTTTCCTTGAACATTAACCTTAGCCCTTCATCTCTGCTTGGGGGCCTTCCATTATAGAAGAATTGGCTTGCATTGGAAAAGTTATTGAAGTCCCAGAAGTTTACCTGCCAATTTATTCTTATACATAATCCTCTCAATATAGCGGAAAGCTGTCAAACGCTAAACTCTAGGATATCAGAACGTCTATCTCTATTCTCAAGACCCCAGATTCTGAAGTTAAGCTACTGACCTGTTTATCTAATGAGGCATTCACTTGCTCCTCTAATCTGTTTAGCCTGATGTCCAATTGCTGATGTTTCCCAAAGAATACGTCCCAGTCTTTCATCTTACGCCTTGAGTTTCCTTGTCAGGACTTCCATCTTCAGAGCTTGTTCAGTCTGGGTTCTCTTTATTAGGCCTGAGGGAAATTTCAGTTACACCCAAGTAAGTTCGGTAAATATGTTTTACTATTGAAATAATATGGGGCAAAATTGACTACTGAAGAGCACAGGAACAGAGCACAAGTGGCAGCTAGCTGCTGCCGTTCCTGTTCTGTTGCATTTAGCACTATTTTCAGAGCACAAAAAGCATCCATGGGTTCAATTTGGACATGCATGTTCATTTTGTGCTGAGAAAATATTGGTAAACACAGAGTTAAATGCCTTGCATATTTTCACATAATCTTATGCAATTTTGCTCTAATTTCGCATGATTACACTACTGCAAATTACGTGAGTTACACCCACCCTTAAGCTCTATGCCTTTGATCTCCTTCAGCATAGTCTTTAAGTTGGACTTGGTAGAAGAGGTTGATACCTGCTATATCTAAGAGCTTTTGGATTCTCCTGGCCATGAGACACTATGTTGATCCCTAACAAGAACAGATTCTGACCATTTGCTTTATTTTTTGAATCACCTTTGTTGAATGAGAACCTTTCCTTGTTTTCGGCAACCCCACCCCCTTATTGGCCGCAACATTTGGGAGAGAGTGAGATTGCCTACTTGAGCAAACCTCTATGTGGCTCTTTTATCACTCTAGTACCATCAATGATGGCAACGTCCGAAGTCCAGCCTCCTGGGCACGGCTGAGCTCCAGCAGGCACAGCCTCATGAGTGCAGGACATAAAGATCGCCACATGGCCCTGTGCCCAAAACCCCAGTGGGTGCCCACCTTCCACTATGCGTCGCATGGGTTTTGCCACAATGCCTGCCCTAGCAACATAATTTTTTTTAATTTGTCCCTAGGGGAGCCAGGGAGTCAGGGTTCCCCTACCCTGCTCGATTATACTTTATTTTTCTTCATTTTCATGGCATGGGGTCTGAGTCCCCGTGTCTTGTAATGGCAGCTGCAACAGTCCGAACTGCTGAACTGAATGACACCAAATCTGGCTGAAAGCTAGATGTTGGTCCAGAAAGTGTGTTTTTTTGTGATTTGATGTAAATCCATCTAGTAGTTTCAGAGATATTTAAGTTTAAAAAATATAGATATCTGGGAGCCCAAATCCTACTGAAATCCTAATTTGATTGGGTGCCAACACTGCAACCAGGAAGTGTTGGCAGCCATCTTGGGACTCTGCTTGAAGCCGAGTCCCACAATAAAGTAAAAAATAAAGAACGAGGGGGGGGCAGGGTAGGAATACCCTGACCCTCCAGATATGATGGGAGGGATCATTTTTTTCATTAATTTTCAATGTGAGTCGTGCTGGATCCGCGAATCCCGCTGGAAAGAAAACACGCTTCGTTATTAATTGGCCCCCGTGTGCACAAGGTCTTTGCATCCCTTTCGATGGCATCCTCGAAAACAACTGCTAATCTCCGCATAGCAGCTCTTCGCTCATCAGAGTCAATGTGTCACCACTGCTGTGAGGATCAGGGCTGGCGCATCACCACCACTGCGTGGATCGACACCGACGCATCGCTTCAGATACACCCTACATCTTTGACGTCGAAAAAGCCAGGATTAAGGTACTTTTGTTCAGCTGTCCTCACTGGGTCCCTGTAGCCAACCCACGCTCCATTGCAGTCAGTCTGAACTTTTGAATTTGTCCTGGTTCAGCGTCACCAGATCCCATGTAAGCACTTATTGCTTCAAAGTGCTATTTTATAATTTAGTCTGTAAAATAAATATCTCAAGTTCTGATTATTGGATTTTTGTCGTTTTGTTCTTGTCCTATTTATTAAAATATTCTCTATTTTTCTAAACTGGTGTGGTATGTTTTTCTGTGGTGTTTTCACTGTTTTTACTGTTTGAAGTGTTGCATAAATACTTTACACATTGCCTTCAAGTTAAGTCTGACTGCTTTGTGCCAAGCTACCAGAGGGTGAGCACAGGTTAATTTGGGGGTTGCTGGTGCCTTACCCTGTCTAGGATTGTGGTTACTGCTTGACCAGAGCTCTCACACCAGTCAATCAAGAATCCAATTTCTAACAATGACCATTTCATAAAATGCTTGATAGACTATAACTAAAAATACATTGTGTTGTAAGCACAACCAGAGTGGTGTATATTAAAGTGTAATTCAACTTGAGAAAGTAAGACTTTGAAATTTACTATTGATAGCAGCATTTATATTTTAAATGAACATATTTTATACCTGTTTCCTATACATCCAAAAATGAATGCACACTATACTTTTCTAGGTTTACATTTTAATGGGGGTGACATGCAAGGTAATAACCAGTGACTGTTTTATGCGCCATTGGTTTTAATAAAATGAAAAAAGCATTGTCCCATTTAAAAGTGGTCATTTTCTGCTTGTCTTTGATCTCATCTGTTAATTAATGTCAGCTACAGGCAGGCAAATTGGGCTCTCAATGGAGCAGCGCATATTAAGAAGTAAATGGACAATGTAAAATTATTAGAACAGTCTGACAAGCTACATTTTGTCCTAAAGTTAAATGACGGCCATTATATGCCAGTCACTCCAGCTTTCTGCAGTTCATAAACTTAGAATAACTTCGAATACAACATAAAACTAATAAATGTAAAAACTTTTTGTAATGCCAGCAATGGTTTTTGCAATTTCAGACCATATCATCAATCAAACTACTCTAGTACTATTCCATATGCCATTAGGCATTTGCCTGGAGACCAAAGAATTTCAATTTAAAGATACTTTGAAAAATAAGCTAAATATCTATAAATTCTGATTTGCACAAAGATCTGAATTACTCGTTTTGTGGTAATCACCATATCCTCTGCATTTGCCCCTGTAATTTCAGCAGCTAAGAAAAATGTGTGGTAAATATCAGTACATTCAATTTGTGTTGCAAAAAACATTAAAATATATGTGCAATTCTCGTTTTATAGCGGGGTAGGGATTATATTAGATGTTATTTTCCGCATCTGTTATATTCTGACTCACTGATTATTGGATTTTACCTGGCGCCGCAAATATTGATACCTAATCCAAGGTATTCATTGTTAGAACCTAACAAACAATATTAAATCCTGGATTTTTTTCCTGTTCTGCTATACACTAGAAGATTTAACCTAGAAAATGCTTCTATCGAAATACACACATTGGGAAGGATGAGCGATGGTCCATAGATATAGATAAGATTGTTTCTTTTGAGAATGTGGGATATACAGGCTTCAAAATAAGATATTTTACATACAATGTGAAACATGTATGTGGGCATAATGGTAAAGATTTATTTCTTTTTCTTTCTGCTGCTAAGCAGTGGTAAAGTGTGTGTGTCTCGCTCCAAAACATGGTACCATTTGCCTACACCTAATTGGCCTTTTAAATGGTACTACCTGAACCCAGGGCTTGAAAAATGAAATATCACCAGTGGGCTAGCAGCACTCTTTTTGTCACCCTCTAAAGCATCACTTTAAAACATGTCTCAGGCCTGCCACTGCAGCCAGTAATGCTGTTTTGAACTCCAAGCTCAACCTGGTCACGTCTAAACCTTCCTTTTTTATACTTTTAAGTCACCCCTAAGGTAGGCCCTAAAAGCTTCTAGAGCAGAGTGCATGGTATTTAAAAGGTAGGATATGTGGGTTTATGTTTTACACGTCCTGACAGCCATACACTACCACTGGATGGTCTCATTGTATTTATTAAGTGATAACTTTAGATTGGGACCAGATAAAGATACCCTTCTTGGACTCTTATGAATTGTAATTTAAAAGATTCTAAGTTACAATTCTAAAAGTGCCACTTTTAGAAATTTAGCATTTTTGTGCCCAAACCAACCGTGTATTTGTGCCAGTAGCCAGGGTCACATGACCGTGGCTGTCTCTCCTGTGATGGGTTGTTGATTCCTTTCAGACATGGGGACTAGGTGTGGAAAGCATGGCACATCCTGTCTGGATGGCTGGGGAGGGGGCCATTCCCCTCCCCAGCATCCCCTGTATGTTCTTCAAAGGGCTTTGCTTACAACCCACACAAAGGACCCAGGCACCAAGCATGCCCTTGCCTTTTTGTCACCCCAGACAGTTTGGAGCCAAACTCAGGAAGGAGGAAGGGGAGATAAAGGTACATCAAATGCCCACACCCTGGCACTGGGTATAAAATGTGGCACTCTCAGGCCCCACATCAGATCACTTCTGGACCTGTGGAAGATTCAAAAGAAGGACTGCCCAGCCTTTAGAAGGATTGCCATGCTGCCTGAGGAGGGGTGACTGGACCTGTTCCCTTGAACCCAGGACCACCAGGGTGACTCCAAGGACTAGCTGGCTGTCCTCCTGTGTGAGATACAGGGACACAACAAAATCCAGAGAATTTCCCTGCAACAACCATGCTGACCAACACCAAATGGACCTCCCTGAGCCATGCGGCTGGCCTCTGCTAGAGTGAGTCCTGATCTCCACGAGGTGTCCCCACATGTCTTGGACCCTTGGCTGGATTCAGAGTGTACACCTTTCGGAGCAACTGAAGGTTTCATAGAAACCGAAGCAGCGCAATGTGAATCAACTCAGGACCTCGCATTGTAGCTCCTCGCAGCTCCTGACCACCTGCTTTTGCGGAACCGATGCAGCGTGACACTATCTGATGCAGATTGGCAGCTTCATTGGAACTGACACAGCATGAAACAGACCGATGCAGGACTTCACGTCTCAACACCAAGGACATAAAGGCATAACTCCGTGTAGGCCCAACAAGTCCTTTACTCAGCTCCGCACACCATCACGGTTGGCCTGAACTTTTGACTTTGGCCAGATTTGGCATTACAAGATAACCATGGTTGGCACTTTGTTCTTTTTGGTGCTATTTTTCATTGAAAACTAAAAAAAATCATAACTTCCATACTACTGATTGTATCTAAATATTTTTAGTGTCATTTTATTTATAAAATTCCATGCTATTTTTCTAAATTGATTTAGGATTTTTCTTGTGCTGTGTTTTTAAGTTATTACTGTTTGTGTTCTGGATAAATACTTTACACATTGCCTCTAAGTTAATTCAGACTGATTTTGTGCCAAGCTACCAGAGGGTTAAACACAGGTTCATTCAGTGACTTTTGGTGGTTCATCCTGACAAGGATTGCATTTATAATTTCAGTGAGGCTTCCAACTCCTTCTAGTAGTAACCTAATTCGAGCATATGAGTATTTATGGAAAACACAAAGGTTACATTAATCCTAGATTACATTTAAAAAATACTGGAAATTCATTGAAAAAACTAACGGTTTGTTAAGTTAAAGTTAGGTCTTGAAAGAACTTTAATTTAAAAACTTAAACACCCTGAAATTTACCAGTTAATGCTTAATAAATTAATTATAGCTTAGACTCCCGCAATGCACTCCTTATGAGTTATACCCTCACATATTATATAGCCCATGAAATGTTAAATGACATCATTGATGGCAAGGTAATCTAAACATAAATATTCTATTATATTTTCCAGAGGCAGCAATAGCTGTCGATAACTATGGCTAGGCCTGACTTTTCATTAAATAGACTATTTTATTTTGATGTTTTGCTTTTATCTTTTATGGCAATAGCAATGCATAGCTATGGTTAGGTCTAAGTTCCTATTGAAAACACAATTTTATTTGGCTTATAATTTGACACCTTCTGACAAATCTGCAAAAAACCTTCCAAATGCTTGGTTACCTTGAGCATGTTGGATTTTGTGCAGATTCATCTAGGTGTGTGGAAATAAAGGGGCAGGGTAAGAGCATTTACTATTTTAAGCACTACAGGCAACTTTGCTCTTGGATAAAAACAATGCTACTCTGAATTGCACCAAACCTGGTGTGAAATTAGAACTTCACTCAGAAGATTATCTTTTCTTGGTTGGGTATAATCCATTCAGTATTTCTTTGAGAATTCATGGTGAAATGTACTTGGGAGTTTGGTATTCCTAAACCATGAATATAATATTCTCACATTTCTTTTAATCTTAATCTGGCTACTAACTCCTGTTCCTGGAAAATTGGGGACTAATTCTCATCTCAGAAATAGGGTTTTGGAAGTAGATCAGGATTAAAAAGAGTACATCCAGTTCCAGTTATGTCACCTGAAATAATCAAATTCACTCCACTACTTCATAAATCCTTCTTCATTCTTATTTTCTTCAATCCATCCATCTTTCTTCTTTCCTATTTTGCATCTTTGCTGGGTTCCTTTTCTCATCCCACTCTTGTTTGTTTTCTGTTTAATTCCTTCATCCTTCTTTTCTTAATTGTGTCTTTCCTAACTTTCTCTCTCCTTTCATATCTCATCTCCTGACTTTGCTCTTTCTTCAACTTTTCCTGCTTTATTCTTTTCTCTTTTCTTTCCTCCATTATTCCTTCTAATCCTTATCTCTCTCACTTCGTTACTTCCTTCCCTCTAGGTTTGCCTTGCTTCTGTTGCTTCTGCTTTCTGTTGCAGATATACTAAAAAGAGGAACTTATAGGAGTTCTACATAATTTAGTTAACCCCCTCTTGGCAATACTTCTTTCCTGCTCACAGTCATTAACTGGGGTCTTAGTTTACCTCTGCTAGTGTTTGCCTTGCTCTGATTGAGACAACAGTGGTGTTGCAAGCATGTGATCTTTGTGCTTCGGTTTACACAAAAATACTATTAAGTAAAATCTCGAGTACATGGCTGTATTGGTTATATCGAGCATTGTCTTTGTTTAGACAGATAATTGAATTTACCGACACACTCAAGTCTCAATGAAATATAATGTAAAGAATGGTCCATTGTCTCTCATTGAGATATTCCATTATATGGCATTATATGATGTACAGAAAAAATTATGCCAAACAGTGTTTCTGTGTATAATCAAAATATCTGTGTAGCTGAAGAGTTCCAGAAATTTTAGAGGAAGTGGAAACACATGAAAATGAACTCAGTTATAAGGTTCTGGTAGAACTGCTTGTTCTAACAGCAGTGGATCTCCTGGGCTTAAATAACATTTAAGGCGTGTACTTGCAGTGATTTAACTCCTGACTTGCAGATCTGTGCCAAAAAGGCCTTTTTTTACAATTGCAGTTTCAAGCTGATTAGGGGTTTAAAAAAAGATACTGTAAACCACACTCTTGATCAACCCCCATGGGCATTTCAAAAGTAAAACCTTGTTAAATATTCAGGTGACTGATGGAATTGCACCACTCCTTACAATAAGGGATTGGTTCACCTGGGTGGAAGGTTTATAGTGAATAACGTTCTTGAAAATTGCTTTACTTCTATTGACTGCTTCATTACCGGTAGTCTTTTAGATGGTTACTTTGGCTGTGGTGGTGAGATTTGTGCATGGAGAGTATAGAGTTTTGAAAAGGGCAAACTTGTCAATAGCATGATCTCTCTCCATTTCATTTCTTGTCGGCTTAAGAGTTCTTATTCATGGTAAGTTCTTGGGAGACCATTGTGATTAAAGTTGGGGCTTGTAGGATTATGTTTTAAGTAGTGCACTGAGTACCATACAGTTTTTAGAACAGTATTGTAGATATTGAGCAGTATTTTAATACTTGATGTGTGCCAGTGAAAGTTGGCAATGAATGGTGATGAGGTCTGCTTTGAAACACATTCACAAAGCGGTCCTTGAAGGAACTGTATGCTTTGTGTTCTCTTTTTGGCTGAATTTATTACACTGGTGTGGTGTTATATAAGGAGAAAGGGATTGCAAAATGGTGATTCCTTCCTAGGTTTATCAGAGACTTGCAGCGTTTAAAGTGTGAGGCTGTCATGATGACTTCAGACAGGCTACCTTTTGAGTAAGCGAGTTTGAGGATGATTTGCTCGATGTCCACAGTGTTGCCAAGTATGCCACTGGTTTGCATAATACTCTTCATGCTAGAATTTGTTGGTAGATTACATTCTCACAGGAATGTGGGATAGGTGTGCTAAAATCAAACATAGGTGATAGGTTCACTGAAGGTTCTTTACTTGGTAGACTTGTGAACAACAACAGGTACTCTGTCTGCCTTCAGTGTGTGGTTGACACGATAGATGCTGTAGCATGTGGATGTGTGAGTGAGCTATAGTTCAGTGATAAAGAATGCAAGCAGGTTGTATTGGGTGACATCAGTATTTTCAGGGGCAGGGGCATCAAATACATTGATTGCAATGTGGAGGAGAGCTTGTTGTGTTGTTGAGGGTATGCTGATGCATGGGATGTGGAAAAGGTTCTTGGTGTTTGCTGTGTGTGAGATGTGTGTGTAAAACAGGTGTTTTGGAATAGGTATGTTGTATGATACATGGTTTGATGTACGTGATGTGTATGACTTATCTGAAAGACATAGATTCTGTCCCAGGGCCCTCTCTGGCCATAAGATGAAAAAACAAGAGATAACCTTGTGCGCAATACCCATTGCTTTTAATTCCTTGACAATGATCACACATGAAAAATAAGTGACATTAGAATGAGGTGGGTAGGGTTGCAAATAGTGTACGTCATGTTATATCCATTTGTGTGTGTGTGTGTTGCCTGCTAAAGGGTTATTGTGCCTAGGGAGCACTTAGTGGTTTCTTTTGTAGAGACCTTGAGACAGGAACTGGATTTGCGTTTGCATAGAACATTATTTTTCAGCAGCTCATGTGACCTCTGTGTGAGTGCGTAACTTGCAAAGGAGCAGTTCTCACTTTAGTATTGCATAATACAAAGCAACAAAATTTATTCAGGTATTTTGAAGACTATGGTCTCCAAAATTCAGGGGATTACTCTTTTGTCCAAAGCACAGTTTCTTCAACATTTAGAGGCAAGGAAGCTGCTGTACTTCAAGAGCACTGCCTCAGATAATCCTGCTGTCAAAAAATTCTCCCTCTCTTCACTCCACTGGAAAGAATTGCCTTGGAGGGGCGGCCTATTTAGGGTGACTGCTCCATTGCCATTTGAGACTGCAATTTTGATGTTTTTGTGTGTCTAATCTTTATTACACAAGCGGACATTTGCACAAACCCTAATATTAGGTTGCACCACAATTTGCTTAATTTCTGGATGTAGTTTGATTACGCTGTTCACAAAATGTTACCATATAATCAGGCCTCGTTGAAGCAGAAAATATCTCGCAGGAACCACCCACAGCAACCATGTGTGTTATACTAGAGGTGGGCAGACCTAGGGTTTGGGGACAGGGTACTCTGCAACAATTGGGACAGAGTACACTGTCTGCCCTCATTAGGCTTTCTGCGCTGTCTTCTGTCATTTTGACACCCTTTGACACCTTCTTTTTCTTTGCCAGGCCGGACTCATGCTGCTAGCTGCTATCATTGCTCTTAGCGCTGGGACGCCCCTTTGCTGGGGCAGCTGCACGCTTTACAAGACATCTTAACATAACATAATGTAACATACTCAAATTCAGGTCCTTAATGGCCCTTAGTGGTCTCTCCGACCCTACCATGTACAATAACACCATCTCAGACACTTAAAATGCAAACATTGTCTCCCATACATTGGGAGCATGTCTGAGTAAGCTATTTATTATTTTTTAAGGTCTTACTTTGGGCGTTTGGGTTTAGAAAGAAAAAGTTGCTGTGCTGACTGGCAGAGCAGGTCTCCTGTGAATCACATTTTTCCCAAAAGTGATCACACCATGTCTCGGTTGGGACAGAAAAGACCCCAGGTGGTTGTTGGATGGACCATCGGGCCCTAAAGAGAGTTTATAAGTTTACGATTGCCCTCACTCCCTCTGCTTCTTGTTACATTGCAAATGTAATCATGAATTTAATGTGGAAAATAATAGTCAGAATGATCATGGTGTCCTTGTTAAGGAAAGCAGCTATATTTGATTCAGCTGGTGCAGTGGCAGCAGGAGACAGGTGTGTGAATTGATCACAGCACCCCAATTATTCATATCCTTCCAGTCTTTATCTTACCAACCAAGGGCATGTTTTGATGCTTGCATAACAACAACCCATTGCACCTTTGTTACACATTACTCATGTTCAATCATCCTATAAAATGAAAATGTATATATCCTAGAATTATTCAAGCAAAAGTACCCTGGATCCATTCTTTCAAATCATTTCTCCATAGGTACAAATTGCAATAAGACTTTAAGAAGAAATGATAATTTCCTAAAATAATAGTTTTTTAGGGACCACGGTTCATAAACAAAACATGCCTCTCGGGGCATACTGGAAATAAGAAAGAGAGTGTTGCAAAAGATGATTTGCTAACAAGATATATCAGATTATAAATGATTGCTTGTGACATAAAGATTAACTATCAGTGAATTGCATTTTATTAAAGAGCTCATTTTATTTCAATAATGAAAAGATTTTGTAATTGAATATTTTGTCCATCCTACACATAATTTAGATATTCAAAAATATCAATCAAATTCTTAATGATTGTGTCTGGCTGCAACATATACACATTGCAAATTGTTTCATTCCTAAAAAAGGATTTGGACCAATTGCTAATTTAATTTTAAAAAACAATTTGGAGAAGCACATAACCAATTTGTGAGGCTTGTCCTAAGTAATTTGAAATTCATCCGAACAAGGAAGGGCACTCTCTAAAATATTACTGTCACTCCCTAGTGATTTTGTAATAGCACTGCAATGAAACACAGCTGGATTTCCATGCCTCAATTTCCCAAGAAAGATTCAGTATGAAGTTCGAACCTATTTCTCGAATAGACATTTGTTAAAGTCTAGTAGGTTTCTCAAGCTTTGCCTCTTCAGTATGATGTGTAGCAAAAAAATAAAATGAACATCTGTTTTACATAGAAGACAATGGGGCCGATTCTGATCTCGGCCGGTAGGGCTCCGAATCGGATTCGGCATAACCGGATCCGATTCGGAGCCCTATTTCCCGACCGATTGCTGACCGACTCGTTTGGGCGTCGCAACCGCTCCGACCGACTCGTTCCCGGGTCGAACCGCACCGACTGACTCGCTCGGACACGACTCGCACCGCGCAATGGAGACGTTCCCCGGCCGGGTAAGTACGATGCGCGCCGCGAGCAGTCCGAACGACACGCGCCGCCCGGCCCGAAAGAGCAGTCGGAGCCGTACTTCGGGGGTCCGTGTCGGACCCCCCTGTATGCGTAGCCGCGCGAGTCGCACACAGGGGGGACCCATGGGTCCCCCCTACCTGTGCATGTACGGCGCGAGTCGCCGCCGCGTCACCCGCTGTAGGGGGCGCCCTTGTTCGCCTCGCACCCATTGGAGGCAATGGGAGCCCGCGTACGCGTTGTGACGACCGGGTCCCATTGACGTCAATGGGAGTCCGACCGACTCGAGTCCGATAGCATACGGACGCATCGTACTCGTTCGGTCGGGCTGCACGGGTCCGATTCGGTCGGAAATCTCTGCGGGTCCGGCTCGGTCGGAGAGATTTCCGGCCCGAATCGGAATCGGCCCCAATGTATGCATCTTCTGAATAGTGCTGTAAGTAACTGGTTCTCTTTTGCCTAATCAACCACTTCTTCATCAAGGATATTTTTAATAATCCCAGTTTAATTAAGTGTTAATAATAACTCTTGCTGAATGCATTTTTAGAACAACCTTTATTTCTATATAATTCAGTTAGTGTCCATTGTCTCATAATACTCTCCAACAAGGTCCTATTATAGTGCAGAATTACAAGTCACCTTTTAAATTACGATACCTGCAGAAACCCCCATTTGCAAAGGGATTGCATTTATATATTGGACAAAGTATATCACATTTGATAATTACCTGGTGTGATAAAGTTTGCACCTTGCATTACATTTTGATATGTCAAACCTCCTAGAATTTACAAGGATAAAACAAACTGTATTTGCTGTGACATGAGGATATTGCTGTGGCAAGCATCTATTGCGTGAGTTAATTATCACTTCCGAAATGGGATACTTGTAATCAGTTGCAAAATGTTGGAGTTACTATGTCCTGTAATATTCTATTGTATTTAGGGAATGGATACCCATAAGCGGGATTCATGTCCATAATCTGTTCAAGTTGCACTGCAAAGTTCAAGATTTAGATTAGAGTTTAGTTTTCCTTGCAGAATGTGAGGTCCAGGGTGGAAGGAAAAGCACTGAAAAGGAGGTGAACACCGAAAAGGTTAACCTTCATATAGACCAGTGCTTTTCTCTCACTATCTAAGAATTTGCTATACATTTGAACGACAGGGTAGAAAGTGTGGAACTATTTATCAATGTATGCAATTTTTATAAGGTCTGTACAATAAGCATTTTATTTTCTGTAAATGTACAGCACATACTAATTTCTTTTAATGTTCCCTCTTCTGTATTTACTATAATAATAGTTGTTTGTGATTTAAAACCTAAAGCATAGAAAACTCTCGTTGACATATATAACAAATGATATCATTTATGATATTAACAATGCAATTAACATAATCATTGACATGATGTTAAATGGTTTTCTGTAAAAATAACACATTAAAAATACTGTAGAACAAGAATATTGTTGGAATATTATAATGACTTTGAGGCTAATATTGCAGGTAAGAATATTTTTTTTATTATTTTTTTAATATTGTTGTGAATATTATTTAACATATTTTTGTATTTGATATTGTTGTTTTATGCTGTGTTTTTGATTCACATTTTTTGGTATATTTTTCTTTGAACTGGTGTACAGTTTTAGGAGTTGCATGTGTGGGCTATAGAGGAATAGGATGAAAAGTAATTTGTTGTTTATAGTGTTTTAAAGAGTTATAACATTTGTGATATACTTTTTAATGTTTATATATATTTTTTAATGTAATATTAAATATTTTGTAATTATTGTTGTATTTTTTAAATGAATCAAGAATGGATTGCTTGGTTTACTGGGGAATTTGGTGGTGAGTCTTTATATTATCTATCTTTACATTTTTCAAATAAATGATCTATTGTTTAATGCAATTTTATTTTTAAACTAATTGGCTAATTATATTTTAGAAATTTATATTAGTGTTTATATTTATAGCTCTGTATCAAATATGTTTTTTAGTGTTTGATTATATTGTTTCTGCTAGGTATTATGTGTTATTTTATAAAAACATTTGCATTCTATTTCAAATTCAGTAATATTATTTAATATTATTTATTATTTTGTTCATTTAAATTAGTTTTTGTAATTATTACATTTTTTAGTACTGTTATTTAATTTCTTTTAAATAAACATTCCATTTAGTGCATATTTAAAATTTGATTTTTCTATGTACATTTCTAATATATATTTATTTAATTTAATAATGTTTTGAAGTAATTAAAATGTTATTTATTAAGTATCATTATTTGTGTACATACATGTTTTTCTATTTAATGTTTTCAGTTTTTTTAACTATTGTGAGTTTTCTATTGATCTGGTTATAGATATTTATTTTTTTAATATGGTATTTTTAACCATATGTTTTGTTTTCGATTGGAACTATTTTGTTCATATTTTATAATGTATAGGTATTTTACACATATGAATTAGATTGGAGTGGGAATAACAAATCTACCGCACTCAAAGTCTAATGCTTTTTTCAATGTGACTTAAGTTAGGGAGGGAATAGTAAATCTGTCCCCCTCAAATTCCCACCCTTTCTTCAACGTGGCTTAGATTGGAGTGGGAATAGTGAATGTTGACATAACAAAATAAAAACATTAGAATAATATATTTAGAGTTTTACATTGTTCTCTAGGTATTCTTCATGTTTGGATGGTCTCCATGGATTGTTAATACTCCTTTTGAATTAATTTTTTGTCTTTGCTATTTTTGCTTTTTTTGGAGATTGCTTCTTATTTAAGGATTCATTTTTATTTTTAGATTTTAATGGAGTTTCAACTCTTTTGCTAAAAAACTGTATGTAACAGTTTTTTTTATTTGAAAGCATTTTAGATCTCATTACATTGTTTTATGTTATGTGTTGTTTATTGCTAATGATGTTTATATGCTCTGTATATTTTATACTTCATTTTGTACTTTGTGTTCTTATTTGGAGATTTGGTATTTATTTAATTTTTATTTCATTGTTATTTCAGTACTTTTATGAAAGCATTTCTCCTTCCTTGCGCCTAGTTGAAAAGGGCGCAGTTTTCTCACGCTAAACCCAATCTACTGTTTTTAGTAAATTGGGTTTAGCATGAGAAACCTTGGGTGGTTGCATGGGAACGTCCATGCTCCACCCTTGATACGCCCCCATGGCGCAAAGTAACGCAAAGCAGCGCAATGCGCTGCTTCGCATTACTTTTACATTATTCCCAGCGCTAAACAAGTTTAGCACTGGAAAGTAAATTACAAAAAAAAGATTTTGCGTCGTTTTGCGTCACTTTTGTGACGCAAATACGGTGCAAAAGCTTAGTAAATCTCCCCCTGAGGGGATGTTGGTGTTTTGGTATTCTCCACGGATTGTGTAGATTTGTGTGCACATGTCTCTCCAGGCTTCAGTTATTTATTGTCAGTGGCATAGATAATTATTATTCTCTCATTCTTAACATTGTTATACCGAAGGAAATTATCCTTTTTGAGTGCTAAGGTTAGTTTTTCAGTGCTGTTTCCATCCTCAAATTGTTTTGGAGCTGGAGGTAGTTGCTCTTCATTTTAAAAATTGTGTTAGGAGGCTCTTGTGACCTGACACTAGCTTTCCTGAGTGATTGTAGCACATTTCCTTCTTCAATTTCTTTTACGTTGGGATGATTATGGTCTCTAACATTTTCAACAATTTCATATTTTGCAATTGTCCTCCAACAACATGCATTAAAGTAATATTTTGTACATTTCCAGTGTGTTCCTTCACTACCTATATTTTCTTTGCTGTATTTTTCAGTATACAGTATTTACAGTATTTTTCCTTTCTGGGATCTTGCGTATGTGGCTCTGTTAGATATTTTATCGGTGGGTGGGTAAGTTAAGCAATAATATGCAATAATAAAATAATATTAAATTATTTGTAACTGTATTTTCTACTAGCTTATTATTTATGCAATTGCAAAACATTTTTTGTACATTTTTACTTAGGAATTAGATTGTTGTGGTGATGTTTGGAAAGGTAACTTTAATTGTTTGTTGATTTAGTAGTTTTTTTCCACAGGAGTTTCTTTTGAACTGTAGGGAGATAAATCGCAGCATTAGATTTATATTCTAAATTAACATTTTATTTTTATTTTTAACTATTCTCTATTTTACTGTGAAAAAGTGAAGTTAAAAAGTATTTATTAATATTTTTCACATTTGATTTAATTTTTATTTGTCATTGTGTTATTTGTTTTTTAAGTATGTATTACATTTTATTTTCATTGATTCTTTCTGTTTAGGTGCATGTTGTTTATCTGTGTTTAGGAAACATGAAAAAAGAAAGATACTAATAATTAAAAAGTTAAAATAAACAAGTAGTTTTAGTTTATTTATTTTAGTTTACATGCATTTATTTATCTTACTTTCAAATAGTATGTGTTTTTCTTAGGAGTTGTCTTTTTCTTCTGGTGTCCAGCAGCAATCCGGCAGTATTTCAGCTTCTTGAAATGCAGGGTTTTAGTGTAACAATTTCATTAATATGGGTGTGGCCTTTGTAAACTGTTTATTCAGTACTAAAGCACTGTAATTGGTTAACTGTTTTACATATTTGGTGAATGCAAATTAGTGTTTCTGTGTTCTTGTTCTATCAGTGTTATATTTTAAGTTCGAAATATATTAATTCTATATATACTATATATATGTATGTGTGTGTTTGAGTTATATTCAATTATCATGTTACTGTTTTTTATATATTTCATACTAATTTATTATAATAAATATTTATATCATATGTATATATTTTTTATTGTATTACATATATTTTTTAGTGTGTTGGAATTCATTTGTGGCACATTTATATATTTATAGTTGCGTAGGTGATTAGTTAATTTTTTTCTGTTGCTACAATTGTGATATTTTTGTTAGTGATATTTTAGTTATCAATATTTTCGTTATGTTTAGTATGATTTATTGTTGGATTGACATCTAGGGGCTTATTACAAGTTTAGTGGTCTTCAGCTGGGACTGCCACCGCGGCTGTCCCAGCAGCAATCCGGCAGTATTTCAGCTTCTTGAAATGCAGGGTTTTAGTGTAACAATTTCATTAATATGGGTGTGGCCTTTGTAAACTGTTTATTCAGTACTAAAGCACTGTAATTGGTTAACTGTTTTACATATTTGGTGAATGCAAATTAGTGTTTCTGTGTTCTTGTTCTATCCGTGTTATATTTTAAGTTCGAAATATATTAATTCTATATATACTATATATATGTATGTGTGTGTTTGAGTTATATTCAATTATCATGTTACTGTTTTTTATATATTTCATACTAATTTATTATAATAAATATTTATATCATATGTATATATTTTTTATTGTATTACATATATTTTTTAGTGTGTTGGAATTCATTTGTGGCACATTTATATATTTATAGTTGCGTAGGTGATTAGTTAATTTTTTTCTGTTGCTACAATTGTGATATTTTTGTTAGTGATATTTTAGTTATCAATATTTTCGTTATGTTTAGTATGATTTATTGTTGTATTGACATCTAGGGGCTTATTACAAGTTTAGTGGTCTTCAGCTGGGACTGCCACCGCGGCTGTCCCAGGAAGACTGCCAAGCCCATGGTGTACCCGCCCGCTGGATTATGAGTTTAATCCAGGGCGGTCGTTGAGTGCGGTGGCGGTCTCACGGCGGCGGGCATGTTAGGCTCATAGGAGTGCCTGAACAGCATGTTGCCACCGTGAGAGAGCCTGCAGTATGTTCCTTCATGGTATATCATACACTATGTTGTACATACCAAACCTTGCAGGAAAGAAGGTGCAATTCCGGGGGACACAACATGTGCCTCCATGCACCCCAATGCTCAGAGTCACTCGGGGGCCCTGTTAGGGCCCCCTTACCTGCATGTCTGACACTCTTTTCATGGCGGGGGAACCGCCATGAAAAGGACAGTGGAAGTGCGGTTTGTAATATGCTCGGTAATGCCGGCATCACCACTGCCAGCATATTCAGCCCCTTTTGAGACTGCAGCGGGATCCTAGCGTGGTTTTGTGGTGGTCCCACTGCCTCACTTGTGAGACGCGGTCAGACTGCTGGGCTTGTGCCATGGGGCATGGATCAGAGTTTCAACAAGTTTTCCACCTGGCCTGCTCCCACAGCTTGTGGGGAACATGCAACACTCCTCAAATCACATCAGTCTGCCAGGCATGCCCACCTGCTTTGCTCCAACAAAGATTTACCACCTGCTAAGTGGTGGTGATAAATCTGAGCTGAAACATCTGGGTCAGGGGTACCCAGTGTGAAATGACCTGGTAATTCCAGGTACGCACCATTAGTCCCCATTCTGGGGACATTATTACAATATCACATAATGGCAAGATTTTTATTGGAGGCACACTGCCCAGAATCATTAGGACTGGACCTGGCAAATCCCGGTCATAAATATTTCACACTTGTTGTAAGCCTCATTGGGGGATATTCTCAAGAACGTGCGATAATCATCGCCAAAATAGGTTAACGCAAGTTTTCATATCGCCGTCTATCGCGGGAAAATAACCCTTTGTTAACGTGGCATTCACAACACAGCAGTAACATGCGATAATACCCCGATAACGCGGCAAATGTCCGCGAAAAAACTACCGGGACTGCGATAAAAATCTCACCCCGAACGTGAAAAAAGTTGCGATGTGCCCAACCGCGATAAAAAATCCAGCGA
The DNA here is from genome assembly GCA_963921515.1 of Calotriton arnoldi. Classification (NCBI taxonomy): domain Eukaryota; kingdom Metazoa; phylum Chordata; class Amphibia; order Caudata; family Salamandridae; genus Calotriton; species Calotriton arnoldi. The sequence goes on from CAWUFW010000498.1 coordinate 899,044, forward strand.
GAAGCAGCGCCAGGCCTGCAAGTCCCACAAGTCAGGCTGCAAAAAGCACAATAAAAGTGGCAACACAAAACACAAACAAAACACAAACAACTGCGAAGCACCATGGAGGTAGCAGGAGCAAGCACAGAGGACAATCAGAACCCCACAAGCCCCACGGAGGACCAGCCTGGGACCTCGGGGTCAGGGAAGGGCAAGCAGAAGAAGAAGAGGAAGGCGCGGTTCAGTCCGCCGGAAAACAGGATCCTGATTACGGAGGTGATAGAACACCATCAACAACTGTATGTCACCTCCACTGTGTCATTGGCAACAAAAAATACAATATGGCAGTCCATCCTGGACAAGGCGAATGCAGTCGGAGTGCTGAGGAGGACAATGGACGAGGTCAAGAGGCGCTGGAATGATGTGAAGCGCAAGACCAAGCAGAAACTCGCAGACAACCAGAAGACAGCAATGCAGACTGGAGGTGGGAGTCCGTTGCTACAGGAGGAGCTGGATGAGCTGGAGGAAATGGTGTCCACAGTCATCAGTGGGGAGACGGTGGCAGGAGTTGGGGGACCGGACACTGCTCAACATGACCCGACACAACAGCAACAGGGTGAGTAACCACCAGGGACTGGGGGGACGGGGGGAGATGGGCACACATGCACAATTAAGTAGAGCACCTCTGCAGACAAACCATGGCCAACAGTCACAACTCCAACCAAGAGCCCAATTTACCCAAGTCTGCAACAGCACAGCACTGCATAAGCACAGAAGTGAAAGCCACACCGCCTGAAAGGGATAAGGGCCAGCCAAATCAGAGCTGAAGGGGCAACTCACCTACAATGCAGCACACACACATAAGATCCAGAGCACCGCAACATTTACAACAATGTTGAACAAACAGCAACACCAGCACAACAGAACAGAGGACACAACTGCTGCCGCTTGTGTGTGGAAAATGGCCATTCGCATGTGGCACAGCAGGAAACTGTGAGATGATAATGTACTAGTACAACCCCACATCCCTGATGGTGCAGTAATGCATGTATGGCCGGGACCCAGATAGGCAGTGAGACACACATTGTCATGCAAATCAACACCCATCACAGTTGAATACAAGTGAAGGTGCGTAGACTTTATTAGCATATGCGTGTCAGTACGGCCAAGATAAGTGCCACAACATGCAGACCAATGCAGAAGTATGTCAGAACGTGGAACATTGCCAAGCGCCGCTGTCCACTCCGGGGGAGTGCCGCACCATTCACAGGTGTGTGTTTACCCGCGTTGTTGTCCGCTCATGTATTCAGAGTCCAGGCGAATGCAGCCATGTCCACTGTCGTCGTGGGAGATGTGACCAGAACCCCAAGTTCCAACAAGGTGTCGGGACATGTGCAATGTGTTCCAAACTGTTGTGTCTGCAGGTACGTAGTTACACGTCCATGAAAGCTAGTGCAGCTTCGTAGGCAATGATTTCCAACATGAGGTCATCGTCGACTTCATCGAACAGGACGGCGAGGCTAACCATTAGCAGGTCCGGACAGATGTGCTGCGTCCACCCCCTTTCATCAATTAGCACTACAGCCGAATAGGGGAGCGGCACAATGTGGTCACTGCACACGAGGAGTTCTGCAATCTCCCAGGCCCAGCTGCCAGCATGTATTCCAAGTATCCAGGCATCCCATAGACGGGTGTCACGGTGACACTCATTGTCGTGGGCCAACAGGGGGGACACACACCTGTCGAAATCCAGTTCGGCTACCGTCCTGTTGGATAGGCAGACATCCATGGACCACTCGAATATGCACGAGCGACAATGCAACACAGTCTGCACGCAGGTGATGTTGGCAAGGCGGAAGCTCAGCCGGTAACTGATCCGTAGCACTACCAATGGCAGTGCCCCCAGTAAATGCAGCATATGTGCACGGTAGAGTTCCACGTGACAGGGGTTGTGCATGTGTCCTGGATGTTCTGCCATTGCGTTAGTGGCTCTGGTTGAAGCGGCACTGTTCTGACCTGGGCCAGTTCTGTGGATGAAATGCCACAGCTCGGAGCAATGAGTTGTTTTAGTGTGCAACGGTTGTACGCCTGGGTTAATGTGGGAGTAAGTGTGAAGGCCATTCCATGCAAGATAACTTCGAGCAAGGACTTCTGTGTGTGGGGTGTGTATACGTTGGTCTTTCGTCGGGCTGTGCGTAGTGTGGTAGTCGGTAAATAGACATAATATCGAAAAAAATATATAGAATGGGCAGAATATCGAACTCAAAATATAGAATGGACATAATATCGAATGGACATAATATAGTGGTTAATAATTTCGAAATGAAGGTAAGTAATATCGATTGTCAAAATATAGAAGTACATTATATAGGCATTAAAAAATATCGAATTTTTAATAATATCGAATTTTTGTAAGTGTTTTGTATGTTAGTATACGAGTTAAAAATGTATATTATTTTTGTAATGTATGTTTAATATTTATTAAATTTATGTAAAATTATTTTTGCGTAATTTAATTCCATAGCGGGTTGTGGGTTTATAGGGGAATAGGGTGGGAAGTAATTTAATTATAGTAAATTAAATATTAATTTTTAGGAATTATTAATTATTTTTAATTTAATTTTGCGTTTTAGTTCTGTAGCGGGTTGTGGGTTTATAGGGGAATAGGGTGGGAAATAATTTAATTGTAATTAAGAAAATATTTATTTTTATTTATTGGTATTGATAATTAATTTATTGTTAATTAATTATTAATTGGTAATTAATTTTTTTAATTGGTAATTAATTTTTATTAATTGATTAATTGATAATTATGTTAATTGTATTAATTTATTATTCGGAGCGGGTTGTGGGTTTATAGGGGAATAGGGTGGGAAGTAATTTAATTGTAATTAAGAAAATATTTATTTTTATTTATTGGTATTGATAATTTATTGTTAATTAATTATTAAATGGTAATTAATTTTTATTAATTGGTTATTCATTTTTATTAATTGATTAATTGATAATTATGTTAATTGTATTAATTTATTCTTCGGAGCGGGTTGTGGGTTTATAGGGGAATAGGGTGGGAAGTAATGTAATTGTAATTAAGTAATTATTGACATTCTTTTTGTGTATTGATTAATTTTGTGTTAATTAATTATTAATTGGTAATTTTTTTATTACTTATTACATTTTTGGTATTGAAAATTAATTGGTTGTTGATTAATTATTAATAGGTAATTAATTTTTAATTAACAATATTTATTGGTATTTATAATTAATTATTACATATTTTGTAATTGGTAATTCATATTAATTATTTTTTTATTGGTATTGATAATTAATTTATTCTTATTTAAATATTAAATCATTACTTTCCCTACTGTTGCACTCATTGCAGTGGGAATAGTAATTTTTACCCCTACGCTATCCAACGCTTTCCCTACTGTTGCACTCATTGCAGTGGGAATAGTAATTTTTACCCCTACGCTATCCAACGCTTTCCCTACAGTTGCACTCACTGGAGTGGGAATAGTAATTTTTACCCCTACGCTATCCAACGCTTTCCCTACTGTTGCACTCACTGGAGTGGGAATAGTAATTTTTACCCTCCCGCTATCCAACGCTTTCCCTACTGTTGCACTCACTGGAGTGGAAATAGTAATTTTTACCCTCCCGCTATCCAAAGCTTTCCTACTGTTGCACTCTCTGGAGTGGGAATAGTAATTTTACCCCTACGCTATCCAACGCTTTCCCTACTGTTGCACTCACTGGAGTGGGAATAGTAATTTTTACCCTCCCGCTATCCAACGCTTTCCCTACTGTTGCACTCACTGGAGTGGAAATAGTAATTTTTACCCTCCCGCTATCCAACGCTTTCCCTACTGTTGCACTCTCTGGAGTGGGAATAGAAATGTTTACCCCTACGCTATCCAACGCTTTCCCTACTGTTGCAGTCACTGGAGTGGGAATAGTAATTTTTACCCCTACGCTATCCAATGCTTTCCCTACTGTTGCACTCACTGGAGTGGGAATAGTAATTTTTACCCCTACGCTATCCAACGTTTTCCCTACTGTTGCACTTTCTGGAGTGGGAATAGTAATCTTTACCCCTACGCTATCCAACGCTTTCCCTATGTTGCACTCACTGGAGTGGGAATAGTAATTTTTACCCTCCCGCTATCCAACGCTTTCCCTACTGTTGCACTCACTGGAGTGGGAATAGTAAATTTTACCCTTCCGCTATCCTACACTAAAAATATTGAATATTTTTTATTAATATTAAGTTAGTATATATATGTATTAAAAAATAAAAATGCATGGTTAATTTTTTTTTTTACTTACGTTAATTATTTATTACATTTAAGGTTATTTAATTATTTTTAAGTATGTTTTAGTTAATTATATTTATTATTTCATTAATTTTACATTACTTTTAAGACATTTAAAAAATTCGATATTTTAACAAACTATGGGGCCCATTACGATGGCGGGCGGAAGCACAACCGCCGTGCTGGCGGATGCAAAAAGCAACAGTTACCGCCGGCACACAGCAGTCCACACGCCCGCCCAATTACGATGCGAAAAGCAGGCCAAACACCGCCGGCAAGCCAGCAACACCGTCCGCCATCAAAGTGCGCCCGTACACGTAGCGGCGCAGCCCAACTGACACACACCGTCCGACGAAACACGTCCCGCCCGGCGCATAAATTACGATGCCGCAAACAAACGGCCCCCACGGCCAAGAGATACCGTACGACAAACCGAAGCGGTAACACGGACGCCGAGCACGGACAACGAAAAAGCGGCTCCCCCGAGCATGAATCCAGCACTGCAGGCCGTCCCCATGCTCCTGCTGATGCACCACCAAGGACGCAACGTACCGCGGAGACGCAGGTAGGCACACACACAACAAGTGCACGCAAACAGCGCACACAGTGCAAGGGCGGAAAAGCGGACAACCCCCCACCAGCGCGTGTACACAACACATCCACCATCGCATCCACATATGACACACAGGCCAAATCGTAACATCGCAGAACACATGTGTACACACCACCTGGGACTAGGAACCAACCACCCCGTCACGGCCCCAAAGCGCCGATGACGCCGCCACACATGCGCACAACGCAGAGGCCAACCGCAGCGCCATGCATGCGTCGCACACAGACACAGGGACACAACCAAGCAGCACACACATCAGCCCCACCCCGAACGCACATGACACGTGACAGGCCGGCCACAGACATGTCCCCAACGCCCAATTCACGGACAACACCCAACGCCACACAACCGACGCACACATGTCAGTGAAGACACGCAACAGCAGGACACACCCCAGTGTAACAAACATGGCGTAGCACACAGCGGCGGCAACACCAACTAGGAGAAGCAGGGCCTCTTCGGGAAGAGGAACGCCAGTACCACACAGAAACACCCATACCACCCTGCACATATGAACAAGACATATAAAACGGAACACCAAAGAGCCCGGGGACCGACAACAGGTGGCCCAAGAATAACATCCACACACAAGGCCCAACGCAGAGCGGAAAGGCAGCCTGCCGCCCACACAAGGGAGAGCAGACAGCACTGAATGACCTTCCATTCCAACTCCTAAACCACAGCCCTACGACATAAGCCGGTGAATACAGCCATTGTCCAAGAATAGACCAACACAGGCATGCCGAGGAGACCGACCACACGGCAGATAGCGCATATCACAGAAGCACACAACGGACGGGGAAGAAAGAAGAAAACACTCCCCCATGTCGGCCACATGCAAGTTAATTGGAAGGAGTCACACAGCACTGACCTTGAACTGTCTGAGAAGCATGTGGGAAGAGGGCCCGTGTCCTCCAAACAAGCCAACAGAACACAAGTCCTGTCTCCCTACGACTACACAGAGCTCACAGCAACCTCGGAGCGTGCACATTGCAGACTGCACACACAGCCGGAGCACGCCACCTCAACGAACCGCTGCTAAATGGCAACCGCAACACACCTACCCAACTACGCCGAACAGCTCAAGCTGTACAAAACCAACCTGTTCCATACATTGGGATGCGATCTCCTGTCCCTGCTGAACGTAAGTTACCGACTGACTTACCGCATCACATTGTTCAGCTGCGTCATGCCCGTCTTCTACTGTCGGAGGTGTCCCTACCAGCATCCCGTCGAGATATGCCTCTCCAACCCGGCATGTCTGAAGGCGGACCTGCTACCACTACTCCTCCCTCTGGACGCACACGACAGGGCCTGCTCTGCCTATGGGGGCATGGCGTATGTGGCCAACATCGCACCCGCACTGAAATGGGACCACTGTGCCTCCACACGACGGATCATCGATAACAGCTACATCGAATGTCACCCAGCATGCCCCATCATGGTCCTCCAAGGGACAACCTACGAACAACACCTTGACAGCCACCATCCGCTTCATTGGCTGGCAAACATGTACACCACCAATGACATGGAAGCCCTGCTGGACGGCATCGCATACCTGACAACCTGTAAATACGTCGGACCACAACGCAGGTTCCCCGAGTGACCTATGATGTCCAACCCCGCACCCATGCTTAGCTTCCGCACGGACTGGCCAGTCACCACCACAACAGCCATACCAAACGACCGGCAACTGTAACCACACCATCAACGACATCGCCATGACATCGGATATGACCGGGACATGCACACTGTTCCCCATCACATCCAGGAACACCGCATGCATCGTGGGAGGCAGTGGCATGGGCTCTGTGTATCGCACCCACATGGACGGAACTGCACGAACAACCAGGACACGACATGGATCCAGCGCACATGGACACACACACCGCTCAGTGGACATGAATAGGTCGCCTGGAGTCTGTGGGTGCTGCACCCCTCCCACCCCCGCCCCGGGAATCCCATTCCAGGACCTTTGCATGGACGACAAGTGCATACAACAACAACACGACCCCAGTGACTGTGACATGTCCAGTAACCACCACAGTGCAACAACAAGTGGCACGCCGCTGCATGCACGCAAGCACATGCCCTGATGTCATCTCACATGCACGTGTGCATGAGGAACAACCGCAGCAAACCTGTCACATGGAACTGAGATGGACTGTGCCCATGATGCCAAGCGGTCTGGTAGGCTACATGTATACCGTCTGTGTCAAAGTCCGCAGCTCCGCAGCTATACGTAAATGTACATTAGCACAGCCTTGGCCAAGCAGATGTCACTCTGAAGCCCACATCCCACATGCAACAGCCAATCACATGTAACCCCACACCCTATCCCATTTGCAATCATGCTCAGTATATCCTCAACATGTATCCCGCTGCCAGTAGTGTCCACTATACTGCATCACAGAGGACAGAAGACTCAATATAATGTTTGAAACCAAAACTGTCTCCGCTGACTCATTTCACAAGTACGAATGAGAGAGGATGAGAGTATGTGAAGTACACGGCAGTCGTGACATGACCATGTAGTCCACTGGTATTGGATGTCAACGCAAATGAGTTGCACAACTGTGGAAGACACACATGTGTCGTGTGAAGTCGTATGGACACAGTGCTCAGGTGGGTGGGTGCGACGGGTAGATGCGCACATGCCAAGTTGGAGCACGCCGTGTTGGGAGGGGTCATGAACAGTACACCACCGCTTCCCTGGGCATTGTGAGAGGACACCTGTCAGGGGAGTGAACACGTGTGTGCACAGCAGCCGGGCACACGTACAAAGCGGTACCAGGCGCACCTCAGCCCACCCTCTGTGGACAAGCTGGATCCTGTTGTGCGCCCGCCATGCCCCTTGACAAGGCACACACAGCCCCAGTCGACCAGGTGTAACCCCAACATAGTCAATCCGCACAGGCGATACAGGGCACGGGATGGCAGTGGAGCATGGTGTGTGAGAGGTCTCCTCGCGCTCCTCCTGGTCATATCACGCAGGCAATAGAACCTCAACGTCTAGCATGGCAAAAGTCAAATGGAAGTGTAGGGGGACGCACCACAGTACGAGCAGCACTGACGTCACGGGAGGTGGCTCGCACCATCCCATCCATTGCCCATCATACCAACCACGCCACATGCCATTGCGACTAAGTGCAAGCGCGTGCGCCACCACCCCTGAGCCCTCCCCAGAGAGGCCAAAGAGTGAATGTGTGGGCCATCAGCCACAGACGGACGCGGCCTGGCCGCAAGGGCAGCCACAGCCACTGGGTGTCGCAGGTGGCGGATCCGGAAGGCGAAGACTGTGATGCATAGTCCATGCAGGCCGGGTCTCCATTTGGGGCACCACGCAGGTGGACGGCGTCCCGCCACACATCATACCCTGAGACAGCCCACTCGTGCAACTGGACCCACACATACACTCCTTGCCCTCTCTGGTGCGAGCTTGGGGCTGCCTGTGCAAGCGCTAGCCTCGCAGGTGAGCATGCATATTGGGGGGCGAGGGGAGGACATGAGGGCTGGGGCGAAGATGACTGTATCACTGTCAGTTAGTACAAGGGATGACCCAGATGTGGAAAGGAAGAGACGTGTCCCGTGTGTACTGCAACTAGTCGCCAATCCAACTACCCCCCATGTCCGGAATGTAAGCCCGCACCTAGCCCCGCCCATCCGCCACATCGAACATACCACCAGCACGACAACCTTCCCATTCGAAACACTGACTGGGGGTGGCGACCAGTGAACAATCATGTGTAGCCTACCCACGCGTACATGTGGGCCCTCCATGATCCATGTCACCTGCGGCAAAGACATGACATGCGCAATGAGGGAAGTGAGGAGAGCTGTCCGCCCCACGCACAGAAGGTGCATCAGCTCCACAGACCCAGCAGCGAGTCCAGCAGGGGTCACATGTGCAGGGGCAGCTGTGCCTGGTGTGAAGGCACATGCATATAGACAGCACATCGACCAATGTGTAGTCTGCCCACATCCACAGTCCATCATCATGCGGACATAGGAATTGAACACAGGGCAACACATCTTAGTTGGTGCACCCACCGTGACCAACAATGCGCAATCATCGACGTACCCGCCCTGTGCATGGCCCCCCACCCAACGGAGGCACATCCAGTGCCACCATCCCACACACACAAGCCTTCCACGGAACATGCTGTGTCCAATGGTCAGTACAGAGTCAGCGCCCATCTGGTGGATCCTGAACAGGAGACACATGCACACACATGCCAGCTCCCACTATGTACGTCTGCCACCTGGCACGTGCAATGTAACCTCTCACCTGTGACGTGTGACTGCAAGCACACAGCCGTCTTGGCATGGGGCTGTCAATGTGGACACCTGTCAATGTTTCGGGAGGTGTGATCCGTACAGTGCTGTACATAGGGTGCAGTGCTGACACCTACTACTGTCTCATATCCCCTCGTGCCACAGGTCCCACTTGTTTTGGCCGCTCAGCCTGTGCCCACATCGTCGTCGCCGTGTGCCATACTCATCCAGCCTCGGAAGCAGTTCCATGCTCAGCAGACACTCATGTTGCCGTGGCGTTGCCGCTTGACGAATATGCAGTCAGTCCCCATCAGCACGCCCGCAAGTCATTGGGGCCTAGATCCCCATGTGCATGCACATGGCAGTGGTATGTCTCACTAGCCATTGCCATTGTTGGGAGACCTGTGTAAGTGTATTGTGGCCGTGCTGTCCCAGCTTGACAGCTGGGCTGTGGCTCATGTGCTTGCTCAGTCATGTCAGTGATGTGTATGCGAAATTGCTATGTGTTGTGTTGCTTTGACATGTGTCCTCTGCAATTTCCCTAGGCGGAGACCGAACATTGACCGCCCATACCAATTGCTGGTGGACATGGACGATACAGAGGTTATTAGGAAGTTTCGGCTGGACAGGCCAACCCTGCATCGACTGTGTGCCATGTTAGAACCCCATCTCCGTCCCCGCAGGGTGTATCCAACAGCATTCACCCCCACGGCTAAGGTGATGGCTGCCCTGCATTTCTTCGCCACTGGGTCATTCCAGCACACAGTGGGCAGTGGAGGAGGGATGTCCCAGCCCATGTTCAGCAAGGTGCTGAGGGATGTACTGGCAGCCATGATGCTGTACCGAAACAGGTACATCCGCTTCCCCAGGGCTCGTGAATTGGCGGCAGTGAAGGGTGCATTCTATGCCCTTGGCAGAATCCCACACGTCGTTGGAGCCATTGACTGCACACATGTTGGCCTTGTTCCACCACAGGCCACTGAGCACCTGTACCGCAACAGGAAGCACACGCACTCCCTGAATGTGCAAGTGGTGTGCCTTGCGGACATGGTGATCACCCACGTGTGTGCAAAGTTCCCAGGCTCGGCCCATGACGCACACATAATGCGCAACAGCATCTTGCCACGACTGATGGCCAATCTGCAACAGGATCGTGGCTGTATTGTCGGTGAGTATGTAGAGTGGTGTAGCGTGCTGGTTGTGCGATGCTGTCCCCTGTCCAGTTGGAATAGCAACGGTTCTCTGTGTCCCTCACACCCAGGTGACTCTGCGTACCCGAATGGGGCATGGCTGCTCAGTCCATTGAGGAATCCTCGCACCCCAGCAGACGATCGCTACAATGAGGCACATGGGAGGACCAGACGTGTGGTCGAGCGTACCTTTGGCCTCCTCAAGTCCAGGTTCAGGTGCCTGGACCGCACCGGGGGTGCACTGGCGTACTCCCCACAGAAGGTGTGCCAGATAGTGGTGGCGTGCTGCATGCTGCACAATCTGGCCATTCGGAAGCAGATCCCCCTCATTGTGGATGACGGAGATCAACCAGGGCCCCAGCCCGCAGACCAGGACAGCTCGAGTGAGGAGGACAGCGGAGAGGAGGAAGCTGGGAATGTGCGGCAGCAGCTCATCGCCCGCTACTTCACTTGACGGTGAGTGTCCATGTACGACGGCTGATGTGGCTGTATCTGTGCAGGTGTGTGTGTGCTGTGTCAGGGTGGCCATTTGTTCACTACGTGCTGTGTGTCAACGCTCCATGGCCAGGGTAGTATGCCACTGTTGGTGACTGTGGCATTGTGCCCTATTGCTCTGTGCGATGTGTGTACATTGCTTGTAGTTGTTGACATGTACTGTGTGATGGGTGTGTGACACACTCATTGAATGTGCTCCTGTTCTGTCTCCCACCCCTAGGTCCCTACAGGCCCTCCGGATTCCATTGCCATGCCACGCATCAGGTGCCTTTCCGCCCAAGGTGGCCGTTGTATTCCGTACAAATAAAACACAGGGCACAAACAGCAGTTAGTGAAAAAGGTGCATTTATTACAAACTGTGACATGTGATTGTGTGTAAGGTGATGACAAAAGTGGTGCGTGCAGTGACAATGAGCTGTCGGTCATGGCTGCGTGATGCTCAGGGTGTACCCACTGGTTCTATGTCCATAGTCCAACACACACATGCCATCCAGATGGCTGTGTGGAGTGGGATCGTAGTCCAAGTCAATGCAGTGGCTGGTCAAGGAAGGCTGGCGGAAGGCTGGCTGGCTGCCTCACTTGCGACTGGAGCGTGCAAAGTCCTCCCGGGAGATCTGTTTCCTCTTCGGACGGCCCCTTCCACGTTTGCGAGGGGGTGCCTGCTTGCGACATGCTGGTGGTTGAGGTGTGCTCACTGGCTGTGGACGCAGGGGAACTGGACACTGCTGCTCGACCCTGCGCCCCGGCAGGTGGTGGCGGAGGGGGAGCTGCTATCCCTGGCCGTGTCCTCACCGCCACCACCAGCTGGCCCATGAGGTCCACGAGTTGACCTATACGGGCGTCCATGGACCTCAGCACCCCCAGCACCTCCCGCATGTCTGAAGCAGACCTGACCCATTGTTCTTGGGCCTCCTCATAGGCCCCAAGGACTCTGGCCATTTGAGGCAGGGCATGGCTCCCAGGGGAGGCTGGCGTTTCCCTGACCCTGCTCCTCCTACCAGTCCTGCTGCCACCGGCCTGCCCACTAGCCACATTGCTCACCACGGTCCTCGCTGTGGCTCCCAGGGTGGATCCAGTCGGCCGGGCCACCACCTGCGCTGGGGCTGGTGCCAGCGAAGACGTGGTGGTGGTGGCGGCGGTGGTGGTCGGTGCGGCGATGGTGGCGGTTGCGGCAGTGGTAGTGGCCGCAATGACCGTGGGTGTGGCCGCAATGACCGTGGGTGTGGCCGCAACGACAGTGGCAGCAGGGGGCTGGGACTGTTCAGCAGCCCTGGATGATGGGTTGGTGGGTAGGAGGGGTCCTGGGGAGCGGCTGGGCCCTGCCACACCAGATGGGCCTGCTTGGTGGTCCGTGTCCGAAGAGGAGGTGAGATCCTCCACATCCGTGTGTCCTCGTTGGGGGCTTGTGGGCTGGCTGTGCTGGCTGCTGTCTCCATCCCCAGCATCCGGCAGTTCGTCACCTGTGGAGAGAATGAGATTTGTTATTGTGTTGCACCTGGCGAAGTATGTATTTGTCGTCTGACATTGGCAGTTCGTGCAATCTCGTACATGGGTTTCCCGGAGGCGTGTGTGTGGCTGTGGCATTTGTAGTTGTGTGTGCTTGGCAATGGGACTGTGTGCTGTGCACATGTGGCATGGGACGGATTGGCCATGCCGATGGGTGTGTTGCTGTGCCCCTACTCATTGTGACTCTGGTGTATGCGGGCTCCTGGCCCATCCTGGGTCTGGTTTGTACTTTGCTTTTGGGGTTCAAATGGAACGCTTAGGAACGCATATGGCAACATGGGGGCCATGCCCCAGATTCGCATTTGGGAGGGAATATGCTTTTGGGGTTCAAATGGAACGCTTAGGAACGCATATGGCAACATGGGGGCCATGCCCCAGATTCGCATTTGGGAGGGAATATGCTTTTGGGGTTCAAATGGAACGCTTAGGAACGCATATGGCAACATGGGGGCCATGCCCCAGATTCGCATTTGGGAGGGGATATGCTTCTGGGGTACATGCTGTGAGCCATGGGTGCCGAACGTGACATGTGTTGTGGCAGCATGACAGTGCATGGTTTGAGGTGTGTGCATGCTTGACATGGCCTGCATATTTGCTGTCTGTTGTGATTACTGGACATGGCATTGGACGCATCGTTATGAGTGAGTGATGGTTGTGTGTGAAAGCCAACGTATTGCAGTTGTCCCATCTCCTTGGTGTGCGTGCTGCCCTGTGCCATGTGCATCACTGCAGTGCTCGTGGGGGGGTGTGGCCCATGTTGTGTGTTGTTGCTCACAGTGTGTCGTGCACTTCATTGACTTCTGGCACATGGTTGGTCATGGGCATGTATCTTAGCGTGACTGCTGTATGTGTGGCAGCTGTGCGGATGACATGCCTATCATGAGACTGGGGCTGACGGATGGGATGGATGGTATGTTGTATGTGCATGGTGTGTCTGTGTGTTTGATGGGTTCAGTGGTGTTCGTGTGCATTTCTGTTGTTCCGCTCTGTTGCGTCTAGTGTTGTTTGTCTTACATAGGCGTAGTTGTGGGGTGTGTGGTTGACAGGCAGTAGGGGCTACATGGACAGGACTTCAATGGTGTTTCGGTTGTGTGTGATGAGTTGCACAGTGGCTGCTGTGTGGTACTATTTTCAGTGTGGCTTGTGTATGCAGACGTGGCTCCTTGGGTGTTGCTATGTCTGTGATGGGTCATGTGGGGTGTGAGTCTGTTGTTCATGTCCATGTGCACATTGTTCACTTGTTCGTGACGGTGGGCGGTGCTGCGTTTTCGTCTGCTACGTGACATGTCCCATGTGTTGGTCGTGTGCCGGTCCTCATGCCTCCAGTAATCCAGCCCTGTCCAGTTTCCCACCTGCAGGTTGTTCGTGCGTGCACTGTACTGGATGCCACATGGCTCTAAGCGGGGGGTGCTCCATGTTGCAGGTCTGTGGGGGTGGAGGGGTGTTGTGGGTCGTGGGGTGGCTGGACACCCACTGACACCGATTGCTGTGGACCGTGATGTCTGCCTTTCGGCTGTCGTTGTGCACTGCGGTGGCTGACACGTGGCTGTGGGGTGTGGGGGATGCTCCTCCTTGCTGTGCTGTGGGACTAGGGGCCTGGTGTGTGTTGTACTTGGGCTGTCCACCGTCCCACCCACTGCACTTTGTGTTCCTGCCACTTACCTGTTACTTGTCGGTTTGTGCAGCTGTGGCGGACACATGGGTGTGGTGGGTGCTCGTTGTGGCGCTTCTGGCATATTTGGGGACCTGTTGGTGGTTACGTGGCTGGCTGAATGTACACATGTCCCCACGCATCTTACAGTTGTTCTGTTTGGGCTGTGTGTGGTGGTGTCTGTTGCATGTGTGTGTCGTGTATTGTGTGCTGGACATGGGGGTGTTTGTCCCTGGGAGCTGTGGCATGGTGGTAGTGCATGTGAGTACATAGCGGTGTGCTGGTATACATTAGTTTGTACTTACCAGCCTCCACTCCCCCTGCTAATCCGGCGAGGATCTCGGGATGTATGATGACTCGCACCTTCTCCTCCCACGCTTTGAAGGTCTTGAAGAGCGCGGGATTCCCTCCGCCAGTGACGGCAGCCAGCTCTCTGTTTTTGCCCTCCTTCTTCTTGACCAGGCTCTTGACGTCATTCCACCGTTTGTTAATTTCGACTCTGTTCCTGGGCAGGGTCCCGACTGCATTGACCTGGTCTACGATCCGGTTCCACATTCTGTTTCTGGTGGCTAGTGGTGTGTGTTGGACCATGTTCCCATAGATTTGTGGGTGCACCTTGATGATCTCGTCGACCATGACCGTCAGCTCAATGGGCGTGAACTTGGGCATTCTTTGTGGTGCCATGGTGTTTGTGGTGCTGGTGCGGTGTGTGTTGTGTAATGTGCAGGGGGTTTGTGGTGCCGGTGTTTGGTGGTGGTGGTGGTGGTGGTGGTTGTGATGTGTGCGTTTCTGTGGTGTGCTGCTGTCCTTGCTGTGTCACTGTGTCCTCTCCTCTCCTCTCTGGTTTGCAATGTAGCAAGGGGTTGTGGTCTGTGGGAGTGCTGCTTTTGTACTCACCTATGTGGGTGTGTCCTCATGGTCTGTTGTTTTCAGGTGTGTTGTGTCTGGGGTTCTGGCCTTTGTATTTTTTGTTTGTCCGGGGGTGTTTTCGGGATATGTACTGTGCTTGTGTATTTGTGCGTGCCTTGCTGTGTGGACTTGTTGGCCATGTTGTGTGCTATTGGTTTTGTGTGCGGATGGTTTCTGTGCAGGTACGTGGGCGCCATGGCTTCTGCCGTGTCGATTCTCATCGGCGTTGTTTGCGCTGGCGGGCGGTATATTTGTGGTTTTTCCGCGCTCATGTCGGTGCGATCGTAATTTCACGTGCGGTGTGTCAGCCGTGAGGGCGGGCGGTTTTGTGTTGTCGTGCGTGTTTCCGTCCGTGGCGGGCGGTTTGTCTCCGACTCGGACGTTGGCGGGCGGTATTTTGTGTGCTTTTCCGCCGATGGCGGTATTCGGTTTGTGTAATCGTAATGGCGTGGTCGGTGTTCAGGCGGTGTGTGCGGGCGGATTTTTGCCGCTTCCATGCCTGGCGGAATTATTTACGCCGGGTATCGTAATGTGCCCCTATATTATTTACAACGATATTTTGGATTCGATATTTTTGTACTTACCTGTTTGTAGATAGGAATTCGATATTCTGGCATTCTATATTTTTTCCACGATATTTTGGCAGGTCTATATTTTGGTATTCTATATTCTGTCAGTGATCCTAGAGAGTCGTCATCAACTGCCATAGTATCTGTCAGGGGGTGCCGGGCACATGCAATTCCGAGGTCGGAGGTGCAGATGTGCTTCCGCCTGATAGCTCAGACAAAGGAGCATTCATCCCTAATGTTAGTTTCTCATCTGCTTGCATTCAGGTACTGTGAAGTGGCTTGTTGGGGGTGGAGTGGGATGTGTGCGACTTTGGGATTCATGTTCGACATGTCTTGCATGTGGCAAATGAGCGGCATCACTGTGTGTAACGTTGCCTCACAGCTGCTCCTCCCTCCCCAGAGCCTATTTACTTGTGTGCGCTGCGCGGTTGCATCACTGGCACTCCTACGGCACACCATTGTCATGCCTGTTTTCGCAAGTCCACAAGCCTCACAACAACACTGTGATGTTGGCCGTTGGAGGTGGGTGGCCACGTGAGTGTAGGCCTGTCGGAAGGATAGGACGGACACAGACGTAGAGTTCATGTCTGGCTGAATCCACGCTGCGATTAAGGCTAGTCATTTGGCTCATGCTGCGGCAATACAGATACACACAACACTTGGCATGTATGAGCCAAGACCCCAAGCGGTCTTGCGCTCCTTCATTTCCCCGTTCGTGCGAGCCCGCCCTCTGGGTGCATGATACATTACAACATTGACAATTGTGGGCCAGGTGGCGCCCGCACTACAACAGAGACACACGCATTAGTTATTTCCTTGTCCAGGCCAGAACTGAACCACGCCCAGAGCCCCGGGGAAATCCCTCACACCCCTATGCTGGCTTGGCGTACGCCAGCCCAGCCCACTCCACTTACGGTTACAGGGGGGGACAAAGCTATGTATCCAAGGTCGTACCCACTGTCTGAGGTGACATGGTTGCGTCCACTGTCCACAACACTACACACACCAGCAGTATATGTCCACATGGACATGTCTGTGCTCTGCATTCTGTGGTCTGTCCAGCACATCACCGCCACACTTGGCATTGTGTACATTCTTCTTCATGGGTGAGTTGCCTCCTTCACACATACTTGGTTCCCACCTCTCCCCACATTCTGCACTTGTGTGGCTGAGGGGCCATGCCGTTTTTGGAAGGTCCGCTGTCTTGTCCTACGCTGCCTTGGTGGTAGTCTGGGGGAGTACGGAGGGGGGTGGTCCTGGGGGTGGTGGCGGTGGGTGTTGTGGCCCTCTTGGGTCTCCGGGCTGCATGTTCATTGTCTCCATGGCATCTGTGGGTCTTCAGATGTGGCTCTGGGCTGGGCTCCCTTTCATACTGCAGGTAGTCGTCCTGCTTAGCACCAGCAGAAGGCAGGTGTTAAATCCCTGCTGCTAACGCGCCTTATCGCCTGTTTTTGGCTCGCATCGCAGATCTGGCTGGTCGTTGTGAATATCGCGAAGTGGTGTTTTCGTATGTTTTTGCACTGGAACGCCTACTCTGCATATCATTAGCGTTAGTTGTCTCTCTCATCCGTGGTGATGTTTTTTGCGGCAGCTATCGCTGGTATTCTGGCAATGTGGGGAGTTGCACCAGCTTGTGAATGGGGCGATAATTCTTTCACCACTTTTGCTGCGCTAAAGTGCCGTTAACTCGGCGATGAGTCCATGAGAATATGCCGCATAGTGTTTAGTCATTGCACAACTCAAGTCTCAACTGTTCAAATATTAATTTTGTGAGAGCAGAGATGGTACTTCCGATGTATTGTATTCCACATGGTGTTGAGTATGGATTGCAGCTATTACAAACTCTAAAATCTTTGCAATTTCCTACTACCATGTATGTACCATGTGTGTTTTTTTGTTTTGGATTTATGAAATCGTATAATTTCTTTCTCCAGATTTCATGAATATATGCAAAGTCACACTTTCAGTTTTTTAAATGTAGTTTACTTGCATTACCTTCAGTAAGTGAACATACACCTAACATAGGACATTCTTTTGATACACCAGCTAGAGACTGGTTAGAGTAGAAATGTCTCTCTATGAGACACTTTTGATGTTGCCCGATCTCACAAGACTATGGGGTCGATTCCGATCTCGGCCGGAAGCGCACCGAATACGATTCGTCCAGAAAAAATACGAGCCGCACGCGGGTTTCCCGACCGATTCGAACAGTCGTCCGAACGAGCAAGTACGATGCGAACGAACGCGAAATCGCCGACCGACTCGTTTCCGGCTTCGAACCGCTCCATACGACTCTGTCGCAGACGAACCGTACCGCGCAATGGAGTCGATTTCTGACCGAGCCAGTACGATGCACGATTCGGACAGCCGGATCGAGTCGGAGTCTCCGGGTCGAAAAAGCTCCGGGAAGCAGACTTCGGGGGTCCGTGCCGGACCCCCTTCACCCATAGCCGAACGAGTCGAACACAGGGGGGACCCAAGGGTCCCCCCTTCACATGCATGTATGGTGCGGATGGCACCAACGCGTACCCACTGCAGGGGGCGCCCCTGTGCGAGATGTACCTATTCAGCTGTGCGAGGCCATGCACGCGTCATACGACCGGCTCCCATTGACTTCAATGGGAATCCGACCGAGACGAGTCCGGCAGCATCGTACTCGCTCGGTCGGACTCCAGGGGTACGGCTCGGTCGGAAAACACTCCGGATCCGGCTCGGTCGGAGTGCTTTCCGACCCAGATCGGAATCGACCCCTATATTGTGAGAAGTCCCAAACTCTCTGAAAAAGTTGACAGGAAATAGTGTCAATTTGAATTTGGTAATTTTGCACATTTTTCCTGCATAATTACAAATTTGCCTAAGCCTACTTTATATGTATTTTAGTGTTATTTGACTGATGTGTTCTTAAGATTTTAAGAAACTTAACTTTATGTTTTTGTTATGCTACACCACAAGAATAAGATTTTATCTTTTACAGAGCTGCTATAGATCATCATATCATATACATTCCATGCCACTATTCCACTCTCAAGATCTGCACCATATCACTATCCACAACCCACTTAATTCCAGCAATCATAATTACACCTTCAATATTCCTTCATTGACCTGTGAATTATTTTATTAATATTTATTTTTATTTGCAGATTTTATGACAGTCACAAAGAGGTGAATGTGAGACATTGAGATAAAACTGCTTGCTAGAGGGGGTCTTCAGTTGTATGTGAAAACATCTTGTTGGTGTGAATGTGCTGTGATAAAGAATTCCAGAGTGAGGGGCCTAAAGGAGGCCCCTCTCCCTGAGCCATTATATATGCAGGGAACCCCATTGCCTGGGGCCAAAGCTAAGTTTAAAGGGAGAGGGCCATGTGTGGCCCCTCTCTGTGCATCTAAAGGTCTCAGGGACACCATCCCCTGGGGACTGCAGTGATGTCAAATGACGTCATAGAACATGCCATGAGTGATGCAATATGTGAGGTCGAAAGTAGTGCATGGTGGGGGTGCATGATTTAGGGTCTAATTACGAGTCTGACAGTCCAAGGACCACCAGACTCGTGGTGGCACAGCAGTGGCAGTCCAGCCACCGCCGCACCAGTGGTCTGACCGCCCCATTACGGGGTGGGCGGTCGGACTGCGCTGGGACTGCCGCCACCAGGGATCCGTCATTTCCTGGCAGTGGCGCAGTGGTCCTGAGGTCGAAATATGATTGGAGGGACCGCCGCGGTCTTGCCAAGCATATTACAAGTTTCCTCTCTACTATGGTTTTCATGGCGGTTCCACTGCCGAGAAAACCGCGGTGGAGAGGAAACAAAGGGGGCCCCCTGGTACTTCACGCCATGTGGATGCACACTGGGGAGCATAACATGTGCCCCCCTGTGTGCATGCACACCAGTTACTGCACGGCATGGACTTGACAGCCAATGCTATGCAGGAACCTTCTGTGGCGTTCCCATTGCGGTGCCTTTTTCAAAGTCACCGCCGTCTTTGAAAGAGGCACCGCCACGGGACCACCGCCAGCCCACCCGGCAGACCAGTTTTAAGTCATAATCTGACGGGCGGGTAGTGGTGAGTCTCGGCGGTGCAAGAGCGTGGCAGCCTGCTCCTGCACTGCCGAAACACGTAATTAGGCCCTTAGTTAGCTATTCTAACAATAACTTGTGAATTTCAGGTTTTTTTTAGATCAGAACTTTATGTTGTCACTGACATATTCAACTAATAAGTTACTTTAACCGTTGTTTTTTTCAGTGAATACATATAGCTAAAAATCTAGATATAGATATTTTCATTTAAATGCCTCTCCTAATCCGACAACCCAAAAACCTTCTTACTATACCATTACTTTACCCAACCCTGTGCCCTAAAACTATCATCACCCTGTACCCTTAGCATTCTTTAATCCTAAAACCCTCTTACTACCCCATTACATAAACACCAAAAAACAGTTCTATCCTTTTTCCACCCCCTACCCTTAACCCAAAGCCTAACCTACAAACCCCTTACTGCCCTATTCCATAATCCATTAAAAACCATGTACCCTTACCAATTTCTGAACCCATAAAACCCTAACACGCTTTACTACCTTGTACCCTTACCCACTCCTGGACTCCAAAAAACCTATTTCTACCCCATGCCCTTAACTATCATGACCTTATAAACCCTTACAAGCTTGCACCCTCATCCATCCATGGACCCTTAAAACCCCTTACTACCCTTTACTACCTCAACCTTTACTCATCCCTGAACCCTACAAACCATTCCTACCCCATCCCCTAAACCCTAAAAAACAGTTACTATCCCATACACTTACCTATTTCTGAATCCTTAAAACCCTAAAACCATTCACTATACTTATGCCTAACTATCCCTGAACCCTAAAATGCCTTACAACCCCATCCCCTTACACATCCCTGAATCTTAAAAATCCCTTACTACCTGTACTCATCCCTGAACCTTAAAAACCCTCACACAGTGATGAACCCTAAAAATTGTTTACTATCACATACCCTTACCCATTCCTGACCCCTACAAGCCCCTTACTACCCAAAACCTTACCCATTCCTGAACCCTTAAAAAGCTTCAACCCCTTTTTACCGACCTATCTCCTTATTTAATATAATTAAAGAAACACACTTACCTGTGTGGTAAAGCCCTGCATTGTAAAGTTGAAGAAAATGGCACTTTTGATACTTTCTTGCATGGTAATGGCCGCATTAAAACAGTAATGTGCGTTAACACCTCCATTGCACGTGCTGCATACCATTCTATTACAAACAATTTAACATCCTAAAGTAAATTCTATTACCCATAACTAAAACTCTTTAGTTTTCTTAAGTGAGAAATGACTATAACAAATCTACATTGCAGTGACCACCCACCAATTAGTTGTTAATGATGGTAAATCTGCTATTTGCCACAGAATCAGCACTACTAGTGTTAAATTGCAATACTAGGACAATGTTCAAGAATGTTTTATCTGAAATGTAATAAAGAGAATGTTGTGAATGGCACCAAGGTCAAACATGAACTACAATACTTGCATGTGTAAACTGTCAAAGACTTTTTTTTATAAATTATAGATATTCCAAGATAAAAAGACCTTAGCTTTCTTTAGAATGACAAAAATCTGCATTTCACAACCATCACAGGGTAGCTTTGGGGTCAGTGGATCAGTAGATGTAGTACAAGAAGATTATTGAAAGTTCAATGAGATCCTGGTAACTTTTTAAAAATAAACAACAGCTTAAAATGGGATAAAACATCTCTTCACAGTGTCATCTCGTCAATAACCGCTTCATGGGCTCTTTACATCTGCTGCTATCTCAGTTCATTAATTCAAAAATGTATGGGATTCATTTAGGCTCTAAATGGTGTTGTTGTGGTACTGATCAAGTTGTGTGACCTATGTCCAGAGGGCTAAACGCATACCAATTTTTTAAAAATAACATTTTACATTAATAGGTTCTGTGAGAAAGTGGGGTTGGTGGTGGTCCACCTCAACTAATAATGTCACTATTCTTGTTAGGTCCATTTACGGTATCAGTAATTTAAACCTGAGCGCAACCCCTGGTAGCTATGGCACAGAGCAGACAGGCTCAACTTAACAACATGTGTAAAACATTGAGGGGGAGATTTACTAAGCTTTTGCGCCGTGTTTGCGTCACAAAAGTGACGAGAAATCTTTTTTTTGTAATTTACTTAGCGCTGGAAATAACGTAAAAGTAATGCGAAGCAGTGCATTGGGCTGCTTCGCGTTACTTTGCGCCATGGGGGCGTACCAAGGGTGGTGCATCGGCGTTCCCATGAACCACCCAAGGTTTCTCATGCTAAACCCAATTTACTCAAAACAGTAGATTGGGTTTAGCATGAGAAAATTGCGCCCTTTTCAACTAGGCGCAAGGAAGGAGAAATGCTTTCATTTCTCCTTCCTTTTCCGACTTTGCATGCGTGCTGCACTGTGCAGCACGCATACAAAGTGGGAAAAGCTTTCCCTTGTGTCGAGCATTGTATTTGTACAGGAAGGCTAGCCTTCCTGTACAAAACCTATGCTGGACTCATGCACACACCCTAGCGTTGCGGTGCTAAGGTGTGTGTATGGCGCACGGCAGCTGTAATCAGCGACGGCGCAAGGGAATGGGGAGGAG
This sequence comes from Calotriton arnoldi, assembly GCA_963921515.1. Taxonomy (NCBI): domain Eukaryota; kingdom Metazoa; phylum Chordata; class Amphibia; order Caudata; family Salamandridae; genus Calotriton; species Calotriton arnoldi. Next base: position 921,185 of record CAWUFW010000498.1, read on the forward strand.
ATAGCCATATCTTTGAAGATATGGCGCTCTCCTGCTCCCTCCCTGTCGCGCAACGCAGCGCAGCCTCGTGGGGGGCTGCGCTGCATTGCGCAACCTTTTTGTAAATCTCCCCCTTAGAGGCAGCAAAACATTAAAAATTTGAAAACAGTACACAATAAAAAGGCCACTGCAATTTATAAACAAATGAACCGTGTTGATGTTTTTTTTTCTTTTAATGTTGCTTCTTTTATGGCTGCAAACAATGCAGAATTAAGATTATTATTATTATTATTATTATTATTATTATTATAAAGAATAGAGAATATTGTAATGAGCAATATGACACCAGAAGGACAAAAATCCAATAAGAGGAACAAGTGATATGAACTTTTAAATAAATTAGCGCCAAAAAGCAAATCACATTCATCTAGTTGTGCTTGACTGATACCTAGTCGCTATTTAAGGTCAACCATGATGGAGCATGGTTCATATTCAGAGACCAGGTTCAACCTGGTCAGAATCTTTAGCATCTTACTTAGTTTCTGAAATGGAAGTAAAAAATCCTCAGTGGCGCAAGGCAGCCGGCTGTGGCATTCCAAGATCGTTGTCGGATAAGTCATTAGCTTTTGGCATGAAAGCTCCAATCGGCAGAAATTCAAAATTTATGCCCAAGGAAGGGTTCTTGCTAGCTGGATAGTTTTGGCTCCTTTGCCCTGTGAAGATTTACACCTTCATGCTTAGGCACTTTTCGAAGCTCAGATTCCTCCAGTGGGGCAAGATTATAGCAAAACAGGGCTCCTTGAGGCCTGATACCTTCCCCAAGGTGCCCAGCTGAAATGGATTTGCTGCTGCGGAAATGCTTTTAGTATGAGCAACCTGAATCTTTGGCCCATCAACAAAGTACCTTCATCAAATTGACTAGGCAGTTTTGTTCAGGTCTCCTGATGGCTCACCAGGCAAAGAGTTGTGAAACTGTTTCTAAGTCCCAGGTTTTAGGTTTAGACAGGATGAGTACACTCTGCGCCAGCCAAGGGTTTCAGAACTTCAGGTACAGCACTTAGGGCTTATTACTCACTCCATCAGAAGCCACCAGCCTGCCTGGTCAAGGGCAGGTCAGCTGGGCTCTTCCATGCTTCTAGCAGCTTTCATAACCCAGTAGCTTAACACTAAGTCAGCCAACTGACCCTTGGAGTCCTCTTCTTAGTCCTGGGTACAAGTGGGAGCCTGTCCAGCCTTTAGGGGTCTCCTCACAAGTCACAACAGGAGGTGCAGTCCTTCTTCTGTCTTCCACAAGTCTGAAAGTGTTATGAAGAAGGTGCCCAGAGGTGCCCAATTTATAAATAGAGCTAGAATGTGGGTGGGAGTGACTCCTGGCCATGGGCAGAGTTCCTGTATCCACCCTTGAGGTGTTACCAGGGAAATGAGGAAATCTGCATCTGTGGTCAATCAAAGACGGTATTGAGGGCAGCCCCTCTCCCACTGGAATTGGTACCTGGCTGTCTAGGAGAACAACATGAGGGAAAGCCTAGGTGTGAGCTACATCTGCAGTGACACTGTTGGCATCCTTTGAAGTTATGCAAGGGTCTGGGCATCCTCCACCATGCTATACTGTTAGGGGAAGCTCAACTTCTCCCCACATCCAAGGCCTCTTCCTCTGCTCTCTACAACTATTCTGCTCCTAGTGACAGCTGGAAGCTCAAGCAAATGGGCTTCTAGAGGTTTTAGGTAGGTTAAAGGCAAAATTTAAAAAGCACCTTTTGTAAAATATTTGTTAGAAATCTGACTTCATCAATGTATTGGATTTATAATCAATATTTCAAAAAGTCCAAGAATTAATCTGTGTTGACCTGGAAAGTGCACCCACTTTCCAAGCTCAAATCTTCCCTTTCCTTACATAAAAGGCACCCCTAAAGTAGGCCCAATGTCCCCCCATGGGCAGGGTGCAGTGTATGTGAAAGGGAGGACATGTATTGGTGTGTGTGACATGTCCTGATAGTGAAATACTGTGTATTTAGGTTTTCACTATTGAAAGGCTGTCTGTCTCATAGGCCTATCATTGGGGCTGCACTGTAACCTTTTTACATGTGTAACTCTCTATAGGGACAAGAAAGAAAATGGAGTTTAGGCTCTCTGAACTAATAATTTATTAATGCACCTTTTATTAAAGGTGTTTTTTCAATTCTGTGTTTGAAAATGGCACTTTTAGAAAGTGGCCATTTTATTACTATACCATCCTGTGTGCCTCTGGCTGTTTGTGTATTCAGCGTCTGGATTTGGAGTGACAGGTGTTGGGTATGTGTATTCACTCTAGACAGTCACAAGAGGGGTTGAGGTGTGTCCTGTCTTGCCTGGGTGACTCATCGCTGGGCTGAATAGACTTCGCCTGCATATAGAGTGGTGGGAGGAGTTTTGCTTGCACCTGAATAAGCTGTGTCACCTTTTCACAATGCTGTCTCCACCCCCTGTGGTTATGCTGCACCATGTAGGACAGGGCTGGTTTGGACTGGGTTCAGAGACCCTTACAGCAAAGAGAACAATGACAAAATGGAGTATAAGTATTGGACCTTAAACACTAGGGGGCCGATTCCGATCTCGGCCGGTAGGGCACCGAATCGGATTCGGCTTTACTGGATCCGATTCGGACGCCCTGTTTCCGACCGATTCGAACACCCGTCTGCGCGAGCAAGTACGATGCGAGCGTACGCGAAATCCCCGACCGACTCGTTCCCGGCTCCGAACCACTCCGACCGACTCGTACGGACTCGACTCGCACCACGCAATGGAGACGTTCCCCGACCGGGCAAGTACGATGCGCGCCTCGAACAGTCCGACCGACTCGCGCCGTCCGGCTCGAAGGAGCAGTCGGAGCCGGACTTCGGGGGTCCATGTCGGACCCCCCTGTACGCGTAGCCGCGCGAGTCGCACACAGGGGGGACCCATGGGTCCCCCTACACATGCATGTACGGCATGAGTCGCACCGACGCGTACCCGCTGTAGGGGGGGCCCTTGTTCGCGACGCACCCATTGAGTCAATGGGAGCCCGTGTACGCGTCGTACGACCGGCTCCCATTGACTTCAATGGGAGTCCGACCGAATCGAGTCCGATAGCATGCGTCTGCATCGTACTTGTTCTGTCGGACTGCTAGAGTCCGGTTCGGTCGGATATCTCTCCGAATCCGACTCGGTCGGAGAGATTTCCGGCTCGAATCGGAATCGGCCCCAAGGACTTTAGATCACTTCAAGAAACAAGAGGACCTTGCCAAGAAGAAGTTGAAGAACTGTGTGAGGGGCGCTGCCTTTTCTGTGTGAGGGGTGGGTTGACCTGCTGTTGCTGCTTCTGTCTGCGGTGGAGGAAAAGGACTTTTTGCCCTGCAGTGGTATGCTGCTTGTGAAGAAAATCTCCAAGAGCTTGTGTGTGCTTGCCTCCTGTTGGAAGTCTCAGGGAGATAAAAGTCTTCAAGAAAAGATCCTTGCTACGGTGCAGACAGAATATTGAATCAAAAACATCGATTTACACAAATATCGAGTTAAAAATATTGTGGGTCAGAAATATCAACAGACAAATTCTCATGGTCAAGAATATCGAATTTAGGTGAGTAATATCGATATTAAAAATATCAAAGTATAAAATATCGTTTGCAAAAATATAGTTGGTAAAAATATCGATTTTTTAAATAATGTTATGTATTTTAGTATATTTTTATATGTATGTGATGTATGTTTTTTTGTATAAGTTTGTTTGTATTTTTAATATATGTGTTAAATTTTTAGTAGTTATTATTTTTTTTTATTTGATTTTTGCGTTTTTAGTTCCGTAGCGGGTTGTGGGTTTATAGGGTAATAGGGTGGAAGTAATTTAACTACATTACATTTATTGAATATTTTTTATTTATTATTATTTGTTTAATTGAGTTGTTATTGTGTTAAATGGGTAAAGTAATTTATTATTAATTAATTAATAATTGGTTGTTAATTAATTTTAATTAGTAATTAACTATGGTAATTGTGTAATTAATTGTAGGTGTGTGTTGTGGTGTTTATAGGTTAAAGGGTGGGAAGGGTGGGAAGTAATTTATTTTTAATTGGTGAATTAATAATTAGTTGTTAATTCATTTTAATTAATTAATTAGTAATTAATTATGGTAATTGTGTAATTAATTTTAGGTGTGTGTTGTGGTGTTTGTAGGAGTAAAGTAAGTATTTTGTGTTTAATTAATTATTATATAGTTGTTAATTAATGTTAATTATTGGATATTTATTTTGTCTAATTGTTTATTTTTGTGAATGTTTTTACTTTTAAAGGGTTAAAAGGTGGGTATTAACTAAAGTTTTAAATATTTAATTATTATTTGTTAATAGTAATAGTTTTCTTTTAAAAATAATATTTAATTGTGTTTTATTATTTTATAGTTTAATTTTGGTGGGTGTTGTGGATGTTATAGTGTTAAAGCACGTGCACTCAGTGAATGTTTTTTATTTTTATTACTAAGATTTTTTTATTGATGATTAATTATGTTAGTTATTGAAATAATTTAATTAAAAATGTTGAAGTGTTTTGTTATTGGTGTGGTGTTATACGGTAGGAAATAAAATAAAGACATTTATGTTTTAATACATTTTTTTGTTTGTTAATATTTGCTACTTTTAAATAATTATTGTTTATAAATGTATTTATTCATTTATTTTATATATTATTTGTAGGTTTTTGTTATATGTAATTAATATTATTATATGTGTTCTTTTTATATGTTTAATATATTTAATTTTATATTTTAAAAATATTTTTTATTTATTTTTATGTTTTTTTAAATTTTGTAATATTTTTTGTTTTTTTTCAATTGTTTAATTGTTATTAGTAATTTTTGTTTCTTTGCTACCCAACACTTTCTCTAATGTTGCAATCACTGGAGTGGGAATTGTAATTTTTACCTCTCCGCTATCCAACACTTTCTCTACTGTTGCATTCAATGAAGTGGAAATAGTAATTTTTGCCCCTCCGCTATCCAGCACTTTCCCTACTGTTGCACTCACTTGAGTGGGAATAGTAATTTTTACCTCTCTGCTATCCAACACTTACCCTACTTTTGCACTCACTGGAGTGGGAAGAGTAATTTTTGCCCCTCCACTATCCAACACTTTCCCTACTGTTGCACTCACTGGAGTGGGAATAGTAATTTTTACCCCTCCGCTATCCAACATTTTACCTACTTTTGCAATCACAGGAGTTGGAATAGTAAATGTAATTACTCCCCTATCCAACACTTACCCTACTTTTGCACACACTGGAGTGGGAATATTAATTTTTACCCCTCCGCTACCCCACACTTTACCTACTGTTGCACTCTTTGGAGTGGGAATAGTAATTTTTGCCCCTCTGCTATCCAACACTTTCCCTACTGTTGCACTCATTGGAGTGGGAATAGTAATTTTTACCCCTCCGCTATCCAACATTTTCCCTACTGTTGCACTCACAGGAGTTAGAATAGTAAACTTAATTCCTCCGCTATCCAACACTTACCCTACTTTTGCACTCACTGGAGTGGGAAGAGTAATTTTTACCCCTCCGCTATCCAACACTTTCCCTACTGTTGCACTCTTTGGAGTGGGAATAGTAATTTTTACCCCTCCGCTATCCAACCCTTTCCTTTCTGTTGCACTCTTTGGAGTGGGAATAGTAATTTTTTCCCCTCCGCTATCCAACACTTTCCCTACAGTTGCTATCACTGGAATGGGAATAGTAATTTTTACCCCTCTGCTATCCAACACTTTCCTTACTGTTGCACTCACTGGAGTTGGAATAGTAAATTTAATTATTCTGCTATCCAACACTTTCCCTACTGTTGCACTTATTGTATTAATAGTTTAATGTTTTAATTTATTATAGAATGGTTTTTTTTATTTTAAATTATTGATATATATATAGTTAATAAATTATTTTTAAGTAAATATATGTATATGTATAATTTTTTATGTTTGTGTGTTTATATTTTTTTAATTAAGTTTATTTGTTATATTTAGTTAAAATGTATATTAAATTTAATTTATTTTGTTAAAAATAATATTAATATTTAATATATTTACTATATATTATTTTATATATATATTTTAAATTTATATTTTTTACATCTATATTTTTTACCTCAATATTTTTGATTCGATATGTTTGTACTTATCGTTAAGGTATTGGAGTCGATATTTTTGCAGTCCATATTTTTTTCTCGATGTTTAGAACATCGATGTTTGTTACATCGACATTCTACCAGTGAACCCCTTGATACATCTAAAAAGGAACCTGCCTGGGAGGAGAGCTGGAGAAGCTGTGTGGGGAGCGCTGCCCCTAACTTGTGTGGGGTAGGACGGCTTGCAGTGGTTGTTCCTGCCTGGAGCAGGAGAAGGACTGGACTGTCCTTATAAGTTTCTTTCTTTTTGCCAAGAAGTAAGCGAGTGTTGAACACTAAGGGGTCGATTCCGATCCCGGTCGGAGGCGCACCTAATACCATTCGGCCGGGAAAAAAGCCAGGCGAATGCGTGTTTCCCGACCGATTCGCACATACGTCCGAACGAGCATGTACGATGCGCACAACTGCCCAAATCCCGACCCAGTCGTACTCACCCAATACAGGTCCTGTTCTCTGACCGATGCGGATCCGGAAACGCAGAATCGAGTCGCACGGAAGCCAAAATGCAGCCCCGTCCGGCCGGACAAGTACGATGCGCTTTCCGAACGCGACGAACCCGTCGCTACGCACGGCACGTCAAAGCATCCGGGAGAGGCGCACATAAGCTCCGATTCGCGCCACAAGACGATCCACGGCTACGAGACGAACACGCCAGCGACGAGGACGAGGCGAAGCAAAGAGAAAGACGAACGAGACGAACCAACCATGAATCCCATCGTGCCGATCCTACCAATATTCTACATCTATTACCGGAACAGGCACGGACGCGTACGGCGCAGAAGGTAAGTCAGACACCAACCACAACAACAAAGTACACGTACCCGACATATCACACACACACATAGGGATGCAGAAATTACTTACACCAGCAACAGCAGCACCATAGGGGCGGGATGGCCATCACCAATGCCACATATACACATAGGGGCCTGGATGCCAACAACTAACACCACCCCTACCCAGGGGGTGCTAGATGCCTGTCACTACTACCACCTCTACCCATGGGGGCAGGATGCCTGTCACTACTACCACCTCTACCCATGGGGGCTGGATGCCTACCACTACTACCACCCCTACTCAGGGGGTGCCAGATGCCTACCACTACTACCACCTCTACCCATGGGGGCTGGATGCCTACCACTACTACCACCCCTACTCAGGGGTGCCAGATGCCTACCACTACTACCACCTCCACCCATGGGGGGCAGGATGCCTGTCACTACTAACACCTCTACCCATGGGGGGCTGGATGCCTACCACTACTACCACCCCTACTCAGGGGGTGCCAGATGCCTACCACTACTACCACATCCACCCATGGGGGCCAGGATGCCTGTCACTACTACCACCTCTACCCATGGGGGGCTGGATGCCTACCACCACTACCACCCCTACCCAGGGGTGCCAGATGCCTACCACTACTACCACCTCTACCCATGGGGGCTGGATGCCTACCACTACTACCACCCCTACTCAGGGGGTGCCAGATGCCTACCACTACTACCACCTCTACCCATGGGGGGCAGGATGCCTGTCACTACTACCACCTCTACCCATGGGGGCTGGATGCCTACCACTACTACCACCTCTACCCATGGGGGCTGGATGCCTACCACCACTACCACCCCTACCCAGGGGGTGCCAGATGCCTACCACTATTACCACCTCTACCCATGGGGGCTGGATGCCTACCACTACTACCACCCCTACTCAGGGGTGCCAGATGCCTACCACTACTACCACCTCTACCCATGGGGGCTGGATGCCTACCACCACTACCACCCCTACCCAGGGGTGCCAGATGCCTACCACTACTACCACCTCTACCCATGGGGGCTGGATGCCTACCACCACCACCACCCCTACTCAGGGGTGCCAGATGCCTACCACTACTACCACCTCTACCCATGGGGGCTGGATGCCTACCACCACTACCACCCCTACCCAGGGGTGCCAGATGCCTACCACTACTACCACCTCTACCCATGGGGGCTGGATGCCTACCACCACTACCACCCCTACCCAGGGGTGCCAGATGCCTACCACTACTACCACCTCTACCCATGGGGGCTGGATGCCTACCACCACTACCACCCCTACCCAGGGGTGCCAGATGCCTACCACTACTACCACCTCTACCCATGGGGGCTGGATGCCTACCACTACCACCACCCCTACTCAGGGGTGCCAGATGCCTACCACTACTACCACCTCTACCCATGGGGGCTGGATGCCTACCACCACTACCACCCCTACCCAGGGGGCCAGATGCCTACCACTACTACCACCTCTACCCATGGGGGGCTGGATGCCTACCGCCACTACCACCCCTATCCAGGGGGTGCCAGATGCCTACCACTACTACCACCTCTACCCATGGGGGGCTGGATGCCTACCACCACTACCACCCCTACCCAGGGGGTGCCAGATGCCTACCACTACTACCACCTCTACCCATGGGGGGCTGGATGCCTACCACTACCACCACCCCTACTCAGGGGGGGCTGGATGCCTACCACCACTACCACCCCTACCCAGGGGGTGCCAGATGCCTACCACTACTACCACCTCTACCCGTGGGGGGCTGGATGCCTACCACTACCACCACCCCTACTCAGGGGGTGCCAGATGCCTACCACTTCTACCACCTCCACCCATGGGGGGCAGGATGCCTGTCACTACTACCACCTCTACCCATGGGGGCTGGATGCCTACCACCACTACCACCCCTACCCAGGGGGTGCCAGATGCCTACCACTACTACCACCTCTACCCATGGGGGCTGGATGCCTACCACTACTACCACCCCTACTCAGGGGGTGCCAGATGCCTACCACTACTACCACCTCTACCCATGGGGGGCAGGATGCCTGTCACTACTACCACCTCTACCCATGGGGGGCTGGATGCCTTCCACTACTACCACCTCTACCCATGGGGGCTGGATGCCTACCACCACTACCACCCCTACTCAGGGGTGCCAGATGCCTACCACTACTACCACCTCTACCCATGGGGGCAGGATGCCTGTCACTACTACCACCTCTACCCATGGGGGCTGGATGCCTACCACTACTACCACCTCTACCCATGGGGGCAGGATGCCTACCACCAACAACACCCCCACTCATAGGATGGCCAATGCATGACACAACAAGCACACACCAACATAAGGAATGCAACAAAAAGACATCCCCCCAACACCATGACAAGCGTGTGTAGACTGTGTCAAATGCCTACAACACTGAACATGACTTTGAACATACAATGTGACCCCCTATCACATGTGTCACACATAAATGTGTGTGGCCCCCACAATGCAAGCAGACCATGACCACTGTGGCAATGGGGTCCAACCCCCATCATCACAGTGACCAAAAGGTAAGTGTGGGGTCCATAGCAGAAGCACATCTTGAACATTGTGGCAATGGGGTCTAAACCCCCATCATCACAGTGACCAAAAGGTAAGTGTGGGGTCCATAGCTGAAGCACATTTTGAACATTGTGGCAATGGGGTCCAACCCCATCATCACAGTGACCAAAATGTAAGTGTTGACATTGAAAAAGCTGCAACTGCCAAACTGCATGGATGATTCCTGGTCACAGAACAACAAACACATCAGTGGCAAAGTAGAGCTTGTGTCCCATAGCAACATAGATTGTGTGAGGCAAACAGTGCAGTGCAAATAAGACATACCTTTGGCCATGTGCAGACAAACATCACCCATGGGGGCTGACACTGTCAACATCCATCAATGACACAATGACAGAAGTGACCATCATAATGCAGACCCACATATTTGCACCAGTGGGCACACAAATGTAGATACCCTGTGGAGACTGTAGATGTGAGGTGAACAAATAACATACCATGGCAGCAATGGGACACACAAACAATGATCATTGTGCTGACTGATGACCTAGGAGTCCCAGGGACAGCAGGTGAAACCCACCAAACAACATACAGCCAATGGCACACTAAAGATATGCCAATGCAGTGGTGCAGATGCACAAACACAAACAGGCAGCCCCACACTGCACATCAAACACAACAGGTGAGGGGGTGCCAGTGTCCCCAGGCAACCACACAACACATGATGAGGCCTGAATACCAATTACACAGATGCACATACAGTGCCACACAAAAGTAACTCATGGATCCAAATCCCCTATGTGGGCAATCAGGCATTGTTAGATGAGAGGGAGCACAAATTACACATGTCACACAAGCTTGTAGGAACAGCAACTAAGACAGCAAGAGACAGACACACCACAGCACTACCCCCAGGGACCCCATATTGTGCTGACACTAGCCTGCATGATAATCCCACTGTGATGACAATGTTAGTTGTCGTTCACACTGTGAACCCCAGCCATTTGTCCTGAGCAACTAACTACCATCACACCTACACAAGCTCCAATCAATCAGCACGGCCTGCCAGCCAAGGCCAATATGGAGGTAGGGGTCTGGCCGTGCAACAACTCACTTTTGCACACTCAACACCACACACCCTGATCTCCACCAATGTGCAGCAGTGAAGCTCACATGGATTGGTGACATTGCACATGCACCCATGACAATACCAGGGGTGGTGGTGGGAACCAAGGTGCAGAAACCCATCACACATGGCCAGTCAACAAGACTTGTCAATGTCTGACACACAGCACAGTATGCTGTACATGGGCATGATGTGAAATCCACCACAATCAATGGGATCCTGGCCATAGTCACACACCAATGAAGAAGCCAAGGTGACACACGAAGAACACACGTACACAACTACCAACATTGCAGCTCTGACCCTGAGGAGTGGCAGCAGTCACACACACAACGTGTCACAATCACTGAAAGCTAACACAAACTGTAAATCACATTACTCGTGTAAACAACAAGTGCCAAGGGGAATCCTGAATGTGTCCCATCTGCGTTTGCCCACATCCCCAGCACTGACAACAAAGACAACCTGGGATGACAACCTCATGAACATTAGTTTGCCATGCACCCACATCACAGAGAAACCAGGTCCAAGATGCTGGATGAACACAGAACAACTCAGCAAGCATCACAAACAGGAACATCCCTAGGGACACAGCCTGTGTAGGAAAAGGGAAGGGAACACGCACAGACATGCTTACACAACACAGGCCCATGCAATGTCACCAGATTACACACTGCCATGAGGGCACACCACTCCTGTGGAAGGTCCGCTGTGCCAAACCTTGTCTGTGCACGACCCAAACATGTCAGCAGAACACTCCGTCAGTGAGTCAACAACCACAACACACAGAAGGCTCTGCTCACATCAGCCTGGGTATGGGGGTGTCACGTCAGTCATCTGCACACACACCAAACACGTGTCAAGCAAGTTGCACTGTATACACAGATGAGTCCTTCAACATTGATGTGCAAAACTGCATGTCCAGTGGAGCTGGGCACACAGTCAGGGAAATCGGAACATTGAACAGTGGTAAGCCCACCAGATGTGCATCAGTGTAAGACAAAGATGTTCATTTACAAATGCAAAAAGGACATCCCTGTGTCAAATGCTGAACATTACACCCTCAGACTGTAGCAAAGGATGCCATAGATCCAGACTACAACAGGACACATATCCCATGGACCACATGGAGTCCATCACTGCAACACTTCATCGTACTGATGTGAACACTATTACAACTGCAAATGCAGGATGCTACTCATCCACATCATGTACATCTAAAGAAAACCCAAAAGTAAACAAAAGAGGCTTTATTCAGCAAATGTCAGGGTAAAAACAGAAGTCCAAAAGAAACTAAGGACAATGGCCAGTCCAAAATCACAGTACCAACGGGGTGAGAAGTGACAACTGGTCACACATTGCTTGCCTGCACTGGTACGGTTGGGGGACATCACCCTTGGAGGGGCATACAAGGGGCAGGCCAGGCACTGCAGGGACAGGATCAGGGGATGGCAGAGTGAGGCAGTGAAGGGGTGGTGGGTGCAGGAGTGTCACCGGCAACTGCAGTGGAGGTGTCTGACTCAGGGGGTGCCGGCACCACCGTGGTACACAAGTCAGTTGGTGTGGGTGCCGCAACCACTGCAGTGGGCTTGACTGATGTAGTGGACTGGGTACCCACTGCAGTGCCCGAGTCAGATGTGGTGGTTGTGGACTCCACTGCAGTGCATGACTCCAAGGGAGTGGAAGGGTGGGCAGATGGGGTGGGCAGGACAGAGGGGGGGACCCGGTCCCCACAACAGTGCCACTAACAGGCAGAGCGTCTGGGTTGGGGGTGGAAGAGCAAGTGGCAGGGGGAGGGCCTAAGCAGTCTGGGGATGCGGTATCGGGGTGTGGGGGAACCTGGGGCAGGGTGTGGCGGGGGAACCTGTGCAGTGGTGGCCTGGGGGATGCAGGAGAGAGACTGGGCGCTGGAGCTGCGTGGTGGTGGTGGTGGGGTCTTGCTCTTCCTGCTCCGGGGGGACTTCCGAATGGGCTCCTGTGTCTGCCTGCGCCTGGGGGAGGGTGTCTGGGGCGAGGGGCACTCCTCTCTGTGTGGGTGGACTTCCTCTTCCCCTGGTGTGCTGGGTCAGCAGGAATGGTGGGGAAGAGGCCGAGGTCACACAGGAAGACCTGCTGTGTAGGTGGGGTAGCAGGCGAGGCAAGGGAAGGGGTCTTGGAGGGAGAGGATTTGGAGGACTGCGGAGTGGATGTGGATGCCTGTGTGTGTGTGTGTGTTCCCCATCCCCTGTGTCTGTGGTATCAGTCCCCTGAGGATGCTTGTGTGCACGTCTTGCCTTGCTCTTGGGTGTGTCTGTGCTGCTTGTGTCTGTGTGTTTGGGTGACTGTGCAGGTGTGCATGTGCTTTGGACAGGTAGGGGGGCAGGAAGTGTGGATGGGGCAGAGGTGGGAGGGGTGAGGGACTGTTGGAGGAGGGACACTGTTGCCGTCAGGGAGGAGTCCATGGACCTATTGCTCCTCTGTAGGGCAGACATACCCGTCGAGATGCCCTCCATGAACGACACCAGCTGTGTCAACAGAGTGGTGTGTGCATGGAGGACACTCAGCATTGCTGTCTGCCCTACATGGAGCTGCCGAAGGAGGTACACAGACTCCTCACTCAGGGCAGCAGGGGACACAGGGGCAGGGGGTGCGGTGCCTGGCACAAAGGAGACACGCTCCCGAGTACGGGAGCCTCCACGGACCTCAGGAATGGGAGCCGATGGGAGGGCGGTGGTGGTGGTGGTGGTGGCGGGGCCAGACAGACTAGCTGGCCTTTGGTGGCTGCCGAGACTCGCCTCCACAAGGGAGTCATCCTCCGAGCTGCTGCAGTCCCCAGCTGAGGTGGATGGTGCTGAGGACTCCTCGGTGTGGCTCCCCTCGCCCTCCGTGCCACTGGGTCCCTCTGACCACTCGTCCGATGCTGACCCAGTCTGGCTCCGCTGCTCCTCCTGGTCCGTGGAGCTGTCCCCTCCTGTGGCCGTGGATGTATCTGCAAACAATTAGGGAAACAGACAAACATCAGTCACCTACACTGACCGCACACACCACAGTGAGTACAGCACATTACGGAGCAAGCCCTGGCATCCTTAGTTGAACATTGCCTGAAGTCCTCACACAGATTCGGGGAAGCCAATTGTCAGTCTGATGGTCAACCATGGGACTCACACCCCTCCTGCCCTTGCACCCATCTGTCTGGTGCCTGTCTGATGGTAAGACCCCAGTGTGGACACATGCACCACCTACACAGTTGTTGGACATTGCAGGGAACACAGTGAAGTATGTGAACATGCACACATCACATCTCTTGCCACTGAGTCAGTGCAGGTGTCCGGATAAAGGGATGGCCAGAGTCTAATTAGAAATGCATGTGATGCATACCAGCACCAGACACCATGATGCACCCATGTCCGGATAGTCAATGCCACAATGGGGTGCATGTTGCACATGTCACTCCCCTGCAGGATCAGTCCCAGGAAGTTTAATGCCATGACACAGGAATGCGTGCAAAGTCATACATTACTGTCTCAAGTCACATGTCCATGGCAGCCAGCCAACAACAGTCTGCACTGTGTCACAATCCGAGGGCATGGGGAATGCAAGTTATGTGACTGACAAATGCACATGTCCATCCCCCAAAAACCACTTCATCTGTACTACCATTTGTCCACGTCATACCAACTGGACATATGGGGGACATGAAACACAACTCTCTGAACATGAGCACCTCACAGTGTGCTGTGAATGTAAATACAGCTGCCTGAAAGTCACAGTCGCAAACGCCTGTGTGCACAGTCAAGTGATCAGACACCTATAAGTCACAGAAGTATCGTCTATCATGGTCACATCTCAGATGGCATGCTGAGCCCTAACCGATAAACATACCAGTAGTCCTGACAACGAAGACACAGCACAATGAGACAGAGGCAGACACCTGAGGGTACATTTCACTGATCACAACATGCCAGATGATACACGGGAGTGGGAGTACAGAGTGTATTGTATGCCCTGGAGTAGGCATGACTGTCCAGCTCCACCTGTAAGAGGGATGAGTCCTGGACAGTAGGCAGGTGGCTAAGCATGTGTGACACACTGGATACACATACTCCTGAGGCCCAAATATTGTTCCCACCAGCAGCATGGGTGTGTGCCAAATTCCCCAGGGACATGTGGTGAGTCAGAGCAGCAAGCGGACCACATATCAAAGTTACACCCAGATCACATGTCAGAACTTAGGCATTGTGTAAGCAATTGACCCACCCATGAATCGCACAACATAGTCACGGGAACAAATGCTGTCCCCCACCTTGAGCAAAACAAAATGCAATGACACAGTCCCCAAATGACACAATTTCCTGACTATAAGGGCCACACATATGCGTATCAGAGGAGAAGTGGGCATGTCACAAATGAGGGACATGGGTCCTGGACCACATGACTGATGTACTGTGGAAGTTTAACCAGGCCAGAGGAGGGCACATAGCATGTCAGACAAAGTGCACAGTGCAGTCATGGACTCACCCCCTCCTTGCTGCTGTCTGTTCTTCAGCTGCCCATCCAGGTCAGGGAAGACCACCGCCAGGATCCGGAGCATGTGGGGGTCAGGGTCCGGTGTCCGCCCCTCCTGCGAGGAGGCGACAGCTTCAGCTGGACCCTTGCGATCCTCCGGGTCCAGCCACGAAGGTCCTGCCACCTCTTTTGGCAGTTGCGGATCCTGCGCCTGTAGACCCCCACGGATCTTACTTTCCGGGCGATGGTCAGCCAGATGTCCTGCTTCTGGTGGGCATCAACCTGTGAGGATGACAAAGTGAAAAGGCCATTACTACACATGCAACATATTCGTGCATCACACAGTTGGATATACATGTCTCAATCACAGGGGCATATGATGTACACAGGCAGTGCAACAATGGCTATGAACAGTTTTCCAGCAGTCACTACATGGTATCATTGCATGGGAAGTAAACCTAGTTGGAATGCACTGTTACTGCACTGTACCAGTTCAGTGCATGTAACTACACACTTTGGGGTGTGACAACTACTCAGTGGGCATGCTAGCCAGTGGTGTGCACACTGAAAGTCCTGCTAGTCAGACAACATGCACAATTAGTGATGCAGTGGACAGCACACTCACCTGCTCCCCTGGTTTCCCATACAGCTTGCTGTACTGTGGAAGGAGGCTGTCCAGCAGGGCCTGGTTCTCCTCAAGGCTGAAGGCTGGGGCTCTCTCCACAGTACGTGCCATTGCAGGAGCCAGAGGATGCATAAACAGCAGCAGTGTTGGTGGCAGATGTCGTCCTGGAGCATGTAGTGCAGGCAAGTGAGCTCTCAGGGGAACAGCCAGCATTATATGTGTGCTGCAGAGGCAGATACTGTCCCATGTGTCCAAAGTGATAGGTCCAAGTCGTTTGCATCTTCTGAATCTGACCAATCCATGGAATAGCAGCACTAATACACGCCCACAGCATCCTTCAAATCTTCAACTTCATGACACCCATGATTTTGCAACATTGTTGTGGCTGGCCAACTGAATTCACTGCATCAGACTCGTTGGAGCTTCGAAAACGCGTCCGTTGCCATGCCGGGCCCCAGCCAATGTGTGCGCACCATTCGGTCCATTGCTGTACAACGCGTACCCGGGATACAACACGTACCCGCTCACATTGAATGCAATGGGCCGGCCGGGCACACCGATCGGTCCATTGCAGTTCAACGCGTACCCGGGATCCAACGCGTACCCGCTCACATTGAATGCAATGGGCCGGCCGGGCACACCGATCGGTCCATTGCTGTACAACGCGTACCCGGGATACAACGCGTACCCGCTCACATTGAATGCAATGGGCCGGCCGGGCACACCGATCGGTCCATTGCAGTTCAACGCGTACCCGGGATCCAACGCGTACCCGCTCACATTGAATGCAATGGGCCGGCCGGGCACACCGATCGGTCCATTGCTCTACAACGCGTACCCGGGATACAACGCGTACCCGCTCACATTGAATGCAATGGGCCGGCCGGGACACCGATCGGTCCATTGCTCTACAACGCGTACCCGGGATACAACGCGTACCCACTCACATTGAATGCAATGGGCCGTCCGGGCACACCGATCGGTCCATTGCAGTTCAACACGTACCCGGGATCCAACGCGTACCCGCTCACATTGAATGCAATGGGCCGGCCGGGCACACCGATCGGTCCATTGCTCTACAACGCGTACCCGGGATACAACGCGTACCCGCTCACATTGAATGCAATGGGCCGGCCGGGCACACCGATCGGTCCATTGCAGTTCAACGCGTACCCGGGATCCAACGCGTACCCACTCACATTGAATACAATGGGCCGGCCGGGCACACCGATCGGTCCATTGCTCTACAACGCGTACCCGGGATCCAACGCGTACCCGCACACATTGAATGCAATGGGCCGGCCGGGCACACCGATCGGTCCATTGCTGTACAAAGCGTATTGCGGATACAACGCGTACCCGCTCACATTGTATGCAATGGCCAATGCGTGCGCACCGATCGGTCCATTGCTGTACAACGCGTATTGCGGATACAACGCGTACCCGCTCACATTGTATGCAATGGCCAATGCGTGCGCACCGATCGGTCCATTGCTGTACAACGCGTCCCTGTACAAGTCACTGGCATATGTCACCATGCCTGTCACAGGTGAACATATGCCAGCCACATATACTTCCCAGGGAGTGAGGGGCACACCTACAACACCACAGCCTGTCCACACTGTATCCTAAGGCATGTAAGGCTGCATTACCTGTTCTGTGTATGGGGGTCAACATGTTGTTTTTTGGGTGGCACTTGGGGGCAGCCACTCCCAGGCTGTGCACGTGTTCATGGGGACAGAATCCTTGGTGTGTTGTGCACATGAACACTGTGGTGTGCAACTGTTCATTTCAGGGCATGTGGCATGGTCACATTTCACGGTTGTGTATGTGTATGTCATGTCACATACCCCCTGAGTCCCATGTGGGACGGTATGTACGTCCCAGGGTGACCCATTGCCACAATTGTGATGGCCCTCCACAGTCTGTGTGCATGTTGTGTTTACAATGTCTCTGATTCCATGTGCACAATGGGAGACAGTCTCCACATCCACGTTGTTTGTGCATGGACTTTGATGTTGTGCATGTGTGTGTCACAGACGTCCATGTCTGTCCTGCTGCGGCAACAGGGACCACTACCTGTGGGGGTCATGGTTGTTTAGCTGTGGTGTATTCATGATGCACCATGTCATGCCAGTGTCCATGTGGCAATACAGGGTCCCTGGGAATCTACCTGTCGATGAGCTGTGATGCCTGGGGCACATCTGTCCTCACATGTCACTGTGGTGTGTGTTTGGAACGTGACAGCAGTACATGGGTACTGTGACACAGCCTAATGATATCCCATAGCACAACCTGGGACTTGTTGAGGACACATGTTGAACTGTGATGTTAGATGTTAGCCATGTAGGTGCCATACATGTCCTTACGGAACGGCACACGCATCATGTACTTGTGTCTCGTAATGATGTATCATGTGATATTGAGTCTGGTCTATGCCACATATGTGGGGTGACTGACAATCTTTCTTTCTTCACCTATGCACTGCAGGGCACCAGCTGTCCATCGGCCATTCCCTGACCTTGCAACAGTGGTTGAACGGGACTGCATCCGACGGTACCGCTTCACCAGGCCACTGATTGAGGAATTGACGGTGCGGTTGGCCCCACATTTGCAACCTGGCCGGACATACCCTACAGCGCTGACCCCCACGGTGAAGGTGATGGCAGCCCTACACTTCTTTGCCACCGGTACCTTTCAACACACTGTGGCGTCTGCTGGTGGGATGTCACAGACCATGTTCAGCCGTGTGCTCCGCGATGTTTTGGAGGCTATGTTGAGATACCTGAACCAGTACATCTATTTCCCTAGACTTCAACAACTCACTGACGTGAAGAGTGACTTCTATGCCCTGGGGAGGATGCCGCATGTCATTGGCTCCATTGATGGGACACATGTGGCTTTGGTTTCACCACAGGCCCAAGAGCAGGCATACAGGAACCGCAAACACTACCATTCGGTCAATGCACTGGTGGTATGTCTTGCAGATATGAGCATCTCACACGTCTGTGCCCGTTTCCCCGGTTCTGCACACGATGCCTACGTGATGAGGAGTAGTCGCATCCCGAGGATGATGTCACAGATGCGGAACCAGCGTGCCTGGCTTGTTGGTGTGTACTGACTTTGTAGCATTGTGTGTGTTCTGCAATGTAGTGTTCCACCCTCTTTTCCAAATCAGCTAATGTGCAATTGTCTGTATGTAGGTGACTCCGGATACCCCAACATGCCGTGGTTGCTGACGCCCCTCAGGAACCCTGTGACACCAGCCCAGATGCGCTACAATGAGGCACATGGTCGGACCAGGAGAGTGATTGAGCGGACATTTGGTCTCCTGAAGAGCCGCTTCCGCTGCCTAGATAAGACAGGAGGGGCCCTCCCATATGCCCCAGGAAAGGTGTGCAAGATTGTCATCGTTTGCTGCATGCTACACAACTTGGCAGTGCGGAAGGAGTTGCCTCTCATCCTGGATGACGATGACCAACATCCGCCACCTGTGGAGGATCCTGGGCTGGACCACGATGCCAGTGATGATGATGATGATGATGAGGGTGATGTCCGCACACAGCTCATCACCAACTTCTTCAGCTGAATGTGAGTATCCAGGGATGTTATGTCAATGATGTGAGTTTGCATGATATGTGTTGGTGGTGCTCTGGTGCTGTTTGAGTGTGTCCATGTGCTACTTGACTGGATGCGTGCAGCGATGTGTCCTTACAGGTAGTCTGTACTCCACAACAGTGTTGACATGCTAACTTGGTTCTGGGTGGGTATCTTGTGACATGTATTGGGCATGAGTATTGCAGTTCTGTCCTGTTCTTCAGTGCTTTTGACTGTTTGTCATTTCTGTCCTTCACAGGGTACTTTCAGAGTTGTTTGGTCAACTGTGATCCCCGACACCGTGAATCGACTTCCAGGGTGGTAGCTGTCGTTTCCCTACAGGTGATGTGCGCCACACCCATGGACTTCCTTTCTTCTACACTTGTTGACTGTGTGCCCACTGCCAGGTGGGATCACCTTGCATCTGTAGTGGTTACAACATGTTGCAAATGTGTAATAAACCTGTGCTTCACTTTGTGATGTGCGTTGTCTGTGGTCACACATCTGACTGACATTTGCTTACTGCACCAGTGGGCTAGTTAACACAGACTGTGAATAGGTGTTGGGTCTGTGCATTGCACCGTATTTCCTGGCAACATCAGTGTAGGCGATGAGTCAGATGGCCCTGGTGTGTATGTGTTGTGTAGCCCTGGTGGTGTGTCTCACTCATATGTGTCACGTCGCCATGACTCACATGCCGGTGTTGTACTTGCTGTAGCAGTTAGCATGCACAGTGTCATTTCACAGATCATCATCTACACTTCAGAAACAACTTTGGAATCACAACAGAGGCAAGTATGGTGTATTAGTGAGTTTATTGACATACATGTGTGAGTATAGTGCACAGGATGGTGGGTGCTGTACATTGTGATTGTAATCCAAAGTTCCTAGATGATTTGGAAGTCCTGATAGCATAAATGTCCTGAGTAAAGTCCACAGTCATCTGATACATTGGTCCAACTTGAGCTCCCCATGTCATGTGGGAGAGTTGTGTTGCATTCGACAGGGTGAAGAGTTTGGGCACAAAGGTGATTTTCCAGAACAGGTGTTGGCTTCCTGGGGGTTGTGCATGGCCATCAGCCTCTCAGTTGTCCTTCCTCGGACGACCCCTCTTCTTTGGGGGGGGACCCTCAAGTGCAGGCTGATGCGGTGCAGGGGACTCTCCACCAGAGTCATCCTCCCTCCCTGTGGCATTTGCAGTTGTTGCAGCACCAGATGTTGTGGGCACACAGGGAGGTGTTGACATGTTGGTGCAAATCTGGCGGAGGCATTGTAATATGTCCCTATGCACCACTGTCTGTTCTTGCACTGTGTCCCACTTGGACTCCATGCGGGACATGTGTAAGTCCAAGCGGGCATGATGGGCAGCCTGCTGCTGTTGAATGTCCCTGAGGATCCCCACTACCTGGCTGAACTCTCCGGTGCTAGTCTGGTATGCATCAGCTATGCATACCAGTTGTGGATCATCATGCAGTCCAGACCCCTCTGCAACCAGCGACCTATGTCTACCACCCCTCCCACCACCCCTGGAGACACGTGAAGGACCTGCGGTGGCACGCACAGGTGACCCTGGGCCCCCTTGGGGGTTGTTGCTGGTGTTGGTGTCTGTAGCTCCACGTTGGGCCGGGGTCCGTGTGCTGTTGGTGGTGATGGTCCTTGGTCTGTCCGTGTCGGCAGGGGTGGTCTGTGTGTTGGCAGTTGTTGAAGGGGTGGGTGCAGGGGGTGCAGCTGGTGGTCCTGCTGGTGCTGCATGATGACTCTCTGCGGAGGTGCCAGGTAGGTCTTCGTCATCCGAGGTGGGCAGAGGCTGTTCCACACCAGTGAGCTCAGTGTCCCCCGGAGCCTGGGACAGGGACTCCTCAGCGTCTGCTGCTGTGTCCCCATCATCACCTGTATTTGGAAGAGACACACAATGTATGTAATGTTTCTACAGGCATCAATGGTTCAAACACCTGACAGTTGTGACTGTACCTCTGGATGCGGGCCTGTACATTGCATTGTCCTAAGTTGTCACAGTCAGCTGTTGATATTGGTGTAGCGCATTGTCCTGACAACATGAAGCATTTCAATGTGAATGTTGAGGTGTGTGCATGGCCAGCATTGGTGGTATTTGGTTGACATCCGGACATCTTTCTCCCTCCAGCCCAGTTATCCCACCATGAAGCATGCCACCCTTGCAGTGGGTGCAGGTTGACTCTCATGATGTCAGTCAGTGGTGTCCTGCTGTTGGTTGGTGGCCAGTTCCCATCAGGGCCTTGTGCTCCCCACAACAGAGCACCAGTGTCAGACATCTTTGAAGGGGCTTTCCACTCTCTGTGAGGTGTGCATGCTTCAGTGTGAGCTTGCTGGGCCATGTGGGGGGGATGTTGAGCTGTGACTACCACTCCCATCATGCTATTGCCTCCACCCCCTTCCCAGCATGCCCATACTTCCTTCCTTTTGAGTGTACTTCACTGTGTGTGGGTGTGACAGCAATGGCAAGATGGCTGACAGTGGTGTCCTGCTGTTGGTTGGTGGCCAGTTCCCAGCATGGCCTTGTGCTCCCCACAACAGAGCACCAGTGTCAGACATCTTTGATGGGGCTTTCCACTCTCTGTGAGGTGTGCATGCTTCAGTGTGAGCTTGCTGGGCCATGTGGGGGGGGCATGTTGAGCTGTGACTACCAATCCCATCATGCTATTGCCTCCACCCCCCTTCCCAGCATGGCCATACTTCCTTCCTTTTGAGTGTACTTCACTGTGTGTGGGTATGACAGCAATGGCAAGATGGCTGACAGTGGTGTCCTGCTGTTGGTTGGTGGCCAGTTCCCAGCATGGCCTTGTGCTCCCCACAACAGAGCACCAGTGTCAGACATCTTTGATGGGGCTTTCCACTCTCTGTGAGGTGTGCATGCTTCAGTGTGAGCTTGCTGGGCCATGTGGGGGGCATGTTGAGCTGTGACTACCACTCCCATCATGCTATTGCCTCCACCCCCTTCCCAGCATGCCCATACTTCCTTCCTTTTGAGTGTACTTCACTGTGTGTGGGTGTGACAGCAATGGCAAGATGGCTGACAGTGGTGTCCTGCTGTTGGTTGGTGGCCAGTTCCCATCAGGGCCTTGTGCTCCCCACAACAGAGCACCAGTGTCAGACATCTTTGATGGGGCTTTCCACTCTCTGTGAGGTGTGCATGCTTCAGTGTGAGCTTGCTGGGCCATGTGGGGGGGATGTTGAGCTGTGACTACCACTCCCATCATGCTATTGCCTCCACCCCCTTCCCAGCATGCCCATACTTCCTTCCTTTTGAGTGTACTTCACTGTGTGTGGGTGTGACAGCAATGGCAAGATGGCTGACAGTGGTGTCCTGCTGTTGGTTGGTGGCCAGTTCCCAGCATGGCCTTGTGCTCCCCACAACAGAGCACCAGTGTCAGACATCTTTGATGGGGCTTTCCACTCTCTGTGAGGTGTGCATGCTTCAGTGTGAGCTTGCTGGGCCATGTGGAGGGGGATGTTGAGCTGTGACTACCACTCCCATCATGCTATTGCCTCCACCCCCTTCCCAGCATGCCCATACTTCCTTCCTTTTGAGTGTACTTCACTGTGTGTGGGTGTGACAGCAATGGCAAGATGGCTGACAGTGGTGTCCTGCTTTTGGTTGGTGGCCAGTTCCCAGCATGGCCTTGTGCTCCCCACAACAGAGCACCAGTGTCAGACATCTTTGATGGGGCTTTCCACTCTCTGTGAGGTGTGCATGCTTCAGTGTGAGCTTGCTGGGCCATGTGGGGGGGGTATGTTGAGCTGTGACTACCACTCCCATCATGCTATTGCCTCCACCCCCCTTCCCAGCTTGCCCATACTTCCTTCCTTCTGACTCTGCTTCCCTGTGGGGTAGTGTGCCTGTGCTGAATGGATGGCTGACAGTGTTGTCCTGGCGTTTGTTTGGCTACAAGTCCCATGTGTGTCACTGTGCTTCCCACAGCATGACCCAGGGTGGTGGTTCTTTGTAGGATAATTAATTTTAGTGTGAGGCAATGCATTTTCCCAGGTGAGTTGTGTGTAGTTTGTGTTAGGGGTGTGTGTGGGAAGAGCTGCTGGTAACTATGGTCATAGCTGTCAGTCCTCCTTCCCACCCAGCCAGATGTCCCACCATGGAACGTGCTTCCATTGCAGGGAGTGCAAGTTGGCTTTCAGGATGTCAGTCAGTGGTGTCCTGCTGTTTGTTGGTGCCCAGTTCCCAGCAGGGCCTTGTGCTCCCCACAGCAGTAGTCAGTGTCAGCCATCTTGTCAGTTGTTTTCCACTCCCTGTGATGTGAGCATGGTTCAGAGTGGTGTTGATGGGCGTATTGTGAGGGTGGGCAATATCTGTGACTACAACTCCCATGATGCTATTGGCTACACTGACTTGACCAGCATACACAGAATTCCTTCCTTTCTGTGGGATTCCCTGTGTGGTGGTTTTGTAGTGGTGGCTACATATCTGACAGTGTTTGTTGGTTATATTTGTGCCACTGCCTAGCTTTATTTGTTGTAGGGTTTGTACATGTCATGACACAGTTACATATCACTATGAGATGGCATGTATTGTGTTTATCTGACTGACATACACATCTTGGGATGATTCTGGTTTTGTTGCTGTGGATTTGCTAAGGGTGCATGGTTTGACTATCCCCTTGACAGTGATGTGTGTGTGTTGTCACACAATATTGGGTATATTGGTTGTGTACTCACCAGGCTCTGGGATGTTTTCTAGTCCATATACGCTCACTGGTGGTAGGATGGACCGCACCTTCTCCTCCCAGGGCCTGAGGTATACTGGTTTGGCAGGAGGGCCACTGCTGGTGTGTTGGCTCAAGAGGTAGTCCTTCTTCAGTAGGTCCCTGACCCTCCTGCGCACATCATACCACCTGTTCTGGATGTCTTCCTTTGTGCGCAAACATGGTGATTGTGCGTTCACCCTGTCGACGATCCTCGCCCACATCTTGGTTTTCTGCGACATGGGGGTCTGTTGGACCAGTGTACCAAACAGCTGTGGCTCTACCCTGAGGATTTCATCTACCAGGACTTCCAATTCACTATCTAGGAACTTTGGATTCTTCTTTAGGGGCATGGTGGTGGTGAGTGATGTGTGTGGGGGTGTGCAAGTGAGGGTGTGTGAGTGTGTGTTTTGCTGGGTGTATGTGAGGGTGCTATTTGTTGAGGTGCTGATGGTGTGTGGCTTGTGTGATGGATGAGCTGTGAGTGTGTGTGTGGTTGCTGTCTGTTGGTGTTGAGTGCTGGCAGGTAATTTGAATTTGCAAAGGATCATGGTAGGGATTTGTGTCCTTTATATGGGTGGAGTTGTGGGTGTGTCTTTGTTCCCTGTTTCCCCCAGTATTTATTGCCTTTGTAATTGCTTGTTTGGCCTTTTTTAGTGTGTTTTTCCCTTTGTACTTTTTGTGCATGTAGGAGACGTTCTTCTGACCGAGTCGGACCCTGCAGTTGTCTCGTGCGAGCTTCTCCGATTCGTTCGCGCTGTGTTTGTGCTGTTTTCTGTGCTGCGTACGCGTCGGTCGCGGTGTATTGGGTTGCTTCGGCTCGCAGTTTTGTATGCGTGTCGGTCGTACGGCTTGGGCTCCGTGCGACTCGGTCGTGTTTTCCACGCATTGCATCGTACTTTGCGGGTCGGATTTCGCGGGTACGTTTCGTTCGGGATTCTTCCTGGTGCGTGTCGGTCGGTTCGATTCGCGTGCTTTTCCAGCCGGGTAGCTGTTTTCCGCGCGGTTCGGTCGTTCGTATTGTGTTCCGTACGAGTCGGTCGGATTTTGCACGCTTTTCATCGTACTTTGCGGGTCGGGCTGCACCGGTACGTGTCGGTCGGAATGAATTCCGGCTCCGAGTCGGTCGGTACGTTTTCCGGCCCGAATCGGAATCGGCCCCATTGTGTGTTGCCTAAAGGGTTCTCCCCTCTTCATTGGTTCTTGCCATTAAAAAAAAGGGAAAGAACGTGAGGAGCGCTTCTTAATTGCTGGATGCCGCGGGTATTGTTGGGTGCGTTTTCTACATCAGCACACCGACGCGGGCCCGAGCTTGGGGCTGAGCCATGGCTGCTTTCCAAAAACCTGAGAGATCACCGGGCGGCCACTTATCAGCCGAGCAGGCGCTGCAGGGGCACCAGGCGTTGCCTAGCAACCTGCCCAAAGCCACCGACGGGTATAGAAGACAGCAGCTCGCCGTAGCCCCGCACATCAGGATGCTGTGCCGAAGAGAGCGAGGACGCCCTCAGAGGACGAAGGGGGCAGAAGCCTTGCAGCCTTGTTGCAGCCAGCCATAGAGAAATGCTCTCACGCCTCCCGCTCCGGGTAGCTGGAGAGGCAGCACTGAAAGGAAGCAGCTGGTCCCAACTGAGGACCTGGGCAATGCCTTTCCCCCACCTCTTTTGTTCTAAATTTTGCTCCGCTGCGCTACCCAAACGCGGACAGCTACGGCTTTGCATACTTGTGGGGGATTAAGCCCCCCTGCAACCATTTACATAGCTTTAAGGGCGTTATCACTGTAAGGGCATGCTTAAAATTACATTTTTACATGACCTTCTTTTAAATATCATGCACCTTGCCTTATGGACTTTTAAGGCCTACTTAACGGTGCTTTATTATTAGATAAAATCACGGTTTGAACCTGTCAAAAGTGGTTATTTTGACAGGTCAATTTTGTAGTTTAAACCTGCACAGCCAGGTTACTGGTGGGAGGCCTACAGTCATGTTTTGCATTGTCATTCTAGTGGTGGCACAATAAGTGCTGCAGTTTATTAGGGATATAACTTACATGCCCTAGCTACATTTTGTAACATATAGTAAGGACTTATGGGTAAATTAAATATGGTAGTTAGTAGTATACCAATTCGACATGTTTTATGTGTCATAGCACATACACTGGGCACTGGACAGCGATGTTGCAATGTGCAGGGCCCAAAAAACATCAGAAAAACCTAGCAGCATGTGGGGGTGACTGCACAAAAAGTGGCATTTTCCTACAAGTTCCATTCAGATTTATTTCAAATGAATTTGTCTTAGTTGGATCACCTGATAATCTGGCACACATCTGATCACCCTGGGCCTTTCTTGAACTTTCACATTTTTCTTGTGACACTACCGCTTGAGGCATTTCTTGTGATTGCTCAAGCAAAGCAATATGCACCAAACACCAGTTAGGCTCCATTTCCACTATGATTCTTGTGGTATCTCCAGTATTGCTCACTTTATCACCTATGGATGAATAAGTCTTGTTTTGGTGTGCTTTCTTTCAAGGTTTGAGATACTCCTTATGTACAATCATTCCTTCACTAGTCTCCCCGGCAGCTCCTTGTTCAGGACAGTACCTACTTTGGGGACGATTACGATCTCACTAGGAAGGCCTCCAGACGAGTTCCAAAATGAGCAAATCTGATTCGGAGCCTATGTTTCCGACCGAATCGTCCCCCGTTCCGAACGACCAAGTACGATGTGAAGATCTCGTCCGCGTCGACCGATTCGTTTCTGAATCCGATCCTGTCAGTCCGACTCGTTCGCAGCCTAATCGTGCCACGAAATGGACCTGGCTTCCGAACGAGCAAGTACGATGCACGATTCGGAGAGCCGTATCGACTCGGTTTTGCCGAGACGAAACAGCTGCGGGAATCGGACTTCAGGGGGCTGTAGCAGGCCCCCCTTCACCTGGGACCCTCCGAATCAGTCCTGTGGAGGTACCCATGGGTCCCCCCTTTTCATGCATGCACAGTGTGGCGGGCACAGGGTGTACTCTTTTCCCCACCCACCCCTTTTTTCTATGGGAGCCTTTGTACGCGTTCGGTATACAGGCTCCCATTGGGTTCAATGTGAGTCTGAGCGAACCGAGTCCATCACCATACGGGTGCATCGGAATCGGTCGCTCGCAGAGGGCAATTCGCTAGGAAAGCCCTCCGGATCTGAGTTGTACGGAGGGCTTTCCTAGCGAGATCGTAATCGGCCCCTTGTGTAGATTTAGGATCACTTTTGCACTCTGTAGGCCCAACTAGAAGGAACCTACCATACCTATTTTAGAGGATCCTCAGATTGTTGGGATGGAACCTTGGCTCTTCTGGGTAAGTGCATAGCTTGTTTAGTAATTATTTCAGCTTCTCATGCACTTTCACTACCTTTCTAGACATCAGCAAAGCTACTCCCAGGCTTTGCTTCGCTTTTCCTCACAACATCTGAGCTTCTGTGACATTTTCTATTTCACGGTTCACATCTGTAAACCTCCAAGCTGTCCTTTATGTCTGCTCTCCTGTCAATGGAAGGTTTCTGCAGGCAGAGACAGCAGGGGCACCGCCTGCGGAAACATGACCGTGCGCCAGAATCGCAGCGGACCGTCACCGTGGCAGAAACAGTACTCACCCACATTTGTTCCTGTCCACCAAAATATAAATCAGGGTCTAAGGCTGCAATTACTCTAAAGGCTTTCTCCCCACTAACCTCATCAGCTAGATGGTCAATTTCCCATCTTCTTATTTGGATCACTGACAGAATATCGAGGAGCAAAATATCGACCTGGCAAAATATCGAGGAAAAAATATAGAATGCCAGAATATCGAATTCCTATCTACAAACAGGTAAGTACAAAAATATCGAATCCAAAATATCGTTGTAAGAAATATAGTTAGTCAAAATATCGAATTTTTTAAATGTCTTAAAAGTAATGTAAAATTAATAAAATAATACATATAATTAACCAAAACATACTTAAAAATACTTAAATAACCTTAATATTAATAAATATTTAATGTAAGTTAAAAAAAATAAACATGCATTTTTATTTTTTAATACATATATATATATTAACGTAATATTAATAACAAATATTCAATATTTTTAGCGTAGGATAGCGGGAGGGTAAAATTTACTATTCCCACTCCAGTGAGTGCATCAGTAGGGAAAGCGTTGGATAGCGGGAGGGTAAAAATGACTATTCCCACTCCAGTGAGTGCAACAGTAGGGAAAGCGTTGGATAGCGTAGGGGTAAAAATTACTATTCCCACTCCAGAGAGTGCAACAGTAGGGAAAGCGTTGGATAGCGTAGGGATAAAAATTACTATTCCCATTCCAGAGAGTGCAACAATAGGGAAAGTGTTGGATAGCGTAGGGGTAAAAATTACTATTCCCACTCCAGTGAGTGCAACAGTAGGGAAAGCGTTGGATAGCGGGAGGGTAAAAATTACTATTCCCACTCCAGAGAGTGCAACAGTAGGGAAAGCGTTGGATAGCATAGGGGTAAAAATTACTATTTCCACTCCAGTGAGTGCAACAGTAGGGAAAGCGTTGGATAGCGGGAGGGTAAAAATTACTATTCCCACTCCAGAGAGTGCAACAGTATGGAAAGCGTTGGATAGCGTAGGGGTAAAAATTACTATTCCCACTCCAGAGAGTGCAACAGTAGGGAAAGCGTTGGATAGCGTAGGGGTAAAAATTACTATTCCCACTCCAGAGAGTGCAACAGTAGGGAAAGCGTTGGATAGCGGGAGGGTAAAAATTACTATTCCCACTCCAGAGAGTGCAACAGTAGGGAAAGCGTTGGATAGCGGGAGGGTAAAAATTACTATTCTCACTCCAGTGAGTGCAACAGTAGGGAAAGCGTTGGATAGAATAGGGTAAAAATTACTATTCCCACTCCAGTGAGTGCAACAGTAGGAAAAATAATGATTTAATATTTAAATAAAAAAAAAAAAAAATTATCAATACCAATAAAAAATTAATTAAAATTAATTACCAATTACAACATATTTAATAATTAATTAATTATAAATACCAATAAATATTATTTATTAAACATTAATTACCTATTAATAATTAATTAACAACCAATTAATTTTCAATACCAGAAATTAATAAGTAATACAAAATACCAATTTATAATTAATTAACAGTAAATTAATTATCAATACACAAAAATATTTTCAATAATTATTTAATTACAATTAAATTACTTCCCACCCTATTCCCCTATAAACCCACAACCCGCTCCGAATAATAAATTAATACAATTAATATAATTATCAATTAATCAATTAATAAAAATTAATTACCAATTAATTACCAATTAATAAAAATTAATTACCAAATAAAAATTTATTAACAATACATTAATAATCAATACCAATAAATAAAAATAAATAATTACTGAATTACAATTAAATTACTTCCCACCCTAAACCCACAACTCGCTACAGAACTAAAACGCAAAATTAAATTAAAAATAATTAATAATTCCTAAAAATTAATATTTAATTTACTATAATTCTCACCCTATTCCCCTATAAACCCACAACCCGCTACGGAATTAAATTATGCAAAAATTAAATAACATAAAATTCATTACTTTAAAAAAATAAAAAAATACATTACAAAAATAATACATACTTTTAACACATATACTAACACTTAAAACACTATAAAAAAATTCGATATTTTTAACAACTATATTATGACTGTCGATATTATGACAATCGATATTTCTTACCTGAATTTCGATATTCTGCACCACTATATTTTGGCAATTCGATATTCTGTCCATTCTATATAAAAACTTGGGGGCATATTAGCAAGAACCTCGTTAAAATTATCGCCGTTTTAGCGGCAGGAAACTGCCGCTAAAACGGCGATAATGGACTTGCTAATATGCGTTATACAATTCCAATAGAAGCCCAGGTTAGATTCCTGCACATCTAACCTGGGCTTCTATTGGAATTCTATAACGCATATTAGCAAGTCCATTATCGCCGTTTTAGCGGCAGTTTCCTGCTAAAACGGCGATAATTTTAACGAGGTTCTTGCTAATATGCCCCTTGATATTTTGGCAATTCGATATTAAAAATTCGATATTATGTCTGTTCAGCTCTTATTTAGCAGCGCACCATAGCTTTCTTTTAGAATTGTCAGCAGCTGGCTCGTTTCTGTGTAGTCAGGCTTGTCTGGAGGTTTGCAAGTGAAATCCTTTCAAAAGGTGAGTCTTGGCGAGTGTTTAACCCCAACGCATGACTTCCACTAGTTTGACCGTCTGGTTTACTGTGTTAATCTCTTTCAGGCCCTTCCGGTGGGCTTTCTAGCTTCTCATTAATCTCCTCAACATTCCCAGCCGGAGGTAAATATATCACCATCTCGAGTTACAGACATTTCTCCAGAGCGGCTTTATCCAAGCACGGACTTCAGCATTTCCCACAGCTGCGTTCTTTGCTTTGGCTGTATTTCCAGCGTGTCTCTGTGGGTAAACACGGTTAATGTCAGCAGTGCTTAATCCTCAAGAATGCCATGTTAGAATGGGTAAATAGTTAGCTTACCACCCATTCACTGTTCAATTTGCCTGTAAACCAAGTGCTACATAGAAGTATCTGACGCCTGAAAAATATTTTAAATAAACGAACAACACGATTTATCTCGTACACAATAGACAGAATTATGATAGCGAGATCTGCCTGTTGTTGCATGAATGAAGAAATCTGACCATAAACTGATTTTAAATATATAAAAGTATTTTTTTAAATGAATGCCTTGTTGATCAAATAAATATATTTGGTTCCATTTCAAGCAAATTAATTTCAAAACCATGGGAGAATGCATTTACCACCTGCCGCTAAAGGAATAAACTTGCTTACTACAGACCTAGCAGAAATATGATTTTACCAGAAACATCCCAAAAAGAAATGTACCAAGACAACTTCAAGATAATGTAGAACGCTAAAACGTACAATTTGACGGACAGTCAGTAGTCAGAAACAAGAGGATCGCATTCTAAGTGTTGGTCTGCCTGGATGAAGACAGCCATGCCCCATCACTAATCGTGGACCTCTCTGTCAAAAAAATGACGGGCTATGGCTGTAAGAGAGTCACCTGTCATCTCATCACACACAATATTTATTGTTTTTTCTGATTCGATTTTTGACTTCTTTAAGTAGAGCTGTGAAATGTATCATGGACTATATATACTCAACATGGAAGAGAGGTTCTA
The DNA here is from genome assembly GCA_963921515.1 of Calotriton arnoldi. Classification (NCBI taxonomy): domain Eukaryota; kingdom Metazoa; phylum Chordata; class Amphibia; order Caudata; family Salamandridae; genus Calotriton; species Calotriton arnoldi. Next base: position 952,522 of record CAWUFW010000498.1, read on the forward strand.
ATTCACTTTTATGTTTCATTTGTATTAAAGCAAAGGCAAACAAAAATTGTCTGGAATCATCAGCCATGCAATAGGAACATTGAAAAGTTTTATTTTAGAATGATAGGCAAGTGGTTGTATGATAGAGGCACGCATGGCTCAACCACGCGTGCCTCTACCACGCAGCCCAAATCACGAATGCGTCTTAACCACGCATTCTTTTACCACACATGCCTTTACCACGCAATTTCATTGTAAAAGCCTGAATGGTAACGGGGTATGCTTGACCAAGCTCGACACTACTCCCACCACCTCCCCCGCCCGATTCTGCAAACCTCCTACCTGCCGCTTAACATACCCCGACTCCCTGCCACCCCTACGCTGACCCTAATCCTTAACATACACTACTCTGATTCCCTCCCACCCCTGTGCTCTCCTTAAAACAACCCTGACCCTTTCCACCACCCTTAGGCCTAAAACACTAACCACTAATTAAAAAAATTACCTGACCGCCCTCACTAAGCCCTAAAAACGACTCCGCCCTCCCTTAAGCCCTGAAAACTACCCCGACCCCCCAACCATGAAAACTACCCCGACCCCACCCCCAGCACAGCCTTGTAAACACCCCTGCCACCAGCACAGCCCGTAAACTACCACCCCCGCCCCAGCACAGCCCCAAAAACTACCACCTGCCCCCAGCACAGCCCCAAAAACTACCACCCCCACCCAAGCACAGCCCCAAAAACTACCCCATGCCCCCAGCACAGCCCCACGCACCTCACCGAATCGTCTGCCTCTCTTCCTGGCGAGGCCTTCCTGCTTCCGTCCCTGCAGCAGCCACCAGCTAGACCGCGCACTGCCTTAACCACGCATATGCCTGGTTAAGGCATATGCGCGTTTGAGGCAAGCGTGGTTACGCTTGCGATGTCGGAACACGCGTGGCTGAGGCTGCGGTGTTCCGACTGTTTACCTAGTCAAGTGTCAGTGTGTGTTGTATAACATCACAGATTATTAAACTGATGCTACCAGACTTGTTCAGTAAAAGCGCAATTCAGCACAAAGGTCTATAATAATATAGATGTAGTTTATACTCTATGAGGGAAGAGGGTCTGATAGGCAGTATTAGGAAAAGGAAGGTCTATGGGAAAGAAGTTTAGGCACTCTTTCCGGATCTCGGCAGAAACCTAAAAGAAGAGCCTCTGATTGGTACTTTACATTTCCCTAAATCACACCATTGTGGAATTTCCTAAACAATAAAGCATGTCTTCAGTAGAGCAAAGAGTATGAAAGTGTTTGTGACAGGGTTGCTTAATAATAAAATCCATCTATTTTAACTTAATTTACATTGTTATATCCTCAGGCAGTATCAAGATTCCAGAACGAATTTTGGAGTATTATTTAGGTCATAGTACAACTGACAATCTCAAAGAAAGATTTTAGAAAATGTATTTTAAATGGATATTGTATTGTTCTAAATAATGCAACTTTAAACTCAGATGAGCAGGTTCTTGAGCCTGAAGCATGACAGGTAATCTGTAATCACAGCCCTCCTGCTCCACCTGTAGTTAACAAGGAAGAGGTCGCTTTTCCTAATCTGATCATGACATTTGTGGAAGCAGCAATGAAACCATTGCCTTTTAGTTTAGGACCATGCCTACAATTTCAGTGGTCACATGTATGTAGCATGCTCACTGTAGGGTTAAGAGGGGCTTGGAGAAAGTATTAGTGGCAGGAAGTTCGAAGGAACAGAAATGTAGAGTTGCGCTCCACACAAGTTGGAATCTAGTAGAAACGCACAGGATCAGACCTCTGTTCTGCTCTAGTCCAGAATAGCCTTAACAATAAAAATAGTATATGAAGAGAGTATGATGAGCATCCATTGTATGATTGAGCTTTATTTAATTGACAGGTTACTATAGTTTGCCACCTTTCTAAAATTATATTGAGTTTATTCTTTAAAATAAATAAACCTCACTCCCATCCCTTTATCACAATCTTAAACAATAAAAAAAACTGTGGAAATGATTTGGAGTTTTGCAGAGTTGTAATCCTTAGCAAACCTGACGGATATCCTTCCACCTTATTACAGGTGCATTATACCCTTAGCCACTTTAAATAAGGCAGACGGGATATCCGTTCCAGAGTACCAGTCCACCAAACTCTAAATCAGGCAATAGTTTCTTCAACAAAGATTTGATGGTTTTTAGGTCATCATTAGTTGTGCAACTGACGTGGCTAATGTACATTTCCATACTTTAGTATAAAGAAATTTTTGCAAAATACAGTGTTGGCTAAAACCATTCAGATGAACAGAACATTGCACAATCTTACTTCAGCGCAAAAATAACGGGGATCAGGCTGAGCTGGGGTTTAACGGAGGCCCCCACAATGCCGGGGGGGGGGTCCCCCAGGGTTCCTTGTTTTGGAGGGGCCCCCCTTTTTGGAGGGCCCCCCTCAACTGCCAAAGCCATGCCACTGCATGCATTGCGGAATGCGTGCACTGGCATAGACTAAGAAATAGGTAAACGCCCCGGAGAGTCACTCTGATTCCCCGAGCAAGCCACCTGGAGCATAGAGGGGTCCCAACGCTTCTGGGGGACCCCAATTAGCTCAAGACCAATGAATGTTTGTGTGATCTGGGATGCGACCGGCCCCTCATCACATTTTGCAGGGGGCCCCGTCATTTTCTGTAACACCAATGAGACTGAGCATACTAAACCTCCTTTTATACATCTTTAGAAGTAATTAGTATTAGAAAACTCTATTGTGGGTAGTCACAAAGATTCATAGGTTTCGACACGTTGATCACAAAGGTGCATTATTACATCATACTTACCTTCTTTCTTACAAAACAAACATGCTCCAGATATCTAACCGTTCTACTAGAAAGTTAAGTCTCTCGTCAATAGCCATTTTTTCTGCTTTGGTTAAAAGCATAGATAAAAGTCTATGATTTTCAAATGGCTTGCACTAAGGGATGCTGAGAAATGTAATGCTTTTGCAATGACAGCATGAGCATTGAAGCTGTTTATCTGAGCAAACTCTTTTTGTGGAGAAAGGTCAGATGTGGTAAGTGGCAGCACTCAGTGGCGGCTCGCATAGGGCGTGCTGCGGGGAGGTGGGGCGGGGGAGTGGCTGGGTGGGGGGTAGTAAACTCGGACATACGAGGAACATAATAATTGCTTTCCTCCGTTCCGTCGTATGTCCGAGTTTACTAACCCCCCACCCTGCCCCTCCCCCGCCCCGCAGCACACCCTATGCGAGCCGCCACTGCCAGCACTGCTTACTGCAGTAAGTGCATGGCTTGTGACCACATCTTATCTCAAGACTTAAGACAGTTACCAACACAGTGGCAGTGTACTCAAGTCTTCTTGGCGCCAGAAAAATTAAGGATATTTGTACCTCTACCCTTGGATCCACCATGGTGATACTATTTATTCCAGTCAAGGACTAGCGGTTTAGGGCTATGCCACAGCTGTGACACCTCTCACAATGATATATTGTGAAATGGCTCAAAAAAGGGGATAGGAGTTCAAGGCAAACCCCTAACTGAATCGTTTCTCCAAAATGACAAATCCCAAACCCGATCTGTGCCTAACAAATACCAGAGAATTACGACTATAGTGTTTAATTTCTATATGTTTTGATTTTTTATATCTTTAGTGTTGGCAAAACTAGCTAAAAATAACACATGAACACTTTGGAGAGACCAACTGTTATTGTAGCTGGAGCCTCCCAAAATATAGGGGTATAACGTGATGTCTCTGGGTACCAAGGTAAGTTCCTAATTCACTCAGCCATATGTATACAGTCTTTGGCTCAGCTAATCAAACTTAATGGGTAATTCCAATGTATTTATGACACTCCGGTATGAAAATGGCAGCTACACTAAAATCTATCAAACCTTTATTTCCTACGAGTGGCTTGGTGTTTTGTGCAATATCTGATTCCCTATCCTTTGGGCTAAATAGCATCTATTCTGAGATTTTGGGACTAAAGTGGATTTTGGTGCATACTACATCCCTATCCTCATGTCATGAAAATTACTGTGCATTTTTTCCAATGTTGAATTTTGCAAGGGTTGACCTCCTGAAACTTAACTCCCAGTCCTGACCTTAGTTAGTAGGTGTGATAAAGTCTCCTTAACTATAGTCCTAAACACTGCACAATCAAGGGTTTGAGCGGGGTTCGGAAATGCATGTGCCACTCAAAATGAGAGCCTATAGTCATGATTAAGAGAGGCCCATTATATTGCTATCTGTGTGCAAACACCTGTTTGCACAGAGAATGCAGCTTTAAGAGGTGCAGTGTTAATCACAACCGGTAATTATCTGGATAAAGCTTATGCCATTTGTTATAATTCAGGGGGTCAATCCTTTCAGGGGGGCAAAAGCCCACTTTTTACAGAGATATGCAGATTTTATGCAGTAAGCACCAAAATCTTCATGTCATTCCCAAAAACTTCAGACTAATCGATAAGTACCACACTCATTAAATTATAAATACTTCAGTGTCGGAATATATTGGGTGCAATAATTATCACCTATGACACTTGCCATTCATAAACATGCGCTAAGTCTGTGAACCATCCTTTTAGCTTGAGGAAGGGAAGCTACTTCTGCATTAATAACACACAATTAACATTTTTGACATTTTGTAGGGCTAATAAAACAGTGATACCTTCATTTGCCATATCTCTCATAAAAGTGAAAGAGCGTGCCTTTGACCGTTCACTCACTCAGACATCTACCATATATAGAAACTGTGTCGGGTGCATCAGCATCCATCCTGAAGGCCCTTATAACTCTTAAGCACTAGCCAAGGAGAGGAGGTACCCGCACTCCTAGTCATGGCATTCTAGTACCAGCACTCGCTGAAAGACATGACACATAGAAAACCACACAGGCGGATTAACCTGTGACATGCCATAGCAAGAGCACACAGACCATGCCATGGAAGCACCTCTGAATATATTAGCATGATGTCTTTTCCATACCTTTACCCAACTAGTGGTACAATGGAGTAAACAGCCCTTGGGCAATCACAGCCATAGCTCTCTTTCAACCGTGCCTGCAACTAGTCACTGCTGCTTTCGTTGATACCACAATCCTTTGATATGTGCTCGGTACCCTAAATACCCTAATCATAAAGTTGTTACCATGCGGGGATGGTTGATTTGGTGCATCATGGGAAGATGGCATCTGACAATCAAACCTCATAGAGAGGTTGTCCTAAGGGACAGTAGTCTAGAAAAATGGTTTACGCTGCAGTAGTCATGAAATTACCACAAAGTAGAATTTGTGTTTTTTCTGGATACTCTCCCGGGCAGTCGATCTGCTGATGAAGCATCATCCTGATAGGAACCTAATTTACATATCGAAGCTCAAGAGTCAGCAAGGTATCCAGCCTGAGTAGCGATCAGTACTCAGGGAGTAGTGAGCAATATATAATGGGCCTGAAATAGCTGCGCTTTAAATATACAAAGCCATCTCTGTTTTTTCTTGTGTTGTAGGTCAGCTTTAAATTAATCCTCTGTATACAATTGCTTATAGACTTTTCTGTTGGGACTATGCAAATAGAATTCATTTTACAAGAGAAAAATGCAATTCTACTATTACCAATGTGTTTAAAATTAAATCAGACGAAGTGATAAGATGTGTGTACATTGCTCAAGGTGTTGCTTTGTTCCTATTGTAGATGCAATGCTATTATCCAAGGCAGAGACTTTGAAGTTTATGATTACTTAAAAAATTGCTTACATTATTTTGTCTGATAAAAGAAAACAAGGCTGGTCTATGAAACCTTATGAGTATTGTAAACGTGATTGCTAAATATAAATATATATTTTGTCTTTTCTGCAGATCTATTTTACACACTCCCATCTGGTTCAGCTCAAGTGGAGGAACAAGTCTTGGTGGACTCACATTTATATGCTCATCGGTGGAAGCGGCAGTCGGAATATTTCAAATCTGTAAATACAAACAGACCAAGCATTGGACATGACCTATCCGAGCCTGGGGGCTTCACTGACCTACTCGAAGAGGCACATGATAACAGCACAGAGACAGAGGTAGATCCATTTGAAACTTTCCTTCCTTCTCCGCATTGATTCTTATAGCTGACCATGTAAAGAGACGTAAGGCCAGATTTAGAGTTTGACAGACAGGTTGCTGTGTAACAATCATGCAGTGGCGTAATGAATCTTGAGGGGGACCTCCTGAAAAGTACATGCAGGGGGCCCCCGGTGCTTTGGATCCCATTCAGAGCTCTAGGGCCAGGGACCTGCCAGTGCCTGAGGGGGCCCCCCCAGAGCTTGGGCCACCTGCATTGCAGGGGCTGTCGGCGCTTTTGTTATGCCACTGCAATTATGACAGATACCCCATTCACCATATTAAATCTGCCATAATATATATATCATTTGTAACGAGGAGGACGGTATATCAGAATAACGTGCCCGCCAAACTCTAAATCTGGCCCTTAACATGGTCTCACTAGTATGGTTTGGACCCCAGATCTCTTTATGATGGTGAATTTGAGGCTGCAAATAATACCACGTTTTATGTATTTATCAATTTTAATATCAATTCTTATTACCCAATGAGGGCATACCAGAAGGGTTTAATACTTTAAGCGTTATTGAGAGTGTTAATTCACAACATTTCTGATTAAGAAGTGCTAGAATTCTGCAGTAAGCAAATTGTAAATGTCACTTGTGCAATAATGCCATATAAAACAGAAGAGAAAAGATCCCTGAAGAAAAACCCGCTCTGCATTTTTGCTATCAGAGGTTGTTGGAAAGTGGATTATTAGTAGGGGCAAATGTATATCTGCCACTGGCAATAAGGCCACTAACACATGATAGGACTCAGCATAGGTCTTAGAAAATTATTCCCATGCTCAACCCTTGGTAGCTTGGCTGCGAGCAGGCAGGCTTAACTTCAAAGACAGGTATGTAAAGCATTTAAAAACACCAATTCAGTAACTAATTAAGACATAATGCATAATAAAAATTCAACACCAATTTATAAAAATAGGAAATATTTTTATCTTTAAAATGACACCAAAATGACAAAAATCCAATGTAGGGAACCGGAGATATGAATTTTTAAAGATGTATCACTTTATAGCACTTTGAAACCTATAGCACCATATTGGGATATCTCGTCACGATAGATTGGCTCAAAGTCAAAGTTTCAGGCCGACCGCGATAGAGCCCTGAGTGGCTACCCCTTGCGGTAGGTTCCGGTCACAGTTTTTACCTTCGGACTTAGAAACTTTTCTGGAGCTTTTTCTCGTGGGGGTCCCTTGATGCTCTTCACCAGGCCGGATTCGGTGAGGGTTCGCCGGCCTCGGATTTCTTCTACTCCCGGTCAAACTCTGGAAGTTGGACCTACGGAGCTTTCAGCGGAACTAACCCGGTTGGCTTGGCCGACTCGCGGTTGAAGGCAGGCGGCTTGGCCGACCAGGTTGAGTCGGTCCCCTTATGGAGCTTTTTTCCAAAGTTGCTCCAAAGTTCTCCAAACTCCTGGAACTTCTTCCTGAAGTTCCCCAAAGGGTCCCAAAGTGTCTCAAACTCACTCCAAGGGTCTGGAAGCTCCAAGATGGTCCTTGAATTTGAGGACTTCAGTTCCTACAATCCACTTGGACAAAACCCTTACAAATCCACTGGTAGTTTTCCAGGTTGAGGATCCTTGGTGGTGATGTTCCAGGTGAGCTCTGTTAACCTGTAGCTTGCAGGGAGTCCACTCTTTAGTTCTTTTACAGCAAGGTAGTCCACAGGGCTGTAGTTCCAGATGGTGCAGTCCTCAGAGGGCAGGCCTTAGAAATTGCACATCAAACTTCTCAGCATGGCACAACGTCTTGCTTTCTTAGGTTTCAAGCAGCAGATCTGAGAGACTCTGCCCCTCTCAGATACTTATTCCAAGTTCTCTGGGTCAAGCAGGAGGTCACTCCTGACCAATGGGGGCAGGGTAACCCCCCAAAGATATGACCACATCCTGTAGAGTGTGGCATTATTTTATCCCAGAGTGCATCGAATCTTCCAAATTCAAAATGGCTGATTTTCCAGCAGAGAGTTAAGAGCTGGCTAAACACACCCCTAGGATGGCTAATTTCCATAGACTCTCCCCCTTGCATCTGCTCATTCCTTCCTTAATCCTAGCTCTGGCTTGGGGTCAAAAGAGTAGAGTGGTAACTGACACTGAGGCCTTCCCCTTTCCATTGAAGACCATGGTTTACCACACCTCCCCCTGCTCTGGCATTCCTGTGTAGCAGCACACTGCCCTCCCAGCAGAGCTGGTTAACCCCAGGTGCTCTTTATCACCTCTTCAAAGTAGCCTGGCTAATCCACTTAACTCTGACCAATCAGGACAGACCACTGGAAGGCTGAATCTGGACCTGCAAACAAGAAAGTCTTATAACTTCTTGTCTGTACATTTTAGGAGAAATTCAACAATATCATATTGTTGGATTTATCACTACCATTCTGGGAAGTCTTTGAATGGAAGTTCTATCCTTCTCCTATCAGGAGTTATTAGTTAATAACCTCTTGCTGTGTTAACCTATGTGGCATGGGATTTGCAATGGGAAAAATGACTTGGGCCAATGTTCCAGCACCAGGACTTACAAAAACATATTTTATAAGTACTCCGCCTATATCTACAGGACCCCCACCCCATGGAACACCTAGGGGAGATTTTAGGGGTTCCGAATCTGTAGAAATATTGCAGATCCTCCCTCCACAGTGCTCCTAGCATCAAAGTCGAATTTGTCCAGCACTTTATAAAAATGTGGAGAGTGAAATGTGAAATTTCACATAACCCAGGGCATATAAAACTCCTTTTACAAGCGTTCACCTTATAAATACCTGACCCCCACCCCTGGGACACCTAGGGGAGACCCTGGGGGTTACTAATATGCCAAAACATTGTAGGTTATCCATTTTTAAGTGCCCCAAACACCAAAGTCGAGTTTGGGCACAATTTACTTTTTAAAAGCAGTCATGGAACCCAGGGCTGCTTTTAAACTGACCTCAGGCTTCAGCAGTGCACACATGCAAGTGCATAAAAGGCTGCTGGCCTCTAAACTGCCATGCCCTACTATATACTAGGGACTGATAGGTAGTTTCAATCCCCCTGCCCTATTATGTACTAGGGTCTTATAGGGTAGGTCATGCCAATCACAGGGGTACCCCAACCCATAGTGTACCCTAGTGTATGTAGGTGTTTTCTCTGTATTCTAAGTGTTTTCAGCATAGCACTGGCCCTGGGCCTGGTTAGGCAAAGCCCAGGGTCAGTCAGAGTCAGTTACCACCAGTACCAGTCAGCAAAAATATGGGGGGTGCCCAGGGCACAGGATGACTTTGCAATAGTGGTAAACATAACTGCCTTTTGAAAATGAGGTAGTGCCACTGGAAAGTCACATCAGACAGCAAATTATCAACTAGCAAAGGCCGAAATAACCTCACACAAGAGGAAAAGCTTAGCTCAGAGTGCCTCAAACAGTATAAAATTCAAGACCAGCCACTGCACCGTGAAGGAGGGTGTCAGAGTTGTCACAAAAAACTCAGATAATGACGGGAGCAATGGTTTGAGTTTCAAAGCCCTTATTCCTGTCTGTATCAGAGAAGCAAGGATACGAATAGTAGCAACATTTTTGTAACTCTTGTTAATTTAGTAGCCCCCACCAATATTTATGCAGTTGCTGGAAATGCAGGAAATGTTTGCCACCAGCAGCATTGGTACCTCTCATTGTGATTAGTCAAGTGTGTTTACCAACGTTGATTATTACATTGCCCCTATTCCACCGAATTTAACACTTGTCAGAGTAGAGATTTCAGCAAAACACGTTATTTACCGCTGAATTTACCACCCATCAGAGTTTAGATCTCAGCAAAACACCTTATGTACTGTCAGCTCCTATACTTCAAGCGAGTCACTTTGAACGAAAGCCTTCATTGCCTTAAAGGATTAAAACTCAAAAAGTCAGACTGTCACAGTGACCCCCCTTCAAATGTAGAGACAGCAATGAATGGAAACAAAGGGGCAGATTTACAAGCCCCCGCGCCACCAGTATGTCACTTTTTGTGATGTACTGGTGGCGTATTTTCCAGCCCCATATTAAATATGTAAATATGGCCCCTTTACACCCAGCAATTTGCGTGAAAGGGGCGTTCCATGGGTGTTGCTGTGGGTGTTCCCACGCAACACCCATGGAACGAGACACATTTCCAGATTTACGAGGAATCGTAAATCTTGAAATGCGTCTGAATGCTACGCCCCCCCAGGGCAGGCATAGGGAAACGCAACGAGGAGAAATGTTTTCATTTCTCCTCGTTTTTTCCTCTTTCAATGCGTGCTGCAATCTACAGCACACATTGAAAGAGGAAAATGCCTGTAGTGATTCTTTTGTGCAGGAAGGTACCCTTCCTGCACAAAAACAATCTCCCCATGACGCAGGCATCCTTGCACCATGGTGCAAGGGTGCCTGCGCCGACGCATGGCAGCTGTCTGTGCGCCAGCGCAGGGGAGAGCACAGGAATGCAACATATTATTGTAAATATGTCGCATTCCTGTGCTTTGGAAGTGGCGCAGCCAAAGTGCTTGCGTTGCCGCGCTGTGGCACTTCCTCGTAAATCTGCCCCAGAGTGTTTGTGGGCAAGGTGTGTGCAAGTTCAGAGACGGACAGATAGAATATGGCTCCAGTCTAGTACATGTTATGATTTTGTCTCTCAAACTTGTTAAATGTTTCAGTTAAACTCTTTTACTGTGGTTTTTTTTCCTAATATATCTAGTGCCTCAAAAATACCACCACTTAACTAAGGTACTGAAACTGCATTGGTTGCCGCTGACTGAAGCTTTGTACTAATGTATTCCAAGCCCATCACAGATCGCTCAGTTATTTCCCCTCGAACCTTAGTGACTTCATCAGTATCGAAAATAATAATCTTAACACCAGTGCTGGAGTGGGGATCAGTTTAGCATCTGTATCTCACACCAACAGGGTTGATCTGCGCTTGCTGTGTTTCTCTTTACTTTTCGGTGACAGACCTTTGCTGTCATTAATCAGAAAATCAGGATCTACTCATCACATAAATTAAAATCACAATACTGTTTATAAGTTTAGTCAATAACCAGAGTTAGGTGTAAGTTTTAAGGGTTTTATTTTCATTTAAATGAGTTTAGTGAGTTTTCTTCTCTTTCTTCTTTATTCAGTTAGTTTAAGTATCAGTCAAATTACTGAATTGATCATGAAAGAAGGGTTAGAGCAATCATAACAAATAATGCACCAAGTGGGTGCCAGAAAGGAAAGAATTCCCTATTCTAGAGAATAGGGCAAATATGGTGTCCACGTTCGAGAGGCACAATTAAGATAGAGGATAAAGCTCAAATTCAATCAGTCAATAATTGCTAAACTTCCCATAAAAAGAGGTTCACAAACTCAGTAAGTTTCAGAAATGAAGCAAAATATTCATGAAGTTGCAACTGCATTCAGCATATCAGGGTGGGAAGGGGTAGAAAATCAGCGTTCAGCCTTCAGAATTAAGGGGCTTATTTATGAAAAGTGACGCATCGCTGCGTGAAAACAGCGATGCGTCACTTTTCAGTGCGCCCTCCTTGCGACACCAATGATGCGTCATATTTACAGTATGACGCATCATGTCGCAAGGAGTTACAGATACGTCAGTAATTCTGACGTATCTGTAGGCGCAAAATGACGCATTGCTGGAGTGTGTCACAAAAGTGACGCAACTCCAGCAATGTGTCCTTTCACATGGGGCAAGCCCCATGTGAAAGGGCCTGCGTCAGTCTTACGCCTGCCATGAGGCAGGCGTAAGATATTGACGCATTAGGGTCAAAGAAATGGCGCAGTGAAATCTTATAGATTTCACTGCGTCACTTCTACGACCCTTTCTTGCGTCGGAACGCCCCCTGCATACATTATACCTGGCGCAGGTATAATGTGGCGCAGGGGTTTACAAAGTGACGCATCTACCTAGATGCGTCACTTTGTAAATATGACGCACCATGGCACATTTTTTACACTGCTTGTGCGTCACAAAAAGTGACGCACCGGCAGCGTAAAAGTGACGCAAGGGCTCATAAATAAGCCCCTAAGCCGTTAGCATTCAGCTTCAGTGCAGAGAAGTGGTATGTAGCAAGGGTCTAGGAAAAGGGCATCTGGGAAAAGCGTTAACCCCTTCGATGCTCATGACAGCCCCCGGCCGTCATGATTCACGGTGGACGTGTGCGCACGACGGCCGGGGGCCGTCCGAACCACGCCCAAGAATGGAATGTCCAGCCCCACGGCGGAATTCGCGCCGCAGCCAAGGTGTTAACCTACTCTAGGAACATTCACTACTATAAACAGTCAAAAGAAATGTTGCAATTTGTGTAGCATCTTCTTCTTTTCTTGTCCAATTGGCTTTCGATTCTTCTTGAGAACATATTCTGGCACTAGGCAGCCCATTGTGAACCAGCACACGGGGAAAAGTCAGAAATGTGCTGTATCCCTTAAATATGGTGCTTTCCTGCTCTTTCCCAATGGCACATGGAGAGCAGCAATGTGACTTGCTGCATTGCATTGCCCTACTGTTTCATAATTTCATCAAAATGGCAAGTGTTTATGGGGACAGCAGTTTATTTATACAAAAGGAACACATGTATGAGAGCCAGATTGGGTATAAAGATTGTATTTAAAAATGAAATGAAAATTCATAATAAAGTGATATTAGTTTATTGCTGATAGCATTTCCTTAGTGCCAGAGGACACTTGCTATTATTGCTTTTATTTGAAGACTGATGTGGTTATGCATTTGGAAAAATCAATTTGTGCTATTATGACTACTTCTTCCTTAGACATTAAAATATGTATAACTTGTCTGCACTGGAACCTATTAAATCTCTGTAGCCTAAGTGATAGTAGTGCTCAGTAAGGTTCTAAGATAGTCTTCCTAGCTTTATTTTCTACAATATGAAATTGCAAAGCCACACATAGACTCACATTTCAAATATATTATTGAAAATTTACTGTGAAGAAACAATAAGGAAAATGGAATGCCGACTTGAATAAATATGAAATACATGTTTTGCAAAATGATATGCCATGTGAAATTGCATGCCAAGATTTTTTCCAGTTAATTGTAATAGTTCTGTAGTTTTGGACCAGCGTAAATATGCTGAAATGTCACCATTTGCCACAAACATGTCAAGGTTTTTTGGGGCTATTAGACCACCTACACTCTTGAGGGATGTCTGGCTTGTTCTGCAGAGATGGTAAATATTGGTACTTCTGCACCTGAGACATTTAGCCAATGTATGTAAGATAGTAGTATAAAATGAATTATTTGCCCCCTTTGAGCTTTCTCAGTAGAAAATCCCCTGAGGTCCCCTGGAGGAAAATGAACTTGTAAACTTTACCTGATTGCTCTGTACATATCTGTCATGGTTCAAGAACACAGGAGTAGATACTACAATATTATGGTGGGTATTTATGTCCCACCACATATATATTTTGCCAGCTTCTTCTAGTACAGTGTGATGGGTGTACTGCTTGAATTAGACTTTGCCACTTGTCAGTGCAGTGGGTCACGTTGTTTGCTCAATCCATATTGGGACCAACTTTGTGCAAATCAGCCTTGGTTCTGCTCCACCACGAACAACCCAAAAAACACATCCAAGCAATGCACTCTTCGAAAAGGAATGAAAATATTTGTACAAGGAACAATGGGACACATAAATAGGCATAGCAGTCACACGTAGGGGTGGATTACGATGACGGTTGGAAAGCATTCGGTCTCGGAATGGTTTCCGACCGAATCAGATCCGGGGAGTCCGACCAACCAATTACGATGCTTCCGGTTACGATTCAGTCGGACTCCCATCTACTTCAATGGGAGCCTGTGTTCCGACCGAATACACAGGCTCCCATTGAACAAAGGGGTGGGTGGGGAAAATCATGCACCCTGAAGCGGGCACCCCTTGGTGCCTGCCACACTGTGCATGGTTGGAAAGGGGGGTCCCTTGGGTACCCCCACAGGCCCCATTCAGAAGGCCCCGGGTGAAGGGGGGCCTGCTATTGGCCCCCAAAGTCAGATTCCGACTGCCAATCCGAGTCGGAACAACCGTTTCGGAAAGGCTGTCTAGATCTGACATCATAATCGCTCGGTCGGAAACGCGGTCTGTAGAGCTGTATGAGTTGGCTCCGAACGACTCGGTTCCTCCGTATGCCATCTGGAACCGACTCGGAAAGTGCGAATGCTTTACAAACATCGTAATCAGTCATTCGGAAACCTTTCCGAATCGGTCGGAAAGATGGGTTCCGAATTAGATTCGGCAGACCCCAATCTGATTCGGAGCCTTCGTAATTGACCCCTTACTGTACCCACTGAGAAAAGTAGAAAGGCAATTGCAAAGCCAAAATGCCTGCCTTTAATATTCGAACCAGTAGAAACAGACGTGTAAAATTTGTATGGATCAGCACATCAAATGCAGACTTTTTGACTTGTTTATTTTGGAGGAAGTTACCCTATGAACATTCATTTACAAAATCCACCTGCCTCATGGGCTCACTCTTAAACGAATTTTATTTGTTATTTCCTAAAAGAAATACATGTTTGTTTGTCATGAAATTTTCACTATGCACCAATATGAAAGTGTTGGCAGTTCAGATATTAGAAAGAGTTACAAAAATTGCTGATCCTCATTTTCAAACCCAATACAACAGCATAAATTTTTATTGACATTGTCCACAACCTCGCAAGAAAAGGTTTTTGCTGCTGATCTTAGAGGCAATAATGTTGGTCAAAATGTACTTGTTAGAGATGGATGTGCCAAGAAATGTGATACGAAAAAAGGGTGAAATGATAATTCTTTTTCAGACAGAGACCTTAAAACTAAACTCACTTCATTTGAAAAAATAAAATAAGGGAAACTGATCTATCTTACACTGTACCAGGGGCAGTATCAAGAACTTCTGCGCTGGCACGGTGCAGAGTCCTACACCTGATTTTATCAACTGCATCATCTAAAGTGTATTCATTTACTTCTATAATTCTCTGAGACAGAGATGATTTTCAGAGAGTACAGATCGGAAACAGTGAGCATGGTGTACACCCCCCTTCTGTTTCTGGGCTATCCTGTATAAAATGCTCTAACTCAGAAAAAGATCCTCAATTAATGCACTTTACTCAGCGTAGTGTAAATATAGGTGCTCAGCTCAGCACGGGTGATCGTGATACAGCCCAAGGGGTAACTAGGGAGCACACCGGGGCATACGTTCAGCATGGAGTATAAAGGAAATAAAGAAAATGAAATGTATTCCATCCTTTACTGCGTCTCTTTACCAAATGCTACATTAAGACTGAAGAAATCCTAATGTGAGCTGACATCTTGATTAAATGTACCTCCAGATTCAACTAATTCTTACTGAGCAATTTCTAAAGACTATCTAAAGACTATCCATCTATCCAACATATCAAGTTCATTTATAGGTGAACAAGGGTTGGACAGGGCAATTAAATCCCTTCTTGCCTTTTAATCCCTGTGCTTCACAAGGTGACTTTTGTGAGAGCATTCTCCGATTGGTGTCTGACAACCGTTACTTATGAACACTCAATGACCAAGAAGGGATTTTCAAATTCCATCCATTTCCATTGCGAACTTCTGAAAGATTAAGGGTGGCAAAATTGTCCACATTTTTTCCACATGTAATATGCATATTCTTGTGAACATTATTCCTACTTCATAAAATGCACTTTGGATTTCTTCAGTATGAAAATGGTATGCAATGTATATGTACTAGCATATATACTACACCTGCTAAATGTATTTTGAAAATAGTCATGCAGTGAATTTTGCTAATGCAGTAAATGTAGCAGGGGCAAACTTCAATTTCACAGTTCCTTTGGATTTGTTCTGTATAAACCAGCCTACTGCTAGTGAAAAGTACAAGACAAACAAATGCTTAAGAAATACAAATTTTAAGTACGCAAAACCCAATATTTAGAATATTTGCTAGATTACTATTGCAATAAAAATTGCCTGATTTAGGGCCAGATGTACAACCCTTACAATTTGCGAGTCGCAAATTGCGTCGTTTTGCGACTTGCAAAATGTAATTTACTACAGTGTCTCAGACACTGATTGCGATTCCTAATGGGAATGCAAACTGTCTGACTCATTAATATTCATGGGGTAGGTGCAATTTGCATCCCCATTGGGAATGACTAGCACTCCCAGGGATGTTGGCCTGCTGGGGTCAGCAGACCACCATGTCTGTGACTGCTTTTTAAATAAAGCATTTTTTTTAGGTCGAGCGTACAGCGCTTGCGCTGTCGCTTAGCGACCTATTGTGTATGGTTAAGGAGTTGAACTCCACCCATTGTTAGCCGATTGCTTTTATTGGTCTCTGTTAGTGTCCTTTAAAAATGCTTGCTTTCAAATGGGCAACTCGCCGTCTTTCTCCCTCCTCTTCGTTTCCGGTTTCCTCTGTGCAACACCGACCAACTACTACATTATTATGCCCTACATGTTTACGTCTTCGTTTGGGGACTACTTTTGTTCTTTATGTGACGGCTGTCAGCAGCGCGGGGGGGTGGTCTTCGGATGCGCTTTAATGTCCAGTCTGTGCCGCTAGGAAGTTTAATGAAGAAGTGTGCGATCAGCATGTCTGATTGGGCTTTGTTTAGGGGCGCTCGCAGCTGGCACACAGGTTTTGACTCTCTGCATGCAGGCCTTCTTAGTAAGACAAAGCGGACGCATACAGTGCCCTCCTGTACTATGGAGTTACATTCCCATGTAGTCAGGCTACAGCTATTTCGAACACTCCAGCACGCTGGGGCTCCGAAGCGGCTCCAGCTGCTGGCCTCCGCAGCAGACTTCAGTCTTCTGCCCTGAATTAGTCTACCCATGCTGTCTGACTGGCTGACCATGTTTAGTGGGGGAACAAGCGTGTTTACTTGGTCGTTCCAGGTCGCATTACTCTTTACAGCAGTCGACAGACACCTGCCTCTGTCATCATGCCAAAGCCGCCGCCATTACAGGCCTCGTCTGTTCTCTTTTTAGGGGGCTCGCCTGCACAGCCCATGCGCTATGCTCAGTCGTGAAGGTGTTTACAATGAAGGGCTTGGAGCCTCCCATTGCTCACCATTTCCTAACATTGTTGTCACTCTTCTGTACTGCCTCCTAATTAGCAAGCATATGCTTTAGTCACTTCAGTTTAATTCTGTGGCGCACGGGCCAAGTGTAGATTGATTTGATTGGTGTATGTCGGCCGCTCACGATGTGGCGGAGGTAATATTTCTTTCACCGCCGCCACCGTACTCCATTTCCTTTATTTCCAATCCTACGAATGTGTTGCTCCCTCGCCCACTATTTTGTTCAGGCAATGAGTGATTTGCCCAGAATCACAGGATGTTGAACTCGGTATCCGAGTTCGAAAGTCGGCAGCTCTGGCCCTTACGCCACATCTCCCGAACCCTCAGCAACATGTACTTGGAGTTTACAAAACAAAAATCATCAATGCTGCCATGTGGTTGGGTCGCTAGGTGCAAGCAGCTTTACAGTGGGATTAACAGGAGTGCATTCACTCTGAAAAATTATTCCGTGCGCTGGGGGAGGTGGAGTGGGGGGTTACAGAAAATCCATAGGACCTGTCAGAGGTGGGTGAATTTGAAACCTTCCTTCGTTCTGTGCAAAATTACTAAACGTACTACACAACAGTGTAAAATCCTCTGTGCTACAGTGTACCTCGATGTTTCAGTAGGCTTTGCCATCCGTATGCAGAAGAAGTAGGACTTTTCCTCCACGCAAATGGTGACGTTTTTATAACGATGCGTTTATTTTATAGCATCTCGTTTTCTCTTAAGAACCACGCTACTAGACTTAGCAATGACAATCGCGCAGCCTTTAAATGAAGGCATCTTAGTCAGCAGAGAGATTGCCTGGTTGACACATCTTAGGGACTCATTCGTTTATGCAGCACAGCCCTACTTAAGGTTAAATAGAACCTTGAAAGTTTGAGTTTTACACCTTTTTAAACCCCAGTACGGGTCCTGCAGAATATACACAGTCCTTCATTAAAATGCAACAATAACCTTAAACTTAACATTTCTAACATGCACAGAGATTACAGGGTAGCGTTATCTCTAACAAGAAGTTTCATTTTATTTGTTTAAACTTTAATAGTGAGCGCAGCGCCCGCTTCAGGGACACCGCGCTCTGCAGTACAACAGGTATCGCTTTTGCAAAACTTTGAACTATTGGTATTGTAAATGACAATGCCTTTTAATATTATAAAAGGCATTGCCATTTACAATGCCAATAGCTCAAAAACTCGCAATTGCGAGACCTATTGCATTGTAAATGCTTGTTAAAAATGCGGCCCGTTTTCGGGATGCATTTTAAAATGCAAAATGAAATGTTTCTGTTTAATTTTTTAAGAGTAGGCAGTGGTCCGTGGGACCACTGCCTGCTCTTAAAAAATATTTCCGCAAACATTCACAAAGGGGAAGGGGTCCCCTGGGGACCCCTTCCAGTTTGCGAGTGGTTTACCACCTACTTGAAGTAGGTGGTAAACTGCAAGTGTTTTACTACTGCAATTGCGGACGCAAAACAATCGTACATTGAAGTGGGACTCGCTATTAGGAAGGGACGCCCTTGCCAAGCCCCTTCCTCATAGAGAGTCGCAAACCCTATTTTGCAAGACGGTAATAGGTTACCGACTCGTAAAATAGGGTTTGAACATAGGCCAGACCTGTTTTGCGGTCGCAAAAGGGACGATTTCCCGTTTGCGACCACAAAAAATAGTCGTACATCTGGCCCTTAATCTCTAGTATCATAGTGCTGCATAAAAATATGATGTACGCTTTTGGCGGTGAGAAACATTTTTTTATAGCTATGTCGACACTTTAACAATCGAGAAGGAATTCAATATTTTAAGTGCATAAATGAATGAGATACATCCTTTTTTCCCCCTTTCTTTTTAATTTATAAGGCATGACACAGAGCAGGAAAATATTTGTACAGGATTTTATTTTTTACTATGTTTCAAAGCTTTTGTCATGTAATTTCATACTAATATATTTTATTTTGAGTTTTCAAATTGTGACGATAATGTGCACAGAGATAACGTTGCAAAATATAAAGGCCAAACTAATTCACGTGAAAATGATAGTTCGTATCTATTAGGAAAAATTTAATTTTCACTGCAATTTATTTTATCTTCTTATTTGTGTCGTACAGTTTTGTATTTTGTATGTTTCTTTCTCGCGCGCCTATGTGCGCCTCTCATATCTCCTTGGATTATTCATTAGAGAGGTTAACCCATTTATACTGACAGTGGTTGCATCGTTACTGAATCAAAATCTGATAGTTCTGTCTTGGTGACATTTAATAGATTTCATGTAAAATCATGGAATTTCCAGCACAGAAATGGTCTTTTTTCAAAGTAAAGAACTTTGCTTTAAACTAAAGTCCAGCTTCTGAAAACGATGATCAACAATCACAGATACGCACATTATTGCTTCTACCACAAATGTGAGATGCTATTGACGAACTTCTAAAGTCCGATGATCAAGGTTTTGCAAATGTCAACAATTTTATTGTTATGGCACTCCAAAAACACTGCATGGACTATTTTATAGAAAAGCATAACTCACAGATCTTCACAGCACAGATTCACATCACTTAAACTAATTCAACTGTAGCCCAACTTGTTTCTGGCACTGTTTAAATGGCTAACAACTCTCCAGAATTCCAGGCACAGTTTTGTAATTGTAGCCCAGTCAGTTTTCAATTTTGAGCTGTGAAGCTTTCTGCCGTTATCAGGAGAATGCAGCAGGTTCCAGGCTCTGAAGTTTGATAATGCATTGGTATGCCCAATTCCAGGATAGGTGCTGGAGTTGGAGTTCAAGCGTCTCATCTTAGCTGCCTTATCGAAGACCTCTCTTTTTTTTAGAGAACCTGTTTATCCTGCAAAGCTGCTTTTAAAAAAAAAAAATTGGACACTTTGTAAAACAATATAATTTCATTTGCGACCAACTCTCTTCACAGTTCTGAACTTCTACCTCATATATATTCAAAGTTCAAAACAAGCATTGCCAATGCCAATAGGTCTGACTTTAAAGGAATGTTGATTGGTAATGTGAAGCATTATAAATAAATAGCATGGGCAGAGACGTTGAAGCTAAGAACTGTAGAATAATATTGATGGAGATTATACGGTCAAGGGATAGTTGCAGACCTAGTTCAAACCAGACCTAAAATTCCATGTCAGTTAATGACTGCTCTCCTCCCATCTGTGCTGCTGCCACAGAAAACCAATATAAATTATCTAGTTATCTAAGATACTTTAATAGCATTCCAATGTCATGCATGAACCCCTGAAAGCTTAGGAAGCTGGAAAAATAAACAAAATGTTCACAGGTGCAAGAAGGGCAGGCACTTTTTTTGCAGAAGCACACAACTTCTGCCCAATCAAAACGTACTCCTGGCTCCCAACATGTTGACGTAGGTAAAGCCCCTCTCTAGCGATGCTCTTCATGATAAAAGGGAAATCATTCCCCTTAAAGAAATATTGTGCTAATTGTGACAGAACCTCTAAAAGCAAAGCCAAACAGTTCTAATCACCACCAAATATTCATACATTTTCTAACACACAATTTGTATAGCATGCTATATGTGTCTTTCTGTTCATTAATGGATCACCCAGATCTTTATGTGTGCAACAAAATACATGTCTATTCATAAGGGATACTTAGCCTATATAAAAATAATGCTCCTAAAGCTGTCCAAATGTTCAATTAGCTCACACGCGTCAAGGAAGTCTAGTCCAAATACGGGCTCCCGGTGAGCAGACAAAATATCGAAAATAATATATCGATATACAAAAATATCGAAGTTAAAATATCGAAGGGACAGAATATCGAAGGGACAGAATATCGATGGACAGAATATCGACCCTAAGGTAAGTAATATCGAATTTTTTAATATCGATGTTACTAAGGGGCCCATTACGATGGCGGGCGGAAGCACAACCGCCGTGCTGGCGGATGCAAAAACCACCAGTTACCGCCGGCACGCAGCAGTCCACACGCCCGCCCAATTACGATGCGAAAAGTAGGCCAAACACCGCCGGCAAGCCAGCAACACCGTCCGCCATCAAAGTGCGTCCGCACACGTAGCGGCGCAGCCCAATTGACACACACCGTCCGACGAAACACGTCCCGCCCGGCGTATAAATTACGATGCCGCAAACAAACGGCTCCCACGGCCAAGAGATACCGTACGACAAACCGAAGCGGTAACACGGACGCCGAGCACGGACAACGAAGAAGCGGCACCCCCGAGCATGAATCCAGCACTGCAGGCCCTCCCCATGCTCCTGCTGATGCACCACCAAGGACGCAACGTACCGCGGAGACGCAGGTAGGCACACACACAACAAGTGCACGCAAACAGCGCACACAGTGCAAGGGCGGAAAAAGCGGACAACCCCCCACCAGCGCGTGTACACAACACATCCACCATTGCATCCACATATGACACACAGGCCAAATCGTAACATCGCGTAACACATGTGTACACACCACCTGGGACTAGGAACCAACCACCCCGTCACGGCCCCAAAGCGGCGATGACGCCGCCACACATGCGCACAACGCAGAGGCCAACCGCAGCGCCATGCATGCGTCGCACACAGACACAGGGACACAACCAAGCAGCACACACATCAGCCCCACCCCTGAACGCACATGACACGTGACAGGCCTGCCACAGACATGTCCCCAACGCCCAATTCACGGTCAACACCCAACCTCACACAACCGACGCACACATGTCAGTGAAGTCACGCAACAGCAGGACACACCCCAGTGTAACAAACATGGCGTAGCACACAGCGGCGGCAACACCAACTAGGAGAAGCAGGGCCCCTTCGGGAAGAGGAACGCCAGTACCACACTGAAACACCCATACCACACTGCACATATGAACAAGACATATAAAACGGAACACCAAAGAGCACGGGGACCGACAACAGGTGGCCCAAGAATAACATTCACACACAAGGCCCAACGCAGAGCGGAAAGGCAGCCTGCCGCCCACACAAGGGAGAGCAGACAGCACTGAATGACCTTCCATTCCAACTCCGAAACCACAGCCCTACGACAGAAGCCGGTGAATACAGCCATTGTCCAAGAATAGACCAACACAGGCATGCCGAGGAGACCGACCACAGGGCAGATAGCGCATATCACAGAAGCACACAACGGACGGGGAAGAAAGAAGAAAACACTCCCCCATGTCGGCCACATGCAAGTTAATTGGAAGGAGTCACACATCACTGACCTTGAACTGTCTGAGAAGCATGTGGGATGAGGGCCCGTGTCCTCCAAACAAGCCAACAGAACACAAGTCCTGTCTCCCTACGACTACACAGAGCTCACAGCAACCTCGGAGCGTGCACATTGCAGACTGCACACACAGCCGGAGCACGCCACCACAACGCACCGCTGCGAAATGGCAACCGCAACACACCTACCCAACTACGCCGGACAGCTCAAGCTGTACAAAACCAACCTGTTACATACATTGGGATGCGATCTCCTGTCCCTGCTGAACGTAAGTTACCGACTGACTTACCACATCACATTGTTCAGCTGCGTCATGCCCGTCTTCTACTGTCGGAGGTGTCCCTACCAGCATCCCGTGGAGATATGCCTCTCCAACCCGGCATGTCTGAAGGCATACCTGCTACCACTACTCCTCCCTCTGGACGCACACAACAGGGCCTGCTCTGCCTATGGGGGCATGGCGTATGTGGCCAACATCGCACCCGCACTGAAATGGGACCACTGTGCCTCCACACGACGGATCATCGAGAACAGCTACATCGAATGTCACCCAGCATGCCCCATCATGGTCCTCCAAGGGACAACTTACGAACAACACCTTGACAGCCACCATCCGCTACATTGGCTGGCAAACATGTACACCAACAATGACATGGAAGCCCTGCTGGACGGCATCGCATACCTGACAACCTGTAAATTCGTCGGACCACAACGCAGGTTCCCCGATTGACCTATGATGTCCAACCCCGCACCCATGCTTAGCTTCCGCACGGACTGGCCAGTCACCACCACAACAGCCATACCAAACGACCGGCAACTGTAACCACACCATCAACGACATCGCCATGACATCGGATATGACCGGGACATGCACACTGTTCCCCATCACATCCAGGAACACCGCATGCATCGTGGGAGGCAGTGGCATGGTGTCTGTGTATCGCACCCACATGGACGGAACTGCACGAACAACCAGGACACGACATGGATCCAGCGCCCATGGACACACACACCGCTCAGTGGACATGAATAGGTCGCCTGGAGTCTGTGGGTGCTGCACCCTCCCACCCCCGCACCGGGAATCCCATACCAGGACCTTTGCATGGACGACAAGTGCATACAACAACAACACGACCCCAGTGACTGTGACATGTCCAGTAACCACCACAGTGCAACAACAAGTGGCACGCCGCTGCATGCACGCAAGCACATGCCCTGATGTCATCTCACATGCACGCGTGCATGAGGAACAACCGCAGCAAACCTGTCACATGGAACTGAGATGGACTGTGCCCATGATGCCAAGCGGTCTGGTAGGCTACATGTATACCGTCTGTGTCACAGTCCGCAGCTCCGCAGCTATACGTAAATGTACATTAGCACAGCCTTGGCCAAGCAGATGTCACTCTGAAGCCCACATCCCACATGCAACAGCCAATCACATGTAACCCCACACCCTATCCCATTTGCAATCATGCTCAGTATATCCTCAACATGTATTCCGCTGCCAGTAGTGTCCACTATACTGCATCACAGAGGACAGAAGACTCAATATAATGTTTGAAACCAAAACTGTCTCCGCTGACTCATTTCACAAGTACGAATGAGAGAGGATGAGAGTATGTGAAGTACACGGCAGTCGTGACATGACCATGTAGTCCACTGGTATTGGATGTCAACGCAAATGAGTAGCACAACTGTGGAAGACACACATGTGTCGTGTGAAGTCGTATGGACGCAGTGCTCAGGTGGGTGGGTGTGACGGGTAGATGCGCACATGCCAAGTTGGAGCACGCCGTGTCGGGAGGGGTCATGAACAGTACACCACCGCTTCCCTGGGCATTGTGAGAGGACACCTGTCGGGGGAGTGAACACGTGTGTGCACAGCAGCCGGGCACACGTACAAAGCGGTACCAGGCGCACCTCAGCCCACCCTCTGTGGACAAGCTGGATCCTGTTGTGCGCCCGCCATGCCCCTTGACAAGGCACACACAGCCCCAGTCGACCAGATGTAACCCCAACATAGTCAATCCGCACAGGCGATACAGGGCACGGGATGGCAGTGGAGCATGGTGTGTGAGAGGTCTCCTCGCGCTCCTCCTGGTCATATCACGCAGGCAATAGAACCTCAAAGTCTAGCATGGCACAAGTCAAATGGAAGTGTAGGGGGGACGCACCACAGCACGAGCAGCACTGACGTCACGGGAGGCGGCTCGCACCATCCCATCCATTGCCCATTATACCAACCACGCCACATGCCATTGCGACTAAGTGCAAGCGCGTGCGCCACCACCCCCGAGCCCTCCCCAGTGAGGCCAAAGAGTGAATGTGTGGGCCATCAGTCACAGACGGACGCGGCATGGCCGCAAGGGCAGCCACAGCCACTGGGTGTCGCAGGTGGCGGATCCGGAAGGCGAAGACTGTGATGCATAGTCCATGCAGGCCGGGTCTCCATTTGGGGCACCACGCAGGTGGACGGCGTCCCGCAACACATCATACCCTGAGACAGCCCACTCGTGCAACTGGACCCACACATACACTCCTTGCCCTCTCTGGTGCGAGCTTGGGGCTGCCTGTGCAAGCGCTAGCCTCGCAGGTGCACATGCATATTGGGGGAGTGAGGGGAGGACATGAGGGCTGGGGCGAAGATGACTGTATCACTGTCAGTGAGTACAAGGGATGACCCAGATGTGGAAAGGAAGAGACGTGTCCCGTGTGTACTGCAACTAGTCGCCAATCCAACTACCCCCATGTCCGGAATGTAAGCCCGCACCTAGGCCCGCCCATCCGCCACATCGAACATACCACCAGCACGACAACCTTCCCATTCGAAACACTGACTGGGGGTGGCGACCAGTTAACAATCATGTGTAGCCTACCCACGCGTACATGTGGGCCCTCCATGATCCATGTCACCTGCGGCAAAGTCATGACATGCGCAATGAGGGAAGTGAGGAGAGCTGTCCGCCCCACGCACAGAAGGTGCATCAGCTCCACAGACCCAGCAGCGAGTCCAGCAGGGGTCACATGTGCAGGGGCAGCTGTGCCTGGTGTGAAGGCACATGCATATAGACAGCACATCGACCAATGTGTAGTCTGCCCACATCTACAGTCCATCATCATGCGGACATAGGAATTGAACACAGGGCAGCACATCTGAGTGGGTGCACCCACCGTGACCAACAATGCGCAATCATCGACGTACCCGCCCTGTGCATGGCCCCCCACCCAACGGAGGCACATCCAGTGCCACCATCCCACACACAAGCCTTCCACGGTACATGCTGTGTCCAATGGTCAGTACAGAGTCAGCGCCCATCTGGTGGATCCTGAACAGGAGACACATGCACACACATGCCAGCTCCCACTATGTACGTCTGCCACCTGGCACGTGCAATGTAACCTCTCACCTGTGACGTGTGACTGCAAGCACACAGCCGTCTTGGCATGGGGCTGTCAATGTGGACACCTGTCAATGTTTCGGGAGGTGTGATCCGTACAGTGCTGTACATAGGGTGCAGTGCTGACACCTACTACTGTCTCATATCCCCTCGTGCCACAGGTCCCACTTGTTTTGGCCGCTCAGCCTGTGCCCACATCGTCGTCGTCGTGTGCCATACTCATCCAGCCTCGGAAGCAGTTCCATGCTCAGCAGACATTCATGTTGCCGTGGCGTTGCCGCTTGACGAATATGCAGTCAGTCGCCATCAGCACGCCCCGCAAGTCATTGGGGCCTAGATCCCCATGTGCATGCACATGGCAGTGGTCTGTATCACTAGCCATTGCCATTGTTGGGAGACCTGTGTAAGTGTATTGTGGCCGTGCCGTCCCAGCTTGACAGCTGGGCTGTGGCTCATGTGCTTGCTCAGTCATGTCAGTGATGTGTATGCGAAATTGCTATGTGTCGTGTTGCTTTGACATGTGTCCACTGCCATTTTCCCTAGGCGGAGACCGAACATTGACCGCCCATACCAATTGCTGGCGGACATGGACGATACAGAGGTCATTAGGAAGTTTCGGCTGGACAGGCCAACCCTGCATCGACTGTGTGCCATGTTAGAACCCCATCTCCGTCCCCGCAGGGTGTATCCGACAGCTGTCACCCCCACGGCTAAGGTGATGGCCGCCATGCATTTCTTCGCCACTGGGTCATTCCAGCACACAGTGGGCAGTGGAGGAGGGATGTCCCAGCCCATGTTCAGCAAGGTGCTGAGGGATGTACTGGCAGCCATGATGCTGTACCGAAACAGGTACATCCGCTTCCCCAGGGCTCGTGAATTGGCGGCAGTGAAGGGTGCATTCTATGCCCTTGGCAGAATCCCACACGTCGTTGGAGCCATTGACTGCACACATGTTGGCCTTGTTCCACCACAGGCCACTGAGCACCTGTACCGCAACAGGAAGCACACGCACTCCCTGAATGTGCAAGTGGTGTGCCTTGCGGACATGGTGATCACCCACGTGTGTGCAAAGTTCCCAGGCTCGGCCCATGACGCACACATAATGCGCAACAGCATCTTGCCACGACTGATGTCCAATCTGCAACAGGATCGTGGCTGTATTGTCGGTGAGTATGTGGAGTGGTGTAGCGTGCTGGTTGTGCGATGCTGTCCCCTGTCCAGTTGGAATAGCAACGGTTCTCTGTGTCCCTCACACCCAGGTGACTCTGCGTACCCGAATGGGGCATGGCTGCTCAGTCCATTGAGGAATCCTCGCACCCCAGCAGACGATCGCTACAATGAGGCACATGGGAGGACCAGACGTGTGGTCGAGCGTACCTTTCGCCTCCTCAAGTCCAGGTTCAGGTGCCTGGACCGCACCGGGGGTGCGCTGGCGTACTCCCCACAGAAGGTGTGCCAGATAGTGGTGGCGTGCTGCATGCTGCACAATCTGGCCATTCGGAAGCAAATCCCCCTCATCGTGGATGACGGAGATCAACCAGGGCCCCAGCCCGCAGACCAGGACAGCTCGAGTGAGGAGGACAGCGGAGAGGAGGAAGCTGGTAATGTGCGGCAGCAGCTCATTGCCCACTACTTCACTTGACGGTGAGTGTCCATGTACGACGGCTGATGTGGCTGTATCTGTGCAGGTGTGTGTGTGCTGTGTCAGGGTGGCCGTTTGTTCACTGCGTGCTGTGTGTCAACGCTCCATGGCCAGGGTAGTATGCCACTGTTGGTGGCTGAGGCATTGTGCCCTATTGCTCTGTGCGATGTGTGTACATTGCTTGTAGTTGTTGACATGTACTGTGTGATGGGTGTGTGACACACTCATTGAATGTGCTCCTGTTCTGTCTCCCACCCCTAGGTCCCTACAGGCCCTCCGGTTCCATTGCCATGCCACGCATCAGGTGCCTTTCCGCCCAAGGTGGCCGTTGTATTCCGTACAAATAAAACACAGGGCACAAACAGCAGTTTGTGTAAGAGGTGCATTTATTTCAAACTGTGACATGTGATTGTGTGTAAGGTGATGACAAAAGTGGTGCGTGCAGTGACAATGAGCTGTCGGTCATGGCTGCGTGATGCTCAGGGTGTACCCACTGGTTCTATGTCCATAGTCCAACACACACATGCCATCCAGATGGCTGTGTGGAGTGGGATCGTAGTCCAAGTCAATGCAGTGGCTGGTCAAGGAAGGCTGGCTGGCTGCCTCACTTGCGTCTGGAGCGTGCGAAGTCCTCCCGGGAGATCTGTTTCCACTTCGGACGGCCCCTTCCACGTTTGCGAGGGGGGTGCCTGCTTGCGACATGCTGGTGGTTGAGGTGTGCTCACTGGCTGTGGACGCAGGGGAACTGGACACTGCTGTTCGACCCTGCGCCCCGGCAGGTGGTGGCGGAGGGGGAGCTGCTGTCCCTGGCTGTGACCTCACCGCCACCACCAGCTGGCCCATGAGGTCCACGAGTTGGCCCATACGGGCGTCCATTGACCTCAGCACCCCCAGCACCTCACGCGTGTCTGTAGCTGACCTGGCCCATTGTCCTTGGGCCTCTTCATAGGCCCCAAGGACTCTGGCCATTTGAGGCAGGGCATGGCTCCCAGGGGAGGCTGGCGTTTGCCTGACCCTGCTCCTCCTACCAGTCCTGCTGCCACCGGCCTGCCCACTAGCCACATTGCTCACCACGGTCCTCGCTGTGGCTCCCAGGGTGGATCCAGTCGGCCGGGCCACCACCTGCGCTGGAGCTGGTGCCAGCGAAGACGTGGTGGTGGTGGCGGCGGTGGTGGTCGGTGCGGCGATGGTGGCGGTTGCGGCAGTGGTAGTGGCCGCAATGACCGTGGGTGTGGCCGCAATGACCGTGGGTGTGGCCGCAATGTCCGTGGGTGTGGCCGCAACGACAGTGGCAGCAGGGGGCTGGGAATGTTCAGCAGCCCTGGATGATGGGTTGGTGGGTAGGAGGAGTCCTGGGGAGCGGCTGGGCCCTGCCACACCAGATGGGCCTGCTTGGTGGTCCGTGTCCGAAGAGGAGGACAGATCCTCCACATCCGTGTGTCCTCATTGGGGGCTTGTAGGCTGGCTGTGCTGGCTGCTGGCTCCATCCCCAGCATCCAGCAGTTCGTCACCTGTGGAGAGAATGAGATTTGTTATTGTGTTGCACCTTGCGAAGTATGTATTTGTCGTCTGACATTAACAGTTCGTGCAATCTCGTACATGGGTTTCCCGGAGGCGTGTGTGTGGCTGTACCATTTGTAGTTGTGTGTGCTTGGCAATGGGACTGTGTGCTGTGCACATGTGGCATGGGACGGATTGGCCATGCCGATGGGTGTGTTGCTGTGCCCCTACTTATTGTGACTCTGGTGTATGCGGGCTCCTGGCCCATCCTGGGTCTGGTTTGTACTTTGCTTTTGGGGTTCAAATGGAACGCTTAGGAATGCATATGGCAACATGGGGGCCATGCCCCAGATTCGCATTTGGGATGGAATATGCTTTTGGGGTTCAAATGGAACGCTTAGGAACGCATGTGGCAACATGGGGGCCATGCCCCAGATTCGCATTTGGGATGGAATATGCTTTTGGGGTTCAAATGGAACGCTTAGGAACGCATATGGCAACATGGGGGCCATGCCCCAGATTCGCATTTGGGAGGGAATATGCTTTTGGGGTTCAAATGGAACGCTTAGGAACGCATGTGGCAACATGGGGGCCATGCCCCAGATTCGCATTTGGGATGGAATATGCTTTTGGGGTTCAAATGGAACGCTTAGGAACGCATATGGCAACATGGGGGCCATGCCCCAGATTCGCATTTGGGATGGAATATGCTTTTGGGGTTCAAATGGAACGCTTAGGAACGCATGTGGCAACATGGGGGCCATGCCCCAGATTCGCATTTGGGATGGAATATGCTTTTGGGGTTCAAATGGAACGCTTAGGAACGCATATGGCAACATGGGGGCCATGCCCCAGATTCGCATTTGGGATGGAATATGCTTTTGGGGTTCAAATGGAACGCTTAGGAACGCATGTGGCAACATGGGGGCCATGCCCCAGATTCGCATTTGGGATGGAATATGCTTTTGGGGTTCAAATGGAACGCTTAGGAACGCATATGGCAACATGGGGGCCATGCCCCAGATTCGCATTTGGGAGGGAATATGCTTTTGGGGTTCAAATGGAACGCTTAGGAACGCATATGGCAACATGGGGGCCATGCCCCAGATTCGCATTTGGGAGGGAATATGCTTTTGGGGTACATGCTGTGAGCCATGGGTGTCGAACGTGACATGTGTTGTGGCAGCATGACAGTGCATGGTCTGAGGTGTGTGCATGCCTGACATGGCCTGCATATTTGCTGTCTGTTGTGATTACTGGACATGGCATTGGACGCATCGTTATGAGTGAGTGTTGGTTGTGTGCCAGCCAACGTATTGCAGTTGTCCCATCTCCTTGGTGTGCGTGCTGCCCTGTGCCATGTGCATCACTGCAGTGCTCGGGGGTGTGGCCCATGTTGTGTGTTGTTGCTCACAGTGTGGCGTGCGCTTCATTGACTTCTGGCACATGGTTGGTCATGGGCATGTATCTTAGCGTGACTGCTGTATGTGTGGCAGCTGTGCGGATGACATGCCTTTCATGAGACTGGGGCTGACGGATGGGATGGATGGTATGTTGTATGTGCATGGTGTGTCTGTGTGTTTGATGGGTTCAGTGGTGTTCGTGTGCATTTATGTTGTTCCGCTCTGTTGCGTCTAGTGTTGTTTGTCTTACATAGGCGTAGTTGTGGGGTGTGTGGTTGACAGGCAGTAGGGGCTACATGGACAGGACTTCAATGGTGTTTCGGTTGTGTGTGATGAGTTGCACAGTGGCTGCCGTGTGGTACTATATTCAGTGTGGCTTGTGCATGCAGACGTGGCTCCTTGGGTGTTGCTGTGTCTGTGATGGGTCATGTGAGGTGTGAGTCTGTGGTTCATGTCCGTGTGCACATTGTTCACTTGTTCGTGACGGTGGGCGGTGTTGCGTGTTCGTGTGCTACGTGACATGTCCCATGTGTTGGTCGTGTTACGGTCCTCATGCCTCCAGTAATCCAGCCCTGTCCAGTTTCCCACCTGCAGGTTGTTCGGGCGTGCACTGTACTGGATGCCACATGGTTCTAAGCGGGGGTGCTCCATGTTGCAGGTCTGTGGGGGTGGGGGGGTGTTGTGGGTCGTGGTGGTGGCTGGACACCCACTGACTCCGATTGCTGTGGACCGTGATGTCTACCTTTCGGCTGTCGTTGTGCACTGCGGTGGCTGACACGTGGCTGTGGGGTGTGGGGGATGCTCCTCCTTGCTGTGCTGTGGGACTGGGGCCTGGTGTGTGTTGTACTTGGGCTGTCCACCCTCCCACCCACTGCACTTTGTGTTCCTGCCACTTACCTGTTACTTGTCGGTTAGTGCAGCTGTGGCGGACACATGGGTGTGGTGGGTGCTCGTTGTGGCGCTTCTGGCATATTTGGGGACCTGTTGGTGGTTACGTGGCTGGCTGAGTGTACACATGTCCCCACGCATCTTACAGTTGTTCGGTTTGGGCTGTGTGTGGTGGTGTCTGTTGCATGTGTGTGTGATGTGTTGTGTATTGTGTGCTGGACATGGGGGTGTTTGTCCCTGGGAGCTGTGGCATGGTGGTAGTGCATGTGAGTACATAGCGGTGTGCTGGTATACATTAGTTTGTACTTACCAGCCTCCACTCCCCCTGCTAATCCGGCGAGGATCTCGGGATGTATTATGACTCGCACCTTCTCCTCCCACGCTTTGAAGGTCTTGAAGAGCGCGGGATTCCCTCCGCCAGTGACGGCTGCCAGCTCTCTGTTCTTGGTCTCCTTCTTCTTGACCAGGCTCTTGACGTCATTCCACCATTTATTTATTTCGACTTTGTTCCTGGGCAGGGTCCCGACTGCATTGACTTGGTCTACGATCCGGTTCCACATTCTGTTTCTGGTGGCTAGTGGTGTGTGCTGGACCATGTTCCCATAGATTTGTGGGTGCACCTTGATGATCTCGTCGACCATGACCGTCAGCTCAATGGGCGTGAACTTGGGCATTCTTTGTGGTGCCATGGTGTTTGTGGTGCTGGTGCGGTGTGTGTTGTGTACTGTGCAGGGGGTTTGTGGTGCCGGTGTTTGGTGGTGGTGGTGGTGGTGGTTGTGTGATGTGTGCGTTTCTGTGGTGTGCTGCTGTCCTTGCTGTGTCACTGTGTCGTCTCCTCTCCTCTCTAGTTTGCAATGTTGCAAGGGGTTGTGGTCTGTGGGAGTGCTGCTTTTGTACTTACCTATGTGGGTGTGTCCTCATGGTCTGTTGTTTTCAGGTGTGTTGTGTCTGGGGTTCTGGCCTTTGTAGTTTTTGTTTGTCCAGGGGGGTGTTTTCGGGATGTGTACTGTGCTTGTGTATTTGTGCGTGCCTTGCTGTGTGGACTTGTTGGCCATGTTGTGTGCGATTGTTTTTGTCAGCGGA
Source organism: Calotriton arnoldi (assembly GCA_963921515.1). Classification (NCBI taxonomy): domain Eukaryota; kingdom Metazoa; phylum Chordata; class Amphibia; order Caudata; family Salamandridae; genus Calotriton; species Calotriton arnoldi. Next base: position 984,769 of record CAWUFW010000498.1, read on the forward strand.
TGGTTTCTGTGCAGGGACGTGGGCGCCATGGCTTCTGCCGTGTCGATTCTCATCGGCGTTGTTTGCGCTGGCGGGCGGTATATTTGTAGTTTTCACGCGCTCATGGCGGTGCGATCGTAATCTCACGTGCGTGTGTCGGCCGTGAGGGCGGGCGGTTTTGTGTTGTCGTGCGTGTTTCCGTCCGTGGCGGGCGGTTTGACTCCGACTCGGACGATGGCGGGCGGTATTTTGTGTGATTTTTCCGCCGATGGCGGTTTTCGGTTTGTGTCATCGTAATGGCGTGGTCGGTGTTCAGACGGTGTGTGCGGGCGGATTTTTGCCGCTTCCATGCCTGGCGGATTTTTTTACGCCGGGTATCGTAATGGGCCCCTTATATCGATATTTGTATTATTCTTATGTATTTTGTTATGTTTTTAATATGTATGTGTTATATGTGTTTTTGTTAAGTGTTCTAATTGTTTAAAAATATATGTATACAATTTTTATATGTTAATACATTTTTTTTTTTAAGTTAATTATTTTTTTTTGTACTGTAGCGGGTTGTGGGTTTATAGGGGAATAGGGTGGGAAGTAATTTAATTATACTAAATTAATTATTAATTTTTAGGAATTATAAATTAATTTTAATTATTTTTTGCGTTTAAGTTCTGTAGCGGGTTGTGGGTTTATAGGGGAATAGGGTGGGAAGTAATTTAATTGTAATTAAGTTATAATTTATTTTAATTAATTGTTATTGATAATTCTATAATTGTTAATTAATTAATAATTGTTAATTCATTTTTATTAATTGGTGATTAATTTTTATTAATTCATTAATTGATCATCATGTAATTTAAATGTAATTAACTTATAATTTATTTTAATTAATTGGTATTGATAATTATATCATTGTTAATTAATTGATAATTGGCAATCAATTATTATTAATTGGTAATTAATTATTATTAATTAGTTATAAATTTTTATTAATTGATTAATTGATCATTATGTTAAGTGTATTATTTTATCATTGGAGTGTGTTGTGCGTGTATAGGGGAATACTTTTGGAAGTAATTGAAATCTAATTAAGTAATTATTACATTTATATTTGGGTATTGATAATTAATTTATTGGATATTAATTATTAATAGGTAATTTTTTTAAATTACAATTTTTTGGTTCTAAAAATTAATTTATTGTTGTTTTATTATTAATTGGTAATTAAATATTATTAAATATTATTTATTGATAAATTTAATTAATATATTAAGAATGATTTATTAATTGATAATTAATGTTTAATAATTATTATTATTGGTATAAAAACGCATTTAATTGTTTAATATTAGTTAATTGGTAATTACGTTTTAATAATTTATATGTTTTTGTTATTAAAATATTTTATTGTTCAATATTTATTATTTAGTAATTAATATTTATTAATTATTATCTATTGGTATTTATTACTAATGTATTGTTAATAAATTTTCTATTGGTAATTATGTTTTTAATAATTATTTATTGGTATTGGTAAATAGTTTAGAGTTATTTAATAATTAATTAATTATTTAAATTTTTTTATTTATTTATAAGTATGTTATTTGTAACTTCTACGCTATCCAACACTTCCCCTACTGTTGCACTCTCTGGAGTTGGAATAGTAATTTTTACCCCTACGCTATCCAACACTTTCCCTACTGTTGCACTCTCTGGAGTGGGAATAGTAATTTTTACCCCTACGCTATCCAACACTTTCCCTACTGTTGCACTCCCTGGAGTGGGAATAGTAATTTTTACCCCTACGCTATCCAACACTTTCCCTACTGTTGCACTCTCTGGAGTGGGAATAGTAATTTTTACCCCTACGCTATCCAACACTTTCCCTACTGTTGCACTCACTGGAGTGGGAATAGTAATTTTTACCCTCACGCTATCCAACGCTTTCCCTACTGTTGCACTCCCTGGAGTGGGAATAGTAATTTCTACCCCTACGCTATCCAACACTTTCCCTACTGTTGCACTCTCTGGAGTTGGAATAGTAATTTTTACCCCTACGCTATCCAACACTTTCCCTACTGTTGCACTCTCTGGAGTGGGAATAGTAATTTTTACCCCTACGCTATCCAACATTTTTCTTACTGTTGTTTTTTTGGGGGTTGTAATAGTAGTTTTATTCCCTACGCTATTTAATATTTTTTGTATTATTTTAGTTAATATAGTATATAATTAATTTTCAAAATATTAAAAGTAAATGTAATTTTTTTAATGTGTTATTATAATTATTTAATTTTTATTTATGTTATTGTTTTATGTGTATAGATGTATTTGTAATTTATAATATTTTTTAATAATTTATAATTTATTAAAATAATTATTGAAACTCATTATAAAGTAAGTATATATATTATATATTATATGTATATGTTTAATTAATGTCTTATTTAATTATATGTTACTTATTCATTTTAAAAATTATAAAATATTTTTAACTATGTTTATTTTAATTATAAGTATTATTTAGTTTATTTTACATATTATTTTTAACAAAAAAACCCCGATATTTTTGATAACGATATTTTTGACAATCGATATTGTTTTTTCGATATTTTTGTACTTACCATGTTGTAGATAGGATTTCGATATTATTGACATCGATATTTTTGTTGCGATATTTTTGTAGGTCGATTTTTTGACCTTCGATATTTTGTCAGTGATCCCGGGCTCCCTACCTGCCACTGTTTTACAGGTAAATAGTCTGGGAGTTATCTTTAATAAAGAGACATCCAAATCAGAGAGGTTTGCCCTCCTGCTTCCTATAGTTTCACTGGTTATGGCATTTTTATCGATTCATTCTTCAGGTAATTAAATCTATGGCCATTGGAGACTATGTCCTCCCAAGCTTGGACAACAAAAATGCCTTGAACCTTAGCTTACCTGAAACCTTGGCATTTATTCTTCATTGTATCTAAAACATGGCTTAAAATGGGCATGCTTTCTCTGTAAATTTTCACCATCTGCTGCATGCCTCGTAATCTCTTCTCTGGCTTCGAGTGAAACAAAGAGCTAAACCAAAGATACACTATGGATGTCCAGGTTGGTGAGACTTGCATGGACTCACTGTGTTTTCCTACACCGAATGTCCTGCAAACTTCAGAGTCTAGCTAAAATAAAGGATTTTCAGACATTTTATGAGAAAAAATTCTGGGATCTGCAAAAATCTTCAAAATTCCCACTACCCGGTGTTCCGACACTACTCCCAATAAAAATGATGCCCGACAAGTGTAGGTGGAATCGTGACACAGGAGTAAGCCTGTTAACCCAGTCGAGACCCGGGTAGAATATGTGAACAAAAAACAACGTCTCAACCGGTGGTCATTTAGAGGGCAATTACAACAAAATGACTCAATCAAGAGGAGAGGGCAAAAGGGAGACCACAAGAATTGAGTAAGGAGAAGTTAAATTCTTATTTGCAAGTAGTTATATCAGCACCACATTACAGTGTATGCATGAGTAACCCAAAGGTTGGTGTGCACATATCGTGCTCGTGACAGTGAACGGCGCAGTGACACAATAAGATGAGAAAACATCGTGGATGGCGCAACAAAAATATTAATACAGGAAACTTTGTGGTCAACAACACAATGGTGATTATGTACAAGGCAGGTTTGGCTTGGGTTGACCACAGTAACGCCGGAAGTTCCGCTGAGTGGTCGATGGCGTTTCGACCTGTATGATTCCAGGTCATCATCAGGACCGGGTTACTTCAATCAGGTGGGTGCTGTATAAAGTTAGGAGAGCAAGAATGAGGCCCAGACGAAACAAGCCAAACCTGCTTTGTACATAAACGTTTGTGCAAAACAATATGAAATTTCACACACCCTTGATCAGAATGATTTGTTAAATAGTTTTGTTACTTCCTGCATACTGTTGTAAAAAGGGAAAAGTGAAACAAACCACTGTACCATCTAGACTTGCGTTCTGCAACGCATGGTGTCCCTGCATTTTGGTTCAGTGTCTACTGTTTGTTTAGAAATATGCCTCATATCTTTTCCAAGGATGGCTTCTGTGTTACTTGATTTCTATTCAGCTCACGACATGCCTTTGTCTAAATGAGCTGTGTTGAAGGCACTTAGGCCCAGTTTTACTGACCTTCATGCAACATGTTTAAAAATTGCACCTCTGCGAAAGGAAGAAAATATCACAGTGCTTGCAATAAATCTGGCTGTTATGCTTGATGTCAAGCCTTGTGCTACCACACCCTTTAAAATACACGGCACCCTACTTTGTGGGCTGCAAGGCTTACTTATTAGTGATTTATTTAATATTCAAAAGAAGAGTTTTTTCCTATTATAAAGGGTTATTTAGACAGAGTCACCTACAGGTTTAAAAGCTACAGCAGCCACTTTACGCAGGGCCTGAAGCCTTGTTTACTTTGCCAGCCTAGAGGATGACACAACATGTGCTGAGGCCACAGATGACATTTACTTTCCCATGTCATTGGAGTATTTTCCTACGCCATATACAATGGCCAAATTTGTAAATTAAATATGGCAATTGGGGACTTGACAATGTCACTGTATTTTAGGGTCAGAGCACATACACTAGGGCCTGGACAGCAGTACCCTTGTGTGCAGAGCTCAGAATCCTCCAATACAATACCTATCAGCAAACGATAGGGGTGACTACGCAAAATAAGAATTTTCTTATAATTGTATTGCAGTGTTGTGGGTGGTGAACTAAAGCTTCATATGCACCTAGGTTTTAGCCTACATCTACTTATGTTTCTAATGTACAAGTATATCCATCTTCGTTGGTGTTGTTTCAGCATATTGGGAACAATCAGGAACTCTCTTCAACAAATTTATTAAGGTCAGGAAAGAATATTACACTTGCTGTTTTATCCAGTGTGAAACCATGTCTGATTTACCTATGCTGTGGGTGAATCTTTGTTAAATAGACACAATCACTAACACCTGATGCTCTGTTAAAGGGCACACCTTTATCTCCTCAGTGCAGGTCCTAGCCCTGTCTGACGCCTCCTCAGGGCACTAGTCTGACACCAAGTTCTATGCAGAGTAATAATAACTAGCCCTATATATGGCAGCCATAATTGTACATGGTAGCCTGACATGTTGAATATGGTTAATTTCTGGAAAATGTTAAGCAAAACAAATCTTTGCAACAGCTATGAGCGTGCCAGACCGCCCAAGGCCAGATTACAAGTTGAACAGAGCAGCACTCCTCTCAAATATAACTGGCCCTTTTACAGGCACCAAGACTGAGAATTCCTGGCAGGCATAAAAAAGATTACTTTGGTCGTAAATGTAGGTTTATAACTGAATTTGCCTTTGTGAATATGGATTAGAAACTCCAAAGCATCTCTACTGTGCTAATGAATAACGTCTGTAACCTTCAGTATTTTGTGTTTATTTCTTCATTTGAGAGATTGTGGCATTTGCCAACCTTTGAATCTCTCTGCTGAACTGAGCTTTTTTACGGATGCTTTCATATCACCAACATTCTAATTTCCAATACTAGGCGACTGTTATAAATGTCAGTGTATTCTTTCACAGTCAATTTCCCATTCCCTTAAATGGCCATCCAGCGAAGAGAACAAAGACAGTTCTTTTTACCAAAGTCCTGCATCACTATCAATTGCCAACAATAATCAGTCAGTCAGTCAGTCAGTCATATTAACTTTATTTCGATTCAATGAACCATAAAAGTGCTCAGTGCAAAGACATTTTAAATACATTAAAAAAATTCATTAATATAAAACACATCCCAATAGCAGTGTAAATATATTTGAAAATTCCCACCATAATATATCAATTAATAGAATGCTGCCCCACAATTGAGATCAAAACCAGAGAGACAAAAACATTAAAAAGAGAAACCTTGACAAAGTGCTCCTAAAGGGCCATTATGTCACCCGGACTAAGTTTATTATTTTCAGGTAAGGGCAGCTCAACAACTCCCTGGAATGGCTAAGAAAATTTGTGCACTTACAATATTAAGTGATATAAAATTTTAAAACTGGAAGACCTAAATAGATTACATATCTTCCAACAATTCAGTCATCATGGCAATGGTTTAGTTAAATCTCCAAACAATTCAGATCATCATAACAAAAACAATTCATGTACACTGACAATATAAAAGGGAGATTCACCTGGAAAGGATTATATAAAACAGACCTAGTTGCAGACCTTATTCAGAAAATATTAAAAAAATAAATTAGATCATCAACATGACATAAAAAAAAGAGGCATTGCCAGCATTTTATAACAATTCATCCCCTATAAAATGCTTTGACACACTTAGGGGTTTATCACTATTCTCTATGGGAGCTTGTGTTACGGCCGTAAACCGGCTGTAATACAGGCTCTTCTAGAGAAATGGGTGTGTGTGTGTAAAGCCCTGCACCCTGTGGCAGGCACCTTATGGTGCCTGCCACACAGTGCAGGGTTTTACAGGGGGGTACCCTAGGTACCCCCTTGACCACCAACCGTAGGCCGCAGAGGCAAAAGGGGGCCCTGCTAGGGACCCCCAAAGTCACTTTCCGACAGGCCGGCATGGAAAGGCTGTGGAAAAAGGACATTATAATCCCGAGGGCGGAAACGCCACCCATAGGGGATTACGGTGCATTTCAGACTGGCAGTAAGACTCCGAGAGCCGGTCGGAATGAGTCAGAATGACCGGCCGGTTTACGTTCCGACCGTCGACATCCAAATTGGGTGGTCGGATTACAAACCGACCGCGTCGGTCAGAAAGCCTCAGACCATGGTCAGAAGGCTTCCGACTACCGGTCGGGGGTTTTCCGACCGACATTCTAATCGCTCCTTAATATCATAGTTTCAATACATGACACTCTTTAACAATCTTGCCCATAACGCTTTCTAATAACAAGAGCCCCCCTAATAAAGTCCAGAACCACATTACAGATGTCAATAGAGGCCAATGAATACAGATATCTAAAAACCTTCTCTATAGGTACAGTGGTGTTGCTTTCTCAATAGTGGGAGCAAAAATCTTGCTCTTGTTGTTTTGTAAAGTGCACAAAATGATGCCAAAAAGTATACTTTGCCTACCCGAAACCTTGTAAGATAAAATCCATATTGCAAATTAGTACTAAGAACTAAATAAGGTTGTACATGATTGGTCAAAGGACTAATCCCAGCCAGACAAAGCATTCCAAAATGTCCCTGGGGTAACAATAATCATTCTACAATATTGCTTTGTTTGATGATGTCTACTTAGGTGTTTGAGATCTATTGTAAGTAACAGCATTAATCCAATTGCCCCGTTAAAGCTTGCCTATCATTTATAATGAATGTTCGGATGCTTCTTCCAATTTTTTTTTTTTCTGGCATTGTTTTCTTCCTTTTACTTCTCTAGATTTCCATAAGCAATATATTCATTCCCTGAATTGATAATTTCTATTGAACTTAGAGACAGGAGGTTTTCTAATATGCCTCTCAGCTACTTTTTTCATCTGTATCCTCCTTCTAGTCATCATCCTCATCTTATGCCCTAGTATTAACCTCCAGAATAGGCAACTCATTGCTACCTTTATAGGCCCCTTTGTAAGCTATATAATCGGAAACTTTTTTTCATCATTTCCCCCTAGAATATGTTCAATTTCACTGGTGACGTACTCTAGAGCTGTAGCTCCCTCAATAAGGACTGGACTGAAATAGATTCTATTGTTTGTTGGGAGGATGCCTGATCCATGTTGCATTATTTTTATTGAAATATACATCCATATTATTTCGCATTATATCTCATTTTTTGCTGGTTATTTATACAACTTCTTAACTTAATACAGTGATTCCTGCTCTTCTTGGATTACGTCTCACCTTTCCTCATGTCCAAGAATGGAGCCCTGGATATATATATATATATATATATATATATATATATATATATATATATATATATATCTCGTCGCTCCGTACTTCTGCCAGTGGCGTCCGCACTCATTCACGGGTGCTCGTGGTCCTGCAGCGGCAGAAGCGCTATAATCTCTTGCTCCCACTTCAAAAAGTAAAGGACCAGCACTCTCGTTGAGTTAATCCCAGTTATGGATTTATTTGCGCACAAAAATTAAACAACAAACGCATTTCGGCATGAGCCTTCGTCAGTGTCGACGGGCGCCATTACTTTGACCTTATTTATACTACAATCAATGGCTTAAAAAAGTGTAGAAGGACAAGCATGTTAACTCATCTATGGGGCCATCTTTGAATGTGCAAATTTGCGGTTCAATCATAGACCTTGTATTAATTCATCATACAAAAAAACACCTTGTGCGTGTATTTACAGGCGGATAATTCATTGGCATTAAATGTTCTTAATATCAAAATCAATTGTTATTTTTAGTAATCAGCTTAAGCATATAACCAATCTTGAGCAGCGGACCTATGCCCCAAAATCAGGTAATCAAAGCAATATATCAAGTCATCATGCATGCAATATTACATTTGATTATCAGAATGCAGAGTGATTTTTTCAGAATAATTTCTTGACTATCAAAATCGCGTAAATGTAATATTATGCCATATCGGTACCTCATCCTTAATTATTCATGTGTGTATCACCATAAGATTCTCAGTCCTATAATGTCCCCTCTCTTATTAGATAAATTCTGGGTGGTTGGTACTGTCTATAATCGCACTTTGCTAAAAAAAACTTTATTAAGCCCTAGATGGGCATTGGTTCATAATTTGGGGTGTCCTTCGCTTTATATAATACTGTCCTAAAACTGATATTCTTGACACTATGTACACCTGTCTCCACGCATCAAACAAATCACCTTGTGTTGTCCTTCTCTATACCTGCCTGAAAGCTTCTCTCTTCGAATAACTACAAATTATAGATGCACAGCTAATTCCTCTCCACTGTTGAGGCCTTCGGGTGATTTAGATTGTAAATCGATTATAAATCGTGATTCTAATCGCCTTAGTTGTTTCTCCCTGTCACCTCCCCTAATGTCTTTCGGTACATGGTCCAAACAGAAATATTGTAGGAGGGCTCTATTGCTATTGTGGTGACTGGCAAAATGGTGTGCAACTGGATAGTTTGCATCATTGTTGTTGATAGCTCTTTGATGTTCTAAGATTCGTGTTTTAACTACATGTATGGTACTGCCCACGTATTGTAGGCCGCATGGGCAAACCAAACAATAGACCACATAGCTCGTATTACAAGTCATAAACCTGATTATCTTCTTCTCTCTTGCAAGGCCCTTGATCTTATATGAGAACACTTTCTTACTGTTCGCACAGGCCTTGCATTTCCCACATGGAACCATGGAGATCTGATAGACTGGAGTGCACTTTTACCACCAGTAGGTGGCTCTCCACTAAGTGATCTTTTATGGATTGTGATCTCCTGAATGTCATTCCCGGTTGAGAGGGTAGATCTTTCCCTATTACAGTATCTGATTTCAAGATCCTCCAATTCTTCCTCAGAATGGTTCTGATCTTATTAGCTGCATTGGAGTGTATCCTAAAGAATACCCAGGGAAATCTACATAAGAGGATTAATGCCATTGACAAAATTCCTCCTTTGATCTACTGTTCTGGTGTTCTTATATGCAACACGTGTAACAAACTTTTTTGTTTGTGTATAAAAACACCCAGGTAAGTATGAGTGAGCATATGTGAAATAGTACAATTCTTAGATAATAATTTGTGTTGTTTTTTTTAGGAAAATTTATGTTTTATTTACAGTGAATTCTTGAATCAGTGAGATATTGTTTCAAGAATGATTCATGCACTCATAAGTGTATTGCATTTATGACATACATTCAGATAAAGAATATAAGCTGTGGGTGAATTATATAGATCTGTCGACGATGTTTATATGCATGTTAGGAGGAGAAATTGTGTAAGATCTAAAGAAAATCAGAATAAACAACTGCTTTCATAACTATCATTGTTTTCTGCCATGATTAATGGTGTTTGTGAAGGTACATTGAACACATAAGGCTTTTGATACAATCAGCTTCTCCCATTTGAAACAATGCTGCACTTCTGAGATAGAGAAGAGTTAATTTTAAGTTACAAACATACAAAATGATGTATTGCTATAGTGAGTAGAACATTTACCATTTTCCCTGAATAATATGATTGGAAAAAGAGATGAGAATGAATCAAAGTGGGTATAATTATCATTGTACTGATTCCTTGAGCAAGGCTCCCCTAATATGGATCTTCTTTTAGAGGCAACAGTGGCTACAAAATCCTTTATAGAGGGTATGGGGTGGGTATCCATTGGCTTGTGGTGCTTTGGGGGTTTCTGAATACTAAACATTGACAATAGAGATGTATCTATGCAAGAAGAGGTAGTGGGGAGATCAACATGAATAAAGACTATATGAGATACACATCTCCTTTAAAACATATTCTGCAGCATGCAAAATATCAATCTTTAAGAATACTTTGAATTGTATTCTTTAGAGCTTAATCGGCAACACACATTGCCAACCTCTTTAATTCAACGATGCACCCTTCATTTTCTGAACCTTCATATCCTCAATGTTGTTCACAGCATTAGGGCAATGTTGTACAGTTGTATGAACTGCAGCAGAATCAGTATAATTTGTATACCCATATGAAATCTGCAGCCACAATCACCTGAAATGCAGTTCCTTACCACAAACATGGAGGCTTTTGAGGTGAACTCACTATCAGCTACACAGTTAATAGACTAACTGCTTGCAGGCTGAAATAAGAGTGAGAAAGCTCAGGTCAACTTAAACATCCCTACTTAACCAGATGGTCTTTTTAGCTGCTTGAGAGGTAAGAACGAGAAAACTATCACCATTAAATCTCATTACCATATAACAAATTTGGTTACACAATAACTACTCGACAACTTAAATTGGGATTAGTAAATTTTATATATAAATTAATTTAGAAATAGATTGATGTAAATCAGTCTCAGCATTACACTATAGAAATATAGGACGAACAGAATGAGTCCAAGGGGTAGATTTTCAATTATTTTGCACTGGGTTAGCATCACAAAATTGACACTAATCAACACAAAATGTTTTTGGGGAATTTACTTTCCAGTGCAAAATTTGTTTTGCGTTGGGAAGTACCCTAAAAGTAGCACAAAGCAGTGTGAAGCACTGCTTTACGTTACTTAGCGCCAAGGGGGCATTACGTGGGTGTAACATGGGCGTTTCCATTCAACCACGCATGCCTTTTGGGGCAAAACCCTATCTACAAAGAATTGTATACAGGGTTTAGCGCCAAAAGATAATGCCACTTTAAAGGATACGCTAACAGGAGAAATGTTTTTGTTTCTCCTATCTTTTCCGACTTTGCATGCATGCTGCACTGTGCAGCACACATACAAAGTGGCAAAAGCTTTCAAACTTGTCTAGGCATGATATTTTGTACAGGAAGGGAAGCCTTCCTGTACAAACCCTATGCTGGACTCAGAAACACCCCCTAGCGCTATGGCACTAAGGTGTGTGCGTGGTGCACGGCAGCTGAAATGAACGTCAGCGCTAGGTAAAGGGGAGAAGAGAGTTATATCTTTGTAGATATGGCGCACCCCTGCTCCCTCTCTGTCATGCAGCACATCTTCTTTGGGGGCTAAAATGCGTTGGGTGCATTTTTTAAAAATCTGGCCCCAAATCTCCTAACGAGATTTATTCTATATAAGAAAAGACATAAAACTAATTTGATTATAATGATGCAAGTAATAAGGAAGAAGAATTGGACATTAAATTGCATCAATTGATTATCAAAGTGAGCATGAGCACACTATCTCTCCCTGCTCCACCTTAAAGGTACAACCCTAAACTAAGAAGCATTGAGTAAGAATGCCCATAACGCTTTCTAATAACAAGAGCCCCCCTAATAAAGTTCAGAACCACATTACAGATGTCAATAGAAACCAATGAATACAGACATCTAAAACCTTCTTTATTGGTACTGTGGTGTTGCTTTCTCAACAGTGGGAGCAAAAATCTTGCTCTTGTTGTTTTGTAAAGTGCACAAAAAAATACAAAGTGCAAGGTGCTTTGTTTAGACAAATTGTCACAAGGAAATGGCATGAGCTGCTCTGACCAACCTCCTTGATGTGGAAATGCTGCCAAAAAGTACATTGTGCCTAACCGAAACTTTGTAAGATAAAATCTAAATTGCAAATTAGTACTAAAAACTAAATAAGGTTGTAAATGATTGGTCAAAGGACTTATCCCAGCCAGACACAGCATTCCAAAATGTCCATGGGGCAACAATAATCATTCCACAATGTTGCTTTGTTTGATGATGTCTACTTAGGTGTTTGAGATCTATTGTAAGTAACAGCATTAATCCAATTGCCCCCTTAAAGCTTGCCTATCATTTATAATGAATGCTCGGATGCTTCTTCCAATGTTGTTTTTTTTTTTCTGGTATTGTTTTCTTCCTTTTACTTCTCTAGATTTGTATAAGCAATATAATCATTCCCCTGAGTTGAACATTTCTATTGAACTTAGAGACAGGAGGTTTTCTAATATGCTTCTCAGCTACTTTTTTCATCTGTATCCTCCTTCTAGTCATCATCCTCATCTTATGCCCTAGTATCAACCTCCAGAATAGGTAAATCATTGCTACCTTTATAAGCCCCTATGTAAGATATATAATCGGAAACCTTTTTTTCATCATTTCCCCTTCAATTTCACTGGTGACGTACTCTAGAGCTATAGCTCTCTCCATAAGGACTGGACTGAAATAGATTCTATTGTTTGTTGGGAGGATGCCTGATCCATGTTGCATTTTTTTAATTGAGATATGCATTCATTTTATTTCGCATTATCTCTTATTTTTTGCTGGTTATATATACAACATCTTAACTTAATACAGTGATTCCTGTTCTTCTTGGATTACCTTTCACCTTTCCTCATGTCCAAGAATGGAGCCCTGGAGATATATATATATATCGAAAACCTTCCTCTCATGCCCCCAAAGGAATAGAGACACACTCGACTGTCGGCCCAATCTCACTATTTAATATTGCCAGAACACAACAACCCTACGCGTTTCGGGCTACTGACCTTAATCATGGGTTCAAACGGCAAAGTATCAGTTATTCACAGAGGTTGTCCTTTATAACATTGGCCCCTCCCTCCTATGGGCCAACCAATTGGAGTGATACAGGTGAATTCTGGTCTTAATAGTCCATCTCCCCTCAATGGATCCGCATTAGTTGTGTTCCATATTTTGATAATATTCATGGCTGACTGTCCCAGGTGACACCCATTATCTCAGGTGGCTCGGGCCCTCTACGCAGTGAATCTGCGGTAGTGCATGCCACTTCGAATCCTCCAGGCAGCATGCTACTAACGTTGGTGAGGTAGTGCAGTCTCTGTAACGGCGTTGGGCTATGCCGCCTAAACATCGAAAACCTTCCTCTCGTGCCCCCAAAGGAATAGAGACGCACTCGACTGTCGGCCCAATCTCACTATTTAATATTGCCAGAACACAACAACCCTACGCGTTTCGGTCTCCTGACCTTAATCATGGGTTCAAACGGCAATGTATCACAGTTATTCACAGAGGCTGTCCTTTATAACATTGGCCCCTCCCTCCTATGGGCCAACCAATTGGAGTGATACAGGTGAATTCTGGTCTTAATAGTCCATCTCCCCTCAATGGATCCGCATTAGTTGTGTTCCATATTTGATAATATTCATGGCTGACTGTCCCAGGTGACACCCATCATCTCAGGTGGCTCGAGCCCTCTACGCAGTGAATCTGCGGTAGTGCATGCCGCTTTGAATCCTCCAGGCAGCATGCTATTAACGTTGGTGAGGTGGTGCAGTCTCTCTAACGGCGTTGGGCTATGCCACCTAAACCTCGAAAACCTTCCTCTCGTGCCCCCAAAGGAATAGAGACGCACTCGACTGTCGGCCCAATCTCACTATTTAATATTGCCAGAACACAACAACCCTACGCGTTTCGGTCTCCTGACCTTAATCATGGGTTCAAACGGCAATGTATCACAGTTATTCATAGAGGCTGTCCTTTATAACATTGGCCCCTCCATCCTATGGGCCAACCAATTGGAGTGATACAGGTGAATTCTGGTCTTAATAGTCCATCTCCCCTCAATGGATCAGCATTAGTTGTGTTCCATATTTGATAATATTCATGGCTGACTGTCCCAGGTGACACCCATCATCTCAGGTGGATCGGGCCCTCTACGCAGTGAATCTGTGGTAGTGCATGCCGCTTCGAATCCTCCAGGCAGCATGCTACTAACGTTGGCGAGGTGGTGCAGTCTCTGTAACGGCGTTGGGCAACGCCGCCTAAACATCGAAAACCTTCCTCTCGTGCCCCCAAAGTAATAGAGAGGCACTCGACTGTCGGCCCAATCTCACTATTTAATATTGCCAGAACACAACAACCCTACGCGCTTCGGTCTCCTGACCTTAATCATGGGTTCAAACGACAATGTATCACAGTTATTCACAGAGGTTGTCCTTTATAACGTTGGCCCCTCCTTCCTGTGGGCCAACCAATTGGAGTGATACAGGTGAATTCTGGTCTTAATAGTCCATCTCCCCTCAATGGATCCGCATTAGTTGTGTTCCATATTTGATAATATTCATGGCTGACTGTCCCAGGTGACACCCATCATCTCAGGTGGCTTGGGCCCTCTAGGCAGTGAATCTGTGGTAGTGCATTCCGCTTCGAATCCTCCAGGCAGACTGCTACTAACGTTGGCGAGGTGGTGCAGTCTCTGTTACGGCGTTGGGCTATGCCGCCTAAACATCGAAAACCTTCCTCTCGTGCCCCCAAAGGAATAGAGACGCACTCGACTGTCGGCCCAATCTCACTATTTAATATTGCCAGGATACAACAACCCTAAGCGTTTCGGTCTCCTGACCTTAATCATGGGTTCAAACGGCAATGTATCACAGTTATTCACAGAGGTTGTCCTTTATAACATTGGCCCCTCCCTCCTATGGGCCAACCAATTGGAGTGATACAGGTGAATTCTGGTCTTAATAGTGTATTTTTTATATATGGACTAGCGGGACCAGAATGCATTGTATTGATCTCATTGGAGAGGCTCACTGGAGTGCTATTATCGTATAAAGATGGACTTCCTGCTTCTCATTACAGATTGTCGATTGTACCCGTGATCAAGGCTCAACTGCCGAAACGTGTTGGGGAGACATGCAGCAGTCCATGTCCAGGATTAATTAAAGAAATTGGCCGTTCCCGAGTGTGTCTCATGTCTCCTTGGGCAAATGTAGCGTCTTTGGATATATATATATTTAATTTGCTATTGCAGACATCCACGCTATAGGAATTAGCAACTGCCTTTTCTGTTCTATTACGTTTTTGATGTTTATCTAACCTATTTTATGGCTTTAGTTGATAAGGAATGGTTGGCATGATTGGTGGATGAGTGGGTACATTTAATTTACTTGGGTTTGCTAAATGTTTATTTATAGTGCATTTTCTCACCTTTAAGAGTTGTTGCTGTAAAAATGCTCAAAAGTGTAGACTCAAATAGGATTGCTTACTCTGATTCCGCTTTCAGACTACCTGTGATTTTCAGTTATAGTCTTTCTTCTTTATACTGCCTACTCCCATTTGTGCCAAAAATGTCTGACATCTTCTTTTGTTTTACCACTACATTGTTGTTGTTTGATGTCCATGCATTAGAATTTGTTTTAATACAGCAGACTGTGCTAAATATGGAGACTATGACTAAGACTCACAATGATGCCAATTTACAGTTTATGGCTCATATCTATCTGGTTGTTTTTCAATACAAACAAGAACATTTGGTATATGAGCTGCCTAAAAGAGTTACCCAAGTATAAAAGAATAGACGGTGGCAGTATTTTGCTAATTGTGTTAACACATTTGTGGCTCTTTTGTTGTTTTATATGGACCTTCATCAGGACCCAAAGTATTTCTCTTGAGCATTAGTGCTAACATTAGCCCCTAATTCACATTGATCTTCTCTCAAGCATCAGTCTCCACAGAGGAGAACACTTTATTGCACTTTCAGAGTACCCATCAGACATGCTCAGAGGAACATTTTCCTTATTGGCAGATGCTGCAATTGCCAGAAACTGCAAGTGTAAAAGATTTTTAAGACAGGCTATGTGTCCACACAAAAACTGAATGTAACAATAAGTTTCTTTTAATTTGAAACAAATTAATACATATTTCTTGTTGAAAGTGGATAGGAAATATTTCTAAACATGTTTAGAGTAGAGAAACAAGTATATGTTCCTCTGTTTCTCAAAAACAGATATCATTACATAAATCGATATCAGTGTTTATGAATTAGAATAATGTCTTTACTGCAATAACATTAAATCATGGATCTGTTCTTAAAAGGCTTGTTAATCACTATAATTGTAGAGTGAACAAGTGCTAAACTAGATTCCTCTAATTTGAAGAGAGAAAACTGTAAAAACAGAAGTCACCAAAATTAAAGATATGATACTAGCTATTAAGACTTAGGAAATAAAAAGAAGCAATTGCTGTAGTGTCGAAGGATGTTTTAACTTTATATTATGCCTATCTTTTGTTTTCCATAATTATGAGACCTCTAATACCTGTAACCCTCAACTCTCAACTTCCTAGGATCAGATTTGAACCATAAATTAACACTGGAATGTTGAGAGCTCCATTGAAGACAATGGAGTGTCTCTTAGGCAGTAATGATGCTATAAACCCCTCTGCTCCAATATTACAATGTTTGTGGTTCTGGTTCTCCCTTTTTACTTTAGACTATTCTACCCTAAGTGAATGGAATGCTCTAATACCATTATATCTCTTCTGCCTTGAGCTATATTGTAAATGAAAGGTCCTGTCCCTTGTTATAGGCCCTTGCCTGGAGCTCAGGCCTAAGACTCAATTTCAGTGCCTTTAACAGCCAAAATAGACCTTGTAATTGGGTTTTAATCCTAAATTATAGATTAAGGTCAGGATTTTGTATAAACTATGAATATGCATTTAGTTGTTATGAGTTGGGACTGGGGTTATAGCCATACACTACAGTTTAAAGGCATGAACAGTATGAATGTGGTCATGGTTAGTTCATTTATTACAAGAATAAGGTCTTGAGCACACTTGGGATCCCCAGGGAAGGCATGGTGGCTATGGAGTAACATCTTAATCTAAAGACAAAACAAAAGGCAGGATTTATAATTTAGCAGAAGAGGTACTCCATCACAACTGTATAACAGACATAATACACTGGTAGTAATGGGGAATGGATAGCTGTCAACTTTGTCACAGGGTAATCAATCTGTCACATTTTTAATCAGTCTCATAATTTCTTAAAGAAATACTTTTTTGTGTTTCATTATATTTTTAGACTGCCTCTTTTTGTATTGGCACATCTATTATATTTGGACTGATGCTGCTGTTTTTTTTTAATCTACACACTGGGGAACTGCTAAACAGGCCTCATTGCATGCACTTTGATCCCCTGAAACGTGTCAAAACGGCTACACCCCTGACAGGCAAAATTGACTAAATATAGTTCTAAAACAATTAATTTTTGTTTTTAATTATATTTTTAGTCTTCCTCTCTTTGTATGGTCATCCTAATTTTTTCTGGACTGATGCTGCTAGTTTTCTGACTCTGCATACTGTGGCACCTGCTAACCAGGACCCAGTGCATGTGCTTTGGACACCTGAAACATGTTGAAATTGGATACACTTCTGATTGGAATAATTAACTTACCTATATGTCCCTAGTAGATAGTACAAAAGTGTACCCAGAGCCTGCAAGTTAAGTGACTAGTGGACTGCAGCATATATTCTGCCATCACTTAAGTATCAATGCAAAGCATGACTCCAGGCCTGCCCCTGCAGCCTGGGTAGGCAGTTTTAAGCCTGCCGAAACGAATTGACAAAATAACCTTTAGCCAGGCCTAAAACCTTCCTTTTTAATACTTTTAAGTCACCCCCTAAATAGGTCCTACATACCCATAAGTTAGGGTGCCTCCTATGTAAAAAGTAGGGTATGTGTACTTACGTTTTACATGCCCTGGTAGTGAAAAAGTATTTTTTACTGTGGTAAGGCTGGCTCTCTCAGAGAAAAGCACTGAGTGACATTACAACACGTTATAATGCATAACTTCAGTATCAGAATAGATAAAAAAATCATTCAAGGACTCATTTTAATGGTAATGTAAAATCCAACTTACTGGTCAAGTCGAATTTTAGATTACTATTTTTTAAAAGGCTACTTTTTGTAAGTTGACCTTTTCCTGTTGGAGCCACATGTGCTTCTCTGCCAGTGTTCAGCATCACCTTGAAGGAAGTGACCCATTTAGAGCCACTTGGGTCACTAATGACCACCTCTCAGCCTTCCGTACTAAATGAAAAGTCGGTCAGACAGTAGAGAATACAAACCAATAACTGTTTATTCATATACACTCAGAGCGGATCCCCATCTACCCAGTTTCTAGGAGTGCTGCAGAGGGAACTGAAATCGACAAGCATAAAGATACATTATGTACGTTTCGTAACTGGGCAAAAACACGCCCACAGTGAAATTTTCCAAGCAGATGCAGTAAAACAGTGAAATACAGAAAAAACGGTTTCAGCGCACCTATCTTACACAAAGTATCATGGTCCAAGGTCGTTCCATCTAGATCCCGCCACCAGACAAGGGAGAGAGGGCCTCTATCTTTTGAGAAAGCTATGTGCTGACATAAACATTGTGCTCATTACAGAAACAAGCCTAACGTTGCAGAAACGAAACTCTAAGAGGAACATTTCTCGGAATTGAACTGAATCAGTTCCAAACAGCCTAAAATGGCGCCCAAATAGAAAATGGCACAGGGAATGTGAACTTACATGGAGCCCTTTAAAAGCATAAACAATTTCTATTCTAACATCCTGACTGTTGATAGATCCACTATACTAAAATATGTATTGTTACGAGACTGTGGACAAAGGTCTTGGGTTTAGGAAGGTGTTTTTCTTGCTGACAGGATGCCATAAGGGTTGTGTCCAAGAACTTAATGATCTTCAAAAGAGGACTTCCCTGTCACAAGCTGATGTAATTCATACTTGGGCTTTCTGACTTCATTGTCGTGCTAGCCAGAAAGGTACCGATCAAGGTGGGAGAGCAGCTGCCTGCAGGAATGGTTTTGAGGGACCACAAGGGTGTGTTTGATCATTATCATACCCACAACTCTGAGTGGGCAAAGGGAATTCTACATAGAGGAAGAAAGGTTCTGTCATGTTGATTTTAGGTAGAGAAGAGCACGGTGGAGTAGCTTACGGTAAAATGCTCAGGCAGTGCTGCAAAAATGGGTTAGGGTCACCTTGGGAACTTTTATTTCACAGGTTAGGGAGTGGCCAGGAGTTTCCCCACCCATAGGCTTGCACTGTGTATAAATGTGGCACTCCTGGAAACCCTCTTCAACACACCACTGGGTCTATAGAAGACAGTAGAAGAACTGCACCTGTGGTTGTGACCAGTGGGGAGACTCCAAGGGCTGGACCTGCTCCAACTTGTACCCAGGTCTGCAAATTATACTCCAAGGGTGAGTTTTCTGACTTCCTGTTAAGCTACAGGGACACAAAAGCTGTAAGAAACCCACTTTTCTGAAGAGCCCAGCTGACCACTTCCAACTGGACATACCATGTACCCTGCTGGTTACTTCTCCTTGAGTCAGTCCTGACCTCCAAGTGGTGTCCCTAAGGTCCTAAGCTCTTAGATAAGTGTCAGAGTGTACTCCTCCTGCCTAACCTTAAAATCTAGGACATAGAAACATTTTCAAAGTGTTCTGCCTGGAGAACAGACAGAACACTGTAGTCCAAGCTGATCCACAGAGGGTGCATCACAATTGGAAAAGTCTTCAACCTTTGCTGACACATTGTCAACAACCTTGCTTTCAGATCTACAGATCTAGCCTGCTTCCTTGCCCTGCTGAGGACTCTACCTTCTCAGAAAACGGTACCTCTTTGACTGGGAACTGCCTGAGCCTTTTATCCGACCCACACTCCATCGCAGTTGGCCTTAAAACTTACATTTATCATTTCTGTTTCCCCTTATTGGATTTTTGTAGTATTGGTCTCATTTTGTTCATTAAATCTTCTCTATGTTATAAATTAGAGTGTGATTTTTATTGTATTGTATGATTGACGTTTTAACTATTGTGTCTTTGAACATGTTCTTAAGATAAGCCTGTCTGCTCTGTCACAGCTACCAGGGGTTGAGCTCAAGTTTAAATCGCTGAAACCTTTACTGGGTCTAACAAGGATCGTTCCACTATTACTTGTGGCGGACTAACATCCATCATCCACCCCAACTAATAATTCATTTTCTCACAGGCTCCATCCTCCCAGACTGCCCATTTAAAGTTCTGAACTAATCCTTGAGATAGGTTCCTAGTAGAACACTGTGTATTCTAAAGAATATTCAGGGAAATCTACATAAGAGGATTAATGCCATTGACAAAATTCCTCCTTTGATCTACTGTTCTGGTGTTCTTATACGCAACACATGTAACAAACTTTTTTGTTTGTGTATAAAAACACCCAGATATTGTTTCAAAAATGATTCATGCGCTCATAAGTGTATTACATTTATGACATATATTCAGATAAAGAATAGAAGCTCTGGGTGAATTATATAGATCTGATGACTATGTTTATATGCATGTTAGGAGGAGAAATTGTGTAAGATCTAAAGAATATCAGAATAAACAACTGCTTTCATAACTATCTTTCTTTTCTGCCATGATTGATGGTGTTTGTGAAGGTACATTGAACTCATAAGGCTTTTGAAACAATCAGCTCGTCCCATTTTAAACAATGCTGCACTGTTCAGATAGAGAATTCATTTTAAGTTACAAACATACAAAATTATGTATTGATGTATTGAATAGAACATTTTACCATTTTCCCTGAATAATACGATTGGAAAAAAAGATGAGAATGAATCAAAGTGGGTATAATTAACATTGTACTGATTCCTTGAGCAAGGCTCCCCTAATATGGATCTTCTTTTAGAGGCAACAGTGGCTACACAATCCTTTATAGAGGGTATGGGGTGGGTATCCATTGGCTTGTGGTACTTTGGGGGTTTCTGAAAACTAAACATTGACAATAGAGATGTATCTATGCAAGAAGAGGTAGTGGGGAGATCAACATGAATAAAGACTATATGAGATACACATCTCCTTTAAACCATATGCTGCAGCATGAAAAAGATCAATCTTTAAGAATACTTTGAATTGAATTCTTTAGAGCTTAATTGGCAACACACATTGCCACCTCTTTATTTCAAAGATGCACCCTTCATTTTCTGAACCTCTATGTCCTCAATGTTGTTCACAGCATTAGGGCAATGTTGTACAGTTGTATGAACTGCAGCAGAATCAGTATAATTTGTATACCCATATGAAATCTGCAGCCACAATCACCTGAAATGCAGATCCTTACCACAAACATGGAGGCTTTTGAGGTGAACTCACTATCAGCTACACAGTTAATAGACTAACTGCTTGCAGGCTGAAATAAGAGTGAGAAAGCTCAGGTCCACTTAAACATCCCTACTTAACCAGATGGTCTTTTTAGCTGCTTGAGAGGTAAGAACGAGAAAACTATCACCATTAAATCTCATTACCATATAACAAATTTGGTTACACAATAACTACTCGACAACTGAAATTGGGATTAGTAAGTTTTATATATAAATTAATTTAGAAATAGATTGATGTAAATCAGCCTCAGCATTACACTATAGAAATATAGGACGAACAGAATGAGTCCAAGGGGTAGATTTTCAATTATTTTGCACTGGGTTAGCATCACAAAATTGACACTAACCAGCACTAAATGTTTTTGGGGAATTTACTTTCCAGTGCAAAATTCGTTTTGCACTGGGAAGTACCCTAAAAGTAGCACAAAGCAGTGCACTGCTTTGCGTTACTTAGCGCCAAGGGGGAATTACTTGGGTGAAACATGGGTGTTTCTATTCAACCACCCATGCTAGACTCAGACACACACCCTAGTGCTAGGGCGCTAAGGTGTGTGCATGGCGCACAGCAGCTGAAATGAACGTCAGCGCTAGGGAAAGGGGAGAAGAGAGCCATATCTTTGTAGATATGATGCTCTCCTGCTCCCTCTCTGTCACGCAACGCAGCACATCCTGTTTGGGGGCTAAAATGCCTTGGGTGCATTTTTTTAAAATCTGGTCCCAGATCTCCTAACGAGATTTGCTCCATATAAGAAAAGACATAAAACTAATTTGAATATAATGATGCAAGTTTTAAGGATGAAGAATTGGACATTAAATTGCATCAATTGATTATCAAAGTAAGCATGAGCACACTATCTTTCCCTACACTACCTTAAAGGGACAACCCTAAACTAAGAAGCATTGAGTAAGAATGGTGTCAGCTGTCAGAGTCTTCAGTAGAAGAAACTCCAACCAAGGGCCAGGTAGCACGAAGCCACACAAAGCAGAAGGAGAGGTCTGTACCTCATGAAGTCCTAAGATGTCTCTCAGAACCTCACTCAGTTACAGCATAAGATATTAGTCTGCATTCAAGGTAAATCACGTGCTCAGTTCCTGTAACTTTCCATGATTCAGGCACAAATTGGCTACTGGCACCACCTTTCTCACATCGATAAGTTGCTACTTCATTCGTCCTTGGCCATTCTTCTCCTCCTCAATGGGAACTAGCCTCCTTGCTCGTTTTCGCATTTTCTTTGCCAAAATCCGTCTTCATATACCTCACTATCTTACTAAAGCACAAACCCTCCTTTACTAAATAATGAAGCTTTATCCACACCTTAAGGAATACAAAAATGCAAGCAAACACATTCTACATTGAAGGTTAAATACAAAATAAATTTTAGACTTCAATGTGAGTGCTGAAACCATACTTGAGGCCACAAAATCGTGTCAACTTAATGGTGCACAGGTTTACAAATACATGCACATTACCAAACAGATAGCAAATATAGTTTCTTAACGAATAAATTGCAATTGATTATGTAAAAGCTGTCATTTCGAAGTACACCAATATGAATATAATTTCTTGTAACATGTATAAATGTCTAAACATTAGTCGTCACATACATTTCATATCATCAGCTTCACAATGAGACACATTATAAACTTTAGCTTTCTCTTAACATACTCATATATAACTATTGCAGGAATTTCTACCAGTCACATTTATAGGCACACCATTTATGAATCTCATTAGTTTTCACATGGAGCACTTTAAATATACAATATCCCATCTTTTCTTAGTAACATTAATGACGCAAAATATATTCGAGTGCTGACTACACATGGTTTTAATGCACTCCTACAGCATCTTAAGGAGGAATCAGAATTACACTGCTCGAAGAGTCCAGTGAATCTGTTGCTTTATCCCACATCCTCATCTAGGTTTATTTTAAGTTTTACACCCATATTTCTGTGAGTACAGTCCAAACCTCTCCGGCCATCCAGAAAAGAAATGCAAGCTGCCATACTGCAGTGCTGGGGTTTCTCATCTCACTGCAATCAGTTTCTAGATTATGTTTAAGCTGAAAATGTGATGCAGCCACTTGGTTTTAGAAAACAATTAAAATGGTTAAAGATGGATCTGAGTAGTTTGTGTGGAGAGGGACTCAATGTTTTTCAAGAGATGAATTGCACCTGAATGAAGTTTGGATCAGTAGCCGATCATGTGCTTTTTTGCTGCTAACATGTATACACTGCTGACAACCACTTAGACCTTTTGGTCCTCCAGGAGCTGCATATTTTAGATTGCTGTTGGCCAGCATGGTTGTGTTCCTAATCACTTTAAATAAGGCCAACACAGTGTTATGAAGTTGTATTCCTTTAGGGACAAACACAGTTAACTACTGGCGTTAACAATGCTCCATTGACATTCACATTTAGTAGAATTGTTTACTGTTCATTTTCTAAGCACAAGTCTACAAGGATGTTGCAATCTGCAAACTATGAGATGGTCTGTTCATTCCTGAGGAGAGATTAAATAACTTGTTTTAGCAAAATGTCAGTGCGTGCACAATGCTATACAATGCTGCTGGCATACTGGTACTATGTGTTTGCCATCAATATTAATTATTCTACACTCCTAAGTGCCTCTTGCTCTTGGCATATGGAGCTGCTCGGCAATGCCGCCAGACAGCATGCAGCTTAAAAGGTCAATAGACAGAGGCCCCAGAGAGAGTGCAACAGGAGAAAGAGGTCTTAACTTTGCTAGGTGGCTGTGTCCCAGAAACGGTTATCTATCTTCTGTAGCATTGAGATGCTTCTCACGTTAGCAGCCCTCACTGTGGTTCATATGCCCTTTAGACCAGATGTTCCTGTTGAGATACATAAGCAGATACAAGAACCAATCGATTCCCTTAGACTTTGACAAAGCTAGTATCTTCTTCTCAGTCCTATCCATTTTTTTTTTAAACAAACTTCATCACAACAATAATTGTTTAGTTTATAATTTACTGCAGACCATTATATCCACACCTAGGTATTTGTGCATGTTAATCACATTATAAAATGTGCAAAGGAAAAAAAAATGTGTTGCACCTTCTTATTATGACATAAAATGACTTCACATACATCCAGGAGTGAGTTTTGTTTTGAACCCATGTACAGAATCTCTACAAGTATATGAATTGCTTATTAAACCATAATTTGACTTTGAAAAAATTATTGAGAGATGTGGAAATCATTTAGCCCCTCTTTACAAGTCAGGCAGATCAGAATTACTTCATGGAATTCTACTTTGCCTGATTCGAAGTGGGTCGGTTTTCTGCTTGTAGGAAAACCAGATCCGAATATACCATGCAGTAATTCCATACAGTATAATTGCTTGAGGCTTTGGCTGCAGAAGCAGACAATGCTCATTCCCCATTTTTCTCTGATGAGGGGGAGCATTCAATGTTCTCCCACCAGTAAACACTTTTCACTTTTAAACTCTGCCCACCTTACCCCATCCCACCTTCTCCTTCAACCTCACCCAGTGGTTTCCACATACATTTAGAACCTGTTCAGAGCAGGTAGTAAACGCATGTGTTAAACCTCATGGAATTGGGAATTTTGTGTGGTTTTATGACCGGAAAATCCGGCCCCACACATTAATTCCCCATTCTATGGGGTTTCATTTATAATTGCATGGTATTAAGGTGGATGTACCACGTGATTAGACTGTACAACTTGGAATGAGGGGCTTAGAGTTTTAATATAGCCAGTGTAGGCCATTTACAATCTTATTAGATTACTTTTCTCATAGCATCATTTGAGGCATTTTGTCTTACCCCTGTTTCACAACTTTTGTTTTTCAACTCTTGGATATTATGGTCTGCTCATGAAACCTCCATATGCCCTCTATAAAATGGCACTGGTTTCACTTCCAGTTGTGCTGCCATTGTAATTGGTTTGGCCTGACATTGTGTCAGGTCAAAAGGCTGGTTATGGTGGTAGGTACAAATTACTTCTCAGAAATGGAGTGATTCATGTTTGAGGGGGGTACTACTACTAACTCAATAAACGTACTCCAGTTTGGTCAGAACCAAGTTCAGAGATAATCTCTGCTCAACCCCTGGAAGCTATGGCACAAGCAGAAAGGAATCCCAAGAGAAGCGTAAGCTAAGTTCAAGAAATACTAAAGATGTTGAAGCAAGGAACAACACAACAACACAACAACCCACAACATAATCCCCAAACCAATTTAGAAAAATAAAGCAAATTTAGTGAGCAAAAGGAAACCATGTTCATTAAAAGAGGTTAAGGGGAACTAGAGATATCCTATCCTTCTTCTCCCTCTTAATGCTATTGGATATAATGCATTTGCAATAAAGGCAATCAGCATATCCATCAAGTTTTTGATGGAGTAATCCATCCATCAAACTCTAAATCAGATTCTTAGTCTCAAACTGTTGGTAAAGGTTCTACTATTCAGACCTGCAGCCACCTAGTCCCTCAGGGAATGCTTCTGAGCAATACCTCCTACTCCAGCCGGGATTCATGCAGGGTCTAGTCACTTTGATCCTGTTGGAATCAGCAGTTCCTTTGCTTTTTGTGTCCTTGATGCTGGTAAGCAGGAGGTCAACCATTGTCCCTTAGAGAGCAGTTCCAGTCCCTGGGTGCCAGCAGGAGTCAGGAGTCCTTGAGTTCTCATGTGAGTAGTAGTCAGGATTTATCCAGCAGGGCAATTTTTTTCTGCTGGAGGCTTTCCAGGGCCAGGAATGGTCTGAAGAGCTGGTGGGGGAGGTGCAGGAATTATACAGTACACTGTCCCATGACTAGAGAAATCCTATCACCCAATCTTAATTATTTTCTCAAAGCCCCCACCTCCTTTTGCAGCACTTCCTCTTAACCTAAATGTACGATTACCCAGAAGCCCCTGATGCAAGATTACAAAACCAAGCTTCCATCAGACAGGCCTGTTGTTGACACAGAAAGCAAGATGGTGATCACGTAGGATCACCGCGTCGGAGCTCCCACCCTTTCATCTTCTGAATCACTCGTAGGACGGCTTACCTGCATGCATCAATGGATGAGTAGGCCGCTCGTAGGGCTTCCGGAATCCCAGCCTGATCAGAAGGAAGCTGCCGGGGGCGTGTTTGGGCAGAAAGCATGGAGGAGCAATCTCGGCGTGATTGACGCGCTGGCCATGAGGTTTGCTCGGTCTTTCTGCAGCAACCTGAAGGTGTGGGCGGGTCTCACTGCAGCTTGACTAGGATTCGCCCGGAGGGTGCGAGGAGTGTTGGCTGCCTCTTTCCTGAGAAGGGTAGCGGCAGAGCCTGGTGGGATGCCTCCTAAAATAACGAAGCAAGCTAGGGAGCTTGCCTCATGGAATGTAACACAATCGCAGGGGTAAAGACAGGAGTCCCCTCCAGTTAATATCGAGGAGAATGCAGGTAAGCCCAATGAGTCCTGCATTAGTAAAAAACAGCTGGAAAGTATTGGGACAGGGAAAAGGAAAAATTTAACCAATCGTGTACAAGCTGGGGCCAGAAAACCAGTGGTGACTAAGACAGTGCAAAAGGGGGCTATGACCCCTGATGGAGTTAATCTAGCCCTCCCTCCCGTATCACCCCAGTCCGCTATCATAGATTTTTTCAAAATTAAGGATGGAGGGGGGAGTCAAATCCTAGAACACCTTAAAGAACTGGATTCTGAGACACCTGAACAGATCTTACCCGATGATATGACTGAACTCACCTTGGTGCATTTGGAGGAAAGAGAGGCGGGAGCCGAAGCTCCAGACAACGGAGGCTCTATGCTCTGTGCATCCGGTGCTTCTTCATCAGATGGGATAAGTGCCCAGGGGGTAATTGCCGGTACCTCCAGAGAGGTGATCCAGGGGGCCCTAGGGAAAGAACTTAGGACTGCATATGACTCTCAACTAACGCCCAGTCTGCCTCACTTAGCGGTGCTACTGGGGGTCAATCTATACCATAGGGCTCGAAGGGTCACCTGCCGCCGATTTCATTTCTGATAGGACAGGTACGTTTTTTTCACTCACTGAGGGCTCCCATTTGGGAGCTTCTAACTCTGGCTGTAGTAAAACAGAGGATAGTTTATCAACTTCAGTTTCTAGTACACTTGACGCACCCGAGACTGCCTTTAAGCGCCAAAAATATCGGAGGAGTTCAAAGGGATCCAAGGGCCACATTGATCCACGGAAAAATAGGGAGAGACGCATTACCGGTGCTGGGTTGAAGTGGGATTACTCCCATACAAGGATACTGGGTTCAGCAGCGGTGGCACCTGCTCAGGCAGAAACTTCTCTAGGTGGACAGCAGGCTGAAGGGATAGTTAATACAAACCCTGCTCTGGGCTTGATTCTAGAGTCGATCAAAGATCAACGTGCAGACACCCGGGCGGATGGAAAAAAAGCCAGACAGGCTACAAAAAAGTTGAAAGGAGCGGAACGGAAAGTAGGGAAAGCTTTTGTGGAGATCAGCGAGCGGCTTAACAGCATGGAAGAAAGAACAACTGCTGAGGAGACTGAGTTGACTGTTTTGAGAGAGCTGACAAAATCTCATGATGCACAATTAGTCAATGCCATGTGGAAGCTGGAGGATCTGGAGAATCGCCAGAGAAGAAACAACCTCCATTTCCTTGGGATCAAGGAAGGTTTGGAAGGGGGTGACGTTCGATCTTTTATCCTATACCTTCTTAAAGAAGCCTTTCTAGATCTTCCAGGGTGGGATTGGGAACGTGAAGTCCAGAGGGTGCACCAGTTCCCATTTGCTCATCACAGAAATACACAGCGTAGTAGAGATCAAAAGCAGCCAAGGGCCATCTTAGTTTTATTTGGAAATTTCATGCTGCGGCAGGCTATATTTGAGAAACCTTGGCCAGATGCTAGAAGGCAATTTAAGGAGACCTCTTTTTCATACGCCCTGATTTCTGCCATATAACAGTGGAACGCAGATAGCGTTTACGGCAGGTAATCAAGCCTTATCAAGAGGCTGAATTTGAGGCTTTTTTGCTTGTGCCAGCTAGGCTGAAAACAATAGTCAGAGGGTCTGTCAAGTTTTTACCTCTGAAATACAAGCCAGAGAGTATCTGGATCAGGTTTAGGCTGAAAAAAGAAATGTATAGACCTCCCGGGTGCTTTAGTTAAGAAGGCGTGGGCTAGACTTTATAATAGTGTTTTTTTTTCTCTTGGGTGGCATACCTCATTGTCTCCCTTTTTCTTTTTGACATAATAAGTGCATTTTCCTGGCTGGTTCTTCTCACCTTATCTTGGTAGGCTCTATTTCTCACATTGGGATGAGGGGGTGAGAAGAGGGGTTTAAGGGTGGGAGCTTGCGGTGTTTCTTGCCATCTCTATCACACAGACCTGGTGGGCCTGGCTGCTTTCAATGGTAAGGGGTCGGGAGGAGGTGGCGGTCTAGGGGGGGTTGGGATGGGTTCTTGGAGGGGGGCATTTGTTAAAAAGTTGGTATGTAAATTGCAGCAAAATGTTGGTTTTTTTTTGGATTTTTTAGCAGCATTAAAGGATATAGAACAGTGTGTATATAAGAATGGATGGGGGAGCTTTCTTTGGCAGTACAAATCCTTTATTAATTGTGGCAGAGCATTCTGGATAGCTAAGATAATGCATCGGACTAATGGCTAAGCTTCGTATTGCCACTATTAACATCTGTGGGCTAAATGATAGTGCTAAAAGGAGAAAAGTTCAAGAAGATTTAAAAATCCTACAAGCAGATGTGTATTGCCTTCAGGAAACCCACATAGCATGGAATGATAGCGATATGCTGAATTCTCTGGGGTTAAAGGTAGCTAGCCATACAACTCAGGATGTTCGGACTAAGGGGGTTGCAATATTAGTGAAAGGGAATGCTATTATGCCTGGGAGAAAGGAAGTGGACAAGAATGGTAGATGGGCAATAATGGAATGTAGAGCTGGCAGCGTCTCTTTTACATTATGCTCAGTCTATGCTCCAGTTTTAGACGATCCTGGCTTATTGAATTTTTTAGCTATCGAACTACCCTCCTGGCCAGCACCGTATGTAGCCTGTGGGGACCTAAATATTAACGGGTCTAGAGGAGCCTCTGGGGATAATGGAGTATCCAGCATGGGGCACAAACCGCAATCTTTGAGGTCTATGAAGAATCTTCTAAGAGATTTTGGATTGGTGGATGCGTGGCTTAGTTTGAATGCTCAGGAGCCTGGATATACCTATTATTCTGCCCCTCATGGCAAGTTTGCCAGACAAGATTATTTTCTAGTCTCACCGCTTTTACTTAAGGAGGCCCAGGTGGAACTTTTTCCCAGAGTGGTGTCAGATCACTGTTGACCTGGAATTTCCCCTTATAGGATTAAGAAAGGAACATAGGAGATGGACGTTTGAGAGGGCACTTTTATTTGACCAAGAATACGTAGAGTACATGAAGGGCTGGATCGAGGGATTCCTCAATAATAATAGGGATAGCGCTCCCCCAGGAATGATTTGGGATGCTTTTAAGGCATCAGTGAGAGGAGAAACCCTGCAATATAACCTAGTTAAACAAAAGAGGGGGGCAGGACAGATCAAAGAGCTTTATCAAAAACTTGGCCTCCTAGAGACAGAAGTAATTAGCATGGTGGCTGGGGGGCGATATGTCCCCAGTATTGAATTCAATTGCTATTACTAAAGCATGCTTGAATGATTTTAATGCTGAGAAGACTTTGGGGAGGTTTCTGGACAAGACACAGGTATGTTATGAATATAGTAAAAGCGTGGGTCGATATTTGGCAGTTAGGGTAAGGCAGCAGCTGGCTGCAGGGCATATAGAGCAGGTTAGGAATATGCAAGGTATAGTAGTCTCAGATTCTGCTGAGATTAGCAAGGCTTTTAGGGAATTTTACGAGGATTTATATAAGGCTCCGCCTGTAGGGGATCCCCAAGTGCTTGATGAACAGCTGGATTTTGTAACTAGGGTGAGGGTCTCCCAGGATGATAGTCTTTTACTGGGGTTGGATATCTTCAGATGACTCTCCAGGCCCTCCCATCCGGTAAAGCTACAGGAACAGACTGTATACCTTTAGAGTTCTATAAAGTTTTTTTATAAAGAGATCCATCAGGAAATGCTTGGACTATTCAAGGAAGTCATGGATGGGGCTGTACCACCTAGCTCCTGGGGTACCGCCAATATCGTTATTTTTTTAAAGAAAGGCAAAGACCCTATTACCCTGGGCTCTTACAGACCTATTACACTTTTAAATAGCGACGCCAAATGATATTCCAAAATCTTTGCAAATCGATTGAATAATGTAATGCAGTATCTTGTTTCAGTTCGGCAGCATGGCTTTATTCAGGGGAGGGGAACGGTAGATCATGTTAGGCGGGTAATCTCATTATTTGATGCCACTGAGGTCCTTGCGAAGCCAATGGGGGTTGCTCCTCTTGATGCCGAGGAGGCTTTTGACAGGGTGTCGTGGAGCTATCTCTGGAGGATCTTGGAGACTAATGGCCTTGGGCATCTTTTATTAAGGCAGTACAGGTTTTGTATACTAACCCTACTGCCCGATTAAGAGTAATAATGGGGGAAGAATCTGAGCCATTTTCAATTGGAAGGGGAACAAGGCAGGGGTGTCCTTCCTCTCCCTTGTTGTTCACATTGTATATAGACCCACTTCTTAGACGGCTGGAAGTCTCCATCGACATTATCCCTGTCAGCCTGCAGGGTTGGGACACTAAGTTATTGGCTTATGCTGACGATGTGGCTATAATTACTACTGATCCTGACAGAGCACTGTGTGCTGTGGAAACTATAGCTGAAAACTTTGGAACTCAATCAGGTTTTTTATTAAATAGGGCTAAAACACAGGTTTTGTTAAACAGATTCACCTCCGCCTTCGATAGCAGGATTGTCAATGAAGCAGTCTATCTAGGAATAAACATTACAGCAAAGGTCGAAGTTATAGCTGATCTAAACCTTGCCCCCATAATGGGGAAAATCAAGAAGGATTTCAGTCGATGGGACAATTTGAAGCTCTCAATAATGGGGAGGTGTAATCTAGTCAAAATGATGATTCTGCCAAAACTACTGTATATTTTTCGAGCGATCCCCCTGGAGATACACAATGACTGGTTTAAGCAAATTGAGAGGGCGTTGCTAGATTGATTTGGTCCTATGGTAGGCCCAGGAGGGCCAATGCATTTTTGTGCCTCCCTAGGACTCGAGGGGTTGGAGGCGCCCTAATTTTAGGCTATATTATTTAGTAGCAGTTCTACAATATTATGGGCCTCTATTTGGTAACAAGGCAAGGGAAGGGGATTACCCTAGATGTCCCTTCGATATTTGAGATTTTGATAGGGGCAAGGGCTAACTGCTGTATGGTGAAATTTTATAAATCAAGCTATTTCAAATAAATGCGGTTTAAGACCTTAATTACTGCATTTCGGAACTGGGCAGGTGTTTGGAAAAGAGTTGTGGTGGGTAGATTCAGTAGGTATACCCCCTTGCTTAGGAATGATCAGCTTCCAAGGATTTTACTAGATGACTGTTTAGTAAGGTGGGAAAGGGGAGGCTTTTGTAGGATAGGGGATCTATTGGCCGGAGACCATATCACGTCTTTTGAAGTGGTCAGGGAAAGATTTAATATTAGCTCCCGGGACTTTTGTACATTTTTACAGCTGAGGGATTTTCTTCTGAAAAAAGCCGGAGGCGTGGCAGGCTTTGCACAGGTTCCCTCAATGAAATTGTTAATAAAGGATACAGGCCTCTCAATCACACAACTATATGGGTGTCTGCTGGAAGGGGTCCCGCATGACCTGGATAAGCAGAGGCTGAGGTGGCAGGACAGGCTCAGGTCCCAGGATCCCTGTTTTTTTTAAATCGTTAGAAATGGGGGGCTCTATACTGTGCTCCGCCAATCTGCAGTCACAACATTTTAAAACTCTTTTTGATTTATATATAACACCCACGAAAATTTCTAAATGGGGAGGAGTGGAGGGGACACGATGTTTCAGATGTAAGGCACTTGGGGGCCCATTACGATGGCGGGCGGAAGCACTACCGCCGTGCTGGCGGATGCAAAAACCACCAGTTACCGCCCGCATGCCGCAGCCCACACGCCCGCCAAATTACGATGCGAAAAGCAGGCCAAACACCGCCGTCAAGCCAGCAACACCGTCCGCCATCAAAGTGCGCCCGCACACGTAGCGGCGCAGCACAACTGACACACACCGTCCGACGAAACACGTCCCGCCCGGCGCATAAATTACGATGCCGCAAACAAACGGCTCCCACGGCAAAGAGACACCGCACGTGAAAGAGAGGCGGAAACACGGACGCAGAGCACGGACAACGAAGAAGCGGCACCCGGGCATGAATCCAGCACTGCAGGCCCTTCCCATGCTTCTGCTGATGCACCACCAAGGACGCAACGTACCGCGGAGACGCAGGTAGGCACACACACAACAAGTGCACGCAAACAGCGCACACAGTGCAAGGGCGGAAAAAGCGGACAACCCCCACCAGCGCGTGCACACTACACATCCACCATTGCATCCACATATGACACACAGGCCAAATCCTAACATCGCAGAACACATGTGTACACACCACCTGGGACTAGGAACCAACCACCCCGTCACGGCCCCAAAGCGCCGATGACGCCGCCACACATGCGCACAACGCAGAGGCCAACCGCAGCGCCATGCATGCGTCGCACACAGGGACAGGGACACAACCAAGCAGCACACACATCAGCCCCACCCCGAACGCACATGACACGTGACAGGCCGGCCACAGACATGTCCCCAACACCCAATTCACGGACAACACCCAACGCCACACAACCGACGCACACATGTCAGTGAAGTCACGCAACAGCAGGACACACCCCAGTGTAACAAACATGGCGAAGCACACAGCGGCGGCAACACCAACTAGGAGAAGCAGGGCTCCTTCGGGAAGAGGAACGCCAGTACCACACTGAAAAACCCATACCACCCTGCCCATATGAACAAGACACATGAAACGGAACACCAAAGAGCCCGGTGACCGACAACAGGTGGCCCAAGAATTACATCCACACACAAGGCCCAACGCAGAGCGGAAAGGCAGGCTGCCGCCCACACAAGGGAGAGCAGACAGCACTGAATGACCTTCCATTCCAACACCGAAACCACAGCCCTACGACAGAAGCCGGTGAATACAGCCATTGTCCAAGAATAGACCAACACAGGCTTGCCGAGGAGACCGACCACAGGGCAGATAGCGCATATCACAGAAGCACACAACGGACGGGGAAGAAAGAAGAAAACACTCCCCCATGTCGGCCACATGCAAGTTAATTGGAAGGAGTCACACAGCACTGACCTTGAACTGTCTGAGAAGCATGTGGGAAGAGGGCCCGTGTCCTCCAAACAAGCCAACAGAACACAAGTCCTGTCTCCCCACGACTACACAGAGCTCACAGCAACCCCGGAGTGTGCACATTGCAGACTGCACACACAGCCGGAGCACGCCACCACAACGCACCGCTGCGAAATGGCAACCGCAACACACCTACCCAACTACGCCGAAGAGCTCAAGCTGTACCAAACCAGCACGATACATACATTGGGATGCGATCTCCTGTCCCTGCTGAACGTAAGTTACCGACTGACTTACCGCATCACATTGTTCAGCTGCGTCATGCCCGTCTTCTACTGTCGGAGGTGTCCCTACCAGCATCCCGTCGAGATATGCCTCTCCAACCCGGCATGTCTGAAGGCGGACCTGCTACCACTACTCCTCCCTCTGGACGCACACGACAGGGCCTGCTCTGCCTATGGGGGCATGGCGTATGTGGCCAACATCGCACGCGCACTGAAATGGAACCACTGTGCCTCCACACGACGGATCATCGAGAACAGCTACATCGAATGTCACCCAGCATGCCCCATCATGGTCCTCCAAGGGACAACCTACGAACAACACCTTGACAGCCACCATCCGCTTCATTGGCTGGCAAACATGTACACCACCAATGACATGGAAGCCCTGCTGGACGGCATCGCATACCTGACAACCTGTAAATACGTTGGACCACAACGCAGGTTCCCCGACTGACCTATGAAGTCCAACCCCGCACCCATGCTCAGCTTCCGCACGGACTGGACAGTCACCACCACAACAGCCATACCAAACGACCGGCAACTGTAACCACACCATCAACGACATCGCCATGACATCGGATATGACCGGGACATGCACACTGTTCCCCATCACATCCAGGAACACCGCATGCATCGTGGGAGGCAGTGGCATGGGCTCTGTGCATCGCACCCACATGGACGGAACTGCACGAACAACCAGGACACGACATGGATCCAGCGCACATGGACACACACACCGCTCAGTGGACATGAATAGGTCGCCTGGAGTCTGTGGGTGCTGCACCCCTCCCACCCCCGCCCCGGGAATCCCATACCAGGACCTTTGCATGGACGACAAGTGCATACAACAACAACACGACCCCAGTGACTGTGACATGTCCAGTAACCACCACAGTGCAACAACAAGTGGCACGCCGCTGCATGCACGCAAGCACATGCCCTGATGTCATCTCACATGCACGCGTGCATGAGGAACAACCGCAGCAAACCTGTCACATGGAACTGAGATGGACTGTGCCCATGATGCCGAGCGGTCTGGTAGGCTACATGTATACCGTCTGTGTCAAAGTCCGCAGCTCCGCAGCTATACGTAAATGTACATTAGCACAGCCTTGGCCAAGCAGATGTAACCCCACACCCTATCCCATTTGTAATCATGCTCAGTATATCCTCAATATGTATTCCGCTGCCAGTAGTGTCCACTATACTGCATCACAGAGGACAGAAGACTCAATATAATGTTTGAAACCAGAACTGTCTCCGCTGACTCATTTCACAAGTACGAATGAGAGAGGATGAGAGTATGTGAAGTACACGGCAGTCGTGACATGACCATGTAGTCCACTGGTATTGGATGTCAACGCAAATGAGTAGCACTACTGTGGAAGACACACATGTGTCGTGTGAAGTCGTATGGACGCAGTGCTCAGGTGGGTGGGTGCGACGGGTAGATGCGCACATGCCAAGTTGGAGCACGCCGTGTTGGGAGGGCTCATGAACAGTACACCACCGCTTCCCTGGGCATTGTGAGAGGACACCTGTTGGGGGGAGTGAACACGTGTGTGCACAGCAGCCGGGCACACGTACAAAGCGGTACCAGGCGCACCTCAGCCCACCCTCTGTGGACGAGCTGGATCCTGTTGTGCGCCCGCCATGCCCCTTGACAAGGCACACACAGCCCCAGTCGACCAGGTGTAACCCCAACATAGTCAATCCGCACAGGCGATACAGGGCACGGGATGGCAGTGGAGCATGGTGTGTGAGAGGTCTCCTCGCGCTCCTCCTGGTCATATCACGCAGGCAATAGAACCTCAACGTCCAGCATGGCAAAAAGTCAAATGGAAGTGTAGGGGGACGCACCACAGCACGAGCAGCACTGACGTCACGGGAGGTGGCTCGCACCATCCCATCCATTGCCCATCATACCAACCACGACACATGCCATTGCGACTAAGTGCAAGCGCGTGCGCCACCACCCCTGAGCCCTCCCCAGAGAGGCCAAAGAGTGAATGTGTGGGCCATCAGCCACAGACGGACGCGGCATGGCCGCAAGGGCAGCCACAGCCACTGGGTGTCGCAGGTGGCGGATCCGGAAGGCGAAGACTGTGATGCATAGTCCATGCAGGCTGGGTCTCCATTTGGGGCACCACGCAGGTGGACGGCGTCCCGCCACACATCATACCCTGAGACAGCCCACTCGTGCAACTGGACCCACACATACACTCCTTGCCCTCTCTGGTGCAAGCTTGGGGCTGCCTGTGCAAGCGCTAGCCTCGCAGGTGAGCATGCATATTGGGGGCGAGGGGAGGACATGAGGGCTGGGGCGAAGATGACTGTATCACTGTCAGTTAGTACAAGGGATGACCCAGATGTGGAAAGGAAGAGACGTGTCCCGTGTGTACTGCAACTAGTCGCCAATCCAACTACCCCCATGTCCGGAATGTAAGCCCGCACCTAGGCCCGCCCATCCGCCACATCGAACATACCACCAGCACGACAACCTTCCCATTCGAAACACTGACTGGGGGTGGCGACCAGTGAACAATCATGTGTAGCCTACCCACGCGTACATGTGGGCCCTCCATGATCCATGTCACCTGCGGCAAAGACATGACATGCGCAATGAGGGAAGTGAGGAGAGCTGTCCGCCCCACGCGCAGAAGGTGCATCAGCTCCACAGACCCAGCAGCGAGTCCAGCAGGGGTCACATGTGCAGGGGCAGCTGTGCCTGGTGTGAAGGCACATGCATATAGACAGCACATCGACCAATGTGTAGTCTGCCCACATCCACAGTCCATCATCATGCGGACATAGGAATTGAACACAGGGCAACACATCTTAGTTGGTGCACCCACCGTGACCAACAATGCGCAATCATCGACGTACCCGCCCTGTGCATGGCCCCCACCCAACGGAGGCACATCCAGTGCCACCATCCCACACACACAAGCCTTCCACGGAACATGCTGTGTCCAATGGTCAGTACAGAGTCAGCGCCCATCTGGTGGATCCTGAACAGGAGACACATGCACACACATGCCAGCTCCCACTATGTACGTCTGCCACCTGGCACGTGCAATGTAACCTCTCACCTGTGACGTGTGACTGCAAGCACACAGCCGTCTTGGCATGGGGCTGTCAATGTGGACACCAGTCAATGTTTCGGGAGCTGTGATCCGTACAGTGCTGTACATAGGGTGCAGTGCTGACACCTACTACTGTCTCATATCCCCTCGTGCCACAGGTCCCACTTGTATTGGCCGCTCAGCCCGTGCCCACATCGTCGTCGTCGTGTGCCATACTCATCCAGCCTCGGAAGCAGTACCATGCACAGCAGACACTCATGTTGCCGTGGCGTTGCCGCTTGACGAATATGCAGTCAGTCCCCATCAGCACGCCCGCAAGTCATTGGGGCCTAGATCCCCATGTGCATGCACATGGCAGTGGTATGTCTCACTTGCCATTGCCATTGTTGGGAGACCTGTGTAAGTGTATTGTGGCCGTGCCGTCCCAGCTTGACAGCTGGGCTGTGGCTCATGTGCTTGCTCAGTCATGTCAGTGATGTGTATGCGAAATTGCTATGTGCCGTGTTGCTTTGACATGTGTCCTCTGCCATTTAACCCAGGCGGAGACCGAACATTGACCGCCCATACCAATTGCTGGCGGACATGGACGATACAGAGGTAATCAGGAAGTTTCGGCTGGACAGGCCAACTCTGCATCGACTGTGTGCCATGTTAGAGCCCCATCTCCGTCCCCGCAGGGTGTATCCGACTGCTGTCACCCCCACGGCTAAGGTGATGGCCGCCATGCATTTCTTCGCCACTGGGTCATTCCAGCACACAGTGGGCAGTGGAGGAGGGATGTCCCAGCCCATGTTCAGCAAGGTGCTGAGGGATGTACTGGCAGCCATGATGCTGTACCGGAACAGGTACATCAGATTCCCCAGGGCTCGTGAATTGGCGGCAGTGAAGGGTGCATTCTATGCCCTTGGCAGAATCCCACACGTCGTGGGAGCCATTGACTGCACTCATGTTGGCCTTGTTCCACCACAGGCCACTGAGCACCTGTACCGCAACAGGAAGCACACGCACTCCCTGAATGTGCAAGTGGTGTGCCTTGCGGACATGGTGATCACCCACGTGTGTGCAAAGTTTCCAGGCTCGGCCCATGACGCACACATAATGCGCAACAGCATCTTGCCACGACTGATGGCCAATCTGCAACAGGATCGTGGCTGTATTGTCGGTGAGTATGTGGAGTGGTGTAGCGTGCTGGTTGTGCGATGCTGTCCCCTGTCCAGTTGGAATAGCAACGGTTCTCTGTGTCCCTCACACCCAGGTGACTCTGCGTATCCGAATGGGGCATGGCTGCTCAGTCCATTGAGGAATCCTCGCACCCCAGCAGACGATCGATACAATGAGGCACATGGGAGGACCAGACGTGTGGTCGAGCGTACCTTTGGCCTCCTCAAGTCCAGGTTCAGGTGCCTGGACCGCACCGGGGGTGCACTGGCGTACTCCCCACAGAAGGTGTGCCAGATAGTGGTGGCGTGCTGCATGCTGCACAATCTGGCCATTCGGAAGCAGATCCCCCTCATTGTGGATGACGGAGATCAACCAGGGCCCCAGCCCGCAGACCAGGACAGCTCGAGTGAGGTGGACAGCGGAGAGGAGGAAGCTGGGAATGTGCGCCAGCAGCTCATCGCCCGCTACTTCACTTGACGGTGAGTGTCCATGTACGACGGATGATGTGTCTGTATCTATGCAGGTGTGTGTGTGCTGTGTCAGGGTGGCCGTATGTTCACTGCGTGCAGTGTGTCAACGCTCCATGGCCAGGGTAGTATGCCACTGTTGGTGGCTGTGGCATTGTGCCCTATTGCTCTGTGCGATGTGTGTACATTGCTTGTAGTTGTTGACATGTACTGTGTGATGGGTGTGTGACACACTCATTGAATGTGCTCCTGTTCTGTCTCCCACCCCTAGGTCCCTACAGGTCCCTCCGGATTCCATTTCCATGCCACGCATCAGGTGCCTTTCCGCCCAAGGTGGCCGTTGTATTCCGTACAATAAAGACACAGGGCACAAACAGCAGTTAGTGAAAAAGGTGCATTTATTACGAACTGTGACATGTGATTGTGTGTAAGGTGATGACAAAAGTGGTGCGTGCAGTGACAATGAGCTGTCGGTCATGGCTGCGTGATGATCAGGGTGTACCCACTGGTTCTATGTCCATAGTCCAACACACACATGCCATCCAGATGGCTGTGTGGAGTGGGATCGTAGAGCAAGTCAATGCAGTGGCTGGTCAAGGAAGGCTGGCGGAAGGCTGGCTGGCTGCCTCACTTGCGACTGGAGCGTGCGAAGTCCTCCCGGGAGATCTGTTTCCTCTTCGGACGGCCCCTTCCACGTTTGGGAGGGGGTGTGTGGTGGCGACCTGCTGGTGGTGGGTGAGGTGTGCTCACTGGCTGTGGACGCAGGGGAAGTGGACACTGCTGCCCGAGCCTGCGCCCTAGCAGGTGGTGGCGGAGGTGGTGTTGCTGGCCTTGCCTGTGACCCCACCGCCACCACCAGCTGGCCCATGAGGTCCACGAGTTGGTCCATACGGGACACGAATTGGCCCATATGGGCGTCCATGGACCTCAGCACCCCCAGCACCTCCCGCGTGTCAGTAGCAGACCTGGCCCATTGTCCTTGGGCCTCTTCATAGGCCCCAAGGACTCTGTCCATTTGAGGCAGGGCATGGCTCCCAGGGAGGCTGGCGTTTCCCTGACCCTGCTCCTCCTACCAGTCCTGCTGCCACCGGCCTGCCCACTAGCCACATTGCTCACCACGGTCCTCGCTGTGGCTCCCAGGGTGGATCCAGTCGGCCGGGCCACCACCTGCGCTGGGGCTGGTGCCAGCGAAGACGTGGTGGTGGTGGAGGCGGTGGTGGTCGGTGCGGCGATGGTGGCGGTTGCGGCAGTGGTAGTGGCCGCAATGACCGTGGGTGTGGCCGCAACGACAGTGGCAGCAGGGGACTGGGACTGTTCAGCATCCCTGGATGATGGGTTGGTGGGTAGGAGGGGTCCTGGGAGCGGCTGGGCCCTGCCACGCCAGATGGGCCAGCTTGGTGGTCCGTGTCCGAAGAGGTGGACAGATCCTCCAGATCCGTGTGTCCTCGTTGGGGGCTTGTAGGCTGGCTGTGCTGGCTGCTGTCTCCATCCCCAGCGTCCAGCAGTTCGTCACCTGTGGAGAGAATGAGATTTGTTATTGTGTTGCACCTGGCGAAGTATGTATTAGTCGTCTGACATTGGCAGTTCGTGCAATCTCGTACATGGGTTTCCCGGAGGCGAGTGTGTGGCTGTGGCATCTGTAGGTGTGTGTGCTAGGCAATGGGACTGTGTGCTGTGCACATGTGGCATGGGACGGATTGGCCATGCCGATGGGTGTGTTGCTTTGCCCCTACTCATTGTGACTCTGGTGTATGCGGGCTCCTGGCCCGTCCTGGGTCTGGTTTGTACTTTGCTTTTGGAGTTCAAATGGAACGCTTAGGAACGCATATGGCAACATGGGGGCCATGCCCCAGATTCGCATTTGGGATGGAATATGCTTTTGGGGTTCAAATGGAACGCTTAGGAACGCATATGGCAACATGGGGGCCATGCCCCAGATTCGCATTTGGGATGGAATATGCTTTTGGGGTTCAAATGGAACGCTTAGGAACGCATATGGCAACATGGGGGCTATGCCCCAGATTCGCATTTGGGAGGGTATATGCTTTTGGGGTACATGCTGTGAGCCATGGGTGCCGAACGTGACATGTGTTGTGGCAGCATGACAGTGCATGGTCTGAGGTGTGTGCATGCCTGACATGCCCTGCATATTTGCTGTCTGTTGTGGTTACTGGACATGGCATTGGACGCATCGTTATGAGTGAGTGATAGTTGTGTGCCAGCCAACGTATTGCAGTTGTCCCATCTCCTTGGTGTGCGTGCTGCCCTGTGCCATGTGCATCACTGCAGTGCTCGGGGGGGTGTGGCCCATGTTGTGTGTTGTTGCTCACAGTGTGTCGTGCGCTTAATTGACTTCTGGCACATGGTTGGTCATGGGCATGTGTCTTAGCGTGACTGCTGTATGTGTGGCAGCTGTGCGGATGACATGCCTTTCATGAGACTGGGGCTGACGGATGGGATGGATGGTATGTTGTATGTGCATGGTGTGTCTGTGTGTTTGATGGGTTCAGTGGTGTTCGTGTGCATTTCTGTTGTTCCGCTCTGTTGCGTCTAGTGTTGTTTGTCTTACATAGGCGTAGTTGTGGGGTGTGTGGTTGACAGGCAGTAGGGGCTACATGGACAGGACTTCAATGGTGTTTCGGTTGTGTGTGATGAGTTGCACAGTGGCTGCCGTGTGGGACTATATTCAGTGTGGCTTGTGCATGCAGACGTGGCTCCTTGGGTGTTGCTATGTCTGTGATGGGTCATGTGGGGTGTGAGTCTGCTGTTCATGTCCGTGTGCACATTGTTCACTTGTTCGTGACGGTGGGCGGTGCTGCGTGTTCGTGTGCTACGTGACATGTCCCATGTGTTGGTGGTGTTATGGTCCTCATGCCTCCAGTAATCCAGCCCTGTCCAGTTTCCCACCTGCAAGTTGTTCGTGCGTGCACTGTACTGGATGCCACATGGCTCTTAGCGGGGGTGCTCCATGTTGCAGGTCTGTGGGGGTGGGGGGTGTAGTGGGTCGTGGGGGTGGCTGTACACCCACTGACACCGATTGCTGTGGACCGTGATGTCTGCCTTTCGGCTGTCGTTGTGCACTGCGGTGGCTGACACGTGGGTGTGGGGTGTGGGGGATGCTCCTCCTTGCTGTGCTGTGGGACTGGGGCCTGGTGTGTGTTGTACTTGGGCTGTCCACCGTCCCACCCACTGCACTTTGTGTTCCTGCCACTTACCTGTTACTTGTCAGTTGGTGCAGCTGTGCCTGACACATGGGTGTGGGGAGTGCTCCACCTTGCTGGTCTGTGGGAGTGGGGGCCTGGTGGGTGTTGTACTTCAGCTGTCCCCCTCCGACCCACTGCACTTTGTGTTCCTGCCACTTACCTGTTACTTGTCAGTTGGTGCAGCTGTGCCTGACACATGGGTGTGGGGAGTGCTCCACCTTGCTGGTCTGTGGGAGTGGGGGCCTGGTGGGTGTTGTACTTCAGCTGTCCCCCTCCGACCCACTGCACTTTGTGTTCCTGCCACTTACCTGTTACTTGTCGGTTAGTGCAGCTGTGGCGGACACATGGGTGTGGTGGGTGCTCGTTGTGGCGCTTCTGGCATATTTGGGGACCTGTTGGTGGTTACGTGGCTGGCTTAGTGTACACATGTCCCCACGCATCTTACAGTTGTTCGGTTTGGGCTGTGTGTGGTAGTGTCTGTTGCATGTGTGTGTGATGTGTTGTGTATTGTGTGCTGGACATGGGGGTGTTTGTCCCTGGGAGCTGTGGCATGGTAGTTGCGCATGTGAGTACATAGCGGTGTGCTGGTATACATTAGTTTGTACTTACCAGCCTCCACTCCCTCTGCTAATCCGGCGAGGATCTCCGGATGGATTACGACTCGCACCTTCTCCTCCCACGCTTTGAAGGTCTTAAAGAGCGCGGGATTCCCTCCGCCAGTGACGGCAGCCAGCTCTCTGTTTTTGCCCTCCTTCTTCTTGACCAGGCTCTTTACGTCATTCCAACGTTTGTTTATCTCGGTTCTGTTCCTGGGCAGGGTCCCGACTGCATTGACCTGGTCTACGATCCGGGTCCACATTCTGTTTCTGGTGGCTAGTGGTGTGTGCTGGACCATGTTCCCATAGATTTGTGGGTACACCTTGATGATCTCGTCGACCATGACCGTCAGCTCCATGGGCGTGAACTTGGGCATCCTTTGTGGTGCCATGGTGTTTGTGGTGCTGGTGCGGTGTGTGTTGTGTAATGTGCAGGGGGTTTGTGGTGCCGGTGTTTGGTGGTGGTGGTGGTGGTGGTGGTTGTGATGTGTGCGTTTCTGTGGTGTGCTGCTGTCCTTGCTGTGTCACTGTGTCCTCTCCTCTCCTCTCTGGTTTGCAATGTAGCAAGGGGTTGTGGTCTGTGGGAGTGCTGCTTTTGTACTCACCTATGTGGGTGTGTCCTCATGGTCTGTTGTTTTCAGGTGTGTTGTGTCTGGGGTTCTGGCCTTTGTATTTTTGTTTGTCCGGGGGGTGTTTTCGGGATGTGTACTGTGCTTGTGTATTTGTACGTGCCTTGCTGTGTGGACTTGTTGGCCATGTTGTGTGCTATTGGTTTTGTGTGCGGATGGTTTCTGTGCAGGTACGTGGGCGCCATGGCTTCTGCCGTGTCGATTCTCATCGGCGTTGTTTGCGCTGGCGGGCGGTATTTTTGTTGTTTTTCCGCGCTCATGGCGGTGCGATCGTAATTTCACGTGCGGTGTGTCGGCCGTGAGGGCGGGCGGTTTTGTGTTGTCGTGCGTGTTTCCGTCCGTGGCGGGCGGTTTGACTCCGACTCGGACGATGGCGGGCGGTATTTTGTATGATTTTTCCGCCGATGGCGGTTTTCAGTTTGTGTACTCATAATGGCGTGGTCGGTGTTCAGGCGGTGTGTGCGGGCGGATTTTTGCCGCTTCCATGCCTGGCGGATTTTTTTACGCCGGGTATCGTAATGTGCCCCTTGGTTTGGATCTGGTTCATATGTTTTCCACCTGCCCTGGTATAGAACAAATTGGTCGGGAAATAATTGGCTTTTTGCGGGATGTGTTGAAAGATGATATTCTTCTTTCACCTCAGCTTATGTTATTAGGTGTAGCTGAACCAGGTAGGAGAACTGGGGAAGAGCTAATTTTTATAGCGATGTCAGTCCTTAGGCTCTGCGTAGCCTCAGCCTGGCTTGAT
Organism: Calotriton arnoldi; assembly: GCA_963921515.1. Lineage (NCBI taxonomy): Eukaryota > Metazoa > Chordata > Amphibia > Caudata > Salamandridae > Calotriton > Calotriton arnoldi. Next base: position 1,028,723 of record CAWUFW010000498.1, read on the forward strand.
CCTCTACCTCCGACCTTCCAGCAGTGGAAGGGGTGTTTTTTGCACATTTATAACTTAGAGAGGGCACTTTATGAACGGAGAGGCAGAAAGTGAAGGATTAAAAGGGCCAATTTCAGTCTGGCCTTCCTTGTTTACCCAGAATGAGTGAATCTTGCTTTCCATTGGATGCGGATTTATTATGGTCTTGTATTTATGATTAATTTAATCTAATGACATTTGCCTTTTTGTACTGTATTATTTATGCCTATTAGCCTCTTGCTGCTGTTTCACATGATTTATTTGTATTTATGATTAATCTAATCAAATTAAATCTGCCTTTTCGTACTGGATTTATAACCTTTTAGCTGTTGCTCCTCATCAGATGATGAATTATTATGGTTTTATATTTATGCCTAATTTAGTCAAATGAAATCTGTTCTTCTGTAATGTATGTATGCCTATGATAAATTTTTTTGCTGTAATTTATGCTTCTTTTGAAGAAAAAAAAAAACAGGCTTGTTGTTAGTTCCTAAGGTACTCCCCCAATTAGGTATGCTCTCCTCTGACCTGAAAGTGGCAAAACTGACTTTCCCTCTTACTATGACTAGAGCCGGGTTGTCTGGGAGGGCCCTTGGAATGAACAGGAGAAGCTTCCTTGGCCTTCCAAGTCAATTGAGGCCATGCTAAAGCCACAGTTTGTTCTGTCATTTTCTTTTGTCCACTACCAGATAACTAATCCCTACTAAGTAGTCATCAGCTAACAACCATTAGCCTTTCCTGGACTCAGAGTTCTCTGAGCCGGGGTCGCTAACTATCCCAGCCAAGGATGTATATTCGAGCTTCAGAGGGATCATGAGTGTCAGAAATGGTTTTAAGTAAGTTCTGGTTTGGGCAGCCTGAAGTACATTTTTCTAAAGTTACTTTTTTGCTTAATTTTTTTGAAAGACAGTTTTTTTTTCAAAACTAAGCAGAAAATAACTTTGACATTTGTTTAGGCTTTTCAAAAACACATATAGGGAATTACAATTTTATTCCCCTTTAAATTAAATTAGGGTAAATTCTACAAGGCCACACAGTGAAATAGCTTTTGGCTTTTATTTCTTAGTGAAGGGACACTAAGTCCGAAATGTAGTGAGCCCTGTTTTCGTTTATATTAGCCCCCTGTCCTGTGGGCTTACAAGGCACACTTTAGGGCTGACTTATGAATATACGAAAACAAGGTCCTCTCCTACATGGCATAAGCATTTTCACTGTAGTGCATTTAAACTACAAACTAGTAAGAGCACTCTGGTGCCCCTGGCAGAAATATATTTTGTCACATATGTGGGTTGTGTAAAATACACAGCAGACCACATTTGACATTTGATTTTCCATGCACTTTAGGTACAACCTACAATGGACTTATAGGGAAGTTTAATAGGCAAAACAGAGAGTACCTATGTACAACACATGTTTTAGAGGTTGGCACTAGTACTTCATTAATGTTTAGTAATGGTAAAATGCACAGACTCATAAAGCCATCGAAAACAGGGTCCAGAAAAAAGGTGAAAAATCTGGAGTGACCATGCAGAAAAGGAAGATTTGCTACACTACCAAATTCTAAGGTAGCTGTAAAAGAACAGGCCACCATATCTAGCTACAGGTGTCAAATGGATGTGTAAAAGGGAAATCTCCCTGCAGGTGTCACATTGATGTGTAAAGGGGAATCTCCCTGCATCAAAAAGTATTTAATTTTTGCTGTCCCACAAAGTACAAAGAGGTCTGCAGCTTGACTTCACTCCTCAAATAATTATTTGACCCACCCTGTGCTTAATTTGTGCTGGTGATTTCCGCTGCTCGGCATCAGCACTTAAATGTTTATATCTACACTAACTTATGACAACTTGGTGGTGCTGTCTCTCTATTTCTGTAGGGACAACATCAGTTTAACAAATGAATGCACATTTAGAAAATATCTTTAGAGCGCCCAAGCTATTCTTACTGCTAGGGTGATTTGGAATTGTGCAAACTGTCACATTTGTGTGATGTTTAGTAGGTTGTGTTTATACTGACATGTGGCAGTGATAGCAGTTCAGTGGTAAGTGCAAAATGCAGCAGGCTCAGGAGAGAAACCATGGCACTGGCACTTGTTTATTTACAAATTAGGCACTGGGCTCAATTTAAAAGGTTTGGTCTAGAGGCAACTATTAGTATGAGATTTTGGAAGATTGTGTAATTTAGGTTAATACAGGCAAATCAGAAAACCCATCTCAAAACTATCACTTGTTTAGAAAAAATGTGAAAGTTGTATAATGAAATATTTTAACCACACAGAGTGAAGTAAATGTTAGCAAACCTATGAGTTAAGAAAAAAAAAATATTTCTTTGAATTCATCACACCTTACTAGAGGAAACCTCTTAATTGAATCTGTTGAGTTGAAATGACCTTGGGAAAATTAGAGGAATAGTGCAAAATGATAGAGCCCCTTTATAGAATATGATGAGAGGCCCCTGACATTCCCATATCGCACAGATACTTACAGGCCTGGTGGTGAATAGGGGGCCCCTGAATGGTGGAAGCAACTGCACTGCAGGGTCTGCATTACACCCCTGGATTTGATTTTATTGAGTTGTTAGATACAGTTTTTATTAAGTCATCAGATACATTTCCTAATTCAGAGATGAATATATTAGATGTTTTAATGACACAACTTAATATATTGTAAAACACCTTCTTAGTATATTAAAGACATAAGTACATGAATTTACCTTACACGGTAAAAATTCTTGAGCGAGTAGTCAGTAAATCCTTGTCCCATTATTTAGAGGATAATCATCTACTGGATGAGCTGCAATTCGGATTCCGTCTTGAGCACGGAACCGAAACAGCCCTAGTGACTGTATTTGATGATTTGAGAATGCGAGCTGACAACGGACAATCGGTCGTATTAGTGCTGCTAGACATGTCAGCAGCATTTGATACGGTGAACCATAGCATTCTGCTAAAAAGACTTAGAAACATTGGAGTTAAAGGTCAGGCATTAAAATGGCTTCAGTCCTATCTATTGGACAGGACACAGGCAGTGAGTATTCAACCTTTCACATCTCCGAAGACATCTGTCCAACATGGGGTCCCGCAGGGTTCAACAATTAGCCCAATTTTATTTAATATATACCTGCGTCCACTTATTCCTATCATCAAGTCCTTTGGAGTAGAATTAGTCAACTATGCTGACGATACACAGCTTGTGTTTTCGCTGGAAGGGAATCAAACAATCCCCATGGATAAATTTCATAAGTGCATGGAAAGTACCACAAACTCGCTTAGAAACAACTTCCTCCAATTCAATGGAGATAAAACAGAAGTTGTATATTGCACTACGAGTAAAATAGCTTGTCCCCTTCCTGTTGACTTCCGGCTCACCCCTACAGATACTCCGCTAATCCCAGCCAAAACACTACGTAATCTGGGGGTGTTGTTGGATAATAATCTTCAATTGGACTCACAAGTAAATAAAGCAGTTGGCACCTGCTTTTCTCTGATTAGAGCTTTACGAAAGATCCTCCCACTATTGCCAGTTTCCGCCAGAATACAAGTAGTGAGGAGCGTTATTCTGAGCAGGTTGGACTATTGTAACTCATTGTATCTTGGAGCTCCAAATTCCTTGATACTGAAGTGGCAAAGAATCCAAACAATAGCAGCAAAGCTAGCTTTAAACCGGCAGCGCAGTTCCTCTGCATCTCTGGCCCTAAGAGTTCTTCATTGGTTGCCGATTCGGCAGAGGATACATTTTAAATCTCTCTGCATCATTTTTAAGGTAGTACATGGTCTGGGTCCTAGACCACTGCAGAGAAAATTCACGTGGTATACTCCCCCAAGAAACCTCCGTTCATCAACAGCAAATTTGGTTAACACTACAAAATTTAAAAGAGCTAGGACAGGAGGGAGAGCCTTTAGCTCCGTGGCCTCACGGCTGTGGAATGAACTTCCAACTGACATCAGGCAAAGTGAGAATTTAATGCAATTCAGGAAGAAGCTGAAGACTTGGCTGTTCCCGAGGGAGGAGTAATACATAGATGTAGTGTCACCGATCCATCCTGCGGTCTTACTTTGGTTCCCTCCCTCCCCTTAATTTTGAATCTGTATGCCTCATTTTAGGGTGGCCGATCAACTACGCCATATAACAACAAGGTTCTCTCTCAGCGCCAGGATACCCGTTGGGTGATAGTGCGCTATATAAATCTAGTTTACATTACATTTACATTTCCTTGATGTAAAATTGTGTAACCCAATTTTCAAAGAAAATCATAAGAAACAGCCATCACAATATATCTACTTCACACTTCAAGCACTTTTAGGCTTCTACAAATGAACATGTTCTCATTCCTATTTGGTATCGCTTCATTTTAAGATTTCCTTTGAACAAGATCCTGATGGACTTATATACAAACATTTTCTCATCGTCCACTTTCTGAACAGTCTAAGCCCATATTACAAGTGGTCCAGTTTATTACAATGTGTGGTAACTAGTGTTACCACACATATTGCAATTATGGTTTTTGTGCTAAATATCATCAGTACAAACCTGCTAATATTTACCAAGGTAAAATGCCCAGTATTTACTGGAACATGCAGATTTTGGTGCAGTAATCACCAAACCCTGCATGTTATTCCCCAAATGTCATAATTGACTGTCATGTATTACAGCCGATATATTTTGATTGGGTGGATTCAGATTTGTTCATATGAGATTAATTTTACAAAACACAAAAGGTGATTGGGAGGAATGCTTGCATTTTGTTTAACCACTGGCAATTGCTAATGGTAGCATCACAACCTATATTAGTTTGCTCACCATGGCACCTCAGTTTGTATCCAGACATATGCAAATCAGTCTTGACTTTGCTCCATTTTCAACAGTCCAGCCCACAAAGTACAAAGAGGTCTGCAGCTTGACTTCACTCCTCAAATAATTATTTGACCCACCCTGTGCTTAATTTGTGCTGGTGATTTCCGCTGCTCGGCATCAGCACTTAAATGTTTATATCTACACTAACTTATGACAACTTGGTGGTGCTGTCTCTCTATTTCTGTAGGGACAACATCAGTTTAACAAATGAATACACATTTAGAAAATATCTTTAGAGCGCCCAAGCTATTCTTACTGCTAGGGTGATTTGGAATTGTGCAAACTGTCACATTTGTGTGATGTTTAGTAGGTTGTGTTTATACTGACATGTGGCAGTGATAGCAGTTCAGTCGTAAGTGCAAAATGCAGCAGGCTCAGGAGAGAAACCATGGCACTGGCACTTGTTTATTTACAAATTAGGCACTGGGCTCAATTTAAAAGGTTTGGTCTAGAGGCAACTATTAGTATGAGATTTTGGAAGATTGTGTAATTTAGGTTAATACAGGCAAATCAGAAAACCCATCTCAAAACTATCACTTTTTTAGAAAAAATTTGAAAGTTGTATAATGAAATATTTTAACCACACAGAGTGAAGTAAATGTTAGCAAACCTATGAGTTAAGAAAAAAATAAATATTTCTTTGAATTCATCACACCTTACTAGAGGAAACCTCTTAATTGAATCTGTTGAGTTGAAATGACCTTGGGAAAATTAGAGGAATAGTGCAAAATGATAGAGCCCCTTTATAGAATATGATGAGAGGCCCCTGACATTCCCATATCGCACAGATACTTACAGGCCTGGTGGTGAATAGGGGGGCCCCTGAATGGTGGAAGCAACTGCACTGCAGGGGTCTGCATTACACCCCTGGATTTGATTTTATTGAGTTGTTAGATACAGTTTTTATTAAGTCATCAGATACATTTCCTAATTCAGAGATGAATATATTAGATGTTTTAATGACACAACTTAATATATTGTAAAACACCTTCTTAGTATATTAAAGACATAAGTACATGAATTTACCTTACACGGTAAAAATTCTTGAGCGAGTAGTCAGTAAATCCTTGTCCCATTATTTAGAGGATAATCATCTACTGGATGAGCTGCAATTCGGATTCCGTCTTGAGCACGGAACCGAAACAGCCCTAGTGACTGTATTTGATGATTTGAGAATGCGAGCTGACAACGGACAATCGGTCGTATTAGTGCTGCTAGACATGTCAGCAGCATTTGATACGGTGAACCATAGCATTCTGCTAAAAAGACTTAGAAACATTGGAGTTAAAGGTCAGGCATTAAAATGGCTTCAGTCCTATCTATTGGACAGGACACAGGCAGTGAGTATTCAACCTTTCACATCTCCGAAGACATCTGTCCAACATGGGGTCCCGCAGGGTTCAACAATTAGCCCAATTTTATTTAATATATACCTGCGTCCACTTATTCCTATCATCAAGTCCTTTGGAGTAGAATTAGTCAACTATGCTGACGATACACAGCTTGTGTTTTCGCTGGAAGGGAATCAAACAATCCCCATGGATAAATTTCATAAGTGCATGGAAAGTACCACAAACTCGCTTAGAAACAACTTCCTCCAATTCAATGGAGATAAAACAGAAGTTGTATATTGCACTACGAGTAAAATAGCTCGTCCCCTTCCTGTTGACTTCCGGCTCACCCCTACAGATACTCCGCTAATCCCAGCCAAAACACTACGTAATCTGGGGGTGTTGTTGGATAATAATCTTCAATTGGACTCACAAGTAAATAAAGCAGTTGGCACCTGCTTTTCTCTGATTAGAGCTTTACGAAAGATCCTCCCACTATTGCCAGTTTCCGCCAGAATACAAGTAGTGAGGAGCGTTATTCTGAGCAGGTTGGACTATTGTAACTCATTGTATCTTGGAGCTCCAAATTCCTTGATACTGAAGTGGCAAAGAATCCAAACAATAGCAGCAAAGCTAGCTTTAAACCGGCAGCGCAGTTCCTCTGCATCTCTGGCCCTAAGAGTTCTTCATTGGTTGCCGATTCGGCAGAGGATACATTTTAAATCTCTCTGCATCATTTTTAAGGCAGTACATGGTCTGGGTCCTAGACCACTGCAGAGAAAATTCACGTGGTATACTCCCCCAAGAAACCTCCGTTCATCAACAGCAAATTTGGTTAACACTACAAAATTTAAAAGAGCTAGGACAGGAGGGAGAGCCTTTAGCTCCGTGGCCTCACGGCTGTGGAATGAACTTCCAACTGACATCAGGCAAAGTGAGAATTTAATGCAATTCAGGAAGAAGCTGAAGACTTGGCTGTTCCCGAGGGAGGAGTAATACATAGATGTAGTGTCACCGATCCATCCTGCGGTCTTACTTTGGTTCCCTCCCTCCCCTTAATTTTGAATCTGTATGCCTCATTTTAGGGTGGCCGATCAACTACGCCATATAACAACAAGGTTCTCTCTCAGCGCCAGGATACCCGTTGGGTGATAGTGCGCTATATAAATCTAGTTTACATTACATTACATTTACATTTCCTTGATGTAAAATTGTGTAACCCAATTTTCAAAGAAAATCATAAGAAACAGCCATCACAATATATCTACTTCACACTTCAAGCACTTTTAGGCTTCTACAAATGAACATGTTCTCATTCCTATTTGGTATCGCTTCATTTTAAGATTTCCTTTGAACAAGATCCTGATGGACTTATATACAAACATTTTCTCATCGTCCACTTTCTGAACAGTCTAAGCCCATATTACAAGTGGTCCAGTTTATTACAATGTGTGGTAACTAGTGTTACCACACATATTGCAATTATGGTTTTTGTGCTAAATATCATCAGTACAAACCTGCTAATATTTACCAAGGTAAAATGCCCAGTATTTACTGGAACATGCAGATTTTGGTGCAGTAATCACCAAACCCTGCATGTTATTCCCCAAATGTCATAATTGACTGTCATGTATTACAGCCGATATATTTTGATTGGGTGGATTCAGATTTGTTCATATGAGATTAATTTTACAAAACACAAAAGGTGATGGGAGGAATGCTTGCATTTTGTTTAACCACTGGCAATTGCTAATGGTAGCATCACAACCTATATTAGTTTGCTCACCATGGCACCTCAGTTTGTATCCAGACATATGCAAATCAGTCTTGACTTTGCTCCATTTTCAACAGTCCAGCCCAAACTGCCAGACTAGGTCCTTCCTGAACTGGAACACAAGCAGCCCAAGACCAGTTTTGAACTGATTAGGCCTCATCAGTAGGCTATAGCTTGGTTCCAGGAACACAATGTGTAAGGGACCAATGTGTGGGCATACCCTTGCCACTTAGAATGGTACATAAAACAAACAAAAAATGATTGGTGGAAAGCTTTCACTTTTTCTAACCACTGGCAGATGCTCGGGTAGCATCCTTTTGCTCATTATGCCACCTCAGTTTGGACCCATCCACATTCAAATCAGTCTTGACCCTTCTCCAATAGGAGCAGTCCTGCTGAACTGTCATGCCAGGTCCTCACTGTACCAGGACACAATCAGCCCAGGGCAATTTTCACCCTAATTAGTATTCATCAGACAGGTTTAGCTTGGTTCCAGTTGCACAGTGAGCATGGGACCCATATCTGGGCATAGCCCTGCCACTTAGGGCCGTACATCTAACACACAAGTGGTGATGGGAGGAATGCTTGCAATTTGTCTAACCACCTTCATTCTCTCGGGATAGCCTCCCAATCCATCATCCTTTAGGTCACCATGTCACTTCAGTCTGGGCCCAGCCATATGCAAATCAATCTTGACCCTGCTCAACAGGAAAAGTCCAGCCCTAACTGCCAGGCCAGGTCCTCCCTGAACTGGAGCACAAGCAACCCAAGACCCGTTTTGCCCTGATTAGGGTCCATCATAAATATCACACCATTGACTTGGCCACTCGTAATGAGGGCCTAAGAGTATTCTAGGTTAATTAGTGTGATTGTGTCTGATACATTTATCTCCCTGATCTACTTATTGTATGTAATACATTCTATGGCAGTTTTGTTCATTTATATTGTATTTCAGGCAGTGCCGCCTAAGTCTGACTCCTAGCAAACACCACATTCAGTACAGCAAGTGTCAAAAGCTAATTGGTACAGTAACCTAGATTATAGTAACCAGCCCTGGCTATAATCTACAATTTAGATTATGCAAGCATTGTTGCTAGCTGTGCAATTTAGCTCTATGTAATTCAACTGAAATACAATATATTTTTTTATTGATTATTATGCATTCGGAAAATAAGATCCATCAACGAAAACAAGCCTAATACAATACCATTCAATATAATACATGTAAAATAATACAAAATAATAAAACACAAAAAACTCAAGTACAAAACAAAAATGCAAAAGTTTCCCTCTGATTTTCCAAGCAGACTCTAGGAACTTAGAGACCCAAAAGGTAACTCGAAGACTAGTACCTGTTCTACAGATCCTCAAGGCACATTGACGATCACTCAGCTCTAGGAGATTGCAAAAGGGCACAATCCACTTGGACCAGCATTTAGAATATGGCTTGCAGAAAAATAAGAGGTCTTGATTCCAAAAAAACCCACCTCTCATGGGTGGTCAACGGTAAGATGCCCAGCCTGAATTTAATGTAATGTTCTCTAGTGGTGACTGGTTTAATTTGGCCTACAAATATTCAAATCTAAAAATCAATTTTAAATGATAAGAAGGCGTTTATGAGACTCCTGCCTTTCCCTGTTATCTGAGTGGCCATAACACATTGCCAATGTAGGGCATTTAGTACATTACAACCATTTTAGTGGCTTTGGGTCTGATTTTTTCAATAATAACTTAGTTCTAACCTTCAACACTACTTTTTAACATGGGCACCCCTTGATAGTTCACAAGCTTCAATTCTTAGCATTATATAATTCAGTGCTGCTCTAAAGTTCAAGTTCATAGGTTGACCTTACCTGTATCAAATAAATTAAAGGTTTTATATTAGCTATATGGGAGAATAGTTTTAGGGCACAGTCTATGCAGATTGGTAGATTAGTGGAGCTCCACAGGACAATCAGTATGAACTTGACAAATCTACTTCTACTCTTTAACACAAGTCAAATTTACAGAAGCCCCCGAGTTCTGCTGCGTACTATACAGCACTCACCATTTTAGCCTTGGACATCTCTATCGCTGGTACTACTGAATGATTAGGTGTCTTTTTTCACAAACTTTATCAGGGCTGACGATCTTTGATACAAGAGAAGCTCCCTTATTTTTAGTTGGGAACACAAGTTTTTTTAATTTGAAAGGTGGATGCCTAAATAATGAAATTGATGCACTCTCTCTAGGCTAATTTTTTGTTGTTAAAGTTCTCCCTTTTAAAAACTAATGGGAATTAAAATGTATTTATCCACATTATGTCCTTCCCATAATTGACCCCAAGAGGCTAAACTTATCAAGTAAGACACTAAGGCCCATCGAAGTCTTGGTCAATAATCATGTGTTGTCTGTGAATCAATGAACATACACTTTTCGTGTCTCAGTCCCATGCCAATGCTCCCTCTCTTGCAAATATTAGAACTCTTATCCTCCTATTCACCGATGACACACTATTGATTTCCAAGACCCTGAGTGGTTTACACAAACTTTCTTCCCACTTTGATGAGTTTTGCTAGGCCCGGGGTCTGGACATCCACAAGTCTAAAAATAAGTTATTGAGTTTTAATCCCCATAAATCATTTAAAGGGTGTCTTACTTTAGGTGGTGTCCGACTTAAGAGGGTGGACTCGTTTGCATTCTTAGGAATAACATTTTCATCAGATATGTACTGGAAGCCCCACATCACCAAGGCTACACTTAAAAACAGGCAATTGGTGAGGGCTATCCTTAGAGAGCATTGTGGGTCTTTTTCCATACCTGTAGCACCTGCCATCCAGTTTTACTCAGCCAAAGCCCTAGGATCTCTGCAGTACGGGCAGAACTCTGGGGATTCTCCAATATTAACCATCTGGTCATCTCTGAGAAAGGTTTAATGAGAGCAATTACTCTCCTATCCCCTACCACTCCCTTGCTCCCCTCATTTCAGGACCTGGGCATGAAAAGAATTAAGGGCAGAGCGAGGCTGCGCCCCCTTTCATACTGGAGATGAATATGGACCACGCCCGAATTAGCCAAATAATGTACCACCCTATAGGATGTCATTAGTGCAGACCACTTCCAAAAAATCTCCTGGCTACAGATTATTAGAGAGCAGCTACTCTCCCTTGGCTCGACCCCACTTTGGAAAGCCCCCGCTGCTTGACATTTTCCATCTGAAGGACATTTAAAACAGAAGTACTGGCACAGTGTAACGACTATAGACTTTTGTAAAGCAGCCAGTTCTACCGTATCTTTCTAGATGTAAAAAAAAGTTGTGGTCTCAAGCCCTTTAGGGATTTTATCATGGTACCAATGGACAGGAAGCTATACTTTCAATTCAGATTGTGGGAACTACCCTTCATAATTTACCTCCAAATGGTCTGCTGCACCACCCCTGCTTACCCAGTGTGTAACCACCCAGCAAAATCTGTTTCCCATGTTTTCACTGCATGCCTGCTTTACTCGCGCCCCCGAACTTTTTGGTTAATACTGGCTAGGTACGCACAGTCATTCTACTGCTGTGCGCATTCTTAGAACAGACCCTAAACCTCTATTTGCTTGTGCAGTTGCCAAGTTCCTAGGGTATGAGGTTGTTAAGAAGGAAGTGTCTTTCCCCTCTGCAGATTCAGGGGGCCTCTATCTGATTGTATGTATGTTAAGCTCCTGCTCTATTGCCTATATCTTAGGCTATTCTGCTTTTATTTATATGTTTTACTGTTGTTTTTTTATGAATTAATAATATTGTATTTATTTATAATGTACATTTGTGTGTTGTGTACTTTTATGGTCCTAGCGGCCCAAATAAAATTAACTTTGACTTTGAAGACACGATTTTGCTGGTGCGGTGCAGGGTGCGCCCCGCGGCCGCACTGCCAAAGCCGTGGTCAAGCCGCCCACCAGATTAGAAGTTTCCTTCTGTCTGGCGGGCTGGTTTTTGGCATTCCCACGACGGTGCTTTAAAAAATGGGCACCGCAATGGGAACACCAAAAACAGTTCCTCCAGGCATGAACTGAAAAGTTCATGCCATGCAGGAACTGGGGTGCATGCACACAGGGAGGAACATGTTGTGTCCTTATGCATGTGTCCCCATTTGAAGGAGGCACAGGGGGCCCTGCAGGCCCCCTTTGTTTCCTTTCCTCCGCAGTGTCCATGCAGTGTCCGCAGTGTCCATGCAGTAGGAACCTCCATGACATCGCCACCATCAACATTGCCAGGAAACTGCAGTTCCCTGGTGGCTGCGGCAGGGCAATTGCGGTCCGACCTCCCTAATCGTAATCAGGAGACAGCTTGCGCCGTGCCCCAATGAGTCTGGCGGTCCATGGACCACCTGACTCGTAATCAGCCCCTAAGGCTCATAGTCGCCTAGGTCAATAATCAAGTGTCATCTGTAAATAAAAGAGCATGCACTTTAGAATCCGCTATGCAGGGTAAATCAGTGTTGTGAGCAAATGGATAATGTATGTATTAATTTATGAACAGAAGAAAAAGAGATGGGGCTTGCATGCACCCCTGTCCCACCCCTCTGTTAATAACTATTATCTCAGTGAGTTTGCCGTTCGGCCCCCTGAGAACGTGCGCACAGTTGTTTGTATGCAGTTCTATCAACAGAGCAAGTAATTCAGAGGAACACCCAACCTCTGCAAAACTTCTCACAATTTTAATCACGGCACACAGTTGAAGGCTGATTTTCAGGTCAACAAAAGCAACATAAACGTTGTCAGACATTATATTAACAGTTTTCTATTTGACCAGAAGAAAGCGAAACACTTGGTCATAGGTGCTTGAAGTTCGGTTGTGGGGGGCTGCAGCACTCCCAAAAATAAGCATGCTTGAGTTCAGAAGGTGAATGAGCAATTTCGATTACTTTACATTTTGTGTTTATCTTGTCATATTTACTGTGCATTCAAAGACAAATGTCAAATGTCAGGGTATGCCTTCTGACAAATTACTGCTTATTTAAAACTAGCACGTACTTTTATTTCTCTGCCTGCAAAATGAGAGAAGTTTGTAAAAATGACCTAGGTGACAATCTTGCTGGGGTACAGGCAGTGCAAATGGAAAGTCAGTTTTCCATTAATATTCATTGTTGATGTAAATGTGGCGACCGTTATGCTCCCTAGTCTTCACAGTGATTTCTGATGCACCACTAGATGACTATTCAACCTCTCGGGCTAGATACAAATCTATATGAGCCAGGTAATTGCACTATGTCCCAATCACATTTTTTGCTCTTGAGCTTCTAATAGACTTTTGACTCACCCGCTCCAAACATAGGTGCATAGCCATCAGTGCAAAAATATTGACAAAATCAGCCAACACATCAATAATACACATGAGCTCCATACACTGATTGTGCTCTTCTATCATTCGTCAAGCATTACTTCACACATTAACACTCTGAATTGGCTTTACGGCATTGTCCACTGGTTTGAGTCAGACCTGGGCCAATTAGTTCAGATAAGTGCATTTAGGATGACTACCAGGTCTATAATGTGTACATCCCACAAGGCTACGCCCTTGACCCATGATCACTCCAAGGATAGGTACATAGCTGTCTGTATCCACTTTAAGGATATGCTTGACAAATCCCACCAATCTATCAACAGCACACAAGGGATCCACACATTGATTGCATCCTTCTTTCAAGTACTATGCCCTCCTTAACTCTTTCACACTGTGAATTGGTTTTTATGACATTGCTCAGCGCTGGCGATACTCAAAGTATAGGACCAGATTGTTCAGATAAGTTCTTCTAGTTCAGAGTCAATCCCGCAGCATGTGACATCTCACAAGTCTCTTTTCTCTTGCAAATCATGCCTAACCTGAATAGAGAGCATGTGGGAGTCCTATTGGCAGCCATGGATGACCTAATGCATCAATGTGTCAAAGAATCCTAACTCTACCTGTACATTACATTTGGCCATGACATTGATCAGTAGAAGGACTGCCTTGCCATCATCTGAGCCTGGTTCTCAAAGTCTATCTCAAACTGAACCCACACAGAGGCAATCTCTAGCACCAACAGACAGCAAGAATGGCTGACAGATATGCAACTAAATACCCTTAAACTTTGAACTCCAGCTCCAAGTTTCATGAGTTCTACATTATCACTTATCTCTGGTTCAGGATTCAAATTATTCCTAAAATATCATTACCTTCTTTCAATGGTCTATTTTCCTTTTAGTAAAACCATTCCTACAAGAAGCAGAATTTGGAATTGCCCTCTCCGTATTGGTTCTGTGTCATCTTGATGGAGGCAATGCTTTCTTTGCAAACATCCTATATGTGGAGTTCATCCATCAAAAATATAACCGCATTACATCACACCTCAGGAAACTTCTACAGATGAGCAAGGTCAAAATCCCTTGGAGGGTAGGTTGAAAATGTAAGACGTCTAAGATTAAATGCCAACCCATCCCACTGACAGTGAATGGATCTAGGAAATTCTGTTATAACCAGATGTCAGTCTGCTTCCCTTGTCCACTTCTGGAAAAAGCTGTATACTCTCCTCTTCAAAGAGAAATGGGTCCTGGTGTGACCATCCAGTAAACAGACACTCATGAATTAACTTTCTGCTTCCCCATCCTTCCACTGCTAACTTACCATACCACACCGTGTTCTTCAGCCTACAGCCCATGTATATGCAACTTCCTGATTATCACTCCCTCTCCTCACACTATGACCTCTACCATCAGCCATCGTTCATGCCTTTACATGGTCTGCATATGCCTCCCTGCCCCTCTGTCAAATAATCTTGCAACTCTTTCTATTACATTCTTGTACTGCACTTTTCCCCTTTCCTAGCCACTCTTCTTTTGTTCTCTCTACATTCCAACATTGGCCACACATTTATGATCCAGTATAAGTTCCCTGGCTAACTGCTCCATTACTTAAGGTACTATGAGTCACACAGTTATAAATATATTCAAAAGACAACATGCTACTTCCTTTCTCTTCAATGGACTAGATGCTCAATGGAATAGTAGCTGATTAAATCTTCCAGGCCTATAATTAGTTTCACATAGAAACCTCCAATCTGAAACCAAGTAAAACAACCCTGAACTAATGAAGAAATAACCAAGCAAAAGAGCTCATCGAAATTAAATCTTGTGCACTGATCTGAGTGGGGAAAAAGCAAGAACCTATTTTGTATCGGTTTATATTGACATTTATAAAGGATGTAGTGCCGTCATTGAAAAGTCACATGCAGATAATCATACATATTATCGTATATATTATCACCGACATAAAGGGAATGGTATTTAGATAACCAAATGAGATTACAATCAGAAGATGTTAGCCAACTGCCAAGACCATATTTCTTAATAAGGCAAAACTTCACATCATCTCTTGTACTACTCACCCAATCTCCTTCACTAACTTAATAAACAACAGATCCCAACCTTTGCACAGTGGCAACCCCACACTCTTCAACAACATGATTTCCTTCATGCTCACCCTTTCCACTTGGTAATCCTGAAGGACAATCAACTCTACAGTTTGTTCTTCCTAATATATATAAATAACTCATATAATTTGGATAAAATCCTAGTCATTGTGGAAGATGCCCTACCAGTACCATGCCCAGGGAATAAAAAGACACATGGTGTATGGTCTGCTTTAAGAGTGAAATGTCGATCCCATAGGAACATTTTGAAGTACTGTACCCCCACGTACATTCTATGACCTACCATTCTATAGTGGTGTACCTCTATCCAGTATGGAAAATGAATTTTATTTGTGTCAATGAATTAAAATTGGAGAAATTAATCACAGTAAAAAGAATAAAAGATCAGATAAGAACTTATAAGCGGAGGATTCCCCAAAAGTTACAAGTCTGTATAATGTGATTCCATAACAAACGGAATAAAATAAATAAATGTTAATTAAAATGGCTCTCCTGCGGAAATGGCATTGATTCTGGACATAAATAGAACGCCACTGTCGTCCTTGCCTCACCTCCGCAAAACGGTTCAAACGGAGCTTGAGGCAACGACGGACAGCTAGGCACTTTGAGAGAATGTGCTATGTTAGTTTGCTGCCTGGTTTTGGTTGAGCTTCGTTTTGTTGTACTCTGCTAGCTTGAGCGCTTGTTTTGGTTGCTGCCTAGCAAAACAGAATTGCACTATTTAAGTAGCGCGCTTAATGCAGTTTTCTGGTCTCTGTGCCATATGTCAATACGCTATTTTAAATATGCTCTGACTGAAAACATCCGCGAGCTCCTCCTTTGTAGAGAGGGAGTTGTAGCCCTTATCTGCACTAGGTTGCAGATAAGAGGAGATCCCAAATGATGAAGCATGTCACCACGGTGAGTGATGGGATTCCGTCCTTTTAAAAGGACTTTCCATGGCCTACACAAGAGGGTTTCGTTTCTTTTCTTTTCTTTTCTTTTCTCCCCCTTTTTTGACTAGTAGTTAGTGCCAGTTGTCTTGCGAGTGATCTTTAGGCTCGCTTAGACACGTGGACACTTTTGTGTTTGACACTGCAGCCAATCCCAGCCCTGCAGCATGTATGAATGCAGAGCAGACACACACAAACTCTTTCAACATGTCGCTGAATGTGTTTGTTGCTCTGCCCCTTGCCATGCGACAAGAAGACTTGAGGAGGAGGAGAGTAGAGAGGATCTTCAGACAAAGGATCAACCTATTTGGGATGTCCAGCCAAGATGTCAGGGCCAGATACCGTTTCCCTCCAGAAGTCATCTTGGAGATGGTATGTGAGTGGGAGCAGGAACTTGACTCTGTGACCTGCAGCTCCCATGCCATTCCAGCCTATCTCAAGATCCTTTCTGCTCTCCATTTCTTTGCCACTGGGTCATTCCAAAGGGTCTCCAGTGACCTTGTGGGCATTTCCCAGGCAAGCCAGTCACGGTGCTTGCATCAGGTACTGAGATGCATCACTGCAAGAGCCCACCACCACATACGAATGCCCCATACACTGGCCATTAGACAAAGGGCAGCTAGAGATTTCTATCTCATTGCTCGCTTTTCACGTGTGCTGGGTGCAATTGATTGTACCCAGGTGGCCCTTCAGCCACCCCGCCGCATTGCACACATCTTCTGCCACAGACACCGATGGCATTCCATCAATGTGCAAGCTGTCTGTGATGCCAGTGGGAGATTCATTGATGTGCATGCAGTGTTTCCAGGCAGCACTCATGACAGCTTTGTATTCTGCATGTCACCTCTTGCCCGGCGGATGGCTGCGGGAGAATTTGGCAGCATGTGGATACTGGGTAAGTACCAAGCACTAAAAATGAGGGCTATGTGTAAATGAAATTCATGAATGCCACCTTACATTAACAACTATTGTACAATAAGAATCATAGAGCCACATACACGGTCTCAACAGACACTGCATGTACCAAAGTATAGATCATGTCCTGTGTAAATCAAAGAGGGAAATGTAACCAATTGCCCTTTCTTCCCTCCTCAGGCGACGCTGGGTATACACTCTCCCCACAACTGCTCACCCCTTACAGACGTGCAACCACTGTACCTCAGTGTAGGTACAATAGGGCACACATACGAACTTGAGCCATCATAGAGCGCACTTTTGGTCTGTTGAAGTCGCGATTCAGATGTCTTGACCGTACAGGGGGTGTGCTGATGTACTCCCCTGAAGTCGTGTGCAAGATCATATTAGCCTGTTGTGTTTTGCACAACATAGCTTTAACGCATGGTTTACACATACCTCTTGTACCTCGGCTAGCTCTGAATCCGGGAAACCGGGCCATTGCACATAACCAAGGTCAGGGTATGCAAGTCTGTGATCAGCTGGTTGCCACGTTTTTCACATGAGCAACCTGTTGTGTCATGGACAAAATGTGGTTTGCAGTCTGTTGTCAATGATGAAAGTTGGATAATTACGACTCTGTCCAAAAATTCCATCCTGAGACTACTTTGCAAGCCACACTAACTGCATGTAAACCACATCTGTTGACATGAGTCAAAAGATTGACCGTACACCAGGTCATGTGCCCATGTCAGCGATCAGTGTAGTTGATGTCCCTAAGGAATCTATGAACGCAGAGGAAAAAATGTACATGTTCTGAGAGACCTTCCCGGACCTTATGAGGATGGGTTTCTTAATCACAAAAGGGCATAACTATTGCATTCTCAGAGTCTTTGCCCTCAACAGATTTGACTCCCCCACAAATTATGGGCCCACATCGTGAGTGACGATGCTATGGGTGAATCTGGCACTATGTGTCTGGGATACACAGCACTGCTTTCCCCCAATTTTCCATAACACAACACACAACTCTTGAGTTGAGCATTACATATGGACTACATGTACCATAATGCAAAGGAGGAGAAGACTAAACTGGGGTGTGATGTTGTGTCAGCCCCCCCCATGTCCGAGCCAAAATGTCATTAAATGGTCTGTTCCCCCTTTTGTTACATGTCTATGATTTTCTCTTGCACTGTCATTGCAGGTTTCTCCGCTACAGAACAGCAGGATGGCAGTGGATATGATCTGTGATTGTGGATAAATCAGAATGAATACAAAATGGCTGTCAGCTACTTCCTGTGATGTATTTCCTGTCTCCCACTTCCTGTATATCATTTCCTATATGAAATAATGAGTTCCGGTTCAATTTCGGAGATTACGGCCCGAAAACGTAATTTCCGGTTCCGGAGCGTGCGCCACACATGCGGACCCGACGCTCCGGAACCGGAAATTACGTTTTCGGGCCGTAATCTCTGAAATTGAACCGGAACTCATTATTTTATACAGGAAATGATATACAGGAAGTGGGAGACAGGAAACACATCACAGGAAGTTGTTGACAGCCATTTTGTGTTCATTCTGAGTCATCCTCTCTCACAGATCAGATCCTCTGCCATCCTCCTGCTCTTTTCAACCTTATTTCCCCCAAAATGGCTGAGGGTTATGAGGAGAAAGCACCCCCTTTCACTGAAAGGGAATTAGACATTTTGGCTGAGGGGGTGCTGTCCAAATATCCTCAGCTATATGGGGGGCCAGAGTACCAGCTGAGCAATGCAGCGTGGGCCAAACTATGGGCCAACATTAGTGAGCGCTGCAGTGCAGTGGGCGTTCACACCAGGAATACGAGGGCATGCCGCAGGCTCTGGGAGGACCTAAACCGCTGGGCCCGGCACAAGGCCGAGGAGCTACTGGGAAAGTCTTCCCAGCACCATGTGCATCATCCGCGCTTCTCCCCACTGTACAGGAGGGTCCTGCGTGCAACTCATCCGACCCTCCATGCTCAGCTGGAGGAGCATGAGCAGCAGAGACCTGGTAAGTGCATTATATGCTATGTGTCTGGAAGTATGATGTGAGTGACGACAGAGCTGTACCATTGTGTGTCCCATGCCTCCATTCACCTATTCTGTGTCTATGCAGCAGTCATCATGAAGCAAAAGGCTCACTGTAGCATATTGACTGTACAGGGCAGAGTGCATTCTGGGAGTTGTAGTTTCTTCATGACAACTGGGGAATTGAGTCACACACGTGCATTTGTACTGAAATTTGCACTGCCAGCACCACTAACAGTGAACCAAGGGAATCATAACTGATGTGTGCATTGGATGAGGAATGGTACAGACACTGTCCAGTGTGTCTATGAGAGGCCAATGGCTATTGGATGCTGTGACTTGCATTGCATTTGTTGAGTTTGGGTTCTAATTGAGACAGATCATCATGTGCCATGGAGTCAAGACAGACTTTGAGATCCTTGCCTCACTCATAAGTGTTTCCAATTTTGCCAAGTGTGTCCACAGACACACATCTTACCCTCAGTGGCTTGTATGCCATTTTTCATGTACAGGTAGCTGTAACAGCAACCCACTAATGTTCACCAGTGCACAGCACTACCTTAACAGTCACCGAAGCCAATATGTGGCACTGGATTGTCAGCTTTAGTGAGGGAATATCAAAAGGTTAGACTCACAACTTAGCAAACCGAATAGCCCAGACCCTATGTGGATGTGTGACCCACAATTGGCATTTGTCTTGTCCCATACAATGCTAGACAGCAGATAACATTTGTCCAGACATAAAAGTGCTGAGACTCCATATCACAGGCCCTTTTCAATACCATCTGGACTCCCTCTGATCTCCTTTTCTAGACTGGGTTTGGAACCTGCCCATGTAGCAGTGACAGGACACACAGATCACAAGAGTGCCAAAGTTGAGGGTTGGCCAGTACAGTTGTGCAAGCCACCAAAAATCTCGTGAGATGTCCATGTCAGACTCAAATCAGGATATGACAGTGAACATACACGTAATGTAAGCTCATAAACACTGACAACTGTATAGTGTGATCAGAGGAGAACAAAGTCTGACCTTGGCTCATCTAGGTATGTGTCTTGTCCTGACGTGTACAACCACTACATCATGATTTTTCTTACATTTCAGTGGGCTCAGCTGGCCAAATGGAACAACAGCAGGACACGGTTCGGAGCAGGACATCTTTGGTGCGCCGGCGCCTACGACCTCTTTCAACAAGTGAGGAAGAAGAGGATGAGGCGGGACCCTCAACATCAGGAGGCAGGGGGATTACGCCCACCCAGACTGACCAGGAAGACAACTCTGGTGCTACGGACCGGGTGGAGGCTGAGGACATTGAAGTGGGGGGGGGAAGAACTGGACACCTCTGGCCAGGAGGGGGTGGAGAGCTACTCTCCCCCGGACCATTCACCAGTTAGTTTTGTCGAGGTGTCCCCGGGGCAGGCCACTACCCAACTGGGCCTGCCATCACCCCCTCCCTAACTCTAGAGGCCCCCATTACATCGGGGCCTCCAGCTGCATCCCCTGCAACCTGTCCCCCTCATCGTAGCTTCCAGGTCGACACCAACATTGGCTCCGACCCTGAGGCACCACACCCCTCATGTTCAACCCAAACCCCTCCCTGTGCTGCTCCTTCTGTGGCTGTCCCAGAGGACTTGATGTGGGTATGTGAGGGTCAGCCAGACATGTCCTCTCGCATCATGCTGCAGATGTGTCTAGAGATACGCATGATGTGAGAGGACATTGCCGGAGTTCTGGCCACCCTCATTGCCAGTGTCAATTCCCTGGCTACAGCCATGTCATCTTTTGTTTCCCAACCTCCTTCCCACACCCCCGTCAATGTCTCCCTCTGTCCATTGCACCACACTGTTTCCCCCCGTACTCCTCGTGTGTCCCGACCCCGTGTGGTGCCTGTTCCTGCACCGGCCAGCCATGTACCCGCATCGGACTCAGAGGATCTGGACATTGTGGTACTAGAGGATGACCAGAAGGACACTTGACCTGTTGGACAGAATTTTCTTTGTGGACAATTATTTACTTTTCCCCTTGTAAATAGACTGGCTCCCCTGACGCTCCCTGACGTGTTATATTTTTGTTTCCCCACCCCAATCCATGTTCCCTTCTCCTTCTGTATTAAGAACATCATTTGTTTTCCTTTCTCCCTTCCAAATGGACTGTTGTTTTTCAAATCACACACTTCTATTTACATACAATCTATTTTTGAATCCTACTTTCTTTAACTTGTTTAACTTCATTGTGAATGTCTTGTACAAAATATGGACATGTATTTTGTGAGTCATCTGCTCTGCACATTATGGCTTGTTGCAATGATGGGGTTACACTTGTACATGTGTCACACACACACATACATCCTCACATCTCTAGGCAACCAAAATTGATATACATTTGGACATGATACGCAACAGAGTCTTGACTTGTGAAGATAATTACTTTTTATTTACACATATTCACAGTGGTCAATTAGTTTTTGGGATGTTGTCAATGGGGATCGTGCTTGCGACTTCGCAATTTTGGAGGTGAGGATCGCTGTGAGGGATCATGTCTGGGTTGTCGCCTACGTGTAGGTGGGTGTTGTGCATGAGCCTGTACAGGGTGAAGTCCATGTGCAGGGGCAGATGGTGTATGTACAGTTGGTGTTTGTGCGTGGACAGGGGCTGGTTGTGCAGGTGGTGGGAGTGCCTGTTCAGTGGGTGGTGGTGGTTGTGCAGGTTGTGGGAGTGCCTGTTCAGGGCGCGGTTGTGGGTGTGTACCCTTGCTGTGGTCCTGTGCAGTTGGTGGTACAGGTGTGTGGGTGTGATGTGCTGCAGGCAGATGTGATGGCTCCCCTCCCTGCGTTGACCGTGAAGGGAGACTTTGGATCACTTTCATCATGCCCTCCATCATCTTCATGGCCAAGGCATGGTGTCTTAAACTCTCTTCCCTTTGGATGGATATTATGTCTCTGATATTCTTGGACATGTCTTGCCAAGATCTATCCATCCTATCCAAAACATGGGTCAATCTGTCCACCACCTGAGGGATTTGGAGCATGTCCTGCAGGGCCTCAGACATGTCTGACAGGGTAGCCCCTATGGCACGAATGTCCTGCCTCACATCTGCCTGTTGTTGGAAGAAGTCCTGCTCCCTCTGGCCACCATAGCCTGGTGCAGGCCCTCTCTGCAGGGGTCGGCCATGGATGAGACCAGCAGGTCCAACAGTGGGGGGAGGGTGGCAGGTGGAAGAATGTGGACAGGAGAATGGTGCCCAGGGGATACCTGCACCACAACAGGGTTGGTACTTCCCCCAGATGGTGGAAAGGATGCCTGGGATACACTGTATAAGGAGGAGCGTGTAGGGGAACCACCATGTCTGTCCTGGATGTGAGGGCTGTGAGGGAGTGATGTCTGTGTTGGGGTGCGTGTGAGCTGTGGCTGGTTAGCTCTATGCTGGGGACAGGTAATCTTTTGTTTTGGAGGAGGCTGAGGCCCTTTGCTGGGCGGAGGGTGTGATGCCTTGCAAAATTTGGGCAATGTGGGAAAATTTCTGTACATGGCATCAGAATCGTCATCTCCGGAGAGGATGGACATATAGTCACCATCATCTTCCAATCTTTCAGCCTCCTCAGGTACTTCCTCCTCCTCCTCCTCCTCTTGCGCAGTACTTGCAGCCGACCTAACTGCCTGGAGGAGCAGTGGATTTTCCCCTCTGATTGCCCATCGCCCAACACTGGTGGAAGGTCCGTCCTCCTCATCGTCATCATCCCCTGGAACACAGAGGTTGCAACTGGATAAGTAATTGACCTAGCATAAGATGTGGTGCAACACAAGGGTTGGATTAACTGTACTTTGCATCAACAGATGACGTACATGTGACCTGGTTTGGTAACCCTACAAGTGACAGCTCACACCATAGCACTGAGGTGTTAAACGGAGATGTACATTGCACAAGCAAACTCATCAGCTCCAGACACAGCTTTCTGTCCCTTTGCGATCCCCCCTGATGTCAACTGCTGAACCATGCTCCTCACCATTAAGACTAACATGTTTCATGAGTATAATCTCAAAAGAACCCAACTGGCATCAGTGCGAGCCTCATCCACACCAATTTCAATATGATTTTACCATTGATATTTTGCAAGAGAGTTTTAATATCATTGAATTACAATCCAGTTGTGTGTAGGACACTTCATATGACACTATGTACTATTTTATGTCCATTCTGCACGCACTTGGCATACACTTTGTGTCATCCTTTCCGTAGCCACCATGGTGTGATCTGGTATGTGGTTAAATGCCATGTGTAAGCATATTGTGATGTAGGACAACAGTATTGTACAACACATACAACATACAGTGGATATTAAAGGCACATTTCATGAGCATTCAGGTACATTATTCTTGGGTTTACTTACCATGGCCCAGCACTTGCCTAGTGTGTAGTCCCTGACAAGATGTCACAGCCAACCTTGTAGCAGAAGTCATTGTGGGTGTTGGAATCTGGGAGGACATCATTGGACCTACAATGATAAGTGTGTTTGGAACTTTACATTTCTGCTGCCACATGTGATGCACTCAATTTCAGGCACAAAGGATAAGCACAAGCAGTTGAGGAGCATGGTTCAGCAGTTTTGTTGACAAAGCCGTCCCCGATCCAGCAGCTGTAGAGGGAAGTGACACCATACACAATGATCTGCATTACTAATTTACAAACAGGCATATGTGACACTTATAATATGTATGTAACTTTGTAAACAATGACTGCAGATTCTATGCAGAAGGGGATTTTGATCTTTGTCATGGTTTTGTAATCTATGATAGGGAAACACTTGACACCACAATTACCTGATGGACAGGTGCGAGAGGGTTTCACTGCTGCAGCCAGGATGTCATGCATTCCCGGGATGGTGTTGTACGCTGCACTGGTGTCATCCTGTCAGCAGCTGTGATGAGACATACATGTCCATATTTCAGTACACCAGATGGTAGCTATGAGCTAACATGTACATGTCATTCTCAATGACCATTGACAGGATATTCATGGCCAATGTGCAGCATGTTTACCTCATGCACTTTACATGTGGGCCCCTGCTCACATGCAGCAGTTGTTACCTCCACACAGAACTGACATCAATGAGATGACACATCAACAGACAAACTTGTATGAGAAGGTTACTGATATTTCAAGGAAGGGGATAAATGATCAGGACTCCTCCGCATTACATTGGTTACACCTTCACCATTAAGACTAACATGTTTCATGAGTACAATCTCAAAAGAACCCAACTGGCATCAGTGCGAGCCTCATCCACACCAATTTCAATATAATTTGACCATTGATATTTTGCAAATGAGTTTTAATATCATTGAATTACAATCCAGTTGTGTGTAGGACACTTCATATGACACTATGTACTATTTTATGTCCATTCTGCACTCACTTGGCATACACTTTGTGTCATCCTTTCAATAGCCACCATGGTGTGATCTGGTATGTGGTTAAATGCCATGTGTAAGCATATTGTGATGCAGGACAACAGTATTGTACAACACATACAACATACAGTGGAGATTAAAGGCACATTTCATGAGCATTCAGGTACATTATTCTTGGGTTTACTTACAATGGCCCAGCACTTGCCCAGTGTGTGGTCCCTGACCAGATGTCACAGCCAACCTTGTAGCAGAAGTCAATGTGGGTGTTGGAATCTGGGAGGACATCATTGGACCTACAATGATAAGTGTGTTTGCAACTTTACATTTCTGCTGCCACATGTGATGCACTCAATTTCAGGCACAAAGGATAAGCACAAGCAGTTGTGGGCACTACCGTTGCAGAAGTGTGTAGCACTAAATATCATGAGTGATCCCACATTTAACTTATAATGGCCCCACTGCCTAGAAGCAACGTCTATCAGAATGACACGACTACAAATCCTGAAGTAAGGTCCACTATCGTGTTTTGTTAATGGCCAAAAAACATGCCATCCAATGAAAACATATATAACCAGTTGGGTGGACTGGACAGTTTCATGTATAGAAAAAACATTCTAAGTTGGACAGTCAATGCATTCTCAATACTCCTGACAATTGTATCTCACTTCTTGTTCATCATTGTCATATCTGTTAACATTTGATTTCTTGATTTACTCTACAAAAACAATTACAATATAGTGGGGACTCCTTTTTGACTTGTTGTGGCACTCGATTCCAGGATTGAGATCCCAGTTCTGGAACTGTTGGTGGAATACATGTAATGTTCCCGAATCACAAAGGTATGATGAGCCTAGATATATTATATTTTGTCTTTCGCTATTCACAAATGTCATTTGCTAAAGGTAAATGCCCTTTAAGAATTTCAATAGTTGTAAAGCTAGTTTTTCCTCTCCGGTTACCTTTGAGATTCGGGCCCTATATGTCCCTCTGTTGTCTGCTGACAATGTTTGCATTTTGACGATCTCCTGACCAGTTTGACTTACCAGTTATTGAGGGTGGTTTGCGTTGCTCTGGATGATGTGGTTTCATCCCAGAAGATGCAGGGGCCTCTGCTACAGTTGTTGTCGGTACTCTGGCTGAATGTGTCAATAGGTGAGAAGACAGAAAAGTCACCAAATGGAAAATGTACATGTGTTACTTGTCAGACATTTCCTTAAATCTTCTGCATGCTAACAGTATTGTGAAGTACTTCCACGGCCGGTGCAGGTAGGAGCGGTGGGGCGTTGGGGATGTAATAGCGTGGCAGGGTGGGAAATAGACACTGGAATATGTGAATGAAATGTTTTGAAATAAGGATTCTCTCACCTTCTGCTTTGTGATTTTGGCAGGCACAAGGTGAGTTACTTTTTGGACAATTTGTATTTATTTTCCCTATTCCGTTGTCAGTTGATTTTCCTCTGCACCGCAACACCCACCCCATTACGTTCTTGACTGACCCATCTGCGTCTGGATAAGTGGAAGGTTCACTTTGTCAATTGCTACTTAACAGTGTTAGTATATACAGCAGCAGTACTGGGCCCATGTTTTAAGTAGTGGGCAAGGGATTTGCCATTTCTAATACAAAGAATTCTAGGACTTGTGGTGCAACATACAGAGGGAAATACATGAGCTTCTGACTGACTATATTTTTATATAAACTTTGAACAACTTCCTTACTCACAATAGCAGTGCAACACAGACAATCTTTTCATATACTTATTCTAGTCATCCCATTTACCTGGTACCACGTTGCGGACATCACTCACAGGCAGCCCATGGAGCATGTGGGGGTGGATTGTAGTGAGGACATCCTCCTCAAGTGGGGTGAGATGAAGGCGTGTTCCAGATTGTGGTGCAGGGAGAATCTTGTTCAACTCGATCCTGGAGTATTTCTCCTTCACCCGCTCCTTTTCATCCTGCCACTTCTTCTTGATGTCCTGGACTGTGTGCCTCTCCTCCCCCAATGCTGTGACAGCAGTGGCTCAATGCTGCCATAGAGCTGCCTTCTGTGTGCCACTGGTGCAGTAAGGTGGGAGACCATATAGGCGTTTGTGGTGCCTCACAATGAACTCCACAGTAATGGTGGTCTCCTCAGTAGTGAAGTTATTCTTCCTCCTCATTTGGTACATTTCCTCTAGCGATGAACAGCAAATGAAAACAGGAACTCTCTGTGGCCAAACCTGTTCCTTGAATGTGTGCTGCTTTTATATGGTTTGTGGTGCTGCTCTTGCAGTTAGTGTTAATTGACTTCAGCTGGAGCATGGTGGGGGATGGTAGGCACTTGAAATGATCATCAGGCCCAAATGCGGGTATTCCGGTCCGGAAGCAGAGTTTCCGGGCCGGAAGCGGAAATTCCGGCCCAGGAGCGGAAATTCCGGCTCAAATGCGGGATTTCCGCTCCAGGTGCGGAAATTCCAGCCCGAGTGCGGAAATTCCGGCCCGATTGCGGACGTAAAGTTAGTAGTCGTAAGTGCATTCTGTGAATACCAAAAATCGTAAGTGCCTTCTGTGAATACCAAATGAAGTAAGTTTAGGATTTTGTCTCAGATTAGTTCTGTGAATCTGCCTCGATGTTTACAAATTTCCCAAAGCATGCCAAGTACATGGGGACAGTGGTGGTCATGCAAAATTCCAGTGCACCGGTGCAAGTGGAGACCCCATTCAGCATGAATGTTGGTTTTAATAACGTGCAACCTGCAGTTAGAAAATCAGGACAGCAGCAAAGCAGGTGAAGCATGGACTCTCTTCTGTACTCACAGAATCTACAGGGCCTGCTGTTGGATGTTGCTGACCACTGAGAGAGGAACTCATTGATTGGAAGGATCATCAGTCGGCTCTGAGAATGTAGTGTCCGGTCTCCTGGATTGGGACTGTCTTTAAGCATGGTTGCAGCCTCGTTTCCCCGTATGATTTTATAATTGGGGGGGTGTATGTGATGGCACATACAGTTACTAAGTTGGCCTTACCTCAAAACGTGTGCCATCTGCTTCCTCAAAATTAATTTTATTATTGAGTAAGTAACAGTGAAGGCTGCTAATGTTTTGTTATTAACATCGAAATCCAGGACCGCCATTGTAAGATATAAAGGCCATTGGTTAGTTGAGATGGTAAAAATCACCTGAAGGGCCTTTCTTGAGGTATCTGGCTTAGCTAGTTGAATGGCATAGTAATATTTGAAAAAAGCAGCCTTAGAATCAAAGTCTTGCCCATTCAGGCTAAACTCCAGGTGAAGAAGCGAGTGGCAGGTGTATTTTGGGAGTTGGAACAGCCACCTAACAGGATTGCGCTGAGACTTGTCCAATATGTGAGAAAACATCCCCAGATAAGCATGTTGGCTGCTAGAGAGTCTGAATAGCAGCTTCGCTTGCATGGCTGCCATGCTGTTGCCATGCTGCTAGATGGCCTCTGCTGATGGTGAACATAGTTGACAGTGTAATATGCATAAGGCAAATGTAACTTCTTGGGGCTTCCTGCCAATATGTTTAAAAGTGCACTCGGTTTGGTTCATAAACCACACTCCAAGGCAATTCTAATTGGATGTTTGAGAGATCAATTGATTGCCCAGCCCCCTTTAAAGATTCCTCTTATTTTTGTAGCTGCGGAAAGAAACTTTTGTTTTATCTGGATTAGCCACCAGCTTGTTTGAAATATTGTAGGTATAGAGCTCATTAAGGGCACGCTGCAGGTCCACTTTTGTATGATCCAAGCTGTGCAAGTCATTTTATATTGGATCATAGGAAATCTAATGGGGATGAACTTTGGTGGTATTGTGTTTGCTTTTGCCAGTTTGCGGCTTATGTCTGCCTTGAAGACTGCACTCGGTAGGTCGTTAGGACCCGGGGCCCCGCAAGCTCTCATGCCTTGATGGCTTTACAGACGGAGCCTCGATTGAAAACCTTGGGCCTTTTTTTCTCATCTTCTATCCCTGGTTGTAATTCCTGCCACATGTGGGTGTCTCTATGGGAGACTGGAGATTCGGCGGCTGAATATAACAGCTGTACGTGTTCTACCCATTTAAATATTGGTACGCCGTTCCCTCTGACAGTAGAATTATTGTTTAGTGTATTGATGTATGGCCAGAACGTTTTTTATTACGGGTCAGAAGGGAATGTAGGTGTATCCATTCCGATTCTACATATTTTGCTTTTGACGTTCACTGCGGAGCGATGGGCTTTCCATTTATTTATTGCTCAGGTGCTGATAAGCCCTCTGGTCTGTTTTTTCCTTGCTGTATCTTCTAGCGGCGGCAATCAGGGCAATTTTGCCTAACCTTAATTCAGTGGTGTACCATGGTAGGTTCTTGGATCCAAGTTTCGTAATAATTGGGGGGGGCGATAGATTCTTTGGCCCTACAGATTGGGGAACGCAACTTGTATGATTAAGTCCCAGTCGGGTGTCAGGTTTCCAGAGTTTGCATTTGTTTTTGTCAATTGCTTCTTCCAGTTATTGAATAGACCGACTAATCTTTCCTCACTTTATCCTCCTTGCCAGCATGTTTTTTTCCACTCCTGTGGACACGCCTATTGTATTTAATTAATTGCACATGAGAATCTTCAAATCAAACTGAATTATGGCTTGCTAGTGATCGCTTTCTTTACCTTCTGTTACAGTGTAAGCTTTATTTATGACAGTAGTGAGGCATCTGCAAAGGTGTAATCTGATGTGGTAATGCCTCTGGATGAGTGTATAGAATGCAGGGAGGTAAGTTCATGGGTTTTAGTGAGGCTAATATTTCCCCCAACAACAAGGGAAGGGGTTTGGGAAACAGTTCCATTGAGTTACCTAAATTGTTTATGTTAAAGTCTCCTGTTATTAAGATCTCATAGGTGGGAATCTGCAGACTAAACTGGTGAGTGCCGAGTAGAAGGCTGAGATCATAGCGTTTCTTCCACTTCTGGGGGTGTTTAAGTATACGTTGATTAGGAGAATGGGGGTGACACTCTTATGGAGTTTGCACCCCATAATTGTGGCTGCAAAAAAGGTGGTCAATCTGTGTCGACTATAGCGGCGGCAAGATTGGCAGATGTGGCTGTGAAGAAAGTAAGGCCACCAGATGGGCATCCGAAATTATTTAGTTTAAAAGCCAGTTTGTGTATGCCATGAAAGCCTGCAATTGGTGCCGGTGACATCGCTGATGTTTCCTGAAGTCAAAGAAGGTTGGCCCCGTTGATGAATTTTTCATGCTTCATCCTGAGTTAGGATCTGCCTTAGGCCAGCTACATTCCAGGAGATCATGGTAAGGGTGGACCTACAAAGAGCAGCCTCGGTGCTCAAGCTTTTTTGAAAGTGCTAGGATCAGGTGTTAGGCTTGGCTGATAGCGTACCAACGATCCAACCCCAATATGCATCCTAATAAGTTTGGATAGTGCATTTTACATGCAACCTCTTATTCGGGCTCACCTGGATCCTGAGATTACTCGGCTGACTGAAATTTGAGGAGCCATTTGTGTCCCTTAAGATACTTAAGGCTGGTTTATGTTTGGGTGAAAAGCAGCTCCTATTCAGAATATGGGGATATTTTTTGGTTCCATAGGTCATATGTAAATGCCTCACTGTGGAAAGTAGGAACTTGGGTTGCAATTGACGGGGTTCTCCAAGTGACAATCATTGATTCTATGTTTGGGGATGAGGGAAGTCTGCCAAATTGAATTCTGAGAATCTCTTTGGTTTCGCTCAAGGATGGAATGTGTTGCAGGAGAAGAAGGATGTTAGTCCTGTTCAAAGTATCATTGTGTCCTCCCAATATATATGTTGGAGAAAAAATAAGTTTCAATGAACTATGTGGATCGTCCCATGCAGATTTGAGTACTTCCCTTGTGGATGGTTCTGTTTTTGGGCTCCCAAATGTAAAAGAATATTCAAAGCATTACTGCGAGAGCCATTCTGGTTATGACTTGATGGGTATACTCCACTGTTGTCCATATCTGATATTTCTTATCCACTGTTTAAGAAATGTGTATCAACAAGAACATTGGCAGACCTGTTTGCACTAGTCAGCGTGGGCTGGTATATGTGTTCACTGACCTGTGAAGTAAAACCCCTGTGTGCAAGCCTGTGTTTTTAGCCAATTTGGTAGCTGGTATATGTAGGTCATCTGCCAGAGGCAGCGTATTTTCCAATTAAGCCGGTGTAAATTTTCATCCTTAACTGCAATTTATGCAGATTTACGATGAATAGATTCGATTTTGTAGGTTCCTACTGCGAGGGTTGCAGGGTGTAAGGCCGGGTGTAGATCCATGTGTGCCTGAGGAATGGGACTACCCAGCTGGGGTGATGAGGTCTCTTGAGCCTGCTGAAAGATTGAGAACATTTTGGGGGGCAGTTTTGGCTGAGGGGAGATGTTAATATAAGTCCTGAGGGCAAAGTTTAGGGTGGGGACCCAGCCTGCTAATTTTACCGGGATTTTCTTGTTTTTTCTGAGCCTTTTCTTTGTTATCCTATTTAAGGGCTTGGTGATTGGTTTGGTTACCTCTAAGAGGGTTGGGTTGATATCCGAACCCTTTGCCGGAGTGCCCTTATGAGGACTCTATTGTGTATCCTCCTTATGAAATCAAGGTGATGCTACCTCTTCCCAGCATCTGTTATAGCTCTATAAGCAAATGCCACTGCGTTGTGTGAGACTTCCCTTTTCAGGTTCCTGGGTTAGGGACTCACCTAACCAGCACCACTTCCATCAACAATAACAGTTCATCTTTTTTCCAATCAAAGGTATATGGGCCAATGCATTAATGATTTTGGGCCAGAATTATATATTGAAGGACAGCCTATAAATTACTTCATCCCCATGACGGAGGGACCGGCCATCAAATGTATAAATGACCGCTGTCACAGTGGTTCCTGTCAATACATTTCACTGTTTGGTGCAGGGCTGCGTCAGAATGACCAAACAGGATATAATTTTTGAAAATAATAAATCCTCTCAGCATGAGAGTAATCTCCCATGGCAGGGGAGCATTATTTGCTTTTTACTGTCCCTTACCGCCAGGGTTTGCATGGCGGAGACAGACAGTAAAAAGAAACATGTCTATCCCTATTGATTGGGTTGACATGTAGCCAATTCTGCGATGGCCCAGCGAAGTGAGAGCCGTCAAAGAGGTGTGTCTATGGCGGTGTAGTCCCTGCTGCAGTCAAACCTATGGTCAGCACAAAATTAAATCGTTTTGACGAAGTATACACACCATCAACATATAAATAGGTGAATTTGTCCTTTATTTTATGGAACTATTTAGTCAAATGTTGGTTCCACTCAAATTTGCAATTTTTTCATGAGCACTCTTATAGATTTAGTAAGCATGGAAAATCCCTCTACAGAATGAGCACATTACTCACATCCTCAAAAAATAAGCTAACTGGTGGTAATTAGTCTGAATCAGTCAGTTTGATACCAACAACTCAAATATTGTACCCCATGTGTTCCATCTCCTAATATAAAAAACCTGCATTTTACACCTTGAAGAGTCATGCTTTTACTCTGAAGAGTTTGTAGAGCTCGAATTACAATATTGCTCAAGTGATGATGTAAATACCAAAGGCATTTGGCATTTTGATGAAAATCTAAAATGAAGAAAGTTACCTAGTCACCCTGATGAAAAAACATGCTGACAAAATGTCATTTTAGGTAAAAGTCAAAATGAATAAATTACTTTTCCGCTAAAATATAGTTTTTTTGTGGAAAAGATAAATGTAACTTTAAGAAAACAAAACAGACGAACGAAGGAAGAGGATTATAAGAAACATCTGTTCCTGAGTGTAGCGTCACCACATTTCAACAAACAGAAGATATGGGGGGATATTCTCAAGAACGTGCGATAAACATCGCCAAGATAGTTTAACGCAAGTTTTCATATCACCGTCTATCGCGGGAAAATAACTCTGTGTCAACGTGGCATTCTCAACACGGCGGTAACATGCGATAGTACCCCGATAACGCGGCAAATGTCTGCGATAACAGTACCGGGACGGCGAAAAAAATCCAAACCCGAACGCGAAAAAAGTTGCGATGGGCCAAACCACGATAAGACAAACAGCAAAAAGCAGCGCCTGCAATTAACACATGTCAGGCGTGAAAAACCACTACAAAAGCAGAAAAAAAATACACAAACAAAAACCAAACTACAGCGAAGCACAATGGAGGCAGCCGGAGGAGGTACAGAGGACGACCAGAACCCCACAATCCCCCGGAGGACCAGCCTGGGACCTCGGGGTCAGGGAAGGGCAAGGACAAGAAGAAGAGGAAGACGCGGTTCAGTCCACAGGAAAACAGGATCCTAATCACGGAGGTGATAGAACACCATCAACAACTGTTCGTCACCTCCACTGTGTCAATGGCAACAAAAAATGGAATATGGCAGTCCATCGTGGACTAGGCGAATGCAGTCGGAGTGCTGAGGAGGACAATGGACGAGGTCAAGAGGCTTGGAATGATATGAAGCGCAAGACCAAGCAGAAACTCGCAGACAACCAGAAGGCAGCAATGCAGACTGGAGGTGGGAGTCCAGCGCCACAGGAGGAGCTGGATGAGATGGAGCAAATGGTGACCACAGTCATCAGTGGGGAGATGTTGGCAGGAGTTGGGGGACCGGACACTGCTCAACATGACCCGACACAACAGCAACAGGGTGAGTAACCACCAGGGACTGGGGGGAAGGGGGGAGATGGGCACAATGGCACACATGCACAATTAAGTAGAGCACATCTGCGGACAAACCATGGCCAAGAGTCACAACTCCAACCAAAAGCCCAATTTACCCAAGTCTGCAACATCACAGCACTGCATAAGCACAGAGGTGAAAGCCACACCGCCTGAAAGGGATAAGGGCCAGCCAAATCAGAGCTGAAAGGGCAACTCACCTACAATGCAGCACACACACATAAGATCCAGAGCACCGCAACATTTACAACAATGTTGAACAAATAGCAACGCCAGCACAACAGAACAGAGGACACAACTGCTGCCGCTTGTGTGTGGAAAATGGCCATTCGCATGTGGCATAGCTGGAAACTGTGAGATGATAATGTACTAGTACAACCCCACATCCCTGATGGTGTAGTAATGCATGTATGGCCGTGAACCAGATAGGCAGTGAGACATACATTGTCATACAAATCAACACTCATCACAGTTGAATACAAGTGAAGGTGCATAGACTTTATTAGCATATGCGTGTCAGTACGGCCAAGACAAGTGCCACAACATGCAGACCAATGCAGCAGTATGTCAGAACGTGGAACGTTGCCAAGTGCCGCTGTCCACTCTGGGGGAGTGCCGCACCATTCACAGGTGTGTGTTTACCCGCATTGTTGCCCGCTCATGTATTCGGAGTCCAGGCGAATGCAGCCATGTCCACTGTTGTCGTGGGAGATGTTACCAGAACCCCAAGTTCCAACAAGGTGTCGGGACATGTGCAATGTGTTCCAAACTGTTGTGTCTGCAGGTACGTAGTTACACGTCCATGAAAGCGAGTGCAGCTTCGTAGGCAATCATTTTCAACATGAGGTCGTTGTCAACTTCATCGAACAGGACGGCGCGGCTAACCATTAGCAGGTCTGCACAGATGTGCTGTGTCCACCCCCTTTCACCAATTAGCACGACAGCCCAATAGGGGAGCGGCTCAATGTGGTCACTGCACATGAGGAGTACTGCAATCTCTCAGGTCCAGCAGCCAGCATGTATGCCAAATATCCAGGCATCCCATAGACGGGTGTCACGGTAACACTCATGGTCGTGGGCCAACAGGGGGCGTACACACATGTCGAAATCCAGTTCGGCTACCGTCCTGTTGGATAGGCAGACATCCATGGACCACTCGAATATGCACGAGCGACAATGCAACACAGGCTGCACGCAGGTGACGTTGGCAAGGCGGAAGCTTAGCCGGTAACTGATCTGCAGCACTACCAATGGCAGTGCCCCCAGTAAATGCAGCATACGTGCACAGTACAGTTCCACGTGACAGGGGTTGTGCATGTGTCCGGGATGGTCTGCCATTGCGTTAGTGGCTCTGGTTGAAGCGGCACTGTTCTGCACCAGTTCTGTGGATGAAA
The DNA here is from genome assembly GCA_963921515.1 of Calotriton arnoldi. Classification (NCBI taxonomy): domain Eukaryota; kingdom Metazoa; phylum Chordata; class Amphibia; order Caudata; family Salamandridae; genus Calotriton; species Calotriton arnoldi. Next base: position 1,063,489 of record CAWUFW010000498.1, read on the forward strand.
TGCCACAGCTCGGATCAATGAGTTGTTTAAGCGTGCAATGGTTGTACGCCTGGGATGGTGTGGGAGTAAGTGTGAAGGCCATTTCATGCAAGATAACTCCGAGCAAGGACTTCTGTGTGTGGGGTGTGTATACGTTGGTCTGTCGTTGGGCTGTGCGTAGTGTGGGAGTCGTCCTCAACTGCTATCGTATCTGTCAGGGGGTGCCGGGCACATGCAATTCCGAGGTCGGATGTGCAGATGTGCTTCCGCCTGATAGTTCAGACAAAGGAGCTTTTATCCCTAATGTCAGTTTGTCATCTGCTTGCATCCATGAAGTGTGATGTGGCTTGTTGGGTGTGGGGTGGGATGTGTGCGACTTTGGGATTCATGTTTGACATGACTTGCATGTGGCAAATGAGCGGCATCACTGTGTGTTACGTTGCCTCACAGCTGCTCCTCCCTCCCCCGAGCCTATTTACTTGTGTGCGCTGCGCGGTTGCATCACTTGCACTCCAATGGCACACCATTGTCATGCCTGTCTGCGCATGTCCACAAGCCTGACAACGACACTGTGATTTTGGCCGTTGAAGGTGGGCGGCCACGTGAGTGTAGGCCTATGGTAAGGATAGTGCGGACACAGATGTAGAGTTCATGCCTGGCTGAACTTGCGCTGCGACTAAGGCTAGGCATTTGGCTCATTCCGCGGCAATACAGATACACACAACACTCGGCATGTATGAGCCAAGACCCCAAGTGGTCTTGCGCTCCTTCATTTCTCCGTTCGTGCGAGACCGCCGTCCGGGTGCATGCTACATTGCAACATTGTCAATTGCGGGCCGGGTGGCACCGACACTACAACAGAGACACACGCATTGGTGACTTCCTTGTCCAGGCCAGAACTGAACCACGCCCTGAGCCCCGGGCTAATTCTACACACCCCTGCGCTGGACTGACGTACGCCGGCCCAGCCCACTCTGCTTACTTACAGGGGGGGACGACAAAGCTACATGTCCAAGGTCTTACCCGTTGCCTGAGGTGACATGCTTGCGTCTGCTGTCCACAGCACGATGTGATGTGGTAGGGCCAGGGGCCATCACGCATACATAATGACCACACGGACACACTTAGATAGATAGTACCAGGGTCACATGTCCAGTGACGTCTGTGCTGGATGGGTGTGGGGTGAGTGTAAGCCAGCCCTCAGGGAGTGGTTGGTGCTGGCAACAACTAGAACAGTGATCATCAGATCACACACACAGAGTCACTCATGAAGGGTCCATGACTTGCAGTGCACTGAGGTAGGGGCACCAGAACTGGACTCACACACATATGATTACTTCATAAAGGGTCCATGACTTACAGTGCACTGAGGTAGGGGCACCAGAATTGGACTCACACACATATGATTACATCATAAAGGATCCATGACTTGAGCTACACTAAGTTCGTGGCACCGGAAGCGCTCGGCGGGTGCGCGGCCTGCGATGGTGCGTCGTCCGGGTGGGCCGCCCTGGAAGCAATGTCTGTTGCCTACTGGACTGCGCCATGAATAAATGAAGACTTAATTTGAATTGTGAGCCCTGCTGACCGCAGTGTAGGCCGGAGGCAGCGGTCAGAAAGGGCCCACGGCCACGTGGAGTCGATTTGTGTTGCACAGGGTCAGTGGCACCTGGACCGCTCAGCAGGTGCACAGCCAACGATGATGCGTCGTCCGGGCGGGCCGCACTGGGAGCAATGTTCTTTTTGCCTACTGAATTCTGCCTCAATATTGCCACATGGTGTCGACTTGTGTTGCACAGGGTCAGTGGCACCTGGAGCGCTCAGCAGGTGCACAGCCAACGATGATGCGTCGTCTGGGCGGGCCGCACTGTGAGCAATGTTCTTTTTGCCTACTGAATTCTGCCTCAATATTGCCACGTGGTGTTAACTTGTGTTGCACAGGGTCAGTGGCACCTGGAGCGCTCAGCAGGTGCACAGCCAACGATGATGCGTCGTCCGGGAGGGCCGCACTGGGGGCAATGTCTGTGGACTAGTGGTTTCCTCCATTAACAGAAATGTGGCCCGATTTGAATTGTGGGACCTGCTGACCGCAGTGCAGGACTAAGGCAGTATCCGGCACACACATGACTCCATGTTGCTGTGCCGCTGGATGCGCTGGGGGCCTGTGTCACGGAGTCTGGAGGTCACGGCGGTGGACTCCTGGCAGGATGAGGTGCGCCGCCCTGACAGATGAGTTTCCCATCACGGAAGAGAACCACGCCCAGAGCCCCGGCCTTTTTATCCGCACTCCTACACTGGAGTGGGGTACACCGGCCCAGCCCACTGCGCTTATGCTTACAGGGGGGGATGGCACAGCTACATGTCCAAGGTCTTCCCCACTGCCTGAGGTAACATGTTTGCGTCCACTGTCCACAACACTACAAACCCCAGCAGTATATGTTCACATGGACATGTCTGTGCTCCGCATTCTGAGGTCTGTCCAGCACATCACCGCCACACTTGGCATTGTGTACATTCTTCTTCATGGGTGAGTTGCCTCCTTCACACATACTTGGTTCCCACCTCTCCCCACATTCTGCACTTGTGTGGCTGAGGGGCCATGCCGTTTTCGGAAGATCCGCTGTCTTGTCCCACGCTGCCTCAGTGGTAGTCCGGGGAGGGGGGTCCAGAGGGAGGGGGAGGTCCTGGGGGTGCTGGCGGTGGGTGTTGTGGCCCTCTTGGGTCTCCGAGCTGCATGTTCATTGGCTCCATGGCATCTGTGGGTCTTCAGATGTGGCTCTGGGCTGGGCTCCCTTTCATACTGCAGGTAGACGTCCTGCTTAGCACCAGCAAAAGGCAGGTGTTAAATCCCTGCAGCTAACGCGCCTTATCGCCTGTTCTTGGTTCGCATCGCAGATCTGACTGGTTGTTGAGAATCTCGCGAAGTGGTGTTTTCGTGTGTTTTTGCACGGGAACGCCTACTCTGCATATCATTAGCGTTAGTTGTCGCACTCATCCGTGGCGATGTTTTTTGCAGTAGCTATCGCAGGAAAACTGGCGCTGTCCGCAGTTCGCACCATCTTGTGAATAGGGCGAAAAATCTATCGCCACTTTTGCGGCGCTAAAGTGCCGATAAATCGGCAATAAGTCCTTGAGAATATGCCCCAAGGAGTGTAAGAAAAGGCTTTTGGGAGACGAACAGGTAAATAGTGGTGAAAACAGTCATCTGGCTAAGAAAGCAGGCTAAGGCAGGGAGACTGGGGTGAATGGAAACAGAAAAGAGGGGGGAAAATAAGATCAGGCAGCTATGGTGGGAAACTCTCTTTATGAGGATTAAAACAACTTATAAAAACAACTTATAAAAAGGGAATTTTCATCTAGATAAAAAACCTTTAATTAAAACCAATTTCTTCAGGTATGCTGTTAAATTATTACAGATTTTATTTAATTTTATGTAATGGTTAGCAGATCATAAATGCTTTATCCACTACTTCAAATAGATCTGAAACTTTGCGTAGAGGATGACAATCATTTAAACTTTCTTAAGGACGACTCTAATGTTTCCAGAATTTTTGCACACTGGGACAAAGGCAAATGTCAACTCTGAATATTTTCCGGGTTTGATAACTCCTTCCAAGCACAAAGAAGCAGCATTTTTGGCAGGATTTGCCGAACATTTATGAACAGGTTACATTGTTTATGTTTCACTGGAATCACATTTTCTTGGAGTCTGCAGAAGCCTCAAGTCTTTTCCAAATTGTTTTCGGAGAAATTCTTTATGTAGCGTGAGGTTTGGGTAATGTAGGTTCTGCTCAGGAATATAAACAATTGGTAAGGTGGTTTCAGAAATCATGGTCATACTCAAATTTCCATGGTGTTGGCAGGCCAAGCGGTGCACAGTTTTCACTACAGAAACATTTCCAAGAAGTTTTCTGTCATCAAATTTACCAGAAAAGATGAATCCCAACATATCTATAAAGGTGGCACAGTATGAAAATGCCTTATTTTCCTGACCTACAAACTTCTTATTTCAACTGAAAATGCCATGCAAATATCAGTTCAATTCCTAAATAGCTGACTTTTCTGTGATTTTCCAAGGTAGATGTCATCAATATTTCAGCAATAGTTGCACTGCACCCAGGTAAACTTATCAACCCCGGGCATTTCTGACAAATAGTTATACAAGGGAATTCAAGGTGGTGTGGTTTGTGTGGATCCTAGCATAGTTCCACTGCTTACAAATCCTATCTTTTCTCACTGTTACAAGATGGGCTGTTGCAGTATTTGGGCCCAGGGTGGATCACTGAGAGCCCTTCCATCATTAGGAATTTCTGGGCACTAGAAATGCTGGGGAATACAGGGTGTTGTGGTTTGTATGGATCGCACAACACTTTCCAGCCCAGATTGCCCTGCAAAGTCAAAGAATGAGTGAGAAAACTATTCTTCCAATTGATGTGACAGAAAGCTACAGAACTTTCACCCAACTACAAAGTCCCATCATCCTGCATTCCTGTACTTTTCCTGATGAAAACAATGCCTCACATGTATGGGTAGGCTGGTTCCAGGTAAGGAGAATCAACCAAAAACATGACCATGTGAAGACCACATTGACCCTACAGTGACTTCACACAGTCACTATTTTAGCCCACTCCTGCTAGTACAATAGGCCCACCCTAACATCTGGAAAAGAACATCAATGGAAGATAGTTTACCTTTGGCTGGACAATGTTGACTATTTCTAAGGAACACTAGTCCTTGATTTTCTAACTGAATTTGTGAACCACTATTGAACTAATAAGTACAATCCAATGTATAATCAAAGGCACATTGTGATCCTAGAACTGTTTGTACTGACACGTAGAGTCTATATGTTCATTGAGAAGTTAAACTTGTGTATAGAATTTGTGTATTTTCATAACAAAGCAAGGATCATCTGTGAATTGAGTATTAAGTGATCCAAAGCTTTCCCATATCCATTGTATTTTCTAGCTGAGCGGGAATATCAGTAGAAGCTGAAAAAGTAGGCAGGTGTTAAAAAAATAAACTGTGCCTCTTAGCTGAGCAAATTCATTTTAAACTTCTTTCTCTCATGACTTTTCCCCAATAATGGCAATCAAATAATTTGAGCACAATTTAAACCAAAATTCCCATTTCATGGATGGTCTCCCTGATGATTCTAGAAATAAAAATGGTGTATTGCAACACTACTTTGACTAACAGAGCTGTAACGTACTTGTTTGATGAGCAATAAAAGGTAATGTGCGTATAATAGAGTAGATGAGAGGATAAAGCAGAGCAATTGATCAAAGGGTTGGGGTGGTTTTGAAACCTGGTTAAAACAGTATGAAGTTATCCTGCTCACTGCAGAAATAACTCTAAAATGGGCTCTGCCCTAGCCAAGTTTGCTTTATGCACAAGGGAGAACCAGAGGAAATGCTGCAGGATATCAGCATAAGTAGAAAATATTTTTGATTGAGGCTTGTGCTTTATCAAGGGGTGTAAAGGTTGAGACAAACTTGCCCAACTCTTTTATGAAGGGATCTCCAAAGAGATCCTCTTGTCCCAACAACTCTGCCTTGGTGGAGGCGAGATCCCCCAGCTTGGGGTCAATCTTAATCAGGAGAGATCTCCTTCTCTCGGTGGACAGGGCCCAGTTCAGATTTCCTAAAAATATTATAGTGCACTGCGCCCAGCCCAATACAAACTCAGGAGAAACCCGGACCGCAAAACCTTAGCTTATTCCACCAGGACCAACATTTTTGTGAGAAGGCCTAGGGTATCCAGGAGCCAGTCCTGGCAGGACCTTCATGATCAATTCCCTTTTTGGGATCTCTAGGGTATTTTGTGAGAAATGTGGTCCTATGAGAATCAATGTCCGTGGTGAGGGCTGTGTTGTCTGCTATGGAGGATTTGGACACGGTGCCCAAAGGCGGGCATGCAACTCCTTTTCCAGAGGCTGACGAATGCGCCACGCCACATACTTAGCGACTTTGGCATGGAACCCATTCTGCAGATCTTGGGTTTATTTGGTCATTTGGATCCAACATGTCAGAAGGACAGTCCTGGTCGTCAGTGGTGGGAATGCGAGTGGCTTTTGTGTATGGGTGCCAGGGCCTTGACAGACCTGCCTCATCATTTGAGTCCCCCTGGGATTCATAGTTGTCCACTAGGTGGAAAGGAGGGGTAAAGGGGGTTTCATCGGACACAGCCAGGGGTATCCCTGGGTCTTCTACAAACCCAACTGGAGTTGGTCTGGTCAGGAATGCCTTCTTATGGTGCTCTAAGGCGCTGAGGTCCACCCCAAGTCTGCCTTACATTTTGTGGACCTGGAGGGGCTGGAGGCAGGGGCGCTTCAATCACCATGTCTCTGGGGTGCGGTGTGAGTGGGCAATCTGTATCAAATGCCATCATGATCGCCTACAGCCTCACAAATTTGTCTTCTAGGGGCAGGATGGAAAGGGACTCTTCCTCACTGTATTCAGCCTCCATGTTTCTACTCCAATAGCTAACACAGAAGCACTGAAAGCCAATATGCAGCCCCAGACAGGGAAATTATCCAAACAAGGCATTTTCAATAAGAGCAGCCAACTGCAGGACAGCCCTGAGCCCTGTTAACTCAAAATGCTGTGCAAAGCTGCAGTAATGTATAAGGCCTACAACCTAGGTGCAGAAATGTGGCAATGGGATGACACCCATTATCAATTTGGGTGAAATCAGAACATGCGATTTAGGGTACTCCCCTGGGGCCTCTCACACCCTTGTAATTTGTCTAAGTCAAAGACTGCCTGGACAGTGCTCCCTGGTGGCAATCAAAGGGGAACGTGATCACACGCGGTGTCGAAAAAAACAGTCACAACCCAAGTACTGACCCGTACACAGACGGGTGTCATGCCGCCTCAAATTAAGAATTATTACAGACCCCTATGGGCCTAAAATGCTCCAGGTGTCTGAGGGTGGCTGGTTAATGCACAGGCTCTGCTGTAATGACATCACCCCAGACCATTTCTGAAGTGTGCGTCAGCCATGGAGCCCCGAGATGTGAAGAGAGTTGCTCACAAATAACAGGCCCTCTAGCGGCCACCAAGCCTACCACACTCGTGCAGTCCCCGTAATTGATCAAAGTAGCTGCAATGGAGCGCTGACATGCGGACCTGCGGACAAAGCATAAACCTGCTATAATCAAGAAACAGACCTCAGTAATACACACATCTAATTGCTCAAATATCACAATGAGAAGAAAGAAGAATGAAAAGCACTTATCTGCCTGCTGGAGCCGGAAGGAAAGAGGAGGTGCCAGAAGGAACGGCTCATTATGAAGACTGTGACTGACTGTGATTGGTTTAATGTTTTATGGTTCCATTCCCAGGGGTTGATGGGAAGGGTGTTTTTTGACTTATGTTGAAGCCCGCTGGAATAAATGAAAGATTGAAAGTTTGAGCATAATCCTCGTCTCCAATCCTGACATAGAATTCCTACAATGTTTATATTTACAACACATTCTATAGTTCCTTAAGGCACTTTCCAAGAACAAATGTTTGTTCTAGTATCGAATTACAGTATAATTTCCTGTCTCTAGGAAGTGAATGGATCATCACAGAGAGGCACATTTACCAAATTTCACTGCAATGCGGTGCAGCAAAGGAAGTTGCTGTGCTGCATGAACGAGAGAGCAGAAATGCTTCATATTTACAAGCATTTTTGCTCTCTCCTTGCACTGGTACATGGTGTGCTGCCTAGCACCAATGCAGGCATTCATGCATGATACTTATGGGCAGGATTGAAGGGACACCTTTCCAGATAAAAAAAAAATATTAGAGGCATCGTTCTCTTTTTATTTGTACTGCAAAAAGCAGCACACATGAAAAGAGGAGAAATAAAGATATTTCTATTTGTTACACCTCTGTAGGTTAGGCATAACATTTTGGCACAAACCCAGGTTTACAAGACTTTATAACTCTGGATTTGCATCAAAATACATGGGTCGATGCATGGGAACCACCATGTTCCACTAACGTAACGCCTATTCGACTCAAAGTAACTCAAAGAAGCGCTATGTGCTGCCGTGGGTTACTTTGTAGTTAGTAAACCACGCAAAGTGACTTTGAATGGATTAGTACAACCCAAAAATGATTTTGTATCATGACACAACTGTGATGCAAAATTATAGAATATCCAGGCCCTAGTGCACAGTGAATGCCCCCTTCTCTATGCAAGTGACTGTTACTGGAATGCAATGCTGTGAAAGGGCATGGGACAATTGTTTTCTCGGAAGCTCAATGGGCTGCATTTCTTCAACAGTACCATTTGTTTATTATTCATGTCCTCTTTATAACTCCAAAAACTAAAGCGTCTTATCATTGCTTTGGATAGCATGCAAACGGTAGGTTGCCGTCTTGCCCTACAGAATGTTAAATATCAAGTTAGGCGTGAATGGGTCTCAGCATCTTTACAGGAAAGAACACAGAGATCAGACATAAAACGAAAAGTGAAACATCAATTCTTTATGTCTCCCAGTAAAGAGAAATAGGGGTACCTAACATTGAACAATTATAAGCATTATACCTCTGCACAGCATTTCAATATTTTTTTTATTTCTCCTGACACAGAATTAATAATTAAGAGCGTTACTGTTGATGCTGAATGTTTGATATAAACACAATTTTCTTCAAGCTCATACAGATGTACCCTGTGCATTTAGGGGTACACTTTCACATTTCTTTGGTGTGTGCATAAAACATGTTTTCAGCGTTCTTGTAACCTCTGTGACCTTTAGCAAGGACGTACGTTCATTTTAAATGCATACAATAGTATTTAACTAACATATTCTATAAGATTAGGACATAAGATATTAAACCCACTTTACAAAGACCGCAATGGACACCCACCACCTCTCCCAGGTTTCCCACTGTGCTTCACATTTGGTGCTCTCTCCTAGCCTAGGTACCACTAGTCTCAAACAGAATATAGCAGAATCCCCTGTTACTTCACATTTATAAACAGACAAGAGAAGCACTATATCTTAATCATGACATTTTTCCTTGCAATTCAATATTAACATCAGTAAACCAGAACTACACAAAATGACTTCAAGGTGCGTAAGACTTGTTGTGAGACCAATCGTCCTTAGGGTGGTCTTAACCCAGACATTTTGCCTTTTACCTCCTATTTTTGCAAATTCTTTTTGTTGACCTTAGGACTCTGACCACTTTACCACTGCTAACCAATGCTAAAGTGCATGTGCTCTTCCACTAAACATGGTGACATTGGTGTATACCTGATTGGCATATTTGCATTACTGATTCAAGTCTCTTGTAAAGTGGTATAACATATATCCAGGGCCTGTAAGTCAAATGCTACTAGTGGGCCTGCACCACAAATTGTGACACCCACTTAAGTAGCCTTTCAAACCTGTCTCAGGCCTGCCATTTCAGTGCCTTTATTACATACAAGTCACCCCTAAGGTAGGCCTTAATTAACCCTAAGGGCAGGGCCCAATGTAAGAAAAATGTAGGACATATGTGGTTAATCTTAACATGTCCTGGTAGTGACAAATTCCCCAATTCATTTTTCTCTACGGTGAGACCTAGGCCTCTCTTAGGCTAGCATTGGGAACTGCTTAATACACTTTTAAGCTGTAATTCCTGATCAGAGAAGGGTAGATGCTTCATGTTTCATATCTTTGGTATGGTAATGATAAATCCTCTTTACTGGTAAATTGGATTTAGCATAGCTGTTTTAGATATGCCACTTTTAGGGAGTGGACATTTCTCTGCACTTATTGCTAAGTGTGCCTGACAGCCTGTCTCCAATAAATGTCTGGGGTGGGTGACAGCTGCACTTCGTGCATTCCTTATAGACAGCCATAACAGAGGAAGGGTAGGTGTGTCTGAGTATCCCTCTACATACATCTAAATTCTGATGTCCTTGCCTGGGCAGGATGGAAGGGAGGGGCTAACACTTCACTTGAATAGGCTGTGCCCTGTCCCCACACAAAAGACTGATTACCCCCACAGATAGCCTGGCAGACAGGACTGGGTTAAAAGGGATCCTTGTGCACTTCAGAGAGCTGCTTTGAAGTTGCCCCCACACCAAAGCATTTTTGGGCATAACTACTGGTTCTCTGACACCCTAAACTCAGACACTACTTGACTTGAAACTGAAGCTCTGCCAGAAGAACTGCTGTGCTACTTAAATGACTCAACTGGACTGCTGGTCTGGAAGGCCTGCTTTTCTGTTTGCTGCCCTGCTTTCTGCTGCTTTCTGAGTCTGTTGAAGGAGAGCTGGACTCTGCCTTCACTCCAAGTGACCTCCAAGGGCATGTTGGCTTGCCTCCTGTTGCTTGAGACTCAGGGATATCAAAGTCTCTACCCCTGCTCCTGTGCCTGACTCACTAGAAGTATCCCAGATACTTGCGACATGGATTTCGACGCATCTCCTGTCTGTGTGTAGCAGAACTAGTGCATCAACCTCGGTTGAGGGAGTAAAATCGGCGCATCGCCTCGGAACCAGCACTTTACCACCAGAGATCGTCCCATTGGACAGCATATTGCTGGCATTGTAGCTTAGTGAGATCGACACATCCCCTAGACTGCTTAGCAAAATCTGGCCCATCACTAAACGCCTCTCGACTCCGGCACACGTCTTCGGAACTGACGCATTGTCTCCACTGCGTGAACAAGATCGACGCATCTTGCTTTTTGCGAACAAGAAGGGTACTTTGTTCACCGGGGCCTACATAGGTCCTGTAACTGGCCGGCGCTCCTTCTCAGACGGCACGAACTTTGACTTTGCCCCAGTCCAGTGTGTCCTAGAGTAACCTTTTTAGTGCTAATTGCTTCTAAGAGTTTTACTGGATTTATTCCTTTAAAATCCAATATCTCAATTTCTATACAATGGATAGTTTGTCTTTTTGGTCTTGTATTGTTTATAATATAATAATCTATTTTTATAAACCTGTGTATAGTATTTTTGTGGTGTATTCATTGTGTTACTGTGTGTGTGTGTGTGTGTTGCACAAATACTGTACACATCACCTCTTTAGATGAGCCTGCCTGCTCTGTGCCAAGCTAGCAGAGGGTGAGCACAGGATATCTTTTAGTGTGTACTTAGCCTACCCTGACTAGAAACGTGGTTCCTGCCTGGCCTGGGTGCATGCCTCAGCCAACCAGGAATCCCATTTCAAACACTTGTGTTTAAAGTGTGTTCACACTAGACACTAAACACCTGGATAACACACCTTGAATTTGTCAAGTAGGAATCAGAAAACATTGGTTTTTTTTATCCCCTGATATTGTGGAGTGCCATTCCAAAGAAATCAGCAGTTTGAATTCAGGCATTAATTTTAAAGACTTCTTTTAGAAATAAAATTAATTGACATTTCGACTATGGAGTTTGGCTAGCAATGAAGCATGAGTCAGAAAATAAATTACCCTGAAGAAGTTCTGAAAGTTGGAACAAAATAGGTCAGCTGCGCTCATCTGTTTTGTATCACAAAAATAATTCCAAGACACATATAGAATGAAACACTCAAGTGCTGGAGTTTTATTCAGCTCATCAACAACCATTTTGCTAATGTGGGTATTGTATTGCAACTAAAAATTGACTGATTAGGATAGAGTACTCCTTTCTTCTGTTTGTAAATATCAGCAGATATTAACTAGCATATTTGTAGACCATTCACACTGTGAGGGCTTTTAAGTGCTAGTGGCAGATAACTGAAGTTTTTTGTTACTGAACAAAGGTATTCATTTTATCGACCTCAGAAGGATAAAGTGCTGAGTGAGTCAGTTAATGCATTAGTCCACAGAGCCACAAAATCCAGCTAACACATCATAAATCAGTGGAAGAGATCAAAAGCTGCATGTACAAAGCAATGTTATGTCACAAAGGTCAAATTGGAGCCCTTAAGACTGCGAAATAGCCTTTTTAAATGTACAAGACCCAAATTGCGATTCCATATCACGTTACCAGATTGCAGTTTAAGTTAAGTAAAAACAGAATCGTACTTGGAAGGGATGTGTAAAGGGTTTCCCTTCCAAATACCGATTCCTTAAGTTATGTATTAATAGTTTGCGACAGAAATCTGGTTGCAAAACATGAATATTTTATAGCTCAAAGGAGGTGGTAGGCCATTCACAAATGGAAAGAGGTTTGTAAATCTGGACACTAACATTTTTCTGGGTTGTTTAAGCATCCTGTTTCCTTTTGAGGAAAAGAGGCTACATAAAAAAAGATGGTTTAATTTAAAAGCAATCACAGGTTTGGTGGTTTCTGACCTCAGCAGGCCACCATGCCTGTAACTCTAGACAATCGTAGTGGGTCGCACTATACAAACTTCCTCATGTATATTAATGAGCTAGGTCGAATTGCGACCCACTACGATTCGGTATTTTGCAGCCGCGGCCGCTGCAGGTAAGAGCAGTGTGAGGGGGGGCCAGGTGAGGGGGGATTTGGAGAGACGACCACGAGGGAAAATTAAATAAATAATTAATTTTCCCTTGTAGTCGTCTCTCGAAATCCCCCCTCACCTGGCCCCCCGCCCCACAGCTCTTACCTGCAGTTGCCGCAGCTGGTATTTTGTGAACTAATATAATATACATAGGTTGGTTCACAGAACACCAGTGCTTCAGAAGTTGGTGCATATATCTAGCAAAGCCATTATAATACATTCCAAATAAGAAATCACAAATAAGTATTTGTTGCAAGTTACCATTTCTTATTTGGAATGTTAGTACTTGAGGCTCAATATGATCTTATTGTTCTTAGGATTCAATGGGAAAAACACTCAACTACAGTGTGAATGCCGAACTCCAGAAGAGTGTTAACTGGCTTTCAATTTTAATTCCAGCCTTAATATAACTTTAGCTGCTTTTTCAGCATCATGTAATAACATTTTAGAATTGAAAAACATTTATATATTGATATATAGGGTGCTTAGGATCAGGACTCTTCATTAGGTCTGCACAATTTGCTGGATTATGAATGCCCCAGAGTTACAGCTGCTATTTAACTCATCTTGTAAACCTTGGAGTTCAGAATTTAACAGGACCTATAAATATTATCTATTCCGAGTTTCTCATTGCAGTGTGGAATATCCTGCAACTCTTTTTGCTTTCTCCCAAAAAATCTACATGTCCTAGGATTTTTAGGTCCTTTAAATACTGTAAACATCGGTAGAGTTTGACCTTCCATATTTACTTATTGAGAACTCTGAGGGGTCGGAAAACTCCCACCCACACGAAATTGTGTCACCCTTCTAAATTGGGGTTTGTAGTATTTGGAGTATGGATGCTTCAATTTAGCATGTTACTTGTTTCTGAGCCTTTAATGTTTTCCATCACCTTTAAAAATCAGGTTAATAAAAGATCATGCTCAATAAAAATGTTTTAAATCAAAGCTGATGTTGAACTGTAGACGTTCAATGTAGAGCAGACAACCTTGCTTCCTCATGACCTTACATTAAGCTCCACAACAGAAATACACATTGCAGGTAATTTGCAGTTTCTTCTTTATAGCAAGAGAGAATGTAATTCTTCATGGGGGTGTGGACTGAGGCAAAGATTGAAGACGGCAACGATTTGAAGTCATTTCCGTCATTCTCAGCTGATTTCTGCATTTCCATCAGATCTCGTACATTTTATCAGTGCTATAATTGGTTTGGTTTGTTAGTTAGAGGTAAAGAAACATGATTGTGTTATTTAAATTTGTAATTTCTTTTGTTGGCTACAGGCACCAGATCATTGTTCAAAATCACGGTAGTAAAATGAAAACAACTCTAAGACCGTCATGCTATCTAACTTTGAAGCAGATGGGTTTTTAGGTTCTTCTGAAATAAAATGGAAAGATCTGGTGGGGCATGTAGGATAATGGCGACATTTTGCATCGTTCATTTGCTCAATTGCTGTAATCACTGTATTTTTTTCAATTTCAAAATTATTAATCCGATGATTGTCGGCCCTGCGGCCTGCCCATTTTATTTCTTGCTAGACTGCGCCCAGTGAAGTTGGAGTTCCCAAGTTGGCATACATATGTTTTGATTTCCAGTGATATTTTCAACATGCTGTACAACCTTTTGATGCTTCTAATTAAAGTATACCACTCCTATAGATCTCTCAAAAGACAGAAGTGTGGGACTAAAATTGAAAGACATAGAGTCCTCAATATGGTAGTAAACAATGCCAACCCGATCCCCCACTGATCTTTCAAACGTTTATCCGGACATTAAGTGCAATTTGATTATTTCTGTCTTATTATTTTGCATTTGCTTTTGCATTTGCTTTACTCTATTGTTCCATTTGTAGCATAATTAAAGATAAATTATCACAGTGTTATCACTTTACTATTTGTGATCATCAGTGGTGTATATCATATTTTGCTTTTGGTTAAACAGTTCTGTTAGCCAAGTATAATTGCTGACACATATGACACTTAGGAGGCTCCAACATGATGTACTACACTCAGGAAGATGGCTCCAGTGATCACCACAGAATAACATGCAGTTGATCCTGAAAATGGTTGCTAATAGAAAAATGTAATTCACTCAGCACAGACGTCAGGAACAAACTTCTACCTCAATTATAAAATTGTGATTTATGCCATGATGTTAAAATAGTTGGGGTTCGATTACAAAATGTGCAGAGTACAATTTCTGTGTGGAATCCCACATAGAAACATTATAAGTGGTCTGGTGTTCCTTGCGCCCAGATCATCTGGATGCGGGAACACCAGTGTACATTCTATCTGCCGGAAAATCCATCCTGTAAAATTCCTCTGAAGTGTACAGAGTCCCTGCCCTTCCTGTCATAGCTCCAGACTCACTACAGAGGGGTTTGTAGCCCTTTGTGTGGGGACAGGGCACAGCATATTCAGGTGTGTCAGCTCCTCCCTCCCATCCTGCCCAGGATGGCCCATCAGAATGTGGCTAGCCCATCAGTCACACCAGAGCTCCCTTTGTGTGTGGCTATCTAAAGGGAATGCACAAAGCCCAGCTGTCACCCATCCCAGACTTGTATTCAGAGACAAGCAGAATGCACCAAATGGAAAAAGTAAGAACATGCAACTTTCTAACAGTGGCATTTTCAGAATAACAATTTAAAATCTGCCTTCACCATAAGTTATGATTTTAAATTGTGATTCCAGAGACACCAAACTTAGGGGTACCATCTCTTCCGAATTGGAAATTACACTTCTAAAATGTAATAAGGTAATCCCAATGTTATCCTATGGAAGAGATAGGCCTTGCAGTAGTGAAACATGAATTTAAAGTTTTTCACTGCTAGAACATGTAAAACTTAAAACTGCATGTCCTGCTTTTTAAGTACACTGCACCCTGCCGTTGGGCTGTCCAGGGCCTACGTTAGGTGTGGCTTATTTATATTAAAAAGGAAAGTTTATCCTGGCAAGAGTGACAATTTGCCAGGTCGACGTGGCAGTTCAAAACTGCACACACAGGCTTTGCAATGGCAGACTGAGATATGTTTAAAGGGATACTTCAGTGTGTGACACAATCGGTGCTGCAGGCCCAATAGTAGCATTTAATTTACAGGCCGTGGGCACATGTAGTGAACTTTACTAGGGACTTATAAGTACATTAAATATACCAAATGTGGATAAGCCAATATTACTATGTTTTAAGCAGAGAGCACATGCACTTGAGCTCTGGCTAGCTTGGTAACGGGTCCAGAGTCCTAAAGCCAGCAAAAACAAAGTCAGCAAAAACAGGAGGTCTGAAGGCAAAACGTCAGAGGGAAATCATGCCCACGACGCCAAGTCTAGCACACCTCAAGCAAAGACAGTGCACTGACACAAAACTAAAATGGATTGTAAGCAGTATATAATGAAATGCACATTAACAATCAAAAATCAATTCTGCCTATTATGAATTATGTCTTGGTGTATACTTTATGGATGGCTAAATTAAGTAAACTACACCACTATTTTGCCAAAAAATAATGGGCTACTTCTAAGAGTGCACTCAGATTATGCATTAAAATAGCTTAACGCCTGGCTGGGTACATAAACCAGACCTAATTATGAGTTAAAATTAATCAAAATGTTCCCTACCCAAGCAAACAGAGTACACCCTCAGTATTATTCCCGTTTCTGTAGTACACTGTACTTGTTGCACTGCTTTCTGTTATGATTTTGTTGACTACTTTGTTATTCAGTATGACGTATGAATTCAAGTGAATACGTACAAACCATGAATAATCAAATGTATGCCAGCGGCGTCTGTTAAATACTAAAAGCACTCCCAATTGTCCATCATAGCAAGCACGTGCTTTTCCAGTTACTTACTGTCATGCTCCCAATGTGTAAAACATTAAGGACAGCAAAGGCTAATATTAACAAAAGAGAAACAACATTTTGTTAAAACCACTATTCGTTGTGCTCTTATAGCAGCCACACCAGTGTCAATCAAAAAACGGGAAAGCTATTTAAAGCAAAATAAAAATTCTAATGAGTTCGATAGTTTAAAACCTTATTACAAGGTGAATGGGTATGTGACTGCAAAAGGGTGGAGTACAAGAAAAGCTTCTGGGTCCTCTCTTAATTTTGAAACTGAAACCAGCAGAATTTGAAATATTGTATTATTGAAGCTTCTGTTTTTATGAAATGCTATCCTATTTTACTTTCATTTTTATTTGATTTATTTTGGTATAGCTATCAGCTGAACAATACATTTAATTTGATTAAGCAGCAGAGGCAATCATTTTTAACTTCTGAGTCAGAATGCTGCTGAGGAAAGTGAAGGGTTTAAATCTATTTCTTCCACCAGCGTCTCTCTGAGAGCTGGCACATCCAAGAGAAGGCTTGGCACTCGAGTCCTTTGTTAGAGCTCTGTAATCTTCACAAACAGGTGTTATGCAAACTACCCATAATAATGTGTTGATTGTGTCTGTACTGAGGCGTGTCTTAAATCTGGACTATGATTCACCGTACTACATATTACCTGACGATAAGCCAACAATAATTTAGGCAGTACACTCCGGTCTGATATAGGGTTATGTGCATTGCACTTGTTTCTATTTGCATTCGTAGGATTTAATACCATCACATTTCTGTTACTATTGAAAATGTAATTCACGTTGAGTATCTAAACTGATTTGCATTTTGCCATGTTCTAAAGATTCGTGATATTTTGTTGGTTTGTGCATAATTGTTTAATACAAAAGTGTGCAACGAAAATTGATGAAGATGGGGATTATGCCAGATTTTCTGGATAATGCATACTATCTAAATTTGTTCTACTGAGTTCGCTATATGTACATACATTTTATGTGGATATCTCGAAGATCTGGAAATAATCTGGGCCTCCCGTACCTTGGATGGACACCTCTGACTTAAAACATGTGTACTGTCAACTTCAGAATTGATTAAACCTATATGTAGCCATGGTATTGAAATCTACCACCTCAGATTCTGTTTCAAGTATTCATTCATAGTGGTGGCTGTTGCAATTTCAAAATGGTGGCGGAGAATTCCAAAATGGATGTGGAACTTAAATAAAGTCAACATGCATGTGTAAATGAAAATGAAACAAGCCAAGGTCCTCTAAGATTAAGATGGATGAGCAATGGTCACTCTCACAGTTAATAGTTGCAAGGCTTTAAATTATATCTATGACATTCTCTGCTCTGATATCCCAGAAATAAGAAAAGACCATCCTTAAGAGCAACATAGGTGGCATTAACAGTGAGGGATCCTTTTGGCATTAACATAAAATGTAATTCTCTGCCAGATGTTTCATGTTGTTAGACCTGGCAGCCTTGGTGTGGTTTCCCCTGTCTTTTTGCCTCTACCTCCTGTATTTTTGAACTGTGCGCTGGATTTCGTTTTTGCTGATTTAGGTACTCTGGGCACTTTGCCACTGCTGATTATTGCCAAAGTGCAAGTGGACCCTGGGTAAATTGTGATTCTGATTGGTTATCCATGATCAGCATATCTGATGAAACGTTAAGCCCCTAGTAAAGTGCTCTGTGTGTGCCCAGGGCCTGTAAATCAAATTCTACTTGTGGGCCTGCAGCACTGGTTGTGCCACCCACATGAGTAGCCCTGTAAATGCGTCTCAGATCTGCCACTGCAGTGTCTGCTTGCGCAGTTTTCAACTGCCATGTCGACCGGGCAAATCCATTTTCTTACATGTAAAGCACCCCTCAGGTAGGCCCACGGTACCCCCTTAGGCAGGGTGCAGTGTATGTGAAAGGTGGGACAAGTGCAGGTGTGTTTTGCATGTCCTGATAGTGAAATACTGTGCATTTCGTTTTTCACCACATAGAGCTGCCTTGTAACATCTTATAAGTGTAATTTTCCACTGTGACAAGATAGAGATTTGGAGTTTAGGCTCTCCGAATTCAGAATTTAATAACACACCTTTTAGTGAATGTGGTTTTTAAATTGTGTGTTTGAAAATGCCACTTTCAGAAAGTGGGCAGTTTCTTGTTTAACCATCCTGTGTGCATCTGCCTGTTTGTATATTCACTGTCTGGTTTTGGAGTGACAGGAGCTGGGGATGTGCATTCACTATAGACAGTCACAAGGGGAGTTGAGGTGTGTGCTGCCTTTCCTGGGTGACTCATAGCCAGGCTGAATAGACTTTTCTGCATTTAGAATAGTAGGAGGAGTTTTCACTAGCACCTGAATAGGCTGTGTCTGCTCTGCACAATGCTGTCTCCACCTCCTGTAGTGAAGCTGGACCAGGGAGGACAGAATTGGTTTTGACTAAGCTCAGAGACTCTTGCAACAAAGACTACAAAGAGAAAATGGGGTATAAATATTAGACTTAAAAACTCAGCACTTTAGATTACTTCTGGAGTCAAGAGGAACCTCTGCCAAAGAAGAAGAACTGAAGAGCTGTGAGGAGAAGATTGCCCCTTTGCTGTGTGTTGCTTTGCTGGGTTGGCCTGCAGTTGCTGCGTTTGCCAAGGAGAGGACAAACAGGCACATGCATCAAAGCTTTTTGCGAGCGCAAACGGTGCGATTCGCAAAAATCAGCCGGTTGTGATCGCAAAAATGCCCTTTTGCGATGCATGAAACTATTTAGGGTGCGCAATTTCAATAATTGCAATTTTTTGCGATTTCCCAAATTGCGATTGCATTTAAGGAATCGCAATTTGCGATTCCTTAAATGCAATGCAAGAAGCACTTTTAAATAGCGATTTCGCTATTTGGAGCAATTAAACTGTTCGGTAATTTGTAAAACTTTGAAAAATGCACTAAAGTGCATTTTTCAAAGTGTCAGGTTACACACACACATGCCCTTGGGGCATGTGTGTGCGCAACATGGGTGCACACCACAATTTCAGGGTGCAACAGGGTGTCCTTTTGACACCTCTTGCACTCTGAAATTGCATGCGCAATTTGCGAGTACCAATTGGTACTCGCAATTTGCGATGGCACTTCTCAATCATTCCTATGGCCTGTAGGCCCATAGGAATGAATGGGAAGCCATTCCTTAATTGCGACTCGCAATTTGCGAGTCGCAATTAAGGAATGTTTAGGAATGGCTATTTTTTATAGCGATTCCTACATGCATAGGCTTTTGCAAGTCCTTAATTGCGATTCCTTAATAATCGCAATTAAGGACTCACTAAATCATACCTTGATGCATGTGCCCCAAAGACTAGAACTTTGCTGTGAACCTGCTTCTGAAGAATCTCCAAGGGTTTGTGTGGGCTTACCTCCTGTTCTGAAGTCTCAGGGATACAAAGACTTCACCACAAGCTTCCTTGAACTCCACTGCTGGGAGTTCTGACCTGCCAGGAGGTACCTATTCCAGTTCTGGGCCTCTGGAGGTTATTCCTGTTACTGTGGCCTGAAAAAGCTTGAAAAAACCAAGAAAATCGACGCATCACCCTTCCAGCGCCTGTTTTTCTGAAGCCGCAACATTGTGCGGGAAGAATTTCCACTCACCGCTGCTGTAAAGCCAAAGAACCGACTCAGCACCTGTCAGCGGCTAAAAAATCCACCACAAGAGTACAGTGCACCAAACTCCGAAGTCCGAGTTCACCACACCAACGCAGGTCCTGCTGTTTAGCTGAAAGAATCGACGCATCGTGGGACCACGGCTGAAATCGACAGAGTGCCTGTTTTGCCGCCGTTGCATTGACCTCCAGCGCGTCCAAATTTCCACGCATCGCACCTGTGCGGCAAGTTTTTGGATGCAGCACCCGCAGACCAGACCCATCTTGAAATTAATGCATCACTTCCCCCTATAATCGGGATTTGACGCGTCACTTCGCTTGCGTGCAGTAGAAATGTTGCATCGCCTCCCCATGGACTTAGGAACTGATGCATCACTATGTTTTCTTACATTTCCCTTCTCTGTGGCTGTTTTGCCTTATTGA
Source organism: Calotriton arnoldi (assembly GCA_963921515.1). Lineage (NCBI taxonomy): Eukaryota > Metazoa > Chordata > Amphibia > Caudata > Salamandridae > Calotriton > Calotriton arnoldi. The sequence goes on from CAWUFW010000498.1 coordinate 1,083,792, forward strand.
TTTTGACGCATTTGAGGTGAAGGTATGATGGAATACTGCATGTGTGTAGCACGCATGCCTGCATCACGCCGTCATTATAACGAATGCGTGGTTCAGCACGCAAGTCATTATAACGACTTGGCTTAGAGGGGCGCTGGACTTTGGAATAGGATCATTTACTATTCCAACTCCAGTCTGTGCAACTGTAGGAAAGGTATTGGACTTTAAATCCAACACCATTCCACCAATGCGCCTCCTCTAAAGCAAGTCGTTGTAATGACTGGCGTACTGAATGAACGCGTGCTAACGACGTGTTCGTTCTATTGCCTGCGTTGTGAAAGCACAACATGAGTCCGGCTTTGTCCTATGTTTACCATTTGAGGTATTTTGTATAAAAGTCATGCATCCATAGTTTTCTATGGACAGAATTGCTTGAAACCTTTTCTAAGTCATATTTTGAATTGTGTATGTTGGATTTTTCTCATTTTGATCTTGTTTGGGTTAGATAAAGATACTTTGTTTTTCTAAACTGGTGTGGTGTCCATTTGTAGTGTTTTCACTGTGTTACGGTGCGTCTGGCTGCAAATACTTTACACTTTGCCTTTGGGATAAGCCTGTCTGCTTGTGCCAAGCTACCAAGGGGGTGAGCAGGGGTTATCTAAAGTGTGTAATTCCCTTATCCTGACTAGAAGCAAGGGTCCCTACTTGGACAAGGTGCATACCTCTGCCAACTGGAGACCCCCATTTCTAACACATGTTCAACCACGTCTCCGATTAGTCTTTGCTGGCCCTTATAGATCTTACTAGCCAGTTTGTTTAAAGGTATCATTTGTGTTGCCATCATTATATTACATAAAGCCAGTCTGTTGTATAGAAATAATTTGTGGAATTTCCTTAGCCGAAGACCTGTTTGTGGCCGATGAATTGATTTAATTTAAAGCCATACTACTAAAGCAAGCAAACTAATTAGTCTTCTATGTTCTTCCTACGTCTTCTCTGGTGTATCTGCTTTTAGGTTTTACAATTGTATTTCAAATGCCAGGTTGGAGAGTTTCCATAAAACTAAAAGTGATTAGATAAACAATTGTGAAATGGAAATACTTTAAGACATTAGGTTGCATGGCTTCAGGAAAATGTCAAAAGACAGCTTGACACGTTAAACCAAGTATACCCACTAAACAATTGCTATGGAAAAATGTTGGTCATCTCTGAAAATATCAAAGGTTAAATGAAAGCAGACCCCATTTGATGGACATGCAAAGAACCTCAGACCAGTCTATCTCATATGCTGCTGGATTCTATAGTTGCAGCCATCTTTAGATGTTTAATTGAAAAGAGCATGATTGGACATTTACATTGCTCTGAATCCCTTGATGATTTTATTCAGACAATTCTCCTCATTAAAGGCTATAAATGTATTTCAGAAACAGTGGTTTATCAAAGCCTTGATGGTTTTAAAATCTTTATTGCTGGGATCTTTTCACGTCATTATTGTTACATTAGCCTTTTATTGCTAGTTTTCCTTTTGTTGCTCATTTTTGCACTCATAACATATTTTGCTAAATAGCAATGTAGTTTATGAGTCACATCAATCAAATTTAGTAATTTCATAACCTAGCGTCATTTCATCTTTGTAAAACTGTTTAAAGGTTAGATTTATGTGACATGTGCCACTTTTTACATGTTGCTATTTGTATTTTGCATAATAAAGGGATGCAAATGCATTTTCTTAGTTCTTGGTGTCCTTTATTTATTTTGGTCTATAAAGCATTGCTACTCGTGTACTACTCAATGAAAGTATAATTTAGAAATCATTATTTTTTTCGAGGGCTCAGAATGCAGAGTCCTGATGCTTGACTGAGTTTTTTTTACCTTTCGAAGATCATTTTCACTACTAGACTAGAATATAAGTCTTTGGGGGTTTTATGAAGCACTTTTCCTTCTTTTCTATAGCTCTTTTCATGATGTATAACTGCAGATGCAACTCATCCATTAAAGATGTGTTTTCCATATATTCCTTTCCAGTAGTTAAGAAGTTCCTCGCCATACACCAGTTTATCTATTTGATTGTGGAAAAGTAAATTTCTTTTATATTCACCGTCATATTATATACAATCTTGCTGATCAGATTAGATATTCTATATATTGCTGTTTTCTTTACACTGTCTGTTGAAAACTTGACATGGCTGAGGGCATATAACTCATTGTAATGTGTTGCAGGTGCTTCCAGTCAATGCTACCAGGTTATTTGTGGGGATTTCCATCAGGTTTGTGTAAATGTGTGTTCAAATGGGAAAAGTGGGTTCATTTATTGCAAGGATATGTAGTTTGCTTAAAAACTACAAGTTTTATGTGTAGTTTGTGTGAATACTGCCCTCGCGCAAGAAATCTCTACTTTCTGATGAACCTGGCAAAAAAATGTTGCAAGCATCTCTACGCTATTCTGAGACAAATACATATTCCAGAGTAGGCCAGATGAACACCAGTTGCGCATGCAAATTATGCAACTGCATAAGCACATTTAATGGAATAGCTCTGAACTACAGGTAAACCCTGCAAGGAATTCTACTCGAAATTACTTCACGCAATAAAAACTATGCACAATCATACAGAAAGAAAGACATGCCTGGTGCTCTCTGGACATCTGCAGAGTCCATCCCTTTTGTTTCATTATGTTTTCTTGGTTTGTGCTACATAACTTTTCCTCTGAGCTCAGAATTGAAAATTATGGAATTAGATTTGTGAAAAACTAGTCTTTATCAAGGAGGAAGAAGACTCCATTGTCGTCTTCAGAAATTCTTTGGAGTCATTTGAGGCACGGGGATCCATGGCCTTGAGGACATATTCCAAATAATCAGATATGGGATGAATTTCCATCTTTCTCTTCAGTATGTAGGTGCATGAGAAATGTTTCCACTGCCAGGGTACCTCATTCAAAAATTATCTTGGATTTCCTTTGGTAAGGGACAAAGCAGTAAATTTCAGGATGTGCATACTATTTAATACTCCTTGTAAGCCCATTTAATTTGATGTAGAGTTAGGTTTTATATTATAAATGATTATGACAAATAGGACCCTGCTAATCATTTGTTCCTATGTTACTTGTTATTGTCACTCTTCAAAGATGAAATGTGTCTCGTTTATTTATGCTTTTGGGAGCTTAGGAATTCAACTATGGCTAAACTTCCTTGACAGTTAAGAAGACTGTTACTGTGTATAGAAGTGACATTTCAACCTTTTGATTAAAAATGAAAACTAAGTATTTACCTGAAATAAACCAGCCAATGTAATCTCTTTCGCAGAACATAGGCATTAGTAAAACAAAACAGACAGGCTCCAGTACACTTCTCAAGCCAAGTCTGACTTTGGGTTCCATCACCTTTAAAGTTCTGTTATCAGCAGATCAAAACCAGGGGTTGGCATTGGCCCAGCACTATAAGTCAAAAATGTTAAAAGTTGACATCTTACATTTCAACATTGGTCCAAGCACATTTGCATCTTGTGCAGGATACATATTATGACCATCCACACCTTTTCATAAGGGCAGAAATGTTATTAGGAACACTGTTTAGGTTAATTTAGATACAGTTGTATTATTGTTATTTGCATTCCACATGTTAATTGAACTCTTATTTTTACTTCATTTATATATCTGGACAGAGTACTGTGCAAACTTTCTATCCAAATACATGACAATGTTGTTAGCTACTTAACTGTTCTTTCCCAGTCAGAACAATCTATACTTTAGTAAACCTTGCAATGGCAACAACAGCAGGCAAAATATTTTTTTATTCTTGATTATCAATACACTTTTGGGTCAAAACCTTAGTCTAGTACACAATTACATATATATTCTCTCTCTCTGTTAAGTAAACCTGTGTCACAAGGATATGTAATATTGAGATTCCTGTACTAGATATAATACAGGAGGTTATGTATTACTAAATAATGGATAAGAAAAGTCTTATTTTGAAATCCACAATGAAGAAAACTAAAAGAAAAGAGTGATACCTGCCACGCAAATATAGAAACACGGCAGAGTAATTCCGTGATTTCAGCAAACTGGACCACATGCATTGACAGTTTTTGTTTTTGTTAAGTTTGAGTTTATTAAGAAATGCAAAAAACAGCAATACGATAATACGTATGTCATATTACAAAAATAGAAACAAGAATAGTGAGCATAAAATAGAATACATGAAGGAAATATTGCTAGAAATATATGTAAGTATATGAAAATATAAATACTACGATGTACAAAAACTGTATTAATACATTTGGAAAATGTGAGGAAGCAGGAGGAATGAAACCAATATATAACTGCATTTTATAAATTAGAAAAATGATAATGGCAAGGAATTGTAGACTTTATGAAAAGAAGAAAAAGTAAACATCATACATATAAGTTTATGAAATCATATACATCCTCTAGTAGCATAACAAAGGTAGTAGGGTGAGATTCAAGGTGACTTCCTTACTTCATCTGACACAGTAATAATTTTATTAACAAGTGAAGCGGAATGGATTGAACACATAGTGGAGGCCATAATAGATCTCTCTTTATAGCTAGAGATAGAGGGGAGACATAATTGGTATCTAGTCTGTAATGAAAGCACCAGGACCTGAAAGTAATATTCTGAGCTTGTTTCCAATTTGATGTTATTAAGTGAAAAGCACCAGGACCTGAAAGTAACATTCTGAGCTTGTTTCCAATTTGATGTTATTAAGTGAAAAGCAACAGCCAACAATAAATCTATCAACTTATAACTTGGGTTTATGTGAGGCAACTGAGGTGCCAAACTACCTAAAAAGTTATTAATTAAGGAAAAAGGAATAGAAACTTTAAACATCTTATTAATTTGACTCCAGACCAGTTTTCAAAACTGATGAATATGGGGGCATTCAAATGACATATGCTTTAAATCGACATTTGAGATTTAACAGGAGCAGCAGGAAGAGATTACAGTTGAAGAAAAGGATTTTAGAGTCACAGGGGTAAATAACAGACAATGATAGACAAAGTAAAGGGTCTGCATAGTATTTGCAGCCTGCTTAGTTTTGGGAAGCTTAAGCCATAGCTTATCCCATAAGGTAGTAGGGGAACATTCCATTAAATCCTTTTTCCAAGCTAGCTCAGTCTTTGACTTGGCTCTATCTGAAGTCATTTGTAAGGATTTGTAAATGGCAGATGCTGATGGATTATTATTTAATAATGGAAAAAGGGTACCAGATATGGCAGGAGGGCAAGATATAGATGGCAAGGTGGAAATATATTGATTGAGGGAGGTGCATAAAAGTTCATAGTGTGTTCTGGATGTAGATGGCAGAGAGAATTTTGTTTGGAGATCAGAGAAGGACAAAAGTTGACAATTGGTAAGAAGTTGCGATACCTAACACAAACCTTTGGCTCGCCAAGTCTTCCAAAATATAGAATAATTCCTAATTCATAGTGATTTGTTATGCCAAATGGGTTGATGCTGATAAGTAGCAACTAGGGGGGATGGTAGAAGAGGTGTCAGGAGTTCACAGGAATGGGAAATAATTGGAGAGTGTGTTTGAGAAATATTTGTTGTGAAAGCAAGAATTTCCTTGAAATCAAAAGGGGTAATAAGAGGTTTCTCAAAGTGTAGCCACAAAGGAGGGTGTAAGGGGAGCTTGGAAGAGAGCCATCAGGCAGCTTGTTTCAAAGAGAAAGCGTACTGTTATTTCTTAAAATCCACCCACTTAAGGCCTCCGTTAGATTTATCATTTCTTAATGAGGATAAATGTATATAAGGAGATTTACCTTTCCAGAGAAATTGTGATAAGAGAGACTCTATTTTCTTAAAATAATAACCAGGGATGTGAACAGGAATCATAGCAATAACACATACTATCAATGGAGTAAGCATCATTTTAATAGAATTGATTCTGCCTCACCAAGAAAGAAAGAGTGGGTGCCAGAGGGCAATATTATTATTTAGTGTTAATATAAAAAAAAAAAAATGTTTTAACGTTTCTTATATTGTCTTTGAAAACCACAATCCCAGACACTTTATTTGGGAGGGTTGCCAAACAAAAACCTGTATGCTCAAAAAGTAGGTTATTACTTAAAACATTTAAAAGGCAATACCTCACATTTATGAATATTAAGCCGATAACCTGATAAGTGGTAACTTGCTGAAGAAAAGGAGGGAGGGAAGCTGTAGGGTTGGTGCAATATAGAAGAATGTCATCAGCATAAACTAACATCTTAATGTAATGATATCCAATTTGAAAACCTGAAATAAGTAGATCTTGTCGCATTTTGGTTAGAAAGGGTTCAAGTGCACTAATAAACATTAAAGGAGATAGTGGCCCTAGACAAATCCCACTCTATCAAGTGGGTGTGTTTTGTGAAGGACTCCCTGATGGAGCTAAGCTTAAGCGAATATCGGGAGGACAGTTCCCCACCCCTGTCCAGGGAAACAATGAAAAACGTATACTGAAAATTTTATACTGAAATATTTATACTGGAAATGGGTGCGGGACACTGAAATCAGAAGGCACAATTGTGGCTATTTAACAGATATTTCTTTTGTACAAATTAAACCACAAATTGCTTTTGAGCCTTTTTTGGCTTTTTTTTTGCTTGTCCCAGGTGACAGAAGTTTACTTCAACATTACCGCTTTTGAATTTTACATCCAAATGGCATCCTCAGATGGCTGGTAATGTCACTTGCCCAGTTTGTCTTAATGCAGATGAGTCACTTGCCCATTTTGTCTTTATTTGCCCAGGCTACATCCGCCCAAGGAAAAGGTAGATGCTTTGTACTCAAACTAAAGAAGTTGTGGTATGTGCTATGGCGAGGGCCCTTAAATAACAAGTTTGGCCTTATCTTTAACTTTTTTTTTGTTTTTTGTTTTATGTAGCACGAACTTGAACTGAAGGTATCAAAGCACTTTACATGAGCACCAGTTGTGTTTCACATGGACACATTAATTTTGCTAGGCACAGCGAGATTAAGTGATTTGCTCAGAATCACAGGATGTTGGTTGTCCTGGCTGAGACTCGAACCCGGTTCCTCAGTTTCGAGGTCGACCGCTGTAGCCGTTAGGCCACATCCTCTAAAATCCTATGCTGCCTATGCTCCCACTGTGGCTAGTTTCATGTCATCTATAGTACCTCTTAGATTTGTAACTCTTCTAATTTTGAAAAAGAAAAATGCTATTTTGATGTCATATATTATGAGCTTTTAAGACTTTTTTCTTATTTTTATTATTTGCTGCTTTTGCACACTTGGTATGGTCAGTCTCTTACCTGTGGATCTGTGCACCACACCTTGAAGACGGTACCAAAGAAATTACACTTATGGTGAATTTTATAATGTTGCTTTTTATATATTTATGCACCTACACACATTGTACGTATTGGTTTTTTTAGATATTTTTTATTAAGTCAGTATAAATCAGATCAGACACACCCCATTGAAATTCCAATGGGTACTTTTAGCTTTATGCTTCATGCTTCATACAGATGAAAAATAATATATATTCATGGATAGGCAGGTGGGATAGAAAAAAAGTACAAATGCAAGAAGGAGAAAAGGAAGAAAAGAACGAGAAAACCAGGAAAGTTGTAGCTCTGGAGATCCAATTGGTCAGCAATCGCGGGACAGCAGATGAATATGTAAGAAACCACAAACATTCAAAGATACAACATCCTTAGTGCACACGAGTGCAATACATTGCTGCACGAGGTACCCCTAACATAAAAAATATTGTTAAGCATTTATTGGCTAGTCTCAATTAAACTCTGCGCGTACTCTGTCAAACTTCCTAAATGACTGGACACCTCTAGTTCTGGCCAGAGTCAGTTCTGAATCATGAAACTGCTGAATTGTTGCCCACCATTCAGGGCCTGCAGAGTGACCACTGAAACCCAGGATCTAGCTATACAGAGTCTAGCCAAAACTATGAACATAGGCAACAGCTTTTTTAGCCCGATGTCTAACTGAAATGAAGATCGCATCGTAAACCTGCCGAGGCTAAATGAAACACTGCTTCCCAGAATTACTTCTGAACGGGACAAGCATATGGCAGATGTAGAATATCTGTTGCTTGACACCTACCCTTAGGGCAACTAGTTTTTTCTAGGTATAAGTTTTCCGCCAACTCGCAATTTTATCTGGTGCATAATATAACATACAGACAATCTTAAATTGTTGCAGCTTTAACTTCACAGAATGCACAGCTTCCTCAATTGTCTCTAGGGCCCGGTATATTTCTGAAGGTAGCACATCCTGAGAGAGCACTCTGCTTCATTTATGAGCCAGATCCCTCCTGTGCTCACAAAGTCCTAGATATACATTACTAATCAAAGATTTACGCTTAATTGTAAGGATGTTAAGCAAAATAGATGGTGGCTCTAATTCAGTCAATGCCTTGCCTTCAGTATAGAAGTAATCCCTCAACTGTAAGCATTTTAAAAAATGATAATGAGGAAAATCAAACTGAATTTGTAACTCAGTAAATGTGCGTAAGCCATTCAAATTGAATAGCTGCCCCACCGTCAGTATACCTGATCTCTGCCATATTTCAAAAGTCGAGTCATGAAATACCCCAGGAAAAGCTGGTTTATCCCAAAGCAGTGTGTACCCAAGTATTAATTTTATAGCATATTTTGCACAGATCTCTCACCAGATAATTACGGTATACTTTAAAAATGCAAACCTTACTCATTTGTAATGGTTGGGGTCCGTTATTCTATAGAAAAATAGCCTGCTGCCCCCACCTAATGCCAAATAGTAACTAAATGCGAGTGAATCGGTTCGACAGGAGCAGGCAAAGTGTGCAGACGACCAGCAAATGCTACCCTAAAATATAACTTAAATTCTAAAAACTGCAAACCCCCCCGTCGGTACGATAGTTTTAACATAGATATGGAATGCCTTGCCCGCCAATACCCCCAAATAAAACTACTAACTTCTTAAAAAACACATTTGGCACCCTAAGTGGTATTGCCCCAAAAAATACAGGAATTTAGTAAGAATGTTCTATTTTACAATAACCCATAATGCTGATTTGAAGCATATTCCAAAACCGCAATGTTTTTTATCTTTGTACGTATTGTTAGCATGGTCTGTAAAATATCTCGTAATGAATAAGCCAAAGAAACAAAAATGGAGGAAAAATAATTAAAAAAGAAAAACTGTTCTGTTTCTTCTGAGAGTTTTGCTGAATTGCACATTGGAAACGGCACTATTGCACCTTATAATGCTTCTGATCAAGTAATTTTTGTTTGTACAGACATTTTGCTGCCATTTGTTGTGCTGCTATGATGAGTTTGTTGTAGGTCTGAATTTTGTATTGTAGTTTGCCCTTACTGTTTGGTACAAATGTATTATTTGAAACTCTAATGCACTGACGGTGTACTTGCATGTACTATGCTAATGTGTGTACACTTTTATGGTTTTTACTAACCGAATAAAGTTTAAATAATGATGATGAATAAACAAAAGAGGTGATTGTGGACAACCTTAGTGTATCCATCTGAACAAAGGAAAATAGACTAGGAGCATTCCGTTAACAAAAATTGCAGCTTTTGGGCAAGGAAATGAAAGCAATCAGTTTGGGTGGGAAACTAATCCATGTCAATGCGTGAAACTTAAAATCCCAACCAATCCTTTCAAATGCTTTTTCTGCGTCCAAACCAATAGCAGTAATTGGATGATCTAATGTAGAGGCCTTGCTTAGGACACTAAAAAAGACTCGAACATTGTCAGAGGCCAATCGACCCTTAATGAAACCATACTGCTCAGGGCCTATGAGATCAGGTAGAATAGGGTCAATGCCTAGTGCCAAAATCTTTGCAAAAATGTTTTAATCAGTATTGACTAAAGCGATGGTAATTCTTGCTCTGTGAGAGATCTTTATTATCTTTCAGAATTAAGCAATTCATGACGTCCTGGAAGGATCCCTGAGAAGCACCCTTAGTAACGAATAAGTTAAATAAAAGTAAAAGGTTGGGAAAGAGATGTTTTGCAAAATGGCTATAAAATTCAATAGTAAAGCCATCAGCCCCAGGAGCTTTCCCTCTGCATAGTATAGAAACTGCATGAGTGATTTCTGAAAACGAAATATCTGCCCCTAGTGGTTCAAAATCAATATGGTGTGAGAGAGGGAAACAAAGGTTTAGAAGTATTTGATCAGATCTGATTGTAATGGTTGTGTTTCTGGAGAACTCAACTTTGTATAAAAGTTAATGAGTTCATTTAAGATGTCCTTATCCTTAACCCCTTCGATGCTCATGACGAGCTCAGCTCGTCATGCTGCGCGGTCTGGCTGTGCGCATGACGAGCTGAGCTCGTCACGACCACACCCGCGATCGGAATGTCCAGCACCTGGGCGGAATTCCGATTGCGGCGAAGCGGTTAAAGAGAGTAGTCCCTGTACTGTTTCACAAGGATTCTATTCTGGTTCTATCTCTTCTGATTTTTAAATAGCTTGCAAGCAATTTTCCCAATCTATTTTGACCTTCATAATAATGTGCACTGCTCTTCAATAGGCAAGAAGAAACTGCATTTGTAATTAATCTGTTAAAGGGGAGTTTGGCATCAATAAGATTTTGTAGGGAGGTCTCATTTTAGATTGATAGTAGATATATTCTAATTGTTTAATATTATCAAGTAATTGATTGGATTGGGATTCCATAGACTTTTTCTTTTGAGAGACAAAATTTATTATAAAACCTCTTGTCGCTCCTTTAAAGGAATCCCAAATCATTGCAAAAGAAGAATCAGGTGTATTGTCAATAACAAACAATTCAGAAGTTAAGGCTTCAAATTGGGATGTGAATTTAGTATCCAAAAGTAGCAAATTGTTAAAGCGCTATCTACTCACATGTGTTGAAAAGGATATAAGTTCAAGGTCTTTGTATACTGGTGCGTGGTCTGATATCAAAATTGATCCTGTATCAGACTGAAGGTCATGCTGGGCCAATTATTTACTGAGAAAAAGATAGTCTATGCAGGATTGTGAGTGGTGTGGGGCCTAATAAAAAGTATATTCCTGGAGTTCCTGGTGGCATAACATCCAAATATCAAATAATGATTTCCGGTGGATGTCGAATTTGAGTTGGATAAACTTGACGTATTTGTATCCAGTATGGGATCATGAATTTTATTGCAGTCACCACCAAATATAATATATTCATCTTTGCATAAGAGCAAATTTATTAGAAATGTTGGTCCAAAAAAGTAAATGTCAACAGAAGCTGGACTATATACAATAAAAACTGTTAAAGATAAGTTATCAACAAGAAGTTTAAGAATGATCCATCGACTTTCATGATCAGATTCTTGGTTAAAAACTGTAATATGTAACTTTTTGTGGGAAAGAACCAGTACTTCATTTTCCTTCCCCAAAGCTGGGAAGGCAAACAGATTACCTACCCAGCATCTTTTAACCTGGCAACCTCTAGTTCAGAAAAGTGTGATTCTCGAAGTAAAACATCTGTTTTTAATTTAACTTACTGGAATAACACCCTTTGCCACTTAATAGGGTTACCTAAACCTTTAATATTCCATGTGGTAACCCAGAATGAATTACTGGAAATGTAGCACGCACAATCAATATTTCTACAGTAGCAAGATAAGAAAAGAAATGAATCAAATATTTGGGAGGATAAGAGGTTTTTTTAATGAGAAAAGGAATGGAGAAAAGGGTGATAGGATGGGAGACAGGAAAGAAGAAAAGAGAGTGGAACCATAGAAAGATACATCAGTAAGGGAATAGTAAAACCAAAAAACAAAGACAGTACAAGTCTTACAAATGATGACTGAAGCAGATACTTTCAAAACACAAAAACAATAGCAAGGGTGGCAACACGGGAAGATTACGGCAACAACACTCAAACTCCAAAGGAAGGCAGGGCAACCTTGACTTGGATGAAGACATCACATAAAAGTGAGACCTTAGAGCAACAAGACGTGAAGACATATACCTGCATCATAAGAAAAAAGACATTATAGAATTAAGGTTTGAACTCGCAAGAGAAAAAACATTGTAACAATTAGACAAAAGAAAATCTATTACTTCGTGTTAGACCTGGCATCCTTGGCGTGGTTTTCCCTGACTTCTTGCCTCTATCTCCTATATTTTTGATGCTCTGCTGGATTTCGTTTTTGCTGGTTTAGATGCTTTGGGCACTTTGCCACTGCTGATCAGTGTCAAAGTGCAAGTGCTCCCTGTATAAATTATTATGATGATTGGGTATCCATTATTGGCATATTTGTCTTACCACTAGGTCCCTAGTAAAGTGCACTAAGTGTGCCAGGGCTGGTAAGTCAAATGCTACTAGTGGGCCTGCAGCACTGATTGTGCCACCCACCTAAGTAGCCCTAAAAGAGATGTCTCAGGCCTGCCACCGCAGTGCCTGCGCGCAGTTGCTAACTGCCATCCTGACCTGACAAGTGCACCCACTTGCCAGGCCCTACCTCTCCCTTCCTGTGCACATAGGACACCCCTACAGCAGGCCCAAGGTACCCCTATGGGCAGGGTGCAGTGTATGTGGAAGGTAGGACATGTACTGATGTGTGTACTATGTCCTGATAGTGAAATACTGCCAATTTCGTTTTTCACTATTGAGAAGCCATCTTGCCCATAGGATAGAATGGGGAATGCTGTGTACCATGTGTACCTGCATATCTTCCCATAGGAGTGAGATAGCCCATGGCAGTCTGGTATCCCTGAACTCAGAATTTAATAACACATCTTTTAGTAAAGGTGGTTTATAAATTCTGCGTTTGAAAATAGCACTTTTAGAAAGTGGCTATTTTCTTGTTAAATCTTCCTGTGTGCCTCTGCCTGGTTGTGGATTGACTGTCTGGTTTGAGAGTGACAGGGGATGGGCTGGCTCCAGGAGTCTGGGTGAGTCAGCACTAGGCTGAATAGACCTAGCTACATTTGGAGTGGTGGGAGGAGTAGCACCTTGGGCCTGAATAGGGCTGTGCCTGCCTTCCACAACGCTGGCTCCACCTCCTGCGGTGCGTCTGAAGACCCTGGCCCACCTTCACAAAGGAAGAAGTTGTGCACTGGCAGAGTGCACCCAGGACTGGTTTGAACTGGGTCCAGGACCCCAAACACATGGAGAACAAAGACTTTTGGGGTATAAAAGTAAGAGCAGAAACCCCAGTAAAATTAGACTACTTCTACAATCAAGAGGAACCTCTGCCCAAGAAGATCAACTGAAGAAACTGAGGAGAAGTACTGCCCTTGCTGTTTGCTCTGGGGCTGGCCTGCAGTTTGCTGATTCTACTCAGGGTGAGGACAAGGGACTTTGCTGTGTGCTGTGTCCCCCCTTCTTGTAACAAGGACTTTGCTGTGTGCTGTGTCCAAAAGCAAAAGAGTCTCCAAGGGCCTGAGGAGAGCTGGCCTCCTGTTATTGGAAACACAGGGTCATCAAAGTTTCCAGTCAACATCTTTCAAGCTGCTGTGTGCGTGTCCCTGCGCACAGCTTGTATTTCTCGTGAAACCTGCACGTCTAAAGATTGCTTCGATCTCGACCCAGAGCGGCCCGGCGATGTTACATGTTGAGCCTGAGCCCAGCGGGTGGCCCGCTTCAAGTTCACCGGAACCGCGAGCCACTAAGGACCGTCACCGCCGCTGACCCATCCGCAAGATTGGGCCGCTGCTTGTTTCGTTAAGCCTTGGAGCCACGGCGAACTGCCTCTGACCAGGGAAGCCGCTCTGATCCCTTTTGCCGAGATCACTGTTACGGCCCGAGTTCCAGGAGGAGGTCGCCTCAGCGAAGACACCGCGGGCCGTTGCTGGGCAGCAAAGGACGCCCCAGCGAGGGAGCGCCGGCGGCGTTGCGCCCCGCCCAGCAGGACGTCAGCCCGAGCCGGAGGAGAACTGCGACTGAGTGCGGGAAAGAAGTCTCGGCCTCGCCGGAGAATCACGACCAAAGGAGAAGGGCTCCCGTCGGAGGATCTCCCAGTGTGAACCCAGTGTCAGGAACAGGACCACGCTCGAGACCGGGAAGCGGCCACGAAGAGAGAACTGCCTGCGGAGTCGTCAGCGCGGACTGTACCCTCCACGTCGTGACCCCAGGTAACTGTTCCGCTCTGTGACCGGGGCCTGAGATTGAGGTTGGAAGGGGTACAGGCGGGCTGTGTCTTGCTGGCTGGGGAGCTGTGTCGGCTGGCCCGTATTCGCACCTTGAGTAGAGTGTGATACCGGAGCCGGCTTGTGGTGGCATTGCCTAAGATCCTACAAACGTCACAATTGAGGCAACGTTCAGGAGCTCACGAGAGCTAAGGGGTGATTATTGATTACGCTCCCTTCTTGAGGTCATCAGCGCGGCCTGTACCGGCACAATGGAAGAGCTGCGGTACCGGGGTCCGCTCCAAGGAGCCTATTTGTTTTTCACCATTTGGGGGGCATACCGGCACGATCATTGACCGCAGAGTCAGCTTGGGACAATCTTGAAGGGCGCAGGGCCACAGGGGCCGTGCCCGTTGGTGCCAGCGTGAAGGGGGTTGTGATATCCCATTTGGGCACCTAATCCTGAACTGTCTTGCCCTAGTGAACCTGGGTATACAAGAAATACAGAACTCTGCAAATCTATTTTCTTTCTCCACCCATAAACCATATCAAAGACATTCCTAAAGAGAAGTTAATTGTGTATGTGGACGTTTTTGTTGTTTTTGGTCTTGCCTAAATTTATATAAAGATATCTTTTTTTTTATAAATAGCTGTGTGGTGACCATTTGTGGTGTTTTACTGGGTTACTGTGGGTGGTAATGCAAATACTTTACACATTGCCTTGGGGATAAGCCTGTCTGCTCGTGCCAAGCTACCAAGGGGGTGAGCAGGGGTTATCTACAGTGTGTTCCCCCTTACCCTGACTAGAAGCAAGGGTCCCTATTTGGTCATAGGTACTTACCTCTGCCAACTAGAGACCCCCAGTTCTAACATTGGTGGTCAGCGGTGAGGATTTGAACTTGTATTTGCACTTGACCCACAGTGATTGGTGTACATCACTAGTTTAGTGCAGACCACTACGCAACTACATACTGTATTTTTTGGGTTCTATTTTTGAGTAACCCTTAAAAGAAAGCATCATGTCTCAGAAGGGGAATGCAGCGAGTGAGAAGGCAGAATTGGAATTTCGTATTGAGGATCTGTATTCTTACAAAAAGGATGAGCTCAAACAATTTTGCAAGGATTTTGGATGTCCCATAAAGAGCAGCTCTAGGAAGGATGAGCTGCAAGAAGCCTTGAAGGCTTGGTGGGAGGCCAAAGAGGCAGAGGAGGCAGATGCTGAAAATGGAGGGGAGGATACGCCAAGGAATGGTTTTTTCACACGATCTGCCAGTGAGCAGACCAACCTCTAGGGCTGGCAGCAACCATTCCAGTAGGGGCTTCTCCCCAGAGGAGTTACAGGAGAACCAAAGGATCAGGGAATATGAATTGGAGATCATGAGGCTCAAAGAGAAGGCAGAGGAGAGGGCTCGTGCTTTGGAAGAAAGCAAGAGTGCACGTGCCCTGGAGGAAAAGAAACTTCTTTTGGCTCATGAGTTGAGCATGAGGGAACTGGACATTAAAGGCAAGCAATTGGAGTCCAGTTCAAATGGTGGCAGAGCACAGCCAGTGCAAGGGGGTAAGGTGTACATACCCAAGGATCTGGTGCAGAATTATCAGAGGGGTGAGGATACCTATGCCTGGTTTACTTCATATGAGATTGCATTGAAAATGAATGAGGTGCCTGAGAAGAATTGGGGGGCGGGCCTGTGGAAACACTTTGAGGCTTCTGGGAGGGATGTTCTAGCGCCCTTAGAGTTGGCAGGTACCCTGACCTACCCCAATATGAAGGAGGCCTTATGCCTCAGGTATGGACTCACTCCAGAGCAGTACAGGCAGAAGTTTCGGAACTTCAAGAAGCAGGATTCTAGTACCTGGGTTGAATGTGTGAATCTGTACATGCGTGCACTGGAAGGTTGGATAAAGGGCAACAAAAAGGAGTTCTCTTAAGGGCCCCAAAATAGTCCCCAGGAGAAGGAGTCCCAGCCCCCCAAGCCTAAGAGGTCCTGGCCCCCTAAGGGCAGGCAGGACAACCGAGCTCCTCCCACATGTTATTCATGTAGGGAAGTGGGTCACATTGCCACTAAGTGCCCCCAGAAAAACCAAGCACCCACTGGTGCTCAGACATTGGGTTAAGTGAGTGTAGCGTTGGGGAAGGAATTAGTTTCCAGTGAAGGTGGCAAAGCCAGCAGTGATGACCCTTGTCTCTCTAAGAGACAGAGAGAAGGTCCAGGAATCCTACCTGCCTGAGAACACTAGGAAATACAGACAGTGGGTGACCATCAATGGGAGGAGGGTGGAGGCTCTAAGAGACACCGGAGCAAGTGTGACATCTGTCAGGTCTCAATGGGTGTCCGAGGAGCAGGTTATTCCCAATGCACTTCACCCTGTGGTTGCAGCAGACAACTACATGCACCTGTGTAAGGTAGCGCTAGTTCCCATTGAGTGGGGGGGTCTCAGGTTCCTTGAAGGTCGTTGTCAGTCCATCCATGCCTGTAGACTGTCTGTTGGGTAATGACCTGGAGGGTTCCCCTGGAAGGAGGTGGAATGCCAGGCTCATTTGGAGATGTTGGGACTGCCTGAGTGGGTCTGTGTGACCACTCGGTCAATGGCAGCCAGTAGGGGTAATCAAGAGGACCTGGAGCCTGAAACAGTGGCCCAGGTGCCTGCCAGGAGGAGAAGGGGCAGAGGGCATGGGAAACCAGCCCCAGCTGTTCCCACGGTCCAGGAGGAAGCAGAACCTGAGGGGTATGCCCTGGAACCTACAGGGGAACAGGTGGTCGAACTGGGAGACCTGCCTGAGCTGACCCATTGGCAGCAGGAAGGAGGTCCCTCCAGGGAGGAGTTCTACAAGGCACAGATGGAATGCCCTTCTCTCATTGGTATGCGGCAACAGGCTGCAGACCAGGCAGCAGGTGGCGAGTCCGGAACTCACCTCATTTACTGGGAGGATGGATTACTCTATTGTGAGCCTAAGGTCGCTGAGCCCGGGGCAGCCCGTGTGCTGGTGGTACCCGAGAGCTTCAGGGCCTTCCTAATGGGTCGGGCTCATGACGTGCCCCTCGCAGGACATTTGGGGTATGACAAGACCTACCAGAGGCTTGTCATCCACTTTTACTGGCCCCAAATGAGGAAGCACGTCGGTACACATTGTAGGACTTGCCAAACTTGCCAGGCAAGTGGCAAGAGTGGAGGGAAGTGTAAGGCTCCCCTCCAACCCTTTCCTGTGGTGAGCACCCCTTTTGAGCGGGTGGGCATCGACATTGTGGGGCCACTGGAACCCATGACAGCCTTAGGCAACAAGTTTATCTTAGTCTTGGTGGACCATGCCACCAGGTACCCGGAAACTGTCCCTCTCAGGACAATCACAGCCCCCGTGGTGGGCCGTGCATTGATGGGGATCTTTTCCCGTGTGGGGTTCCCCAGAGAGGTGGTCTCCGACCGGGGTACCAACTTCATCTCAAAGTACATGAAGTCGTTGTGGGAGGAGTGTGGGGTAACTTACAAGTTCACCACTCCTTACCATCCTCAAGGGAATGGGTTGGTTGAGAGATTCAACTGAACCCTGAAAGGCATGATTATGTGCCTTGCAGAGCCCATGAGATGGAAGTGGGACATCTTTCTGCCATGCCTATTGTTTGCCTACAGGGAGGTACCCCAGAAGTCCTTAGGGTTCAGTCCCTTTGAACTCCTGTACAGTCACCCTGTTAGAGGACCTCTCAGTCTGGTAAAGGAGGGTTGGGAGAAATCCCCTGGTAAGACCCCCCAGGATGTGTTCAGCTATGTGCAGGCCTTCTGAAACTAGACTCAGTGCTTCAGGAAACTCGCTCAGGCAAACCTGGAAGCTAGCCAGTAAGAAATGAAAAGATGGTACGACCAGAATGCCACTCTGGTCGAATTTCAACCTGGGCAGAAGGTGTGGGTGATGGCGCCAGTGGAGCCTTGCACGCTCCAAGACAAGTGGACTTGGCCATATGAGGTGGTGGACCGCAAGAGCGATGTAACCTATCAGGCTGACTTGCAGTCTCCCAGGAACCCTTTGAGGGTCCTACATGTGAACCGCCTCAAACCCCACTTTGAGAGGTCTGATGTGACAATGCTCCTTGCTACAGATGATGGAATGGAGGAGGAAAGTGACCCTCTTCCTGACCTCCTGTCAGCAAAGGAACAGGATGGGTCAGTGGATGGGGTAAACCTCTCTCCCACACTGACCTCAGAGCAGCAGAGGGACTGTCGCCATGTGTTGGGTCAGTTCGCCTCCCTGTTCTCCCTGACACCAGGAGTCACCAATTGGTGCATCCATGATGTGGACACTGGGGACAGTCTACCTGTGAAACAGAAATTTTACAGAGTAGCTGACAAGGTCAGGGCCAGCATCAAGGAAGAAGTTTCCAAGATGTTGGCGCTAGGGGTGGTTGAGCCCTCAAGCAGTCCGTGGGCTAGCCCAGTGGTCTTAGTACCAAAAGCTGCTGCACCCGGTGCCACTCCAGAACTCAGGTTTTGTGTGGACTACCGTGGGCTCAATGCGGTCACCAAAACTGACGCACATCCCATCCCCAGAGCTGATGAGCTCGTGGATCAGTTGGGCGCTGCCCAGTACCTCAGTACGTTTGATTTAACGTCTGGGTACTGGCAGATTGCCTTAACTGAAGGGGCCAAGGAGAGGTCAGCATTTTCAACGCCAGAGGGGCACTTCCAGTTCGGTGTCATGCCCTTTGCGTTGAAAAACGCCCCTGCCACCTTCCAGAGACTGGTCAACCGGGTACTGTCTGGGCTGGAGGAATTCAGCGCCGCATACCTGGATGACATTGCTGTGTTCAGCTCCAGTTGAGAAGAACATTTGCAACACCTCTGCGAAGTGTTGAAGGCTCTGCAAAGGGCAGGCCTCACTATCAAGGCCAGTAAGTGCCAGATAGGGCAGGGATCTGTGGTGTACTTGGGACACCAGGTAGGGAGCGGCCAGGTGGCACCCCTCCAAGCAAAAATTGATACCATTCTGGCTTGGGAGCCCCCCAAGACCCAAACAGAGGTGAGAGCCTTTTTCGGACTCACCGGGTATTATTGCCGATTTGTCAAAGGGTATGGCAAGGGTTGCCCCCTTGACAGAGCTGACTTCAAGGAAGCAGCCCAGGAAGGTGATCTGGACCGATGCCTGCCAAACCGCGTTTGATGCCCTGAAAGCTGCCTTGTACACAGCACCAGTGCAAGGCATGCTTCAGAGCATGGAGTGGGAGCAGTACTCTCACAAGTGAACGACGAGGGCTTGGACCAACCCGTAGCTTTCATTAGTAGGAGGCTACTTCCCAGGGAACAGAGGTGGAGTGCAATTGAAAGGGAAGCTTTTGCTGTGGTCTGGGCACTGAAGAAGCTAAGGCCCTACTTGTTTGGGACTCACTTCCGGGTTCAGACAGACCGCAGGCCACTCAGATGGTTGATGCAAATGAGGGGTGAGAACCCAAAACTGTTGAGGTGGTCCATCTCCCTACAGGGAATGGACTTTATGGTGGAACACCGCCCTGGCACAGAACACGCCAATGCTGATGTCTGTCCAGGTTTTTCCGCCTTAGTGATGAGAACTCCCAAGAGGGTGGGTAGTTCTCCCCACTTTTCAGCTGGAGGGGACACGTGTTAGACCTGGCATCCTTGGCGTGGTTTTCCCTGACTTCTTGCCTCTATCTCCTATATTTTTGATGCTATGCTGGATTTAGTTTTTGCTGGTTTAGATGCTTTGGACACTTTGCCACTGCTGATCAGTGTCAAAGTGCAAGTGCTCTCTGTATAAATTATTATGATGATTGGGTATCCATGATTGGCATATTTGTCTTACCACTAGGTCCCTAGTAAAGTGCACTAAGTGTGCCAGGGCTGGTAAGTCAAATGCTACTAGTGGGCCTGCAGCACTGATTGTGCCACCCACCTAAGTAGCCCTAAAAGAGATGTCTCAGGCCTGCCACCGCAGTGCCTGCGTGCAGTTGCTAACTGCCATCCTGACCTGACAAGTGCACCCACTTGCCAGGCCCTACCTCTCCCTTCCTGTGCACATAGGACACCCCTACAGCAGGCCCACGGTACCCCTATGGGCAGGGTGCAGTGTATGTGGAAGGTAGGACATGTACTGATGTGTGTACTATGTCCAGATAGTGAAATACTGCCAATTTCGTTTTTCACTATTGAGAAGCCATCTTGCCCATATGATAGAATGGGGAATGCTGTGTACCATGTGTACCTGCATATCTTCCCATAGGAGTGAGATAGCCCGTTGGAGTCTGGTATCCCTGAACTCAGAATTTAATAACACATATTTTAGTAAAGGTGGTTTTTAAATTCTGCGTTTGAAAATAGCACTTTTAGAAAGTGGCTATTTTCTTGTTCAATCTTCCTGTGTGCCTCTGCCTGGTTGTGGATTGACTGTCTGGTTTGAGAGTGACAGGGGCTGGGGTGGCTCCAGGAGTCTGGGTGAGTCAGCACTAGGCTGAATAGACCTATCTACATTTGGAGTGGTGGGAGGAGTAGCACCTTGGGCCTGAATAGGGCTGTGCCTGCCTTCCACAATGCTGGCTCCACCTCCTGCGGTGCGTCTGAAGACCCTGGCCCACCTTCACAAAGGAAGAAGTTGTGCACTGGCAGAGTGCACCCAGGACTGGTTTGAACTGGGTCCAGGACCCCTAACACATGGAGAACAAAGACTTTTGGGGTATAAAAGTAAGAGCTGAAACCCCAGTAAAATTAGACTACTTCTACAATCAAGAGGAACCTCTGCCCAAGAAGATCAACTGAAGAAACTGAGGAGAAGTACTGCCCTTGCTGTGTGCTCTGGGGCTGGCCTGCAGTTTGCTGATTCTACTCAGGGTGAGGACAAGGGACTTTGCTGTGTGCTGTGTCCCCCCTTCTTGTAACAAGGACTTTGCTGTGTGCTGTGTCCAGAAGCAAAAGAGTCTCCAAGGGCCTGAGGAGAGCTGGCCTCCTGTTATTGGAAACACAGGGTCCTCAAAGTTTCCAGGCAACATCTTTCAAGCTGCTGTGTGCGTGTCCCTGTGCAGAGCTTGTATTTCTCGTGAAACCTGCACGTCTAAAGATTGCTTCGATCTCGACCCAGAGCGGCCCGGCGACGTTACATGTTGAGCCTGAGCCCAGCGGGTGGCCCGCTTCAAGTTCACCGGAACCGCGAGCCACTAAGGACCATCACCGCCGCTGACCCATCCGCAAGATTGGGTCGCTGCTTGTTTCGTTAAGCCTTGGAGCCGCGGCGAACTGCCTCTGACCAGGGAAGCCGCTCTGATCCCTTTTGCCGAGATCACCGCTCCGGCCCGAGTTCCAGGAGGAGGTTGCGTCAGCGAAGACGCCGCGGGCCGTTGCTAGGCAGCAAAGGACGCCCCAGTGAGGGAGCGCCGGCGGCGTTGCGCCCCGCCCAGCAGGACGTCACCCCGAGCCAGAGGAGAACTGCGACTGAGTGCGGGAAAGAAGTCTCGGCCTCGCCGGAGAATCACCGCCAAAGGAGAAGGGCTCCCGTCGGAGGATCTCCCAGTGTGAACCCAGCGTCAGGAACAGGACCATGCTCGAGACCGGGAAGCGGCCGCGAAGAGAGAACTGCCTGCGGAGTCGTCAGCGCGGACTGTACCCTCCACGTCGTGACCCAAGTAACTGTTCCACTCTGTGACCGGGGCCTGAGACTGAGGTTGGAAGGGCTACAGGCGGGCTGTGTCTTGCTGGCTGGGGAGCTGTGTCAGCTGGCCCGTATTCGCACCTTGAGTAGAGTGTGATACCGGGGACGGCTTGGGGTGGCATTGCATAAGACCCTAAAAACGTCACAATTGAGGCAACGTTCAAGAGCTCACGAGAGCTATGGGGTGATTATTGATTACGCTCCCTTCTTGAGGTCATCAGCGCGGACCATACCGGCACAACGGAAGAGCTGCGGTACCGAGGTCCGCTCCAAGGAGCCTATTTGTTTTTCACCATTTGGGGGGCATACCGGCACGATCATTGACCGCAGAGTCAGCTTGGGACAATCTTGAAGGGTGCAGGGCCACAGGGGCCGCGCCCGTTGGTGCCAGCGTGAAGGGGGTTGTGATATCTCGTTTGGGCACCTAATCCTGAACTGTCTTGCCCTAGTGAACCTGGGTATACAAGAAATACAGAACTCTGCAAATCTATTTTCTTTCTCCACCCATAAACCATATCAAAGACATTCCTAAAGAGAAGTTAATTGGGTATGTGGACGTTTTTGTTGTTTTTGGTCTTGCCTAAATTTTAATAAAGATACCTTTTTTTTATAAATAGCTGTGTGGTGACCATTTGTGGTGTTTTACTGGGTTACTGTGGGTGTTAATGCAAATACTTTACACATTGCCTTGGGGATAAGCCTGTCTGCTCGTGCCAAGCTACCAAGGGGGTGAGCAGGGGTTATCTACAGTGTGTTCCCCCTTACCCTGACTAGAAGCAAGGGTCCCTATTTGGTCAAAGGTACTTACCTCTGCCAACTAGAGACCCCCAGTTCTAACACTTCATTATTATTAAAAGAAAACAGGCAAGAGAAACAATCTTTGAAATGTCCATATCCTCTTGCAGTGTTGCTGGAGAAATCTCTTAGGTGCAGCAGGGTCCTCATAAGTAGTTGTTTTTTCCCCGTATATCACTTTAAATAGGGAAGGGTGAATTCGACCAAATCTAGTGTTCATAGCTCTCAACTGAGGTCGCATATCTAGAAATTGTTTCCAGCCATCTGCAGTAACTTTGGCCACATCCTGATAAAAAACAGTCTGTGACTGGCCCAGAAATTCTTTTTGGGGCGTTGACAGCTGACATAACTTGAATGATGTCTGTATATTGAAGGAAGAATAGAATACCTCCTCGTGGTTTTGTAAAATTTCTGGGACCAAGTCTATGTGCCCTCTGTATATTGAGAAGAGTGGTAGTAGGCATGTCAAGAAGTTTTGGAAAAAAAGACTGAAATTAGACAGTGGGATCAGAGACCTCTGTGTTTTCAGGAAGTCCATGTAAGCGCAGGTTGTTCCTGTGATTTCGATTTTCAAGATAATTTGTGTGTTTTTGGAGAAGAGAGATTTCTGACTCCAGATAAGAACTACGCAATGTTGCAAGATGAAGACTTTCAGTTTTTTGTTCTACCATTGAAACGCATTATTCTAAAGAAGACCATTTATCATCTAAATGTTGAACCATTTAGGTACACAAACGTAAAACGAACAGCGGCTGACCAAAGGTTCAGCACCTCAATCCCAGTTCAAGAACAAATAAGTGTTCTGTGCATTCCCTTCCGGGGCCTGCCACAATTAGCCTCCTCTGAATTCCAGAAAGACAAATTGTTATGCAAATGAAGGTGCACCAGAATAGAAGTCCAAAACATCCAAATGGGTCCAAAACAGTCTTCTTTATTGTATATCAAAATTTTTTAAATGGCCTTCAGCCAACGCGTTTCGTTCCTAGACGGAACTTCATCAGGGCTCTAAATACAATCACGTCACCGTATACATAAAGGTAGTACCAAATCAAGCCTCAACACGACTGCCAATTAAGGCATACATCCAAAAAGTTCCTTTATAATCAAAAGGAACAGGAGAGAATCTCCATTAATAAGCGAAGTAAGTATCAGGAACCCCTCAATAAGGGTATGTAAATATAAATTCCAAAGTCCTTGATAAGACGAGCTGCGTGTTTGCAAAGGTTTCCAAATACTAACGGGATACGGTGACGTTATTGCATTTAGAGCCCTGATGAAGTTCCGTCTAGGAACGAAACGCGTTGGCTGAAGGCCATTTTAAAAATTTTGATATACAATAAAGAAGACTGTTTTGGACCCATTTGGATGTTTTGGACTTCTATTCTGGTGCACCTTCATTTGCATAAAAATTTGAACCATTTAGGTATTCTCCTCCATGAAGTGTTTCAATGCACAGATTTCTTCAAGAATCACATCCAGAGAAGCCGAGGTAGATTTCACTGGAGATGGAGGATCTTTTTAGGTCTTTTGTTTGATTGCATCAGCATTTTACTTATGGAGGAAGCCTTTTGAATGGTACCTGAATGAGACTCAGACTTCTGAGCGGTAGCATCATCCATATCGTAGTGATTAGAATATGAGTCTGACAGAGTAATGTTGCTGGACATACCAGCAAGCTTAAGATTCCTTATTTTCCCATATACAATAAAAGGGCCAGGGAAAAAGGGGCAACTTCCTGGAAACTACTGGCTCTCTACAAGCACCTGAGGCAACGATTTGAGTAGCAATACAACTGAGGTATTAGTTACAGACTGAAAACCTGTAATCAGCGCACGGTCACTGAGTAAATCGAGAATGCACAAAGTGTTGAAAAATAATGTCAATTATTTCCTATGAAAAAGGCCATTCTCAAGGGGAATGAATCAATGAACCAAATATCCGAACAAATACGAGAAAAAAGCCTCAGAAAAGCATGCAGGAAACATGACATTTGGGAGGAGCTCATACTAGAAATGGACAGTAAATAAATGGTCCAGGAGCTAGCTGAGGAAAACAAAGGGAATTGCGCTGTATTGTGGCAACATGCTGGTGCACCAGGAAATATTTTCAAAGCGCTTGTCATTTATCTGAGGAGATACAAATGAGCTTAAGAAAGATAATAGCAGGTGCCACTCTGGATAACATTCCTGAATTCAGCAGTTGTAGTGAGGGAATTATTAATGGAGTGTGACAGCTCCAAATAGAGTGTCCTGTGAGGAAACACAATCGCTGCCTTTCCAAATAGCGGGCATGACCGCTCACTTTGGGGTAGAATCCCCTGGTGCTGGCTGCACACAAAAGCGATGATAATGGAGCCTGACAATAGCTCCATTGACTCACCGGTTTTTCAGGAAGAGATGCATGATAGTATCCTCCGCCAGGTGAGTGCCCCCTGCAATGAGTGTTTTTTTACTTATTTAAGTTACACTATTTTTGCAAAACACATTTTATTTTTTTCATAAAGCATTTTACTTTTCCAATTTTGACATCACTAAGTTTATAACCCATGAGTGAGGGCTAATCTTGGTAGAGAGCAAATGAGGTCACCTCCTAACCTCACACCTTCAGCCCATCAGTGTTTTATTGTGAGTACGCAGCCTGGAGAAGGGGTTCCTACAGTTAAACTCGACCATTTACCCCACATTTGTAGATATGCTCCTCCAAGAATATGGCATACTACTTCAGTTGCCGGTGCCTAGAATGGCCTACTGCGCAACACCAGCTACTGTTGAGATTGTGTTCGAGAATATTGACTATATAACTATCATGCTACAAGTATATTGTAAAATAATAATGAGAACCAGGTATACATTTCCTATTACTAAATCAAAATGTATGTACCTTGATGATAGATAGATGGATAGATCATCAAGGTACATATATGTGGAGTAAAGTATAGTAAACTTATTGTTAGACCTGTGAGCCTTAGGGTTGTCTTCCCCTAAACTTGCTCGTGCTCTCTGCCCTAAACATGGTAAAGTGCTTGTGCACGCTCTGCTAAACATGGTAAAATTGCCCTATACCTTATTGGCATATTTCATTTAATTATAATTCCCTTGTAGAATGGTATACCATATACCCAGGCCCTTTAACTTAAATGCTACCAGAGGGCCTGCAGCACTTATTGTGCCACCCACTTATGAAGCCCCTTAAAACATGTCCCAGGACTGCCATTGCAGCCTGTGTGGGCAGTGTAAACTACCATTTTGATCTGGCAAGATAAACGTCTTGCCAGGCCCCCACCTTCCTTTTTAATACACATAGGACACCCTTAAGATAGGCCCCAGGCAGCCCAGAGAATAGGGTGCAGTGTATTTAAAAATCTGGACATGTACTTTTAAGTTTGACATTTCCTGGTAGTGAAAAACTCCTACATATGTTTTTCACTACTATGAGGCCTACCTCTCCCATAAGATGACATAGGGTTCGACAGATCGAGTTTGGTGTCTAAAGAATTGTAATTAAAAGCTCTCTTTAATGGTTAAGTCGGATTTTAAGTCACCATTCTGAAATTGCCACTTTTGGTGCCTAGAGCCTGTCCCTGGCTCACATGACTGTGTGAGGGGGAGGAGCAATCACTTGCCACCGATGCACATCACAAAGGCCCTCCCTGAGCATATTTACAAAGAGTTTCACACTACTCTAATGTGACCCCAGACAATCTGGGGCCAGGGCAGGAAGGCATGAAATTCAGGGGGGATTGAAACCTCCAGAACTTTCCCCTACTTCTTAGTGGGCACTAGGCATAACTATTTGACTCTCAGACCCCACTCTTTAGTACACGAATGGACCTGTGGAAGTCTCGCAGAAGGAGTGCTGTGCTGCAAGAAGGATTGCCGCTCTGCTGCCCTGCAGTACTGCCCAGTTGCCTCAGTGAGAAATACTGTACTTGCAACTTGAACCCAGGAGCATTAAAAAGACTCCAAGGGCTATTTGGCTGTCCTCCTGATCAGAGCCTCAGGGACAGAACAGGCTCCAATAATCTTGAACCAGCACCTTGACTCTGCCAGCTGTGACTCTTGCCCTCCCATATGATGCCACCTTAGACCTGGTCCCTTGGAACTACCAGCCAAACTGTGGTCCCAGCAGAACCAATGCAGTGTGACGCATTGCCTCCCAAAGCTCTGCATCGGAACTGCAGCTTGACGCATCACTTCACTAAGCTTGCATGATAGCCTCGCAGCTTCCTGGAACTGTTGTTGCGCGACACATATTCACACCAGGACCTCACATCGCCTCAGCTGTGCAACGCAACCTTGACGCAGAATCTTGCAGCACTCTGGAACCAGGATTTAAGGTATTCTTGTTCAAAGGGCCTACCTTGGTCCCTTTAGTGGGCCTGCGCTCCATTCCAGTCAGCCCAAACTTGTGACTGTGTCCGAGTTCGGCATGACCAGATAACCACAGTTGGCGCTTTGTGCTTTTGGGGCTATTTTAACTTAAATCTTTCAAATTGCATATCTCCGGTTCTACTAATTGGATTTTTGTTGTTTTGGTCCTCAATTATTTACAAAACTTTACTCTAATTTTTTTAATTAGTTTGGGTTTTTTCTTGTGTTATGTTTCACTTTATTACTGTGTGAATTGCTGCATAAATACAGTACTCATTGTCTCTAGGTTAAGCCTGATTGCTCTGTGCCAGAGGGTTGAGCACATATTAATTTAGGGATTGCTTGTGACTTCACCCTGACAAGGATTGCGGTTACTGCTTAAGTAGGGTTTCAGCCCCTCTCAACCACTAAACCAATTTGTTACACATACGTATGCACGATATTAAAAAACTCAATATTCCTGTGCCATATAACGGGGTATAACTTAAGGTAACATGAGTCTAAGAATCTGTAGTCTTCCATAACAGTAAAATCCACATGACAAGAACCTTAGCCAAATGTAGCTGAAAAATCAATGATACCACACAATGCTGGTAAGATTGATCTGTATGACCATATTCCACCACGCCTTCTGTGGAAAGCCCAGGCATGGCACATTGTCACACCACACATGGTCAGTGAAGGCAAGTGGCCAGGCACATTAAATGTGGGTTCATATGCAGGCATGTACTAACATCAGTGTTCTCAATTTTCCGGTTCTAGTAACACTTCAAAGTTACATTACAGATAGCAGATAGCTGATTTTTATAAGATTGTAAGTACAGATTGAGGTGAGAAAATGGGTGTTTCCTTTTGAACTGCATAAAAAATGGTACTGTCTAAATGGTTAAATCACCGTAAATTTTACCTTCTGGGGTTTACAAACAATTTTCTTCCTTTTCCCTTATTAGTAGTACTTCTAATCAGGTGCCTTTTTGAGGAAGGTGTAAGTTGCAAAATAAGTTTTGGAACGTGTTCCAAACTCTCCCATTTTTCAAGGGGTGCTGGTGAACAGATTTCTACATATGCAAATATGTTTTCATGTGAAGAAATAAAAGAGACAAAAATTAAATATACATGTTTATCCTAACCTTACATATTTAATCTTTCCTTCTCCCTCGTTTGTCTCATCTATTGTCAACTGAGGCCCTGAGTTATACAACATATTATTAGTTTGCCAGTTCCACTGTCAGAAACGCTGAGAGGAGAGAAAGAGTTAATATGTACATAAATAGAAAGTTGTGCCTACATTAGTCACAAATGATTTTATGTGTCCTCGAATAAATTGACATATAATCTAAACTTACATATTCAACAGGTTACAGATTTATACTTTGTACTGACCTCCTTGTGTGATCTGTTTGACAACAGCTGTGGGTGTTACAACAAATTACATATTTTTATTCGCCTTTATCTATTCTTTGCAGGAGGATACGGATCATAATTACTTTACCTCAAGAACATATGGTCCCCTGGATCCGGCCAGCAGGGATCTCTGGGTGAACATAGATCAAATGGAAAAAGACAAAGTGAAGATTCACGGGATTCTCTCCAACACCCACCGGCAAGCCGCAGTAAGAAGTGTTTTACAGCATTCACTGGAATTTGTTTCTTGTAATGAGCTTTTGCAGCTCTGCTATTGATTCAGCAGACTGAGTCCTGTGACTGAGCAACAAGAAGCAGAGATAGTCATCTGTAAAAAGATAATAACTCGAGGAGGTTTGCTAACAAAACACATTATACAGGCAGTGAAATGATTGGCCAGCAGCACGCTTCACAGTACACATGGGCGGACAGAAAGACAGCAGGGTACACCTTAATGATGCAGATTTTTTTGCTACATCTGTTACTGTGCATGCAGTAATTGAGCACAACGCATAGCTGGGGGAAAGCCATTAGGCACCAGCAGATGCTGTGTGATCTTCGAGACTGGCTTTCCTGAAGTTGTCTTGCTTTATAATTTTCTGCACATTATCGGTCACTGTGATTAAATGGCGTGCTTGCAGCAGATACAAATTCTGCAGTAACAGAAGCTCAATTTACAAGCTTGGTCGCACTCATCAGGCGTGTTGGACGTGCCAGTTGGTAACACTGACACCTGGTGCATACGATAATATAGAGCTGCAGGGATATAATAGTGTGTGGCACGTTGGAAATTGTTCTTGTTCTTTAATGTAGCATGTAGCTCGATCAGGAAAATATTGAGAGCTAGATGTACATAGACTTCAGTTTGCGATTTCCTAATAGCACACTTTTGTGATTTGCTATCAGGAAGTCGCAAACAGCTATGTACAACAGCCTGTTTTTCATTGGTTGCGATTCCCAGGGCATCGCAAATGGACCTACCTCATTCATATTCATATGGTAGGTCGCAATTTGCGACCATTGGGAATCACTACATTTACAGGGATGGTGGCCTACTGGGGCCAGTAGACTACCATGTCTGTGTTTGCTTTTAAATAATGCAACATTTTGTTTTAAATACAGCCTGCTTTCCTTAAAGGAAAATGGGATGCATTTCAAAAACAAAAATGAAAAGTATTCTTTTCATTTTTTAAGAGTAGGCAGTGGTCTGTGGGACCAGACCACTACCTGCTCTTAAAAAACGTTTTCTCATACATTCACAAAGGAGAAGAGGTTCCCTGGGGACCCCTTCCCGTTTGCAAATGGGTTACAACCTACTTGATGTAGGTGGTAAAAAAAAATGTTTCACAACCGCATTTCAGGTGCAAAAAATTCGCACATACCACTGCGAGCCACTATTAGGAAAGGATGCCCTTAACACGTCCCGTCCTAATACCAAATCGCTAACCCATTTTGCGATTCAGAAGTAGGTTCCCAATTCGCAAGATAGGGATTGGTACATGTAAAAAGGATTTATTGCGGTTGCAAATAGCCCGATTCTGCGAATCAGGCCATTGGCGACATCAAAAAACCTACGTAGATCTGGCCCTGGTACATCTGGTGCGGATAATAGAAAAGCGTGTGCCACCTTTTTAGGACCAGTGTAAATCTCTTGAAAAAAATATTCAAAATGTGCAAAAAATCAGTCTGAATCGAAAAATAGCAAATCCAACATTCCAGCCTCCCATTGTCTCTATAAAGACTTCTCATTTTTAGTTTCCACAACTGGAAAACATTGCCACTTTGTTTTCCTTTAATTGAATTAAGTGTGCTCTATTTTCAGTGTCCCCTTTGGGTATTCCTAATTATCTCTTGTGGAGCACATTATACTAACCCCCTTTAATCATTTCACCTTTATTTTCACAATTACCAAACTTAAATATATTTTATCTAGGTCCCCTTTGGATCCCTGCCCTATGAAAATTGTGATGCTTGATGTGAGCTCTCTTGCACCCATTGTGACTAGAGCTCTGTAAGCAATTTCTGAATCAGGCATTTCTTCCAGCCTCTTAAAAAATAGATAACGTTGTCCTCCTCATAAGAAAACACAGTTGATACATTTAGCCATTTTACCTGTACACCTTTTTCCCTTTTCTGTTTCCCTTCTTGTCAGAACCTTTATCAGAGGGCAATGGGAGAAGCAGGGGTTACCTGGCCCATACTTGGAGATTGTGGCCGTTTACTCCTGCAATCTTGAAGCCCAACCTATAATAGTAACTGGATCAATTACTAACCCTTTCACCACTTGACTTTCTGTGGTAGCACAGGTCAAGCAGTCCGAGACTCTTCGAGGGGGAAGTAGTTGTAAGAAATACACAGATACCAAACTCGAAGTACAAATATAATTTCAATATGGTGATTGTCCAGTCAAATACCTGCTTTTATAAGAAAAGTAATATTTTAATTTAAGCAGAAAAGCATAGATGCAACACACTAAATAATATCCACAGTATCTTAAGGTTGGCACACTTGCAAGAGTCCCTCCATCCCTTTCTAGTTATGCTGGTTATCCCCCTTTTGATACTAGAGGCGACTTGAAGATGTGGCCCATGCTAATCTCCACATGACAAAGCCTAAGTTTGGCCTTAAGAGTCAACTTCAGCAGTGCTCCATTATAAGTTCATGCAAGTCCCCAACAGGTCTGCAACAGTCTTACCCGACCCAATGGCAGCTGACAAGTGCAGAGGTTCAGGGCATGTTTCTGCCGGCTCTGGTCTACAGACGCTGGGGTTCTGCAACCTCTTGCAGTCTTTGCCCAATGATGCATTGGCCCTCCTCTGACTCGGGACATCCCTTGTCAGTGTCCGACGTCTTTCTCTGCAGCTCCTTGAAAAAGGTAAGTTTTCCTTACTGCAGCCTGAGCATGACAATACAAGGCAATGGCCCTGCCCCAACGGTGGCCCCCTCCTGGCACGGGGGTCACTGATTTAATCTGTTCAAGGAAGAAAGCCCTTACTTCAGGCTGGACTATTCCCATTGGAGCACTGATTTGCATATGGCTGGGTTCAAATTTAGGTGGCATGGTGTGCAAAATAACAAAGGACTGTGATAATGCCCAAGTAATTCCCAGTGGCTGAGATTAATTCAAGCATTCTATCCATCATTTTTTTCTATACTTCAGTGCCACAAAATTTCCAAAGTCTAAGCCTCCCCCTCTATCATGATTCACTGGTCCTCAGTGTCAGTCTTACCAGCCCCACCATCTCCTTGACAAGGAGCCTAAGCTTCAATGACCAGTAACTGTTCCTGGAATCAGAAAGACCTTTGATATTCACAGATGATGCTTTGCTCCCCTTCAAGTGTGTGTGTGTGTGTTCTCACCACAGGGATGCCAGCAATCCAGATATCATGTCTTTGGTTGCAGTCCTCATCTCCACAATAGAACCAGAAGCCTCCATAAGAAGTACCATACACTGGCACACATACATATCAGCATCACACACAAGTATTACACACTATCAGGAACTACACGCAATCCATGAAGCTTGGACACTCTGGGCGGGTTGCAATTCCATCACCATACAGGGGACTTTTCGGTCTCAAGATTTCTAAAATAGTGTGAGCTGCTGTTAATCTCCAGCTTTCTCCATAGTATTACAGATTTGTTTTTGGACCCATTCCATGCAGGTTTCTGCCCTGGTCATTGGATGGAATCTGTCTTTGTGGATGTCTTAGGTGATATTGGTATCATTCTAGATTCTGCAGGAGTTTTCATCTTAGTGCTTGTAAAATGCTTTTGTTGCTATTGACACAGTCGCCCACTCCATCCATATCTCTGGATTCATGAATGGTAGTATTAGAGGCAGAGCTTTAGGATGGATAGAATCTTTTCTCACTAATAAGAAACAAGCAGTGGCCCCATTTCATTATCTGCTTGCTTTTCAGGAGCTACCACATAGTACCTCATCTCTGAGTTCTACCTTATTTGACTTTTAATTGAGACGCTTGAGACATGTGATTAAAGCCCAGGACTTAGGTGTTGACCTTTTAGTCTTAGCATGGTCTCCTGTGTCACATAATAATTTTCAAATATTGTGGTGGCCTTTGAGGACTGAATGTACTCCAGCTATTTGAAACCCAACATGGAAAAAAATGGGAGCATCATCTTTAGAAGTGGATCAAGCTTTTTGATGACTTCCTTTGTGGCAGCTCCATGGGAGCTCATGGACTCCAGTGAATCAATTCAGGGCATCATTTTACAATAGAAATCTTTCTTTCCTGTCTCAGCTGCCTAATTAATTAGTTAATGGCCTCCTGTTTTCTCCATCTTACTATCCTTTTGAACATCTCCTCCATGCTACCAGGTGGACCGTTACCCAAGTGGGTATCTCCTTCAAATTAAACTATGGAAATGCTGTTTATTTTGAGTATCAAAATAGTTTCTATATCAGCATAAGCACCCAGAATATGGGGACCAGATTAATTTTGGAACTTTCATGAAATAAACAGACCCCTTGACATCTTATTTTTCTGCATCGACTCCTGATGCAAAATTAATCCTTTTCAAGAGCCTCGGTTTATACTAAAAGGCATACTTGCTTCGCCATTTAGCTTCCTTCGTTCAGTTCATGCTCAGACCCATCTAGCAACTGTCCCTAGGATTCGATGATCCAAGCAGTCCCCAAGATTCGATGATCCAAGACCAGAGGCAGATTGTATTCTCGTCTCACAGCTAATATAGCAGAGTTCACTTCTTGGTTCCCTTCTTTTTTTGCCTAAGAATTTGTTTTTTATTAAAACTAGGAAAATTGCAGTATAACAAACAATGTATCATAATAATAGAGACTATTATATATCAGTTAAAACTTGAAAAATACATCAAAGAACACAGTATACAATATTAAAGAGATACTACTTACTAATATTGAATAAATACATAAGAAGCTGATTTTATAAAACATTGTGAACATTAAAATATGTGAAGGAAGTGGGGAGGAGGAGGAGAGAAACAGGGAGAGGAAACTCAAGGATTCAGTACCAAATAAGTATATAAATAGATAGTAGACTACTAAACAATATTAGGTAAATGATTATCCAAAAGTAAAATTAGATATATTAAAAGCAATTACATGAGGAAACTAAATGTCAAAGGGAACAATGACAGTGGATAAACAGCCTGTTCAGGGTGGTTTTAACTTTTCTGAAAAAGTACCAATCTGTAATTGAATTTTTTGAACCACTATTATTTAAAAAGGTGGTAAGAGGTTACCAAAATAGGTAATTTTTATTCCGATAACCCTTAGATGACATAAAAGCCCTATCCAATCTAAGGTGAGAACAAACACAATACCACCGAGTTTTTTATGAAACACAGAGAAACATTTCCAGTTGAAATGCAACAGCAAGTAATAAATCAAACAATTTGTTTTTAGAAAATACAGGAGCATCATTAGCATCAATTAGGCTACCAAGAAAGAGATACAGAATTTTAAAGGAATAATGAGTATGAAAAAGTGTATTGACTTGATGCCAAGACCTGTTCCAAAAGGAAAAAGCATGAGCGCACCAAAGCAACATATGCATTAAATCACTGGTAGGAAAATCACAGGACAAGCATTTACAGCTCCCTTGGGATAATTTATTCAAACAGAAGCAGTAATATGTAACCTGTTATGAATAAAGAATAACGTTTGTGTCATATTAGCTGCTCTGAGGGTTTTATGCAGTTTCTCTCAAATGATATCCCAAAGGTTAGAGGGCCATGTAAAACCCAAATCTGCTTCCCATAGAAGTTCTACCTTGGATTTTCCTCTCAAGAACCTACAGGGGAAAGACATTTACAAATCCGAGATGCCTTTGTGGAAGAAGTTTGGAAATCTAGCATGGTTTTGTCCAAGGAGATAGAAGAAGATTGGTCTTCCAAAGAAAGAAATACATGTAATAATATTTTCATTAAAAGGGTACATTCAGATAAGAAGGAGTTGGGACATTTAAAAAAATTCCTGCAATTGAGGGAATCAAAGGTGGTTCATCATCCTGAAATAAATTGACAACCCAGAGAATACCCCTGGTCCTCCAGGATTTCCAGGAAAAGGGATTTATTTTTATATTTGATCATCTTATGGCACCGCATAGGGGATCGTAAGAACTCATACTGGTAGGTGATAATAGGACACAAATATGCTTTTAGCAAACAACATGTATGTTTGAAAAGTGGAGAGGCTTTCAAATAAGAAGGGGAGGAAAAATAGCTAACCTCCTGTGAAGTATAGAGGCGAGATAATGACTTCACCACTAGTCACGGTGGGGAAAGAAGGGATAATTCAATTTGGAGCCTAAGAGCCTTGTCATAAATAAAAGGCATTATGGTATCTGCGAAAGTCAGGAAAAGTCATTCCACCAGTCAACTTAGAGCATTTGAATTTAGATATTCTTGACTTTTTGTGTTTCCATAAAAATTGAAATAGAAGAGTCAACTTAATTTTTTTTTTTTTTTAAACTATTGGGAATATGTACTGGTGTCATGGACAGCATAAATAATACCATCATGGGAAATCATCATTTTAACCGAGTCTAAGTGAACCCACCAGGATAAAAATAAGGGTTTCCAAGATTGAAGTAAAGATTCTATTTTATTCAGGCTTTCTTTGAGATTAATATGCACCGTTTGAGAACCAGAGAGCTAGCTATTTGATTTTAGATGAGTTCCAAAAAAACCGAAAACAGCTAAAGGAAGATTTAGGGCACTATTTATTGAGTGGGTGAATCTCAGAGAGTGATGTGAAAGATGATATTTTAGTGAGAAGGTCAGAAATAGTACTATCTGGGTTTGAAATGAAGAAAAGTATATAACCACATAGACAGCATGTTTCAATTGCTTATCTCTTGAAAGAAAAAAAAATCGAGGAATTATGGTGAATACAAAAAAGAAAATGTTCCAGTGCCAAAATAAATAATAAGGGCAACCTTAACAAACCCCCGGTGTAAAGTAAAATATGAAGAGGTTTGTCCATGAACCAGTACAGAGGCTCTAGGGGAAGCATGCAATATTGAAATCAGAGATAGGAAATAAGGACCAAAGCCATGCCACCTTAGAGAATGAATCAAGAAATCCCAATTAATTCTATCAAAGGCCTTTTTGGTGTCAACTGTTATCGCCACTAGAGTGATTTTAACAGAAGAAGCCTTACTCAGCACATTAAGAACAAACAGGCATTATGTGGTGAACCATCCCTTTACAAATCCTACCTGTTCTTTGGATC
This sequence comes from Calotriton arnoldi, assembly GCA_963921515.1. Taxonomy (NCBI): domain Eukaryota; kingdom Metazoa; phylum Chordata; class Amphibia; order Caudata; family Salamandridae; genus Calotriton; species Calotriton arnoldi. Next base: position 1,119,287 of record CAWUFW010000498.1, read on the forward strand.
TACTTTGGTAGCAATGGATCGAGTTGCGAAGCTTCTACCTTAGCAAAAATCTTGGAGTTGACATTTACGAGAAAAATAGGACAGTAATTTTTACAGAACTTGTGGTATTTCCCCTCCTTTGGAATAAGACAAATAGTAAGTAGCTTCTTGAAATATACTGGCTTTCATGCCAGAAGTGGGAAAAAATGAAAAACCCCATAACAATTTGGATAATAATACATGGGAAGAATGAGTAAATAATTTAACCATAAAGCCATCCAGACCTGGTACTTACCCTTTTAAAGAAGGGAGAGTGCATTAAATACCTCTGTCAAGGAAATGTCTGTTTTTCCAAGGCAGAAAAATCAATGTGAGTAATTTCTGGTTGTGGGGTGGATTGCAAATAAGAAGTAATCAATGACTCCTAAGGAATGAGTTCGGGTGAATAAAGATCAGAAAAACATTCCTTCAAATCTTACAAAATATCAGCGTTTCTAAATAAAGTATATCCTGCATCAGTGCATATAGAGTCAATATGAGAATATTGTTTCTATATCTTAAGATCGTTAGCCAAGAGCTTCCCTACTTTGTTATTGCCCCCATAAATTCTAGTGCTGCTCTTAAGTAAGCTAGAAGAAGCTTGGGCAGTAGATATCTTATTAAACTGGAATATGGCAGATAGTAATTGTTTAAAGTTATCTTGGGATTCTAGCTTCTTGATGGAGGAAAGCAACTATTTGTGCTCTTTATTCTGTGCCTTTCCTTCTCTGGGAAACATAGTCCATGATAAACCCCCTAGACATTGCCTTGAATGTGTCCCACAAGATGTGAGGGGATACTTCAGAAGTGTCATTAACCTCAAAGAATTCAGAAATAAGTGAGAGAAAGGAAGAAGAGAAATGGACACCTTGCAGAAGAGATTTATTATAATGTCACCTCTTAGGACTGTTAGTGGGGGAATGTAATTCAAATCAGCCATAAGTTAGGCATGGTCTGAGAGTACTATAGGACCAATAGTGGTAGAAGTGAAGCATTGGGGTAGAGATTTACTCAAAACAAATGTAATCAGGTCTGTAGAGTGGCCCATGTACAGAGGAATACAATGTATAGTCTCTGGAAGTTGGGTGACACACCCCCCTGGAGTCCAGTAAAGCTCCTTGTGAAATTGTAGAATACAATTGTTTATGCATCTCATTTGGTACAAATGTTACAGAAGACTGCCTATCTGGGAATAGGTCTATAATCTGGTTGGAATCTCTCCCTAAAATAGGAATCAATTAATTGAAGGCATTTTTTGGACAGCAGGCCAAAAATTAAAATCAACATTAGTAGGATAATGGATATTAAATACAGTTATTGGAATAATGTTGACCAGAAAGTGACCACAACCCATCTACCTTCATTATCTCATTTATGCAATAATAGAGTAGGGTCAAGATGTTTATTACACAGAATAACAACTTAATTTTTCTTATTAGCTGATAGGGATACAAACACTGAACCTACCCAACATTTCTTTTGTGCCTCACTTTCTATGAGATGTGTTTACTGCAAAAGAATATTGTCCAGATTATGCTTAGCAAGGTGAGAAAAGATTCTGTGCCATTTGATGGGATTTTTAAAAAAAACGTTAACATTCCATGGCAGTACCCTGTAAAATGTATATCTATAAACTGAGGATGATCATCAAGGTGTGCTAGATAAATAGAAATAAAAAGGGAAAGGATTCCATCTAAAGGATAGGAAGCACAGAAACAAAACTGAGAATGAAAAAGATCATCTGAGGGAATAAGAAGGAAGGAGGGAAAGGGAAAGAACATGGTAAGGAAGATAAGTATAAGACAAAATAGACAGTACATATTGAACAAGTGATGACTGTGAGAAAAAGACCTGGGAACATAGAATGATAGACATGGGGTGGTGACAACACACAACCAAGACTGCACATCAAGGAGGTGGACGGGCCATAGACAGAGGAGAATGATAAACCAAAGGAGAACAATGATGCAGGTAGCGAGGTTGAAATACTGAAATGAAAAAAGAAGATCAACATATAAAACATGACATAGTTAAATGTATAAAAACCAAAGAAATGCAAGGCGGAAACATCAAACAAAGAAATTATAATACAAAATAGCTGTTACAACTAAGGGGATACACCAACATGAATGAAAAAAATTTCAGTCAATAAGTCATCCTTTTGAAGGACAAGCAGTGTCCATTGCAGTAGTAGTATGAGATTGGAGAAACCTCCTAAGCTTCGTAGGTTCCTCATAAGTGGTAGTGTTATTCTGTTATGCCACCTTTAAAGAGCATGGATGAAGGTGATAATATCTGGCTCCTTAGGAGCGGAGCAAAGGGCAGAGTGGCAAAAATTCCTTACGTCAAGCTGCAGTGGCATTAGAAACATCCTGGGTGATTACAATCTTTTTTTCCCTGATCAGAGTAACTGTTTTTTCGATTTAGTGGCCTGAAGTATCTTCATGAGGTCAATACATTTAAAAAAGAAAATAATTATACCTCTGGGTTTGACTGAATGAGATGTGGAGGATTGACGGTGCCCAGACTGTGAGCTCTCTGAATATTTAACAATATAGTTGGTGACATATCTAAAAATTGTGCTACCAATTAATGGAGACAATTAAATCTGATCCAGCCTTTCAAGAACTCTAGCAGGCCATAAATGCATAGGTTATTGTGTATATATCTGTTTTCCATATCTTCTGTGTGATTTCTTAGAACAGTGATCTCTTTCTCCAATGGTGCCATTTTATTTGCTTCGATCCGGGCATCGCTTATTCTCTGCTCAACCGAGGACACTCTGGCCTCCATTATCTACCACTTGTCATCTAAGTGTTGAAAGAGTTTGTTGGTCTCTTCCATGTAAGGCCTTAATGAATGGATTTCCTCACGCCAATGTTTAGGAGGGATAGGTGAGGATGGTTTCACCGGTGAGGGAGGATCCTGCTTAAGCCATTTATTTGCAGAGGAAACACTGGAAGGTTTCAAATGAGATGAATGGAATGCAGAGAATCTCGGATAGCAGAATGGGCAGGTTCACTTGGGACATGCTTTGCCATCTCGGAGGAACAATCTGTTTGAAGACACCACAGAAACTGATTTGGAAAAGTAGGTTTCATATTCATAATTCAAACGTCATATTCATAAATAGTTTCAGCTTTCTGAATCTGGCCATATATAAGAATTGACAATAATAACTCATCCGTTGTACTGAAGTGAGGGCAAAAACCAGGAGGGAGTGTAGGCGCTAAAGTAAAACTGAAGTTCACGTCACTGCATCTCTGGGACAAGAATAATAATAAAGTTGATTTCAATTGTCTATAAATTGGTAGAGGCAAGATGTTGGGAAGCAAAGAGCAACCACAAAATTACCTCAGCACGAAGAAAAGTCTCCCAAAACGGCCACTGCTCCACCTCACAGTGAACTGGGTTAGATGTCACTGCAGAGAAAACGTACTTGTGAGCGGCTAAATTCATCAGAAATGATGGCCTCAGCACCTCTGGATGCTCCCAAAATGAGGGCTCCTCATAATAAAAAGAAGCCTCTCTGACTATGGGCGTGGAATGCGCTCTCTGACGCTACACGGAGTTCCAAAATCAGACAGCCATCCTCTTCAGCCCTAAGCCATGCCTCCATTGCCTAAGAATTTTGATTAACAGAAGGGACTAAAAACGTGGATGTTTAATGCCTTAAATCCTATTTAATATTTCTGCTTTCTCATGTACATATCCTGTGGGTGCTGTTATATCTTGTGTGGTCTGTGGAACCTATACAATCTAGGGGCATATTAGCAAGGGCACTATCGCCGCTTTAGCGGCACTTTTTGCCGCTAAAGAGGCGATATTTATATCGCCCTATCAGCAAACTGTCTCTAACAGCAGTTAGAGACAGTTTGCGGGCATTAGCGCCCGTTTTTTTACCGCTTTGCATGTCAGCGATATTTATCGCTAATTACATGCAAAGTGGGCGTTCCCGACGAACAAACCTGGGAAACACTCGCTAACAGGCCTATCGCCTATTAGCAAGGTGGCCATGGCCCCAGTTAGCGACGTGAAAAGTCGCGCTAACCGGGGTCATCGCCATTTATTTAACACCTGCAATTAGCAGGTGTTAGCCATACCGAACATGGGGGGTGGATTATGCTGATACGACCACAGGGTCGTATCAGCAAGGTGTTCTCCCTTCTCCATGCAACATCGCTGGTTTTTCAGCGATGTTGGCCCATTTCCCCCGCTATTGCTGGTATATTCATCGCCATAGCGCTAATCGTTGCTAATACAGCGTTAGCGTGGCGATATATTCCAGCGATACCCAGCGATAAAAAAATCACGCTAAGCAGGGTTAGCGATGATTATCGCCTCTTCTTGCTAATATGCCCCCTAGTTTTTATTCTTTCATTCAATACAGCTAATGACACACATACGTCTTAATTAATGTTCCCAACTATGTCCCTCTACTGCATTATTCAGAAAATTCCAGAGAGAGTTTATAGAATATGGAGACATATTTGATTGATTTATAAAATATATTGTTGTCAGTCTGTGAGTGAAAGTCAGAAGAAGCAGCAAGGGATTACCAGCTACAGTTAGGAGCAGTTGAGCAGTACTTTTAGCTGCAAAGACCCATATCACTGTTGGTACCTTACTGCATGTCATCAGGAAACCCTACCTCTTGCCATGAACGTACACTTAATGATATATTGTGTTCTGTTAGTTTTAGTTGGGTTTTCTTCAATAAAACCATTCAGGCTGACAGGCATGATCATTTGTAATGGAAATACTCATTATTCACAATGAAATGTAGCTAGATGACAACCCTTTCTGTGTCATGTGTGATGCTTCCAGTCAGCCCCAGCATTCTAGCCAACAATTAATTTTGTTCTGAAAGTTATAGTTCCATCCAGGGGATATTTTTGCCCCCACTGAGAGCAGAGCAATACTCTAGAGGCATCATGAGAACGGGGACCATGCAAGACACACAAGGTCCCTGGTTTCATCCGTTCCTCTTCATGCACTAGTCCCAGCCACACAAATGGGGAGGCATTTTTATTGGGAGGAAGTTTGTTTTTCTGGACGTTTCCATCAGAGAAATGTAAGACAAATGTGCTATTTTAAGTGAAATGTTAGGTTTGAGTAAAATGTTAGGTTTGGAGGGCATTGTGTCTACGAAAACTTTATGGGATCCACACAAGGCACACCACTTTAGACTTCCCTGGGTGTCTAATTTTCAAAACTTCCTGAGTTGGGTAGGTTTCCCTGGGTGGCCGCCAAAGCTGGGCCTAAAAACCCAGCTGCCCACCCCCACTCGCCAAACCGCTCATTTTATGGGACAGGAAATATTGATTTCTGTACATTGCATTTTGAGGCCTTTAGTGTCACAGGCGTTAGGTGAGCCACAGAAGTGGGGTAGCATTTTTATTGGCAGACATGTGGGAATGCTATGTGGCAGGAATTTTTGGATCCCCACAAATTCCAGAGGTTTTGGTCACTGAAATTTGAGGAAAATGAATACATTTAGGCAAAGTTTGAGTTTTGCAGGACATTGTAGGTAAGCAACCCTCGATTTCCCAGAGTGTCTAGTCTTTAAAAAGGTCTGGCTTTGGGTTTCCCTTGGTGGTGGAAAAACCCAGACCCAAATACAGCAGCTACCTCATCACCAACATAGGTCATGTTTACTGGAAATACTGATGTCTCCATGTTGCATTTTGAGGCCTTTTGTGTGCCGTGCTAGTCCCAGTCATGTTTGGTATAGCTTTTTTATCAGGCGAAGGTTGGAAACACTGAACAGTATAACATTTGTTATTACAAATTGAATTTCTCTCTCTTTCGGTGTATGCCAGTGTTCAAGAAAGAACACATTTACCAAATTGCCCTGTGAATCACACGATAGTATCTGTAACCCTACATTCAGAGGTGTACAAATATCCAATTTTTGCTAAACTCAGTATACTGTGTACAACCTAAAAATGCATAGGTTTTCTTCATACCAATTTTTCATTGATTAGATTTTATCATATTAATTGCTGCATGGTCAGTAAACAATGAAAAATCATTTCAAGCTTCAGCTCAGTTGTTTGATCTGGGTGTCATGTTTTTGAACAACCAACTAATACTATATGCCTGTGGGGCCAGAAAGATGCAAGTGTATTCCTTTAAAAATCAGCCTTTGTGACAAAAAATATTACAGATGGAAAGATTACCACCAATTGCTTTTTTACTACTAATTTGTATTATGTTTTTATTTCTACGATTAGTACCTCTTGGAAAACCATGAGCCATTTACACAAATGACCCTTGCTTGATTTAGAATTTTTGTCCAATTTTCAGAAAAGGATTGCTTTCTAGGTTCACCCATGTGTTTCACATCTGTTTTCACCTTACACTGTAGGTTAGGGGAATCCACAAACTCTGGCTGTCTTTAGAATCGTCAAGTTGTGGAAAAGAATGACGCATATTTGACTTGGATAAAAACAGTGAGGAATGCCCAAGCCTAAACTGGCCTAAAAATAAAAAAATTAAAAAGGGCTCAGCACTGGAGATGGAAAAGCCTCAGCAGCTAAGTAGTTAGGCAGAATGTCTAGACTGGAGCACTAAGGACTCTGTGATAAGGAGTTATCTGGTATCCTTACTAGGAAAGGAATAGGGAGCTACAGACATGGTATAGTCAAGTCGCGGCTCCTGGAGGGAGTGTTGCGGGGCGGTGGGGCGGGGCGGGGAGGGGCATTGTGTGCGCTGCAACGCCAAATGGCGATGCGGCGCACGCAATGTAATTTGTTTTATTTATTTCTGTACTTACCTCCGTTCGGCCGTATGCCGGAGTTTACTACCCCCCACCCAGCCCCTCCCCCGCCCCGCCCCTCCCTCGCCCCGCCCCACAGCACTCCCTCCAGGAGCCGCGACTGGTATAGTCACTGTATAGTTACAATGTGCCTTGGAAACCCAAAACGATTACATTATGTATTTAAATTTAAAGCTCTCAGGTTTCCAAGTTTAATGCAGGTGTAGCTTGCTCATCCCAGGAATTTTCTTAAAATTCTGAAAACTTGTAGTCCCAGTTTTATTATGTGTTAAATAAGACCACAAATCCCAGCATGCATCAAAACAATCGTAGACTGTATGATCTGGGAGTGGGAGACCTGAGAGTGCTGGAAAATGGAGAACTTTGATGCCAGCCAAGACAAATTGACAGTTCTCTCAAGTTTGCCAGATCCAAGCGTATTTCATTAGTCCAGTTATTTTCACGGTATGCTCCTTCTCCTATTATGCAGCCAGGACAACAAATCAAAGAAAGCAAAGAGAAAACCTGGAATGGATAGGCTACTCATGCCTGGACCTTGGATATTTTGGAGAGGATTGCGCACAGCTTAACATTCTTGGATACCTCTTCTCAGCCCAAAAATAATCTGGTATCGCTTTTTTCGCCCTAAGTTGGCAGGGTATGCCCAGACGTGGGTCCCTTGCTCACTTTGCCACTGGATTCAAGATAGCCTGGCTGATGAGGGTTTTGAACCCGAAACCGGTCCCAGGATGCTTGTTTCCGGTCCAGTGAAGACATGGCTTGGCAGTTCGGGCTGGACTGTTCCCATGAGGCACAGGGTCAGACTGATTTGCATATGGCCATGTCTGAACTGGGGTGGTGGAGTGAGCTAAAGAATGATGATGGATTAAACCCAGATCAGTTGACTGGGGGTGAGTGTTTGATTTGCTCTAACGCTCCGTCCATCATCCCCTTTGGTATCGCTTTTTCGCCCTAAGTTGGCAGGGTATGCCCAGACGTGGGTCCCTTGCTCACTTTGCCACTGGATTCAAGATAGCCTGGCTGATGAGGGTTTTGAACCCGAAACCGGTCCCAGGATGCTTGTTTCCGGTCCAGTGAAGACATGGCTTGGCAGTTCGGGCTGGACTGTTCCCATGAGGCACAGGGTCAGACTGATTTGCATATGGCCATGTCTGAACTGGGGTGGTGGAGTGAGCTAAAGAATGATGATGGATTAAACCCAGATCAGTTGACTGGGGGTGAGTGTTTGATTTGCTCTAACGCTCCGTCCATCATCCCCTTTGGTATCGCTTTTTCGCCCTAAGTTGGCAGGGTATGCCCAGACGTGGGTCCCTTGCTCACTTTGCCACTGGATTCAAGATAGCCTGGCTGATGAGGGTTTTGAACCCGAAACCGGTCCCAGGATGCTTGTTTCCGGTCCAGTGAAGACATGGCTTGGCAGTTCGGGCTGGACTGTTCTCATGAGGCACAGGGTCAGACTGATTTGCATATGGCCATGTCTGAACTGGGGTGGTGGAGTGAGCTAAAGAATGATGATGGATTAAACCCAGATCAGTTGACTGGGGGTGAGTGTTTGATTTGCTCTAACGCTCCGTCCATCATCCCCTTTGGTATCGCTTTTTCGCCCTAAGTTGGCAGGGTATGCCCAGACGTGGGTCCCTTGCTCACTTTGCCACTGGATTCAAGATAGCCTGGCTGATGAGGGTTTTGAACCCGAAACTGGTCCCAGGATGCTTGTTTCCGGTCCAGTGAAGACATGGTTGGCAGTTCGGGCTGGACTGTTCCCATGAGGCACAGGGTCAGACTGATTTGCATATGGCCCTGTCTGAACTGGGGTGGTGGAGTGAGCTAAAGAATGATGATGGATTAAACCCAGATCAGTTGACTGGGGGTGAGTGTTTGATTTGCTCTAACGCTCCGTCCATCATCCCCTCTGGTATCGCTTTTTCGCCCTAAGTTGGCAGGGTATGCCCAGACGTGGGTCCCTTGCTCACTTTGCCACTGGATTCAAGATAGCCTGGCTGATGAGGGTTTTGAACCCGAAACCGGTCCCAGGATGCTTGTTTCCGGTCCAGTGAAGACATGGCTTGGCAGTTCGGGCTGGACTGTTCCCATGAGGCACAGGGTCAGACTGATTTGCATATGGCCCTGTCTGAACTGGGGTGGTGGAGTGAGCTAAAGAATGATGATGGATTAAACCCAGATCAGTTGACTGGGGGTGAGTGTTTGATTTGCTCTAACGCTCCGTCCATCATCCCCTCTGGTATCGCTTTTTCGCCCTAAGTTGGCAGGGTATGCCCAGACGTGGGTCCCTTGCTCACTTTGCCACTGGATTCAAGATAGCCTGGCTGATGAGGGTTTTGAACCCGAAACCGGTCCCAGGATGCTTGTTTCCGGTCCAGTGAAGACATGGCTTGGCAGTTCGGGCTGGACTGTTCCCATGAGGCACAGGGTCAGACTGATTTGCATATGGCCATGTCTGAACTGGGGTGGTGGAGTGAGCTAAAGAATGATGATGGATTAAACCCAGATCAGTTTACTGGGGGTGAGTGTTTGATTTGCTCTAACGCTCCGTCCATCATCCCCTTTGGTATCGCTTTTTCGCCCTAAGTTGGCAGGGTATGCCCAGACGTGGGTCCCTTGCTCACTTTGCCACTGGATTCAAGATAGCCTGGCTGATGAGGGTTTTGAACCCGAAACCGGTCCCAGGATGCTTGTTTCCGGACCAGTGAAGACATGGCTTGGCAGTTCGGGCTGGACTGTTCCCATGAGGCACAGGGTCAGACTGATTTGCATATGGCCATGTCTGAACTGGGGTGGTGGAGTGAGCTAAAGAATGATGATGGATTGAACCCAGATCAGTTGACTGGGGGTGAGTGTTTGATTTGCTCTAACGCTCCGTCCATCATCCCCTTTGGTATCGCTTTTTCGCCCTAAATTGGCAGGGTATGCCCAGACGTGGGTCCCTTGCTCACTTTGCCACTGGATTCAAGATAGCCTGGCTGATGAGGGTTTTGAACCCGAAACCGGTCCCAGGATGCTTGTTTCCGGTCCAGTGAAGACATGGCTTGGCAGTTCGGGCTGGACTGTTCCCATGAGGCACAGGGTCAGACTGATTTGCATATGGCCATGTCTGAACTGGGGTGGTGGAGTGTGCTAAAGAATGATGATGGATTAAACCCAGATCAGTTGACTGGGGGTGAGTGTTTGATTTGCTCTAACGCTCCGTCCATCATCCCCTTTGGTATCGCTTTTTCGCCCTAAGTTGGCAGGGTATGCCCAGACGTGGGTCCCTTGCTCACTTTGCCACTGGATTCAAGATAGCCTGGCTGATGAGGGTTTTGAACCCGAAACCGGTCCCAGGATGCTTGTTTCCGGTCCAGTGAAGACATGGCTTGGCAGTTCGGGCTGGACTGTTCCCATGAGGCACAGGGTCAGACTGATTTGCATATGGCCATGTCTGAACTGGGGTGGTGGAGTGAGCTAAAGAATGATGATGGATTAAACCCAGATCAGTTGACTGGGGGTGAGTGTTTGATTTGCTCTAACGCTCCGTCCATCATCCCCTTTGGTATCGCTTTTCGCCCTAAGTTGGCAGGGTATGCCCAGACGTGGGTCCCTTGCTCACTTTGCCACTGGATTCAAGATAGCCTGGCTGATGAGGGTTTTGAACCCGAAACCGGTCCCAGGATGCTTGTTTCCGGTCCAGTGAAGACATGGCTTGGCAGTTCGGGCTGGACTGTTCCCATGAGGCACAGGGTCAGACTGATTTGCATATGGCCATGTCTGAACTGGGGTGGTGGAGTGAGCTAAAGAATGATGATGGATTAAACCCAGATCAGTTTACTGGGGGTGAGTGTTTGATTTGCTCTAACGCTCCGTCCATCATCCCCTTTGGTATCGCTTTTTCGCCCTAAGTTGGCAGGGTATGCCCAGACGTGGGTCCCTTGCTCACTTTGCCACTGGATTCAAGATAGCCTGGCTGATGAGGGTTTTGAACCCGAAACCGGTCCCAGGATGCTTGTTTCCGGACCAGTGAAGACATGGCTTGGCAGTTCGGGCTGGACTGTTCCCATGAGGCACAGGGTCAGACTGATTTGCATATGGCCATGTCTGAACTGGGGTGGTGGAGTGAGCTAAAGAATGATGATGGATTAAACCCAGATCAGTTGACTGGGGGTGAGTGTTTGATTTGCTCTAACGCTCCGTCCATCATCCCCTTTGGTATCGCTTTTTCGCCCTAAGTTGGCAGGGTATGCCCAGACGTGGGTCCCTTGCTCACTTTGCCACTGGATTCAAGATAGCCTGGCTGATGAGGGTTTTGAACCCGAAACCGGTCCCAGGATGCTTGTTTCCGGTCCAGTGAAGACATGGCTTGGCAGTTCGGGCTGGACTGTTCCCATGAGGCACAGGGTCAGACTGATTTGCATATGGCCATGTCTGAACTGGGGTGGTGGAGTGTGCTAAAGAATGATGATGGATTAAACCCAGATCAGTTGACTGGGGGTGAGTGTTTGATTTGCTCTAACGCTCCGTCCATCATCCCCTTTGGTATCGCTTTTTTGCCCTAAGTTGGCAGGGTATGCCCAGACGTGGGTCCCTTGCTCACTTTGCCACTGGATTCAAGATAGCCTGGCTGATGAGGGTTTTGAACCCGAAACCGGTCCCAGGATGCTTGTTTCCGGTCCAGTGAAGACATGGCTTGGCAGTTCGGGCTGGACTGTTCCCATGAGGCACAGGGTCAGACTGATTTGCATATGGCCATGTCTGAACTGGGGTGGTGGAGTGAGCTAAAGAATGATGATGGATTAAACCCAGATCAGTTGACTGGGGGTGAGTGTTTGATTTGCTCTAACGCTCCGTCCATCATCCCCTTTGGTATCGCTTTTTCGCCCTAAGTTGGCAGGGTATGCCCAGACGTGGGTCCCTTGCTCACTTTGCCACTGGATTCAAGATAGCCTGGCTGATGAGGGTTTTGAACCCGAAACCGGTCCCAGGATGCTTGTTTCCGGTCCAGTGAAGACATGGCTTGGCAGTTCGGGCTGGACTGTTCCCATGAGGCACAGGGTCAGACTGATTTGCATATGGCCATGTCTGAACTGGGGTGGTGGAGTGAGCTAAAGAATGATGATGGATTAAACCCAGATCAGTTGACTGGGGGTGAGTGTTTGATTTGCTCTAACGCTCCGTCCATCATCCCCTTTGGTATCGCTTTTTCGCCCTAAGTTGGCAGGGTATGCCCAGACGTGGGTCCCTTGCTCACTTTGCCACTGGATTCAAGATAGCCTGGCTGATGAGGGTTTTGAACCCGAAACCGGTCCCAGGATGCTTGTTTCCGGTCCAGTGAAGACATGGCTTGGCAGTTCGGGCTGGACTGTTCTCATGAGGCACAGGGTCAGACTGATTTGCATATGGCCATGTCTGAACTGGGGTGGTGGAGTGAGCTAAAGAATGATGATGGATTAAACCCAGATCAGTTGACTGGGGGTGAGTGTTTGATTTGCTCTAACGCTCCGTCCATCATCCCCTTTGGTATCGCTTTTTCGCCCTAAGTTGGCAGGGTATGCCCAGACGTGGGTCCCTTGCTCACTTTGCCACTGGATTCAAGATAGCCTGGCTGATGAGGGTTTTGAACCCGAAACTGGTCCCAGGATGCTTGTTTCCGGTCCAGTGAAGACATGGTTGGCAGTTCGGGCTGGACTGTTCCCATGAGGCACAGGGTCAGACTGATTTGCATATGGCCCTGTCTGAACTGGGGTGGTGGAGTGAGCTAAAGAATGATGATGGATTAAACCCAGATCAGTTGACTGGGGGTGAGTGTTTGATTTGCTCTAACGCTCCGTCCATCATCCCCTCTGGTATCGCTTTTTCGCCCCTAAGTTGGCAGGGTATGCCCAGACGTGGGTCCCTTGCTCACTTTGCCACTGGATTCAAGATAGCCTGGCTGATGAGGGTTTTGAACCCGAAACCGGTCCCAGGATGCTTGTTTCCGGTCCAGTGAAGACATGGCTTGGCAGTTCGGGCTGGACTGTTCCCATGAGGCACAGGGTCAGACTGATTTGCATATGGCCATGTCTGAACTGGGGTGGTGGAGTGAGCTAAAGAATGATGATGGATTAAACCCAGATCAGTTTACTGGGGGTGAGTGTTTGATTTGCTCTAACGCTCCGTCCATCATCCCCTTTGGTATCGCTTTTTCGCCCTAAGTTGGCAGGGTATGCCCAGACGTGGGTCCCTTGCTCACTTTGCCACTGGATTCAAGATAGCCTGGCTGATGAGGGTTTTGAACCCGAAACCGGTCCCAGGATGCTTGTTTCCGGACCAGTGAAGACATGGCTTGGCAGTTCGGGCTGGACTGTTCCCATGAGGCACAGGGTCAGACTGATTTGCATATGGCCATGTCTGAACTGGGGTGGTGGAGTGAGCTAAAGAATGATGATGGATTGAACCCAGATCAGTTGACTGGGGGTGAGTGTTTGATTTGCTCTAACGCTCCGTCCATCATCCCCTTTGGTATCGCTTTTTCGCCCTAAATTGGCAGGGTATGCCCAGACGTGGGTCCCTTGCTCACTTTGCCACTGGATTCAAGATAGCCTGGCTGATGAGGGTTTTGAACCCGAAACCGGTCCCAGGATGCTTGTTTCCGGTCCAGTGAAGACATGGCTTGGCAGTTCGGGCTGGACTGTTCCCATGAGGCACAGGGTCAGACTGATTTGCATATGGCCATGTCTGAACTGGGGTGGTGGAGTGTGCTAAAGAATGATGATGGATTAAACCCAGATCAGTTGACTGGGGGTGAGTGTTTGATTTGCTCTAACGCTCCGTCCATCATCCCCTTTGGTATCGCTTTTTCGCCCTAAGTTGGCAGGGTATGCCCAGACGTGGGTCCCTTGCTCACTTTGCCACTGGATTCAAGATAGCCTGGCTGATGAGGGTTTTGAACCCGAAACCGGTCCCAGGATGCTTGTTTCCGGTCCAGTGAAGACATGGCTTGGCAGTTCGGGCTGGACTGTTCCCATGAGGCACAGGGTCAGACTGATTTGCATATGGCCATGTCTGAACTGGGGTGGTGGAGTGAGCTAAAGAATGATGATGGATTAAACCCAGATCAGTTGACTGGGGGTGAGTGTTTGATTTGCTCTAACGCTCCGTCCATCATCCCCTTTGGTATCGCTTTTTCGCCCTAAGTTGGCAGGGTATGCCCAGACGTGGGTCCCTTGCTCACTTTGCCACTGGATTCAAGATAGCCTGGCTGATGAGGGTTTTGAACCCGAAACCGGTCCCAGGATGCTTGTTTCCGGTCCAGTGAAGACATGGCTTGGCAGTTCGGGCTGGACTGTTCCCATGAGGCACAGGGTCAGACTGATTTGCATATGGCCATGTCTGAACTGGGGTGGTGGAGTGAGCTAAAGAATGATGATGGATTAAACCCAGATCAGTTTACTGGGGGTGAGTGTTTGATTTGCTCTAACGCTCCGTCCATCATCCCCTTTGGTATCGCTTTTTCGCCCTAAGTTGGCAGGGTATGCCCAGACGTGGGTCCCTTGCTCACTTTGCCACTGGATTCAAGATAGCCTGGCTGATGAGGGTTTTGAACCCGAAACCGGTCCCAGGATGCTTGTTTCCGGACCAGTGAAGACATGGCTTGGCAGTTCGGGCTGGACTGTTCCCATGAGGCACAGGGTCAGACTGATTTGCATATGGCCATGTCTGAACTGGGGTGGTGGAGTGAGCTAAAGAATGATGATGGATTAAACCCAGATCAGTTGACTGGGGGTGAGTGTTTGATTTGCTCTAACGCTCCGTCCATCATCCCCTTTGGTATCGCTTTTTCGCCCTAAGTTGGCAGGGTATGCCCAGACGTGGGTCCCTTGCTCACTTTGCCACTGGATTCAAGATAGCCTGGCTGATGAGGGTTTTGAACCCGAAACCGGTCCCAGGATGCTTGTTTCCGGTCCAGTGAAGACATGGCTTGGCAGTTCGGGCTGGACTGTTCCCATGAGGCACAGGGTCAGACTGATTTGCATATGGCCATGTCTGAACTGGGGTGGTGGAGTGTGCTAAAGAATGATGATGGATTAAACCCAGATCAGTTGACTGGGGGTGAGTGTTTGATTTGCTCTAACGCTCCGTCCATCATCCCCTTTGGTATCGCTTTTTTGCCCTAAGTTGGCAGGGTATGCCCAGACGTGGGTCCCTTGCTCACTTTGCCACTGGATTCAAGATAGCCTGGCTGATGAGGGTTTTGAACCCGAAACCGGTCCCAGGATGCTTGTTTCCGGTCCAGTGAAGACATGGCTTGGCAGTTCGGGCTGGACTGTTCCCATGAGGCACAGGGTCAGACTGATTTGCATATGGCCATGTCTGAACTGGGGTGGTGGAGTGAGCTAAAGAATGATGATGGATTAAACCCAGATCAGTTGACTGGGGGTGAGTGTTTGATTTGCTCTAACGCTCCGTCCATCATCCCCTTTGGTATCGCTTTTTCGCCCTAAGTTGGCAGGGTATGCCCAGACGTGGGTCCCTTGCTCACTTTGCCACTGGATTCAAGATAGCCTGGCTGATGAGGGTTTTGAACCCGAAACCGGTCCCAGGATGCTTGTTTCCGGTCCAGTGAAGACATGGCTTGGCAGTTCGGGCTGGATTGTTCCCATGAGGCACATGGTCAGACTGATTTGCATATGGCCATGTCTGAACTGGGGTGGTGGAGTGAGCTAAAGAATGATGATGGATTAAACCCAGATCAGTTGACTGGGGGTGAGTGTTTGATTTGCTCTAACGCTCCATCCATCATCCCCTTTGGTATCGCTTTTTTCGCCCTAAGTTGGCAGGGTATGCCCAGACGTGGGTCCCTTGCTCACTTTGCCACTGGATTCAAGATAGCCTGGCTGATGAAGGTTTTGAACCCGAAACCGGTCCCAGGATGCTTGTTTCCGGTCCAGTGAAGACATGGCTTGGCAGTTCGGGCTGGACTGTTCCCATGAGGCACAGGGTCAGACTGATTTGCATATGGCCATGTCTGAACTGGGGTGGTGGAGTGAGCTAAAGAATGATGATAGATTAAACCCAGATCAGTTGACTGGGGGTGAGTGTTTGATTTGCTCTAACGCTCCGTCCATCATCCCCTTTGGTATCGCTTTTTTCGCCCTAAGTTGGCAGGGTATGCCCAGACGTGGGTCCCTTGCTCACTTTGCCACTGGATTCAAGATAGCCTGGCTGATGAGGGTTTTGAACCCGAAACCGGTCCCAGGATGCTTGTTTCTGGTCCAGTGAAGACATGGCTTGGCAGTTCGGGCTGGACTGTTCCCATGAGGCACAGGGTCAGAATGATTTGCATATGGCCATGTCTGAACTGGGGTGGTGGAGTGAGCTAAAGAATGATGATGGATTAAACCCAGATCAGTTGACTGGGGGTGAGTGTTTGATTTGCTCTAACGCTCCGTCCATCATCCCCTTTGGTATCGCTTTTCGCCCTAAGTTGGCAGGGTATGCCCAGACGTGGGTCCCTTGCTCACTTTGCCACTGGATTCAAGATAGCCTGGCTGATGAGGGTTTTGAACCCGAAACCGGTCCCAGGATGCTTGTTTCCGGTCCAGTGAAGACATGGCTTGGCAGTTCGGGCTGGACTGTTCCCATGAGGCACAGGGTCAGACTGATTTGCATATGGCCATGTCTGAACTGGGGTGGTGGAGTGAGCTAAAGAATGATGATGGATTAAACCCAGATCAGTTGACTGGGGGTGAGTGTTTGATTTGCTCTAACGCTCCGTCCATCATCCCCTTTGGTATCGCTTTTTTCGCCCTAAGTTGGCAGGGTATGCCCAGACGTGTGTCCCTTGCTCACTTTGCCACTGGATTCAAGATAGCCTGGCTTATGAGGGTTTTGAACCCGAAACCGGTCCCAGGATGCTTGTTTCCGGACCAGTGAAGACATGGCTTGGCAGTTCGGGCTGGACTGTTCCCATGAGGCACAGGGTCAGACTGATTTGCATATGGCCATGTCTGAACTGGGGTGGTGGAGTGAGCTAAAGAATGATGATGGATTAAACCCAGATCAGTTGACTGGGGGTGAGTGTTTGATTTGCTCTAACGCTCCGTCCATCATCCCCTTTGGTATCGCTTTTTCGCCCTAAGTTGGCAGGGTATGCCCAGACGTGGGTCCCTTGCTCACTTTGCCACTGGATTCAAGATAGCCTGGCTGATGAGGGTTTTGAACCTGAAACCGGTCCCAGGATGCTTGTTTCCGGTCCAGTGAAGATATGGCTTGGCAGTTCGGGCTGGACTGTTCCCATGAGGCACAGGGTCAGACTGATTTGCATATGGCCATGTCTGAACTGGGGTGGTGGAGTGTGCTAAAGAATGATGATGGATTAAACCCAGATCAGTTGACTGGGGGTGAGTGTTTGATTTGCTCTAACGCTCCGTCCATCATCCCCTTTGGTATCGCTTTTTCGCCCTAAGTTGGCAGGGTATGCCCAGACGTGGGTCCCTTGCTCACTTTGCCACTGGATTCAAGATAGCCTGGCTGATGAGGGTTTTGAACCCGAAACCGGTCCCAGGATGCTTGTTTCCGGTCCAGTGAAGACATGGCTTGGCAGTTCGGGCTGGACTGTTCCCATGAGGCACAGGGTCAGACTGATTTGCATATGGCCATGTCTGAACTGGGGTGGTGGAGTGAGCTAAAGAATGATGATGGATTAAACCCAGATCAGTTGACTGGGGGTGAGTGTTTGATTTGCTCTAACGCTCCGTCCATCATCCCCTTTGGTATCGCTTTTTTCGCCCTAAGTTGGCAGGGTATGCCCAGACGCGGGTCCCTTGCTCACTTTGCCACTGGATTCAAGATAGCCTGGCTGATGAGGGTTTTGAACCCGAAACCGGTCCCAGGATGCTTGTTTCCGGTCCAGTGAAGACATGGCTTGGCAGTTCGGGCTGGATTGTTCCCATGAGGCACAGGGTCAGACTGATTTGCATATGGCCATGTCTGAACTGGGGTGGTGGAGTGAGCTAAAGAATGATGATGGATTAAACCCAGATCAGTTGACTGGGGGTGAGTGTTTGATTTGCTCTAACGCTCCGTCCATCATCCCCTTTGGTATCGCTTTGTTCGCCCTAAGTTGGCAGGGTATGCCCAGACGTGGGTCCCTTGCTCACTTTGCCACTGGATTCAAGATAGCCTGGCTGATGAGGGTTTTGAACCCGAAACCGGTCCCAGGATGCTTGTTTCCGGTCCAGTGAAGACATGGCTTGGCAGTTCGGGCTGGACTGTTCCCATGAGGCACAGGGTCAGACTGATTTGCATATGGCCATGTCTGAACTGGGGTGGTGGAGTGAGCTAAAGAATGATGATGGATTAAACCCAGATCAGTTGACTGGGGGTGAGTGTTTGATTTGCTCTAACGCTCCGTCCATCATCCCCTTTGGTATCGCTTTTTCGCCCTAAGTTGGCAGGGTATGCCCAGACGTGGGTCCCTTGCTCACTTTGCCACTGGATTCAAGATAGCCTGGCTGATGAGGGTTTTGAACCCGAAACCGGTCCCAGGATGCTTGTTTCCGGTCCAGTGAAGACATGGCTTGGCAGTTCGGGCTGGACTGTTCCCATGAGGCACAGGGTCAGACTGATTTGCATATGGCCATGTCTGAACTGGGGTGGTGGAGTGTGCTAAAGAATGATGATGGATTAAACCCAGATCAGTTGACTGGGGGTGAGTGTTTGATTTGCTCTAACGCTCCGTCCATCATCCCCTTTGGTATCGCTTTTTTCACCCTAAGTTGGCAGGGTATGCCCAGACGTGGGTCCCTTGCTCACTTTGCCACTGGATTCAAGATAGCCTGGCTGATGAGGGTTTTGAACCCGAAACCGGTCCCAGGATGCTTGTTTCCGGTCCAGTGAAGACATGGCTTGGCAGTTCGGGCTGGACTGTTCCCATGAGGCACAGGGTCAGACTGATTTGCATATGGCCATGTCTGAACTGGGGTGGTGGAGTGAGCTAAAGAATGATGATGGATTAAACCCAGATCAGTTGACTGGGGGTGAGTGTTTGATTTGCTCTAACGCTCCGTCCATCATCCCCTTTGGTATCGCTTTTTCGCCCTAAGTTGGCAGGGTATGCCCAGACGTGGGTCCCTTGCTCACTTTGCCACTGGATTCAAGATAGCCTGGCTGATGAGGGTTTTGAACCCGAAACCGGTCCCAGGATGCTTGTTTCCAGTCCAGTGAAGACATGGCTTGGCAGTTCGGGCTGGATTGTTCCCATGAGGCACAGGGTCAGACTGATTTGCATATGGCCATGTCTGAACTGGGGTGGTGGAGTGAGCTAAAGAATGATGATGGATTAAACCCAGATCAGTTGACTGGGGGTGAGTGTTTGATTTGCTCTAACGCTCCGTCCATCATCCCCTTTGAGTATCGCTTTTCGCCCTAAGTTGGCAGGGTATGCCCAGACGTGGGTCCCTTGCTCACTTTGCCACTGGATTCAAGATAGCCTGGCTGATGAGGGTTTTGAACCCGAACCGGTCCCAGGATGCTTGTTTCCGGTCCAGTGAAGACATGGCTTGGCAGTTCGGGCTGGACTGTTCCCATGAGGCACAGGGTCAGACTGATTTGCATATGGCCATGTCTGAACTGGGGTGGTGGAGTGAGCTAAAGAATGATGATGGATTAAACCCAGATCAGTTGACTGGGGGTGAGTGTTTGATTTGCTCTAACGCTCCGTCCATCATCCCCTTTGGTATCGCTTTTTCGCCCTAAGTTGGCAGGGTATGCCCAGACGTGGGTCCCTTGCTCACTTTGCCACTGGATTCAAGATAGCCTGGCTGATGAGGGTTTTGAACCCGAAACCGGTCCCAGGATGCTTGTTTCCGGTCCAGTGAAGACATGGCTTGGCAGTTCGGGCTGGACTGTTCCCATGAGGCACAGGGTCAGACTGATTTGCATATGGCCATGTCTGAACTGGGGTGGTGGAGTGAGCTAAAGAATGATGATGGATTAAACCCAGATCAGTTGACTGGGGGTGAGTGTTTGATTTGCTCTAACGCTCCGTCCATCATCCCCTTTGGTATCGCTTTTTCGCCCTAAGTTGGCAGGGTATGCCCAGACGTGGGTCCCTTGCTCACTTTGCCACTGGATTCAAGATAGCCTGGCTGATGAGGGTTTTGAACCCGAAACCGGTCCCAGGATGCTTGTTTCCGGTCCAGTGAAGACATGGCTTGGCAGTTCGGGCTGGACTGTTCCCATGAGGCACAGGGTCAGACTGATTTGCATATGGCCATGTCTGAACTGGGGTGGTGGAGTGAGCTAAAGAATGATGATGGATTAAACCCAGATCAGTTGACTGGGGGTGAGTGTTTGATTTGCTCTAACGCTCCGTCCATCATCCCCTTTGGTATCGCTTTTTCGCCCTAAGTTGGCAGGGTATGCCCAGACGTGGGTCCCTTGCTCACTTTGCCACTGGATTCAAGATAGCCTGGCTGATGAGGGTTTTGAACCCGAAACCGGTCCCAGGATGCTTGTTTCCGGTCCAGTGAAGACATGGCTTGGCAGTTCGGGCTGGACTGTTCCCATGAGGCACAGGGTCAGACTGATTTGCATATGGCCATGTCTGAACTGGGGTGGTGGAGTGAGCTAAAGAATGATGATGGATTAAACCCAGATCAGTTGACTGGGGGTGAGTGTTTGATTTGCTCTAACGCTCCGTCCATCATCCCCTTTAGTATCGCTTTTTCGCCCTAAGTTGGCAGGGTATGCCCAGACGTGGGTCCCTTGCTCACTTTGCCACTGGATTCAAGATAGCCTGGCTGATGAGGGTTTTGAACCCGAAACCGGTCCCAGGATGCTTGTTTCCGGTCCAGTGAAGACATGGCTTGGCAGTTCGGGCTGGACTGTTCCCATGAGGCACAGGGTCAGACTGATTTGCATATGGCCATGTCTGAACTGGGGTGGTGGAGTGAGCTAAAGAATGATGATGGATTAAACCCAGATCAGTTGACTGGGGGTGAGTGTTTGATTTGCTCTAAAGCTCCGTCCATCATCCCCTTTGGTATCAAAAATAAATGGAAGCAGAGAAAAAGCAATAAGGGCTGTCTTAGATCCTATTCACGGAAGCCATTTCTGCTGAGTCAGAACTGACGTACCAGCACACTGCTCCTGTATCTATGAGACCATCTCTCTTACACAGCAGAAAATAGCTTGGAAAGGAGAACACAACACCAGGGTGCGAATGCTGAACATCACTCCACAATTTGGAATCAGAACGCCACTCGACTCAGAAAACGAATTATACTGCTGATTTAATTCAAGGTAACACATTTTCAATTGAACAATGATACTTCCACAGCATTCCCTCAAGTAAGGCAACAAGACAAGTCCTTGAAACGTTGTCTTTTTAATTGATCACCTGACTCATAAGTCCGTTAAGATACCGCTGCTCATGTTACACCGTTTACTTTAAAAATCACCTCAAAACTAATGCCTTAACTGTTAATTGCTTCAACCATGTAATTCGTGTTTATTTGTCAACTGAACGAACACATTCTTTCATTGCTGTGTACCCCCACACTACATATGTCATTTAGCCATCAAAGCCAACAACACCAAATGTCGTTTATAGTAAAACAGCACAAACGTAACAAAATCCCGAGTCATAAACGTGTTACTTATGTAGCGTTTCCATACCTTTAATGTAGCAGAGTTCACAGCTTCCCATGTCTGTGGATGAAGAGCTGATCCAGTCGAAGTTTTTACTTTGCTTTCTGGGACTTGTTTATCCCATTATAGAATCAGGGGTACAAGTCCCTGAATGCAAAGGAGAGCACTCTTTTCACATGACAGTGTGCTTTTTCAGTGATAACGGGCATGCACCCAACACATCCTAATTCAAACATGAAGGTAAATCATTCTAATATTTTAGAGGTTTAAACAAGGGCACAGCTGACCAATGGCTCCATTCCACGTGCAATTAACGTGATGGAGTTGCTCTACTCTTTTTACAATCCTAAAATAGAAACGACGTTTTGCCAGAATGTAACTACCTGTTTCCTCATTTTTTAATTTTTTTGGTTTAATAGTTTTATCTTGTTAAATTTAATTTAGAGTGTTTACCTCGCATTGTAACAATATCAACATTCTAAATTACTATTTTTTAAATCACTTTATAGAATGTCTAGATTTATTTACTCAAAAGTCCGGTTTAAAAACACATACTTTACAATACTTCAAAATTTGCAAGGTACCAAAAGGTCTTTAGAAACCCTTTGCATAAATGGTTGGCATATGTCTTCACGCTTTGTATTACACCTTCAGCTAGGCCAGATTTTTAGAGATTGTGCAATATGCCGTATTTGAGGACATATGGTTTCACTTTTCAAATTTAGCACCCATGTATTCAAAGTTCCGTTTAAACTCTTTTTTTCAACTTTTCTGAATATTTTTATAAAAGTATAGAGAGATTACTTCAAAAATTCTTGAAATGCATGACTCAAGGGATACACAATGTTTGGCGTGACCGGAATGCTTTTCAGAGCTCGAACAATGCATGTGTAAATTATGGCTGCAATACTGTTAAACATGTTATAATTTGTTTAAAAGCGCAGAAAAAATAATTAGGGTAGAAATGTAGTGCTTCTTATCTGTAGCTAGTTAGCCAAGTCCCTCTTTCCAAAAATAGTTGCTTTATTTTCACTTAACATCAGCATTTATTAATGACAACCATAGGCTGTGGTGCCCTCCATATGATACTTAGTTCTTGCTCTGCCTTTTTGAAATTTGCAAAATATTTATGGTTATACTACGAATGGACCGTTTTCATCACCTGCACAGTAACACAACCTAAATACCACAATGCTTCAAAGAAAGCTAGCGAACCTTTAACATCCTATGTAACAAGTCATTGGCGTCATCAGGTAGTTCGATTCCACTTCAGATCTGGTGCTCGAGTCCAGGGTTCTCTTTTGTCACCCAAATACATTCTGGGGGTCCTAGTCCTGTTTCTCTTCAGTTGACACAGTTGATCCCGCACATCTTAAAACAGTAATTTATGAAACATATGCCCAATACTGAAGCATTGTGTTCCTGAGGATCGAGAACCATATATATGTTAGCATTATTTTCAGTAACAGAATTACGCTCGACCTATTCAAGATTGCGTATTATTTTTTTATAAACTAATTACCAAGAATGTATACATTTACAATAGTTATTTGTCTTCTCTGTCCACAGGAAATGTACATTTATGCCTGTATACAAAGCAACTGAAAGTTTTAATTAAAAAAACTAGACTTGCAGATTCTGGACGATATCATATTTAAAAACATATGCACTATAGGTGTCATAGCATCGGGCACAAGAAACACTCAGGAACCTGATATATTGTTTGTAGGATGGCACAGTATGTCTGGAGCATTGAATCCAGTGAGGTGTGCAAAGAGGCATATTTTTCCATCAGTGGTGAGGGGTACATTCAGGCTGAGACTTTCTAACATTTTGCATTGAGGTTCCATCACTTTTGTGACACAGTCGTGACACAAAATATATTTCAGGATTTATTAAGCAAAAGCCAAGCAAATCAAGCTTTATTAAGCCACTCTAAGCTCGATTTGCTTAGTTTATTTAAAAATAAAGTAATGCAAGGCAGTGCTACCTTGCATCAGGGAGGCGTTCCATGAGTGGAGCATGGGCGTTCCCGTGCATCCACCCATAGATGTTTACGCAAACACAGATTTACTAAAGTCTGTAAACCTGGGTGTTAGAAATGGGGTTTCTGGTTGGCTAGGGTATGCACCTAAACCAGGCAGAACTGACCACTCTACTCAGTGCAAGTAAGTTACACACCAAACATCACCCCCTTAGTAGCTTGCAAGAGCAGTCAGGCTTATCCCAGATGCAATCTGCAAAGCTTTTGCGCAACACACTCACACCAGTAACACATTGTATACACCACTGATGACACTCCACATAAAATTATATAAAAATATTGTATATACTGTACATAACACATAGACCAAAATGACATGAATCATAAATACTGTGCATACTATGCAAATCCTGAGTCAGTGCTTACTACCCTGACAAAGTGAGCATCAAAACAACATGCATCATATTATCAGGGCATGAAATGAGCAGTTTAGTTAGAGGCAAAACACGTTCATCCTAGTTACTGTGCAAGTAATACAAAAGGGGAATAGTACTCGTGAATTCGACAAGGTAAGCACAACATACATCACAAATATCTTGCAAGTACTGTGGATTGTTAGGGGGATCACCTCCATTGCAGCAGAAATATAGTGCACAGTGTGCCTGCGCTCCTATTATACCTAGTACGGTAATCTAATGTCCTCCAACACTAGTTGGTCCCTAATAACGGCTTTGCGTCGCTCTCGTAGTCTCCCACGGGGAGTTTTTCCCCACAACAATCAAGGCAACCTGAACCTCAGTTTAGGCAATAACAGGATTTGCTAGCTACATTGCAAGTAAGGGGCATTTGAAACTGTACCTGTGAGTGCTGTGCTTCTCCCACACTCATATTTCTATCACAAAAGAAAAGGAAATGCCCACTGATACTGCCCAATTTTATTTTTTTATTTTTATTTTGAGCGTTTTATATAGCGCGAACCAGACTCTTGCGGGTATCAGAGCGCTTTACAAGGTAAGCGTCTTAGTTGCATATGTACAAGGTAGATAAAATAAAGTTCAATGATAGTGAATGATAGTATAAACATCCTATCGTAGATACATGGGTATATGATAAATAGCAAACATTCCCTATAAATCAATGGGGCAGACACCCTGCAGACACCAGTGGGGAGACCTCTCCTGGTCCCCCGCATGCAGGACCATCAGGGTAGATGCCCGCGAGCGCGCAGCGCAGCTACCAAATAAATGTGGGACCACCCTTCTAGTCCTGCAGAGTACCATGCATCAGGCGTTACACTAACGTATTTTAGTTTGATGATGCACATCACCGAACTAAAATGCAAAGTCATGCCTTTAAGCGCCTTCTGAAGTTGCTGACAAGCGGGAAACGGTAGACCGGCTATTGCACCCTGAGCAAAGTATGACAGACCACTTGCTGCTACGGCAGCCACAGAGTGTGTGTGGCTACACTATGCAGTGCACTGCTCTGCCCTCCTGGTGTTGAATTTGTACTTATAAAGTTTGATGAAATCTCATGCCTGGGTCTGGTGGTGGCAGCCAGTCTGGCTGCAGCACTGCGGCATCATTCACGTCACAAGACTGCAACATTGTCCATTCATTTGCAGAGTGAGGACATAAAACACTAGCAGGGGGCAGTTATGTTTCTAAGTAGTTCTGCAGCCGGCCACTGCCTGTGCCTCTCTCATGAGGCCCTGCCACCAAATAGGGCTGCTGGAGACTCGTCGTCACGGCTGATGGCTCACAGTCACTCTCAGGCCTGTAATGCAACCAGCTTCTTGAAAACAGAGTTAATTTTACTATATAAGGCGCCTTGCTGCTCTTCTCAGGCTGATCTGGAGTGGTGCCGTGGCGGGCTGTCCGTGACTCTAATAATGATTTATAGTAGCTGAGACCGTGGCTGCCGCCTTTCAGCCTGCTGGGTCAGCTCCAACATGGGACAGAGGCCCTGGACAGACTCTGTCATTTTCTGTGGGTTGCACCAGCAGCAAGCAGGCATTATTTGTAAATAAGAACATGGTAGCCTAAGTACCGCCTCCGCTCTCCTCCCGCACAGACTGCTTGGCTGCTTCATACATGTCAGCACTTCCTCAATGCATGTGCATTTGAGCAAGAATTAGCTCTTACTTCTAAGCTTCATATAGCACCAATTAGGGTATTGTATATGTTTTCCATGTCTCCATTGCTTGATTTTGCTCGCGAGAAGGTGTCACACATAGGCGTTGAATGTCACTCATAATTACACTGAAATTATGAAAATGTCACACATAAGCAATCTGAATCCTTGGCAGCTATGCCGTCGCAATGGGCTGGTCTGCCCGCAGTGGAAGCGAGGGCCGAATTACGAACTTCCCCCAAGACCTGACTCATCCCCTGGTCTCCTGGCACTGTAAGGTGGCCCTTTTTTCTCTCCTGGTCAGAGGCAGGCAGCAATGGGAGAGGTCCTTCCTCAGCACCCGAACCGCGAGCCCCACTCTCCATGTCTCTCACAGCACAGGGGGCCCTGCCAGGGGTTTCTTGACCGTGGACACGAGGAAAGGAGGAGGGGAATCATGCCTCAGCACGGTACTTCCCCTTTCAGCAGTGGTACGTTGACCCCCCCTACCCCGGCTGGAGGTCTGTACTATGCACAACACCAGGCTCCATAAAAATGCAGCTCAGAGTGGATTGCTCAATTCTCGCTGTGTACAGTGTAAAGCTATGCTGAAAATGAGCACTAAACACGAGCTGAGTTTGGAAGAGGTTGGGGACAATCGCCAGCACTTCCCATGTGCTGGGAAAAGGTAAAGCGCTCCAGACGCTCTTAGTGATGAAATGGGGGTGGAACTATAAAGCACTCACTGGGCGCTTAGTTTAAGGCAGACAAGAGGCTAAAACATCACTGGGGCTCCTTGGAGAACACTTGTCACAAAGGCAGTACAGCTGTCCAGTACATTCAAAGTAGTTGCAGAGCAGCAGTCTATCCTTTTGCCCAATAATCAACCGGCAGCAGGTCAGCACAGCAATTACACTAGCGTAGAATGGTGGCTCCTACTGGCCACCCACCAGTGAAGCGTGAGTAGCTGATAGCAGGGCAACAAGCAGAAAGGTAATCCAGTGAGTCCTTTAGGCCACCCAACAAATAGCAGGAGCAGGGCAACGCAGAAGAGCAATTTGGATGAGTACTTTAAGCAGTACAGCAGTTCTTCTGATGAGGTTCAGTCCCAGTTCCAAAAGTGCTCTACCATCATGGGGTCAGAGCCGTTGTACTTATTCCATGGGTGCCCTGCTCCTAGAAGGTGGGAGAAGTTCCCAGCAAGGTCTGTGAAGTTCCAGGAGTTTCCCTTCTCCCCTGTCCTGGCTCCAGACATTGGTAGGGGGTAAATGAGCCCTTTGTGTGAGGGTAGGACATAGCCTATACAAAGGTGAGTGTGCCCCAGCGTGGATTGGAGTCAGGCTGCAAAGCACATAGACCTCCATGTACCGAGGCCTTCTCCCATAGGCACATAATGGGTTAAACCCTTTCATACATCTGGCCCATAGAGTTATAAGCACAGAGAAATGCTCACTTTCTAAAAGTGAAAAAAAACAATAACAGCTGTGATGCACTCTAATTCAACTATTAATCACTGTAACCACTGATTCAAAATTATTCTGTGTTGGTGTGCACTCTCTGAGGTGGTTCCACCCTACCACCGATTCAACAAAGAAAATAGTAACTGGGCCAAGACTGACCCAGACAGTGTATGCACTACCTTTTATACACTCAAAATGAGTGTGTTATCAAGCTCCTATTCAATTATAAAACTATTCAAAAACAACTTTATACCATGTCTCAATATTTATCAGAAATTACATTCAAAGTTTCAACAAAACAAACAAAACGCTGTATTCATCCATCTTTTCCATGATACTTCTTTTATTCATGAAGCAAAAGTTCAAAATTCTGTGCTGTTTCCAAATATGCACATATTGCAGATGAACAAAGATGAGCTCATTCCCAATGCATTTCGGGTGTGTCTCACACCCTTCGTCAGGGGAAATCTACAATCAAATCATGTACATAATCAATAACTGACATGCAGCCTTTAAACTTGTTTCAAACAAAAAAGCGACCTTTTTAATCCGGGAGGAATGATAGAATAATTAAAAAAGCAGGTAAAGCAACAGCCAACCATGTGATACCAACAAGGTGCAACGACAGAAAAGAGAGATTCCATGCCACCAACCAAAAGAAGTGCTGGGAAATAAATTAAAAATAAATTGATAATCGCTCCTCTGTGTTCTAGTGTGGATTCACCCTCTGTGCAAAAAAGTAGTATAGCAACTAAATAAAATACCTCCACTTATGTACTCCAGACCCATAGGTCTCTAGAAATGCGCGTTTACACCTCTCATGCTTCAACTATCCAAGAATTTCAATCCCCACTAAATCAGAATAAATCACGAGTAGTCAGACTGTACCGCAGTAATACTGTAATGACAAATATGGAGAACAAATCAACCATAAACAAACACTAAGTTTACGAGGTTAAACACGAGATCACTGCGCCTCAATTATATGCTCACCTGCCTTGCAGTGTGCCAAACAGTGCGGGGGATCTATCTCCAAAGCGTTAAGTACTACACATCAGTGTCCGTTTCCTGCAGAAAATGCAGGGAGACTTATAAACAAAGATTCCCCCTCACCTTATCCGCTCACTCTACAAAAAATAATAAATAATAAACTAACTTACTGTGCAAGGCTGATCCACTGTGATTTCAACTGCCACAACACTAACGCGAATGTTGAAAAGCGCGCGCTCGACCGATAACTCCAGGACGCTCTAAAGTATCGTCCCGATTAGTCCGTCCTCCTGCAGCGTAACCCGCGTTCTACGTACCAAAAAGAAACGCTGGAGTGTAAACTGAATTGCCATCTTGGAAGGTATGAAATGATCAAATCATTCCCTCTCACAACACGTAACACACGTTCTCTGTATTATAAATAAAAAACGGACTGAAATATAAACCGAGCTGCCGGCTTGAAGATTATGAAGCATGCTTAAAAGCACAAAAGCCCCACTAGCACCGTGAGTAATAATAAAACGGACTCCTAATTCAAAATTATGATAGCGACAGATATGAAAAGAAAAGGAAGGAGGCCAAACAAAATTAACATATATAAACGATATATGAAATAAAAATTTAAAAAAACATGTACTTTTACAATGGTGCAGTACAATAGTAAACATAATAAAAGCATGAGCATTGAACAATATAAAACTTCAAATTGTCCTAATGTCAAAATTAATCCTCTTACAAATACATACTACTTCTACTATGTAAACCATTACATGCTGTTCCAGAAAACGTACACAAGAGCATCATAAATGCCCAAAAGACAACCAGATCTTATACTGGATTACTTGCAACCAAAATGCTGGTCTATTGATCACTGACAAAACATCTCACAATAACATAAACACAATTCAAGTAAACTTAACACAAAAATATATGAATAAAATCAAAACATCCTACATAATCAAAAATTGCAAATGAAATAAAAACTCTGCTGATAACATCATCATGTGCTGTGTTGTGAACAGACATAATAATAATACTGATACAGAAATACAAATCAGTGACATTGTGCACGAAAACAAATAGAGTTAAACATTAAAAACATGAAAAACAGAATCTCTGAGATAATATCCTCTGAATCTATCTCACCTGTCGTATCACTAGAAATTAACTCTTATTATTAATGCTTATGTATCTACATCTAGATCATGAAGAATGGTGTAGTACTACAGAAAACAAGATAACTCCAATTTATCATTAAGACCTTTGGGGGTCAAGGTATCCAAATACCAAATCCAAAATGTTTCCCTTTGCGTAATAAATTTAGATGTATCTCTGTCATTGCAACTCAAGATGGTTTCTAGTACTGTGAATCTCAACTGAGCAATGGTATGGTGAGCATCAACCCAGTGACTAGCCAATGGTGAACTCATCACTCGAGTCCTAATCCGACTTTTGTGTTCTGTGATGCGAGTCCTTAACGATCTTTCAGTCTTCCCTACGTAATACAGGGCACATGGACATCGTATTGTGTAGATGACATTCTGTGTGTTGCAATTTGCCGTAAACCGTAATGTTATAGGCTTACCTGACCACGGATGTGAAATAGATGTGCCTGTCAAGACATTATTGCAGTGTGAACAATTGTAGCATTTTGACATGCCCTTGTGTAACTGACTCTCACTAATATCCTTCTTTCTTAGTAACTCCCGTAGATTGTTAGACCTCTTGTATGCAAAAATGGGAGGATCTTGAAAAAGTTTACCAAAATCAGGTTCTGTTTGCAACAATTCCCACCGATGCAAAATCACTTTCTTAATTGCATAAGACTGGGTTGAAAAAGTAGAGACATACACCTCTCTTCTATCTTGAACCTTCTCTTTTTTCTCCATCAATGTCTCTCTTGGGATCTCCTCTACCCTTCTTGCTGATGCCTCCACTATCTCACTTGGATAACCACGGTCTAGGAAACTTTTTTTCGCAACCTCTAGTGCTGTGGGGCAATAAAGACTGTTCGATGTAATTCTCTTTATCCGCACAAACTGTGAGAAAGGAAGATGTTTTTTCAAGGGTTCAGGATGGAAGCTACTGTATAATAATGTGTTATTGCGATCCGTGGGTTTCTTAAACACCGTCGTTGTAATTACTGTGTCACGCAATTCCACATTAACATCTAAAAAAGGTATTCTCTGCCTGTCCAAACTGTAAGTGAACTTGATCCGTGGGTTTATGTCATTTAAAAGCGCTAACTTACTCTCCAGCTCTTCTTTTTTACCTTGCCATATGATAAATATGTCATCAATGTACCTGCGATAGACAATAAGCTGTCTAGTCCAAGTAGGATCATTCAACACGTTATCTTGCTCAAATTTCATCATAAAGATGTTCGCATAACTGGGCGCTCCTGCAAAACCCATGGAAGTTCCATTGGTTTGTAGGAAGTATTTATCCCGCCATCTAAAGTAGCTGTTAAACAGACAAAACTGTAATAATTCCAAAAGAAAAATTTTGTTAGCCTGAATCTCTCCTTGCTGCAGCAGTGCCCACTCAATCGCATCAATGCCTTCAGCATGAGGTATCGACGTGTAAAGTGATACTACATCTACTGTCCCAAGCCAGATCTCTACTCCTGATGGTAACGTGAGCTCATTCAGCAATTTCAAAAAATGAGTGGTGTCCTGCACATATGTAGGTCCTGATTGTACAAATGGTTGAAAGAAAGTGTCAAGATACTGTCCTGGTGATTCATAAATTGAACTGCAACCGGACACAATCGGACGAAAAGGTGGGTCCCTGAGATTCTTGTGAATCTTAGGCAACATGTAAATCACCGGCCTACGGGGAAATTTAGAGTATAGAAATTCTTGTGTCTTTGAAAAAATCCATCCCATGTCCTTAGTATGTGACAGTATTTTCTGTAAAATTTCTTGAAACTCTTTCGTGGGGTCGTGATTCAAAGGTAAATAAGTCGTTTCATCAGATAACATTAAGTCCACCTTGGTTTCATAGAAACTCCGGTCCGTAACCACAAGAGCTCCCCCCTTGTCTGCTGGTGAAAACACTAAGGATTCATTAGATCTCAACGACTTCAGTGCCTTTCTATCACTTAATGTCAAATTTTGTCGTTTACTCGATGGAATGGGTAAACGGGATAAATCTCTCCTTACCAATGTCTCAAATGAATCTATAACTTTATGAGAGGTAGGGGCAATAAATGTACTCTTAGGTTTGAATTCTTGATACTCTGCATCACCTCGATTAATCTGAAGAGTTTCTTGATGTGAAAAGAAATACCGAAGCCTCAATTTCCTCATAAATTTGTAAAATTCTATCTCTGTGTCGAACGCTTTAGCTTGAAACGTAGGCACAAAGGATATACCCTTGCTTAGTACTGCTGTTTGAGTACTTGATAGTGGAACTGTTGAAATATTCACTACTAATGCTTCTTCTGCCTGCGACCCGTGCTGGTCTGTTTTGCGCTGTCCGCGACCTCTACGTGTTTTGTTGTGTCTACCTGTGCAGGTGCTTGCCCTATTGGTGGATCGTTTGCTGCTGGGCTGATCTCTAAAAAAGAAACCTTAGAGGTTGATGTAGATGGTGCCTCTGCTTGTAGTGTATCTGACAACTGCGATACCGGTGGTCGTGTAACTCGTGTCTCGCTAATGGATACTAAGCTCTCCTCAGATGAAGTGGTACCTGATTTCTGGTATGCCCGTTTCTGTGCGTAAACCTCCGCCCATGAATACACCTCATCTAGTTTGTAGTCTATAGTGTCTCGCCTGAACTTGCGCACCTTGCGTTCATGTATCTCTTTAGCATAGTTATCCAACCTCTTGTTAATCTCCTCCAGTGATGTTGACCAATCTACCCCTTCCATACGTGATTTTAGAGTATCCTGTAGTTCCTGAATCTCAAGTTCCAAGCCAACTAGAACAGATGATAGTTCCTCTAATATTAATAAAATCAAATCAAGTGAGCACTTATTTAAAATAGAATACCACTTGTCCATGAACTTTTTATTCATTTTGATGTTTTTCTTGGGTGTTGCTCAGTTGTTGTACTGGTGAAGCTAGTTCAAGAAGATAAAATTCTTCCATTACTTATCCAAAAATTCCCAGACTATGAAAATGATGGCACTTAATTAATGTAGGGCAGTGGTCTGGAGGTTAAGATGGTGGTGGAACCATATATTATTATTTCCTGGAATGATACTGGCGCTAGTATAGGAGACACTTCAGTAACAAATCAAACATGTTATTACTGTCTTTCTATGGGGCAACATGGGCATTCAACTGAAAATGGTCAAGCTATAGGCACATACTGAATCCGGGGTGTTGCATTTTACCTACCCATCCTCATATTATCTTGTAAATCACCTGTCACAGCTAAACTATTTTCATGTGTAAGCACTTTACCACCCCTCCCATTTGGTACTTATGAAATCCAATATCTTAGGTGCTGAACACACTTAGCTGCATTAAACAAACATTGACCCACCTGATCAATGATGATATGCCTATTGCACATTTAGAAGCATACACAAAGGCTACTTCAGGCTGTCCCATGAGTGCTCAAATCTGCTCCATTCTGGCTCAACAGGGACTTACTAGTAGATGGAGCCTCAATATAGCTCAAACTCTTGCAAAACATTACGCATATCACAGGTAGTAAAATGTGTTCACATGCAGTCCTTTCTAGACATGAAGGAGGAATACCAAATTTTCTATGACACTGTGTTGGAAATACACTTACATAAGACACTGCTTGTGCCATATTGGAAACTGTCAAACACTTTAGCCTAGCCTTGCCACATGGCTCTACGGTCAACTCTTAGCCCAGCCGACACCTGACAAAGACCTGTGTTGTCGAAACGCGTCGAGTCATTAAATTTTTCATCTCCTTAACGAAATCTTGAGTGCGGCTTTTCTTTCTTCTGCTCTCCGAGCGTGGAAAACCTTTCAATATATATATATATATATATATATATATTCACTGAAAAAACCATAGGTTTTAGGGACAGTTATAGTTAGTTGGGCATTGCACTCGTACAAAACCCGTGAAATTCCCCTGTTATAGTTAGTTCAGCTAACTATAACTCGCGCCCCGCAATGCACTGCTGATGACGTCACATATTACATCACTCATGACATGGTCAGTGACATCACTGATGACATCACTGATGACATCTCAAATGACATCACTGATGACATCACTGATGACATCATCCAGTGACTGTGTGTTTCTGTAAAGTTTAAATATGTTTAATATATATAGGGAAAGGCGTATTGAAGAATGAGTGGGTGTATAAGTGTCTGAATGGATGATTTAGTACGTGAGTGACTGACTCTACAAGTGAGTGATTAAACGTATCTTACTGAATGCATGGGTTAGTGACTAAACTGTGTGAATGTCTGTATCCGTCTGTTTGTTGGTGTGTAAGTGGATGCATGGATTTGCGAATAGCTACATGAGTGTCTATATGGGTTATTGATTGGTTCTCTGAGTATCTGTATGGCTGCCTGAGTGTTTGTGTGGGTGGGGTGTGTGTGACTCTATACATAGATGTGTGAGTGGGTGATTCACTGTGTGCATGATTTCAAGAGTGCATCTGTGATGGACTGCTTGGGTGGGTGAGTGTGTGTATGGGTGTGTTAGTGAGTGAATGTATATCTCAGTGGTACATGTGCGAGTAACTACATATGTAAAAGGCAGTATATATGTGTGTTAGAGTATTTAAATGGCTATAAGTGAGAGTGTGTTATTGTGAGAGTGGCTGTATGGATGCGTGTGTGCTTGTATCAGTTATTGTATAAGAGCGTAAGAATGTGCTAGTATTTGTATGAGTAAGTGAGCTGGTGTGTGTATAACTGTATAGGTGAGTAAATGGGTGTGTGATTAATTTTTTGCATGACTGACTAGGTGTGTGAGTACCTCTATGGATGAGTGGCGGTGTGTGAGTATTTATATAGGTGTATGAGTGCATATGATAGTCCTGTACTGAGTGACTGTAAGTATGAGTGACTGTACAGGTGAGTGAATGGATGTGTGTGTAGACCTAAGAATCAGTGAGTGGGTATGTAGTTTTTGGTGTTGGAGCGTCTATGGTTTTGAGAATGGCAGTCTGTAATTTAGAGTGGGTGTATCAAAAGTTATATTAGGGTGTGAGAAGATGCATGAAATTATCACATGGATGATGTCATCAGTGATGTCATTTGAGATGTCATCAGTGATGTCATCAGTGATGTCACTGACCATGTCATGAGTGATGTAATATGTGACGTCATCAGCAGTGCATTGCGGGGCGCGAGTTATAGTTAGCTGAACTAACTATAACAGGGGAATTTCACGGGTTTTGTACGAGTGCAATGCCCAACTAACTATAACTGTCCCTAAAACCTATGGTTTTTTCAGTGAATTTCAAAGGTTTTTTAAATGCTAATTTCTAACTATAACTTGTCTGAAACCTATGGTTTTTTCAGTGAATTTCAAAGGTTTTTTAAATGCTAATTTCTAACTATAACGTGCCTGAAACCTATGGTTTTTTCAGTGAATTTCAAAGGTTTTTTAAAAGGTAATTTCTAACTATAACGTGCCTGAAACCTATGGTTTTTTCAGTGAATTTCCAAGGTTTTTTAAATGCTAATTTCTAACTATAACGTGCCTGAAACCTATGATTTTTAAGTGAATTTCAAAGGTTTTTAAATGCTAGTTTCTAACTATGCCAACAGAGGTAGGACATGTGAAGAAAGAAGAAAAACGCACAGAAAGAAGCAAAAGATGTGCAGAAAGAACCAACAGAGGAGCAGAAAGAGGCCTTGTTGCAAAATCATCCTGTACCCACAACTTTTTCAGATGGGTACTGGTGGTAACTGACTCTGACTAACCAGAGCCAGTGCGCGTTTGCACAGTGGTGAAGGGAGGGGGGCCTGAGGTGACATGTGTGCAAACGCACCCCGTGGCGCGTTTTAAGTTGCGGGATTAAGTCCCCTTGAATTCTGAGGGTCCCTGGGGCCCAACTAGCCCCCAGGTACCTACAGTTAGGACCACAGAGCTGAGTTGCAGAGAGGCGTTCCGAGGCCACGCACCTTTTTCACCTCTCTGCAACGCAACTCTGTTGTGCTTACTGAAGGTACCTGGTGGGCTAGTTGGCCCCCAGGATTCAAAGGAATTAACTCCCCAACTTAAAACGCACCACAGGGCGTGTTTGCGCACATGTCACCTGAGGCCCCGCCCCTCCCTTCACCACTGTGCAAACGCGCCCGTGGCGCGTTTTAAGTTGGGGGATTAGGTCACCTTGAATCCTGAGAGTCCCTGGGGCCCAACTAGCCCACCAGGTACTTCCAGTAAGCACCACAGGCCTGCGTTGCAACGCCTGTAACAAATTGTGCAGTTGTGTTTAGGTAGTGAAGAGGGTTGTGCTGGGGGTAGTGTTTTAGGGTTTAGGGTAGTGCAGTGGTGTTTTTGTAGTGTAGGGGGTCATGCTGGGGGTAGATTTAGGGTTTAGGGTAGTGCAGTGGTGTTTGGGTAGTGTAGGGAGTCGTGCTGGGGGAGTGTTTTAGGGTTTAGGGTAGTACAGTGGTGTTTGGGTAGTGTAGGGGGTCGTGCTGGGGTTAGTGTTTTAGGGTTTTAGGGTTTAGGGTAGTGCAGTGGTGTTTGGGTAGTGTAGGGGGTACTGCTGGGGGTAGTGTTTTAGGGTTTAGGGTAGTGCAGTGGTGTTTGGGTAGCGTAGGGGGTACTGCTGGGGGTAGTGTTTTATGGTTTAGGGTAGTGCAGTGGTGTTTGGGTAGTGTAGGGGTTCGTGCTGGGGGTAGTTTTTTAGGGTTTAGGGTAGTGCAGTGGTGTTTGTGTAGTGTAGGAGGTCGTGTTTTAGGGTTTAGGGTAGTGCAGTGGTCTTTGGTAGTGTAGGGGGTTGTGCAGGGGGTAGTGTTTTAGGGATTAGGGTAGTGCATTGGTATTTGGGTAGTGTAGGGGGTCATGCGGGGGTAGTGTTTTAGGGTTTAGGACAGTGCAGTGGTGTTTAGGTAGTGTAGGGGGTCGTGCTGGGGGAGTGTTTTAGGGTTTAGGGCAGTGCAGTGGTGTTCGGGTAGTGTAGGGGGTCGTGCTGGGGGAAGTGTTTTAGGGTTTAGGGCAGTGCAGTGGTGTTCGGGTAGTGTAGGGGGTCGTGCTGGGGCGAGTATTTTAGGGTTTAGGGTAGTGCAGTGGTGTTCGGGTAGTGTAGGGGGTCATGCTGGGGGTAGTGTTCTAGGGTTTAGGGCAGTGCAGTGGTGTTCGGGCAGTGTAGGGGGTCGTGCTGGGGGTGGTTTTTAGGGTTTAGGGCAGTGCAGTGATGTTCGGGCAGTGTAGGGGGTCGTGCTGGGGGTGGTGTTTCAGGGTTTAGGGCAGTGCAGTGGTGTTCGGGCAGTGTAGGGGGTTGTGCAGGGGGTGGTGTTTCAGGGTTTAGGGCAGTGCAGTGGTGTTCGGGCAGTGTAGGGGGTTGTGCAGGGGTTGTGTTTCAGGATTTAGGGCAGTGGTGTTCGGGCAGTGTAGGGGGTCATGCTGGGGGTGGTGTTTCAGGGTTTGGGGCAGTGCAGTGGTGTTCAAGCAGTAAAGGGGGTCATGCTGGGGGTGGTGTTTCAGGGTTTAGGGCAGTGCAGTGGTGTTCGGGCAGTGTAGGGGGTGGTGCAGGGGTGGTGTTTCAGGGTTTAGGGCAGTGCAGTGGTGTTCGGGAAGTGTAGGGGGTCGTGCAGGGGGTGGTGTTTCAGGGTTTACGGCAGTACAGTGGTGTTCGGGCATTGTAGGGGGTGGTGCTGGGGCTGGTGTTTCAGGGTTTAGGGCAGTGCAGTGGTGTTCGGGCAGTGTAGGGGGTCGTTCTGGGGCTGGTGTTTCAGGGTTTAGGGTAGTGCAGTGGTGTTCGGGCAGTGTAGGGGGTCGTGCTGGGGCTGGTGTTTCAGGGTTTAGGGCAGTGCAGTGGTGTTCGGGCAGTGTAGGGGGTCATGCTGGGGCTGGTGTTTCAGGGTTTAGGGCAGTGCAGTGGTGTTCGGGCAGTGTAGGGGGTTTTGCTGGGGCTGGTGTTTCAGAGTCTAGGGCAATGCAGTGATGTTCGGGCAGTGTAGGGGGTCTTACTGGGGCTGGTGTTTCAGGGTTTAGGGCAGTGCAGTCGTGTTCGGGCAGTGTAGGGGGTCGTGCTGGGGGTGGTGTTTCAGGGTTTAGGGCAGTGCAGTGGTGTTCGGGCAGTGTAGGGGTCATGCTGGGGCTAGTGTTTCAGGGTTTAGGGCAGAGCAATGATGCTCAGGCAGTGTAGGGGGTTGTGCTGGGGGTGATGTTTCAGGGTTTAGGGCAGTGCAGTGGTGTTAGGGCAGTGTAGGGGGTCGTGCTGGGGGTGGTGTTTCAGGGTTTAGGGCAGTGCAGTAGTGTTCCGGCAGTGTAGGGGGTCGTGCAGGGGTGGTGTTTCAGGGTTTAGTGCAGTGGTGTTCGGGCAATGTAGGGGGTCGTGCTGGGGTGGTGTTTCAGGGTTTAGGGCAGTGCAGTGGTGTTCGGGAAGTGTAGGGTGTCGTGCTGAGGGGTGGTGTTTCAGGGTTTAGGGCAGTGCAGTAGTGTTTGGGCAGTGTAGGGGGACGTGCAGGGGGTGGTGTTTCAGGGTTTAGGGCAGTGCAGTGGTGTTCGGCCAGTGTAGGTAGTCTTGCTGGGGGTGGTGTTTCAGGGTTTAGGGCAGTGCAGTAGTTTTCGGGCAGTGTAGGCGGTCGTGCTGGGGCTGGTGTTTCAGGGTTTAGGGCAGTGCAGTGGTGTTCGGGCAGTGTACGGGGTTGTGTTGGGGCTGGTGTTTCAGGGTTTAGGGCAGTGCAGTGGTGTGCGGGCAGTGTACGGGGTTGTGCTGGGGCTGGTGTTTCAGGGTTTAGGGCAGTGCAGTGGTGTTCGGCTAGTGTAGGGGGTCGTGCTCGGGGTGGTGTTTCAGGGTTTAGGGCAGTGCAGTGGTGTTCGGGCAGTGTAGGGGGTCGTGCTGGGGCTGGTGTTTCAGGGTTTAGGGCAGTGCAGTGGTGTTCGGGCAGTGTAGGGGGTTGTGCTGGGGCTGGTGTTTCAGGGTTTTGGGCAGAGCAGTGGTGTTCGGGCAGTGTAGGGGGTCGTGCTGGGGGTGGTGTTTCAGGGTTTAGGGCAGTGCAGTGGTGTTCTGGCAGTGTAGGGGGTCTTGCTGGGGGTGGTGTTTCAGGGTTTAGGGCAGTGCAGTGGTGTTCGGGCAGTGTAGGGGTCTTGCTGGGGGTGGTGTTTCAGGGTTTAGGGCAGTGGTGTTCGGGCAGTGTAGGGGGTCTTGCTGGGGGTGATGTTTCAGGGTTTAGGGCAGTGCAGTGGTGTTCGGGCAGTGTAGGGGGTCTTGCTGGGGGTAGTGTTTCAGGGTTTAGGGCGGTGCAGTGGTGTTCGTGCAGTGTAGGGGGTCGTGCTGGGGGTGGTGTTTCAGGGTTTAAGGCAGTGCAGTAGTGTTCGGGCAGTGTAGGGGGTCGTGCAGGGGTGGTGTTTCAGGGTTTAGGGCAGTGCAGTGGTGTTCTGGCAGTGTAGGGGGTCATGCTGGGGGTGGGGTTTCAGGGTTTAGGGCAGTACAGTGGTGTTCGGGCAGTGTAGGGGGTCGTGCAGGGGTGGTGTTTCAGGGTTTAGGGCAGTGCAGTTGTGTTCGGGCAGTGTAGGGGGTCGTGCTGGGGCAGGTGTTTCAGGGTTCAGGGCAGTGCAGTGGTGTTCGGGCAGTGTAGGGGGTCTTGCTGGGGGTGGTATTTCAGGGTTTAGGGCAGTGGTGTTCGGGCAGTGTAGGGGGTCTTGCTGGGGGTGATGTTTCAGAGTTTAGGGCAGTGCAGTGGTATTCGAGCAGTGTAGGGGGTCTTGCTGGGGGTAGTGTTTCAGGGTTTAGGGCAGTGCAGTGGAGTTTGTGCAGTATAGGGGGTCGTGCTGGGGATGGTGTTTCTGGGTTTAGGGCAGTGCAGTAGTGTTCGAGCCGTGTAGGGGGTTGTGCAGGGGGTGGTGTTGTAGGGTTTAGGGCAATGCAGTGGTGTTCGGGCAGTGTAGGGGGTCACGCTGGGGGTGGTGTTTCAGGGTTTAGGGCAGTGCAGTGGTGTTCGGCAGTGTAGGGGGTCATGCACGGGGTGGTGTTTCAGGGTTTAGGGCAGTGCAGTGGTGTTCGGGCAGTGTAGGGTGTTGTGCTGGGGCTGGTGTTTCAGGGTTCAGGGCAGTGCAGAGGTGTTCAGGCAGTGTAGGGGGTCGTGCTGAGGCTGGTGTTTCATGGTTTAGTGCAGTGGTGTTCGGGCAGTGTAGGGGGTCGTGCTGGGGCTGGTGTTTCAGGGTTTAGGGCAGTGCAGTGGTGTTCGGGCAATGTAGGCGGTCGTGCTGGGGCTGGTGTTTCAGGGTTTAGGGCAGTGCAGTGGTGTTCGGGCAGTGTAGGGGGTCGTGCTGGGGCTGGTGTTTCAGGGTTTAGGGCAGTGCAGTGGTGCTCGGGCAGTGTAGGGGGTCGTGCTGGGGGTGATGTTTCAGGGTTTAGGGTAGTGCAGTAGTGTTCGGGCAGTGTAGGGGGTCATGCAGGGGCTGGTGTTTCAAGGTTTAGGGCAGTGCAGTGGTGTTTGGGCAGTGTAGGGGGTCATGCTGGGGCTGGTGTTTCAGGGTTTTGGGCAGAGCAGTGGTGTTCGGGCAGTGTAGGGGGTCCTGCTGGGGGTAGTGTTTCAGGGTTTAGGGCAGTGCAGTGGTGTTCAGGCAGTGTAGGGGGTCGTGCTGGGGGTGGTGTTTCAGGGTTTAGGCCAGTGGTGTTTGGGCAGTGTAGGGGGTCTTGCTGGGGGTGATGTTTCAGGGTTTAGGGCAGTGCAGTGGTGTTCGGGCAGTGTAGGGGGTCTTGCTGGGGGTAGTGTTTCAGGATTTAGGGCAGTGCAGTGGTGTTCGGGCAGTGTAGGGGGTCATGCTGGGGGTTGTGTTTCAGGGTTTAGGGCAGTGCAGTGGTGTTTGGGCAGTGTAGGGGGTCGTGAAGGGGTGGTGTTTCAGGGTTTAGGGCAGTGCAGTGGTGTTCGGGCAGTGTAGGGGGTCGTGCTAGGGGTGGTGTTTCAGGGTTTAGGGCAGTGCAGTGGTGTTCGGGCAGTGTAGGGGGTCATGCAGGGGCTGGTGTTTCAGGGTTTAGGGCAGTGCAGTGGTGTTCGGGCAGTGTAGGGGGTCGTGCTGGGGGTAGTGTTTTAGGGTTTAGGGTTGTGCAGTGGTGCTTGTGTAGTGTAGGGGGTCGTGCTGGGGGTAGTGTTTTATGGTTTAGGGTAGTGCAGTGGTGTTTGTGTAGTTTAGGGGGTCATGTTTTAGGGTAGTGCAGTGGTGTTTGGGTAGTGTAGGGGGTCGTGCTGGGGTAGTGTTTTAGGGTTTAGGGTAGTGCAGTGGTGTTTGTGTAGTGTAGGGGGTCATGTTTTAGGGTAGTGCAGTGGTGTTTGGGTAGTGTAGGGGGTCGTGCTGCTGGTAGTGTTTTAGGATTTAGGTTAGTGCAGTGGTGTTTGGGTAGTGTAGGGGGTCGTGCTGGGGGTAGTGTTTTAGGGTTTAGGATAGTGCAGTGGTGCTTGTGTAGTGTAGGGGGTCGTGCTGGGGGTAGTGTTTTAGGGTTTAAGGTAGTGCAGTGGTGTTTTTGTAGTGTAGGGGTCATGTTTTAAGATGCAATGCTCCAATACCTGACCAGTCTGCACTACATAAAACTGCAAAAAAACTAAAAATAAAAGTGTTTTTCACACTTTTGTCATTGGGCTATATGTGGGCTACATCTGGGTAATATTTGTGCTACATTTGGGCTCTTTTTTCACTGGTGGCCATCTTGGAAGACTTCTTTGTTATGAAGTTTCCTAATTTCTTCATTTACTGCAGTCTCCTCAGTAGGAAATGCTTTCAGTTTTTTACTTTGATTCCATCAAGAAGGCATTCAGATGTGTCTCACATCTGTCATAAATTCAGAATGTTAGCACTCTAGTTGCTCATTAGATCACTGGAGTAAAGCTACTGCTCACCAGGGAGTTAACTGGTAGTCGGCTGCTGGTATTTAAAGTGATTGTTTCAGTCTGCATGTCAGAATTTTCTAATGAAATAGAAGAGGATTTGAGATCTCACTTAAAACATGCCCTAATTTTTCTTTCTGCAGCACTAACCATAATTTCTATTTCAAAAAGAACCCCTCATTTTGTTCCTTTTTAAATTAAATGTTTTAAGTGTTACCGGTTTATTCCAATCAAGATGGCTTCAGGTGTGCCATACCTTTGTCATAAGTAAGGCTGTTAGCGCTCTAGTTGTTCTTTAGAACACTCTGGGAAGCTGCAGTAGAACACAAAGGCATCAACTGGCAGGCTGCTCCTGTTGAAATATAACAGGAAGATATTTGAGATCACACTTGAAATATGTCCTAATTTTTCTTTCTACAGCACTAACCATAATTTCTATGACAAAATGAACCCCATCATTTTGTTCCTTTTTAAATTAAATGTTTTAAGTGTTACCAGTTTATTCCAATCAAGATGGCTTCAGGTGTGCCATACTTTTGTCATAAGTAAGGCTGTTAGCACTCTAGTTGTTCTTTAGAACACTCTGGGAAGCTGCAGTAGAACACAAAGGCATCAACTGGCAGGCTGCTCCTGTTGAAATATAACAGGAAGATATTTGAGATCACACTTGAAACATGTCCTAATTTTTCTTTCTACAGCACTAACCATAATTTCTATGACAAAATGAACCCCATCATTTTGTTCCTTTTTAAATTAAATTGTTTAAGTGTTACCAGTTTATTCCAATCAAGATGGCTTCAGGTGTGCCATACTTTTGTCATAAGTAAGGCTGTTAGCACTCTAGTTGTTCTTTAGAACACTCTGGGAAGCTGCAGTAGAACACAAAGGAATCAACTGACAGTCTCTGCCCTTGTTGGATGTACATGTTTTACTGAGAATGTCAGACTTCATTCTCACATGACTGAGAAAGATAATGTGAATTTACAGAAAATATGCTCTCATTTTAGCTTCTGGAGCACCTTCCAAACCTCCATGGGACAAGCATGAGAAAATAGTGTTCTCTCAAACATGATTCATGATATCCCAGCAGAAGGTTTTTCACATGGTAAAATCACCTTAGAATACACCACAATTCCTAAAATTAGTATGGTACCATCAACAAATAAATTCTAATGTAACTAAAATCTGTTATCACCCTTTATAGTTCTCCTTTTGGTGACCCTCAAAATCTTCTATTCACTACAATGCATTTCAATGAGGTACTATCATTTATATTGGTCCCAAGATGGCTGCCAGCAATTCCAGGATGAAGTGCTGACAGCCAATCAGATCTCACGATGACATGTGTGGTTAGGCTCCGCCCAGATATATATGTGACTTTACTTTTGATTTTCTCAGGAACTACTGAACGGATTTACACCATTTAAGCAAAAGGCACGACACTGAACCAAGGGCTACCTCTTTGCCAAATTTGGTGTAATTCCGTTCAGCAGTTCGGGCTGTAGCTGCGACTAAAGGTTCCTATGGAAAAATGAATGGGGAAAACGCGTTTTGGGACCCCCTTTTTTCTCGGCCCCCGCTTGACGTATCACCCCGAGACTTTCAGGATAGGAGCGGACCGGAGCGCCCCAACAAGTTGGAAACTTTCGCGAAGATTCGTCAACCGGCGCCAACGTTATTTCAAATAGAATGTCGCGGATTTCCTATGGATAATAGGTTTTAACTATAACTATCTACTGGCGACCGCCAGTAGATAATATATATATATATATATATATATTTCCAGTGACTACGGTGTTTTATATGATACCCAAGGTTCATAAAGACATTTTTAATCCACCTGGAAGACAGATAATCTCATCCTGTAACAGTGTATTTGGGAGTGCTTCAAAATACATTGATTTCTTCTTGAGTCCTATTGTAAAAACACTCCCCTCTTTCATAAGAGATTCTGCAGATTTCCTCAAACACATCTATGATGTGAAATGGGATGATAACATGGTATTGGTTACTTTAGATATCTCAACCCTCTATACAAGTATAAGGCATGTAGATGGTTTGAGGGCTACACAACATTTCTTGAAAACCAAACCAATGAGATTCTCAGGACACAATGCCATGTTAGTAGAAATGATGGAATGGTGCCTTACTAAGAATATTTTCATGTTCGGTAATGAATTGTTCCAACAGGAACAAGGGACGGCAATGGGCACCTGCTTCGCCCCCAGTTATGCTAATCTACATCTTGGCTGGTGGGAGGAGCGGGTGGGAGGAGAGCCCGAACTGGAACCCTGGACAGAAAATGTTTTAATTTGGCTAAGGTTCATTGATGATGTTTTCGTGCTGTGGCAGGGCACGGAAACGGATGTGGATCTATTCATCAATGACCTGAACAAGAATATGTTGAACTTGAATTTCGAAGGGCACTATAGCAGAAACACTATAGACTTTCTAGATGTAAGAGTATCAGTGAGAGGAGAGAGGTTGGAAACTATGGTACGGCTGGAAATACGATACTTCATGCGGCCAGCTCACATCCAACACCACTCATTAGGAGTATTCTGTTTGGGGAGTTTTATAGGGCTAGAAGAACATGCAGCACTGAGGAAGACTATGAAAGTGTGGAAAAGGAGATGACGAGTCGGTTTTTACAGAGAGGCTATCCAATTAAACTTTAGAAATTGCCTCCAAGAAAGCCAAGATGTTAAGTAGAGAGAAATTGTTATTTGAGACATCGAAGACAGCCGAAAGAAAGAAGAAACATAGACAAAAATAAATGTACATATAGGTGCATAACAACATATAACACAAAACATAAGGAAGTGAGGCTATTTTAAAAAAAAGCACTGGCACTTTATTAGATGTGACCCTTTAATAGGATTGCAGGTAAAAAAAGTACCCAGAAATAATGTATAAAAAAATCGAAATCCTTGAGAGATCATATGGTGAGAAGTGAATACTGTGAGAATACTGGAAGTCAAACCTGGTTACAACAGAGGGAAGGTTTTAGAAAATGTTTCAAATGTAAAGCCTGCCAGCATGGGGAAAACCTTTCGAATTTTAAGATGTTTTTAATAAAACTGTAAAGATAAGAGGGTTTTAATAAACTTGCAAATCAAGTTTTGTAGTCTACATTTTACAATGCCCATGTCAAAAAACATATGTAGGCAGCACTACCTTGCCAGTTCATAAAAGGATCCTGCAACACAGGAGAGCTATAAGTAATAAAGATCGAAGCTACCATCAGAGTGATCCTATATTAATGCGCTACAGTTACATAGCAGAAGTGCCTAAAAGGAGAAGAGGTGGTAACAGAGAAAAGGAGCTACGGAAACTAGAAACCTATTATATTCTGGAACTAGACAGCAGAGAACCCAATGGATTAAATGTGGATGAGGATTTGTTCACATGTCTATATTAAATATGCTGTGGAACCTGTACATTCAAGAAAGCCATTTTAGAATTAAGAAAACATATTTTTAAATGTGGAGGAGGACATTTGCACTAGCAC
The DNA here is from genome assembly GCA_963921515.1 of Calotriton arnoldi. Taxonomy (NCBI): domain Eukaryota; kingdom Metazoa; phylum Chordata; class Amphibia; order Caudata; family Salamandridae; genus Calotriton; species Calotriton arnoldi. The sequence goes on from CAWUFW010000498.1 coordinate 1,163,727, forward strand.
TTTAAAGATAAAAGCACTGTATATTAGAAATAGGAAAAGCACTAGCACTTGGAAAAGAGAAAAAAGAGATACAAAAAGAGAATAAAAGAGGAAACAAAAGTAAGAAATAAAAACAATAATTTGTCACTAGCACTTTAGATATGGGAGGCATTCAGTTGTGGTTAACATCAAAGGAAACAAGGTGTAAAGAAAGCAGCAAAGGAACAAGAAGCACTAACGAACTTTATTAAGAATAGGTTTAAACCCCCCCCCCCTTTTGATTTTATTTTTTCTTTATATAAATAGACATTTCTGAATCTTCTAAAAAACTAGAACAGAGAGGGTAAATGTATTAGGGAGATGTGACAATTTATAGTAGTTAATTTTCATAAGAAGTGCAATATAATATGTTTTCAAACCAGAAGCACTAATGCACTTTATAGATTGGGGAACGTTCCTGTCTCTATTTATTTATTTATGAGTCTTAAATCGTCTTATTTATTGTCATATCAATAATGGAACAACCATTTTTCCTTTTATAAATACGAATGAAATGAATCTCCTGTAATTAGTTTTAACAAATAACATGAAATGTGAATGTATTTCATCAAATAGGGGTGTTATATATAATACAACATGTTCCAAGATGGCGCCAAAATAATTAACCTAATGCCTCACGTATGCAATGGGTAATATCCTCTGTCTATGTCAATCCCTCTCCTTTCCCCTCCTCTTTTGGGAAATGGTGTGTGTATTTAAAAAACGTAAAAAATGCGGCTTAGTATCGTGACCAAGGCTGCGGGCGGCAGCTGAAATGCGTAGATAATGCTATCACTAAACAAATAAAGTTTTGAGTGGAGTAACCTTTGGAGTGCCGGTCTTTCCTTGAAAGGAAGGTTTTTTGTGATTGATATATATATACATATATATATTTTTTTATTTCTATCACTCGCCTGTATGTAGTTATAGTTAGGACCAAGGTTTCAATAGGAAAAGTGTTTTTTGTTTTGCCAATAACTTTGGCACTGCTTGACGAATCTTCATGAAAATTAAAAAAAAGTCCCCCATTAGGTTTGGTTGCTGTGTTAAAAGTTTCAGGGTGATCCGTCAAGCGAGACCAAGAAAAAAGGGGGGACCCAAAAAGCTTTTTTCCCATATTATGTTTATGTTTTTAAAAACGTTTTGGAACATGACTACAGCTTGAACCGCTGAACAGAATTACACCAAATTTGGCAAAAAGCTAGATGTTGGTCCAAAAAGCGTGCTTTTACTAATTTGGTGTAAATCTGTTCAGTAGTTTCAGAGATATTTAAGTTTAAAAAATATAGATATCTGGGAGCCCAAAATCCTACTGAAATCTGACTGGCTGCCAACACTTCAAGAAGAGCAGAATTGCTTTTACACACAGGGAGTTGCATTTTAGCAACTCCCTATGTGTAAAAGCAACGCCGGCTCCCGCAGGAGGCGGAAAGCTGGCAGGGACTGCGGGTGCTATTGATGCTCCCCCCCGCAGTCCCCAAACTTTAAAAAGTGGGTGCCCTGGGTGGGACCGGGCACCAACACTACAGGCTGGGCCCCGGGGATGGGGTCCCAGCGGCCAAAATGGACCCAGGGAGGCCTGGCACCGGGAGATGGGGTTCATGAGGTTGAAAAAGGCCCAGGGTAGGGGGTCTACGCAGCCCTCCTCCCCTAAAAAAGAAAAAACCTCGGCAAGTCATGGAGGCCATGCCCCCTTCCCCACCACTCTGCAAAATCCCCTCCTAGTGCACTGCCAGTTGGGGGATGAAGTCCCCTTGGTTCCTGAGGGCCTCAGGACTAATGTGGACTTCTTCCCCCAACCAGTAGTGCGCCAGGAGGCGCTTGTGCAGGGTGGTGAAGAAAGGGGGCATGGCCTCCAACAACCTCTTAGCAATCCAGTTGTGTGGGACTTACTGGAATGAACAGGACAAGTTGTTGGCCCCCAAGTTCCTTCAGGAGTAAAGTGGACTTCATCTCCCAACCAGTAGTGTGCCAGGAGGTGCAATTGCAGAGTGATGGAGAAAAGGGTGTGGCCTCCAAAGACCTCTCAGCAGTCCCACTGTGTGGGCCTTACTGGAGGCAACAGAAGGGTTTTTTGGCCCCCAAGGACTCTCTGGAGCCAAGGGGACGTCATCCCCCAACCATCAGTGCACCAGGAGGTGCATTTGCAGAGTGGTAGAGAAAGGGGCGTGGACTCCACAGACCTCTATGCAATCGCTCTGTGTGGGACTTACTGGAGGTAACAGGAGGAGTTTTGGCCCCCAAGGGCGTCCTTGTGGGCTGACTACCCCTCCTGTTACCTTAAGTAAGTCCCACACTGCAGGAATGTTGAGAGGTCTCTTTGGTCCACCCCCTTTCTCTACCACTCTGCAAACATGCCTCCTGGCGCACTACTAGTTAGAGTATGAAGTCCCCTTGGCGGCTGAGGGTCCTTGGGGGCAAACAACCCCTCCTGTTACCTCCAGTAAGTCCCACACAGCCGGATTCCTAAGAGGTATTCAGAGGCCACAGCCCCTTTCTCCACCTCCCAGCAAACGCATCTCCTGGCTCGCTACTGGGTGGGGAATGAAGTCACCTTGGATGGTGAGGGACCTTGGGGGCCAAGAAGCCCTCCTGGTACTTTCTGTAAGTCCTACACAGCTGGATTCCTGAGAGCTGGTCAGAGGCCCGCCCCCTTTCTCCACCATTCTGCAAACACCATTAATGCTTAAAAAAACATAGAACTTCACAGAAAAAACAGAGGTTACAGGGATGTTATAGTTAGGAATTAGCATTTGAAAAAGCTTAGAAATTCACTGAAATACAAAGGTTACAGGGACGTTATATCAGGAAATGGAATTAGAAAAAACTTAGAAATTCACTGGAAAAAACAAAGGTTACAGGTACAGGGATGTTATAATTAGGCTCATGTTTCACTCATACAAAACCAGTGAAATTCAGCAGTTCTAGTTAACTATAACTTGTGCCCCCGCAATGCATTGCTTATGACCTCACATATTACATCACTCAAGCAAATCTGACCATTAGTGACCGAAGCTGATCGAAAAATGCCTTGTTGAGAGGGATGGAGATATTCTGAAACAGGTAGACCAGTTTAGGCAGCAGTACCATTTTTATTAGGACTACTCTGCCAGGTACCAACAGTGGCAGCCTAATCCATTTTTCGATTAGGGAGCCAATAGATTCCATGCATCTATGTAAATTCACTTCAATTATATTTATGTTGCAGTGGTATACAATACCCAGGTTTTGAGTCAGTTCAGTTTGCTATTTAATTGTGAATTCAAATGATGTTGGTTGTGCGTTTATGTATAATTGGAGCATTAAAGATGTAGACTAATTATTCAATCAATCTGGCTGTCTGTCAAATGCGATGATCTCTGTTATTACCAAATTGAGATTTTGTTCTGGATCCTTTAGCAGCAGGGGGATATAATCTGCACACATTTACCAAAAGATCTTAGATGTGCCCAATGTAATGCCACGTGTATGATGAAGTTCTCTTACAATGCAGGCTATGAGCTCCACAGCTAGTTTGAATCGAATCAGTGATGATGGGCAACCATTCCTTGTCTCCCCACCGATTGTAATTGGAAAGGATTATCGGGCACCCTGGCTTTGAAGATGAGTTTGGTCTATTGAAGTATGGCCTTCCCCATGCCCATATTTTACACCACCACGAAGAGGAAAGGCATTTGATAGAATTATAAGCCTTAGCCGCACCCAAGAATGTGTCAACCACAGCAATATTCAGGTCACTTGGTGGGTAATTTCAAACATTGTGTTCAAGTTGTTAGCAGTCGATCTACCAGGTACAAAATCTGAGTGATCTGGTCTGACCAGGCCCGGCAGTGGGTGTAGCAAACTTTTGGCTAGAATTTTGTTACCTACAATAATCAGTGATAGCGATCAGTAGGAATTGCAGAGCTGTAAGGATGTGCCTAACTTGGGCAGGGTTATGACTATGGCTTCACACAGCATCCCTTGTTCAAATGCTTCCTTATACACTGTAGGAATGGGGTCAACTCCTCTACATATTCTGTGTGGAATTTAATTAGTAAACTGTGCCCACCAGGTAGGTAAGGTAAATAATTTATTTGTACATGGTTGATTAAAACCTTTACAAAACAATTAAAACATTGCAAAAAATTAACTTTATTCGACTTTCTAAAATTTAAAAATTTACTTAATATCGATTTATGGCCATCATTGTAATTAAAAGTTCGTGACTTCAGGACACCGTCTCGGAAGTATTCGGTCTGGCTTTTATTAATCCGCAGTCAACATGTTCTTCTGTCTTTTTGCTACTAGTTCAAAAAACTTTGTGACCCGACAGTTTAATTTTGTTTTGGTAGGGTTAAAGCACAGTTTGACCGCCTGCCTGCATGTGCGAACACCATATAGTTTAAACGATGGACGTAATAAATTGTACCTCAGGTCCTTTAATTTGGGGCAAATACAGATTACATGAATGATATCTTCTTTGCCAGATTTGCACAAGCGACAATGTTGCGGGGAGTTTTTCTTACCCAAGGCGGCAGATGAGGGGCAGCTGGAATTACACCAAGGCGTAATTTTAAAAACTTTTCTTTTGTCTTTAGATTCATTCCAATGTTAAGATACACTTGAGGTTGCAGTGTTACATAGTCGCTGAGTGTAATCCAGCCGTGCGCTCTTTTGGATAATGTCACCTTATCCTCAATAGAGGAAATAATACGTGCTGATTTTTACGCAACTTTTTTAAAAGACAAGAGATCAGTAAGGGTGCCCCAGAGGTCTAACAGTCCCAAGGTTTGGAGTGAGTCAAATAAGTAATCTCTTGCAGAGGATGTTCGATGGCGGAGCAGCTCTTCCCATAAATTTGAATTTAAAGAACCAACCTCAGCGCTGCGAATCTTGTGCCAAGTAGTGACATACATGCTCCGTCTTTCCAGTGTTTGTTTTAACAGACCAAATTCAAGCCGAATTTGCGCTGGAGAAACGTATCTTGGCAGGTTGAAGATTGCCCTGTATGAGTTTGCTATCACTATATCCAATAGCGCAGCATCCTTTCCTTGAAGGGGTTCACTCCCATATGTAAGGGTCGGCTGTAGCTTTGCTCGCAGGACCTGGAGCAAGGGGTTAAGCGTTAAGTCAGGAAGCTTGACCTTTAAAGATTTTATCGCCAAACAAGTCACAGTTCCCTTCCCTCGCAAGGACTCTAGTTGTTGTTTGATCGAGTTCTTATGGTCCAAGATTACTCCCAGGTATTTATAGGTAGTTACGAGATCCAGCCCTTGTCCATTTAGATGCCAATTGTTTTTCCTTTTTTTCCGATAATTCACTGTCATGACTTTAGATTTGGCAAAATTTATTTGCAAGCAGTTCCTTTCCGAAAAGGTGTGGGTTACATTCAAAAGATGTTGGAGGCCAATCGGAGTCCGACTGATTAAGACCAGATCGTCTGCGTACAACAGATTGGACAACTGAGTTTTCCCTAGTTTTGGTGCATGGCAGGGGCACTTATCGAGTTCTCCTGACAGGTCTGCAAGAAAAAGGTTAAATAAAAATGGAGCTAGAACACAGCCCTGTTTTAACCCTTTTGTTGTTGGAATCGATTTAGAGAGATGTGTTCCTGCTCCTAATTTAACCTTGATCCAGGTGTTTGTGTGCAGTAATATCAGTTGGTCCAAGAGTCGTTTCGGTATACCCCAGTTTTCCAGTTTCCTCCAGAGTTTATTTCGATCGACGTGATCAAAAGCGGCAGTATAATCAATGAAACACAGGAAAAGGGGAGTTTTGGTCTCTTTTGCTGCATCCATCAGCATGGTCAATGCCATGATGTTTGTAACGGTCCCTTGACCCTGGCAGAAGCCTGTTTGATTAATAGGGAGGATGGAATTTTCGGACGCCCATGTTGTTAACTCCTTCAATATGGTTCCTGCATAATACTTGGCCTCCACGTCTATAAGAGCGATAAGCCGGTAATTATTTGGAAGTTTCCTGCTGCCCTGTTTAAAAATTGGGCTTAATACTGATCCAAACCAGGACTCCGGTAGTGTCAATGTGTCCTTTATGTTTTTAAAAACCGGTGTGAGTGCTACACTCCAAAATTCAGCATCTGATTTATATAACATTGGTGGGATGCCGTTTGGACCAGGGGCACCTGTTGGTCTGCCCCTAGCTATTTGCCTCTTGATTTCCGCTGATGTGTAAGCAGAGTGTTCAATCTCAACAGAGGCAGTAGAACTTAAATCTAACTTTAATTTACCTACACAAGGAGATGACGTAGTTCCTCTTGGGTCTGAGTCTTGAAAAGTTACCATTGTACCGCAGTTGCTTGTTTTTCTCTACAAACTACTTTACTGGGCCCTTTTGTCCCTACTTCATCAAGACGTTCCCCGTTGTCAGCGAATGTGTTGTTAAAATGCTTGAAGAGGTAATTTGTCCATGCTTCCTCCGTTATATTAGAATTTAGGCCAAGATGGTCTGGATTCTTTAATCTTTTGATCATATGCCAAAACCTTGAACTGTTTTTCCGTTTAACTTCATAAAGGAGCTTGGCCCATAAATCTTCATTTTTTCGCATCTTTTTTCCCATTTCATCCTTTTTAGCAGTTGTTTTGCTTCCCGTAAAACTTTTTGTAAGTCTTGATTTAATGGATCTTTCCTCATCTGTCTCAATGTTCGGTTTATAATCTGCTTTTGGATTTTCATTTCTGGAGTGGGTTGCGTTTTGGTCGATGCTCCCGTTTGATGTATTAATCTATTTGATGATCCTTTCAGTAATTTCTCATCGACTGCTAGGATGAAGGATGGGCACTTTCACTCCTCATGCTCTTTGTCCCATATTTTATTTTCTCTAGGGTAATAGGGGAATACAAGAGCTCACGCTCCCCATTCTCTAGCCACGCTAGGGCCTTTATCTAAATTCCAATTAATTTCAAGGGCTCTTAATAACATCAGCAGAGGTCCAAGGTGGACAGATGGGACCAGCCAAAGTGGGGCCGAGGCGCTGAACCTCTCAATATATATTCTGGCAGCTAAAGATTTTGCCAAAAACTGAATTTATTTTGCCACTGCCAAGGGTGCATTTTGCACCCTTGTGACTGAGTAACCCGTCCGCCAAGATCTAAATCAGGCCCTAAGTCAGAAAATAAAATTCATCGTTCCTGCCTGGTGTATCTGGCCAGACCCTGAGGTCCTGGGTGCTTTAGAAGTTTACGCCTGTGGTTGTTGGGGCACCAGAAGAAAGATTGAAAACTTATCAAAACCTTTGGTCCGGAGCTGCAGGGGGACTTAATGTGGAAAGTATCAGACTAGCAGTTCCTGGGCATCGGATTGAATTTCAGTTTCTTCCTGCTCAAGGTTTCCAGCATCTACAAAAAATCAACTAAGTCCCATTCTGCATTGAGACTTGGAAGACATATCAATGCTTTTCTTAAAAAAAGTGGAATAGTCCCTTTTTGAAGTGGGATTTTTTTAACTTCCAGCTTTTACACTGGGACCAAGCCACTTGCTGTACTCCATCATAGTTGGTATGAAAATGTGCCAATGCCAGGGGTACTGCTTCCATAGACTATAATAGATGAGTGTTTTTTGCCACTATTTTTACTTAAAACTTTAAAAAAATCACATCTGTTTGTTCCCTTTTTAGATTTTGGTCATTTTGTGTATTACTTTTTGTGCTTTTCTTCTAAATAGAATTGAAAAAAGATATTGTTTGGTGTTTTGACTATATTTATGTGTCAATATTGCATAAATACTTTACACATTGGCCTGTTAAGCCTGCCTGCTCTGCGCCATAGCTACTTTAGGGTTCACCTTGACACATTAGTATGATTATTCCTTGAGGTGGGCAGCTGCCCGCCGCAAATCATAATCCACTTTCTTAAATCCCCACTCTCCATTGTTTAAGGACAAGACCGGTGAAGAGGAAGATATTAAACATTTCAGTAATCCAGCCCAAGAAGTATGTCTTTTAAGATTGGCACCAAGCAGAAGTCATCTAGGTAGCCTATCTTTGGGTCGGACAAGCTAATGAAATGAGATGGAACTGAAGTTGGACCACTCTACTGTAGCAAGTAATTGTTGCACCCAGCCTTGCGGGTGAGGTTTGGACATAAAGGAACATAGGATATCCTGGTAAATGTTATGACTTTTGGAGGTAACATAATCTGCTAAATTGTTTCAATGGTATGTCTACTGTTAGCATCCTTGGTGTAGGAATGAGGTGAGGGATACTAGAACACTTATGCCTCATTACGTTTGCCCCAGTATTTAGGTAGTAAAAAACACATGTTAAATACCCATTCCACAGGGAGCATTATTTACCTGGAGCACTACTGGATGGATGATAATGCAGTAATACTAAGTTTATAGTCGTTCTGAGTTATGAAATTTGGTAAAGCAAAGGTTTGACATGGATAGTGTGTAACAACACAGGTGCACAATTTTAGAGTACTTGTAATTTTTACACATACTCCTGTTTGCACTCAACTCAAGATTACCACAACTATGTATTGAATGCAGTAGTAGACGCCATGGACCACTAATTGTTTTTAAAACTTGCTCTTTCCCATGATGTTACATGGGTCTATTCCAAATCTACTGTTCTCAGAATCTAGGAAAGCAATAGAAAAAGGTTTCATGTTCTTCTGTGCCTTGTTATGTCAACCAGTGAACAGAGGCTGTACTCAACATGGAATGCAACTGCACAGAATATTGCTATTTTAAACCCTAATTAAGCACGACCCACAGCTTTTTTTTAAAGTCGTTAAGCTCTTGAAGCAGTTTCTGGGCCACATGTATGTACCTTTTTCAAGGTCACAAACGGCCCGATTCACAGAATCGGGCCCAGCATGCCACCATCCCCTTGATTTTAGTGATTCCCAAAGGGTCGCAAATTGCGACCTACCTCATTTATATTCATGAGGTAGGTCAATTTGAGACCCCCTAGGAGTCACTATATGAAACTCATAGAGTATCATACATTGGAAATAGCGAGTACCTAATTGCGATTCTCAGAAAATCAGTAATCGCTATTTCCAAATTTAATACATGTGGCCTTCTTCGGTTATTATTTCAATGCCTATGTTCCCTAGGAAGACAACGTAAATCGCACAATTGGTTTGGAAAAAGTGTTTTAGGGATACAGGGGCATATTATCAAGAGATATATCGCCGCTTTTTCGACACATAGCGCCGAAAAAGTGGCGATTTTTTTATCTCAATATCACCAAGGACACGCTAACAAGCGTTAGCGCGTGTTTCCTTGCGACTTTGCATGTCAGAGATCAATATTGCTAATGACATGCAAAGTAGGCGTTCCCGAGTACAACAACATGGGAATCCACGCTAACACGGCTTCGCGATATTAGCAAGCCATGCAGCAGACCCGCGAAGCGATAAAAATAACCGCGCTAACCGCGGTTATCGCAGGAATGTTACGCCTGCTTTAAAAGTGACTTAGGCATACTGATAATGGGAGGTGGATTGCCAGGTTAGGTCCACACTCCCCTATCAGCAAGCCTCTCCTTAGCGCTGTGAAATCATCGCTGGATTTCACGCGCTATTTCTGGGAATCAGCCTCTATCGCTGGAATTACATCGCCTGTTAGCAAAACGTTGATAATACGTAGCTAACATGGCGATGTAATCCAGCGATAGAGTAAATCGCGCTAAGCGCGATTTGCGATAATTATCGCATCTCCTTAATAATATGCCACACAGTATTATGAATTTCTATTTTTGGTAAGAATCCTGACTGAAAATAAGAAGGGAGAAATGCAACATAACAGGACCTACAGCCACAACCGTCAAAGCCATGAAATATATTCTGAAGGAGATATTCATGGTAGGCGCAGTTCATGCTCATTCTCTAAGAATTATTGTCAGCCAGAAATAATGTCATCATTGTTGTGTGCCTGCACTTTATTAGGGGCAATCTCTATCAGGTCTGAAAGCGGTGCTGTGCACTTCTCCGTCTCCCATTTGCTATGGGATTTGGCTGCTACATATTGTTTCCTAGGTAACCGCACTCCATCTTAAATTGCATGGAAGATGAGCAGATGAGGTGTTAAGTTAAGAAACCGATAAAATGGACACTATGCACTCCATAACACATTTTTTTTGTACAGAACTGCACAATATTGATTTTCTTCTTTGCTATGCTTCTTTACAGAGAGTGAATCTGTCCTTCGATTTTCCATTTTATGGCCATTTCCTTCGTGAAATTACAGTGGCAACTGGGGGTAAGTGGCTTTCTAGCAGTTTACATTGTGTAGAGTGACAAGGTCAGATAATACAGAAATTGGAGCTTTAGATGTCAGAAGGTGATGAAGCTTGCCTTAGAAAAACTTGTTTCCACATCAATATGATAGCAGCGATCGGCGAAGAAAACGCCGAGAGAAAGGCACCTGCAGTGGAAGCATGAATAATGTTGCTTGGTGACTGTTATCTATGACTGGAATATATTAATTGTTCATTAAAGGAAAGGGTGTGCATTTAAAATCAGTAATTGTTTAGAGAAATCATATTGCATGTTCGCACAAATGCTTTTCTTGATTATATAGTAATAATTTTCTGTATTGACCTTGATCCTTAGACACGTGATGAAGGGCTCTCTAAGAAATAATATTATTATGACCTTGCACTCTACTTATTTTCACTGTCTCTTCCTGCAGCATCTTATTCAATAAAATACTTTGTGGTATACTTTCTTACTATGACGAAACCGGTTTCAAACAGTAGTGTGTTCACATGTCAAGTCAGGGCCGGCTTTAGTGTTGGTGGTTCATGATGCGACAATACTTGTTGGCTACCCTGCAAACTTTGATTTTATTCTGAGTTATATAGTTTCTTGTATAAATCAGTTGTCATTTATTCATTGCAGTGCTGAGTTTTGGCCATTGTCCAACTCAGTATTGGCTACTGGCAATTGCAGTGTTTTGTATTGGCCACTGTTCTCCACACACGCGGCTGGTTACAAGTGGCCACTGTTCTCCTCACTCATTAATTACAACACTTATGGGCATATGTACAAGGAAGTGATGGAGCGCAGCGTTAGCCTTCTTGGCTTAACGCCACGCTCTGCCACTTCTGAAACACAGGGCTGCACCGTATTTACAACAATACGGTGCACCCCTGATTTTCCCCCTGTGCTGTGGGGAATGATTGTTTATGTGCAGGAAGGCGTCCTTTCCTGCACATAAACAATTTTAAATGGCGATTTGTAACTTCTATGTGTGCTGCTTTGTGCAGCACACATAGAAGTTGCAACTCGTCTTTTAAAATGATTGTTTATGTGCAGTAAGGGACACCTTACTGCACATAAACCATCAAGCATGGCATTTTGCTGTTTTTATGTGTGCTGCGGAATGCAGCACACAAAAACAGCAAAAACGAGGCGAAATAATGCATTTCTCCTCGTTGCACCCTGTTAAGACCAGGTTTTTCCCGGTCTTAATTTTGACCCTGCCCCATATTTACCCACCCTTGTAAGTATAGTTCAGCATCAAAATCAATGAGTATTGCTGCAGAACGCCCACCGGAACACCCATTGCCCACCCCTTTCACGCTAAGTATAGCATGAAAGGGGCCTTATTTACAAGGCAGTGTTAAGCCACTTTAAGGGCATATTTAAAAGCCCCTATCACCACCCCTTAACATCACTTTTTTTTAGGTTGTGGTGGCCATACGAGCTTCACCTTATTTACAAGGTAGCTTTAAGCCACTTAATGTGTCAGAGTTCTAAAGCCAACAAAGACAGGTCAGAAAAAGTAGGAGGAAGGAGGCAAAAAGGTTTGGGGATAAGCCTGCAAAAGGGGTCAGGTTCAACACAACCCCTGTCCAGCCTAAAGCCAGGGTAGGCTAATCAATACCTCGTCTGGTCGAACCACCGCCCTGTGGCATAAAGTAGGGCATCTTAGTTAATTTCCTCACTGTATTGTGGTTTTCTCTATAATTAATATATGCATGTTAATTGGAAATAAACTCTCACCAAATTATTCTGTTGCCACCTTACGAGTAGTATCTTTACGACTGGCTATCTTTTTATGTGGGAGTCTCTGCCACAAGTGTGGAGACTCCGCAGTCATAAAGATACTACTCTTAAAATTCCGTTATGAATTGAAAAAAATCATAAACTTGCACAAAAGTGTAAGTTCATCTTTTTCTTTTAAACCAATACAACATAAAGCACTTCTCGATTAATATTTATAAATAAAATGATTGTTTGAAAATTTTATTTTGAGTCAAAATCGTGCCAAAGGCAAGTCTAAACAGCTGTAGCTGCTAACCAGAGCACAACAAAGGACAGCGAGATGGAAGACAACCAATAGTTTACTACATGTATTTATGGAACAGCACAGATAAGTGAAACTAAATTACATAGCTAATGATATCCTGTAAAGCATCTACTTAACTGTAACTGTTAGAAATGGGGTCTCTAGTTGGCAGAGGTATGAACCCTATCCAAGTAGGGACCACCACTCTAGTCAGGGAAAGTCAGATACACATTAACAGATAAACTGTGCTCACCCTCTGGTAGCTTGGCACAGAACATTCGGGCTTATCTGCAGAGGCAATGTGTAAAGTATTTGTGCAACACACACACACATACACATAGTAACACAATGAAAACACCACAAAAAGACTTCACACTGGTTTAGACAAATAGACAATAATTTCATAAATAAATCCAGACCAAAAATGACAAAAATCCTATACATTGAAGTTGAGTTATGAATTTTTAAAGAATAAAAAGAGTTCTAGTACTTTGAAGCAATACGTGCCAATGGGGGTTACATGCTCGCACTGGACTGGGTCTGTTGAGCGAAGCGCTGGTTCCGAGTGTGACGGTTCCAACGGTGATGCACTGGGTTAATCCATGCTGGAGATGCTATGTGTTGATCTGCTCCAGACAGTACCGGCGATGCTTGATTCCGAAGCAGCGGCTTCAGATGCAATGCGGCAGTTTCGAGTGTGATGCGCAGATTCAACTCCTGCAACAGGGTTGATGTGCTGGTTCTGCTACATGGAGACTGGAGCTGACTCAATATCTCTGGTGCAAGTATCTGGGTCCACTTCCAATGAACCAGGCACAGGAGCAGGGGTAGAGGCTTTGATAGCCCTGAGTCTCAAGCAACAGGTGGCAAGTCAACAAGCCCTTGGAGATCACTTTGGTGCAAGGCAGAGTCCAGCTCTCCTCATCAGAGAGCAGCAGACAGCAGGGCAGCACAAAAGAAAAGAAGGCCTTCCAGGTCAGCAGTCCAACAGAGTGTCAGTCCTTGATGCAGTACAGCAGTGCTTCTGACCGTGTCTAGTTGTAGGTCCAGATGTGTGTGTGGTTTGGTGGGGTCAGAGACCCAGTACTTCTACCCAGTTTTGCCTTTGAACTGGGGGTGACTTCAAAGACTTCAAAGAAGGGTCTTTGAAGTGCACAGAGGTCCTTTCCTCCCAGCCCTGGCTCCAGACTATCATTAGGAGGTAATCAGCCCTTTGTATGGGGCTAGGGCAGTGCCTAGTCAGATATAAGTGATCGTCCCCTTCCTCCCTTCCTGCCCAGGAAGAGCCATCAGAATGCAGATGAGTACTCAGACATACCTAACATTTCTGTGTTTGTGGCTGTCTAGAGGCAAAGCACCAAGTGTAGCTGTCACCCACCCCAGATGTGTAATGGAGACAGGCTGCAGGCACACAGAGCTGTAGGGCAGAGACATGTCCACTTTCTAAAAAAGGGCATTTCAAACCAGTAATGTCAAATCCAGCTTTACTAGTAAAGAGGATTTATCATTACCATTCTAAAGATGTAAAACATGACACAGCTACTCCTTTCTAATCAGGAATCTACAGCTTAAAAGTGTATTAAGGAAATCCCAATGTTAACATATGAGAGGATCAGGCTTCACAGTAGTAAAAAACAAATTTAGGTATTTTTCACTATCAGGATATGCAAAACTTAAACGTACATGTCCTACCTTTTACTTACACAGGACCATGCCCTATGGGCTACCTACGGCCTACCTTTGGGGAGACTTATGTGTAATATAAGGGAAGTTTAAGGTTTGGCAGAGGGTATTAGATGCCAAATCAAAGTGGCAGTAAAACTGCACACACAGGCTCTGAGGTGGCAGGTCAGAGACATTTTAACAGGGCTACTTGTGTGGGTGGCACAATCAGTGCTGCAGGCCCACTAATAGCATTTAATTTGTAGGCCCTGGGCACATGTAGTGCACTGTATAAGGGACTTACATGTTAATTAAATGGGTCAATTGTGTATGAGCTAATGTTACCATGTTTAAAGGAAAGACCACATGCACATTAGCCCTGGTTAGCAGTGGTAAAGTGCTCAGACTCCTAAAGCCAACAAGAACAAGGTCAGAAAAAGAGCAGGAGGAAGGCAAAACGTTTGGGATGATCCTTCAGAGAGGGCTATTTTCCAACAGTAACCATTTCGATAACCCACAGAAACAGGTGCTTATTCTGCCAATACGTCTATTGGAGGAGTATTGCACCTGCAGCAGGCCCGGAGCTATTGGAATATTTCATGACTTCCCTTTTATAAATGCTTGGAAAACCTAAGGGATATTTGACACTGTATATGAAAAATATGCTATAAAACACATCATTTTGCCTCAAATCTTTCAACCTTTAATTAGTAGCGAACACCAGCACTCCCTCCCCTCAACCATGGTCCCCAGAATGAGAGAGGCTCACTTGGTTCTGTAATTCATTTGCTACTATGTGTGGCTGGTAACCTCTTTTCCAGGGTTCAAGTCAAGAAAATGTTTATTTTGACCCTTGGTCTTTAAACAACATAAACACACAAACAATCATCAAAGAGTAAATGCATTCAAATAAATGTCATAAAAACACTTATAACAATAAAACCTGAATCATAACATCCATACAAACTTGTTCTCCAAAAATATAAACAGATTAAGATATTTTCATAGAGTTATGGCGCAACCACTGGCATCACCATAAAAAATCTTTAAAACTCTTTAAAAATGGCATCCCTTGTCCAAATCCAGCAAAAGGTTTTTTGGGGCAGTCATAAATCTCCCAACAGCACAAGCCACATCCAAATGGTGCATGTCCATTAGGAGCGCCCCAGCTTGTATACGGTTACTCATACCATATTTTAAGAAAAGCTGTCTTGAAATAGTCTTAGGGAGGGGCAAGAATTTTAGACAGTCTATAAGAATGTGCAAATTGTCACATTTAACACCCAAGGCACATGTACATTTGCCCGCTGCATCTATCATTGCCATTTTTATCTTATCACTACTATAACAAAGGTTGATGTCCATTCTCTAACATAGCAGGCCATACCTAAACAAACGATTGGGAAGAAAATCTACGTATGGGAACCACTCTTCATTTTTCCAACAATTGAGCATAAACTGGACTGAAGCCTTTCCCTGTAAATACTGCCTATCATACTCTCTAGAAATTTCCCTTGTTAAGGTTCGAAGATCATACCTCGTAGTTTCCATGTGCAAACTCTGGCTGCATAACCTAATACTCAGGTCTCTACATATGGTCTCAAGGATTTCCCTAACGTCTTTGGCCCATTTTAATTCAGTGTGGGAAATCTTATTTTTGCACCATAAGGATACCTTTTGCCTCTCTCCCGTATTCAGATGCTGCCAGAATCTAACCCCTGCGCCCGAGCCAAGTAGCTCCATGATGTTACCTGTTTCCATTCTTGCTGCCTGTATCATTGAGGACCTTTTGAGGGACAGTAAGCTTTTTAGACATTTACCCTCCGCAAGTTCCCAACAATGTTTATTATTATTATTATTATTATTATTATTATTATAAACACTTATAAAGCGCAACTAACACCCTACGGGTACCCTGGCGCTGTGATACGTTTGTCTGGCTTAGCGTAGATGTAGGTGGAGCGCAGTTACTAGAATTTTTTTTTTAAAGGTGGCAGAGGACATACTCGGGGATAGAGCCATGTCTTTATCCTTTTTCTAAACTGCAAGAGATCATCCACCTGTCTGATCTCGAGTGGAAGTTTGTTCCAGAGACGCGAAGCTGCCGTGCTGAAGGCCCTGCCTCCTGATTTAGTTTTTCTGACTCTGGGCACCTTCACCAGTTTAGCCGAGGAGGAACGAAGAATTCGGGGAGGGGCATACCATGCGAATTTATCCTGCAGTGATTTGGGTCCAGCGCCATGCAAAGCTTTGAACACTATACAAAGTGCCTTGAATTGTATCCTTTGCAATATTGGGAGCCAGTGCAACTCTGAGAGTGCCAGAGAGGCAGAGGAGCGACGTGGTCTCAATAGTGCCAACTTAGCCGCCATGATCTGTATTCTCTGGAGTCTCTCAATCAGATATCTTGGGGACTCCAGCAAAAAAGCGTTACAGTAATCCAGCCTACTGAGGATAGTACTTCTTACTATCAATATTCTAGCCTGTTTTGAAAACATCGGGAGGATCTTCCGAAATGCTCTAATCAAAGAAAAACAGCTCCCAGCTGTTTTATTCACATAATTTTCAAGAGTCAGTCTATTATCGAACATAACTCCCAGGTTGCGTACCATGTTGCTAGGAACCAATGGGGTAGCAGTGGGAATGGGCCAGAAATCAGTCAGAAGTATGGGGGAAATCCTCCCCGCTGCACAGTGCAGGACCTCTGTCTTATCTGCTTTGAATTGGAGAGAATTCTCTCTAAGCCAAAGTGCTGTGTCCCGCAGACAAGCGTGAAAATCTTCCAGAGATACAGATTGATTTCCCTCTAAAGACAGAATAAGTTGAGTGTCATCTGCGTAGTTCACAAGATTGATATTATGAGCCCTTATAACAGCAAGTAAAGGGCTCATGTAGATATTAAACAATATTGGACTGATCGCAGATCCTTGTGGGACACCGTGCAAAATGTTAGAGAACTTGGAACGAAAGCTCGGCTCTTTACTGAAATTGGGGGCAAATCGTGTTGGTGTAGGCTTTTAACACTGGTCTGTGGGACATCTCACCATAATCTCTATTAAACTTTTTCAGACCACTTACTGAGGTAAGGGCTCTTACTTTCAATTATTCTAGGTGAATACACCACTTTAAATTCTTCTGGAACTTATATTCATTGACAGATTTCAGCTTGCTAGGACCTAGGTGCCACCATACCTTATGGATTTTCTGCCAAAGCCCTGAATCTTAGTCTTCCCCATATTTACCACTAACCTTTTACAGTTACAGTATTCCATAAACACACCCAGCTTCCTTTGCAGACCTAACACTGTTAGATCCATAATCACAAGATCGTCCAAGTACAAAAGACACTGTACATGACTCCCGTACATTTTAGGGCTCACTCCCTTTGACGCTGTTAAAACTGACAGCAAATCAGCTATAAATAAGGAAAAGAGTTAGGGGGCATACACATCCCTGCCTCAACCTGTTACTAATTGGGATTTTCTGGGTCAATGTCCCCTCCGTATCTATAATTATCTTTGCCCAATTGTGCAAATGCAACTCTTGTATTAAAACTAGAAAACTCTTAAGAATATCTTGTTTTACCAGAGTTTCCTGTCCACCAGGTCAAAAGTGGCCTGGAAGTCTACAAAGCAGCAGAATAAACTACCCATTTGCTCTACAGACGTCCGAGCAAAGAAACAGAAACAGAAACAGTGGTCTATTATGGAGTAGCTTTCCTTGAAGCCCACTTGTTGCGGGGACTCATTCCTTGATCCTTCCTAAGAATATTTTAGTGCACATTTTTTTTTACCACATCCAGTAGATTAATCAGGCTATAATTCTTGGGAACTCTTGTGTCCCTCCTCTTATCTGTAGGACTAATAATACCCCCATTCCAATTGCTGGGAAAGTGGCCAGTGGCTAAAATTCCTTGGAATGTCAGGTGAAAGAATTCTGCCCACCAATCTGGCCTGGTCTTAATTATGATAGCCAGAAGGTTGTCATGTCCTGCTGCTCTAGTTAATATCAGTGATGCTATGATGGTTTTGATATTGGCCGACAAGAACAGGTTTTTGAGCTCCTCTTTCACCCCTTCCATTGATTGGCTCTTATACTCTTGGGCTCTGTTTTTTTCCATAGATATCTTTTAAATGTTCAACCCAATCACCTTCATCTCCCACACAATTCATTACTCCCTTCTCCTTGTCTGTGCTTTGCTGCAAAAGCTTCCAAGACGTTTTTACATGTTTTGAATCTATTGCTTCTAGCAGGTTCCCCCAGCAGCTCTCCCTATATGCTCTCTTTCAATCTCTAATCAGTTTTTTAATATATTTTCCTGGTATTCTGAAGGCCATCATATATCTCATAGTCAAACTTTATCTTGAGGCTTTTAACTCCTTTTCTAATTTGGGCCTTTAACTTCCTACAATCAGCATCATACCAATCATTCGCTTTTCTTGTGGTAACTCGGCCACTATTCATAGGCTTCCTGTTGGTGTTTAATTCTACCTTTAGGCAATGAGCCACCTGCCTAATTGTATCTTCATACCACTTTATAAAGTTTACCAGGCTTGAGTTAGTGCTTGGTCCTGCTGGAAATTGACTAATTTTACTAAACCTTTCTCCGAAATCCTAGTGGTAAAATGCTTTGGGTAGTCTATCACTAGAGATAAAACTTTTTCTCTTGGCCAACATGCTCCTATTGTTATTCTTAGTGATAGAGGATAGTGATTGCTACCCTCCACTTGAAGTATCTGGAAACTCCGATTTTTATCAAAGAACCAGGCATGCATATAGATATAATCAATAGGACAGAGTTGCAACCCATTCTTAAATGTCTGGTGAGCTAGCCTGTCAGGATCCCTTCGCCCATTGATACAAAATAAGCCCCTAGAGACCAAACATTTCCCCAGTGCAATGCCCTGTGCAGCCAATGTAGCAGCTTTGAAGCTAGCAGTGTTTATATTGTATGAGGTCAATATCTCTTTGAATAAGGGATCAGACTTCCTTGGGGTTGAAGTCTCCCAACAGAATAATCATTTTTTTACAATAGGTTGTGCACAGAGAGTCCACATCCTACTTAAATCCCTTAAGTTCAGGCTCACACTCTCCCACTTCTTGCATACATATATACAAATTAGGTATTAACATAAATTCATATCTCTTGTCTGGGTTATGGCATGCTATTATCCAGTTGCATTTTAATTCTATTACTGATACCTTTTTTGCAATTTTGGTCGATATCAGAACTAGCAACCCCCCAGACGGGGGCCCCTGCTGACTCTTCTTCGCTGTCCTGGTTACCTGTACAAACCCATTGATAGTTGGTGTATTGTCGAACAGCCAGGTCTCATGTTGATTCAATACCTCCTTAAACGTTTCTGAGCATGATATTCTCACAAAACCACTAATATTCCAGGATAGAACACCCAAGCTGTGCAACCACTCATTGTACTAGTCTATCTCACTCTGTCACCCATCAACACTATAAGCTGGAGGAGAAAGTACCATATATATATATATTCTCACTGCTACTGGTCACCTGGGTTCCTACTCTACTGGAATATGGGACTGTTATTTTTTATATCCTCCTTATTCCTATACCCTTGTTCAATCAGCATGTCCTGCCTTGACCCTAACCCTGCATTGCACCTCAAATAGAGTTAGTTCGAATTGCCAACTTCAGGAATTTCACTGTTTTAGTTCCCCAGCAATAATTTGTAATCGAGCCTTCTGTGCATTTAATATGTCATTATTCAGTACAGTCACCTCCAGTAATCCTTGTAGAGTTTTTTGTATTATGTCCAACATTGGTGCTGAAGGGGGACACTAGCATCTCCAGATTTTAGATTGAGTTTTGTACTGATCCTCCCGTTGTTTCCTCTACAGCTGATATGAAATGATCGCATGTATTATCAGGCCCCTACCTGCTTCCTTTTACAGTTTCATTGTCCTGCCTTAGGTCCGAACCATCCCCTCTTCTTGCATCACCCTATTGTCTAATAGGGAGAAGAGCCAGGGTGCTGAGGACAGCCTTGGTTCTAAGGAGGTCTCATTACAGCTTAACATATCTGGGATACATGTAGAGGGATACTTAATTTTGAAAGCCGATAGCTGTCTTTCTCTGTGCTGCATGGTGTCCCTTCTCTAGATTCTTTGGCTTTGGGATGAGCTTCGGGATGAGATTGCTTACTCTTAAAATGTCTCCCTACAAAATCCTCAATTGATTTGGTGACTGACAACACCCCGACTCACTCTGTGATGGAGTTTTAAGGTAATTTTGCTCCTTAGTATGCCTTCGGGCAGAATGTATTGCTCCTTCCATTTGCACTGCCAAATTCTCTTCTGGGGATGAAATTCCTGCCGTGTTGGTTACTCCCTTCAGTGAGTGTTTTCTCAGTTCTTGGCCCTTTTTACCTCTTGCCGGTGCATTTCTACCTGATATTATACTTAGAGTTCCTTTAGGGATTACTGTAGGTCTTACCTTGATGCTAATAATGGATTCACTTGCTCACTATCCGCTAGGGACCACCGTTACTCTTTTGGGATTAATCTCAGGCCCACTCTTGGCAGGAGCACTTTGAACCCATAACAATATTAGCAAAGTTCTCATCTCCTTTAATCACTTACATCTGCGCTTCTGACACTCTGATGCTGATGCCTGGATGCAGAGTGCTAAGTCCCTGCCGCTGCCTCCAACCTGTTGCTCCTTGGATACTCCTTGTGGTGTATTGGGTCCGTAGTAGAGAGAGGGGCCTTACTTGCACACTCCTTCTAAGGCCCACATATTTGGCTACTTTCCACTGTACCAGCTATGCCAGCTGTGTTCCCCCTGGGCCAGGCGTTTGCACTGCTGTGCTCCTCATGGCTCCCAGTGGCAACACACCAGGCCTGTGGCAACACGCCAGGGCCCTACGGGTCACTGCGGCTTGGGGAAAGTACAAAGGTGTGCCCCCTCCCTCGAGCACCTAACAAACACCTCTCACAGTACGAGAGACTTGGACAAATTTTATTGCTGAATCATTCCACAGGAAGTAACTTCACTTAAAAAAATCAATGCCAGCAAGTCTTCCACAGCAAAACCGCATTTAAGCCACTTATCTGACTTGGATCCCTGCTCGGATCGCTGTCAGGCGGGCACTGCATCATCCGCAACTGGCATCAGAATGCAGAGATCAACTTCCTCTCCTTCCTCTCCTTTCCAGGGTTGCTTTTGATTTTAATAAAATATGTGTAATATACTTACATATAGGGCCTTTCATCAACCTCTCTTCATCCATTGGTCTGTTGTTGTTTCTTTCACATTTTGCTTCCACCCACTACAGCATACAGCATGGGACAGGCGGCAAGCCTAGTTAAGCCACTGGTTAACTTCACTTTGAGTGACTGCATTTGCTCTCTCACAAGGAGCACATGTGCACACAAGCTAGTTCCCTTCAGTGCCAGTGTTTTGGCTTTTACTTTCTAATTACTTTAGTGTCATCTTTGTGTTTAGAGCCTGGTGTGATAGCAGGACACTTCTGATGCACTGTCCTTCTCTTTTTCCTTCATTCATCCCCTTTGTTTGTTTGTTTGTTTGTTTCTTTCATTCATTCATTCTTTCTTTCTTTATTGATTTTGCTTTCTTTCCTTTTTTCTTTCTTTCTATTTCCTTCTTTCTTGAATTTCTTTCTTGCCTTCTTTCTTGCCTGTTCTTCTTTCTATCCTTCCCTCTTTCCTTGCTTTTTCTTCCTCAAAGGCAAGAGGCTGTCAGCTAATGCCAGATTGACTGACTTTTCAAGTAGTTCCCTTCAGTGCCAGGGAGTACTATGGAAATGTGTGTTTTTCTTGAGACCCCAAAAAATAATTTCGCTGTGGCATCTTCTCAAACAATAAAGTTTTGCAAAAATCATGACAAAACAAGAATTGCCAGAAGCCTGGCAGCTAACGCCAGATCAAATGGCTTTGCCAGGGCCTATGAAGCACATTGTTCTATTGGGAAGTGTAATTTCACTGGAAATGGGGCTTTGGAAAGTATGCTACCAGTAAGCTACCAGAAACACTCTTATGGATGTGGAAATATGCAGCAGCTTTTGGTTAAAAGGACTGAGACCCTGTGGATGCCACTCAGCAACACATATCTAGTGACGTAGTGGTAGGCCATCTTCAATAGCCGTGTAACTATCTTCACTAAGGAAACACTTGACAAACTGGCAATCAGTCTTTTTCACCTACCTCTGCCCTAATAATCTAAGGTGTGAAGTGTGAACAAAGCCTTCCCCCACTCATCTCCAACACGTGCACAATAGATCTCCCAAGTTCATCGCTTCCCATGAACACATTCTTTTACAATCGACGGTGGAGGAGTAACTCATCTGGTGGAACCTATTCACTTGCCTTCAGGGATAGTGAGGATTGAAAGGTACCCTTTGGCAGATTATCAAGGTATTCCCACCTTCCCAGTGCAAGACTACAGTTTATCTCTCTTCAAACCAAAGAGAAACGCAAAGAGAGATTAATCTTTCCATGACATCAATCACTAAGTAGTACGCTCTTTTATGTTTTTATGATCAGACAAATACATTATTTTGCATGCCCCAGCTCACTGGTGGTGTTAAAGGAAGCCTTACAATGCAATCATCAGTAATTTGAAAAACAGAATGGAAGGGAAAAAAACAAGTCTGTTCAATAAAATAATGTAGCAATGTACTTGGCATTACATGTTTCTGTAAATATTTGTTAAATGCTGTCGCAAGAATTATTATTCTTTAAGGTCAGAATAGAGGTTAATTATGCTTTTAGAAGAATTATTTCAATCCTTGTTTCCTTTACAGATTCAATTAGTGTGCACTGTTGTTTTATTTGATGTTTCTTTGAGGAAGGTTACATGCCACTACTTTACAGAGATTAGAGAGCTTGTTTTGACATGATTATTTTTTGCAGGCTCTCCTATTCATCTGAAATGCAGCATTAGCTGCAGAATATTGCTTCAATGGCTCTCTTTGAACTCCTTCTCACCTCAGTTCACCTCCAAGTGCTTCCCTTATAATGTTCTGTTTTGATAATTGATATAAAAGAGCGGGTAAAATTACCATACCATTAAAATTCTATTTTATAATGAAACAAGTTTATTTATAGTTCTTCTGTTTTATGATAGTTCATGGTTAAGTGAGAGAACTGGGAACAGGTCATTCTGATTTACAAATCTAGAGAATTGTGGTCATTCACCCTGGCATGTAATGGCAAGGGCTAATGGAAGCAGAAAGCACTTAAGTAGCCAGGACTCAGTCACATTAGCTCAACTGATATGTTTTGCAAATTCAGCAAAATATATCCTGTTCAAAATTTTATTTGGAATAATGTTAAATAATATGTCATATTTTATTTCCATATCTGTGCATTGTTACTTTAATGCCAGATAAAGTTCGAAGTGCCCATGGATAATGATAGCAGAAATAATAAGTTTATATTGCTACATATAGCCGTGCAGTGCTTCCTGGCATATGTCAAGTTGCAGTAGTGTAGGCAAAATACTACTACAAAGAGAACCAATGTGGGCCTATTGGAAGATGCAACTAGAAAACATTCTCCCCCTTCTTAAGAAACCACACCTGGTGGGTTGATTCAAGCGATTAATGGGAGAGAAGACCCCACAAACAACACTTTTTATTTGTTATAGAGGTTATGAGGGGTTTTCACCAAGTCAGGTCAAGCAAATTGAACCGGGATGTTATGTTATGGAACGTTATAAGAGACCAGAAGTAATATTTCCATTTTGTATCTGTTAAGGCGCATCTTATTGCGCTAAATCCACTCCTTGAAATCTCACAGGCAGTTTGCTATTGAATATAGCTCTCTCAATCCATAACCTTCTTGAGTTTGGTAATGGTGTTTTCCATTGAGAGGTTATGGCCAATGATATGGGATGCAAAGATGACTGTTGATGGGACCTATGTAAATGTTAGAGGTTTGGCAAAGGGGATGATGCCTGGTGGACTACACAGTTGATTATGATGGTGCCAGAGAAAAAAGGGTTTTATTTTTCCTGATGTGTCCAATTGGTTAGGAGAGATCTAAAATCTTTGATGCAGTTTTCTTCTACTCCATCACTGTTACCTGATGGTACAGAAGGACCTTATGTGTATCGCAGATCTACAAATGTACCACTTTACTTCGATTTCTATCACATTCCCGCCATTTTAATGCCATATACTGGTGATTTTCTCATTCAGTATTTATTATCTCAATTGCCTTTGTTTTTCCGCTGGCCCTTAAATGAGTGGTATTGTAGATAGGTGCAGCAATTGGCTGTACAATGAATTCTATACTGCATGAGAGGAACGGGTGTCCAACTTGTTTATATAATATTAAATATCCCATTAGGTCATTCTCTTCCCAATCCCTCCTAAATGAGTAGGGGTAAAAGGAAAGAGGACAATTCTAGTGGGATTGGGCTGCTTATAACATTCCCAAACTCCATATCAACTGTAGGTTGACTATGTTGGATAACAAGCATACCTGGAGAAATAGGCAACTGTTCCCCAATCTCTGCAGTTATCTAAACACAAAAGTTGCACTCATTAAAATAACTCACAGATGTAAATTGTTGCAAGATGGGTTCTGTCCATTTAATATGCCCAGATTTTTTGCTTTTGGATCACCAGGTTTTGGACTTTTTACTGTGGGTGAGTCTCATTACATGTGTCTCAGCACCAGTAATTACATGGTAAATAGACTGTGCGGGTTTACCACCAGTCTCTGCCTTTTAACTTCAGGCCGCTGCGACGCAGCTAAGGTAAGCAGCACTTGGCTGGTTACATGTGTGCACACATGTTTGCACATGTCTGTGGCCTGCACGTATGAGACTACCATTGTGCGCAGCCTAGTAACTGCACACAGGTAGCCTGGTGCAGAGGAAACACTGCAGGATTGGATATTGACCTAGGATAGGCCTTATAATATCAGTGGGCACATTTAGGTAAAGTCAGTGTGATTTTCTGTCTTGTCTGCAGTGATATTCTTCTACAAACATAGAGGGAAATCTGCCTTAGAGCACAGTTTCTCTTTTCTTAGGCCTGCAAAGTGCCATGAGGTATGAATCTTGGGTGGAAAAGGTGTGCCCAGCTAATAGTCACAGGTCCCAAGACCATACATGTACATTTTAGGGGTCATCCAGATTTGTCATATTTCTCTGGTTCAGCTCAGGATCAGAGCACAGGCCTTTGTCACCCTGCTGGACCAAGGTAATAACATTTCTCTCCAGAAGCAGGAGCAAAGGCCTCTTCACACAAAAGCAGTAATTAACAGTGCTTCCCTCAGCTGCTGAGTAGGAAAGGGTGGGGGAAACTGAACAAAGAATGAAGCCCAGACAACTGGAGCCAACACAGGAGGGGGGCTCCTCTGTGACATTTGGTGGCAAAGGCACTGGAAGTGATGTCAGCGAGGGGCAGAGCTGAGACCCACAAGCATATCTGACTAGTGACTCTTGGATAACACCATCTTGAACTGTCCCAACATGCTGTGTAGGAGGATTGGGACGGGGTGGGGAGGTGATGTGGCACCCTAGTATTAACCGTGGGTGTCTGGCTTCTAGAACCTTTCACCCCCTTTTAAAAACTCTTGCACAACAAAGAGAAAGGGTTGTTGCCGTTGTTGGTGTTTTTGTGCTTTTTTCTGCTGAACCCTGAGGCTATGACAGCCATGGACAACTGGAAAGAGAAACCTGCTGGTGCTCAAAAGGACAGGGACTCTGCCTAAATTGTTCCTAAAACCAGTAGGCCTCTACAAGTGCCAGTGAGGCTGGCCCCATTATCCCCTGAGGACCAGTTGGGGGAATGATCTGGACTTCTGTGCCCAGTGACCAAGACCAGGTGGAAAGCTGACCTAGGGAGCCAGTGGAACCTGCTCCCTGGAACATACACCACCTTTTAGGTCAGTAGGCCTGCTGAAGCTACTTTTGGTGGCTAGAGCTCACCACCAGGTATAAAATGAGCCCAGAGTTGATCGAATCAACCTAAAGGGGCCCAACTTATGGCAGTTTTAAGATTGGTGACGGTTGACCCCCAGAGGATTGAGCACATGGGGCTCTGATGCCTGGTAGAAGAACTACCTCCATGGTGGGAAGGGCTTAGGGGTCAGCGCAAGGATTATTTTTTTATTTTTCCCGAGGAGGGGACGTGCATGGGGCCCCCTCCCCAGGCTCATTCCTGCTCCCAGGCACCCCCATCTCGCCATGGGCCAATGCAGAATGAAGTGGGTGATCCATCATGTTCCCCCAACTAGTGTTGGCCCATCTCCGGAACGGGGTGGCCACCAAACAAAAGAGGGGCAGGGTAGAAGAGCTCCCATGTTGGCAAAGGAGAAGGCTGGCCAGGCGGGGAGCTGGCAGGGACAGCCAGGGGTGGGCTCCCCAAGCTACCCCTAACAAAGTGGGACTGGGCACCCCCCCAAATTTTTTTTTTTTTTTAAATGCACCAGAGGTGGTTTGCGGCACAAGACCACACACCAAAGAGAAAAACTGCTCACCTCATAAAATATGCATCGCTCTGGACCTGAAAATGGGCAGGGGTACCACCAACGATTAAAAGAAAGTGTGGGAGGGTGGCAGGAGTGCAGCAGCTCCCTCCCTAAGATATTTAAAGGCACTGACCCTATGCTTGAGGGGTCAAGGAATCCATCACCCCTCCAGGAGTGTCATATATCTTTCAAAGCATTCCCAAAGCTTGAACATTTGCTCTAAAGCTGGGAGTACAGTGCCCTCTAGGTGCTGGTTATATGGCTAGATTTCATGTGGCCTGAAAGCGTATTAAGAAGATCTAGACTCATGGATTGCAACATCTTCTAGTTTCTGATTTTATGGCTGCATTGTCTGTGGCTTGAAAGGGGTACCCACTAAACTGTTTTTATGATTGCCTTTTATGTGGCTTGAAAGTATATAAAAAGCACACAAACTCATGTTCATTTTAAAATAATTAATTGAAATAATAATACTGACAGTGATTATTGATGAAGGTTGATATGCTTTATTGACATTGCATTTACCCGTGGTTATTATTGATCATCGCATTTCCTCACAAAATGATGGTGTTTTTAACATATGGTTTGTTGATTCTGTAATATAGTGAACCCTTGAGAATGCTAATAGGCCTGTGGTATCTAAAGTGATAACCTACTTTATGGTGATGTGTTGTACCAGACAATAGGTGGGGAGGCACTGTGATTTTTGAGGCTCATGACCCTTTGAGGACAAATGTGATTTCACAATGTAATCCAGGGGATTTATGATGTGCTGCATGTATAATTTAATGCATGGCATTTAGTAGTGTGTGTGTAATAAATTTACTTTTTCTAAGGAAGAAGTACAGACAGACTGGGCAATCATTTATTAAATGTTATTACTGCATGCAAGTGAATGGTGATTATAGCCCACACCACCTCCCCATAGTAGGCCTTGGATTGCTCTGCTTTGCTACCCTGCGAGAATCAAGTGCTACAATGGGATGCTTGGTTCCAAGTAAGGGAAAATTGTGGACCTATTACTTGCACAGGACTTACCTCTTGCACAACTAATAACCCAATTCCCTACATAAATGCAATTGGAAATTGGGCTATTAGTTGTGTGGTCATCACAAATAATAGATCAACAATTGTCCTCAGTGGGAACCAACCACCCCGTTGTAGCGCTTGACTCTCACAGGGTAGGAAAGCGGAGCAGTCCAAGGCCTTCTCAAAGGAGATGGTGTGGTCTAGTAATCACCAATCACTGGCACGCAATAGTAAAACTCAATAAATGATTGTCCAGTCAGTACAGGAAAAAGGAGAAGTACATTTATTACACACACACACTACTAAATACTATGCTGTAATTTACAAATATATACATTGAGATGGAACATACCACAGATAACATTGTGTAACTCCTTATAGGGGTCACCCAAACATATTAAGTGAGTGTCAACAGTTATTTTGTCATAAAACACTTTACTTAGACATGAGTCATTGTCATTATTGCAATAAAGCTGAACCAATAAAACATGTAAAATCATTATGATAACCTAATAAAACATTTATCAGGAATAAACTGTAATTATCAAAACAACCCCTAATGGGCATCACAGTGAAAAAGCATTGCATTGGAACCATATAATCAACCCCTAGAGGATGTAACCATATGAAAAGTGCATTCATACATTTGCAGGCCTTCTGACATGTTACTATACATAAGGCCCCTAGAGGGCAAAACATTCCCGGCTGTAGAGCAAAAGCTCCATCCATGGGAGAGCTTGAAAATGAAATGCATTGAAAATAAGTAAAGGTGATAATTTCGGGATCCCCAACTTTGGGTGAGGACTTAGAAAGTTCCTTTGATAGAAAGGCTGCGGTGTGGGGAGACGTTTGGTGGCGGTCCCATCATCCTGGGACCACCAGAAGCAGAGATATGGGTGAAAATTCATTCTAATTAAGAGGCCCCCGCAAAGCATTTTGGGGTGAGTTTTCCACAAGCAGTGCAGCCCAAGCCGGCTCCCCACTAGCCAGCACTCCTGCTGTGAGGCCATGGGAGACGTCAGGGCAAGGCGCTTCGTGTGCCGTGGCGCTCCCTGCCTCCTGGTGCTATCCCAGGGCCCCAGGATGGGGTATTGGGCCCCTCCTTCGTATGCGGTGACACTTCCCCACAACAGCACTTCCCTGCATTTCTGCATTCTTGCAGTGCTGAGGGTCTGGGGATGGGTTCATGGCCCCATTTTGCATAAATCCACCCCAGGGATGGGGTCCTGGGGCGAGCTGGGAGAAGGCCCCACGCACACCCTCCCCCATCAGGCAACACAGCTTCCTTGCACCGTCCCCTGGGCCGTGGTCAACTCTGGGGGGAAAATTATCAAACCGGCAACGGAGCCCCACGCGGCCCGAAGGAGGAAAAATAGGTCAGAGTTCACCAAACTTTAGAATGCCATAACTCGGGTCCCGTTGGGCTGATTTGGACAATCCTGGGCTCATTTTACTTCTGGTGGTGAACTCTATTCACTTCATCAGGGGCAGTTGCAAAAGCCCACTTCACCTCCAAAGTAGTGCAGCCCTCAAAAAGATGATCCTCCTGGCTCTCTGCACCAGTTCTCCTTTGGTGCTTTGTTGGTGAGACAAAGGAGTCCAGGGCTTTCCCCCAACTAGTCCTCAGGGGTGTAAGGGAGCCAGCCTCACTGGCCCTTGGGGAGACCCACTGGTCCTGGGGCCAACTGGCAGAGTCCTGGGCAGAAGAGGCTGTCGCCACACTGCTGAAAAGGAAAATTAAATGGTAATGTATCATTATTATCATTTTATTTTTCCTATTGCAGTCAGGGGCGGAGCGGGACTGGCCAGAGAAGGGGAGGAGTGGTTTGTACTCCCTAAGTACATGACTGTTTGGCCGGCCCTCTTGGGGCTTAGGGGAGCCTGGGTGCTTCCTGCTGCCTGGATTGGAGACAGGAAGAAGAAAGGTAAGTCCTTTTTAAAAAATGTTTTTTTCATCATTCCTTGCCCCCACCCCACTGCCCCACCAAACCTTCTGGTAGCAGCCACTACTGGTCCTGGCTCCTGAGTAGGAGTCAGGGGGGCTTCTCCTTCCAGTTCTCCATGACAGTTTCAGGCTCCAGTAGCGAAATGGGTAGAAAATCCATAGGCAAGAAAAAAAGTCTTCCCCTTGTGCAGGAGTTTATAAAGGGGAGAGGAAGGTTCCAGAAGACAGACACTCCTAACCAAACCTGGAGTGCTCCAATACCTCTCCACCCCTGTCCCAACTCTTCTGCACAGCCTGTTGGGGCAATCCAAAATGGCGTCATCCAGGAGCTGCTGGTCACATCAGCTCCTGGGGTCTCAGCTCCACCCCTCACTGACATCACTGCCATGGGCTTGCACCCTAGAATTTTAAAGGGAGCCCCCATTGGGTTGGCTCCAGGTGTCTTAGCACTCTTCTTTGTTCAGTGGGATTCGGCAGTCCCATCCCTAGTACAGTGTGACAGCTCGATGATTGATACAGATCATTTTGCCCCACCCTTTTCATCCTCCGGAGCTGAGAGTAGTACTGCTAATTGCTTCTTTTGTGTGGGGCGGCCTTTGTTCCTGCTGCTGGAGAAAATGTAATTACTGGGCACGGCAGGGTGACACAAGGCCTGGGCTCTGATGCTGAGCTGAGCCAGGAAAATATGGAAACCCTGAATGACCCACAAGATGTACAGTTATCATTTTGAGAGTTGCATATTTTGTTTTCTCGCACAGGTTTCACTCCAATTCAAGACGTCAATAGTCTCTGTAGGCCAAGGGGAATGGATACTACACTCTAAGGTAGTTCCCTCCCTATGTGTATTATTGAGTGCCACTATATAGTTAAAACAGTAAGGCACATTGACTATTAGTGTGCACTAACCTCATAAGGCCTATTCCAGGTGAATAGCCAATCCTGCAGAGTCCTCATTGTGCCAGGCTATCTGTACGCAGTTACAGGGCTGTGCATGACAGTAGTCTCCCAGGTGCAACCCGCACACGTGTGCACAGGCGTGTGCACCCATGTTCATTCGTATCCAGCCACTCTCCCCTTACCCTTGCTGCATCGCAGCAGCCTTATCTTAAAAGGAGGACACTAGCGGTAAACAGGTGCGGTCTATTTGCCATGTGATTGCAGTGGGAATAACATCGGTAGTGAGACTCACCTACAGTAAAAAGTGCAAAAAACAGGTGATCAGAAAAGCAAAAAATCAAGGCGTACTGCAGGGGAAGAAACCAGTGCAACAGTAACATCTTTTGAACCATGAAATGCTACCTCTTCCATCTGAGGTCTATAAATTTGTAATCATTATACAGTGGCGGATTCTCCATTAGGGCTGTGGGGCTGCGCCCCCCTGATATTCCTTCAGGTTCCGATGCTAATATTAAATACATCGATTTATTTAGAGATAATATCATATCTCTAAACAAATCAATGTATTAAGTCTGGGCTGTGTGTCTCTGGCTGCCTGCCCCGCCTCGCTCTGAAGCAGGAGACGGAAGCCAGGCAGTAAATGAACTTAACTGTGACGCACGACGCTGGGCTTGCTGCTCTGAAGCCCTTCATAATTAATCATTGCCATTGTAGTCTATGGCAGTGTTCTCTTTAGACCAGCGACGGTCAGCGTCATGGTTTGGGGCGTTGGAGTATCCCTCCCTGCGTGAGAGCAGCCATCCGATCCGTCATTCACAAGCATAGATCCTCCCACCCTTTTCCATTCGTCACAAGTAGGCCTATATGCAAGCACGTGTTTTGGTGCCTTCTCCTCGGAAATGGGCAGTGGAATGGACACCCTCGCATCCCCAGGAGACAAGGACCCGTTGGCAGCCAGTATTTGTAAGTCTCAGCATCACACTTTCTTGTTTAAGCACTTGAATGGAAACCATAACTTTTTCTGTCTGTCGTCATGTGCATTGTGAAATACATTATTAAAGGAAAAACAATGTGTGTTTCAAATACAAGAATTCAGTGAGCATGTGCAGTGGGACTGTGGTGTGGTGTAAGTCAGGATATCAGATGTGAAATCACTTTCTGTGCTGTACCACCTGCTCACCTCAATTAACCCCGTGCATAAATGCCCTGGGAGATGATGGGGGATGGGTGTGTAAGAGGCCGCTTTAAGTTAGTTTTACCGGTACAGAACCGCAGGCATGTGTCCACTATAATAAACGTTGGCGATATTCAAAGTGCAGAGCAAATTATACATCCTGTTAAAAAGGAGCCTAAAATGTACTTTCATCAGAAGCTTGGCAAGTTGGTGGCCCTCCATAAAACGGGCGTAAGCGAGTGGGACACACAAAAGATTAATTTAAGAGGTTATCTCAAAGAAACTGCAGAGAAATGCTGCTTGACAGACTCGAGCGATGGTGGAAAAACATTGAAGCGTTTTTCATAAATACTAAATAATTACTGAAATAACGAAAATATTTTATTAACATCGGCGTTTTCCCCATTTCCATCCTAATGGAGCAAGAAACCGGGAACAGAGGTGCTGGGTTAAGGTGGCCAATCAAAATCAATAAGGTGAATGCTCTAGCTGGTGTCCGTCACACATTTACAGCTACAGTGGGTGCAGAACAGCAAATGCATTGAAAGGTAATACTAACACGTGCAGTATCAAGGGGTAGCTGCTGTTCTGCCAGTTAGACAGTGTGCACACACAAGGGCTGAGTGGCAGGGTTTAGCGTGACATCCCCAGCTATCTCTTGTGAACAGGAGAGCAAAGTTCAAGTCACTGGGTTAGCTCAACCATCCTGTGACTCTGGGCAAGTCAATTAACGACGCTGTGCATAAAAAATAAATCCGACCTCTTTCAATGTAACGTGTTCTTTTAAAGTGCTCCAATACCTTCAGATCAGGAATGCGACGTTTAAAACTGTAAATATATGTATATATGTGCATGCAGATATTGTAGGTTAATGTAGGTGGGTAGCCCTGGGAATTTTCTGTTCCTGAACATAAACCACAGCACAGAATTTCTCATGATGATACATGTGTAATGTGCAGTTTGTAGAGAGATGTCACCGCAGAACTGCTCTGACAAGGCCAAAGAAAGCCTTTGCCAAATGTCTTTGTTGCTTGTGTTCCTGTTCAGAGGGGTTGTGATATGGTTGAGTTCGCTGGAGTGCAAACAGGACAAGGCAAAGAGAGTGGGGATATTTCTAGCCTTGTTTGCTTTTAAAATAACCCTTGTCAGTTTTTATGTTAAACGAGAGATCAGTTCTTTCTAAACAAAAAGAGGCGTCTTCAAGATGTCCTGCACTAAAGCAAGTTAAAGATGCAGAAAAAAAATCCAAACATGACAATTAAAAACCTTAGTTGTGGCACTGTACAGTTGCACACTAGAGTAACTGTTGAACATATTTAATGCACTGAGGTACGAGGCAGTCTTTAATGCTTTTAAATAATGTAATTCAAGACTACAGGTTTAGAATTGTTTTATTAACCTTGTTGTCTCACAAAATTCTTTATTGAAATTAGCTTTAAAATGCCCCATTTGCAAAACATTTCTCACAGGGAGAAACCCACTTAATTCCCCTCACTATAGTCGATCTTGCTCGCTTCACTTGTTACGTAAAACTCATCCATGACTTTTACGCCCCATTACTTTGAAAAGTCACCAGCCGCCACTGTCATTATATTGTGTAATAGGAACACATATTATTTACAGCAATGACAAATTGTAACTGTAGCTATATAAATCAGTTGTTATAATATTATTGTACACAGTGCTACCACCAGTGGTTGTTGGAGGTAGCGAACATCTGATGGGTGTCCTCCTATCCAGAACATCTGCTTGCCACATTCACCAATCATTATTTGTCAGGCGAGATCCCTATAGCAGTTATTCACTTTCACCATGTTTGGCATGGGTTTGTAGGGAACACAGACACATTATCTTCAGTTAATTTCTACACCCTGGATGATGGATAGGTTGTAGGTGATTGGGTGTTCACAACATGGAAACATTGGCTGAATCCCAGTGATCTCCATAAAGCACATACCTTTATAAAGCCAGGTATTTTATGATTACACCTCCATTAGGTTTAATAAAAATGTATTTCAAGCCTAATCAGCGATCATTCTAAGGCTATCCCTAACAATGGGTGAAATTAAGGTGATAGCAATCAATTTTACATCAGCAGCTGTTTCAATGTTCGTCATCTCATTTAGCAGCGACATCATCATCTAAAGAACTCTGTCTCCATATCAAAGGCAAGATGTCAAAGGCTTAAGTACAAGAATAACTTAATGCAAAGATCCTTGACAGGTTCACTCCAGCATGCCAAGAACATCATCTCCCTCAGATTTCACATCAATAGCGATCTCTGCTTTAAAATCCTCCTTCTAAGAAAGCACCCACCTGCAGCGTAATCCCTGCCACTCTTGTGCGAATTTTGCTGTTGCTGGAAAACATGTTATAGAGTGCCCACCCATTTATGGCTCAGCTGAGTTACTGGCTAAACTAAGATCACATACAATTTAACTTCAGACCAAAGATAAGATGGGAAATGTATTTGTTTCAATCAGTAGCCAGACTTAATCCTGGGTGAGGATTTTCTCTGGAGTCAAGCTTTATGGGCTCGAGGGCTTTAGGACGAGGATTTTTTAATTGCTACACAAACCTTTACTATGTCTTTTTGAGCATTATCATTAAAAAACATGGGTCATTTTCTTAAGGATACAATTGTTGTATTCCTTATTTCTCAGGACAAGAAGGACATGTCTCATGTGGTTCGTTTTCAGGTTTTAAAGATCTTTGCTGATTAAAAATGTGTCTCCTCAGTTAATAATTACGTATTTCTATATTTCCTCACTAATAATCTAATTCATTTTCAAGACCTGACTTCAATATTTCATCAAAGTAGGGTAGATGATGTGTGTATACACATATTTTATTTTGCAGTACAACTTTGCTTGTGGCCTGGTTCAAAAAGGCAATTGTACATGTGTATATCCATTCCTACACCTGGGTGAAACTCTACAATTTTTTGCTATTCATGTATACACTTTCCCCAATTTATATTCACTTTCCCAAATGTTTCTTTGACTGAAGTTAGAATAGCAAATCTGCCCCCATTATGTATGCATTATCCCAGTGTGTGCTAAACTGGAGTTAGAATTGAAAATCTGAATCCCAGGTCCCCAATATATACACGTTTCCCAATGTTTGTTT
Source organism: Calotriton arnoldi (assembly GCA_963921515.1). Taxonomy (NCBI): domain Eukaryota; kingdom Metazoa; phylum Chordata; class Amphibia; order Caudata; family Salamandridae; genus Calotriton; species Calotriton arnoldi. The sequence goes on from CAWUFW010000498.1 coordinate 1,198,301, forward strand.
AACTGGAGTTAGAATTGTGAATCGGACTTCCACCTCAGGGTATTTACTTTTTCCAATGTTGTCTGATTGTAATTAGAATGATAAATCTAACTTCCTCCTCCACAGTGGGAAGTTAGTGTTTGCAGGATTGTAGTTAGAGTAGTGTATTTAAATTGATTTATGTGTTTTTTTAATGTGTTTTTAGATTGTTGTTTAGTTCTATTATTTACTTATTTTTGATTATGGAAGCTATTTTAAAGGTATTTTATTTAAAGATGTATATTTTTTTAATTGTTTCATGTATTTTAATTATTATTTACTATGTTTGTTTATTTCTTTCTTCTTTTTTGTTATTTTAGTATTTCAAAACAGTTTTGATTAATATGTATACAATTGATCTTAATAGTGTACTAAATATAACATATACTTGTAATTTAAAAAAATGGTAAATATTAATTATCATATTTCTTTATAATTTAATAGAAATTAATATTATTGCATTTATTAATTGGAAATTATATTTATTTGTTAAATTACGTTATGTTAGTGTCAAAATTAATACCAGAATTTCTTTATATTAAGATATTATTACATTTATTTTTAATAAATACATTTGATAAAAGTTAATGCATTGTTGTTTCTATGTTGTTTTAATCTTATTTTTATTTGTTTTAACATATTGCATTTTAGGAAATTCATTTAACTCTTTTTTTCAAATGAGAATCAGATTTAAATGCAGAGAATTACCAAGAAATATTGGGGGATATTCACAAGAACGTGCGATAAACATCGCCAAAATAGGCTAACGCAATTTTCCATATCGCCGTCTATCTCGGGAAAATAACTCCGTGTCAACGTCGTATTCCCAACACGGCGGTAACATGCGATAGTATCCCGATAACGCCTCAAATGTCCGCAATACAACTACCGCGACGGCGACAAAAAAGGAAACCCGAACGTGAAAAAAGTTGTGATGGGCCCAACCGCGATAGAAAAATCGGCGACAAGCAGCGCCAGGCTTGCAATTCCCACATCAGGCAGGAAAAATCACCATAAAAGCTGCAAAAAAAAAACATGACAACTGCGAAGCACATTGGAGGTAGCCGGAGCAAGTACAGAGGACAACTCGAACCCCACAAGCCCCACGGAGGACCAGCCTGAGACCTCGGGGTCAGGGAAGGGCAAGGAGAAGAAGAAGAGGAAGACGCGGTTCAGTCCGCAGGAAAACAGGATCCTGATAACGAAGGTGGCAGAACACCATCAACAACTGTTCGTCACCTCACTGTGTCATTGGCAACAAAAAATACAATATGGCAGTCCATCCTGGACAAGGTGAATGCAGTCGGAGTGCTGAGGAGGACAATGGAAGAGCTCAAGAGGCGCTGGATTGATGTGAAGCGCAAAACCAAGCTGAAACTCGCAAACCACCGCAAAGCAGCAGTGCAGACTGGGGGTGGGAGTCCTGCGCCACAGGAGGAGCTGGATGAGATGGAGGAAATGGTGTCCACATTCATCAGTGTGGAGACGGTGGCAGGAGTCGGGACCGGACACTGCTCAACATGACCTGACACAACAGCAACAGGGTGAGTAACCACCAGGGACTGGGGGTACGGGGGCATGGGCACAATGGCACACTGCACAACCACACTGCACAACCACAATGACTCTGGATCATGTCCCTGATCTCCCTGCCATACTGCAGCACACATAGAAACAGCAAGTAGTCCCCCGTCCCCCGTCCACAATGTGCCCAGAGGGGGCCCTCCCCACACATCACCAATCTCACAACAAACCCATGCACATGTGCTGAACCCGGCAAAGCTGCGGATCCGTGAGCCCCACTGACAATGCAAGTCACACTGCATGACGATGAGCATGTCTGCAGGCCACTCATCATGACATGTTGCACCCCACGACACCGAGGTGGCTGAGTGTGGTCCACATCCGGAAAGGAGCAGGTCACACACTGACACATCCACGTGCACAAACAACCCCTGACGGCAACAAGACATCTGCGGACAAACCATGCCCAAGAGTCCCAACTCCCACCAAGAGCCCAATTTACCCAAGTATACAACATCTCAGCACTGTATAAAAAAAGAAGTGAAAGGCACACCGCCTGAAAGGGAGACGGGCCAGCCAAATCAGAGCTGAAGGGTCAACTTACCCACAATGCAGCACACACACATAAGAATCAGAGCACCTCAACATTGACAACAATGTGGTACAAACTGCAACACTTTCACAACAGAACAGAGGACACAACTGCTGCCGCTTGTATGTAGAAAATGGCCATTCGCATTTGGCATAGCAGGAAACTGTGAGATGACAATGGACAAGTACAACCTTACATCCCTGATGGTATAGAAATGTCAACTGTCCCGCATCAAATAGGCATCTCTTCACAGTCACAATGTACATTGTCATGCAGTCCGTTAGTAAACTTGTACAATGCGTGAACATACATGTGAACACAGTGTCAATCTGCATCTTCCCTTCACATTGCAGAGGGAGAATCAACACCTCCTGCAGAGCAGACACAACAACTCAGCACTGATGACGAAGAGGACCTCCCCAACATCGACACTGACGCCCTCCAGCAGCTCATGGACAGCTTCGGCCCCCCACCTCCAGGAGCAGGGCAGCCCAGCTGCATCGAGGAGACCCCACCCCCTGCACAGACCACACAGCATGAAACACCCACCACCACGGCTGTCTCCCAGGACCCCCACGAACAACACTTGGCATTCCAACGCCGTGTGTTAGGGTGCCAGGAGAAGATGGCTGATCAGCTGCGGGTGGGGTTCGACCTCATCGCAGCCAAACTAGATGCCATACGTGGGTGTCTAAGTCCCATCAGGGTCCACTTACAGTCCCTAACAGACACCCACTGTCCGCTCCATGCTCTCCAACAATCCATGGCTGACATCGCTGGAGTCATGACTCAGAGACAAGAACAACTGCCTAGTCAGAGTGGGTCCAGCGATGTCAGCTGGGAGTTGGGGCACATGCAGAGGATCATGGAGAATATGGAGCGGATGCATGCGGAACGATTGGCTGCCACAGCTGCACACCAGCGAGATGTAGCTGGGATCTTCCATGCCCTGCAGAGCCTCATCATGGCATTGCCGCCACACGGCCTGGCGCGGAAGACTGCTGCTGCTACTACTCCATCCACATCTCCGCCCCCTGAAGTGTCAGTGCCACACAGTGTGGCAGACTAAACACCACCACCCACATTTGAGGCACCTGACACATCAGAGGACGAAGATGATGATGAATCTGGCTTGGTGGTAAGATTGAAGTGGTAGCATACATCACCGCCATATGGCCTGTTTCAGCTTGGTTCTGCCCTCTGCATCATGCCCTGGAATAACATCTTCCACTGTCCCCCGTTACACTCAGCGACACTCAACTTGGACCTCGACATGGACTGCCATATTTGGATTGGTTACCAATGACACAGCAATCACACTGTGGACTGAAGTCTTCCTCTTCTGATGCACCTGTCAATCCCCAATGGACTCTGGCTGGCCCTCCACGGGGCGACAATGTAAAGTGGGGTTTGCATGGCCCTGTACTGCTCCAGCTTCAACACCCCACTGAATGCGAATAAAACATTCTAATTCACACTGATGTGTCATGGCCCTGATCAATTAAGCATGAAAGTATTGATGGATGTAGGGACAGTGATTCCCCATAAATGGTACCCCCTGGGTTATGCTATCATTGCGCATGTATGGCCGTGACCCAGATAGGCAGTGAGACACACATCGTCATTCAAAACAACTCACATCACAGTTGAATACAAGTGAATGTGCGTAGACTTTATTAGCATATGCGTGTCAGTACGGGCAAGATAAGTGCCACAACATGCGGACCAATGCAGCAGTATGTCATAGTGAGGAACGTTGCCACGCACCGCTGTCCACTCCGGGGGAGTGCCTCACCTTTCACAGGTGTGTGTTACCCCGCGTGGTTGTCCGCTCACGTATTCGGGGTCCAGGCGAATGCAGCCATGTCCACTGTTGTCGTGGGATATGTGACCAGAACCCCAAGATGCAACAAGGTGTCGGGACATGTGCAATGGGTTCCAAACTGTTGTGGCTGCAGGTACGTAGTTACACGTCCATGAAAGCGATTGCAGCTTCGTAGGCAATCAATTCCAACATGCGGTCGTTGTCGACTTCATCGAACAGGACGGCGAGGCTCTCCATTAGCAGGTCCGGACAGATGTGCTGCGTCCACCCCCTGTCACCAATTAGCACTACAGCCCAATAGGGGAGCGGTTCAATGTGGTCACTGCACACGAGGAGTTGTGCAATCTCCCAGGTCCAGCTGTCAGCATGTATGCCAATTATCAAGGCATCCCATAAACGGGTATCACGGTGACACTCCTGGTCGTGGGCCAACAGGGGGCGCACACACATGTCAAAATCCAGTTCAGCCACCATCCTGTTGGATAGGCAGACATCCATGGACCACTCGAATATGCACGATCAACAATGCAACACAGGCTGAACGCAGGTGACGTTGGCAAGGTGGAAGCTTAGCAGGTAACTGATCCGCAGCACTGCCAATGTCAGTGCCCCCTGTAAACGCAGCATATGTGCATGGTACAGTTCCACGTGACAGGGGTTGTGCATGTGTCCGGGATGTTCTGCCATTGTGTTAGTGGCTCTGCGCCAGTTCTGTGGTGAAATGCCACAGCTCGGATCAATGAGTTGTTTTAGTGTGCAACGGTTGTACGCCTGGGATGGTGTGGGAGTAAGTGTGAAGGCCATTCCATGCAAGATAACTTCGAGCAAGGACTTCTGTGTGTGGGGTGTGTATACGTTGGTCTTTCGTCGGGCTGTGCTTAGTGTGGGAGTCATCATCAGCTGCTATGGTATCTGTCAGGGGGTGCCGGGCACATGCAATTCCGAGTTCGGAGGTGCAGATGTGCTTCCGCCTGATAGTTCAGACAAAGGAGCTTTCATCCCTAATGCTGGTTTCTCATCTGCTTGCATTCAGGAAATGTGGAGTGGCTTGTTGGGGGTGGGGTGGGATGTGTGCAACTTTGGGATTCATGTGTGACATGTCTTGCATGTGGCAAATGAGCGGCATCACTGTGTGTTACTTTGCCTCACATCTGCTCCTCCCTCCCCCCGAGCCTATTTACTTGTGTGCGCTGCGCGGTTGCATCACTTGCACTCCTACGGCACACCATTGTCATGCCTGTCTGCACATGTCCACAAGCCTGACAATGACACTGTGATGTTGGCCATTGAAGGTGGGCGGCCACGTGAGTGTAGGCCTGTGGGAAGGATAGGGCGGACACAGATGTAGAGTTCATTCCTGGCTGAACTCGCGCTGCGATTAAGGCTAGGCATTTGGCTCATGCTGCGGCAATACAGATACACACAACACTTGACATGTATGAGCCAAGACCCCCAGCAGTCTTGCGCTCCTTCATTTCTCGGTTCGTGCGAGCCCGCCCTCCGGGTTTATGCTACATTGCAACATTGTCGATTGCGGGCTGGGTGGCGCCGACACTACAACAGTGACACACTCATTAGTTACTTCTTTGTCCAGGCCAGAACTGAACCACGCTCAGAGCCCCAGGCAAATCCTTCACACCCCTACGCTGGCCTGGCGTACGCCGGCCCAGCCCACTCCGCTTACGCTTACAGGGGGGGGGACGGCATGGATACATGACCGGGGTCTTCCCCACTGTCTGAGGTAACATGGTTGCGTCTGCTGTCCACAACACTACACACACCAGCAGTATATGTCCACATGGACATGTCTGTGCTCTGCATACTGTAGTCTGTCCAGCACATCACCACCACACTTGGCATTGTGTACATTCTTATTTATGGGTGACTTGCCTCCTTCACACATACTTGGTTCCCACCTCTCCCCACATTCTGCAATTGTGTGGCTGTGGGGTCATGCCGTTTTGGGAAGGTCGTTACCTGAAAGGGTAAACCCAATATGTGTCACTGGGACCTGGGTATATGCTAGTACATTGGAACAGTGGTCCCAATAAACAATAGATCAACACACAAAATAACACAATCTCAAGTAATTATTCAAAATACACATAATGGTTGGCATACAGTGTTATTTAATCACACTGAGCACACATTTGTTTGTAATCACAATGAATCTACACAAAAGTGCCCCTAGAAACGGGAAGGGGAGAGGGGTTGTGGAAGTGTAGGAGTGTTATCGGTGAGGATGAAGTAAGAAGTGCAAATCATACAATCAATTTGTTTATAGTACACAGGGCGCATATTTTAAGCCCTAAAGTTCACAGTTTTGTCAAAACAAATATAGCCATGATTAATATATAATAAACACAGTGATGAATCGCTGTTGATCAAGCTGGCCAATAAAGTAGATGTCGATGTTTCGACCCCAGATATGTAGGTTATTACATCCCTTACGTCGGGGTCTTCATCAGGACATAGGTGAAAGGAAAAGGGGGGACCTAGGGACAAAGAATGAAAACCTTAAAAATGGCACCGCCATTGAAGATTCATATATTATTTAATTAATGGGCCTAAGCTCCAAAATTTACTGTGAAAAACAGCCCTACGCTGTGGGCTGGTAAGGGATGTTGGGCGCGTGGGCTCCAAAGTCTGGAGAGTGGGCGCACCTGCAAAGGTAAGGTGCAGTTTGGGAGAAATTTCATCATTGCTTATAAATGGAAAATGCAGGCCGGAGAAAGTTCCTGACTATCATATAAAGGAAAGCACTGGGTTTGTGATAGAGTCTGTTTTAAACAAAAGGGAAGAATCACTAAACAAGACCTACAGGGAATGCATAAAAACTAAGAGCTGAATACCTTATTGACTGTGAATATAGGGCATCGATGCTTCAAATGAAATCGGCAGAACCATTATTTGCAACTAGAGAGAAAACAATGGAAAGACGTTCAACAGGACCTGTAGGAGGTATCGCCACTGTAGCTAAAAAATGCTGCATCGCCTGCTGTAAAGTAAAAGGAGTACCTTCGGTGCTGGAAATGGCGGGCAAATAGCTCCATATGAATCACAATCTGGGGAGAGATTGATCAAAGTTACGGTTAGTAAACCGAACCGGGATTAACAGGCGAAAGGATATTTAAAAAACAAGGTAAAAGGATATTTAAAAAACAAGGTTGCACGCATTCATGACTCACCGCTCTCCGTAAAGACGTCTCCGTCAGTGAAACAGGGGAAACTGTGCTCGACCCTGGTGGTTTAAATAGTACATTGTTGCCACGAGCGTGACGTCACTGTGCAGGCGCTCGATGCCTGGCAATTCTGACAGGTATTATTGTAAGTGAAAACAGACTTACAAAGCTGAACAAATAAAAGGTCCCTCACTCCTAAGAGTACAAACATTACTTGACTCATGGAGGCGTAAAAACTTGGAATTTATTAAATCCAGATGTTAGCGCCCATCTCTATGGGTGGAAAAATCGTGTGATGGAATATGTACAAATCCCTCGCAGAGGTGCATTAAATGTAACAAAACGGGACTATTAGCTGAATTTGGCCAAAGAGGTTAGTGTTCCGAGATAAATCTGAGAACGAATTCCATCTGGGAAGGGATGAATAACGATTGTAAGCAAAATTAATTAAACAAAGATGACACGGATGTAATCTCAAACCTTGTGCACACTCAGTGAGTGGTAAACTGATTTACATCATAAAATACATCGTGAGGCATACAGTCCTGAGAAAAATTACCCAAGCACTATTCATAAACAGAACAAAGTCAAAAGGACAGGTCAGGTGCAGGAATTGTTCAAACCTTGTTAACAACTCATAGCAAAATAGATAGGGCAGGGGTTAATTTTATACAATGATTTATATATGGGCAAAGAAAACACATTCATTTCAAATAACTAGACCGTCATTGGATTCGGTATGGGAGCAGAAGGAGTACAGTTGACATGGTTATTAGGGCATGTAAATAGTAAACCTGCAAATTGTCATGGTATAAATGTATTGATACCCTTTATGCAGTAAGGAAGGAAGTTACTCGAGTATGAGGCAGGCTAGTTGGGCGTGACTGACCTCTGATTCATTCAAGCCGTTCTGTATGGAGTCTAGAAGAGACATTCATTTGCACTCCCTGGTATTGAGGATTGTGGCAATGTTCCCTCCCCTGGGGCCAAGTGAGGCCTTCTCAAGTACTAACCACTGTAGTTCATCTGGACTGTGGTCAGCAGTTTGGAAATGTTCAACCAATGGTGCGCCTTGTACACCACATCTTATGTGGCTATAGTGCTGGAGGATGCATGCCTTGATTTTCTGTTGGGTTTGTCCTATGTATATAAGGCCGCAAGGGCACAGAATGCCATATATTACATTGTTCGTGTTACAGTTCGTGAAAGATTTTAGGGTAATCACATGGTGTTTGTACGTGAACTCCTTAGTTTGGATGGTGGTTTTGCATGCCTTACATTGGCCGCATTTAAAATGGCCAAGTGTAGGAGGTAGGTTCCACAAGGATTGAATAGATGGTGCGTCAGGAGTCTCGAGGAAGGAGCGTACTATATGGTCCTTGACACTCTTAGCTTTCTTATAGGAATGCATGGGAGGATTGTTTTGCTCTATGTCATCTGATATCAGTCCCCAGTGTTTGTTAATCACTTTTTTTATGGCATGGCTCTGTGTGGAAAAAGTAGTGACGCATATCATCCTTTGTGAGGCGCTGTCCTTCTTATCTTTGGGAGTTAATAGATCCTCACGGGGGCTGAACCAGGCCCTTTTCTGTGCCCTCTTGATCAATCTCCTCCGATAGCCTCTCTCGATCAATCGATTGCTCAAGTCATCTGATTGGTCCATGTAGTCGGTTTTCTTACTGCAGTTCCTGCGAATCCGCAGCAACTGTCCTGAAATACGACTCAGACCAAGAAATTGGAAAAACTAGCCAAAGACGCCAGGTACTACGAGAAGAAAACACCTATCCTTATCTACAAGAAGATTATTATAAGCAGGACAACCAGGGACGATTCAACAACAGGGGAAGAGGAGGATACAGCGGACGCAGGAACTATACCACTTTCTCTGATTCATCATACAGTACAGACAGTGACAACGAACAGCCGGGAGCCAGTGGGGAATATATCTATCAGGACACCTGGCAGCCACCACAAGGACCCTATCCTTTTTTAGGAGAGGGCCAATGGAGACCACCCAGAGGCCGAGGTGGGAATTGGCCCAGAGAAATCCAACAAGGCAAGCAAGTGCCCAGCAGCAACTGGGAGAGGGGCCGTGCGAAAATACAGAAGCAGGTGCGGTTCCAACCGGAGAATCACGGGGAAATCCAAACCCGACGGAGGGTGTACAGATGGTGATAAGACAACAGAGCCCTGTAGTCAACATTTCCTCTTATGCATTGAAAGATGAACAGATCAGTGTTCTGAGCAAGGGTCTCTCATTCGTGCCTACGGCACGCCTTAATGAATTGACACTCAAAACTGAACTCCATCGCTTTTTCAGAAAGATCCGTCTACAGTACTTTTTCAAACACTCTCCGCCATCCGCGGCATCTTCACTCACAGGCCTAAGGAACCCATCAACATTTGTACCACCAGCCCATCGGATGTCGAATAAAATCCTAGCCTACAAGAACGTGGTCCTGAGGAATGTGTTGAATGTATTGAAAAAACTTAAGTACACCAAATATAATATCACAAAGATGGAGAAGGAAGCATTGACATCCTTGAAGCAGAATAAGGACATTGTGATAAAGCCCGCTGATAAGGGTGAGGCTATCGTGGTCCAAGACGTCAGCAACTACAAGACAGAGATCAACAATCAGCTACAGGATGGAGTCAGCTACTCAAGAATAAGATCAGACCCCTCCAAAGATCTCCCAAAAGAAATACTCAACCTCACAACTCATGGCCTGGAACAAGGCTTTCTTACCAATCTTGAATTCAAATACCTTAATCAACAACAACCACGGCTGTCGACCCTATACACTTTACCTAAGATCCATAAGGACCCACAAAACCCTCCTGGACGCCCCATCGTTTCAGGATGTGGATCTATACTTGAACCACTTTGCAGGTATATAGATTATTTTCTCAAGCCCATAGCTGAGACAACAAGAGCTTATCTGAGGGACACAATGCAAACAATCAATCTGGTCGAGCAACGCCCTTTTGATCCCAGCAGTCAGCTTCTGGTTACCTGTGACATCGTTTCATTGTACAACCTACTATACCACAGCAAGCTGCCCTTGAAGTTATGGAAGAAGTATTGAAACAGCGACCGGCACCCACAGCAGTCCCCACAGAATTCATCATTGGCCTATTACGCATCGCCATGATGAAAAACTTCTTTATTTTTAATGGTCATTTCTACCTCCAGACCAAGGGAGTAGCGATGGGAGCGGCCTTCGCCCCTGATTTGGCAATTATCTATATGGACCACTTTGAAAGATCATTTGTCTTCAGTGAATTGAATCCCTACGTTGAGAAGGTATCCTTGTGGCGGAGATATATAGACAATATACTCTTGATTTGGACAGGTGACTCCATCGAACTGGGATGTTTCCACTCCTGGCTCAAGGAAAGGAGCCCTGACATCAAATTTACCATACACTCAGATCACAGACAAATTGACTTCTTGGATATCACCATCAGGAGTGAGGAGAACAAACTATACACTACGTTATATCGGAAGCCGGCAGAGAGAAATTCCCTTCTGAGATATAACAGCTGCCACCCCAGAGGACTCAGAGACAATCTACCCTTCGGACAGTTGCTGCGGATTCGCAGGAACTGCAGTAAGAAAACCCACTACATGGACCAATCAGATGACTTGAGCAATCAATTGATCGAGAGAGGCTATCCGAGGAGATTGATCAAGAGGGCACATAAAAGGGCCTGGTTCAGCCCCGAGAGGATCTATTAACTCCCAAAGATAAGAAGGACAGCGCCTCACAAAGGATGATATGCGTCACTACTTTTTCCACACAGAGCCATGCCATAAAAAAAGTGATTAACAAACACTGGGGACTGATATCAGATGACATAGAGCAAAACAATCCTCCCATGCACTCCTATAAGAATGCTAAGAGTGTCAAGGACCATATAGTACGCTCCTTCCTCGAGTCTCCTGACGCACCATCTATTCAATCCTTGTGAAACCTACCTCCTACACTTGGCCATTTTAAATGCGGCCAATGCAAGGTATGCAAAACCACCATCCAAACTAAGGAGTTCACGTACAAACACCATGTGATTACCCTAAAATCTTTCACGAACTGTAACACGAACATTGTAATATATGGCATCCTGTGCCCTTGCGGCTTTATCTACATAGGACAAACCCAACAGAAAATCAAGGCACGCATCCTCCAGCACTGTAGCCGCATAAGATGTGGTGTACAAGGCGCACCATTGGTTGAACATTTCCAAACTGCTGATCACAGTCCAGATGAACTACAGTGGTTAGTACTTGAGAAGGCCTCACTTGGCCCCAGGGGAGGGAACATTGCCACAATCCTCAATAGTAGGGAGTGCAAATGGATGTCTCTTCTAGACTCCATACAGAACGGCTTGAATGAATCAGAGGTCAGTCACGCCCAACTAGCCTGCCTCATACTCGAGTAACTTCCCTCCTTACTGCATAAAGGGTAACAATACATTTATACCATGACAATTTGCAGGTTTACTATTTACATGCCCTAATAACCATGTCAACTGTACTCCTGCTCCCATACCGAATCCAATGACGGTCTAGTTATTCGAAATGAATGTGTTTTCTTTGCCCATATATAAATCATTGTAATAAAATTACCCCCTGCCCTATCAATTTTGCTATGAGTTGTTAACAAGGTTTGAACAATTCCTGCACCTGACCTGTCCTTTTGACTTTGTTCTGTTTATGAATAGTGCTTGGGTAATTTTTCTCAGGACTGTATGCCTCACGATGTATTTTATGATGTAAATCAGTTTACCACTCACTGAGTGTGCACAAGGTTTGAGATTACATCCGTGTCATCTTTGTTTAATTAATTTTGCTTACAATCGTTATTCATCCCTTCCCAGATTGATTTCGTTCTCAGATTTATCTCGGAACACTAACCTCTTTGGCCAAATTCAGCTAATAGTCCCGTTTTGTTACATTTAGTGCACCTCCGCGAGGGATTTGTACATATTCCATCACACGATTTTTTCCCCCATAGAGATGGGCGCTAAAATCTGGATTTAATAAATTCCAAGTTTTTCCGCCTCCATGAGTCAAGTAATGTTTGCACTCTTAGGAGTGAGGGACCTTTTATTTGTTCAGCTTTGTAAGTCTGTTTTAACTTACAATAATACCTGTCAGAATTGCCAGGCATCGAGCGTCTGCACAGTGACGTCTCGCTCGTAGCAACAATGTACTATTTAAACCACCAGGGTCGAGCACAGTTTCCTCTGTTTCACTGACGGAGACGTCTTTACGGAGAGCGGTGAGTCATGAATGCGTGCGATCTTGTTTTTTAAATATCCTTTCACCTTGTTTTTTAAATATCCTTTCGCCTGTTAATCCCGGTTCGGTTTACTAACCGTAACTTTGATCAATCTCTCCCCAGATTGTGATTCATATGGAGGTATTTGCCCGCCACTTCCAGCACCGAAGGTACTCCTTTTATTTTATAGCAGGCGATGCAGCATTTTTTAGCTACAGTGGCGATACCTCCTACAGGTCCTGCTGAACGTCTTTCCATTGTTTTCTCTCTAGATACAAATAATGGTTCTGCCGATTTCATTTGAAGCATCGATGCCCTACATTCACAGTCAATAAGGTATTCGGCTCTTAGTTTTTATGCATTCCCTGTAGGTCTTGTTTAGTGGCTCTTCCCTTTTTTTAAAACAGACTCTATCACAAACCCAGTGCTTTCCTTTATATGATAGTCAGGAACTTTCTCCGGCCTGCATTTTCCATTTATAAGCAATGATGACATTTCTCTCAAACTGCACCTTACCTTTGCAGGTGCTCCCGCTCTCCCGACTTTGGAGCCCACGCGCCCAACATCCCTTACCAGCCCACAGCGAAGGGCTGTTTTTCACGGTAAATTTTGGAGCTTAGGCCCATTAATTAAATAATATATGAATCTTCAACGGCGGTGCCATTTTTAAGGTTTTCATTCTTTGTCCCTAGGTCCCACCTTTTCCTTTCACCTATGTCCTGATGAAGACCCCGACGTAAGGGATGTAATAACCTACATATCTGGGGTCGAAACATCGACATCTACTTTAATAGCCAGCTTGATCAACAGCGATTCATCACTGTGTTTATTATAAATTAATCATGGCTATATTTGTTTTGACAAAACTGTGAACTTTAGGGCTTAAAATATGCGCCCTGTGCTATAAACAAATTGATTGTATGATTTGCACTTCTTTCTTCATCCTCACCGATAACACTCCCTACACTTCCACAACCCCTCTCCCCTTCCCGTTTCTAGGGGCACTTTTATGTAGATTCATTGTGATTACAAACAAATGTGTGCCCATTGTGATTAAATAACACTGTATGCCAACCATTATGTGTATTTTGAATAATTACTTGAGATTGTGTTATTTTGTGTGTTGATCTATTGTTTTGGGAAGGTCAGCTGTCTTGTTCTGCGGTGCCTCGGTGGTAGTCCGGGGGGGTGGTCCTGGGGGTGGTGGCGTTGGGTGTTGTGGCCCTCTTGGGTCTTCGAGCTGCATGGTCAGTAGCTCCATGACATGTGTTGGTCTTCAGATGTGGCTCTGGCTGGGCTCCCTTTCATGCTGTAGGTTGTCGTCCTGCTTTACACCAGTAAAAGGCAGGTGTTAAATCCCTGCTGCTAACGCGCCTTATCGCCTGTTTTCGGGTCGCATCGCAGATCTGGCTGCTCGTTGTGAATATCGCGAAGTGGTGTTTTCGTGTGTTTTTGCACGGGAATGATACTGGAGGTTCAGGGTTTTAGTGTATAGGAAGTAATGGCGCTCAGCAGATTTACGTCAGTGTATATGGGTTGCCAGAGTGCGTATGGTGCTAACCGGGAAGGGGAAACCCTTGTAACCCCTTGATGTGTGTAGGGAAACCCTACAGCAAACAAATATAGCTAAATCCCGTGCACACATACATAATTTTAGACAAGAAATACAGGTGTCATTCAAAGCAAATTATACAGAATTCTTGGGTGATGTAGTAATTTCTTTATTCTGATGGAAACACAACCAGCCGACACGTGTTTCGTCAGGGAAAAGTAGTCCCACGACTCTTCAGGGCTGAAAAGGAGTTGTCAGCAAACTTAGATGTCCCTAGGCCGGTGATAATTCCAACCCGGTAGGGCACGAGTACAAGATATATTATGGATTTCCAAGATAATTAGCGATAGGGCGTCTGAGAAGTGGATCAGAAATGTTGTGTGATCGGAATGCCGGTGATACTTCCAACCCGGCAGAACTCAATCTGGGTTAAATTGCGCAAAACGAATATTCTGTGATAATCTTAAAAGTTTAACTGAACGGCCAGAACCGCCAGTGGAGTGTAGATGAAAAACCAGTAAGATATCCCTATAAAATATGAGCAAAGATAATTTCACCTATTGGTCGAACTATGATAAAGTCAAGGCTGAACACGTGTGTGTGTTCACCAAATCCGTTTGGATCAAGAGAGATGAATGCGTCCTGGCGGCGCCGATTTCCTAGTTAGAGTTCTGGCCGTTCAGTTAAACTTTTTAAGATTATCACAGAATATTCGTTTTGCGCAATTTAACCCACTTCTCAGACGCCCTATCGCTAATTATCTTGGAAATCCATAATATATCTTGTACTCGTGCCCTACCGGGTTGGAATTATCACCGGCCTAGGGACATCTAAGTTTGCTGACAACTCCTTTTCAGCCCTGAAGAGTCGTGGGACTACTTTTCCCTGACGAAACACGTGTCGGCTGGTTGTGTTTCCATCAGAATAAAGAAATTACTACATCACCCAAGAATTCTGTATAATTTGCTTTGAATGACACCTGTATTTCTTGTCTAAAATTATGTATGTGTGCACGGGATTTAGCTATATATGTTTTTGCACGGGAATGCCTACTCTGCATATCATTAGTGTTAGTTGTCGCTCTCATCCGTGGCGATGTTTTTTGCGGAGGATATCGCTGGAAAACTGGCGATATCGGCAGTTTGCACCAGCTTGAGAATAGGGCGATAAGTCTATCGCCACTTTTGCGACGCTAAAGTGCCGGTAAGTCGGCGATAAGTCCTTGAGAATATGCCCCATTATGTTTAACCCACTGTATTTTTTCTGTGGATATTCTTCTACTTTACATTATAAGAATGTAAATTCAATGTTTGGCTTGTCAATATTTTGACAGATATATTTTGTTCGTTATACAACACATCTTCTTTCTCAAGTTGTTAAGTGAGGGCATTTGTAAGATTTGAGTTGGAACTGAGCTTCAGATTTTTGGCACAGCGCAAAGGAAGGCCTTCTTTGTTGTATTTTTCTTTTGCACTTTGTTTCAAACCTTGTGATGTCTTGGTGGGTGTTGAGCTGACCACCAGAGATCCTGCTGATGTCTGACAGGCAGTGAAGTTGGACTTTTGGATGTAATAACTTTGAACATTATGCAGGAGGACAGGGGATCTTAACAGCGATGAGCGCTTGCCAGGGGAGAGAATACATGCTCTGGAATTTAGGGGTTCTCTGGTCATACTTTTTGAATCCCATGTTGAGTCTTGCTGCTTTAGCAGTGTGAGGTGAGTTTCTGGGATTCCAGTGAGCAGGTATCGCAGTTATGCATGTATAATAGTTCTAAGGTTGTACGCTCTGAATTATGCTCATAAGAGATGGTGTCACTCTGTCTTTTGTTTTCTTAGAATTAGGGTCTTAAGCAGAGACCACTATTACTATGAAATCTGAGGGAGATAGTGCTCTTTGGGTTATGTCCACAGACCCCCTATCCTCAGCTTAGAAAAAGTCTTAGCCCCAACAATTTCTGCATCCTTGAGTACAGCAGAAATGAACCGGCTTCTTAATGGTTCATTATTATAGCACCAAATAAAATGCAGCCGTACGATGTTAGCCTTCACTCAATGGGCGATCACACTTATTAAAACATACATGCATGTTTGTTAGTTCCATTTCCCTTTGAATAGCTATAATGCACAAGTAGACATGTTCAGTGTGCTGCCCGTCTTTATTGCTTGTGAATAATTCTAGTTCACAATTCTTGTTTGTGATTTGCACCTGACTTTCATTGGAAGCAGGATTAAAGAAAATGCAATGGATTTGGGCACTCAGGAGCTGTGCAATCAATCACTCTTGAAGACGGTGATCTGAACGAGATTAATAGCCAATCTTACCAGCGGTTCCTTTTAAAAAACATAAGCACTGCTGTGCTGGAAATAGCTTTATAGTGTAAATATGTAAATCTGCACTGAAGGTTAATGCAATCACGAATGAGTGAACGTGTTTATTGACGGGCTTGGTTCTATCACTCACTCTGCGTCTCTTAAATCGGAGTGGGGAGTCTTTGATCCATGCTTGGCAGCTTCATCGTAAAACTGGCCCGAGCAATGCCCCGAAGGAAACGCATTTCACCAACTTTATACATCTTGCTGGCTGAGTTTTGCGAAGCATGAAAAATGACTGTGTTGCGCGTCGTAAATAATTTTTAAGCATTCTGGGGCATATTTACGTTCCCTGGCGCATCCCTGCATATCAGCAGGGATGCGCCAGGGAAAATGCGTCACACAAGTTTACCCTTGCGCCACGTCCGATGCGGCGCATCGTGGCGCAAGGATAAGCAGATGCATGACGCATCTGCCGGCGGAAGGTTGGCGCAGTGCTGAAGTTGTGTCGCAAGCGCGACGCAACTCCAGCACTATTCCAACCTTCCCTATCCCTAACATGGTGCGTCAATCCTTATGCCTGCTTGAAGCAGGCGTAAGGATTTGACGCACCAGCGTCGGAATAGTGACTACGTGATATCTTGTAGATTTCACTACGTCACTTTTCCGAGCGTTCCCTGCGCCGGAACGCCCCCTTGCACCGGTACGCCCACATGAAACCTGACGCAGGTTTCATGTGGCGCAAGGGGTTTACTACGTGACGCATCTCCCTAGATGCGTCACGTTGTAAATATAGCGCAACGCGGCGCATGGTTTGCGTCGCCGCTGCGTCACATGCGTGACGCAACGGCGGCGCAAAAGTGGCGCAAGGGGCTTGTAAATATGCCCCTCTCTTTCTGCTCAGAGCGTAGAAATGAAACTTTAATTAATGTGCCTTTTTGAGTAGACTGCAAAAGGCTTTAACGGGGCGGATTTTGTAGCCTGGTGCGTCAGTGATGAGCAACAAGCGATTAGAGAGTGAAACAACATTGAGGAACTCTATGATGAAAGCAACCCCAAGTTTAAGGAGAGACGAACCGGAAACTAAAACCATTCTAGGCCTGGTAGCTCCGGCAGGATTCTTACATGTGCGTTGGTTTCCATCGTATAGACATGGGGCTATGGGGAAGTGATCCCTAATGCCCAGAGGGTTGAGAGGATTCTACATTGGAGTATAACCTCCCATGTCAAGACATTACACCACAAAAAATACTCCTGTAGACTAACTAGTGGTAAACAGAAAAACTGTGTTACCTAAATACGATAAGGGAGGTGTCTATGTGAAGATCTAGAACTGCAGACACCCAGGGGTGCACAAGTAAGCAATTCCTTTTTGTTTAGTTACCCTCACACACCCTAGTGGTGTCATGCTTCATCATCGGGTCACCCCGACGCCTATAAGTCGGGGTGGGCTCGACCACAGTGTTGGGAGCTCTTTGGAAAGTGAAGACCAGGGGGATTAAAGATAAAAACCCTCAGACAGGCCCCGGTTTCCCTTTATTATTGGGTCTGTCAGGGATATTAAAAATAATTAAAAGAGCGGGTCAATGGGAGTGATTATGGTCCTATGACCCTATTGCCAACATGTTTCAGTCCTGGGTTGGCCGTAAAAGTCCTGGACTTTCTTCAGGGCAGAGATCGTCCTCCCTGGGAACAACAGTGAAAGGGGAGTCCCTATCCTGTGAATGAATAAGGGCAGAGTAGCTGCTCCTTTTGTGTAGATAACAGATGTTTAATCTGTTAAACGCAGTCCTTCATCTCTGAAAAACACAAGAAACAAACAAACACCATATCGTTTTCTTTGAACATACATCAATTGTGTAGTTATTAACACTCCCAATTAGGTGCGTTGACTGTGACCCAACATCTAATGAATGCCAGGTGAGTGTGCAAATGGAAGTTCTCATTTACATCATACTTGTGCCATACACACCTATATCTGTAACACAATAGTGCTATGTGGCAGATAAATGTGCGGTGGCGATTTTACTCGCATACTGACTTTATCAGCAGGCCAGTGTGTGTACGTTCAGAAGTGAAAATATCGCGTGACAGTCTATAAGAACAGCACTAGGCTGCTATCAAGCAGTGTACTATTGTGCAGGCGTACACTTGCATCTTTTCTTTAAAAAGTATTTTTCATAATAAGAGCATCCAAATTCGTACCCAATTTGCGGAGAAAAACTGTGTCTCAGGGGACCGCTAGGCGTGATGGAATAGCCCTGTAGTCAGACTCTATAGTGTTGTTCGGGGGTAGAAAGAGGATGAAGTACACCGGACGTTTTTAGACAGGGCAGAAAGCCTATGTCGAGCAGAATTACAAGACTAAACCTGTTGTAACCACCTGTCACCCCCCTACTTACTTCTTCAAGGGTCCTATCCCGCCTGCGTACCTACTTGGTCCGAGTCCCCGGCATTCGCTCTTCAATGCCGGTGAACTGGGATATAAATACCTTTGTTCTAGCGGGAAAATCTCAAGTGAAAGTCACGCCCATGGTGTGCTAAAGATGCCGTCAAGCACGTAGATGCGTGTTTAATGTGCCATAGAGGATCATGGGATTTGTAGTCTTTTACAATATGGTATCTCGATCAGAAAACTACAATCGGCTCGCATTAATATGTACGTGTACAAGGAACAATTGTTTCAAACAGATATATATTACTTGTGTATATGTATATATATTTATTATGTATATAGAGAGGAAGGCACTCCCTGATTTCTGGAAGAAACCTCAATTTGGGGCTAACTCTACAACGTGATCACGGTGTCGTGACACGCGTGAATGTTACGTATGTGTCATACAATGTCTACACATGGGTAGAAGTATTTTGCAGCATGAGGAATATAAGTACTTATGCTCGAATATCAATGTGTAATTAATATGACGGGCTGGATGTCAATATCACTTTCAAAGGGGATCATGGGAACTGTAGTTCAAATACATTTAGATGGAATGGGAACTCGAGCAGGAAAGTATAGTCTATTATACTAGTGTGTATAAATTCGTTTTTAGAAGTAGTCACTTTTTGCATTCTAATAAGGAAAGAGAAAACCGAATGACTATCCATAGATACTACTCATATAAAGTACCCATTTGTCATATAAAGGGTGGTGGCAGTGATAATATGTAGCTCAGTCTCGTTTATTTATTTAGCTGATTCCAAGGTATAGAATCATTCAGACCAATTTCATATGTCTTCAAACGATACACCCATCGTTGTTCTCGTTCTAGAAGTCTGTTTATCAGATTGCCAGAGCCTTTCACTTTCTCTATAACTGTCCACCTGATGTCTGTGTCTTTATGTTGTTTTTCCTTGTAATATGCTGTTAATTTTGTTGTGGTCACTGCTCGCCTTATTGTATTTCTATGTTCGCTGATACGAACTTTGACCTTGCGACTAGTCATGCCGATATAGCTCAAATTACATGGGCACTTGATGAGGTAGACAACTGATTCTGAATTACAATTAGTATGGGATCTTTGTTCCCATGGGAAGTGTAAGCCTAAATCAAGGCTTTTAGTATGTTCTGTAAAGGGGCACACTACACATGATCCACATGGAAAGTGACCCATCACAGGTGGGTTATTCCACAATGTGGATTGAACATTGATTGTACTTTTGAAGGTATCAGTGTGAACAAGAGTGTCTCTCAGGCTTTTATTCTTTCTGAATGAGAACATGGGTTTCTCATAAGAGAGTCTATTTGAAGTGAGTATGGGCCATTTCTTGTTGATTATTTTCTTCACATCATTGGATGAGGAATTGTACGTGGTTACGCAAATTATTTGATCTGGTTGGGTCTTTTGATGGGTCTCTAGAAGTGCCGCTCTTGGAGTATTACGAGCTCTTTTACTAGCTTTTTCTATAATTTTGATTGGATATTTTCTCTGTCTAAGTTTGGTGGTAAGAGTTGCAGCTTCTTTTTTATAGTCTTTCAGATCCGAGCAATTTCTCCGTACTCTCAAGAACTGGCCTACCGGAAGATTCTCCCTGAGAGAGCGTGGGTGTGCACTGTCAAATCTTAATAAACTGTTCCTGTCAGTAGATTTTGTATATAGTGAGCTCAACAAAGTACCGCCAGCTGCTCTTAGTGTGATATCTAAAAAAGAGATATTTTCTCTATCCATATTCATGGTGAATCGAAGGTGAGGATTCAGATGATTGATCCAATCAATGAAGCTATTGAGAGTAGAAATTTCTCCTTTCCAGATGAGAAGTACATCATCAATATATCTGTACCATTTGCATATGTTAGTAGTATAAGCATTTGCCGTCCATATATGTTGATCTTCAAATTGACTCATATACAGGCAAGCTAAACTGGGGGCAAAGGTACTGCCCATCGAAGTTCCGTGTATCTGAAGATACAGCTGGTCCTCGAATTTGAAAAAGTTTTCTGTAAGGGCTAACCGAATCAAAGTGATGACCCACTCAATAGGAGCTGCCCACTGCCACTCTTCTTGTTTTAGAATATCCTCTACTACTTTGATGCTTTCTTCCTGAGGAATACTGGTATACAGTGCTTCCACATCAAGGCATACCAAGATATTTTCCTTTGGGTCATATTCTATATCAGTTAGGAGATTAAATAGATGTTTTGTATCTTGTATGTATGATGTTATGCGTGTAACCAGAGGTCGTAGGAACCAGTCCGCGTATTTCGATAAAGGTTCAAGAATAGACCCAATCCCAGATACAATGGGTCTTCCCGGGGGTGGTATCTTGCCTTTATGGATCTTAGGTATTGTGTAGAACAGAGGTATCCTTGGATCATCTTGGTTGAGGAAATCATGCTCCTTTTTGGTGATCCATTCTTTTTCAAGGGCATCTGTCGTCAGTGTAGATATCGAAATCTTGATCCGTTGAGTGGGATCCCTGTTGATCTTTTTGTAATATTTGGTATCTGCCAAGAGATCAAAGCAAGCTGTTCTGTATGCATTAGTCCTCTGAATAACAGTTGCGCCGCCCTTATCTGCTGGTTTTATAATTATGTCAGTTCTGGTTTTCAAGGTTTCGAGGGCTGTACGTTCCTTGGTGCTCAAATTATTGAATGTGTCTCTTTTTGGTTGTAGCTGTTCAATTTCTTTGATTACTGCTTCCTCGAAGGCCAACACCTCGGGGGCATTGTTGAGGCCGGAGGAAGAAACGTAGACTTCAATCTAAAGTTAGTATGGCTGTCATCGTTATCCTGTCTTTCTTTATCCCTAAAGAAAGTCTTGAGGCAGATCTTCCTGAAGAATTCGCCTAATTCACATCTTAAACGGAATTTGTCCATGTAGGTAGTTGGGACAAAACCTAGTCCTTTTTCCAGGATCGCCTTCTCCTCCGTCGTCAAGATAACATCTGTTAAGTTGACAATTAGTCTCTCATTGTGCTCGTGCTCGGCTGTGGTTGACCTCTGGTATGACTCCGTGTGTTGATTGGGGTCCCACTGGATTCCCACTGGATTCCCTTGTTCCCACGTCTTCCTCGTTTGCCTCTTCTTCCGCCCTGTCCTAAAAAATGTTGGTTGAATTCAGGCTGGTAGTAGGGTCCAATAGGGTATTGTGGTGGTCCATGGAATGGAGCTGGGCCAAATGGGCCCGGCCAGGGATACATCTGTGGTTGTACAAATCTTTGGTTAAAGCCCCTCTTCGAGGTCTCCTTGGTTTTCCTCTCCTGCTTCTGTTAGATCCATCACTGGACCACTCCTCTTGTTCCGAGTCGGAAGATACCGACTGTCCACTATAAGAGGATTCTGAGTCCGAGTGATCATGACCCTTATAGTCATCTTTTATATAGGGATACACCCTCTCATGACTAAACTTCTTCAAGTCTTTTTGTAATTTACTGATTTTATTTTGCATTAGATAGTCTTTATGTTCATTTATTTCTTTATTGACCTCTTCAAGTTTTTTCTTATAGAGAGTCAACTTAATTTCTGTTATCAGACAATCTTCGCTGGTTTTGATTTTAATTACTAATGCTTCAGATAAGCGTTTAGCCGTATTAATGATGAGGATCAACCAGTCGCGTGAGCATCGCCACGCGATCAGTGACCACTCTTTTTGAATTGGGGGTCATCTAAGAATATTCTTGGGGCATTGGTGACTAGTAGTCCATTTGGTGCTGTATTTCCACGGAGATATTCTGTCATGATGGCACCATGTAGTAAGATTCTCATCTGGCATCGCTTCAGTTCTTTCAATTCATCCCAGTTTTGTGCCTGGGTAAGGCTCTGATTGATGTTGGTATCAGGTAACAGGGATGGCCCTGCCAGGATGGCGGATGCAATGTCATCTGTGTAGCCTAGTCCTAATTGTTCTGTCATGATAATATTGGATGATAATGGATGCGAATGCTACAATAAACAGTGTGTAGTGCTGTACGTGACTGTAAACGCTCGTATTATTCACTAACTAAAGTACCATTATAGAATTTCAGAATGAGTTCTGAATTATACCCTACAGCTGTAAGCTGCGCAAAATACGTATAGACATGGGGCTATGGGGAAGTGATCCCTAATGCCCAGAGGGTTGAGAGGATTCTACATTGGAGTATAACCTCCCATGTCAAGACATTACACCACAAAAAATACTCCTGTAGACTAACTAGTGGTAAACAGAAAAACTGTGTTACCTAAATACGATAAGGGAGGTGTCTATGTGAAGATCTAGAACTGCAAACACCCAGGGGTGCGCAAGGAAGCAATTCCTTTTTGTTTAGTTACCCTCACACACCCTAGTGGTGTCATGCTTCATCATCGGGTCACCCCGACGCCTATAAGTCGGGGTGGGCTCGACCACAGTGTTGGGAGCTCTTTGGAAAGTGAAGACCAGGGGGATTAAAGATAAAAACCCGCAGACAGGCCCCGGTTTCCCTTTATTATTGGGTCTGTCAGGGATATTAAAAATAATTAAAAGAGCGGGTCAATGGGAGTGATTATGGTCCTATGACCCTATTGCCAACATGTTTCAGCCCTGGGTTGTCCGTAAACGTCCTGGACTTTCTTCAGGGCAGAGATCATCCTCCCTGGGAACAACAGTGAAAGGGGAGTCCCTATCCTGTGAATGAATAAGGGCAGAGTAGCTGCTCCTTTTGTGTAGATAACAGATGTTTAATCTGTTATACGCAGTCCTTCATCTCTGAAAAACACAAGAAACAAACAAACACCATATCTTTTTCTTTGAACATACATCAATTGTGTAGTTATTAACACTCCCAATTAGGTGCGTTGACTGTGACCCAACATCTAATGAATGCCAGGTGAGTGTGCAAATGGACGTTCTCATTTACATCATACTTGTGCCATACACACCTATATCTGTAACACAATAGTGCTATGTGGCAGATAAATGTGCGGTGGCGATTTTACTCGCATACTGACTTTATCAGCAGGCCAGTGTGTGTACATTCAGAAGTGAAAATATCGCGTGACAGTCTATAAGAACAGCACTAGGCTGCTATCAAGCAGTGTACTATTGTGCAGGTATACACTTGCATCTTTTCTTTAAAAAGTATTTTTCATAATAAGAGCATCCAAATTCTTACCCAATTTGCGGAGAAAAACTGTGTCTCAGGGGACCGCTAGGCGTGATGGAATAGCCCTGTAGTCAGACTCTATTTTGTTGTTCGGGGGTAGAAAGAGGATGAAGTACACCGGAAGTTTTTAGACAGGGCAGAAAGCCTATGTCGAGCAGAATTACAAGTTTAAGGAGAGACGAACCGGAAACTAAAACCATTCTAGGCCTGGTAGCTCCGGCAGGATTCTTACATGTGCGTTGGTTTCCATCACCATGTGGGTGGAGGGGTCGGAGCAGGTAATGAGAAGAACACCTGGTTCCAAGGGTGTAGCTTCCATGTGTGCAGAAGGTGCAGTGACACCGGGGCCCACTGAACCATTATTATTCCTGTATTTTATCAATCAAACAGCAGCCAGGGGGCTGTTTCCTTTAGTGCACCAGGGCCCATGACACATTGGCTCCACCATTGCCTGGATCTGCCTACTAGTGGCTAACACTTTTCAAACGGGTGGGATTGCCACAAAGAGAGTAAACATTTGATTAATGATGCTCCCAGAATCGGATAATGTTCACAGCATCTCAATCACATCGTCAGCAAACATCTGGGTACCTAATAACGTAAGGCATTTTTCCGCCTTTCAAACTACAATACAAACGTGGCAGTTTGATGCTCTCAAGCGATAACTAATGTTTATTGTTGTCAAACTCAATTACAATCATTATATCAACCTTAGAAATATGACCATTGATCCAGCGCGGCTAATATAAATTCTTCTCTTTTGGACTTGACATCCAGGTAAAGATCATTCACAACAATTATACCATATGACGGTGGGGCCCATAACACCGCATAACATACACTCGCTCAGTTATTCCCTGGATCACACCCCCTTTCTTCTAGGGTGAAGAACGATTTGCTGGAAGAACGGAATACCTTATTTAAAGTTAACAGAATATTACCTTAAACACTCATGTTTATTTAGTTTTTGATCCTGTCGGTTCCAAACATCAAGGTATTCCGCTTTTTGGTCGATGGACCAACTAGTAGGATAAGTTGATGGTGATTAAGACCAGCTCAATCACATTTAGAACCTTCATAATCATTACACTTTTATATTGAGCTAAAGAACCACAGACTCGTTATCTGTAATTAGAAATAGATTTTATCTAAATTCAGTTTGCATGAGTGAGATTCTTAGTTTATTAATCACTTTATTACATTTCAATAACATATGAGAAATAAAATTTTAGAAAAGATTAAAATGCATACCCTTTTTGCTGCGGTTTAAGAAAAATTCATCAAAAGCAGATCACAGCATTGAACTCCCAAAACTGACTGACTGTCCCGCTAACAGCCTCCTCGACGGACCTCCCTTACAGGTTTTCCTGCATCGGTCTCGTTCCTTTTCCCAGTCAAATTTTAAAGTTCAGAGAAGAGTTCTTCCAAAGAAAAATGCGGCCTATAGAAAATGGCAGCAGCTTCGTCCGTATCACGCTCAGTCTCCAAAATGTTATGCAGGAATAGCGCTCCTCTTACTTAAGATCTGGTCCTCTTATACCCTACTACTAGCTTACTAAACAAAAAGTTGCAAACATTGGGGGCGAGAATCACGCTAATTGGTCCATTGGAGGGGTGGCTAGAATCACCTCATTGCCCTCCTTGTCTAAACCGGTTCTAAAATTGTTTAAGGATGATATTTTCACACAGCCTTTGTGTAATAGCAGTCCAATTGACAGTTCGCTAAATGTTTCACTTTTTGTATTTCATTTGAAAACAATTCATTGTTAATTCACTGAGGCTCATCCCATTTTTCTCACAGATGGATGCTGAGTCTTTCTTGGCAGTCTCCTCGTGTCAGGTCGGCATGACCTTGACTCCTCTCACTCTGGGCTCACTCGGTAACCACGTGACTTTAGCTCTGTGGCTTACTTCCGCTTAGAGGCCATCTTTGTGTCTGCGCATGACCTCATCTGCCTCGGCAGCCATTTTCGCAGCATGGCCTAGCAGGCCCAAACAAACTATCATAGAAATAAACACAATCATAATTAAAATAAGGAAAATAAGCCTTTCTGTTTCCCACCCGGCATTCTAAGTACCCAAGTTAGGTGTTACCTAGCAGAAGCGACATTTAAAGCCATGTTTTACTTACCATCTGCATTCTTTGCCACAATACAATTTTACTACATAGCACAAATCATGCGATCTTGCTCTAATTAGTACGCAAATTACTATATTAACTATTATTTTACTTTACCATTGTAAATAAGTTAGTTTGCACATAAATAGCGATTACCACCCACTTATGTAAATGTTTATAAAAGTGCAGATTTGTTGATTAATATCGCAAACAATTAATGTCGTTAATTTATTATCCCGACTATGGGGTGTTACAAATTTGTTTCATTTACCTTGCTCCATCAATTCCCCCTTTGGTGATTTTTTATATCACCACAAAAACCCATGTTATACAAATTTCAGTTAAAATGTTTCGTGTCCACTTGCCACTTGCTTTTGTTAGTTCACACATCAGTGTCCCTTTCATCTTGATCTTTTGTTCTCTTATATATGTTTTCTTTTAGTTCTTCTAGTTCTATTTCTCCCATTTCCCGTTCTCTTTCTTTATTTATCTTATTTTCTCTTTTTATTTTATTTTGTCTTTTTCTCCTTTTAATGCATACATAGACTAATTTCACTACTAACACCATGATGATTACTACTGTTGCTGATATCAAAACTTTCCCTATAATAGAACCACGTATTTCAGTGAACCATTTCTGTATTGAGGAAAAACTCTTACCAAGTTTCTCCCAAGCACCTTCAACCTCCAGTGGAGCAAGTTCTTTGTGCAAATTAGTAATATTCTTTATATACTTCTGTATATTTTCGCTTTTATCTGGAATGTAAGTGCAACAATGTTGGACTTTCAGAATTCCACAGACTCCACCCTCTTTTGCCAAAAGAATGTCAAGGGCAAGTCGATTTTGCATCACCATAGTTCTCATGGCAACCATCTCGGTATTCACCATCAAGAACCCTCCAGTAGTATTCGTTGATAAACGATCTACCACTGTGGACAATTTCCGAATCTTAAATGCATTCAAAGATATACCCACTGCTGGTATCAATGCTCCAAAAATGTCGCCAACTATTTCTGAAAAGCTTTCCCTTTTCCTACGTGTTAATGTTTCACCCATTTCGTGTATTCCTTTCTCTCCTCTCTCCACATGAAAGATTTTTGGAAAGACCAGGCCTAAATAACATGAATCATACCAATGGTCCGGCAATTTGTAATAAGCTTTATTTCCGCAAATATAATAGAACCCTGGAAATATTGGATCTTTTCCTCCTTTGAATCCCCATCCTCCTAAAATTTTGTAAGTATCTCGGCATTCACTGGAACCCACGAAATAGTTATCATATCTAGTCTTATTTCTACTAATACACAACTTTCCCTGTTGTTGCCAATCCAGAGTCATAGCTGCATTTGTCTCTTTCTTGTCTTTATTTTTCTCGTCAAACGCCCAAAGGGGTGTTCTTGTCTCTTCTTCTTTCTTTAATTCACAGGTAAGGTTGTGCCTAACTACATATTCTAATGTTAAATCTTTATTTTCTAGGAAAAATTCACCAAACATTCTTGCTTCTTTCACTTTGTTCAGTTCAGGGATTATAGGAACTTTCGCAAAAACCTTATTTATGTCAGTATAATAATATTCTAATCTACCTGTTTTATAAAATAAACTTGCTAAAACACTACATGTTATCCCATACGTCAGAGGAAGGTGATAATAGGTCACACCTTCTGTGACAGACACAGGTAATTGCATACAAATATAACAATCCCTTACATCCATTGTTTCTACATACTCATATAACAATTTTGTGAAAGGATTCTTAGAAAAATCAGTTATGGATCTATCCTTATGAAATTCCGTACTATCTATTAGTGTTGCTGTGTTCTGTGTGTTAGCTTCTTTATCCTTTTTCGTGTTGTTCCCTAATATGGATGTTACTTCTACAGCTAACCTAATTGGAATTGTGATTGCTAAAATAAGCCAAATAAACATTAAGAAACCTGTACAATAGAAACACATTCTACACCATCTACGTAAAAACTCACATCTAGGTTTCCTATTCTCTGTGTCTACCATTCTAATCTATTACCTAGCTATATATATATATATGTACAGAAAATGTGTCACCACACCTCAGAATGACGTATCAGCGACTCTACCCTTTTACTTTGTCTCGCTTGGTACTTTCTTCAGTTCTTTTCAGAACTCTTCCTTGTCTCGTTCAGGTTTTAATGTCCAGTCCGGGTTTCCCTTTATCTTTTCAGACTTGTTGCACTTCACTCTCACCCATTGGTTTACTGCTTTCTTCTGGGCTCTCGTGAGTGTTATCTTCTTCTTTAATGTCAGTCAATGTGATGAATAGCCACTCAGGTGACTTATATTTCTGGTTAGGTTTCTTCACTCTTTTCTTCTCGTTTTCTGCAATTGTTTTCCATTTTGTTTTCCTTGTTCCTTTTGACTTGTTATCTCATTTACTTGTTCTGCATTTTTCCTGTTTAAGTTTATTATCTTGTACCTTAATCTTTTGACTTCGTGGGGCCAATGGTCTCCTTTTCTTGGCCTTTTGGTTCACTTTCTTTTTCCTCTCGTTCTGTTCTCCAAGTCCTTTTTCTTGGTCCTAGTCTCTGCTTTCTCTCTTCTTCACTTTCTTCAGATTCTGTTTCAGACCTTATTTCACTTCCTCTTATTTTGAACTTTATGATTTTGCTTTCATTGTCTAATTCTGAACCTTCTTGTGTCTTTTCTGTTGGGACACTTGTTTCTATCCCTCCTCGAGTTTCTTCCGGTTCTGTGTTAATCTCTCTGTCTGTTTCTAAGTTTCCCTGTTGTTCTATTTGTTGATCTGTCCCTATTGCTCCTCGGGGTTCTTCCGATTCTTCTTCTATCTCTCTATCTGAAACTAACCCTTCCTCAATTATTTTGACAATTTTTGAAGGAAATCTACCATAACTTGTGCTCGGTTTATCAATGTCACTGTCTCTTTGTTCAGTTTTTTCGTTTATAATGTCAATTTTCTTTTTATTCCTTTGCTTTTCATCACAATCTGACTGATCTGTTTCAGATGCCGATCTGGTATCTGATATTTCCAGATGTCGACTTTCTGGTCGATCTTCAAATTCTGGAACTTTTGCAACTTCAAGTTCTTCTTCTGTTATCAAGCTTGTACCTGGGTCTTCCAGATGTCGACTTTCAGGTCAATCTTCAAGTTCTGGAACTCTGCTTGTTTCGACTTCTGCATCGGATGCTGAACTGGTATCAGATATCTCCAAATGTCGACTTACAGGTTGAGCTTCAGGATCTGGGACTCTGATAGTGTGGCTGGCATGCACCCAGTTTTTCACTCCAGCACATTTGACAGCAGTTGTTGTCACCAGGATCACTTGACGTGGCTTATCCCAGCGAGGAACCAAACAGTTTCTTCTTCTATGGACTTTTATGCGGACCCAGTCTCCTGGACTCAAATCATGAGCTGGTTTTCTTTCAAGAGTGGTCGCATCCGGTCCAACCTGATGAAACACAGAATGTACCACATCAGCCAATCCTTTGCAATAATCCAATACGGGATCATCAGTTATAGTCAGCAGTTTGTTGACAGGTACTTGTGCTTGTCTCATTGCTCGCCCCATGATTATTTTGTGGGGACTTAGACCTGTTTTTCTGTCAGGTATACTTCTGATAGTCATTAACACCAATGGTAGGGCATCAGGCCATTTGAGTCCTGTGGCTTGACACATTTTCCCTAACCTATTCTTTATTGTTCCATTCACTTGTTCTACCACTCCAGAAGCCTCTGGTCTGTATGCACAGTGTAATTTCTGTTGAATGTCAAGAGCTTCACATATCAGTTGAATTAGTTCATTTTGGAAATGTGTTCCTCTATCTGTTTCGATCGTTACTGGAAAACCAAATCTTGGAATGAATTCTCTCAGTAAGAGCTTAGCTACAGTCACTCCATCATTCCTTCTTGTCGGATAGGCTTCCACCCAACGAGAAAACAAACGAACGACCACAAGAACATACTTCAGTCTATTGCTTAGGGGCATTTCGATAAAATCCAGTTGCATTCTAGTAAAAGGACCTCCTTCTCGCCCTATTGTCCCTAGACTCACTACTGTTTTTCTTCCTGGATTTATCTGTTGACAGATAAGACATCTCTGACAAAGACTCTCAGCTATGGCTCTGAATTTTGGATTATACCAGGTTTGTCTGAAAAGTCGGATCATAGCATCCCTTCCAATATGAGCTTGTCCATGGTACATCCGTGCCATGTTAGAGATCATGCTATCAGGCATAACTGGTCTTTCATCTCTATAAACCCAAACGTCATCTTCCTCCCTTTTTCTGCATCCTGCTTTTATCCAACCATCTTTCTCCTCATCGTTTGCTTCTTCCTGTAATTGTCTTACTTCATCCCATGTTTCAACAACGTTAGTAAACAGCAAGGGACATGAAACATTTTCTCTTTCTCTCCTTCGGTTTAACGAAACCATATTTCTAGCACAATATTGGGCTATTTCATCAGCGTACCTATTGCCCACGGTAATGTAATCTGCTTTGTTTTTGTGTGCAGCACACTTCACCACAGCAATCTGTTTAGGCAGCTGTATCGCCTCAAGCAATTTCTTCACAAACTCACCATTTCTGATTGGAGTTCCTGCAGACGTCAAGAAACCTCTCTGGGACCAGATCTGTCCAAAATCGTGGACCACTCCGAAGCCATACTGGCTATCAGTGATCACCGTAATTCGGACATTCTTTCCCAGTTTGCACGCCTGAATCAGAGCAATCAGCTCAGCCACTTGGGCTGAACGTATCCCTCTCAGACAAGATGCTTCCATTACGGTAGCTACTGTACACACAGCATACGCCGCACTCAAAATTCCTTCATTCGTCCTCAGACACGAACCGTCCACAAACATCACATAATCTGATTCTTTTAAAGGCTCATCCTTTCTGTCCGGCCTAGGTTTCGTACAAAATTCAAGTACATCCAGGTATTTGTGATCGACTTCATCTTTGTCTCCTACACTCCCTTCATCTGGCAATGATGTTGAAGGATTCACACTTGTGCATCTGTCAATGGTTACATTGTCTGCACTCAAAATCACCTTCTCATACCTAGTCAGCCGACTATGTGTCATGAATTGAGTTTTGGTTCTTGTCAAGAGAATTTCAACTGAATGTGGAACATATACTCTCAATGGATACCCCATCACAATGCCTTCACTTTGTTCCAAACTTACACAAGTAGCAGCTACTGCTTTCAGACAGCCAGGCAATGCTTTTGCTACCGGGTCTAAAACAGCTGAAAAATATGCAATAGGTCTTTTCATCTTTCCATGCCTTTGCACCAAAACTGAAAGCGCACATCCAACTCTCTCACTACAATACAGTTCAAATTCTTTTTCATAATCAGGCATTCCCAGTGCCAGTGCTTCACACAACCTTGTTTTTAGTTCTTTGAAGGCTTTCATTTCTTCGTCATTCAATTCAAACGGATCTTTAACATCCTTTTTTGTCAATCGCTGTAAAGGTTTTGCAATCAATGAAAATCCACTTATCCATTGTCGACAATATCCAACCATTCCAAGGAACATTCTCACCTCTCTCTGTGTCATTGGAGCTCTCATTCCTCGGATAATCTTTATTCTCTCTGTTGTTACTTTTTGCATCCCTTTCTCAATCTTGTGACCTAAGTATTGAACTTCCTGCTGACAAAATTGTAATTTAGACGGAGGCACTTTGTGCCCTCCTTCAGCTAAGTGGTTCAATAAAGCAATGGTGTCGGTAACACATGCTTCTTTGGTTTTTGATGCCACCAATAGGTCATCAATATATTGAACCATCACAGATTTTTCAGGCATTTTTAAATCTTCTAATGATTTCTTTAAGATCTGATTAAAGATTGAGGGGCTTTCTGTATACCCTTGAGGAATTCGGCACCATGCCAAAACAAGCTCTCCAAACCGGAAAGCAAATAATGGCTGGCTATCTGGATGTAATGGAATAGAGAAAAATGCATGGCATAAATCAATGACTGTATACCACTCTGCATCATGTGGAATCTGATACAGTATTAAAGCGGGGTTTGGCACAATTGGACAACAAGCAATAACAATTTTATTGATCTTTCGTAAATCTTGTACTATCCTATATGTACCATTTGGCTTTTTCAGTCCCATTATAGGTGAATTACATGGACTGCTCATTATTTCTTTCAAAATTCCTTGTTCAATCATTTTATTAACTACGGGTGTTATTCCTTCAACAATTTCTGGTATCAATTTATACTGTGGAGTGTTTGGAAAGTTTGTTCCCTCTCTTACAGTAATTTTTACAGGGTCCACTCCTTTCATTAATCCAATATCTTCACCTGTGAAATACCATACATCAGATCTGACTGTTTCTTTTAACTCAATTGGGATTTTCTCTACGTCGAACACAGGAAACATGTCATTTACTCCTGGTTCTAGTTCTGCCATTGTCATTTTGTATAAAGCATCTTCATCTGGTGTCTGAAATGCAATACCATCTGGGGTACAATAAATGGTGCAGTTCATTTTACAAAGTAGATCGCGTCCTAGTAAGTTTACGGGACTGCAATCACACACCACAAATCTGTGCATTTCTCTGAATGGTCCGACTTTCACCTCTACTGGTCTGGTAAGAGGCGCTTTAATCTGTTGATTTGATACACCTACGACTTGGATATATTCACCTGAGAGAGGAAGGTTTGGAATTTCTACTGACCTGACAGTAGAAAGGGTAGCTCCAGTGTCCACAAGGAATGTAACATTTGCACCATTCACTTCCCCATCCACAAATGGACCTGTCTGATCTACTTCTAGAGTTGCGCCAAGTACGCACTCTTCCTCCTCTCCTAGGCACCGTCATAAACTTTCATCCGACTCATTTCCATCCTGTCGCAAACAATACTGCGATATTGCAACTGCGCGCGGCAATTTTGTTACCTGCTCTCCTCCGTAGAATCCTGTCTCTGCACTGTATCTCTGGGGGTTTACACTCTTGGGAAGAGGTGGTTGTGGCACCTGACTTTGTTGAGTAACTACCTGCGGTTGCTGCAGCTGTTGGTAACTCACCTCACTCTGCACCTGTGGATTTAATGATTGATTTTCCGTATTAGCTTTTGGTGGAAATTTACACTTGTTTCTCCAATGCCCTAATTTTCCGCAATTATGGCAAGGCCATTTCTTTTTGGCCTCTTCTATACTCATTTGACCTTTCCCTTTATCTATATTCGGCTTGGATTTAGTCTGTCCTGTCTCACCAGTCTGATTATTCATTTGAGCTTCCTGCTTTTCTGCAACCTTGACTTGTGCCCACATCGCCTTTTCTTTTAATTTACACTGTCTACATTCAATATCATCACTACAATATTTGGCATATCTCAACACCTCATCCACAGTGCTGTTTTGCCAGCACAACATATGCTGCTTAATCATCTCACTTATTTCTGGTTTCAGTCCATAAACAAATCTATATACAAAATGACTCATGTCCTTTTCACTCAAAGTCTCATAACTGCTATACTGTTTGAAAACCAAAAGTAGCCTTTCATAGTAAGCGTGTACAGACTCCTTACTCTCCTGTGTAGTCCTGTCAATTTTTACCCAATCAGTTTCTTTAGGTGGAATTTTGTTTTTCAAAAATGTAATAACCTGTTCATATTTCCTCATTACTTCTGGACCTGGCGCTCCAGTTTTAGTATCTCTTGGGTATTCTACCATTGGCCAATCAATGGTAATTTTACATTCTGTCCATAAATCGGCTGGTACTACAATGTCAAACAATCCATCCAAATCTACCCACAACACTTTTGAAACTTTGACAAACCTTTCCACTTGTCTGTACCATTCTACAGGCTTTTCTCTTAATTTCGGAAAATCATTTGTAAATGACAGTATATCTTGTCTGGACCATGGAACATGTACATAACTACCTCCTGGAGTTTCTCTCATTGGATACTCCCGTACGATTGGTTCCCTGTCTGTCACCGCAAAAGCCAAAGACGCTTTGTCGGTTGTTTTCTCATTTCTTTTGCTCCACCTGCTCCTCCATCTGTCCACATCTCCCCATTTTCTCAACAAAACGATCAGTTCTTTTATCTGGGTTAATCGTCCTGATGTGTTTAGATTTTCTATATCTTTTTCACAAGAATCTACCCTATATGGTTTCTGCAAACTCCTGACCTTTACAAATTCTACTCCTAATTCATTCGCTGTCTCTTCCAATTCTTCATGTAAATTTCTGGCTCTCCAAGTAATGCTCTCACACAAGAACATGATCTCCTCGTCCTGATATGTTTTCAGTTTTTCTGTACCAATAGTCCCTAAAATCAACTCTTCCATATCTATTTTTAGCCTGATTACATCTAATGGTTGCGGTTCTGCATCTTTCTTCTGTAAATTTCTCATCCATTCACTTAATTCTTCTGGAGTTGGACCTACAGGGGTACTATTTATTTCTATCCAATTTTTGTTTCTCTCTGGTGTTTCAGATGCGGACTCTGTTCCCATAGGAATCCTTTTTATCTCACTTTCATTTACTGTCAGGTTGGTAGGTGGACTCGTCTGTATGGACTAACCAAATCTTTTGTCTCCCTACTTTCTGCAATTGTCCCTTGCATATTCGAATTCATTGGGATGGTTAAGGAATGCTCTTCTATTCTTTGGTTTTCAAAAACTGGTATTACGGGTCCTATTGTCACTGGCACCGTCACAGCTTCCATATTCATTGTTAATTCTCTTATTTTCTCAGTCAGTTCTCGTGTAGTTTTTGCTAACTCAGCTGCATTGCCACTGTCAGATTTTTCACTTTGTGGAGTCTCTAACTGTTCATTTGACCTATTTATCTCGTATCTTCGTTCTGGACTTTTATTCCTCCCAGTTTCCATTGGCGGTGCATTAGGTGTCACCACCGCAGAATTCTGTTGATATGGAGGTGGTTTTCTATTTAAAATATCTTCCAGCAATTCATCCTCTGTTTCACTACCTCCATACCCGTACCTCTCTGTAGCTGTATGTTTCTTTTTCTCTGTACACTTCCTTCCTGCAACCTCTTCAACTGTTACAGCTGGAAACAAACCATCTGTCATATTAGCATACCTCCAACGTCTCATCCTGTCTTCATGATTCACTCCCCATACTCTTCCATGAATCAAACTATAATTCTTTGCACCTCTGTGTCTTTCTCTCTCATACATTTCGTCTTCCCATTCACCTAACGCTTCAAACTGTGTCGGTCTAGGTCTTGGCTCAAGTTTCATCATTTTCTCTCTCAAATTCTGTAGTACAGCTGTGCTAAATGAACCATTTTCTGGAAAAGCCAATACTCCATCATTTTGGGTATATTTCATCCAATTCTCTAACCAAATACAGGTATGATAACCATATTTCAGCATCATATCAGAAGCTGGTGTCTTCGGCGGAGGAATTACTTGTCCTTCTCTAGTCACTATCTTTTTGTCCTTCTTGAAGAAGTTCTTAATTTTCGCCATCCATGACGGTTTCTCTCTACAATACTCATAATAAGCCATATTTCACGATTCTTCCTTTCTGACAAACTCACAACTCGGTTCTCTTTACTATACGCTATTCGGATCTATCCCAGCGCGTCTCACACTAACGCACCGATCAGGTTGTTCTTCGTGTTTCCAAGCACTGGCCAATCCCAGCGCGGTCTTTTGTCAACGTCAGTTCTACTCTTGACCCCTCCTTTACAAAAATTATCGGCAGTTCTTTTTCTTGACTAAATCTTATTAGTTACAACGTAAAACACATTTCCATTGCCTGTTTTCGCTAAACAAAAGAGATAGTTTATTCTATCTTGCAAGAATACTGTTTCGTTCGATAAGTGTAGCACTTCCCTCTACCTTACCCTTCTTTCAAGCAAGGGGTAAACCCGTTTCTCTAGGGATAAAACACATGTGGAGACTACACTGCTCCTGAGAAATAAGGCCAGAGTTTCACAAGAAAACTGGTTGCTATTTCACTCATACACGTTTTACACATGAAATGTCACTATCATAACACAAACTGTGTTATCACCAATTTGAAAATCAGACAATGCACTGTTCCATATGACTTCTCTTGACACACGTGTCCACTTCCTACTTCCCGGAAGCTTCAAAATTTCCGACTTACATATAACATGATACAATTCGACATGAAATATTAGACATGAAATAATCAATAATCAATAACCAATAATCACCAAACTAATCTATAGTAACCATAACTCTGCTACCAAGAAATCTGATCCAGCGCGGCTAATATAAATTCTTCTCTTTTGGACATGACATCCAGGTAAAGATCATTCACAACAATTACACCATATGACGGTGGGGCCCATAACACCGCATAACATACACTCGCTCAGTTATTCCCTGGATCACATCCACTTTCTTCTAGGGAGAAGAACGATTTGCTGGAAGAACGGAATACCTTATTTAAAGTTAACAGAATATTACCTTAAACACTCATGTTTATTTAGTTTTTGATCCTGTCCGTTCCAAACATCAAGGTATTCCGCTTTTTGGTCGATGGACCAACTAGTAGGATAAGTTGATGGTGATTAAGACCAGCTCAATCACATTTAGAACCTTCATAATCATTACACTTTTATATTGAGCTAAAGAACCACAGACTCGTTATCTGTAATTAGAAATAGATTTTATCTAAATTCAGTTTGCATGAGTGAGATTCTTAGTTTATTAATCACTTTATTACATTTCAATAACATATGAGAAATAAAATTTTAGAAAAGATTAAATGCATACCCTTTTTGCTGCGGTTTAAGAAAAATTCATCAAAAGCAGATCACAGCATTGAACTCCCAAAGCTGACTGACTGGCCCGCTAACAGCCTCCTCGACGGACCTCCCTTACAGGTTTTCCCGCATCGGTCTCGTTCCTTTTCCCAGTCAAATTTTTAAGTTCAGAAAAGAGTTCTTCCAAAGAAACATGCGGCCTATAGAAAATGGCAGCAGCTTCGTCCGTATCACGCTCAGTGTCCAAAAAGTTATGCAGGAATAGCGCTCCTCCTACTTAAGAGCAGGTCCTCTTATACCCTACTACTAGCTTACTAAACAAAAAGTTGCAAACATTGGGGGCGAGAATCACGCTAATTGGTCCATTGGAGGGGTGGCTAGAATCACCTCATTGCCCTCCTTGTCTAAACCGGTTCTAAAATTGTTTAAGGATGATATTTTCACACAGCCTTTGTGTAATAGCAGTCCAATTGACAGTTCGCTAAATGTTTCACTTTTTGTATTTCTTTTGAAAATAATCCATTGTTAATTCACTGAGGCTCATCCCATTTTTCTCACAGATGGATGCTGAGTCTTTCTTGGCAGTCTCCTCGTGTCAGGTCGGCATGACCTTGACTCCTCTCAGTCTGGGCTCACTCGGTAACCACGTGACTTTAGCTCTGTGGCTTACTTCCGCTTAGAGGCCATCTTTGTGTCTGCGCATGAACTCATCTGCCTCGGCAGCCATTTTCGCAGCAAGGCCTAGCAGGCCCAAACGAACTATCATAGAAACAAACACAATCATAATTAAAATAAGGAAAATAAGCCTTTCTGTTTCCTACCCGGCATTCTAAGTACCCAAGTTAGGTGTTACCTAGCAGAAGCGACATTTAAAGCCATGTTTTACTTACCATCTGCATTCTTTGCCACAATACAATTTTACTACATAGCACAAATCATGCGATCTTGCTCTAATTAGTACGCAAATTACTATATTAACTATTATTTTACTTTACCATTGTAAATAAGTTAGTTTGCACATAAATAGTGATTACCACCCACTTATGTAAATGTTTATAAAAGTGCAGATTTGTTGATTAATATCGCAAACAATTAATGTCGTTAATTTATTATCCCGATTATGGGGTGTTACAAATTTGTTTCATTTACCTTGCTCCATCACCATCCAGGACTGGAGTCTGCAATGATGTGCTAACATACGAATCATTGCAGCGGATACAACAGTCTATTGATCCACCAGGCCCAGGGCCTGTGATAAATATGATTGCAGCTGTTCTATACAACTCAGAGACATGCTGGTTGGTCACTGGGTGAGTAGAAACTTGCAATATGAAGATTCACCTGCAACTTTCCTGAGGAAATGAGACCTTTTCTATGGTTTAGGGTCTGTCTCTTGCAAAGTGCAACGTCCACCAACGCATCTTGGTGTTCAAGTCAACGCCAAGTCAATGGTACGTAGTTGAAAGAAAACAAAATACCAATTGTAGAAATGGGTTTCTAGATATGTTTTGACACGTTCAAGGTTGTATTTGGCACTAAGATGTAACGAGAGTGATAGCTTGGTGCCCCGACGCAGAAAAACCCTGCTTGATCACAATCAAGAAGATAACTTTTCCTTGACATAGATGTGCAATTGGTAATAAACACTTTTCTCTAGCACCTTTGCTAGAAATCGGAGCAGAGAAATGGGCCTGAAATTGCACAGCTCTGTCAGCTTTAACATATTTTTCAGTAGAAGTTTTGAACTATTTGTTTCCTGATTTCTGGGGGGTATTACATTTTTAATAGAAGTATTAAATATGGTGGTAAAAATCTCAAGAGCTAAATATATTACTTTTCTGGAGATATGACCGGCATCGCCAAATTTATTTCATGACCTAACTCGGTATACTATAGTGACCATTGTGAAGTGTAAGTGCTTTACGAAACTCTGCATGCTTGAAATAAAGAAATACATTCCTGGTTTGTGCAAGACTCTGAATTAAAATCCTTATGCTGTTGTATTGCTATGCTGCAAGATTTTACAAGTTATGCACCCTTCTCTCACAATGTTGTCAAGAGCTTTTATGCTCAATGGGGCCTACTCCACTCTCTTATTCATCTGTAATAAACAAAATTAAATAATAAATGCATTTAAGTCTCCAGTTAGTAGAAATTGCACTCTTAGAACAACTGCTGAATCGAAATCAAATCTGGATCTTATATTCATCAAGTTACAGATAATGCTAAAATAAAATTATAGCGAATAAATGCTCAGTGATATATCAATTGGAAGGATTGCTGTCACATCCACCTTGACATTTTGGTTGCATTCCTTACTACCGACCACACAACACTTTCCAGTTGTCTCTAATAACCTCTGGATCAAAGTGAATACTCTCCAGATGTTTAGCTATTTCCTGCCACACAGGTCAAACTTGCTGCTTTCCCATCCACCAATCTGTACTTAAATAGGTGGTAGATGGAAGTCTCTTAGCTATCTGATAAGTCTTAATATGGAAGTTGATTAGAAGTGTCACTCTGTAGAGGATCACGCCTATCGTATGAAATTTGAGAACTTTGTTTAATGTATTAGCCTGACTGTCAGAGACATAATAAGACAAGTCATCTGCAAGGCCAAAACAAGTAAATCAATACATTTATAACCTGGCAGTATAACTGTCACTGTCTGAGTAGTGAGTTAACGTAGACTTTACAAGCAAGCAGACTAGGCCTTGTCCTGTACTACCAGAGAATCATGTGTGTTATTTCACGTTGACAAAAAAGCTGTGCATATACTTTGTGGACCCAACGCCCTTGGATTATTTTACATGCAAACTCTGCACTCGTTTGGCTGTGTTTTTTCACTGTTTGATGACTGTGGGCACTGAGTACACTACACGCCATTCTATTATTCTTCCTAAGCGGGTACATGTAAATACATGTTCTTGCACTGATCAGCATTTTACTTAACTGGCATTCATTTCACTGGCAATTAAGGTATGTGTGAATGAGTTCATAATGGATTGGTAGAAAAAGTAAAGAACCACTGAAAAACAGCAGTCTATGCTTGATTATATCTCTGGGCTTATTCTTGGAAATGGAAATCAAAATCATACAGTGGAACAAAGTCCAAGGGTGAGGCCAACGAGGGTCACTCGAAGCCAAGTATGTCATCTTCGAGCTCCCTCTGAAACCATTAGTTTTAGCATCAAAAGTTCAGAGCAGAACAAATATGCATTTTGTAGTTGAAGAGGTTGCTAAACACATCAAATAGACTTGCCTCTCAACCCGGTCTGTAGGTTTACCTTCAGACTCTTTTTAGTTCTCAAATTACCCCCAGTAGGGTAAGCCTGAAAGCTGTAGTCAGGGCAGGATTCTACAAGGTGGGATAACTTTACCTTGAGGTACCACTGAACCTCTTTTCACTGTGGCAAACGGTTGAAAGTGGGAGGCACTTTGGTTTCTTGCCTGCCTTGGATGCTACCTCCATGAGCAAGCCTGAGCAACTTGTCCCAGTCCTCCAGAGGTGACAACAATAACTACGTCCCACTTTTCTTTAACTTCTCTCCAACTGCTAGGAAAGTTCCTTCTGGTGAGTCCTTGAACTCCTAGCTCCTCAGATTATGCTTTTAAGCATCATGTCTCTCTCCAGCCAGGTCTCTTTCTGGGTCAAGTCCTCTGTAGTCAACTGGGCATTCTTGGAGTTAGGAACTCTTCTGCTTTTTGTGTTTCTCAAGGAAACAAACATGAGTCTAACTGCTTGACCTATGGAGAACAGTTCCAACCATTGAGTGCCAACAGGAGTCAAGAATCAGTGAGCCTTGAGTGAACCCCCTTCTTCCTGCTGGAGTCAGGAATCCTACTTCTTCCAGCAGGATCTACTTCTTCAGGTATAGTTTTCCCAGGTCAGCGAGGGGGTGGTTGAAGTGGCCGATTTGTCCTATGCTCTAGCAAATGATTGGAGAACTTTCTGTAGCTGATCTTGGCTACTTCCTTACCCTGTTCCCACCTCAGTTTTGCAACATGTCCTCTTTTCTTTGCTGTAAAATTAATAAGGACCTCCTGTTTCAAAATGGCTGAACCCTTCTGCTACCTGACCGTCCTCTCTTCAGCATACTAGCCACTCTCATATTTAAATGAGCTCTGTTCCTACTTTCTCCCACTATAACTTGAGCCAGGTCATCTAGGAGATTTCTGAGAATGAATTGGTGAAGCCCTTTTAGTAACATCAAGTAAGGAAGTTACAAGGCTTTCCAAAGTTGTGCCGTGTGTTCATATTGAGCTTCTGGTAGCTATTTCCTGCTACTGGTCAGTATTTAACACAACCTTGTTTTTGCTGCGCTCTGAGGCAGACTATTGTCTTCTAAGCCAGAGTTCTTAATTCTCCAAGTCAGAATATTTGTACCAACTTTGGGTGGGGTTAGGATTGGCAGACCTGCTTTTAAGACAGTTGTGGCTGAGGCAGACTAAAGTAAATTTTTATAAAGCTACTTTACCAGTTTGAATGAAATATTTATTGTATAGTTATAATAAAATATCAGCTGCAATCATAACAGTAAATAACATACATTATAAATTGTAAAACCTCCTACTGTAAATAAAATCTGTTATCAGTCCTAAAACCTTCTACAGTAATTTAGGTACGTCTCATGGTATGGCCATACAATTAACAAGATGTAATAAGCTTGCCAAGATGGTGATCTTTTGGGTAGAAAAAATATTAGATTGCTTCTGTCGATGTTCTGCATTTGCTTTAATGATATCATGCCATAGGTTCTTTTTTCCTGATGGACAAAGGGTTGGACATAAGCATATGCTATATGCCACAGATTTTATAACCACAAAGGTGGCGCAATCTTATTGGATGACATTTCTTGTCCCAACGACTTTCCAACTGAGCGATTAGCATATACAGGAGGTGAACAATCAGATGCTTAAGTTTGCACAGTTGACGTCAGAGTTGCAGATAAATAACTCTGAGTGTTACAGCAAACAAATGATGGACGGAATGCTGACAATGCAAACATTCTCCCCTAGTCAAAAGATCTGGGTTAAATCCATCGTTCTTTTGCCCACTACGCCACCCCAGTTTGGACTCAGCCATATGCAAATCAGTCTTGACCCTGTGCCCCATGGGAACAGTCCAGACCGAACTGCCAGACCAGGTCCTCCCTGGACCGGAAACAAGCAACCTGGGACCGGTTTCAGGGTATGTCACCCTTCTTCAGCCAGGCTAGCTTGAATCCAGTGGCACAGTGAGCAAGGGACCCACGTCTGGGCATACCCATCCCACTTAGGGCGAAAAGTGTTACTGCAAACAAACGATGGACGGAATGCTGACAATGCAAACATTCTCCCCCAGTCAAAAGATCTGGGTTAAATCCATCCATCCATCCAAACTGGAATGGCATGGTGAGCAAAAAAATGATGGATTTAGGCCCAGATCTCTGTACTGGGGTGAATGTATGACATTGTTCTGCAGTCTGTCCATCAATTCTTCTTTTTGCATCTGTCACCCTGAGTGGGATGGGTACGCCCAGACGTGGGTCCCGTGCTCTCCATGCCACTGGAGTCAAGCTATCCTGGCTGATGAGGGCTGAAAGCCCGAAACCGGTCCTAGGATGCTTGTTTCCAGTCCAGGGAGGACCTGGCCTGGCAGTTCGGGCTGGACAGTTCACATTGGGCGCAGGGTCAAGACTGATTTGCATATGGCTGGGTCCAAACTGGAATGGCATGGTGAGCAAAAAAATGACGGATTTAGGCCCAGATCTCTGTACTGGGGTGAATGTATGACATTGTTCTGCATTCTGTCCATCAATTGTTCTTTTTGCATTTGTCACCCCGAGTGGGATGGGTATGCCCAGACGTGCGTCCCGTGCTCTCCATGCCACTGGAGTCAAGCTATCCTGGCTGATGAGGGCTGAAAGCCCGAAACCAGTGCTAGGATGCTTGTTTCCAGTCCAGGGAGGACCTGGCCTGGCAGTTCGGGCTGGACTGTTCCCATTGGACGCAGGGTCAAGACTGATTTGCATATGGCTGGGTCCAAACTGGAATGGCATGATGAGCAAAAAAATGATGTATTTAGGCCCAGATCTCTGTACTGGGGTGAATGTATGACATTGTTCTGCATTCTGTCCATCAATTGTTCTTTTTACATTTGTCACCCAGAGTGGGATGGGTATGCCCAGACGTGGGTCTCGTGCTCTCCATGCCACTGGAGTCAAGCTATCCTGGCTGATGAGGGCTGAAAGCCCGAAACCGGTCCTAGGATGCTTGTTTCCAGTCCAGGGAGGACCTGGGCTGGCAGTTCAGGCTGGACTGTTCCCATTGGGCGCAGGGTCAAGACTGATTTGCATATGCCTGGGTCCAAACTGGAATGGCATGGTGAGCAAAAAAATGATGGATTTAGGCCCAGATCTCTGTACTGGGGTGAATGTATGACATTGTTCTGCATTCTGTCCATCAATTGTTCCTTTTGCATTTGTCACCCCGAGTGGGATGGGTATGCCCAGACGTGGGTCCCGTGCTCTCCATGCCACTGGAGTCAAGCTATCCTAGCTGATGAGGGCTGAAAACCCGAAACCGGTCCTAGGATGCTTGTTTCCAGTCCAGGGAGGACCTGGGCTGGCAGTTCGGGCTGGACTGTTCCCATTGGGCGCAGGGTCAAGACTGATTTGCATATGGCTGGGTCCAAACTTGAATGGCATGGTGAGCAAAAAAATGATGGATTTAGGCCCAGATCTCTGTACTGGGGTGAATGTATGACATTGTTCTGTATTCTGTCCATCAATTGTTCTTTTTGCATTTGTCACCCCGAGTGGGATGGGTATGCCCAGACGTGGGTCTTGTGCTCTCCATGCCACTGGAGTCAAGCTGTCCTGGCTGATGAGGGCTGAAAGCCCGAAACCGGTCCTAGGATGCTTGTTTCCAGTCCAGGGAGGACCTGGCCTGGCAGTTCGGGCTGGACTGTTCCCATTGGGTGCAGGGTCAAGACTGATTTGCATATGGCTGGGTCCAAACTAGAATGGCATGGTGAGCAAAAAAATGATGGATTTAGGCCCAGATCTCTGTACTGGGTGAATGTATGACATTGTTCTGCATTCTGTCCATCAATTGTTCTTTTTGCATTTGTCACCCCGAGTGGGATGGGTATGCCCAGACGTGGGTCCCGTGCTCTCCATGCCACTGGAGTCAAGCTATCCTGGCTGATGAGGGCTGAAAGCCCGAAACCGGTCCTAGGATGCTTCTTTCCAGTCCAGGGAGGACCTGGCCTGAGAGTCCGGGCTGGACTGTTCCCATTGGGCGCAGGGTCAAGACTGATTTGCATATGGCTGGGTCCAAACTGGAATGGCATGGTGAGCAACAAAATGATGGATTTAGGCCCAGATCTCTATACTGGGGTGAATGTATGACATAGTTCTGCATTCTGTCCATCAATTGTTCTTTTTGAATTTGTCA
Source organism: Calotriton arnoldi (assembly GCA_963921515.1). Taxonomy (NCBI): domain Eukaryota; kingdom Metazoa; phylum Chordata; class Amphibia; order Caudata; family Salamandridae; genus Calotriton; species Calotriton arnoldi. The sequence goes on from CAWUFW010000498.1 coordinate 1,242,436, forward strand.
CCCCGAGTGGGATGGGTATGCCCAGACGTGGGTCCCGTGCTCTCCATGCCACTGGAGTCAAGCTATCCTGGCTGATGAGGGCTCAAAGCCCGAAACCGGTCCTAGGATGCTTGTTTCAAGTCCAGGGAGGACCTGGCCTGGCAGTTCGGGCTGGACTGTTCCCATTGGGCGCAGGGTCAAGACTGATTTGCATATGGCTGGGTCCAAACTGGAATGGCATTGTGAGGAAAAAAATTGATGGATTTAGGCCCAGTTCTCTGTACTGGGGTGAATGTATGACATTTTTCTGCATTCTGTCCATCAATTGTTCTTTTTGCATTTGTCACCCCGAGTGGGATGGGTATGCCCAGACGTAGGTCCCGTGCTCTCCATGCCACTGGAGTCAAGCTATCCTGGCTGATGAGGGCTGAAAGCCCGAAAAAAGTCCTAGGATGCTTGTTTCCAGTCCAGGGAGGGCCTGGCAGTTTGGGCTGGACTGTTCCCATTGGGCGCAGGGTCAAGACTGATTTGCATCACGCTGGGCCCAAACTGGAATGGCATGGTGAGCAAAAAAATGATGGATTTAGGGCCAGATCTCTGTACTGGGGTGAATGTATGACATTGTTCTGCATTCTGTCCATCAATTGTTCTTTTTGCATTTGTCACCCTGAGTGGGATGGGTATGCCCAGACGTGGGTCCCGTGCTCTCCATGCCACTGGAGTCAAGCTATCCTGGCTGATGAGGGCTCAAAGCCCGAAACCGGTCCTAGGATGCTTGTTTCCAGTCCAGGGAGGACCTGGCCTGGCAGTTCGGGCTAGACTGTTCCAATTGGGCGCAGGGTCAAGACTGATTTGCATATGGCTGGGTCCAAACTGGAATGGCATGGTGAGCAAAGAAATGATGGATTTAGGCCCAGATCTCTGTACTGGGGTGAATGTATGACATTGTTCTGCATTCTGTCCATCAATTGTTCTTTTTGCATTTGTCACCCCAAGTGGGATGGGTATGCCCAGACGTGGGTCCCGTGCTCTCCATGCCACTGGAGTCAAGCTATCCTGGCTGACGAGGGCTGAAAGCCCGAAACCGGTCCTAGGATGCTTGTTTCCAGTCCAGAGAGGACCTGGCCTGGCAGTTCGGGCTGGACTGTTCCCATTGGGCGCAGGGTCAAGACTGATTTGCATATGGCTGGGTCCAAACTGGAATGGCATGGTGAGTAAAAAAATGATGGATTTAAGCCCAGATCTCTGTACTGGGGTGAATGTATGACATTGTTCTGCATTCTGTCCATCAATTGTTCTTTTTGCATTTGTCACCCCGAGTGGGATGGGTATGCCCAGACGTGGGTCCCGTGCTCTCCATGCCCCTGGAGTCAAGCTATCCTGGCTGATGAGGGCTGACAGACCGAAACCGGTCCTAGGATGCTTGTTTCCAGTCCAGGGAGGACCTGGCCTGGCAGTTCGGGCTGGACTGTTCCCATTGGACGCAGGGTCAAGACTGATTTGCATATGGCTGGGTCCAAACTGGAATGGCATGGTGAGCAAAAAAATGATGAATTTAGGCCCAGATATCTGTACTGGGGTGAATGTATGACATTGTTCTGCATTCTGTCCATCAATTGTTCTTTTTGCATTTATCACCCCGAGTGGGATGGGTGTGCCCAGACGTGGGTCCCGTGCTCTCCATGCCACTCGTGTCAAGCTATCCTGGCTGATGAGGGCTGAAAGCCCGAAACCGGTCCTAGGATGCTTGTTTCCAGTCCAGGGAGGACCTGGCCTGGCAGTTCGGGCTGAACTGTTCCCATTGGGCGCAGGGTCAAGACTAATTTGCATATGGCTGGGTCCAAACTGGAATGGCATGGTGAGCAAAAAAATGATGGATTTAGGCCCAGATCTCTGTACTGGGGTGAATGTATGACATTGTTCTGCATTCTGTCCATCAATTGTTCTTTTTGCATTTGTCACCCCGAGTGGGATGGGTATGCCCAGACGTGGGTCCCGTGCTCTCCATGCCACTGGAGTCAAGCTATCCTGGCTGATGAGGGCTCAAAGCCCGAAACCGGTCCTAGGATGCTTGTTTCCAGTCCAGGGAGGACCTGGCCTGGCAGTTCGGGCTGGACTGTTCCCATTGGGCGCAGGGTCAAGACTGATTTGCATATGGCTGGGTCCAAACTGGAATGGCATTGTGAGGAAAAAAAAGATGGATTTAGGCCCAGATCTCTGTACTGGGGTGAATGTATGACATTTTTCTGCATTCTGTCCATTAATTGTTCTTTTTGCATTTGTCACCCCGAGTGGGATGGGTATGCCCAGACGTAGGTCCCGTGCTCTCCATGCCACTGGAGTCAAGCTATCCTGGCTGATGAGGGCTGAAAGCCCGAAACCGGTCCTAGGATGCTTGTTTCCAGTCCAGGGAGGGCCTGGCAGTTTGGGCTGGACTGTTCCCATTGGGCGCAGGGTCAAGACTGATTTGCATAAGGCTGGGCCCAAACTGGAATGGCATGGTGAGCAAAAAATGATGGATTTAGGCCCAGATCTCTGTACTGGGGTGAATGTATGACATTGTTCTGCATTCTGTCCATCAATTGTTCTTTTTGCATTTGTCACCCCGAGTGGGATGGGTATGCCCAGACGTGGGTCCCGTGCTCTCCATGCCACTGGAGTCAAGCTATCCTGGCTGATGAGGGCTGAAAGCCCGAAACCGGTCCTAGGATGCTTGTTTCCAGTCCAGGGAGGACCTGGTCTGGCAGTTCGGGCTGGACTGTTCCCATTGGGCGCAGGGTCAAGACTGATTTGCATATGGCTGGGTCCAAACTGGAATGGCATGGTGAGCAAAAAAATGATGGATTTAGGCCCAGATCTCTGTACTGGGGTGAATGTATGACATTGTTCTACATTCTGTCCATCAATTGTTCTTTTTGCATTTGTCACCCCAAGTGGGATGGGTATGCCCAGATGTGGGTCCCGTGCTCTCCATGCCACTGGAGTCAAGCTATCCTGGCTGATGAGGGCTGAAAGCCCGAAACCGGTCCTAGGATGCTTGTTTCCAGTCCAGAGAGGACCTGGCCTGGCAGTTCGGGCTGGACTGTTCCCATTGGGCGCAGGGTCAAGACTGATTTGCATATGGCTGGGTCCAAACTGGAATGGCATGGTGAGCAAAAAAATGATGGATTTAGGCCCAGATCTCTGTACTGGGGTGAATGTATGACATTGTTCTGCATTCTGTCCATCAATTGTTCTTTTTGCATTTGTCACCCCGAGTGGGATGGGTATGCCCAGACGTGGGTCCCATGCTCTCCATGCCACTGGAGTCAAGCTATCCTGGCTGATGAGGGCTGAAAGCCCGAAACCGGTCCTAGGATGCTTGTTTCCAGTCCAGGGAGGACCTGGCCTGGCAGTTCGGGCTAGACTGTTCCCATTGGGCGCAGGGTCAAGACTGATTTGCATATGGCTGGGTCCAAACTGGAATGGCATGGTGAGCAAAAAATGATGGATTTAGGCCCAGATCTCTGTACTGGGGTGAATGTATGACATTGTTCTGCATTCTGTCCATCAATTGTTCTTTTTGCATTTGTCACCCCAAGTGGGATGGGTATGCCCAGACGTGGGTCCCGTGCTCTCCATGCCACTGGAGTCAAGCTATCCTGGCTGACGAGGGCTGAAAGCCCGAAACCGGTCCTAGGATGCTTGTTTCCAGTCCAGAGAGGACCTGGCCTGGCAGTTCGGGTTGGACTGTTCCCATTGGGCGCAGGGTCAAGACTGATTTGCATATGGCTGGGTCCAAACTGGAATGGCATGGTGAGCAAAAAAACGATGGATTTAGGCCCAGATCTCTGTACTGGGGTGAATGTATGACATTGTTCTGCATTCTGTCCATCAATTGTTCTTTTTGCATTTGTCACCCTGAGTGGGATGGGTATGCCCAGACGTGGGTCCCATGCTCTCCATGCCCCTGGAGTCAAGCTATCCTGGCTGATGAGGGCTGACAGCCCGAAACTGGTCCTAGGATGCTTGTTTCCAGTCCAGGGAGGACCTGGCCTGGCAGTTCGGGCTGGACTGTTCCCATTGGACGCAGGGTCAAGACTGATTTGCATATGGCTGGGTCCAAACTGGAATGGCATGGTGAGCAAAAAAATGATGAATTTAGGCCCAGATATCTGTACTGGGGTGAATGTATGACATTGTTCTGCATTCTGTCCATCAATTGTTCTTTTTGCATTTATCACCCCGAGTGGGATGGGTGTGCCCAGACGTGGGTCCCGTGCTCTCCATGCCACTCGTGTGAAGCTATCCTGGCTGATGAGGGCTGAAAGCCCGAAACCGGTCCTAGGATGCTTGTTTCCAGTCCAGGGAGGACCTGGCCTGGCAGTTCGGGCTGGACTGTTCCCATTGGGCGCAGGGTCAAGACTGATTTGCATATGGCTGGGTCCAAACTGGAATGGCATTGTGAGGAAAAAAAAGATGGATTTAGGCCCAGATCTCTGTACTGGGGTGAATGTATGACATTTTTCTGCATTCTGTCCATCAATTGTTCTTTTTGCATTTGTCACCCCGAGTGGGATGGGTATGCCCAGACGTAGGTCCGTGCTCTCCATGCCACTGGAGTCAAGCTATCCTGGCTGATGAGGGCTGAAAGCCCGAAACCAGTCCTAGGATGCTTGTTTCCAGTCCAGGGAGGGCCTGGCAGTTTGGGCTGGACTGTTCCCATTGGGCGCAGGGTCAAGACTGATTTGCATAAGGCTGGGTCCAAACTGGAATGGCATGGTGAGCAAAAAAATGATGGATTTAGGCCCAGATCTCTGTACTGGGGTGAATGTATGACATTGTTCTGCATTCTGTCCATCAATTGTTCTTTTTGCATTTGTCACCCCGAGTGGGATGGGTATGCCCAGACGTGGGTCCCGTGCTCTCCATGCCACTGGAGTCAAGCTATCCTGGCTGATGAGGGCTGAAAGCCCGAAACCGGTCCTAGGATGCTTGTTTCCAGTCCACGGAGGACCTGTTCTGGCAGTTCGGGCTGGACTGTTCCCATTGGGCGCAGGGTCAAGACTGATTTGCATATGGCTGGGTCCAAACTGGAATGGCATGGTGAGCAAAAAAATGATGGATTTAGGCCCAGATCTCTGTACTGGTGTGAATGTATGACATTGTTCTGCATTCTGTCCATCAATTGTTCTTTTTGCATTTGTCACCCCGAGTGGGATGGGTATGCCCAGACGTGGGTCCCGTGCTCTCCATGCCACTGGAGTCAAGCTATCCTGGCTGATGAGGGCTGAAAGCCCGAAACCGGTCCTAGGATGCTTGTTTCCAGTCCAGGGAGGACCTGGCCTTTCAGTTCGGGCTGGACTGTTCCCATTGGGCGCAGGGTCAAGACTGATTTGCATATGGCTGGGTCCAAACTGGAATGGCATGGTGAGCAAAAAATGATGGATTTAGGCCCAGATCTCTGTACTGGGGTGAATGTATGACATTGTTCTGCATTCTGTCCATCAATTGTTCTTTTTGCATTTGTCACCCCAAGTGGGATGGGTATGCCCAGATGTGGGTCCTGTGCTCTCCATGCCACTGGAGTCAAGCTATCCTGGCTGATGAGGGCTGAAAGCCCGAAACCGGTCCTAGGATGCTTGTTTCCAGTCCAGAGAGGACCTGGCCTGGCAGTTCGGGCTGGACTGTTCCCATTGGGCGCAGGGTCAAGACTGATTTGCATATGGCTGGGTCCAAACTGGAATTGCATGGTGAGCAAAAAAATGATGGATTTAGGCCCAGATCTCTGTACTGGGGTGAATGTATGACATTGTTCTGCATTCTGTCCATCAATTGTTCTTTTTGCATTTGTCACCCCGAGTGGGATGGGTATGCCCAGACGTGGGTCCCGTGCTCTCCATGCCACTGGAGTCAAGCTATCCTGGCTGATGAGGGCTGATAGCCCGAAACCGGTCCTAGGATGCTTGTTTCCAGTCCAGGGAGGACCTGGCCTGGCAGTTCGGGCTAGACTGTTCCCATTGGACGCAGGGTCAAGACTGATTTGCATATGGCTGGGTCCAAACTGGAATTGCATGGTGAGCAAAAAAATGATGAATTTAGGCCCAGATATCTGTACTGGGGTGAATGTATGACATTGTTCTGCATTCTGTCCATCAATTGTTCTTTTTGAATTTATCACCCCGAGTGGGATGGGTGTGCCCAGACGTGGGTCCCATGCTCTCCATGCCACTCGTGTCAAGCTATCCTGGCTGATGAGGGCTGAAAGCCCGAAACCGGTCCTAGGATGCTTGTTTCCAGTCCAGGGAGGACCTGGCCTGGCAGTTCGGGCTGAACTGTTCCCATTGGGCACAGGGTCAAGACTGATTTGCATATGGCTGGGTCCAAACTGGAATGGCATGGTGAGCAACAAAATGATGGATTTAGGCCCAGATCTCTGTACTGGGGTGAATGTATGACATTGTTCTGCATTCTGTCCATCAATTGTTCTTTTTGCATTTGTCACCCCGAGTGGGACGGGTATGCCCACACGTGGGTCCCGTGCTCCCCATGCCACTGGAGTCAAGCTATCCTGTCTGATGAGGGCTGAAAGCCCGAAACCGGTCCTAGGATGCTTGTTTCCAGGCCAGGAAGGACCTGGCCTGGCAGTTCGGGCTGGACTGTTCCCATTTGGCGCAAGGTCAAGGCTGATTTGCATATGGCTGGGTCCAAACTGGAATGGCATGGTGAGGGGAAAAAAAAAATGATGGATTTATGCCCAGATTTCTGTACTGGGGTGAATGTATGACATTGTTCTGCATTCTGTCCATCAATTGTTCTTTTTGCATTTGTCACCCCGAGTGGGATGGGTATGCCCAGACGTGGGTCCCGTGCTCTCCATGCCACTGGAGTCAAGCTATCCTGGCTGATGAGGGCTGAAAGCCCGAAACCGGTCCTAGGATGCTTGTTTCCAGTCCAGGGAGGACCTGGGCTGGCAGTTCGGGCTGGACTGTTCCCATTGGGCGCAGGGTCAAGACTGATTTGCATATGGCTGGGTCCAAACTGGAATGGCATGGTGAGCAAAAAATGATGGATTTAGGCCCATATCTCTGTACTGGGGTGAATGTATGACATTGTTCTGCATTCTGTCCATCAATTGTTCTTTTTGGATAAATAACTCTGAAGCACCTAGATCGGAGATATACAAATTAAATAGCCAGGGTACCAAAACACACCCCTTTTTTAAGCCATTGGCGGTACGCAATTTGGAAGATAAGTCTCTGCCTGTAAGCTTTATTTGCAGCCACTTGTTTTCATGGAGAGCCTTCAAGAATCCAATAGCATTTGATTTATACCCCAGTTTGTTAGTTAGCCCCATGGTTTGTTCCTGTTAACTTTGCCAAGGCCTGCGAATAATCAGTAAGGCATGCATACAATGATAAATGTCTTTTTAACATCTTCTTTTTTAACAGTTAAAAGCTGTGATATTATCACATATGGAGCAGCCTGGTCAAAACCCTGTTTGGTTGATAGGAATAACTTTGTTATCAAATTCCCAATCTTGCAAACGGGATAGTGTGGGGTCTAGAAAAGAATGGGAATGTTGGGAGCGGGGTATTCTGCGGGCGGCAGTTGCTGCCTGAGGTGGATGACTGACGGCTGAATAAAGTATGTCCTACCTGCACTAGTGTATTGGACATCATTCCAGTGGTGACGAGTGAGCCGTCAGCGCGTCCATCTCTGCTGTGTCTCTCCCAACATCGATCCGGCTGTACTCCTGATGTTCTATGTGGTCCTGGCAGTCCTGTGAAGCTCCGACCTTCCGCGGTCCAGCGAATCATCATTTGTAAGTTTCGGCGCTCCTGTGCCGTGTTCCTGCACATTGCGGCCGCAGGACCAGGCGATTTTCTGTGTGCGGAAATTGGGGGGAGAAGTCTGTGGCTGGAGTCTCGCACCGCAGCGGCAGACATATTCAGAGCCGCATTGTGGAGGCAGCAGGTGAGCACACGATTGGAGCGTGTGTCACGCTGCGCGTCAGCGTTTCTTCTCATTTAAAGGAAAGCTCCACGCTGTAAGTGCAGCGGCCATCTTTCAAGTATTACCATTACGTATTGGTGCTGGCAGAATTTCAGTGACAGGCACACCCATTGTTATTGCCTGTCACTTCTGTGCACCGCTGTTCAGTAGCACAAGTCAGTGATAGGCACACCTGTCATTAATGCCTGTTATCCATGGTTGAATCAACATCGGTGATAGGCACAATTACAGATTAAGCAATTTAGTTCATGCTATGCTCTATCTGACACTGTAAGTGTCGAATTCCTTGACAAGCTCACCAATCCATTTTACAAATTTGGTGGCAGGCACAACATTACCATTGCCTGTTGGTCTTATTATGTGTTGTCACTAAACAAGATTAACCAGCACAGTAGTTCACTTTTCAAAGTGCCAGAGTTATTATACATTTTGCATTAATTAGAGGCAGCAACTCACCTTGCGTGCACATCTGTGTCATGGAGAGGATATCTCCGCCACCTCCATTCTTAGCGGATCCAGGTTCACCACCATTAAACTGGATACAGTGGCGCAAAGCTTTTGATGCATATTTGAATGCTATAGATGGGGATACTTTCACTTCCAGGAAGAAGAAGGCGTTATTAGTGTATAATTTGGGTCACCAGGGCATATCAATTTAAAAAACTTTACAGATTTAAATTGTACATGTACTTCCTAGTGGGGACGATGATGCTGACTGGTTGTAGATGAATATGCATCAATAATTCAGACTTTAAGGAAAAGATTTTTACCTAAGAGGAATGTGGTATTGGAAAGACATAGGTTCTTGCAGCGAGCACAACTTCCAGGAGAATCGATCGATGATTTTGTTTCAGCCTTACGTAATTTATCGATAAACAGTAACTATCGTGACTTGAAGGAGGAGATAATTCGAGATCAGCGAATTGAGAAAACTAGTAATAGGAAAATTCAAGAATGCCTGTTAGCCAGTGAGGATCCTGGTTTGGAACTAGCATTGAAAATTGCAAGAAGCATTGAACAATCTGATATTTGCATGAAATAATTAGCTGCTAGTCATCCTAGTTTTGAGTTCAAGGAAGTGAAAGCTGTACTGAGAAGTGGGAATGATAAACCTAAGAATCAACATATCAGACAAGTAAAAAAAACAGTTGGACCTTCGTTGAATTTGGAAAGGGATTTCGTTTGTTTCAGATGTGATAGTAGATCACACATGGGCAATTTTAAACATTGTCCAGCCTTAATTCAAACTTGTTTCAAATGTGGCAGAACAGGTCGTTTTGCTCACATTTGTAAGGTGAGCAATGTAAAAAAAACAGCAGTAAGTGCAGTGAGCGAGGATGAAGTGGAAAAAATGAGTGGCGATGGTTATGTCTTAATGATTAAGGAGGTGGAGTCAGGATTCGTTGATGATAATTGTGTGGTCATCAAACAAGTTGGAAAAAGGAAACCACCATATGGCAACCTCGTAGTTAATTGCCAAAGTGTACATATAATGGCAGATTCAGGTTCTCCTGTCAAACTATTATGTGAAAAGGAGTTTGCCAAGTTCCATAATGAGGTGCTAGAAACATCTGATATTAAGTTGTTTGCTTATGGTGGAAAAAGATTGGAGGTTGTAGGCAAATTCAAAGACAAGTTGACGTTTAGTGACAACTGTACTCACACTGATGTATTTGTGGTAAAAAATGGATCGAATTTGTTGGGTTGGGACGATCAAGGGGAACTCAACATAATTTTAGATCCCAAACACCCTGAGTTAGTAGTAACTAAGGATAGGTTGGTAGCTCCTTGTTTGAATGTGGTCACATGGGAGCAGGATGCTGAAAGGTCAAAGTGGATCAATGAACTCAAGGAAGTATTTTGTGATCGGTTGGGAAAGTTGCAAGTGTTCAAACATTGCATAGTAATAAAAGGTAATGCAGTTCCTGTGGCTCACAAATCCAGGAATGTGCCCTTGTGTCTTAGACAGGAATTGAAAGAGGAACTGGATAAACTGTGTGCGATGTCAATTATTGAACGGTTGTCCCCGATCGTTTTGGCGCGTAAGGCAGACAAGTCTCTGCGTTTGTGTGTGGATCTTCGCGATCTTAATGGTAATATTTGGGTGGATCGCCAACCCCTTGCCAAATATTAATGAAATGCTAGCGACCTTGGATCATGCTGCTGTCATTACATCATTGGATATGTCAGCAGCGTATCACCAGGTGGAACTACAAATAGACTCTAAACATTTGACCTAATTTGTGACACCAGACGGTACGTTCCGCTATATCCGCATGCCATTTGGATTGGTGTTGGCATCCCCTGTGTTTCAGAGAGACCTGAATTTTTTTTTTAAAGGCGTAAAAGGAGTGACATTCTTCCAGGGTGACATCTTAATATATAGTAAAGATAAGGAAGAGCATGATATGAGAGTAAGAATGGTTCTGGATGTAATAATGAAAAGTGGTATGACATTTAGAAGAGACAAGTGCAAATTTGGTCAGTCTGGTGTTGACTACCTAGGGCATCATGTATCTGCCAATGGGGTGAAACCTAAATTGAAGATTTTGAAGGCCATTGAAGATGCGCCATCACCAAAGGACAAGGATCAACTCAGGTCCTTTTTAGGATTGGTTGAGTTTTATTCTAAATTTGTACCGCAATTCACCAATAAGACTACAGTGTTATGCAACCTTCTGAAGAAGAGTGTGAGATATGAATGGTCAAGTGAATGTGGAGGTGTTTTCAGGCAAATCAAAAGAAGCATAGTTTCAGCAAGTCCTTTAATACAGAGGATTTGAGGATTTTGATGATGGATGCAAGCAGTGTTGGGTTGGAGGCAGTATTGTTACAGAAGCACACGAATGGCAGTGAGGAAATTGTGGCTTTTGCATCTAGGACTCAACGTGAGGCTGAAGCTACATATTCAACCATTGAGAGGGAGGCTCTGGCCATGTGCTGGGGAGTAGAGTATTTTAAGACTTACTTGTGGGGAAGAGAATTCATTTTGCGAACCGACCACAAGCCTTGAGTGGATTTGTTTTGTACTCGAGGTGGGGGAAGAGCTACTCCCCGCATTGCCAAATGGCAATATCAGATGCAAGAGTTTCAGTATAGGTTGGAACATGTGTCAGGCGAAAATAATTTTGGAGCGGAGTGTTGTCAAGATTGCCGATACAGGATGATAATTGGGAAAACAAACATGAGGATGAAGATTTGGTGATGGTTTGTATGATGAGTTCCTTGGATAAGGTATTGGAGGGGGCATTGTGTGAAAGTGAGTGGATGGAAATGTTAGAAAAGGATGATATATTGGCTGAGATTAGAAATTATATGTTCCAAGGGTGGCCCAAAATCAAGGAGTTGCATGAAGATCTGATTGCTTTTGAGAAGGTGAGAGATGAATTGTCCGTGGTTGATGGTATTTTACATAGAGGTGGTCTGCTGGTTTTTCCAGAAGGTCTGAGGAGGAAGGTTTTACACCTTTCACATAGTGGTCATGGAGGTATTAAGGCACTTAAACGTAGGATCAGGGAAGACTTTTGGTGGCCAGGTGTGGATAAAATGGTGGAACATTTTGTTAGGGATTGCAATGCTTGTGTCATCAGTGATAAGTCTCAGTCACTGCACCATCACCCGTTATATCTGTGGAGCCACCTTCCATGCCCTGAAGCAAGTTAGCCATGGACATTTCTGGGTCATTTTGGAGTATTGGGAAGTACACCCAAATTTGCTTCGGTACTCATTGAATATTTATCTAGGTAGCCCGAGGGAAAGATGGTTGAGAGGGTTTCCACTTCTATTGTTTTGGATTTCCTTAGTGATGTTTTTTCCAGAGAACGTTACCCCGAAGAATTGGTTACCGACAACGGAACTCAGTTAGTGTCCTTGGAAATGAGCAACTTTCTTCAAAAGAATGGTATTCGCCACATTAGAACACCTCTTTACCATCCAAGGAGCAATGGTTTGGTAGAGAGGTTTAATCGTGTGGTAAAGGATCAGTTGCACTTAGACTTGGTGAATAACATGATTTGGAAGAAGGTCATGAAAGACATGTTGTGGGCATATAGAACAACCCTGCATAGTGTGACTGGCAAATCTCCTTTCACCCTTATGAGAGGAAGAGTAGCTGGAACAAATTTGAATATATATTGGATGAATTGGAAGATGGTGAACAGTGATGTTTTAGGAAAGGTGTTGGATGTGAGAAAGGCTTTGGCCAGCAAAGAGGAATGAATGGTAGGGGGAGGACCATATTGGTCAAGGTACGCGAATTGGTTCGTATCAAGAGACCAGGTTTTGTGAGAAAGGGCTGGTCCAAATTTTCTATTCCTAAGAAGGTTGTGAAAGTTCGAGGTCATGTGATTGAGGTTCCGGGAGCAAAGGTATGGAGTAAGAGTAAGGTTTCTGTGATTCCAGAAAATAAAACCTCTGTATTGCATGACAGACTGGGTGGAAATGAGGATGTGGTAACCATGAATGTTGGTGTTCAGCAAAAAGGAAAACTGGACAGTGACGTCATTGCTGAGGGATGTAATAGCAATGATACTTTGGCTGATAGTACAGTCAGAAACAGGAAGCTTCCTGTACTATATAAGGATTATGTGATGTAGAAACTAATGTTGTTTTGAAACCCCTTTTTTTGTATTAGTTTAAGAATGTTAACCTTTGGACATCCAGCGAGTTGTGTGGTTCCAGGCTACAGTAATGTTATATGTTATGCTTTCACATTCTTATTGTATTGGTCATTTTCTTTAGTCACCTGTGTTTTATTTAACTTATAACTTTGTGTTCAAATACTTCAAAGTAGTGTTTCTTTTGATATTGTAAGAAGGGGTATATGTGGGGTCTAGAATGGAATGGGAATGTTGGGAGCGGGGGATTCTGTGGGCGGCAGTTGCTGCTTGAGGTGGCTGGCTGATGGCTGAATGAAGTATGTCCTACTGCACCAGTGTATTGGACATCATTTCAGATAGTAAGATGTTTGCAAAGAGTTTTCCCTCCGAATCTAGGAGGGCAACAAGACGGTAGTTTTTCGGGTCATCCTTTCTGTCCATTTTTGTAAATTGGATGGACTAAAGCACCTTCCCAGGATTGCAGAATTTGTCCTGATTGCAGAAAATGCGGAAACAATCTATGTAAAAGTTCTGCCTAGGAATTAGGATCGGCTTTTATTATATCAATGGGAATTCCAGTCAGCCCTGCGCCTTGTTGGACGTGCCTTTTTATTTTCTGCGTTATTTCTTTCATAGTAAGACTCCGATCCCGGATGTAATATGCCAGCAATGGGCATGCGACCAGTGATTTATTGCTCTATGTATCACTGATAAACGTCGGCCATTTATCAGACGGAACAAAGTGAGCATTTGCAGGACAGTAAAAGCCAAGTCCGTGGCCGACCAGAAACGTTTTGAGTTATTTGTTTTAATTGCAAAAAGTCATTTCTCCTATGCTTCATTCTGCAAAGCACGAAGAGTTTCCTGTACCTTCATTCTAAACCCATTTTTTAGTTCTTTTATTTGCAGGTCTCAGGATGAGGAAGGTTGCTCTGCTAGAAGTCGTCTTAAACGGCTCCAATATTCCCTTGTGTCGATCATACCATTGTTACAGATGTGAGCCTTATGATTTGATGTTAGACGTGCTGTTTTTAAAGCGAGAAAATGCATGATTTTGAATAAAAGTTGCTCCCAGTCATTTTGCAAGTTTAGTGAGATTGCCATCCTTATTGTCCCAGTTCCTCAATAATTTGACCATTAAATCCTGTGCTCAAAGTGCGTATAACTTGATGTGCAGCTCATCGTTCCAGCTAATTGTTTTTTATATATGATTCATCTGAGGCCCAAGGTTTATAAACAAATTGTAAAGTACATATTTGTGGATCATGATCGCTTTCCCATCTAGGGGTGATTTCATAGCTTTAACAGACTGCAAAAGTAGTAAACTTAAATAATGTATAGTCAATTATTGTTAGAAATGGGGTATCTGGTTGGCTAGGGTATGCACCTAAGCCAGCAGAACCCGCTACTCTAGTCAGGGTAAGGGAGTAACACACCCAAGATAACCCCTGCTCACCCTCTTGGTAGGTTTGCAGAGCAGTAAGGCTTATCCCAGAGGCAATGTGTAAAGCGTTTGCACAACACATACACACAGCAGTGACACACTACACACACCACAAAAGAGACTCCACACAAGGTAATATGAAAATATCTCATATATTGTATATAAAACACATAGACCACAATCACATAAATCATAAATCACTTTGTCAAATAGGCAATTGTCATAACATCACATTTAGTGCAATAAAACAAATACTTATAAGTTGCACATGTCATAAAAACTGCATCACTGTATATATTATGCAGGTCCTGGAATAGTAATCATTTTTCTGTCAGTATAAGGTATGACCACAAATCATAAATCAGGACACAAAACATGTGGGCTTTTTGGATATACCCCGAAAATCACATGAATCATCACCAATGCTCATAAGCATATACACAGCATGTAATGCCTAACTTATCAAATCCATGCAAGAACTTCACTCAGCTTATGAACAGGCCCATTAATTACTAGGTAGCACCTTGAACCCATAGGAGGCAGCTTCTCTGCATTCCTACCACCCTTTATATGGTAATTTAACCAGGGCCCCTTGGGCAATGGCACTCGTGCGTGCCTTAATGTGGTTCCTAGGCCTTTGTACCAGAGGCCCCTTGTGACCTTAGCATGTTGTTCTTAATGTTAGGGGCCCATGCCATTCCTCTGTACACCTCCCTCACCTGACCTCTATGTCGCTGGGGTTGGCAGCCAACGCCGCATGTACCTCTTAGACACAGTGCCTTCCTCTCCGAACAACAACTGCAGGGTGGCACTTAGTGCTGCAATCCAGCTTCAAGTTGAAGGTACGGCTGGCCGCCATCAGGCTCCTATGGCCTAAGGGAGGAATGCGCCCAGTGCGATGATGTTTTCGAGGAACCAGAAAGGGGGCACAGCAGGGTGAGCGTGACACCTGAGGCCAGTGGGAGCAGTCAGCACTCGGGTGTGTCGCGCTGGGGGGGGTGACACGGGGCCCGGCTGCAGGCACGGTGCTCTTTCTCTTGGCAGGGTAAACACGCCCACCCCGCTCTGAGTACTGCACATGCGCTGGGAGGAAATGCTGCATTGATATCGGAGAGCTTCTCCACACCTGCTGGGACCCCACGGGGTTTGAACTACGAGAGTGCTCGCCACATGCTGAAATTTCTAAACAAAATTGATTTGCCCAATATAGTGCTCACCACGTGCTATTGTTTTCGCTGAGGTTGGGGGCAATGGCAAGCACTCCCCAAGTGCTGGGCTGAAAGATAAATCACTCCTCTCATGCTTTAAAATAAAAGGATGAAGAACAGTCCAGTCCTTCTCCTTCTCCGGACAGGAGCAGCAACTGCAAGAGGCCCCACCTGACATACATCAGGGTCAGTGCTCCCCCCAAAGAGTTCTTCAGCTCTCCTTCCATGCAGGTCCCTTTTTAGATCCAGCAAGGATCTTGTGAAGTCTTTTATCTCACTGAGACTTCCAACAGAAGGTAAGCACACACAAGCCCTTGGAGATTCTTCACAAGCAGGATACCACAGCAGGGCAAAAAGAGTTAGTCCTTTTCCTCTGCCACCTACAGAAACAGCAACTGCAGGCCAACCCACCCCTCACACAGAAAAGGTAGCACTCCTCACACAGCTCTTTAGCGCTTCTTCTTGGCAGGGTCCTCTTGTTTCCAGAAGTAATCTAAAGTCCTGGGGTTTAAGGTCTTATACTTATACCCCATTTTCTCATTGTTCTCTTTGCTTCAGAGTATCTGAGCTCAGTATAAACCATTTCTGTCATCCCTGGTCCAGCTTGACCACAGGGGGTGGAGACAGGATTTGTCCAAAGAAGACACAGCCTATTCAGGTGTTAGCGAAACTCCTCCCACCACTCTAAACGCAGACCAGGGCTATTCAGCTGAGTGATGAGTCACACAGGCAAGGCAGGACACACCTCATCCCCCCTTGTGACTGTCTAGCGTGAATGCACATCTCCAGCTCCTGTCACTCCAAAACCAGACGGTGAATACACAAACAGGCATAGGCACAAGGCATGGTAAAGCAAGAAAATGTCCACTTCCTAAAAGTGGCATTTTAAAACACACAATTTGAAAACCACCTTTACTAAAAGGTGTGTTATTAAATTTTGAGTTCAGAGAGCCTAAACTCCATTTCTCTATCTTGTCCCAATGGAAAGTTACACTTGTAAGATGTTACAAGGCAGCTCCCATTTTACGGTATGGGAGAGACAGCCTTTCAACAGTGAAAAACGAAATAGACAGTATTTCACTATCAGGACATGTAAAACACACCAGTACACGTCCTGCCTTTTACATACAATGCACCCTGCTCATGGGGGTTCCTTGGGCCTACCTGAGGGGTGCCTTACATGTAAGAAAAGGGAACGTTAGGGCCTGGAAAATGGGTGCACTTGACAGGTCAACATGGCAGTTTAAAACTGCGTGTGCAGACACTACAGTGGCAGGTCTGAGATACCTTTATAGGCTATTCACGTGGGTGGCACAACCAGTGCTGCAAACCCACTAGTAGCATTTGATTTACAGACCCTGGCACACACCGTGCACTTAACTAGGGACTTGTCAGTAAATCAAATATGCCAATCATGGACAACCAATCATAATCACAATTTACACAGAGAGCATATGCACTTTAGCACTGATTAGCTGTAGTAAAACCCAGAGTCCTAACGCTATCAAAAACAGGGTGAAAAAAATAGGAGGCAAAAGGGAAAAAGTTTGGGGATAAACCTGCAAAATTGGGCCATGTCTAACAATTATAGTTTTTGCATGAAACAATACAAGCGTGAGTCGTGAGGGCTCATCAGAGGATAATCATCCATTTAGCATCCAGATCAAATATAGATTCACATGTATTGACTTTTGGGCCACCTCGATCCCCACCTGTTGGAAATAATTGGTAGTGGAACATCAAAAAGTGAGTCTGATAAGTCCTCTGATGTCATGTTACTCAAGTAGTCAAATAATTAATTATTATTAAAATCATCGTTAATGACTGTGATGCTGGACGGGAACTGATCTAAGATGTCTTCTAATTGTAGCGTATTTAATATATTTGTTTTGTCTTTAATTAAAGTTGGAGGAAAGTATACATTCAGTGCTAACAGCTGTTTCTGACCTTTAGAGCCCAGTAATACTGGCAATACAAAGTCCGAGTTGAGTTTTAAGTCTCTTGTTTTTAATGTTAGATTATTTTTAATCAAAGTCATCAGTCCACCAGCTGGTCTGCCCATCTTACTGTGGGTTTCAATGATTTCATGATTTTGTACGTATGAAAACTTACAGTACATTTTATCAATTTAAAATGTCATGAGTGCCTTGAGATATGTAGTCTGGAATAAAGTCTTCAGTATATCGACAGAAATCCTCATCAAAGTGGGAATTATTATTTGTTATTGGGTGGTGAATATTTATTTTTAACCCAAATCGATTGGTAAATGGGCGCTGCTTAATGGAGCAGATTGTGAAGTTAATCGTAACTCATGTGATGAGCTTTGAGGAGCCTGATGGCAAGGGGCAATATAGACTGGTATTAATCTATATTCTTTGTACTTAGATAGTTCTTTTGACTTAGTTAGTTCTTATATCAGGGCTCAGAACCCGTCGGCAATTGTTTTTACCAGGTTCTGTGAATCGGACTTTGTTGAATCAAGACTACATACTAATTCATGGAATATGGTTGCCCTCCGTTGTCACAAATTAAGTGCTTGTCCATATAGTTCGACGAACTGGCTGAATCAGGGTTCTCTACGGTATATGTTCCTGTATGTTCACAAATTTCCTTAGGAACAGGTTTGGTGGTACCCGCAGCACTGCCCTCCCTCGGGGTTGGTGTGGAACATATAAGAGTGGCATTTGATATAATAGATGGTAAACCAAAGGTGCCTGCTGGAGCACCCTCGATTATGGCAGATTGAAATTCTTGAGGCTTGTAACCACTGATGCAAGTGTCTTTATTAAATATAGGAAAGAGATTCAAAAAGTTCTTAATTGAGTTGGTTGATCTATAAGCTTAGAGTCCTTCCACGTATTTCTCCTGTTTATCTTTCTTATCATCTTTAAATGCCGTTTACTGATAAAAGGCTGAAAGGCCACATTGGTAGCAGAAGCTGTACTACCATTGAATGGTCGGTTTTTTCAGTGTCAGCCAATTCAATTGCACTATCAGAATTATATTGTGCAATCAACCAATCTAAATCGGGTCATATATATTTTGGAGAGTATCCTCAGTGGGTGATTCCCTGGTGACTCTCACTTGTCTAGTAGAGCAATTTGAGAGATCAGAAGTAACCTTGGTCGGAATGGCACTTACTGGTGGTGGGAGAGTGGTTAGATCCTGTAAAAGAAGCAGTTTTGTGAAGAACAGCTTCACTAATGAAAGGCGTAGAAGGTTGACTATGTCATCGATTCTTGCCAAATTGCTCAAATGTGATTCCATCACCTGTAGAATTATATTGTCCTTTTGCAATTCAGACTGACTAGAACTGAACATAATTACTTCTTATTTGATTTCTTTCACTAGAAGTGATTGCTCTTCCAGTGCAGTGGCTCCCATATTTTCGGCCATTTTGGCAAGTGTTGCAGTAATTGCTCCCATTACCTGCAGAACTGGTAATACCAGTGGTGTGGGCAGATTATCTGGGCCAGAGGAATTTGGTTCACAGTGAGATCATGGACTGGAATTCAGTTCACAGATTTAGGGGCCATTTAGGTCAGGAAGTTGATCTAATAGGGCTGCATTGTCCAGAGAGCTTGCAAGTACATTGTATGAGTTCTAAAAGATCAGGGCTTTTGAGTTGGAAGTGCTAAGCCTGAGTCCTCCTCAGTATTACTTCGCCCTCGACCATGGGGTCTAGTTCGTATATTGAGTCGGTTACTGACTGATTAATAAGTGATGTGGTGTTAGATGGCAGGCTGGTAATTATTATCACCACCTCTGTCATTATATTGGTGGGGGCACAGGATTTTAATGGAAGAGTATACAGGCGCTGGTATGATCACATCTAGCTGGAAGCAGAGTCCACAGCGGTTTTGGACTGAGCAATTTTGGGTACCGTTTCAAAGCTCCCAAGACCTGCTGACTGGGAGTCTGCTCCTGAAAAGCAGACTTTAATGCACAATTGCTTTGTCCTCATTGGTATTACTAAACTCGCTGGTTCTTGAGCCAGATGTATTGAGGCTATTAAGGGCTGAATCCCAACTTCAGCATTATTAGCACTGAAGCAAGAAGTTGGAGCGGCAGCGCTGTCCTCCTCTGTTGTGCTCGATAGTGCCAATATTGTTGTATTCCTCTTAGGGTGTCCATACACGGGCTTTCCTGTATCATTTCCTTATATAGGCACAATTCGCCCTGCCCTTATATAGGCATAAAATCCCAGCCCTTATTTAGGCATTAAACCGTGCACTCCAAATACAGGCATGGTCTCCGACATCCGTCCACCCTAACGTCACAACGAGTTAATGAAGAACAGACCCTTAGGCTGCGGGAGTTTCCCTAGCACAGGACTATTGATTTCTTCAAGGACTCATATATTATGCATGAACCATTATTCCTTAGGGGTTCATTCATGACGTCTTCCTCTGTCCGATTCACGTCAATGCTAACATTCTTAGGTACTTCTCAGGTATAAATATACCTTCCCTAGCCCCTGTAAATCAGAGGAGACCTCGACTTCAGAGGAGCCCGTTTCCCGGCCTGACGCACTGAGAAGACGCTGTCATCCCTGCACGCAGAGAGTCCAGCTTCCAGTGATCTGACTTCCCTTGCGGGGTGTTGGAGTTCGAGTCTGGCAAGAGATTCCTACCTCTCTCATTCTTAAGGTATGGAGCTGACTAGAACCTAGAGGGACTCTTGGCATACTAGGCATACTAGGCTTAACATACTCTTAGTATACCATAGTAAGAACTACTTCACCTACTTCATACCTCTCCCTACACCTAGGTTAGGTTAGGTACATTGGGGTAGAACTAGATTAGAAACGCATCGTATGAGTACTCGCATTTTTAGTCTGTGTCATTTATGTAAATGCATATATACTAAAAGATAATGCTATCGCAGTATTATTTATTTCTACTGCTCACACTGTACATTATTTATCTCGCATACTGTCTTGTGATCGTAACAGCACATTTTACTTACACCAGAAACAAGACTGTTCAATAAATCTTTTATTGAAACGCCCGTCTGTTCTTTCTGTGTAACTTGGAGAAAACTAAGCATGCACGATTGAGCTGAGTGAAATAGTTATCTATTGTTTCCACGACTCTGGGACACGTTCTGATTCTAAAGGGAAACAAAGTGGTCATGTTTTGCGGCTGCCAGAAACTACTCCCTTCTTGTCGTCAAGGAGTTTCTAGTGGCCTCTGAGCTTGCTGGCACAAGTAATTAAGTTTAATATACTCGATAGGGACATACTGACCTTAGTCCTATGTCAAACCTATAGGATATATTATTCCAATGCGCAGAGCCTATTAGGGAAATAGGAGCTACACTACATGGCGCCCAACGGTTTGGTAAGGCGGTAATTCAACGTTAGATACTGAGTAACTCAGTCGTGCTTTTTCTCTCAGAGACCCCTACCCATATACTCCAAAAGACGTCTGGAGTGGGCAGGATTAAGTATCCACCACGGCTACATAGGGCAGTACCCTATATATTAGCTGTTTGGTTTGCTCAACATTGAAGGATACAGTGTTCCAAAAATATTGTGCACCTTATCTTTGTTTCCTTGAAACTTGTTCTACATTTTTCAAAAAACAAAAATGCCTGACTCCGACAATGACGCCGGAAACGGTGGAGCTGCGGCTGATCCAGCCCAAGCAGCAGTTTTTAACTTTACAGGTTTTATTGAAACCGAGGAGGGTGTTATAGACATCCCTCCAAACTTAAGAAGAGCCATCACTCTAAAACTCATAAAACATGGCCTACCACCAAGAGGAGGTAGAGCAGTTTTCGTGATAGAGGCACACGAATCCTTTCAGACAGAGGTATTCTATTCATGGGTAATATTTCCTGAATCCAATCCAGTAACACACGTTTCACTTCTACAAAGAAGATGATCCACCAGAGGAATACATTCCTTTTGAGGATATTGAAATTCCATTAACATACCAGGAGCATCAGCTCTGGTTTAAAGGCGCCCTAACACATCACAGAAACATTACCAGGCTCGGTCCACTAGGTAGACCAGGAGCAACATGGCCGATTCAAGCCGGCTACACACCTCATCCTGACATTGAAGAAATGTCAGACGAGGAACTACTTACTCAACTTACAGAGTTAATAAAAATCTACAGACTATGACTATGACTACTACAATATGTCATGCGGACTTTCACAGTCCAGCAACCACTGACACTTCCAAATCAAACCCCTCAACCGGGGAATACACTAAAAATTACACCACAGACTCTATACGCAGTCATGGGTAAAATGCCCACAAAAACGTGAGCAAATTCCATTCTGGATAGCTCAAAAGATTACTCAAATAGAAGCAGTATTTCCAAATACTAGCCCATATGAGAAACACAGAATACTGACAATCAGTTTACCGATGGGGATCACACCACAACTGGAAGACTGCACCACTTGGGGCTCAGTCTTTGCTGCCATCTATACTAAAACACATGGCATTCTGTCAATTGCGGTAATACCTGATGTCCTGAAACAAATTCAAAATGAATACGGGGCAGAGCCTGCTCTAAATTTAGGTATGAAATTACTGAAAAATTTCGACCAGGTCTCAACAATAATATTATCTAATATTAAAGGGGAGGCAGCAGCAGTGGCGATCCGCCAAAAATTAAGGGAATTTGATGTTACAGAACATCAAACTGAGCTACCCAGAATAATAGAACAATCTTATGCAGAATTAGGCAGAGATAGTTTGGGTGGAAGACCAGTGAAGCCGAAGCTATCTGAAAGTCCTGAGAAGGACTCAATTAAACAAACTCCTACATCTTCTAAAAAGAAATGGGAGACTAATAAACAAAATTCAAATGAGAAATGTTCTCAATCCCGAGGTAGGTTTCCTCAAAAGGAGCCCTCTGAAAGGAGGTATAACCTCAGGAATAGGGATAATTTGAGAAAGCCTGACAGGTATCAAGATACTGATACACGTTCCTCTCGTCCCTTTCAGATCTCATCACAGACTTCGGAAAGAAGAGGACGATCGGAACATAGAGAAGAACGCGTGAAATCGAAAGACGAAAAACACGCTCCAAAAACTAAAGCAAAACCTCAATTCTCCAAAAGAAAGTAGCAGGTCTAAAGATCAGACATGCCGAGAATACTGAGAACACAACTCAAGAACGGAGAATGGGCTCAGACAATGCTGGACAGTGCAGCAGAAGTCACAATAGCTCGCCAGAACCTGAAGGAACTTCTGGAGATAGTGGACTTGAATGAGTACATTACAGTAGAGACTGTAGACACCAGGGTTAGTACTCCACAAAAGTTATATGAAATAACACTCCGGATGGAGGGAGACATACCTAGACAGGTGAAAGCACTTTTTGGGAAAGACTATCAAGGGGCTATGACATACTTCTAGCAGAAAAAGACTGGCCACCACAATTTGTCAGAGAGTGCCCACATGGCGAGGACATTATTATGCCTGCCTTCTCCAACCATATTCCAATTCACCTAAAATATACATATGCCAGGAAATGGGCAGTGGCCCAGGCCCCAGCATTATATAAAAATCATGTAGGATGGGATGAGGACTCACCTCACCATAAAATACATCTAAAACATGAACCAACTGCACAAAGGCAGTATCCTATAAAGCAAGAAGCTAAAAAACAGGTCAGGGAGATCTTAGATCAACTTGAATACCAAGGGGTGATTGAAACATGCACCTCCTCAATGAACAATCCTTTGTTTCCTGTCTCCAAACCAGACAACACATATCGTCTAGTTTTGGATTACAGACACTTAAACACTTGTTCTAAAACATTTGCAGTGCAAAATGCACATAGCACAGCATTAATGAACAACATTGTGGGTACAAAATATAAAACAACATTAGACATCTCAAATGGTTTCTTTTGTCAAAACATAGCACCTGAAAGCAGGTACTTAACAGCATTCTCCATAATGGGGACCCAGCGTCACTTTTGTCGACTCCCACAAGGGTTCAAGAACAGCCCAGGGTTATTCTCAGCGAGGGTAACGGAGTTACTACAAATTTATGACAATGAGGCATTGTCCTATGTCGATGACATCTATCTGACAGACGATGACCTGGACAAACACTTGAACAGGGTGAGCACCATTATACTGGGTTTCGCCTCTGAGGGCTACAAGTTCAACTTTAAAAAGTCCCGAATTGCCCATCTCAATGTCCTATTTTTAGGATATGAGCTTTCAAGTGAAGGCAAGAGCTTGGCAGCTAACTTTCTAAAGAAATGTGCGCTGCTCCAACCTCCAAAACGCTAAAAACTTACAATCCATCCTGGGTTTCCTAAATTTTGGAAGAACTTACATTCTAAATTACGCAGAAAGGGTTAAACCTCTCTACGCATTAATCAAACCTGATTTTTCGATCAAAAACTGGACACAGGAACACACAGAAATCTTGCGTTCACTACATGCTAACATGTTAGCAACAAATCACTTACAAACACGTGTAAGTCAACGAAATTTGGTGATCCGAATAATTTCGGGTCAATGCGGAACCTTCAATGAGGGTGAGAAAATACCAATTGCATACAAATCTCATTTGTACACACAAGCGGAAATGCGCTTCAGTTCAACTGAAAAAATTCTGACAGCAGTTCAAACCGCTGTAGCAAAAGAAAGAGCCTTAGCCCAAGGGAAACGCATTATTGTCGTAACCCGGTACCAGCTTTAGAAGCGGTCACAAAAGCAAGCATTCCAAATGCTAAAGCATTACATCCAAGATGGATACAATGGGTTAATTCTCTTGCTGCAACAGATGTTGAATATGTTTTTGATCCTGATTTAAAAACACAAGCATTCCTGCAATATGAACAAGAGTGTCCTCTGCCTACTGAAATTCTGCCTCTCGATCAGTACGAATTCATAATTTACACTGACGGATCCGCACAGCCCGCAACAGAGAGTAAGCAAGCTTACAGTGCAGCATGTGCGATCGTTAAAGGTCGAATACGAAATGGCATCTTCAGACGTATGGTCACAAAAACTCAGTCTCTAGGAGATTGTACAGCTCAGCGAGCTGAACTACAAGCATTCAAACTGGCACTTGAAAGAACAGATCGAGAATTCCCCACACTAATAGTGTGCGATTCCTTTTACTGTGTTCAGTCGTATAATGACTATATACAAAACTGGCTTGAAAATGGTTTCAAAGATGCGAAAGGTGGCACATTAAAGCATAAAATGCTTTGGGAACAAGTAGTTCAGTTGAAAAACGAACTACCAAAGGCTCACGTGATCCACACACTGAGTCATCAACGTGATGGCGTTCACGTTGCAGGGAATTCATTGGCTGACGAAGCCGCAAAGGGGGCTGTTCAGACGGCTTCCATAGCTGCGATCACTCGTTCAAAAACGAAAATAGACGGTGAGATAATGTTGGCTGTCAATGCTTCGAGCAAGGGTAGCAGTGCAGCGTTACCAAAAAAGTTTCCACTCAAGTACTCTTATGTAATTGATGCGAACAACGTTCCTTTTGCTCGAATCCCTGGAGTGGGGGATAGGGTAATTCCAAACAAGGAACGCAGATTAGACTAACTACGCGCATGCGTCCTTCTGGACAAATGCAATCCCACAAACACTGAATACTGAATCTAGGTTCCTATGGATATGGCCTCAGCGCTCGGCTGACGCTCGAACTGTTATAAAAGATTTGCGAGTCTTTATCGGCACATACGCAATAGGCACGCTACATTCTGACCAGGGTCCTGCGTTTAGCTCTCGGGCTTACAAAGAAGCCATGGCCAGTCTGGGCGTTGCATTGCGGTAATCCTCTCCATTCCATCCTGAGGGAAATTCGGTTGTGGAAAGGAAAAACCGGGACATAAAGCAGTCTATAACAGCTAGGGTATTAGGTTCGGGTGATGGGTGGGTCAAACATATTTATGGGGTTCAACGCTCATTGAACAACCTGCCAAGAAGTTCTATAGGGGGGGTCACTCCATATGAGGTCCTATTTGGGACAAGAATGTGGGTACCAGACCTTGAACACGTAGGCACAGTGGTGGAAAATAAACCGTTTGATATCAAAGATCGTTTGGCTGTTTTACAGGAACTGAATGAGTTAAGAACGAAACAAAGCAACGTATTCCTGCAGCCAACCACCACTGGGGAAAAATCGGCGGTCCCAGCAAGGCCTGTCTGGATTTCAAAAGTTGGGGATCTAGTCAGAGAAAAGATTGCGGACAAGAAGGAATTTGGACCTTCTTACAGACAACCAGTACCTGTCCTAGCAGTTCAAGGAACAAGAACAGTACTTCTGCCGCCCCTTGCTGGAAGAAAGGAGAAAAGATTTGTGTCCATCGACCTCATCAAACCACAGTATGTGGCCAATACTAAACAGTAGGCCTCGTGGACTCCGACCTAGTAGCAGACGCACTCCTCTCGCTACTATCCAAGAGGTTCAGACTGAAAGACTGATAACTATCGAGAATTCAGCTGTAACAGATGAAGGACAGAGCAACAATGCAATGGAACTCATCCCTCTTGAAAACCAAGTAACAGTTCGTCCAAATACGCCTGTCTACACCAATGTAGCAAGTGATCAACTGGTTCCAGTGATTTCTACAAATCCTGATGCAATTCCAACAATTGATAGAACTGCTTCTGGCTATTTCATTAAATTTGATACGTTCTCAGAAGATCTGAGTGAACCTGAAACGACGCCAGCATCATTCAAACTCAAGCAGCAAGTACAAGACTTTCTTCACTTTATGAAAAATACTTATTTGGTTTCTCCATGGATTGAAATCTGGATTATATCTGGACTATTTGTTTTCCTGCTCTGGCTAGCTTTGGTTACAACTGTGAGCGTGCTTATAAGTGGCAGATACATCCATGTGAACACTGAAGGAAAAGATGTGAACGTACTTTTGAAACCTCATAAATCTTCCCATCGTGAAGCAAGAGACTTGTCATCAGTGAACATCACAGCCGTTCCTGTACAGGATGGTATAGTGTGGGACAAAACAGATTTTGACATCTTCGGCCCGACGGAACAATTGAACATTCCACATTTGTTTAAAATTTCACTAAGTGATCTAATTACGTCCAGTACCTATTCAGATGATTGGGACTTTGAGACGGTTAATGACATAATGTTTGACTTAGAAAAATCTGCTGCATTTTCTAAAAATGAATTTTTAGAGGGTTCATCAGACTATGAACAACTGTATTGTTATAACCACTATGGTCATCATTATTTGCATAAATCTGCATATCCAAGAAATGTGTTTATGTTTAACCAATGGGAACATTGTCCTACACCACCAAAAGGTAGTTCAAAAACATTTGCTAGCAAGTTTCCATATTTTTCAGGTTACAATACATCTGACCCAGAAACATTTTACTTTAGGAATGTAAACAAAACAGGACTGAAAATTATGTTAACTAATACAAAACAGATTTACTCTGCAGCATTTATTGCCCAACTGTCTAGACAGGGTTTCAACTTATGGAAAGACACAATAGACACAAAAACTGTCTGGGGTACTAAAGATTGGCAAGTGCAGGGGATAGAAGCTTTATTTAGAGCCTGTATCATCCCTGAACAAATAATGTTCTTGAATGAAACCATCCAACAAACATCTTGTCTTGGATTAGCCAAGATCAAAGAGATGAAAACACCTTCTGTACCAACACCTGCAAGTGATAACGATACACAGGCAGTGGTGACAGTTGACAATATATTACAACTCAACAGATCTAATCCTGATTGGAAAAAATGGTTGATCTGGTCCACAGACACGAATAACTGTCAGGAAAGATTCCTGAATAAAACTCAGGGCTTTACTATTCATAGGCCAGACCCAAGATAAGTCCAAAGACAGCATCCGGGGGTAGTAACAACATACAGTGTAGGAAAATTATGCCTTGATGGGCTGCATAAGTCTACACTACAGGATGTGAAACAACACTTATCCTTACTTAAAGAGGACGCAGACCTTAGGGAATTCTTGCTTGGACCAAGAAAACCGCGTCAAAAACGTTTCATATATGCTGGCATTTATGCTGCCTATAATGAAGCATGGAAAGTGTCACAGATGGAGGCCGCAGAACGAATACGTGAACTTGATCATATTAATTTAGAGAAAACCCTCTCTGTGGTCGACAATGGGTTAACAACTTTGTCCTCCAGAATATATTCATTGGATGGCATTGTATCCTCTGCTATCGACATACTAGAACAAGATTTGGCGATGTTACAACAAGGTCAGTATCAATTACGTTCTATTGTGTTATTAAGCTGGACGCTGCATTCTTTGCGAGCGGGCTATGTGCCTTGGCGTTTTATCAACACGTCAGCTCTGTTTGCAGAATACAATCTAACTGATAAACAGATCGAATTCGCACAAAGAGGAGCAAGGTATACATTGCTGAGCATTGAAAAACTGGAAAAGTTACCATTCACAGTGGCAGAAAAACCAGCTACAGAATGGCTTATTCATGGCAACTTTTCAGTTTCAGTATTGCCTCAGACAAATGCAAGCAGGCAAATATGAAAGGTTGGGTAAGGAATACATTAAGACATCTTGGGATTTACCATATACATATAGATGTTGGAGTGGGGATCGTGAAGTGTTTTTGAGCGGTACACACTGTAAACGTGCACTGAGCGGTTCACTTATATGTCAGGACATTTCTTTACACGGGCTTGTAATGGTTCTGTGGCAAATTTGTCTTGCCATCAGCAGGGTACACCAGCTGCTGTGATTAATCCAACGTTTGGACAACTTTCTAATGGGAGTTACCTCATGTTGAATGATCAGAGTTGCTGCGGCATGTTGCCAGGCATCCCATATCTAGTAATGGTCAACTCCTGGGTCACTTGCTGTATGCAAGTATTGTTTGCCCCAATAGACACAGTCAGGGAGTCGCCTCTACGGCCTTCGCTGAACGTCTCTTTTATAAGATTTGATACTTTGAGCAGAATGAAAGCCATGCTTTTACAGCAAACAGTGCCTTTGACCTCGGCCAAAGAAACATATGATCTACAAGTAGCAAGGACTTCGGCTGAGATACAGACTTTAATACGTACAAACTGCCCTATACATTTCGTGGAAATGATAGGACGTATCTTCAATATGTCTGATACAACAGGAATTGTACATGTATTTAAGAGCATCTGCTCCAGTCTGTTAGCACCTTTCCAGGCAATACTCGGTATCATCCCGAACTTTGCACATTCGGTGTTTGGTGGCATACCATTAATTCTAGCACTTGTTGCCGGAATTCTATTTCTCTTCCTGCTATTGCGCTATGGCCAGCCTATTCGCAGACATCACTCCGAGCGAAATGGAGAAAGCTCTCCTTGAACGAAAGTGCCGTGAGCGAATAGTACAGCTATTGGGCATGACTCGTCTACGGGACCTGAATACCACGTGGTTCCTGTCATTCAGACCAATCTGGCAAGATTGCATCTTACCTGTTCTACGATGCCTGCTATGCGGTGAAGAATGCGTGTTAGTCACTTGTCTCACATTTCCATCAGCAACACCAACGGACGTCGATACTCTGCTGGTCCCGATAACGGCCCATGCTCTGTGTTGTCCCCAGAGGCTACCAATCCTGATGTCAGCATTCATTGAGATCTCACAGACGCTTCCGGCTGCTGCTGAGGTACGAGAAAGATCTACAGGCACACAGGTAACATCGGACGCGAACATTGCTGCGGCAACTTATGCTGGAAGCGATGCTTCACATCTCTGTGCAATTAATCTACTACACGAGGTGTTCCAACTGACACCAACTTCAGTGGATGATGTTTTGTCTACGGAAATAGATGATCTCATGTTTACACCAGACCCGTAAACTGACTCTGATTCAGCATACAGTGTTCCAGAGATGCAGTAACAATTTGGCCTTCATATTTCAAAAACTTGGAACCCTTCCAAAATTGAACTTTTTCCCATTTTTTTTCGAACTAAAATGGCACTTCAATCTGCTTAAAGTAGTACTAGCCTTATAGTACAGACTTGGCAGTACTTCCACGGACACTTAGTCATCTTGTGTGTCTAAAACAAAACAGTTCATTAATTTTCAAGACATGAAATGATTTTGATTTTTGAACAACTTATCGATCATTTTTGTCACATGTAAATATTACTGCTTATTTCATTCAAATTGCATTTAATTTCGAACTTTATGCCTGAAATGAAAAGCATTGCTTAATATGTACAGTACCTTTTTTCATTTTTACTATGTTTTTTAATGCTTTTAAGAAATATTTTTTAAATATGCGGTACTCCATTTTATGTTTAGCATTTTTAAATGTCTAGCATTTTAGTATTATCGTACACACGAAAGTGGAGTGGGTGTTGTATTCCTCTTAGGGTGTCCATACACAGGCTTTCCTGTATCATGTCCTTATATAGGCACAATTCGCCCTGCCCTTATATAGGCATAAAATCCCAGCCCTTATTTAGGCATTAAACCGTGCACTCCAAATACAGGCATGGTCTCCGACATCCGTCCACCCTAACGTCACAACGAGTTCATGAAGAACAGACCCTTAGGCTGCGCGAGTTTCCCTAGCACAGGACTATTGATTTCTTCAAGGACTCATATATCATGCATAACCATTATTCCTTAGGGGTTCATTCATGACGTCTTCATCTGTCCGATTCACGTCAATGCTAACATTCTTAGGTACTTCTCAGGTATAAATATACCTTCCCTAGCCCCTGTAAATCAGAGGAGACCTCGACTTCAGAGGAGCCAGTTTCCCGGCCTGACGCACTGAGAAGACGCTGTCATCCCTGCATGCAGAGAGTCCAGCTTCCAGTGATCTGACTTCCCTTGCGGGGTGTTGGAGTTCGAGTCTGGCAAGAGATTCCTACCTCTCTCATTCTTAAGGTATGGAGCTGACTAGAACCTAGAGGGACTCTTGGCATACTCTTAGTATACCATAGTAAGGAATACTTCACCTACTTCATACCTCTCCCTACACCTAGGTTAGGTTAGGTACATTGGGGTAGAACTAGATTAGAAACGCATCGTATGAGTACTCGCATTTTTAGTCTGTGTCATTTATGTAAATGCATATATACTAAAAGATAATGCTATTGCAGTATTATTTATTTCTACTGCTCACACTGTACATTATTTATCTCGCATACTGTCTTGTGATCGTAACAGCACATTTTACTTACACCAGAAACAAGACTGTTCAATAAATCTTTTATTGAAACGCCCGTCTGTTCTTTCTGTGTAACTTGGAGAAAACTAAGCATGCACGATTGAGCTGAGTGAAATAGTTATCTATTGTTTCCACGACTCTGGGACACGTTCTGATTCTAAAGGGAAACAAAGTGGTCATGTTTTGCGGCTGCCAGAAACTACTCCCTTCTTGTCGTCAAGGAGTTTCTAGTGGCCTCTGAGCTAGCTGGCACAAGTAATTAAGTTTAATATACTCGATAGGGACATACTGACCTTAGTCCTATGTCAAACCTATAGGATATATTATTCCAATGCACAGAGCCTATTAGGGAAATAGGAGCTACACTACAGTATAGGGACCAGATTCCAAAAGACTTGAGCTTCTGGTAGTTCCCAGTTTCTCCTTTCGGGAGTGTGTTCTCATCTCCAATAGCTGATGGCTGCTGGCTATCTCGTGAAGACCCAAATTACCACTGGTTGCTGGTCTCTGATCTGTGTTTTCGGTGACCCCGTATCAATATGAACGGGCCTCTACACTTGCAAGAGTTAGTACAGATGAACACTAAGGCATTAACCTTGCACTGATCTCATGTTACACCAGCGGCCAGTGTGATGGGTGAAGCTGACAGTTTCAGG
This sequence comes from Calotriton arnoldi, assembly GCA_963921515.1. Classification (NCBI taxonomy): domain Eukaryota; kingdom Metazoa; phylum Chordata; class Amphibia; order Caudata; family Salamandridae; genus Calotriton; species Calotriton arnoldi. Next base: position 1,273,461 of record CAWUFW010000498.1, read on the forward strand.
TACATCTCCTGCACTCCTCACCCAGCCCCGCTACAGGGACATTCTAAACCTCCTACACCTGTGTGCCCCCGCAAGCACACACCTGACCTCGGCCCTCAACCACCAAGTGCTCCACAATGCCCCCACGCTGCACTGACCACACGTACCCTCCTTACCTGAGCTAAATGGCACCAGATGGATGTATAGTCGCACACGGAAGAGAAAACCCCAGGGAGTCCTCCTAGGGAGGTGAGAGTCAACGTACTTTTACAGTTGATTTTCGCCTTGCTGCTCTCACAGATGCCTTCAGACTCAAGGCCTGATGATCAAAGAACTTCTGGTGAGTGCCAGGGGAGTTGTGCAGGGAACTTCCAAGATTTTCCTGGATCCTCCCATCTCCTGCAGCCGCCTGACCCCATCCTGTGTAGTAGCTTCCGGCTGCCAGCTATAAAAAGCCTCTGGTGGCTCTTATGGTTCTGAAGACCGATGCGGGTAAATTTGCTCAAGCCACAGATGTAGGCAACGTGTACGTGCGCAGGCAGGCAAGCAAGCAGGTGGGTGAAAAGGCAGAAGAGGCCAGAGAGAGAGAGAGCCGTGGTGGGAGCAGGGCCCGATACAGGGGGAAGCCAGAAGTGATGACTGAAGCTACAGGAATCAGATACCGGAGCAACAACAAGCGCAAAACTACGTTAGCACACACGCCACACACAGCATGAGTCATCAAAAACCTGATTTAACCATTAAATCAGATTTGAAAATTAATTGAAAATTGACTTTTAAATATTTCTGTTACATTTTCCCAGGTGGAGATGTAGAACAATTATTTTATTCAAAACTAATCCTGTTCATGGAAAAGTCTACACTGCCTCCCAAGTGAAACTAGCTTTTGCATTTCATTTCAATATGAGGATGCACTTAACTCACAAGGTAGTGTCCCCTCCTTTAACATATTAAAACCCAGTCATGGTCAAAACTCACCTGAACTGAGTTGTGAATATATAAAAATAGGCTATCCTGCATGTCAAGGGCAATTTTCCCTGCCATGTGTTATTGCTGTGGATTGAAACTGCAGCCCACCCATGGCACAGTGGTGCGCCTGGCAGACATGTCATTTTGCATGAAATATGTGGATGGTGTAAGATTATACTGTACCTATGTTTGACAATTAATTTTCCAAGCAATTTGTGTATTTTATGCATCATTTACAATGAGGTTATATGTAAGTAAAATATGCCAAATAGGGAATTCCAATGGACAGCAACTGCTTTAGGAGGAAATAAATGTGCTTTACTGCTGTTTAGCATTGGCAAAATGCAGAAAACTCTGAAGGCAGCACAATGAGGCAAGAAAAACATGGGAGGTCCACAACAAAAGGTTTGTCAATCCTCTTTCTGCCCAGTTGGTGTAATTCATGAGCTGTCCCAGTTGTAAATACTCAGAAAAAGAGCATGACTGAAGAAAGGATGGGCCAATGAATGAGGGAAGATAGGGCAAGGGGAGGGACTTGTTTGTGTTTGTGCTCAGGTTGTTTTTATTGACCAACCCAGTGCAGGGGAAACCGCTGTCTCTGTCATTCCTCAGCATTTGCATACTATAAGAAATTGAGTTATTGGCTGAGGGGAGTGAAAACAAATACCTGCAATTCTTGTCAGGGCAAACCACAAAAGTCACTAAATTAACCTGCGCTTAACCATCTGGTAGATGGGCACAAAGCAGACATGCTTAACTTTGAGGCAATGTGTAAAGTAGTTATGCAGCACACAAATAGAAGTAAAGTGGAAACACAACACACGAACAATCCCAAACCAATTTAGAATCATAGAGTGCATTTTAATAAATAAAATGATACAAGAACAACAGAAATCCAATCAGTAAACCTGGAAATATTTGTTTTGAATATTTAAGTACGTATCACACCTAAAAGCACAAATATGACCTTACCGTTAAAGAGGATTTTAAATTACAATTAATTTAGTGTAAACAGCATATCTCCAACTGTTCCCAAGCAAAAGTTATCACTTATTAAATGTAATAAGTAAACTCGGTGTTAGCTGATGGGAGAGACAGGGTTTACAACCGTGAAAAACAACTTTAGGTGTTTTTCACTGCTAGGATACGTAAAGCTTAAGCATAAATGTCCTAAATTTTAAATACAAAGCACTCTGCCCTGTCACCCTTAACGGCCTACTCTAGGGGTGACTTACATGTATTAACAAGCATTTGCAATGCAATAGGTCACTCATTTGCGAGATTATGAGCTATTGGAATTGTAAAGGACAATGCCTTTTATTTATGTGTTTTGAAAACCTGCAAGCGGTGCGTAAGCATGCACTTTGTACTTATAGTCGTTGCTTACGAGACACAGGGCTGGCAGTAACAGTGCCTCTTTTACTGCCAGCCTTGCTTCTCATATGCAAGGACTATAAGTACAGAGTGCGAGTTTACGCACCGCTAGCAGGCTTTCAAAACACACAAATAAAAGGCATTGTCATTTATAATGCCAGGAGCTCAAACTCTCACAAATGTGAGACCTACAGCATTGCAAATGCTTGTTAAGATATATCTATCCTAGTTAATGCTTTGATCTCTAAATGGTAATGGCCTCTTTAGAGAGGGTTCGTAATGGAACTTTGCTATAAACACTTGTCTTACCTACACTGTGTATCATCACTCTCCTTAGAGACTCAGTAGTAGGCAGCGTTGCCCCCAATGGCGTCACCACTCCACCATAGGGAATGTATATTTAATATACAATGTTCATGACAGAGTTGACATTACTGACATGTGGGCGTAAATATCAGTCTGTGTAGCTTCTACAACGTTTATGTTTACATATCACACATATGGGGCCCCAACATATATGCCTGACCAGGGCTCATAAAATACTGTAAATGGGCAAAATCTATTGGCCTCCTCAGTGCTAGTGTGGGAGAAATGGAAATACATAGATGTATTAGCCGATATTTAACGTGCAACTTCAAAAGTGCAAAATGTTGCTTGTTTACAAATTTGTTGTCTCTGGACAATGCACAACCTGTCAGGAAGAGATTTTGTTATTTCTATGGAAGGCATCAGCTAGAAATATCCTGCGTCCCCTCCTTCCTCAGGTTAATGAGTCCAACTATCGACATACAAACAAGGAATGGGCTGAATTGTATTTATTAGTGAGGAAAGAGCTTGCGAAGATGGGCGCACACTGGTTGTCTTTGGGAAATTGTAGCCTAAGGGAGACAAAATGCTGTGCAGACCTGCATCTAGCAGGGAATAGACTCGCCCACCTCCCCCCCAGCCATCTCTGACAAATGTATATTACCAGGACAAAGTGCCATCGGGAAGGCATTTGGGAGCCTCAGCGTTAAACCCAAACAGGACGGCTCCCTCCCGCTGAGGCCGGAGCAGGCTTAGAAGGGGTTAATTAGAAGTATAATGAACTAACAAGGCATCATTGCTGTTTTTGGGTTCAATGAGGAATTCATTAGACAGGTTTATTTCAAATGGGACAATCCAATGCCTACAGAGATAGATTATTGAAGGCCAAAATCTCTGTTTATTTACAGAATTTCACCCCCTAGGCAGGGAAGGGGGGGTTTATGCTTTGTTGCAAAGTGACCCATCAAACAGCTACCACACCAGAATACCTGATAGGAGCACGCCACACGGCACCGAGACATTCAGGGCATCAGTTGCGAGGCAAGCAGCTTGCAAAAATGGACTTTATGTGTGAGGAAGTTGGTGGATTCAGGCTAAACCAGGCAAAGTATTTCCAAGTGTCGGCTTAAATGAAGACCCGATGAGAGACCAGGGTTTCGCACTGGAAGTCAAAACAACAAGCACTCATCGGCTGCACTCCCAGGTCAGCATAGGGATTGCATGCGCGTAGCTAATCGTACCCGTGGCAATACTCCATGGGAGCGAACTTCTCAGAAAAGGTGGGACATGCATTCACCATTAGCCATTTGTAGGCTACGATTTTTAAATGACATACTCAAAAGTCAATTCAAAGCGTGGGAGGAGTCAGACCCCACAAAGTACAGACAACAGGTCGCCTAACAGCGCAAGCGCTGTCTAGGCTTGACCTAAAAATGAAGATTTAGACCTGGCAAAAGGTTTATTTTGCCAGGTCGAAATGGCATTTTAAAACTGCACCACATTCTGCAGTGGCAAGCCTGACATGTCTGAACTGGGGTGGTGGAGTGAGCTAAAGAATGATGATGGATTAAACCCAGATCAGTTGACTGGGGGTGAGTGTTTGATTGGCTCAAACGTTCCGTCCATCATCCCCTTTTGTATCGCTTTGTTCGCCCTAAGTTGGCGGGGTATGCCCAGACGTGGGTCCCTTGCTCACTTTGCCACTGGATTCAAGCAAGCCTGGCTGATGACGGCTGGAATGCCAGAAACCGGTCCTAGGATGCTTGTTTCCGGTCCAGGGAAGACATGGCTTGGCAGTTCGGGCTGGACTGTTCCCATGAGGCACAGGGTCAGACTGATTTGCATATGGCCATGTCTGAACTGGGGTGGTGGAGTGAGCTAAAGAATGATGATGGATTAAACCCAGATCAGTTGACTGGGGGTGAGTGTTTGATTGGCTCAAACGTTCCGTCCATCATCCCCTTTTGTATCGCTTTGTTCGCCCTAAGTTGGCGGGGTATGCCCAGACGTGGGTCCCTTGCTCACTTTGCCACTGGATTCAAGCAAGCCTGGCTGATGACGGCTGGAATGCCAGAAACCGGTCCTAGGATGCTTGTTTCCGGTCCAGGGAAGACATGGCTTGGCAGTTCGGGCTGGACTGTTCCCATGAGGCACAGGGTCAGACTGATTTGCATATGGCCATGTCTGAACTGGGGTGGTGGAGTGAGCTAAAGAATGATGATGGATTAAACCCAGATCAGTTGACTGGTGGTGAGTGTTTGATTGGCTCAAACGTTCCGTCCATCATCCCCTTTTGTATCGCTTTGATATGTTTCAAAAGGCTACTTTAATGAGTGCTGCAGGCCCACTAGTTGCATTTAATTACAGACCCTGGGTGCATGTAGTACTATTTACTAGGGAATTACAAGCAGATTAAATGTGTCAATTAGGTCGGGCCCATTTTACCATGTTTGAAGGAGAGAGCACAAGCCTTTTAGCACTGGTTAGTAGTGGTAAAGTGCACAGAGTCCCAAAGCCAACAAAAACAACTTCAGTAAAACAAGAGGGTGAAGGGAAAAGGTTTGGGAAAATACAAGAATGTCAGGTCTAACTCATACACTCCCTATATAGGAAGGTGGTCGCTAGATTTATGCACCCATTTCTGGTGCATGTAAAAGACAGTAACAAATTTAAGGTCAATATATCTTCAGACCATCTGTTTTGTTAGTGTGACAGTGGTGCTTGACAACAGTTCTGGGGCTCCACCATGGTGGCAGTTATTGGTCTAAAGCATGATACATAGCTGAATATGAGGTGAGGAGCATGCTGTGTAAGATTTCTTCTGCCCCGTGGGTTATAACTTGCGATATGAGATATTTGGGCCTGAAGGTGCATCTATATTGCATGAAGTGGGCATATTTGAGTTAATGTGTGAAGGGAATGTGGAAACAGGTACATTATTGTACTTAACCTGGGATATTAGGAGCAGATGGTCTGGTCATGTTTAAGTATTAACAAGATTTAACTAAAGTCAGCCTTTCCTTTGACCACTATTCAGGAAAACAAAAATAAAAAAGAAATATGCAGAATACTTGAGTTCATCTGGTAATTACTCTGGCTGAGTCCCAGTCCATTGCTTTTTGCCCACAATGCCACTCTAGAGAGGGACTACTCATATGCAAATTAGCCATTGCCTTGCTCCAATAAGGACGGTCCATCACAAACTGCCATGCCAGAACCCTTGTGTGAGAAATTGGGATGTTGTTTGAGGGAGGATGAGACCCTACTCAAGCAACAGCCACAGTCCTTGTCCGGGAGACCCACAAAATGTCACTAAATTAACTTATGGTCAACCCACACATAGCTTAGCACAAAGGCAGCCAGGCTAAATTTAGAGGCAACGTGTAAAGAGTTTATGCAGCACACTAACAGTAATAACGTGAAAACACAACACAGGAAAAATCCTACACCAATTTAGTAAAATAGAGTACATTTTAATAAATGATTTGACATCTAAACAAAAAAATCCAATCAGTAGAACTGGAGATATGCAATCTTAAAGATTTAGATAGAAGTAGCACAAAAAGATGCAAAGCACCAACTGAGGGTATCTAGTCATGCTGGACTAGGACAAAGTCACAAGTTCAGGCTGACCACAATGGAGTGCAGGCCAAGTACATGAGCAAGTTTAGCCTGCTGAGGATTGTACCTTATGTTCTATGTATGTGACCTGCGCAGCGTTGCTTTGAGGGGAATTGCGTCATCCGGTGTCGATTCCAATGAAGCTACGCAGAGAGGTTTGGTGGGATTTTCATTACTCTGTGTTGGTCAAGATGAGTTGTGCGACAAGGTTTTGTGGAGATTTGCATCACTTGGTATCGGTTCTGATAAAGCTGGCAGCTGTGCAGCAAGACTTTGCAGGGCTTCGCGTTGCTCGGCGTTGATTCTGATGAAGCTTTCAGCTGTGTCACAAGCCTTTGTAGGGCTTCACATCACTTTGTGCTGGATTTGGAGGACCCTTCAGCTACGCCAGAAGGAACTCTGTCTGATGTCAGCCAAGGCCCTAGGACCTGGGAAGACACTTCTTGGAGATCAGGAACTCGCTCCAGCAGAGGCCATCAAGGCTCCGGCAGGTCTAGTTGCAGGTTCAGACAGGTTCAGACTGGTCCAGTGTAGCAGGTCAGCTAGGAAGTTGTAGAGAGGCCTCTGGCGCTTGTTGTCTTACTTCAGCTCAGAACAGGAGGCCAGCCAACTAGCCCTTAGAGTCACTCAGGACCCTGGGATTAAGTAGTGTACTGAAGAGTGGGTCTGAGGGACCTACTTTTATACCTGGTGCTAGCTTTAAAATAGAAGAAGCTTCTGGAACTTTCCCCACACAGAGGTGTTTGGAATTTCCTGCCCCCCGGTTCTGTCCCCAGTCTCTGCACTCCCAATAGGGTAGTGTTAAATCCTTTGTGTGTGAACTGAGACAGTGTCTGTAAAGTGCAAATGTGACAGGTGACAGCTCCACCTTCCTCATTAAGACAGGATGTCCCATCCTGCCAACACCAAGGCCCTCTATTATGATACTGTCTGGGAGGAATACACAAAGGCCAACCACCAACTACCCTAGTCATGTGACCCAGGATAAAGGTCGCAAGCACCAAATTGTTATGAAAAGAAAACGCAAACTTTTCTAAAAGGGGCATTTTCAGAATCATGACTTAAAATCCAACTTTACCATTAAAGACGGTTTTAAATTATGATTCATTAGAGTGTAAGCATGCCATTTCTACCTGTTCCCAATCAAGTGTTATCACTTATTAAGTGTAATACGGTAACCCAATCTTATGGGAGAGATAGGACTCAAATTTGGGAGTTTTTCACTACTAAGACAAGTAAAACTTGAGAGTACACTGCACCCTGCCTTCTGGGCTAGTTAGGGCCTACCCTAAGGGTGATTTATATGTATTGAAAATGAGATTTTTTGGCCTGACAAAAGGTTTATTTTGCCAGGTCGAAATGGCAGTTTATAACTGCACATACATGCTGCAATGGCAGGCCTGAGACAAGTTTGAAAAGGGTATTTAAGTGGGTGGTGCAATAAGTGCTGCAGACCGGCTAGTAACATTTCATTTACAAGCCCTGGGTACATGTAGTACTACTTTACATGTAAATTAAGTGTGGTAATTGGGAGTAAGCCAATCTTGTCTTGTTTAAATGAGAAAGCACAAGCATCTGAGCACTGGTTGGCAGTGGTAAAAGTCACAGAGTTCTAAAAGCCAACAGAAATGTATAGAGAAAACAGAAGGGGTGAAGGCAAAACGTTTGGGGGACTACCACTTAAGGGTTTCGGGTCTAACACCTTGAATATTGGAACACAAACAACCCCAGATAAGTTTCAGACCATTTAGGCCGTGTCAGTGAGGTATGGCTTTCCACCATTTTCCAGCCCTTGAGGCCCTGAAGGATAAAAAGAAACAGGGGATTTGGTGAAGCGTATTCTCTGCTCCTGTCCAGTGGTCCACTACTGTTCTTACATAAGTTAATAGAAAAGAACTACAGTCATCGTACACATTATGCACTTCTGAGGTTGTGACGATACAACCTATCACACTTTTAATTGGCTGACTTGTATTCCAACATAACCTAAACTATGTCTGTTCTTCAACCTCTACTTTATTCTTTGGAATAACTGTTGCTTAAAATATTTTTCTATTAAAGTACAGAGCCAATACTGCTGATCACAAAAGAGAAAAAAAATTGTTTATGAACAAAACTATTTGGAAGAGTGTTGCTCAACAGAATATTGGTCAGTTTTAAGTATGTCATTTTGTAAAAGCTGTGTGTACCGTTAATGGCAAAGTATTAATAAACTAAAGCCAGTATCCCAATATTTGTTTGTGCAGCCTAAAACATTCAGGTACTATAAAGCAGTGAAGCTTCACTCTGTTTATGTTCGTTTTGAAATAGATTCCCTCTTACCGGGTTTTGCCACAATGACTGCAAGGAATCATGCAGTGTAATAACAGTGTTAGAGAAAAATGAATGCCTGCTGTCATGTCCCATGCTTGTATAGCTGGTAAAAGCCGCTTAACAGCCTTGGGCCACTACATTATCAGGAGCAAGATAATTATTATACAGGGGGTCAATTTATAGCCTGTACAGTCAATCCCTTCAGCCAAACAATATCTGTCCATAGGAAGGGGTAGCAAAGAGAGAATTTTCTTATGGGGTTTCCATGGGAACTGAACAGAAAATCAATTAAAAGCTGTCCTAAGATGTAAACAGTGCCCATTCTAGGAACAGAATGAAAGAAAAATATAAAAAATACATTTATTACCAGGCTGCAGATAGCTTGCGTAATTCACCAGGCCACGAGTTCACACACTTAGATTTACTGCAAGGATGGCTGTGACTTAAACTTCCAAGATAAGCTAGAAGTATCTGCCTATCAGCCACAAAGCACAATTCAATACCAGTATTATCAATTAATGAATGAATGAAGTTGAAACTTAAAAAGCGCACTGCCACTCGCAATGGAGCATCCTGGCACTACAGTTTGAATCCGACAACCCACATAAGAGGAAAAGTAAGAGGAAAGTAAGAGGTGACTAAATGAGGGAGTGACAGAGTGCATCTGGGGCCAGGAAGAGCCAGGTCTTCAAGTGCTTTTTGAATAGGGCCTCCGATTCTGTGACCCACAAAGGGCTGGGGAGTTGGTTCCATGCCTTGGATCCTAGAACCAAGAAGGATGTACCACCTCAGGTTTTAAATCTAAATAGGGGGGTGGGGGCTTGAACAAATTTGTGTGAGAGGATTTCAAGGTTCTTTGGGTTGTATAGTAGGTGAATCTGGCAGTCAAGTATTTAGGTCTGGTGGCTTTGAATACTCTGAAGACCAGTATAAGGATCTTAAAGAGGATACTTTTGTATACAACTAACCAGTGTAAAGTGTTTAGAGCTGCGGAAGCAGAAATACATCTGGGGAGTTTTATCACAAGTCTAGCCACCGCATGTTGCACCATCTGGAGTTTATGGAGTATTGGTTTTAAGGATCCTGCATAGAGACTGTTACAGTAGTCGAGTCTGGAAGTGATAAGAGTGAATGCGATAGTTTTTCTGGCAGCTAGTGGAAGGAAGTCAAAAAACTTTCTTAAGGATTTGATTAGATCACCGCACTTTCCCACCACTGCAAGAGTTTGAGGGTGGAAAGAAAGTGATGTGTATAATGTTACTCCTAAGTTTCTTGCAACTTCAATTGTGGTGGGGGGCACATAATTTGGCCACAATTAGGGTGGAGAAAAAAGTTTGACTTGCCAAACAACAGGATCTTTGTTTTATCTATGTTGCATTTTAAATGGTTTGATTGCATACACAGGATAACTTCAGTGAGACAGTTTTGAAATTTTAGTTCTATGCCAAGGGGCCCTTTGTCCAGCAATAGAATCAACTGTGCATCATCGGCATATAATGTAGTGGCAATTCCAAAAGGAGCTATCAGGGAGAGTAGGGGGTGGCATGTATATATTAAATAGTGCACAGCTGAGAGATGAGCCCTGCAGGACTCCTGATGCCACTGGTCTTCATGTAGATGAAAAAGGTCCTAATGTGACCTCTTGTCTCCTCTCAGTTAAAGATTTGATCCAGGACAGAGCTTTATAAGAAATGCCTCAGTCCTTGGTTCGTTAAAGGAGTGTGGCAACAGTGGCTGGTACACAAGGGCGATGCAGCAGTGTCCTGCCTATTTCCTGGGTGTCTGGAGACCAGCCCGAGAGAGAGAGGAGAGTCAGAATACCATCCATTTGCCAGTGCCAGCATTGCCTACCTCACACTTCACAACTTGCTGCTGGAAAAGTATGTGTGCCACACTCCTCCTCTGGTGTCTTGTTAACTTCTCTCTGAGTCTGTCTCATTTCACTGTTGGCACTACTGTTTAGCCTTCCCTAGGCGACACACATCTTTCCTGTGTGTGTATCCCTCCCAGCCACTGCCCGCGCAGGTGAGAGCCATGGAGCCGGGTGAGGGGGGGATTTCGACAGACAACGACGAGGGAAAATTAATTATTTATTTAATTTTCCCTCGTGGTCATCTGTCGAATCCCCCCCCCAACCACCCCACCGCTCTTACCTGCACGGGACGCTCCTGATCCCTCCTCTCTCTGTCCTGTCTCGATCCCTTCTCGCAGCTGGAGAAACAGAAAAATGTACAGTGAATATAAATGTTACTTCAGAGCATTGGTGTTGCAATGATGCAATGGGCCCTAAAACAAGCTAGGAAAATGGACTCATTTACCTTCTCATAGATAGTAAAATATAGTCATAATTAGGGTTCAATGGCCCTTCAAACTCCTGGGCCCTGATACCTCTTCCCCTAATCCACTAACGCTGCACAGGAAAATACACATATGTTATATATCCTGTGCAGTGACAGCCACATTGCTAATACTTTTTTTTTATTCTTCTCTTGTCACCCTGTCTCCTACCTGTGACCACTGAGTCCTTCCTTTTTCCCTCTAATTAGCTCACCCTTGTGGCGTCCCTGTTTCCCCTGTCTGCCTCTCAGCCCTCATACAAGTCTCGTTCCCTTGAAGGAATGTGAAAAAACACAATGAATGTGAATATTATTGCAGGGGACACATGACTTCTATGAAACGTTGGGAGGCTTGCACTACAGCTGCATTTTGTAAGAGACAAATGCTTGTTTTACTGCTGCCATGCTATACATATTCTCTGAAGGAGGGAAACTTGCAATACCGCTATGTCCCTGTTCTGTGAGGGAGTGACGGTTCGATTGTTGCTGTCAGTGGTGTAATAAAGGCCTCTGCAGCCCCCTCAGAACTGTACCCTGGCCTGAGAGCTCCTGCGTGTGTCCGGAGGGGGCCCCTCAATGTACTTTGAAGGGGTGGCCCTCAACTTTTGTTACGCCATTGGTTGCTGTCGAAATATCACTATTACTGACAATATATATAGTTTATGGGAGAGCCATGATCAGCACCTTTAGGCCCAACCTAAAAGCAATTTTCATCTCTCACCACTAATGGCACAATTGACATCTCTGGACTATTCATGCAACGCCAGTAACATATTGAACAAAATGGCAACATATCTGGCTAGCACCCCTTGTGTCAGCCTGTCAGCTTGACATGCTGGCACATTAAGTATAAGAGAATCTGCCATGCTCAGAAGGCTTCTTTGTTTCTACAGGGCACGCACCCACTTTGCAAAAGTTTAAGTGGGGAGAACCCAAACCAAAGTGCAATTGCCTGGTTTCTGGACAGCTGTTTGTCACCCTATCAAATGGCAAAATATTGTCCTGCCATAATATGTCCCCAATATTGGCTACCACAGTATTGTGAAAGTTAGAGTGGTGGAATGCTGTCCGCAACCCTGGGCAGGGTCAGATTCTCTTGAGAAAAAAGGAATTATTTGAAAGAATTCTTTACACATCAGTTCAAACAATTACTTTTCTGTACGTTTCCGAAATAAAACTTACCATTGTACCCCAATTTTTATTTAAAAGGCCTTTAAAGTGGGGCCGGATTTCTTAGGGATAATATGCCTTGCTTGCTCGTATGAAATACATACTGATCAAATCTTACGCCCACCATTTAAACATTTCACCAGCTGCCACTAGAGTATGGAGTGTGAGATGGATATATATGTCCCTAATGTTTAGTAATACTTATTCACTCTGGCATTTCAGGTGTTGTTAGACCTGGCATCCGAGGAGTGGTTTTCCCCTGTCTTTTTGCCTCTGCCTCCTGTATTTCTGCTATGTGCTGGGCTTCGTTTTGCTGGTCTAGAGGCTTTGGGCACTTTGCCACTGCTGATCAGTGCCAAAGTGCAAGTGCTCTATATGTAAATTATGTTATGGATTGGTGTTTCCATGATTGGCACGTATGATTTACTGGTAAGTCCCTAGTAAAGTGCACTGAGATTGCCAGGGCCTGTAAATCAAACGCTACTAAGTGGGCCTCCAGCATTGATTGTGCTCCCACAGAAGTAGCCCTGTAAAGCTATCTCAGACCTGCCACTGCAGTGTCTGCGCACAGTTTTTACTGCCATGTCGACTTGGCAAGTGCACCCACTTGCCAGACCTTAACCTTCCCTTTTCTTGCATATGACTCCTAAGGTAGGCCCTAGGTACCCCCATGGGCAGGGTGCAGTGTATGTGAAAGGTAGGACATGTACTGGTGTGCGTGACATGTCCTGACAGTGAAATACAGTATAATTTGTTTGTCGCTTTTGAAAGGCCATATGTCCCATAGGATAGAATGGGGAATACTTTGTAACATCTTACAAGTATAACTTCCCATGGTAACAAGATAGAAAGTGGAGTTTAGTATGCCTGAACTCAGAATATAAAAATGCATCTTTTAGTAAAGGTGATTTTTATATTGTGTGTTTGAAAATACCTCTTTTAGAAAGTGGCTATGTTCTTGCTTAGCCGTCCTGTGTGCCTCTGCTGATTTGTGGATTAACTGTCTGGCTTTGGAGTGACAGGGATCTGATTAGATCACAACACTTTCCCACCACTGCTGGTCTCGACACAGGCTGACCATTGGAGATACCAGTCTTATTATATTGCTGGGTGACAGGTGGATGTTTTTAATCTCTTCTTCAGCTGCAAGGATTTGAATGAGTGCTCTCATATTGTCTCGGTTCAGGGTTGGGAAGTATGCTCACTGTGAATTTTCCCTTTACATGTTCTCCCTTTCAGGTTAGCGTCCAGAACAACTGTTTTAAGGGGTCTGCCCTGACATCTGCAAATTCCACAAGGCCCATTCCTATGCCTCTCTCTCATTACATAATTTCCATTGTTTTGTTTTAGAAGTGGCAACCCCTCCCCCGCTGGTTGTGTTTTTTTTCCTCTAAGCCTCATGGATGGTGTGTATGTAAGGAAGAGGACACAGAGAGCCTCTCTGGATGCAGTTCTGGGAAATAATAGCAAGAGAAGAGGAGAAAGAAGGAAAGATGCCCTGTGCTGCTGGGTACAGATTCAGGATCAGACTGGGACAGAAAATAGGCCCGGGCACCAACTTTAAAGTGGCCCGCCCACACACCAACCTGCTGGAGCAGCCCTTCGGGCACTACCTGATTGCCCTATAGGTACAGATGAAGATAGAGGCAGCTGGAGAAGGGAATGCCACTGGCAGTGCAAGAAAGAAGAAAATAACATGAGAGGGTAATGGAGTATGCAATCCTGGCACTGCAGGGGAAATGTGAAAGGACAATGTGAGAAGGGGGTATCGTTGTAATTGCACGAGACCCAGGAAGGTGGCTAAGTGAGTTAAGTGGTTTTTGCTGAAACTTGGCTATAAGCTACTGGTCATGAGTCTGTTCTAAGCATGGCCCACTCAGCCATCCATACTTCCAAGGTGCATACAGTGGCTCAGTGAGTACACTTAAAAATTGGGAAACACTTGCTTGACGAAACAACCGACCATTATTGAACTAACACAAAACATGAACAATGACTAACATATTTAAAATGCAGTAACCGGTGGTGGACATTCAGAGAAACAGACTTCCCAACTGAGCAGCAGTAGGCCCACTGCTTGTCACTGAGATACCCAGTTCCCTCTGCCAGTCTAGTCGAACTTTTGTGATGCTCGGCCGGCATGCCAGAAGCTATTAATTTGTTGGTGGGGTTGGAGGGGGTGAATTCAGACAAATCTTGAGGTGTAAATCGGATCTGTGATTTAGTGTAAGAAAGCATTGGTGGCATCACATCTTGTAATGAGGAACTTTTAATGAGCTCTGCCAGTTGTGCCATGGTTCGGCGTAGGTGGCAGTAGTCAGAGGTGAGGGGAGCTCGACACTGGCTCACCTTCACAGTGCCTATGCTGACGGCTAATGGGAGAAGTCATATCTGATAAGGACTAATTATAGGATACACAATGGAGATTGAATCCTTACCTTTTCATGAAGTGCTCACATTTTTGGAGGTCTAGCAATGTGACAATTTATGTGAGCGTACTTTTAAAAGTAATAATAACAGGATGTCAACTGCATTTTCAAAATAAGAAATATGTTAATGGCTGCCAAGTGGCTCCATGTCATGAGAGACACGTTCGCCCAAGATTACATTTTGGGACTTCATTTTAACTTAGTCAGTTTGACCTCCAAATCCCAGCATCTCAATTGTGACCTGCTATAAAAGCAACAACTGCCTAATGTGTCACACATGATAAGTGTCGCTTGCCATGTTGGAATGGTAATGTCAGGAAAAAAAACTAACATTATTTCTTGTCAAATGTTTTTTCATGCCCCCTAATTTTCCTGAAACAGTTTTATTACCTCACTTGTAATGTGTGTTTTAATTTCACATATGGGATTTATTGTAAGAAATGAAAAGAACACATAATGCCGGGCCTGATTCATGAACATAAATGTATAAGAACGAGCTGGGCCCAGCATCTACGCCCCATCCCTGCCCATGCCGTCATCGAGGAACGAAGGCCACACCTGGAGGTAGGTATATACTTTCTCATTGAGGGAGTATAAGAGCTGCTCGTAGGAACGACCTTAAACATCTCTGCCAGCCATTCCATGTGTTTGGGCATGTAGGAAGAGCGCCAGTGACGAAGGACACACAGTTTGGCTGGCATCAGGACCATGACCAGAAACTGGCACTCGTGTTGGGACAGCTGTGATATTGCAGACATCTCTTTCAAAAGCATGGTGGAATGGAGGAGTGGAGAAGGGAGGTCAGCGCTGCGGGCCAAAGTAGTCTGAACCTTGGCCCAGTACCGGCATAAGCTAGGGCAATTGGTCAATACATGCAGAATGTCACAGTTGGGAAGGTTGCAAGGCCAGTAGAAGGCCAGCACGCTTCAGTTTCACAGGCATCCAGTACCAGTCATTCACCGATTTAAAGAGGCAAAACTTCATCCTCGCCTCCCGTACCCCCTTATCCAGATCCTCAAGGAGCTCATCCTAGTCTTCCCCGTCATAGTCCACCTGAAGTAGGGTCTGCCACAATGCCCGCAGCCAGGCCAATTGCTGGACAGAGCATTTGCGACAGTTTAGGAGATTGTAGAGGCCTATTATTACACCACGGTAAGGGCCCCACACACAAAAGTAGGCAATGATGGAGGAGGAATCCAGGACCCATGGGTACACTCTCAGACTGCTGTGGAGGCAATGGCACAGTTGCAGGTACCACCAGTACTGATGTCAAGGTAGGCAAAACTCCTCCTGTAGGGCCTGAAATGTCTTGAGAGGCTCATCCACCGTCAGCTGGGAAAGAGTTTCAGTGCCAGCTTGACTCTACTCTAGTCCGGGGGGAAGCCCCCAATGCAAATAGCAGTCTTCCGCCACAGCAGGCCTCAGTGTGGAGATTGCAATCCATGGACAGAAGACTGTGGACCCTCTTCCACGCAGCAGCCATCGCATTGGGCACACCACATCAAAGTTGAGCAAAAGACAGGTCACAGGGTGGTCCTAGAGCGAGCTGTCCAGGATGCCGGCAGTGACCACCACTGGAAGGAGAGCTTGCATGTGTAAAAAATAGTCCATCCTGGATTGAGTGCCATGCACCAGGGACAGTTGGGTATGAGACTTGTAGGCGCCAGGCCGGGAAGACTGGCAGAGGAAGTAAGTTGGGGAGGAGCCCTGGGGGGGTGCAGTGGAAAGGGTGAGGGATGAAGGAGGTGGGGAGGGAAAGGACGCACCCATGACACAGCCGGGGGGACACAACCTCAGATCCTGGGTTGACGGGCAGGGCAGGATGAACAAGGTGGTCCCCAGCACCCAGGATCCTTGTAGAAGCAGCAGAGGGTAGTAAGGACTCCCCAGAAGGCGAGGCTCACCCAAACAGCCCTCCCCAAGAGGTTTGCGCCCACTCCTGCAGTGCAGAGGGTGTGCAGACAAAATATTGAGTTGGAAATTTCGAACTATAGAAATATTGAGTCCTAAATATTGTCAGTGACAAATATCGAGAGCAAGAATAGCGTGGTCAAGAATATTGATTTTAAGGTAAGAAAAATAGTTTTTAAAAATATAGAAGTCAATAATATCATTTGCAAAAATATAGTTGTATAAAATATCGATTTTGTAATTAGTGTTATGTATTTTAGTATATGTTTTAAATGTATTTTTTGTACAAGTATTGTTTATGTTTTTAATATATGTGTTGAATTTTTAGTAGTTATCAATTTTATTTCTATTAAATGTTGTGTTTTTTAGTTCCGTAGCAGGTTGTGGGTTTATAGGGGAATAGGGTGGGAAGTAATTTAATTATAATAAATGAATGAAATTTTTTTATTTATTAATATTTATTCAATTGAGATTTTATAGTGTTAATTGTGGGAATTAATTTATTTTCAATTAATTATTAATTTGTTGTTAATTAATATTAATTAATTAATTGAAAATTAAATATGGAAATTGTGTAATTAATCATAGGTGCGGGTTGTGGGGTTTATAGGCGTAAAGGGTGGAAAGTAATTTATTTTTCATTTTAAATAATAATTAGCTGTTAAATATTACTAATTAATTAATTGAAAATTAAATATAGAAATCGTGTAATTAATTTTAGGTGCAGGTTGTAGGGTGTATAGGGGTAAAGGGTGGGAATTAATTAATTTTCAATTAATTAATAATTAGTTGTTAATTAATTAATATTAATTACTTAATTGAAAATTAAATATGGGAATTGTGTAATTAATTTTAGGTGTGGGTTGTGGGGTTTATAGGAGTAAAGGGTGGGAAGTTAATTCATGTTTTTGTGTTTTAATTTGTTTTTTTAATTAATAATATTTATTTAATTGTGGAAGTACATTTTATTTTTAATTTAGATGTGTGTTGTGAATTGTGTGGTGTTATAGGGTAGGATGTAAATAAAATAAATATATGTAATAACGTTTTTGTTTATAAATAATTTCTAACTAAAAATATTTGTTTGAAAAATATTGTTATATTTTATTTAATATAATATATGTAGGTATTTGTGATATGTATTTAACATTACATGTTTTTTTAATAATATTAAATATATTTTTATTTACATTTTTAACATATTTATATATTTTTTACATTTTATTTTGTTTTTCAAAAATTTTGTGTTGTTGATATTTTGTTTGTTTTTAATTTTGAATTCACTGAAGTGGAAATTTTTATCCCTCTGCAATCCAATACTTTCCCTACTGTCGCACTCATTGGGTTGGGAATAGTCATTTTTACCCCTCCGCTATCCAACACTTTCCCTACTGTTACACTCACTGGTGTGGGAATAGTAATTTTCACCTCTCCGCTATCCAACACTTTCCTTACTGTTGCAATGACTGGAGTGGGAATAGCAATTATTACCCCTCCGCTATACAACACTTTCCCTACTGTTGCACTGACTGCAGTGGGAATAGTAAATTCTATCCCTCCACTATCCAGCACTTTCCCTACTGTTGCACTCACTGGAGTGGGAATAGTAATTTTTACCCCTCCAGTATCCAACACTTTCCCTACTGTTGCATTGACTGGAGTGGAATATTTAATTTTAAATATTTTTAAATAGTTTAATGTTTTAATTAATAATAAAAAAAAATTTAACATACATTTTATGTTATAGGTATATGTATATATATATTTTTATTTGTTACATTTTTATATATTTTTTAAATTATAAAATAAATTAAATCCAGGCGCTCCTGAAACTCCCCAATTTCTGCCAGAAAAATGTTTGTGTCATATGTAAGGTCCATGATCTTGGCAACCATGGATTCTAGTTTGTAGTCCACCACTGCAATTTCTATTCTATTCTATTCTATTCTATTCTATTCTATTCTATTCTATTCCATTCTATTCTATTCTATTCTATTCTATACTATAGAAGCTTATATAGAGCATAGTCACCCGGAGACATAGAGAGGTGAGGGTATTATAGCGGGTCATTTTAGAAAAGCCATGCATTTATTGCCTTTCAAAAGGGGAGTTCCCTTCCGAGGGAGCGAAGAGAGATGGGGAGGTGATTCCATAGTTTGGCTGTGTTAAAAGAAAATGATCACCCTCCATATTTCACTATCTTGATGAC
Organism: Calotriton arnoldi; assembly: GCA_963921515.1. NCBI lineage: Eukaryota > Metazoa > Chordata > Amphibia > Caudata > Salamandridae > Calotriton > Calotriton arnoldi. The sequence goes on from CAWUFW010000498.1 coordinate 1,292,078, forward strand.
AGGGATCTTTGCAAAAAAGGCATTAGAGGAATAGAGCAATCTCTCAGGAGTATAAAAAGATAACAGGGGGCCAGGAAATCAAAGGCCCTTTGTCACGTAAGGCCCTATGGGCAGTGAACAATGACTTAAATTTGATCCTCACTGCTATGGGAAGCCAGTGTAGATGACGTATGGCCTGCCAGGCAGATTCATGTCTCTGTATGTTACACAGAATCCGTTCTACGGAGTTTTGGACCACTTGAAGTTTTTTTAATGTGGCCTTGGGTGCACCCAGATACAATACATTGCCGTTTTCCAGTCTTTACAAAATAAGCACCTGGACCACCAGCCTTTTTGAAATGGAAAGAAGAAGGGGAGAAACATATGTAACATCCTCAAATTTCCACAACAGATGGCCGCTTGCTTTAAAGCCTGAGAGTCAAGCATTAAAGAAGTATCCAGCCACATTCCCAAGCTTTTTATGGCTGATTTAGGAACTGGAGGAGGATCCAAAAAGCCAGGCCAGCTCATGTAGAGAGTTGGATTTATATTGTTACCTAGGATCATCAGCTCTGTTTTGTTTGCGTTCAGTTTAAGAAAAGAGCTTTCTATCCATTTAGCAGCTGATTCAAGATAGGGACGAAGGGCAGGGGGTGCCGAGTCTTGATTCTGGGTCAGTGAAAAAACCAATTGCATATTGTCTGCATATGATATTATTGAGATCCCAAAGGGAAGGACGATATCAGCCTGAGGTTTCATATATGGATTAAAAAGAGTGGGGCTCAAAGAGGAGCCCTGGGGTACACCTCATGTGAGGAAGGAAATGTCAGAATTACAATCCTCCTCAAAAATCTGGAAAGTCCTATCTGCCAGGAAGGATTTTAACCATGCTAGGGCAGTGCCGATGACTCCAGCTCCTAGTATTCTGTCAATGAGAATGTCATGGCTTACAGTATCGAATGCTGGGTTAAGAGCTAAAAGAATGATTGCAGCTGATCCTCCCTTATCTAGAAGCTTTTGAGCTTCTTCAACCATTGCCAAGAGAGCAACCTCAGCCCCTTGATATGGATGGAATACAGTCTGCGAAGCATGTAAAAAGATGTTTTCCTCTAGAAAATCCCAAAGCTGGGTATTGACATGTTTTTCAAGTATTTTACTAATCCCAGGCAAGAGCGATATAGCTCACTAATTCCCTAACTCAGGGGTACAAAATTAGACTTTTTCAGAAGAGCTTTAACAATAGTGCATTTCCACGCTCTTTTAAAGAAAGATTAGCCAGATCAAGCAGAGAGGGGAAAATCACATCAGCTGCTTTGGCTAAAATAGAGTGGGGAACCAGAACTTTTGGGGAGCCTGATTTTATTTCATTTGAGAGCTCACAGAAGCTGCCCAGGGTCAAGGGGGACAATGTGGTGAGTTTGCCAGGTTGGAGCAAGTCATATTTTCCCTGAGATTACCAGAATTGATGTGTGACACCAATTGGAACTTATCATGAATAGTCTGGATTTTTCTCTGAAAGAAAGTTGCCAGGTCCAGAATGCTGCAGTAAGACTGCTGTGTAAGGCCCCAATACAGGAACCAGCTGGAAAGCATCTAAAAGCTCTACACTGGCTCCCGATCGAGGCTAGAATCAAATTCAAAGCACTTTGCCTGACACACAAAGCCATACACAACAAGGGCCCCAGCAAAATTAGAGACTTGGTGAGCCTATATGTCCCTAACAGAAGCCTTAGATCTTGTTATGAACAGTTACTAAAAACTACCAGAGTTCAAAGAGCCAGATGGGGTGGTAGATTCTTTCCACATCTGGCACCCAGCTGTGGAATTCTCTTCCACGTGAATTCAGATTTCTGGACACAGAATCAATTTTCCGAAAAAAGCTTAAGACCTGGCTTTTCCATCAGTACCACTAAACTCTCCTCTAGCTTCTGCATTATATCAGACTTCCAGCGCTGGGAAGCCCTTGGGCAGCTACGCACTCTATAAATGCCTTAAAAAGGTAATTGCATAATATGAGCCACGGGGTCATCTGCGCGTCTGGCGGGGCCGGGGGTTTTGCACGCGCCACCGCCTCAGAAAAGAGCAGCTGCCTGGATGTCTTCCCAGAGGATATGAGAGCAGGAGGGGTTCTAAAGGCCACATAGAGCTGGCAGTCACAGCAGCACCCAGGTGTGGGTTCCTGAGGGAGGCCTCGGTAGGAAAAAATGGGTGCAGGCTCCCCCTTAGTTCAGGCTGGGAGCCCCGCATTGGGACAATGGAGGCAGGTGGGTGCAGGTGATCTCAGTCCCCAGTGGCCAGGCGATATGATAGGGCCCCTTCACAAGATCCAACCCGCAAAGCAGAGATACAGAAAGATCCAGCAGAGTTGGTGGCAGGCACAAGAAGAATGCCTCCAAGAGCCTCTCACAGACGGGGAGTGAGGGAAGAGTATGGGGAGAGATGGCTCGGCTTCAACCCATGGCCAAGTCCAGACAGCATCCTTCAACGGTGTGAATGGGAGGAGGGAGGTGTACACAGTCCTTCGTCCATCCATGCCCAGAATGGTGCAGGAGGGGGAGGGGCATTCTGAGGCCTCCATCTGGGGTCCAAATGAGGGGGGGCAGAACAGATACACACACACCCGCAGATGCATCCCCCTGGCAGTCCTACTCTAGCTGTGGTGGGGGGAGAGAGAAACAAAACCAGGGTGTGGGGGATGGTAGGGTAGGGACGAATAAAGCAAGTACAAGGAGATGATGGACGGAGCGCTAACTTTTCACACACACACCCCCAGTCACAGATCTGGGTTTAATCCATCATTGTTCTTTAGCTCACTTCGCCACCCCAGTTCAGACCCAGCCATATGCAAATCAGTCTTGACCCTGTTTCTCATGGGAACAGTTCAGCCCGAACTACCAAGCCAAGTCTTCCCTGGACCGGAAACAAGCATCCTGGGACTGGTTTTGGGATTTCACCCCTCATCAGTCAGGCTAGCTTGAATCCAGTGGCAAAGTGAGCAATGGTTATGGGCCTCCGGCAAGTGTCCATGCTCCTTGGGACCAGACACTTCCGCCGAGGACCCCTGTGCACAACAGGAGGAGGGTGAGGGGCCCTGAGTGACATCCATGGCAGGGGAGGGAATCAATGTCCCCCACAGCAAAGGAGCAAAGAGTGCACACCAGGCCCCCTCAGCAAGCAGAGTGGGGCACTGGTGCGGACTGATATGATGCGGCCACGAACGAGGGGCGCGAGGAATGCCCATTCTTTATCCAGGCCATGCAGGCCCCCAGGCAAATGAGGAGATCTGTGCCCCTGTCTAATTCGGAGCAAAGGTGCACATCAGTCCCCCTCAACAGACAGGGCAGACCACTTGTGCAGGAGGAATCGATGGAGCCATGGGCGATGGCTACGGATGAGTCCTCGCTCGCCATCTTGGCCCTGCAGGCCCTGTGGACTCTCACTGTATGGTGGGGTGCCCTGCAGCATTGGCAAGCAGCAGTGGAGGGGAGACAGTGGAAACCCCCAGAGTCTAGGTACAGGGATGAGGCTATAGGGCCCACCGTGTCAGGGCCAGGGCAGCTGTGATCAGGCCAGTTCCCAGGCCTGTGCCATGCATCTTGAGGGGTAGCTCCCCCGGCTCTACCTCCAGGGGGCCAACCTGCCGGGGGGAGATTCGGTGCCAGCCCCCCAGGGGGATGAGGGGTAAGCAGATGAAGTTGCAGTGTCCCCGAGGATGGCACTGAAGTCGCCTTGGCAGACAGTGGTCCAAGGAGCTATGGCTTCAGGTCCCCCTTTTCTAATATTCCTAACAAACCACAGGAGCAAACTCATAAATCTATTCCATTCTCCGCTATTTATGCAGATCCTCGTGTGAGGGAATTCTCCCTTTTCGTGTCCCCCCCTCTAAACATATTGGAGATTGAAACACTTTCTCACCAAATTTACACACTTAACTTAGCTTATTTTGCAAAATGCAAAATGTCTGAATACCCACGAAGTTCCATGTGTGTGGGAAACAGCTCTTCTGCGCAAACTCATGCCCCACCCCTTATCCTATACTTGCAGAGTGAAACATCTGCCATAATTGCACCGAAACAACAGATTTTATGTAGCTTAAAGAAGGATTAGGAATCAGAGCATTCTACATTTATTCATGCTGCCAGTGCCTAATTTGAGACGGTGGTTGCCGGGGACCGGCACTTATTTTCACTCTTCAGCCATTGACCGAGAGCAAGAGGGAAAAACAAACAGAGGAAAGAAGGAGGAAGAGAAAGACTGAAAAACCATCACAAACGGAGAAGGCAGGAACCTGCAAGAGGGAGATAAAGGGACAGGGTATGTCTGGTAGTGTTTTAAAGAGGCAGGAGTTGGATTCAATGCTGCTCACTCAGTGTGCCGATGTTTAATAGCACCCGCTGCAGGCTTCTTCCAGAGCCTTGGGCACCACCACTCATTCTTTTACAAATCAAGCACTGACATTCTGCCAATTATGTATGTATGTGGTGTTTGTACAGCACAGGTAAGCAAAAGACAGTGGAGAGCTGTACGGGCAATTCAAAGACTACATTTAATATTGTGACATTATGCGTGTAATTTACGACGGCAAAACCTCTTGGAAATCAACGCCATTGACTTTAAAATTCAACACGTTAGGCCTTTTAAATATACAAAATAATAGTATTTTCACAATTGATGCATAGAGCACAGATTCTAGTGCTAGTACCTCAATTAGTTATTTCAAAACTACAGTGTTTTTGAATTTGTTTATTTGGTGTCCCCTAAAAAGGCAACCACTTGTTAATGTGTTGCGGCTGCATGGGCTTGAATTTACTATTTGATTAAATATGTGTCAATAATGAAATGTGATTTTGAGAACCTGTGAAGAAGGTAACAAAGACATGTATAAGACTCGTGCATTAACCATACGACTGATTTAAAATGTTTGGCTGTTGGAAATATGCGTAAGTATTTCTAAATAATTGATAAATGTTTAGTTTTTCCTTTCTGTTAATTACCATTGCTGAAATACAATATAAATATTCTGCTGAATGAATTCCACATATAACTCAACACACAACGGGGCATATTCTCAAGAACGGGCAATAATTATTGCCAACCTAGATTAACGCAACTTCACATAACGTCGTGTATCGCGGGAAACCTACGCCATGTTAACGGCGTATTCTCAACACGCCAGCAACAGGCGATAGTATCCCGATAACGCGTCAAATGTCCGCGTAAAAATTACCGGGACGGCGATAAAAAAGGAAACCCGAACGTGGAAAAAGTGGCGATGGGCCCAACTGCGATAAAAACATCAGTGATAAGCAGCGCCAGGCTTGCTATTCCCACGTGAGGGGATAAATCACCATAAAAACTGCCAAAAAACCCCACAAACTACTGAGAAGCACCATGGAGGAAGCTGGAGCAAGTACAGAGGCCAACCAGAACTCCACAAACCCCCCGGAGGACCAGCCAGGGACCTCGGGGAAGGAGAAGGGCAAGGAGAAGAAGAAGAGGAACCCGCGATTCAGTCCGCAGGAAAACAAGATCCTGATTACGTAGGTGATAGAACACCACCAACAACTGTTCATCACCTCCACTGTGTCATTGGCAACTAAAAATGCAATATGGCAGTCCATCTTGGCCAAGGTGAATGCAGTCGGAGTGAAGAGAAGGGAAGTGGACGACTGCAGGAAGCGCTGGAATGATGTGAAGCGCAAAACCAAGCTGAAACTCGCCAACAACCGGAAAGCAGCAATGCAGACTGGAGGTGGGAGTCCAGCGCCACAGCAGGAGCTGGATGAGATGGAGGAAATGGTGTCCACAGTCATCAGTGGGGAGACGGTGGCAGGAGTTGGGGGACCGTACACTGCTCAACATGACCTGACCCAACAGCAACAGGGTGAGTAACGACCAGGGATTGGGGGGATGGTGGGAGATGGGCACAATGGCACACATGCACAATAAAGTATAGCACAGTGCACACCCACAATTACTCTGGATCATGTCCCTGACCTCCTTGGCACACTGCAGCACACATAGAAACAGCAAGTAGGCCCCCGTTGACAATGTGCCCAGAGAGGGCCCTCACCACACATCACTAATCTCACAACAAACCCATGCACATGTGCTGAACCCAGCAAAGCTGCGGGTCCGTGAGCCACACTGACAAAGCAAGTGACACTGCATGATGATTAGCATGGCTGCAGTCCAATTATCATGACACGGTGCATGCCACGACACTGAGGTGGCTGAGTGTGGACCACATCCGTAAAGGAGCAGGTCACACTCTGACACATCCACGTGCACAAACAACCCCTGATGTCAACAAGACATGTGCGGAAAAACCATGCCCAAAAGTCCCAACTCCCACCAAGAGCCCAATTTACCCAAGTCTGCAACATCTCAGCACTGCATAAGCACAGAAGTGAAAGGCACACCGCCTGAAAGTGATATGGGCCAGCAAAATCAGAGCTGCAGGGGCGACTCTCCCACAATGCAGCACACACACATAAGAAACAGAGCACATCAACATTGACAACAATGTGGTACAGACTGCAACACTTTCACAACAGAACAGAGGACACAACTGCTGCCGCTTGTGTGTAGAAACTGGCCAATCACATTTGGCATAGCAGGAAACTGTGAGATGATAATGTACAAGTACAACCCCACATCCCTGATGGTGTAGAAATGTCCACTGTCCCGCATCAAATAGGCATCTCCTCCCAAACAGTCACAATGTACATTTTCATGCAGTCTGTATGTAAACTTGTCCAATGCGTGAACATACATGGAACACACTGTTAAACTGCATCTCCCCTTCACATTGCAGAGTGAGAATCAACACCTCCTGCAGAGCAGACCGTACATCTCTTCACTGATGATGAAGAGGACCTCCAAACCATCAACACCGACGCCCTCCAACAGCTCATGGACACCCTCAGCACCCCACCCCCAGGAGCAGGGCAGCCCAGCTGCATCGAGGACAGTAGCGGTCGGTGGTGGGAGTGCCGCCGGGCGCTGATGTGGGGCAGGGGAGGGGCAGGGTGGGGGGTAGTAAACTACGGATTACGGGCGATTACAGGTAAGTACACATATAAATAAACAAAACGAATTTCGTTTCTCGCGCTGCATCACATTTGGCGATGCAGCGCGAGAAACGAAATTTGTTTTATTTATTTATATGTGTACTTACCTGTAATCGCCCGTAATCCGTAGTTTACTACCCCCACCCTGCCCTCCCCGCCCCACATCAGAGCCTGGCGGCACTCCCACCACCGACCGCTACTGATCGAGGAGACCCCACCCCCTGCACAGTCCACACAGCAGGAAGCACCCCCCACCACGGCTGTCTCCCAGGACCCCCACGACCAACACATGGCATTCCAATGCCGTGTGTTAGAGGGCCAGAAGGAGATGGCTGATCAGGTGCGGGTGGGGTTCGACCTCATGGCAGCCAAACTAGATGCCATACGTGGGTGTCTAAGTCCCATCAGGGACCATTTACAGTCCCTAACGGACACCCACAGTGCGCTCCATGCTCTCCAACAAGCCATGGCTGACATCGCTGGAGTCATGACTCTGAGACAAGAACAACTGTCTAGTCAAAGTGGCTCCAGCGATGACAGCCGGGAGTTGGGACGCAGGCGGAGGATCATGGAGAACATGAAGCGGATGCAGGCGGAAAGAATGGCTGCCATGGCTGCACACCAGCGAGATGTAGCTGGGATCTTCCATGCCCTGCAGATCCTCATCATGGCATTGCTGCCACAAGGCCTGGCGCAGATGAATGCTGCTGCTATTACTCCATCCACATCTCCGCCCCCTGACGTGTCAGTGCCTCACAGTGCGGCAGACAATCCACCTCCGGACCCTGATGTGTCACTGCCACACAGTGTGGCAGACATTCCACCTCTGGCCCCTGATGTGTCAGTGCCACACAGTGCTGCTGACAATACACCACCACCCACATGTGAGGCACGTCACACATCAGAGGACGATGATGTGGATGATTCTGCCTTTGTGGTAAGAAGGAAGTGGTAGCATTCATCTCTGCCATATGGCCTGTTTTAGCTTGGTTCTGCCCTCTGCATCATTCCCTGGAACAACACCTTCCACTGTCCCCCGAGACACTCTGTGACACTCACCTTGGCCCTCGACATGGACTGCCATATTTGTTTTGGTTACCAATGACACAGCAATCAGACTGCGGAATGCACTCTTCCGATGAATTTGTCAATCCCTAAAGGACTCTGGCTGGCCCTCCACGGGGCAACAATGTCAAGTGGGGTTTGCATGTCCATGTACTGGTCCAGCTTCAACACTCCACCGAATGTGAATAAAACATTCTCATTCACACAGATGTGTCATGTCAATGATCAAGCAAGCATGAAAGTATGGATGAATATAGGGGCAGTGATTCCAAAAATAAGGTACTCCCTGGGAACTGATATCAATGCGCATGTTTGACCGTGACCCAGACAGGCAGTGTGATGACTGGGAATGTGTGAATTAGCTGTGGCCTCATTGCTCCTAAACAACAATCTCACAATCTCCCAACTTAGCCCCACGCCAATGTAGGAAATAGGGCTGTGTGTTAAAAAGTCAAAGTCAAAGTTATGTGGATGCCACAGCTCGGAGCAATGATTTGTTTGAGTGTGCAGCGGTTGGACTCCTGGGATGATCTGTGCGTAAGTGTGAAGGTCATTCCATGCAAGAGAACTGCGAGCAAGGACTTCTGTGTGTGGGGTGTGTATACATTGGTCTTTGGTTAGCGCTGTGCGTAGTGTGGGAGTCGTCATCAGCTGCTATGGTATCTCTCAGGGAGTGCCGGGCGCATGCAATTCCAAGCTCGGAGGTGCAGATGTGCCACCACCTTCTAGTCCAGACAAAGGAGCTTTCATCCCTAATGTTAGTTTGTCATCTGCTTGCATTCTGGAAATGTGTTGTGGATTGGGGGGGGGTGTCACTGCTTCGCCTTCTGGCACGGTTGAACCCTTACCAGCCATGTACGTGCCCTCACGGTCAAATTTGCATGCTATGATGTAGCAGTGTTGTTTTGCTTCAGTCTTACAGTGATGGGTACAGGTAGCTGTGAGGAGGCGCGTGACATCTCACCTTGCACCTATTAGCTGACACTGTTCACTACTATTGATGGATGACGTCCGTGTACACATTTGATCTGTACATGGCACATATGTCCAGGGGACACCTTGGTGTGTTCTACGCAAGGTATTCCTGCTGGCTTTTTGACTGGTGTTCATCTCCCATGACTTGAGTCACAGGGTGCATCTCTGCATCAGGGTGGTTCATATTTGACCGCAAATGACACCTGCTATTTCATATTTGACCCCAAATGACACCTGCAATTTCATATTTGACCCCAAATGACACCCGCAATTTCATATTATTTGACCCCAAATGACACCCGCAATTTCATATTTGACCCCAAATGACACCCGCAATTTCATATTTGACCCCAAATGACACCCGCAATTTCAAATTTGACCACAAATGACAGCCTGTTGTCTTTTTTTGAACACCGATGACAGCCTTCATGTCATGTTTTTGTACACATGTGATACGCTGATGAGTGGGATTACGTACTACATTTGACACCCTGTGATGGCATTCCGAATACGTGACACCCTGAACAGCCTCTCTGTACAGAGGTGACATACCCACCATCTATTTGCTATTTTTGAGATTGTTAGCACTTAATGTTGCACTTACACCTGTCAGAGTGATGTGCTAATGCAGAGGACTGACATGCACACAGGGAATGTGTGTTGCAATGAATTTTTTGCACATGCTGTTCATGTGGTCATTTCGTACTGTTCCATGATTGCTAAGGACTGTCACAATGTGACGTGCTCATGCGAAGAAATTGTTAATGATTGTGTTCCTTCGGGCTATTCCTGCTGCAGCTGCAGTGGGGTATGGTCCACCTGCCTCATCTTCCTCATCATCGTCCGGTGCACTTGGATCCGTGGGGCATTGGTGCGTACACATATGTTGTGCAATATACAACATGCAATGATCATCTTGCACACTATTTCTGGGCTATACAGGAGTCTTCCACCTGTGATGTCCAGGCACCTGAAACGTGACTTTAACACGCCAAATGTGCACTCAACAATGCCCCTGGTGCGTTTGTGGGCCACATTGTACTGCCTCTGGGCTGGGGTGTTCTGGGCTCGGAGGGGTGTCATCATCCACGGGCAGAGTGCATATCCTTGATCACCTGTGAGAGGTAAGTGAGATTAGTGTAAACTGGTGGTTCTGCATGCTGTGTTGGCAGACTTACAAGTTTTGTGGTGTGTGATTTGTGTGACTTTGGGATTCATGTTTGCCATGTATTGCTACATTGCAAGTTTGTCGATTAAGGGTCGGATGGTGCAGACACAACAGAGACACACGCCATAGTTACTTTTGTGGCCAGCCCGGAACTGAACCACACCCAGAGCCCAGGACTGAACCACGCCCAGAGCCCCGGGCCATTTCTTCGCACTCCTCACACGCCTACGCATGCGCGCCGCCGCGGCGCTGGGATGTCGTGCGCTTCGGAGTACGTCTCCAGACGTTCCACCCAGGCTTTCCAGAGGCTTGCCTGGGATGGGGGTGGCCCCATGGCTGTGAGGGGCTCCAGTGGCATTACCGAGGACATGCTGTTGGCTGCTAGAGGCAGACTTGTGGGGTAGCCCCACGGGACGATGACTTGTGGTGCACTGAGGTAGGCCCACCTGATGAGCTGAGCGGGTGTGCAGCCTGCGATGATGCTGTGGCCTGGAGGGCCTGACTGGAAAGGATTTGTCTGTTAGCCTGCTGGACCGCAGTGGAGGCCGGAGGGAGCAGTCAGCACACACAGAACTCCGCGGTGCGGTGCCGCAGGGTGCGCTGGGGGCCTGTTGTGTGGAAGCCAGCGATCGGCTGAGGAGGCTGCCAAGCTCACGGGCCTCGGCCCTGAAGATTGCACCGGCATGTGGTGGGCCCTCTTGGAGACACGCCGTTGGCGGCAGGTGAGCAGTGAGTCCTGGGTGCGCAGGGGCGGGCAATCACCGCTGGGCCCGGACGGGTCTGGGGACCAGCGGGCTGGGGTGCAGCAGGCGCACAGGCACCACCAGTCATGGCGGCGGCCTCGTGGCAGGGTGAGGGGCGCCGCCCTGGCAGACACGCCCCTGCAGGCGATGACCAGTTGTGCGCCGGGTGGCGTGTGACGTAGGCTCCTCATCACCGGTGTTAATTTGGCCGATGGAGGTGGTCGGCCACGTGTGTGTAGGCCTATGGTCAGGATATGGCGGACACAGAGACACACGCAGTAGTTACTTTGGTGGCCATCCCGGAAGTGAACCTCGCCCAGAGCCCCAGGCTATTTATTCACACTCCTACTCTGCACTGCTGTACGCCGGCTCAGCCCACTACTCTTACGCTTACAGGGGGGGCGACATAGCTACATGCCCGAGGTCTTCGAACTGCCTGAGGTGACATGGTTGCGTCCACTGTCCACGACACTACACACACAAGCTGTATATGTCCACATGGACATGTCTGTGCTCTGCATACTCATGACTGTCCAGCACATCACCGCCACACTTGGCATTGTGTACATTCATATTCATGGGTCACTTGCCTCCTTCACACATTCTTGGTTCCCACCTCTCCCCACATACTGCAATTGTGTGGCAGAGGGGCTATGCCTTTGTGGGTGGTTTGTCTACATGTCTGGCCCCTGTTACCACAGTTACTTGTGTTGTTGTGTCTGGTAGGTGGGCATGTTGGTTGGCATGTTGGATGTGATTTTGTTACGTGTGCATTCCCACAGTTGTGAGTTGTATGATTGTGGAGTTGTGGTGTGTGGTGTGTTCCGTTGGTACTTACCAACGAGCAATCTATTTCCATAGGTGCCATCCTGAAAGCGCTGGTTGATGATGGACTGTCGGAAGATGTAGGAATCATGCACACTGCTTGGGAAGTTTGCGACGACATTGGTGAACAGTCCCCGGTGGTCCACTATTGCCTGCACATTGATGGAATGCGTGTGCTTTCTGTTGCGGTAATTGTGGGCAGTGTCGGCAGGGGGCACAAGTAGGACATGTGTGCAGTCAATTGCCCCCAACACGTGCAGGAAGCCAGCTATGGCGTAGAAGCCTTGCTTGGCCCCCAGGTGTTCCTGCGCAGTGTGGGGGAAGTGAAGGTGCTGGGGTATCAAGCTGATGATGGCATCCAAGACGGGTGTGAGGAACTTTGATAGGGCTGGCTGTGAGACTCCTCCGACTCTGGCAGTTGTTGGTTGGAAGGTACCAGAGGCCAACAAGTGAAGCACAGCCAGCAGCTTTGTCTGCGGAGGGATGTTGGTTGTCCGCTGTGTTGGTACCATCAGCCTGTGGGCAATGTGGGTCAGGATGCGGAGGATGGTTGTCCTTTTGAGCCTGTAGTGGGTAAGGACTTCCTCTGGCGTTAAGTCTCTGAGGCTGGTGCGTTTTCGGAAGGTCCGCTATCTTGTTCTGCGCTGTCTCGGTGGTAGTCCGGGGGGGGTGGTCCGGGGGTGGGGGTGGTCCTGGTGGTGGTGTCAGTGGGTGTTGTGGCCCTCTTGGGTCTCCAAGCTGCACGATTAGTAGCTCCATGGCATGTGTTGGTCTTCAGATGTGGCTCTGGGCTGTGCTCCCTTTCTACTGCAGGTTTTCGTCCTACTTAAGACCAGAAAAAAGCAGGTCTTAAGTTCCTGCTGCTAACGCGCCTTATCGCATGTTTTAGGCCCGCATCGCCGATCTGGCTGGTTGTTGTGAATATCGCGAAGTGGTGTTATCTTGAGCTTTTGCACGGGAACGCCTACTCTGCATATGATTAGCGTTAGTTGTCGCTGTCAGCCTTCACAATGTTTTTAGCGGCAGCTATCGAAAGGAAAACTGACGATATGGGCTGTTAGCTCAAGCTTGTGAATAGGGCGATAAATCTATCGCCACTTTCGTGGCGGTAAAGTGCCACTAAATCGGCGATGGGTCCTTGAGAATATGCCCCAACATGTTGATGCATTGGAGTTCACTAAATATGAGAAGAATATATGGAACTACAAGAAACAACTATGTGAAGCCTCAAACCTCAATGCAGCATTTGAGGTTTTCCTCCTAAAAGGTAATTTGATCCCTGCATTCTGTAGACAATGCATTCAAATGTCAATAATTTTGATGCAATACATTTCAAAGCATTTGACCTCCTGGGGGAGGTTTCAAAATCCAACCCAATCACTGTCTTTTTCTTAAATTAACTAGAGGGCAAACTGAAACTAACTTTCCTTAGATAGTAAATAAGTGCTACCAGACTGATGAGGAGGAATGTGCTTTTCACGAATTGGTTTCAGCTGATGTGTTTGGCATCATGTGTCTTAGACTACAACATTTAGCCCTTGTGATTACAAAATTATGTGGATGAGGGACTTCTACAGGCACTTTCACTGAGCCTCTTGGTAGCTTGCTGCAGCTACTGCTATAGTGGATTTCAGAACAATCTGTTGCTCACATGTGGTAGGTAGGGCATTCTGTTACCTCACTCAAAGGGAAATGTAAGAAAAAATCTCTGGGGGCCATTCTTATTTCCGGTAAGATCTATTTCATCAAACACAAAATTACATTGTCAAAATGTATATCAGTGATGTGATAGACAGAGTGACGTATAACTTCAAGTAATAGTAGCAAAATGTTATACAGAATGATTATAATAAAAATCTGTTCAAGTTAAGCAGTAAAAAAGTCTGAGAAATCCACACTGCTCACAGCGAAAGAATGTGCACATTTGTTTTTGTGAACTAGTGTTTGTAGACTAACAAATGTGGGCAGTCGATAATGTCCACATAGTGGCAGAGTGTAGGACCTTGTAGAAGGCTGAACCATGCACCCATGTCCTCCAGTGCAAGGCCAACGACTATATACTGTGTGTTGTGTGCTGTGACAGGACCTTGATGGAGCCCAGGCCTTTCAGCCATCCCCTCATTGTTTGAATTCATGCTGTGTTCATTTGGCCATGTCCACACTGGTCCAGGCTTTGTGCTCAACATGGATGAAGACTGTTCGAGGTGGGACATGTTCCGAAGACAAGGCTCTCAATTCAACCCCCAATGAGGATTAACCAAGAATGTATAATATAAGTAATGTCCCCATGGGTGCTAGACGCAGGGTCAGTGCTAATGCCAGCCCTGTGTAACCAAGTTAAGAAAATAGGGGTGCCCTGTCTATGCACCTAACCACTTCTGTGCATGACCAAACACTGTGCTCAGTGAAATTTGCCCACATAAGGGGCCCGGTGCAATGACTGTATGAATGTCCTTGCCTGCACACAACCATGCTGCACAAGGCTTACAATCATTGCAGAGGGTTTTGTTTATCTGGGGCATGGTTTAGGCCCTGTCCAAATTTCAGGCCCTGTTGCCGAACCCACAGAGGTACCAATGGGGGGAGATGAGGCCTAGCGGATAAAAAATGCCAAATTTTAAACTTGGGGAGCCAGGCTCAAATCCCAGTCTAGGCTCAACATCGTGTGATTCTGATTCTGTGCAAATTACTTAATCTCCGTGTGCAAAAGATTTGGAATGTAATGTGTGAATTATATTTGTGCAATTCCCACTTGATGTACACAAACATTCCCCCAAGTAATGTAAAGCACTCCATTACCTTCTAGCTAATTTCACATTATATAAATTCCAACACATTTTTACAGCTCTGATGTTTGTCACTCATGCAAAGCCTTGCCTGGGATAATTCCATGTTTGCCTGTCTTTAGTAATAAGTATTTTTAGCTGGGTCTGTATACAACTCAAAATAGTTGAAGTGATGTAATGTTTGAAAGTGGCCAACAGAGATGCAAGCTAAGCTCAGATGGGGTAGCTTTTTTAATGGGGCCATCTGGTGAATAATGTTACAATACATCTAAAAACCACAGCAGACATCATGAAAGAAAGCAACATTCTAGAATGCCTATTGGTTGGGATTGCTAATGTGTAGGACTGGGCAAAGAGAACTTTTTATTTTTTCTCTAATATGGATGGCCACTATAACGTTTTGAGCTTAATGGGGTGCAAAGGCAAACCTTTGCAATTGACATTTGCATTAAGTTCTGCTTAGGTTTTGCACCAACATGTAGGGTTTACTGTTTAAAAAAATATGTCAGTGAGGGTGCAACCGTACAACTTGTGCACTACACTCACTATGAGAATATCAGTAAATAATTTAATAACTAAATCTTGTGTGCAGGATTTTAATATTGCATATGGTTTTAAAAAGGCCCTAAGTCTTGTGAAGTAAAGGTTCTGAACAAGGACAATGGCTGACAAAGTAATTTCTACAGAGAAAGACAGTGAGATGAAATAAAGTGCCTCATCAGTAATGATATGGCCTGGCTGGAAACAGACTGGCAGTGCTGGAAACTGAAGCAAGAAGTTTCACTGAAGGATTGAAACAACCATCTCTCCTACGTTTATGGGGGTGGTGGTGGGCAGGGTTTACACACACGTTCTCTGTTTGAATGCTTTGTCTAATGGTTGGTCTGATAAGGTTATGTCCTCTTTGACCGAATATGATGAGTGGTTCTCAATCCATACATTAACGATCTAGAAAATAGCATGAGTAGATATTGAAAGAGGATGTCAGATCAACAGATTATTACTGAACTACAGTATGATGGTTATTTTGGAGCTACTGGAGCGGTTTCCGGTGTAGGGTCAGACTTTTTTGCAGATTGTTCAGGATTGGCATCTATACTTCACGTGGCAAGGTAGCAACCTCAGATGACTTCAGGAAATTAAGTTTGAAGCAAAAGATGAGAGATTCATTGTCCGTCTGTAATACAAGAAATGCCATCAAATAACAAACTCCTAAACTGAAGTGTTCATTTCTCCAAGAAGTGTTGGTATCAAATGGATCTGCAGGTGTTTCCGTGAAGTACCTTCAGCAAGTAGGCCCAGCAACTGAAAAAGTGTTGTAAAATGTCTTCTGATGAGGGCCAGTATATTTGTTAAATGATTCTTCATCAGAGATACTGAGATTGTGCATTGGTAACATTGGCTGGGTCTTTAAAGGTGATTAAGAACTTTCAATGTAAAGACTCCTTATATATGGCTATACTAGTGCAGCAAATTATTCCCAGTCAACCACTAATACAATTAGCTCATATTACTATAGAAGAGTTTCTTATGCCAAGAAAACGTTTAATTAACATGAATGTGGTACAGTTACGAAGGTCCTGTTTGGGTCGTTCAAATTACACATAATGGGCCTCAGGCAGGAAATTGGTGGCTAAAAAGCTGAAATTATACTGCTGTCAGTCTATTTAGTGGACGAAATTGGAGTATTTGTTGAAGGAGGTGCAAACCTACTTCAAATAATAATCACAATCCTTGTCAGGGTGAAAAAAAAAGTCGCTAAATAAACCTGGGCTTAACACTCTTTTAACTTGGCACAAACATGTCAGGCTTAACTTTGTGGCAATGTGTACATTTTTATGCACTGCTCAAACAGTAATATGGTGAAAAATACATAATGCGAGAACCCCCCCCCCCAAATAAAAAAAAACTAATTAGGACGAATAGAGTAAATTTTAATGAATAGAATGACACCAAAATAACAGAAATTCAGAAAGTAGGACCAAAGATATTAATTTTTTAATTTTTAATTAAAAAATAGCACCAAAATGCACAATGCACCAACCTTGATTATCTGGTTGCGCTAGACCAGGCCAAAGTCAAACATTAGGGACAACTGTGATGGTTGGCTGCAGGGACCTGGTTCGTCGTGATGGAAAGTTTACCTTCTGACTGCACTTTTGTAGTAATTTACACTTTTGCAGCAACTTACACATGGTGTAACTTACTCATTTTTACTCACTCCAGCACTACAAATGGCCAACCACTGGTATTGCAAAACCCTCTCATAGAAAATAATGGAGGTAGGGAATTAAAATAAAATCCCAGAGGAACAAATTTTACAAAGTTAGGTGTTACCCTACAGTTAACACTGAGGGGGATATTCACAAGAACGTGTGATAATGATCGCAAAATTAGCTTAACGCAACTTTGCACATCGCAGTCCATCGCGGGAAAATAGCACTGTGTTAACGTTGTATTCACAACCCGGCGGCACCATGCAATAGTCTCACGATAACGCGCCAAATGACCGCGTTAAAATTAATGCGACGCCGAAACAATGCGAAACACGAACGCGAAAAAAGGTGCGATGCCCCAAATCGCGATACAAAAATCAGCGGTAACCAGCAACAGGCCTGCAATTCCCACGCGTCATGCAGGAAAAAGCACTATAAAAGCACCGAAAAACACAAACAAAACAATTCAAACTGCGTAGCACCATGGATGCACCCAGACGGACTGCAGAGGACAACGCGAAGCCCACAAGCCCCACAGACGACCAGCAAGGAACCTCGGGGTCGGGGAAGGCCAAGGAGAAGAGGAAGAGGAAGACGGGGTTCAGTCCGCAGGAAAACAGGACCATTGTTACGGAGGTGACAGAACACTACCAACAACTGTCCGTCACCTCCAATGTGTCATTGGCAACAAAGACGCAGGCATGGCAGACTATCTTTGACCATGTGAATGCAGTTGCAGAGTTGAGGAGGACAATGGAAGAGGTCAAGAGGCGCTGGAATGATGTGAAGGGCAAAAACAAGAAGAAACTCAATGACAACATGAAAGCAGCAACGCAGATTGGATGTGGGGGTCCAGCGGCACACCAGGAGCTGGATGACATGGAGAAAATGGTGGCTACAGTCATCAGTCGGGATACGGTGCCAGGAGAAGTGGATCCGGACACTGCTCAACATGACCTGACACAACATCAACAGGGTGAGTACTGACCAGGGACTGGGGGGACGGGGGGAGATGGGCACAATGGCACACATGCACAATTAAGTAGAGCACACTGCACACCCACAATGACTCTGGATCATGTCCCTGATCTCCTTGGCATACTGCAGCACACATAGAAACAGCAAGTAGGCCCCCGTCGACAATGTGCCCGGAGGGGGCCCTCCCCACACATCACCAATCTCACAACAAACCCATGCACATGTGCTGAACCCAGCAAAGCTGCGGGTCCGTGAGCCACACTGGCAATGCAAGTGACACTGCATGACGATTAGCATGGCTGCAGTCCAATTACCATGACATGGCGCACGCCACGACACTGAGGTGACTGAGTGTGGACCACATCCGGAAAGGAGCAGGTCACACTCTGACACAACCACGTGCACAAACAACCCCGACGTCAACCACACATCTGCGGACAAACCATGCCCAAGAGTCACAACTCGACCAAGAGCCCAATTTACCCAAGCCGGCAACATCTCAGCACTGTAGAAGCACAGAAGTCAAAAGCACACCGCCTGAAAGGGAGAAGGGGCAGCCAAATCAGAGCTGAAGGGGCGACTCACCCACAATGCAGCACACACACATAAGAATAAGAGCGCCCCAACACTGATGACAATGTGGTACAAACTGAAACACTTTCACAACAGCACACAGGACACAACTGGTGCTGCATGTGTGTACAAAATGGTCAATCACACCTGGCATAGCAGGAAACTGTGAGATGACAATGTACAAAGTACAACCCCACATCCGTAATGTAGCACAAATGTCCACTGTCCCGCATCAAATAGGCATCTCCTCACAAACAGTCACAATGTACATTGTCATGCAGTCTGCATGTAAACTCCGCCAATGCATCAACATACATGGAACACACTGTGAAACTGCAACTCCCCTTCACATTGCAGAGGGACAATCAACACCTCCTGCAGAGCAGACCCTACAACACGTCAGTGATGATGGAGACGATCCCCAGGACATCGACTACGACTTACTCCAATGGTTCATGGACAACCTCCGCACCCCACCTCCAGTAGCAGGGCAGCCCAGCACCATCGAGGTGATCCCACCCCCTGCACAGACCACACAGCAGGAAGCACCCAAAACCACGTCTGGCTCCCAGCACCTCACCAAAGAACACATGGCGTTCCAACGCCGTGTGTTAGACTGCCAGAAGGAGCTGGCTGAACAGGTGCGGGTGGGGTTCGACCTCATGGCAGCCAAACTAGATGCCATACGTGGGTGTCGAAGTCCCATCAGGGACCACTTACAGTCCCTAACGGACACCCACAGTCCGCCCCATGCCCTCCAAAAATCCATGCCTGCCGTCGCTGAAGTCATGACTCGGAGACAACAACTGTCTAGTCAGAGTGGCTACAGCGATGTCATCCGTGAATTGGGAAACATAAGGAGGGTCATGGAAAACATGGATCGGATGCAGGTGCAAACAATGGCTACCACGGCTGCACACGAGAAAGCTGTAGATGGGATCTTCCATGCCCTGCAGATCCTCATCATGGGAGTGATGCCACAAGACATTGCGCAGATTAATGCTGCTGCTACTCCAACATCCACATCTCCTGCCCCTGATGTGTCAGTGTCACACAGTGCTGCAAACCAAACACCAACACCCACATGTGAGGCACATGAAACGTCAGAGGACGAAGATGAGGATGAATCTGCCAAAGTGGTAAGGAGGAAGCAGTAGCATTCATCTCCGCCATATGGCTTGATACTGCTTGGGTTTGCCCTCTGCATCATACCCTGGAATAACACCTTCCACTGTCCCCCGACACACTCTGTGACACCAACCTTGGACCTCGACATGGACTGCCATCACTTGTATGCTCAACAATGACACAGCAATCAGCCTGCGGACTGGATTCTTCCCCTTCTGAGTAACTTGCCAATCCCTAAAGGACTCAGGCTGGCCCTCCACGGGGCAACATTGTAAAGTGTTGTCTGCATGGCCCAGTACTGAGACAGCCTCAACACTCCACTGAACGTGAATAATACATTCTGATACACACAGAAGTGCCATGTCTATGAATAATCAAGTATGAAAGCATGGACGGATGTAGGGGCAGTGATTCCCCCTTATGTCCATGTAGCTCATGTTGTGGGACTTGTGTCACAGGGTTCATCCCTGCATCATGGTGGTACATATTTGACGCCAAAAGTAGCCCTGTTGTCAATTGTAGGTCACAAATGTCAGCCTATATGAAATGATTTGGGACACTTGTGAAACGCTGATGAGTGGGATCCCGTACTATCTTTGACACACAGAAATGGCATTGCGAATACGTGACACCCAAACAGCCTCTCTGTACAGAGGTGACACACCCACCATCTATTTCCAATTAGTGAGATTGTTAGCACTACATGTTGCACTTACACTTGTCAGAGTGATGTGCCTGTACAGAGGAGTAACCTGCACACAGGGAATGTGTGTTGTAATGATTTTATTTGCACATGCTGTGCCTGTGGTCATTTTGTACTGTTCCATGATTACAAAGGACTGTGACAATGTGACGTGCTCATGTGAAGAAATTGTCAATGATGGTGTTCCTACGGGCTAGTCCTGCTGCTGCTGCAGTGGGGTGTAGTCCACCTGCCTCATCTGCCTGATCATTGTCCGGTGCATCTGGCACTTGTAGCCATGGGGCATTGGTGCGCATACATATGCTGTGCAACACACAACATGCAACGATCATCTTGCACACAATGCCTGGGCTGTACAGGAGCCTTCCACCTGTGATGTCCAGGCACCTGAAACGTGACTTCAACACGCCAAATGTGCGTTCCACGATGCCCCTGGTGCGTTTGTGGGCCGCATTGTACTGCTTCTGGGCCTGTGTGTTCGGGGCTCGGAGGGGTGTCATCAGCCAAGGGCAGAGTACATATCCTTGATCACCTGTGACAGTGCATAAAGACAAGAGTCAAAAGTTGGTTATGCATGATGTGTTGGCAGGCCCACTAGTTCATTGGTGTGTGATATGTGTGACTTAGTGATTCCCGTTTGACAGATACTGCTTGTAGCAAATGAGCTGCATCAATGTGTATTACGTAGCCTCACTGCTGCCCCTCCCTCCCCGTGCATATTTACTAGTGTGCGCAGCGCGGTTGCATCACTTGCACTTCTACGGCACACCATTGTCATGCCTGTCTGCGCATGTCCAGAAGCCTGACAACGACACTGTGATGTTGTGCGTTGAAGGTGAGTGGCCACGTGTATGTAGGCCTATGGTAAGGATAGGGCGGACACAGATGTAGACTTCATGGCTGGCTGAACTCGCGATGCGGTTGAGGGTAGACCTTTGGCCTATGCTGCGGTAATAGCGACACACACAACAGTTGGCATGTATGATCCCGGACCCCGAGCGGGCTTGCGCTCCTTCATTTATCCCTTCGGCCGAGCCCGCACTCCGGGGGCATGCTACATCGCAACATTGTCCATTGCGGGACGTGTGGCACCGACACTACAACAGAGACACACACATTAGGCACTTCCTTGGCAAGGCCAACACTTAGCAACGCCCAGAGCCCAGGGCTGATTATCCACACCCCTACGCTGGACTGTCGTACGTCAGCCCACTACGCTTACGCTTACAGGGGGGTACGACACAGCTACATGTCCCAGGTCTTCCCCACTGCCGGAGGTGACATAATTGCATCCACTGTATACAGCACAATGTCATGTGGTAGGGCCCGGGGCCCTCATGCATACATAATGACCACATGGACACACTTAGTTAGTTTGTGGAACTGGCTACGGGCAGGTGCGCCCGGCCCCTTTATTGCCAGGGCCACATGTCCAGTGACGCCTGTGCTGGATGGCTGTGGGGTGAGTGTAAGCCAGCCCTCAGGGAGTGGTTGGTGCTGGCAACAACTACAACAGTGATCAGACAATCAGAAGTTCAAAGTTCAAACAGCAAGGGTCCATGACTTGAGCTGCACAGAGTTAGTGGCCCCGGATGCACTGCGGCCGGCACAGGCACACCGCCACGGGATGGTGACTTGCGGTGCACTGAGGTAGGGCCACGGGAGCTGAGCGGGTCCTCGTCGGTGTTGAAGGTTAATGTCGCACAGTGTTTCGGGGGACAGTGGAAGGTGTTCTTCCAGGGCATGATGCAGAGGGCAGAACCAAGCAGAAACAGGCAATATGGAGGAGATGAATGCTACCGACTCATCTTCTACACCAAGTCAGTATCAGCTACATGATGATGAAGTCAACCCCCAGGCCATAGACTCAGATGCCACCAAAGTTCAACCAGAGAGTGTCCATGAATTACGTAGCACAGAGTTAGTGGCACCAGAGCTGAAAGGGAATGCAGTCTGCGATGAGGCCTGTACAATGGTATAAACTCTGCCATGAAAAAAGCAAGACTCAGTTCCAAATGTGTGACCTACTTCACCGCAGTGCAGGCCGGAGGCAGCGGGCAGCAGGGGCCCACAGACACGTGTCGTTGGCTTGCGATGCACAGAGTTAGTGGCACCAGAGCAGTTGGTTTCCAAATACTCTGCTGGTTACTGAACATTTCCCGGACACTGCTCTGCATACACACATGGCTAATACCGTCTGATGTACTTTAATCTTTCGTATACCTTTGGATAATTTTCTACTATGATCTTCACCCATATGCTCTAGGACTTGATCCAAACTTTTTTGATCCAACGTTTGAGGATACATCTTATTCCTCCTTGTTTTTGCCCTGAAGAAGCCCATGTTTGGGCGAAACGCGTTGGCTGGTTCTATCTTATCAAGCACATCAGAGAATAAAAAGACCAGAAAACGTTGATATACACATGTCTGTCTTTGATGTGGTTTTGTTACTGATTTTGCTTGAATTTTTTATGTCAATATATTGCCTCTCATCCAATTAATTTAACATTGTTATATTTGTGGTCTATAGGCAGCAGACCATTTGAGGTGGGCAATATTGTTAATAACATAGTGACTAGTCGTGGTGGTGCAGTCACCTATGACCCAGCTGCTCTTTCTCTTTTTCTTCCTCTGCACCAGAGCAGTTGTTGGTAGTGTTCGATCACCTCCGTGACGATGATCCTTTTTTCCTCTGGACTGAACCGCGTCTTCCTCTTACTCCTCTCCTTGCATACTATAATATGGACTCGGCCATTGCATCATCAAGACTCAGTTCCAAATGTGTGACCTGCTGGACCGCAGTGTGGGCTGAAGGCAGTAGTCAGAAGGGGCCCACAGACACGTGTCGTGGGCTTGCGATGCACAGAGTTGGTGGCACCAGATCGAAGGGAGTACAGTGATATAAACTCTGCCATAAATATATGAACTCGGCCATAATGAAATCAAGACTCAGTTCCAAATGTGTGACCTACTTGACCGCAGTGTAGGCCGGAGGCAGCGGTGGAGTATGTCAGCGAGAAAGGAGTGCTGGGGGCCTGTGTAGCAGAGGCCGTGATGGTCTGAGGAGGCTGCCATGGTCGCGGGCCTCAGGCTTGGAGCTTGCACCATCACGTGGTGGGCCCTCTTTGACACACGCCGGTGTCGGCAGTTGAGCAGTGAGGCCTGGTTGCGCTGGGGCAGCCAAGATGGGTCTGGGGACCAGTGGCCTGGGGTGCCGCAGGTGCACAGGATCGCAGGCACTGCCGCTCATGGCTTCGGCATCGTGGCGGGCTGAGAGGCGCCGCCCTGGCAGACACGTTGGCCATTCCGGAAGAGAACCACGCCCGAGCAACGGGGCATTTTATTCACACCCCTACGCTGGCATGGCGTACGCCGGGCCAGCCCACTCTGCTCACCCTTACAGGGGGGGACGTAACAAGCTACATTTCCGCGATCTTCCCCACTGCCTGGGGTGACATGGTTGCGTCCACTGTCCACTACACTCCAAACACCAGCAGTATGTGTCGACAGGGCCATGTCTGTGGTCTGCATACTGCAGTCTGGCCAGCACATCAACCCCACACTTGGCATTGTGTACATTCTCATTCATGGGTCACTTGCCTCCTTCGCACATGCCTGGTTCCCACCTCTCCCCACATTCTGCTATTGTGTGGCTGAGGTGCCATGGCGTTGATGGCTTGTGTACATGGCTAGCCTAGGTTACCACAGTAAGTTGTGCTGTCGTGTCTGGTAGGTGGGCATGTTGTTTGGCATGTTGTATGTGTGTTTGGGACGTGGGCATTCCCAGAGTCGTGAGTTGCATGACTGTGGAGTTGAGGTATGTGGTGTGTTCATTTGGTACTTACCAACGAGCAATGCATTCCCATAGGTGCCATCCTGGAAGCGTTGGTTGTTGATGGACTGTCGGAAGATGAAGGAATCATGCACACTGCCTGGGTAGTTGGCGACGACATTGGTGAAGAGTCCCCGGTGGTCCACTATTGCCTGCACATTGATGGAATGCGTGTGCTTCCTGTTGCGGTAATTGTGTGCAGTGGCGGCAGGGGGCACGAGGAGTACATGTATGCAGTCGATTGCCCCCAACACGTGCGGGAATCCAGCTATGGCGTAGAAGCCTTGCTTGGTCTCCAGCTGTTCATGCGCAGTGTGGGGGAAGTGGAGGTACTGGGGTACCAAGCTGATGATGGCATCCAAGACAGGTGTGAGGAACTTGGATAGGGCTGGCTGTGAGACTCCTCCGACTCTGGCAGTTGTTGGTTGGAATGTACCAGAGGCCAACAGGTGCAGCACAGCCAGCAGCTTTGTCTGTGGTGGGATGTTGGTTGTCCACTGTGTTGGTATCGTCAGCCTGTGGGCAATGTGGGTCAGGATGCGGAGCACAGTTGTCCTTTTGAGCTTGTAGTGGGCAATGACTTCCTCTGGCTTTAAGTCTTTGAGGCTGGTGCATTTTCTGTAGGTCCACTGTCTTTGTCTGCGCTGCCTCTGTGATAGTCTGGGGGGGAAGGGGGTCCGGGGGGGGTTGCGGGCCTGGGTGTGGTGGCGGTGGGTGTTGTGGCCCTCTTGGGGCTCCGAGCTGCATGATCAGTAGCTCCATGGCATCTGTTGTTCTTCAGGTGTGGCTCTGCTCTGGGCTCCCTTTTGTGGTGCAGGTTGTCTTCCGACTTAACACCAGGTAAGAGCAGGTGTTGAATCCCTGCTGCTAACGCGCCTTATCGCCTGTTTTGGGATCTTATCGCCGATCTGGCTGGTCGTTGAGAATGTTGCAAAGTGGTGTTTTCGTGGCTTTTTGCACAGGAACGCCTACTTTGCATCTCATTAGCGTTAGTTGCCGGTGTCATCCGTGGCGATGTTTTTTGCGGCTGCTATCGCAGGATAACTGGCGGTATCGGCTGTTAGCACCAGCTTGTGAATTGGGCGATAACTCTATTGCCACTTTGGCTGCGATAAAGTGCCGCTAACTCGGCGATGAGTTCTTGTGAATATGCCCCTGAGTGTGGTGTAAATTGTGGACTGCATGTACCATGAAGCAAAGGAGCAAACCTTTCTGGGATGCGATGCAGTGTCTGGCCACACCCCTTTCCCTGCCCAAACTGATTTTCATGACCTCCTCTACCATTTATCTCACGTTCCTAATGTTCGTTTTTGTAAAAATGGCATTCCGGCCCATTGATTACACTTCATCCAACCCGAGCTGGAGATTCCAGCCTGGGTGTGGAGATTCCGGCACATGCCGGAGTTTACGGCCAGAGCAGGAGAGTACGGGTTGAGCCGGAGAACTGGCCCCACTGCGGACGTAAGGATAAGACTCATAAATGACCCAAAAGTCGTAAAGTTGGACTTTTGTATCAGATTGCCTTCGTGAATCGGGCCCATTGACTTTATGCTTGTCTTTAACCCTGTACAGTGCTCTGCTGCCTTTTGGCTAGGTTTGCACTGTAGAAATAGAACATACATGCATATATAAACATACTAAATTATTGAGAATACGCACAGTCTACCAGGTTTCTGGGTGTCTGTTTCTATTTTCACAAACACCTCCAAGAAATGTTCAGATTGCCGTACATAGTCCAAAGTTTTTTAACATAAAAATTCATAATGGATGTATAAGCCCACTGTAAGAATTTGGATCATTAGTTGGGGAGGATGTGAGTAAGTAAGTAATTAGTCCAAATCCTGTCCTGTTAATCACCCAGTTTAAATAATTGAAACTTGAGCTCTACACCCGGAAGCTATTGCACAAAGCAGACAGGCATTTCTGGTGTAAAACATTTAGCAGTACCAAAACATTTTAAAAAGTCAAAACATAACAGTAAAAATTCCACTAACAATTTCTAAAAAATCTAGAAACATTAATACAATAAATGACAACAAAGGGCCTAATTAGGATGCAGTCGGAAATGGCCCCGACCGCCAGTCAGAGCTGTTCCGACCGCATCGTAATTTGCCGGTCTGATTCCTTTCCGACCGACCCATTATTATGTAATTTTCGGAAAGGAATCTGAACGGGCTTTCCGCCTGGCTTCCGACGGACTTGGAGAGCCCGACCGCCAGCCGGCAAGTGACCAGTAATCCCAAGGGCGGCTCTTTCTGCCTGAGGGATTACGATGTCGGGTTGGCACAGCCTTTCTGTGCCGGCCTTTCTGACACAGAAAGGCTGTCGCAAACTGACTTTGGGGGCCCCGAGCAGGGCCCCCTTTGGTGCATGGCCTCAGGTTGGAGGCCGAGGGGGCACGTATGGTGTCCCCCTGTTGATCCTTGCACCTCGTGGCAGGCACGCCACGAGGTGCAAGGATGAACTGCAACTCGCATTTTACAATAAAAGCATGCATTCCGGTCGAAATACATGCTCACATTGTAAAGTATAGGAGTGCGACCGAACAGTGTTTGGTCGCATCCTGATTAGTCGGTCGGTCCCTTGACCGAGAAGAAGTCGGGTGGAGGAAACTCCGCCCGACATCGTAATTAAGCCCAAAATGTTTAAAGTCCAAAAGGGGAAGTGGATATTTAAATTTTCAAGTTTTAAGACAAAAAGTAAAGCACAAATTAGAAGTAGGGGTGGACATAACTCATGTAATTGAGTGTAGCATATTCACAAAGAATTACTTAAGAATTCTGTGAGATCACGCAGAATCATTCAAGAAGAGTAATTCTGTGTTTAGCACTATTTCTTAGATATTTCCTAGCACATAAATGCCCTCATGCGTCAGAAATGTACGCAAGGATGCATTTTTCTCTAAGAAAAAGTGCTAATTTCAGAAGAACACAAGAAGCGAGCACAAGCAGCTTCTTGTGCTCACTAAATGTGCAATTGTAGCAGGATTTTCCCCTCAAATTGCTCTTAATTACACAAGCAAGAGTAATTGCAATATTATTGGTAATTCTGTATCAAAGAGTAACACTTCATTACTGAACTTACTCAGATTACGCCAGCGTAATTAAAATTACGCCCAGGTCAAATCAGAAGTCACTGTTTGCTGTTGACTGAGCTAAGATCAATTCCTGGTCAACCATGATGGATTGAAGTCTAGATTCATGAAGCTGCTCTTGTGAGTCCAGGTTTTTACCTCCTGACTCTGTCTCATTTATGTAAGTCGAAATCCTCCAGCTGGCAAGGTTGAACACTCTCTCTAGTGAAGAAGTCTCAAAGTAGGATAGCAGGAACAGTATAATTTCCTACTCTTTGAAGTGTTCTTGTTGGTCGAATACTTTTTGCGCCTTCTCCCATTTGCAATTTCTACACTGGGACCAACTGTCTTTTCATGGTGCTCAGAAAACCTCCAGTGGGGCAAGACTGGAAGCTGTAGCTGGGTAGGTCACACTGAAGCTGGATACCTTATTTACAAGGGTTTGCTGAAGTATTCTTTTGGGAGGCAAATATTTCAGAGTAGAACCAACCCGAATTTGATTCACACAGAGGTCATTTCTTGGACAGACAGCCTTAAGTGGTTTGTTCCAGTACTCCCGGGGTCATAATACACTTTCAACCTTTTTAAAGTTCATGACCAACTCCAGCAGAGGCCACCAGCACAGTCCATTCCAGGCCCACTATCTGGTGGTCAACAGGTCACTCCAGGAATAGGCCAATTGCAGCTTTTGATGTCCATACAGCTACACAGGAGGTTACCCAACTGACCCCTAAAGTCCACTTCTTAGTCCTGGATACACGAAGGAGCAGGTCCATTTCTTCTGACTCAGCACATATCATCAGAGGCAGCAGGTCCATTCTTCTTCTGTTCATCCACAGGTCCAGATGAGTCATAAGGAGCCATGGTGAAGATGCCACTGTTGTGCAATTTACTAACTAGTGTGCGGGGGTGACTCCTGGACCCTCTATAACCAATGGATATAAAGTTCCCAAGGGTAACCCCTGCCTCTTTTCCAACACATCCTGTTGTACTTAGTTTAAACTATCCCACAATGCCCCATTCTCAGGGAAATCCAACATGGCAAAAAACATTTGCCCCTGAAGGAAGCTTGTTGCACCGATGGGTGTATCTTGCTTAATGAGCAGTCCCCTCTACCTCAGCCACTCCAAACCGGTTCTGGGGCCAGCTCCTTCCTGCTCTGAGACTGAAGCCAGGTGGGCTAAATTGCATCCAGGAATCAAAACAATCCTTTTCGCCAGGATCCCCTTAAAATTAAGCTATAAAAATACATGCCTCCCTCTGTTTCCTGTCAAGTTACTGAAGTTCCTGGGCCCTTCTTAAATGCCCATGTTCTGTTAAGCTCTGTCAAAGGAGAGTATTAACAGTTCCAGCTGCAGGCAGGCTAATGCTAATTAGCCTATTACAGCTGCAGCCAGAAAATGTTTTACTTTCGAAAAGTTACTGTTTCTGTATATTTATCAAAAATCCAATGTCACTATTGTATCGGATTGTTGATAATTAATAAAAACACTGGTTAAATTAACTTTGCAGTTGATTGTATTTGAAAGATACAACAATAATATTTTAATTATACTTTCATTTTCTTTATGAAACAAGCAACAGCCCTATTCATCAAAAATAGCTGGAAACAGTCCATTATTGTACCAATATACAAAAAAGGAGATGGCTGAGATCCTGCAAATTATCGTCCAATTGCGTTAATTGATAGTACGGCAAAGGTAATGGGCCATCTAAACAGAATGGAAGATTGGGCTCTCGAGAAGGGGATCCTAGCGGAGGTGCAATATGGATTGAGGAAAGGCAGAGGGACCATGGCCCAATGTCTGAACTTGGCACTTTTAGCAGGAAAATACACACAGGCCAAGCAAGAGAATCTCTACATGGCATTCATGGACCTCTTTGCCGCGTTCGACTGCGTTAATCATAACAAGTTGTGGTACGTCATGGTGCAAATGGGGTTGGAGGCGGCAATAATCTATTTTATCAGACAATTGTTTGCAGGAGCCACAGCGAAGGTTCGCCACGGCAGGCTGGGTGAATGCACCAGATCCTTTAATATTAGAAATGGTGTAAGGCAGGGTTGTGTACTTACGCACTCCCTGTTTTCATTGTATACCAACAAGTTAAATGAGTATCTGGTCGAAAAGGTAATAGATACCCCGATCGCAAGTGCAACTCAATTCCCCAACCTGCTGTACGCAGATGATGCAGTCCTTTTGGCACGAACTCCTTTAGCCTTACAAAATTGTATTACTAATTACATATCCTACATGAAAAATCTTGATCTACATGTTAATAAATCGAAGTCTTTTATTATATGTGTTGGAAAGAGCAAAAAGAAAGGAAATTACGCTATTGAAGATAGAAAAGTTGATATTGTAGCTAATTTCTCATATTTAGGTATTATTTTTTATATTAATTTAGACTTGAAAATGATGGTGTCATCAAGGGCTACACAGATGAATAAAAGCATAGCTGCAATCTTCAGGTTCGCAACGAATTTGGGTAACAAACCAATACCAGAGATGGTCAAAATTTATATGGCAAAAACTGTATCTGTGGCCACGTATGGGGCAGAAATCTGGGGCATAGCCAATGTGGATAGCCTCCAAAAAATAGAGGACGGGTTTATTAAGAGGTTACTCTCTGCCCCAAAGGCGTGGACAAATGTAATTACAGACAAAAAATTAGGCTTACCTTATATTTCTGACACAAATTGGCCCCTCTGTTACTCTGGTTGTCAATTTGGAAACGGAAGGCGGTACAGATAAATCAATGTATTATAAATGATATTATGAAATTGGCTTATGGGTCTAAAATTCCATGGCTAAGGGGCACATTACGATGGCGGGCGGAAGCACAACCGCCGTGCTGGCGGATGCAGAAACCACCAGTTACCGCCGGCACGCAGCAGTCCACACGCCCGCCCAATTACGATGCGAAAAGCAGGCCAAACACCGCCGGCAAGCCAGCAACACCGTCCGCCATCAAAGTGCGCCCGCACACGTAGCGGCGCAGCACAACTGACACACACCGTCCGACGAAACACGTACCGCCCGGCGCATAAATTACGATGCCGCAAACAAACGGCTCCCACGGCAAAGAGACACCGCACGTGAAAGAGAGGCGGAAACACGGACGCAGAGCACGGACAACGAAGAAGCGGCACCCCGGGCATGAATCCAGCACTGCAGGCCCTTCCCATGCTTCTGCTGATGCACTACCAAGGACGCAACGTACCGCGGAGACGCAGGTAGGCACACACACAACAAGTGCACGCAAACAGCGCACACAGTGCAAGGGCGGAAAAGCGGACAACCCCCACCAGCGCGTGCACACTACACATCCACCATTGCATCCACATATGACACACAGGCCAAATCCTAACATCGCGGAACACATGTGTACACACCACCTGGGACTAGGAACCAACCACCCCGTCACGGCCCCAAAGCGCCGATGACGCCGCCACACATGCGCACAACGCAGAGGCCAACCGCAGCGCCATGCATGCGTCGCACACAGACACAGGGACACAACCAAGCAGCACACACACCAGCCCCACCCCGAACGCACATGACACGTGACAGGCCGGCCACAGACATGTCCCCAACGCCCAATTCACGGACAACACCCAACGCCACACAAACGACGCACACATGTCAGTCAAGTCACGCAACAGCAGGACACACCCCAGTGTAACAAACATGGCGAAGCACACAGCGGCGGCAACACCAACTAGGAGAAGCAGGGCTCCTTCGGGAAGAGGAACGCCAGTACCACACTGAAAAACCCATACCACCCTGCACATATGAACAAGACACATGAAACGGAACACCAAAGAGCCCGGGGACCGACAACAGGTGGCCCAAGAATCACATCCACACACAAGGCCCAACGCAGAGCGGAAAGGCAGCCTGCCGCCCACACAAGGGAGAGCAGACAGCACTGAATGACCTTCCATTCCAACACCGAAACCACAGCCCTACGACAGAAGCCGGTGAATACAGCCATTGTCCAAGAATAGACCAACACAGGCATGCCGAGGAGACCGACCACACGGCAGATAGCGCATATCACAGAAGCACACAACGGACGGGGAAGAAAGAAGAAAACACTCCCCCATGTCGGCCACATGCAAGTTAATTGGAAGGAGTCACACAGCACCGACCTTGAACTGTCTGAGAAGCATGTGGGAAGAGGGCCCGTGTCCTCCAAACAAGCCAACAGAACACAAGTCCTGTCTCCCCACGACTACACAGAGCTCACAGCAACCCCGGAGCGTGCACATTGCAGACTGCACACACAGCCGGAGCACGCCACCCCTACGAACCGCTGCGAAATGGCAACCGCAACACACCTACCCAACTACGCCGAAGAGCTCAAGCTGTACCAAACCAACATGATACATACATTGGGATGCGATCTCCTGTCCCTGCTGAACGTAAGTTACCGACTGACTTACCGCATCACATTGTTCAGCTGCGTCATGCCCGTCTTCTACTGTCGGAGGTGTCCCTACCAGCATCCCGTCGAGATATGCCTCTCCAACCCGGCATGTCTGAAGGCGGACCTGCTACCACTACTCCTCCCTCTGGACGCACACGACAGGGCCTGCTCTGCCTATGGGGGCATGGCGTATGTGGCCAACATCGCACGCGCACTGAAATGGAACCACTGTGCCTCCACACGACGGATCATCGAGAACAGCTACATCGAATGTCACCCAGCATGCCCCATCATGGTCCTCCAAGGGACAACCTACGAACAACACCTTGACAGCCACCATCCGCTTCATTGGCTGGCAAACATGTACACCACCAATGACATGGAAGCCCTGCTGGACGGCATCGCATACCTGACAACCTGTAAATACGTCGGACCACAACGCAGGTTCCCCGAGTGACCTATGAAGTCCAACCCCGCACCCATGCTCAGCTTCCGCACGGACTGGCCAGTCACCACCACAACAGCCATACCAAACGACCGGCAACTGTAACCACACCATCAACGACATCGCCATGACATCGGATATGACCGGGACATGCACACTGTTCCCCATCACATCCAGGAACACCGCATGCATCGTGGGAGGCAGTGGCATGGGCTCTGTGCATCGCACCCACATGGACGGAACTGCACGAACAACCAGGACACGACATGGATCCAGCGCACATGGACACACACACCGCTCAGTGGACATGAATAGGTCGCCTGGAGTCTGTGGGTGCTGCACCCTCCCACCCCCGCCCCGGGAATCCCATACCAGGACCTTTGCATGGACGACAAGTGCATACAACAACAACACGACCCCAGTGACTGTGACATGTCCAGTAACCACCACAGTGCAACAACAAGTGGCACGCCGCTGCATGCACGCAAGCACATGCCCTGATGTCATCTCACATGAACGCGTGCATGAGGAACAACCGCAGCAAACCTGTCACATGGAACTGAGATGGACTGTGCCCATGATGCCGAGCGGTCTGGTAGGCTACATGTATACCGTCTGTGTCAAAGTCCGCAGCTCCGCAGCTATACGTAAATGTACATTAGCACAGCCTTGGCCAAGCAGATGTAACCCCACACCCTATCCCATTTGTAATCATGCTCAGTATATCCTCAACATGTATTCCGCTGCCAGTAGTGTCCACTATACTGCATCACAGAGGACAGAAGACTCAATATAATGTTTGAAACCAGAACTGTCTCCGCTGACTCATTTCACAAGTACGAATGAGAGAGGATGAGAGTATGTGAAGTACACGGCAGTCGTGACATGACCATGTAGTCCACTGGTATTGGATGTCAACGCAAATGAGTAGCACTACTGTGGAAGACACACATGTGTCGTGTGAAGTCGTATGGACGCAGTGCTCAGGTGGGTGGGTGCGACGGGTAGATGCGCACATGCCAAGTTGGAGCACGCCGTGTTGGGAGGGGTCATGAACAGTACACCACCGCTTCCCTGGGCATTGTGAGAGGACACCTGTCGGGGGGAGTGAACACGTGTGTGCACAGCAGCCGGGCACACGTACAAAGCGGTACCAGGCGCACCTCAGCCCACACTCTGTGGACAAGCTGGATCCTGTTGTGCGCCCGCCATGCCCCTTGACAAGGCACACACAGCCCCAGTCGACCAGGTGTAACCCCAACATAGTCAATCCGCACAGGCGATACAGGGCACGGGATGGCAGTGGAGCATGGTGTGTGAGAGGTCTCCTCGCGCTCCTCCTGGTCATATCACGCAGGCAATAGAACCTCAACGTCCAGCATGGCAAAAAGTCAAATGGAAGTGTAGGGGACGCACCACAGCACGAGCAGCACTGACGTCACGGGAGGTGGCTCGCACCATCCCATCCATTGCCCATCATACCAACCACGCCACATGCCATTGCGACTAAGTGCAAGCGCGTGCGCCACCACCCCTGAGCCCTCCCCAGAGAGGCCAAAGAGTGAATGTGTGGGCCATCAGCCACAGACGGACGCAGCATGGCCGCAAGGGCAGCCACAGCCACTGGGTGTCGCAGGTGGCGGATCCGGAAGGCGAAGACTGTGATGCATAGTCCATGCAGGCCGGGTCTCCATTTGGGGCACCACGCAGGTGGACGGCGTCCCGCCACACATCATACCCTGAGACAGCCCACTCGTGCAACTGGACCCACACATACACTCCTTGCCCTCTCTGGTGCGAGCTTGGGGCTGCCTGTGCAAGCGCTAGCCTCGCAGGTGAGCATGCATATTGGGGGGCGAGGGGAGGACATGAGGGCTGGGGCGAAGATGACTGTATCACTGTCAGTTAGTACAAGGGATGACCCAGATGTGGAATGGAAGAGACGTGTCCCGTGTGTACTGCAACTAGTCGCCAATCCAACTACCCCCCATGTCCGGAATGTAAGCCCGCACCTAGGCCCGCCCATCCGCCACATCGAACATACCACCAGCACGACAACCTTCCCATTCGAAACACTGACTGGGGGTGGCGACCAGTGAACAATCATGTGTAGCCTACCCACGCGTACATGTGGGCCCTCCATGATCCATGTCACCTGCGGCAAAGACATGACATGCGCAATGAGGGAAGTGAGGAGAGCTGTCCGCCCCACGCGCAGAAGGTGCATCAGCTCCACAGACCCAGCAGCGAGTCCAGCAGGGGTCACATGTGCAGGGGCAGCTGTGCCTGGTGTGAAGGCACATGCATATAGACAGCACATCGACCAATGTGTAGTCTGCCCACATCCACAGTCCATCATCATGCGGACATAGGAATTGAACACAGGGCAACACATCTTAGCTGGTGCACCCACCGTGACCAACAATGCGCAATCATCGACGTACCCGCCCTGTGCATGGCCCCCCACCCAACGGAGGCACATCCAGTGCCACCATCCCACACACACAAGCCTTCCACGGAACATGCTGTGTCCAATGGTCAGTACAGAGTCAGCGCCCATCTGGTGGATCCTGAACAGGAGACACATGCACACACATGCCAGCTCCCACTATGTACGACTGCCACCTGGCACGTGCAATGTAACCTCTCACCTGTGACGTGTGACTGCAAGCACACAGCCGTCTTGGCATGGGGCTGTCAATGTGGACACCAGTCAATGTTTCGGCAGCTGTGATCCGTACAGTGCTGTACATAGGGTGCAGTGCTGACACCTACTACTGTCTCATATCCCCTCGTGCCACAGGTCCCACTTGTATTGGCCGCTCAGCCCGTGCCCACATCGTCGTCGTCGTGTGCCATACTCATCCAGCCTCGGAAGCAGTACCATGCTCAGCAGACACTCATGTTGCCGTGGCGTTGCCGCTTGACGAATATGCAGTCAGTCCCCATCAGCACGCCCCGCAAGTCATTGGGGCCTAGATCCCCATGTGCATGCACATGGCAGTGGTATGTCTCACTTGCCATTGCCATTGTTGGGAGACCTGTGTAAGTGTATTGTGGCCGTGCCGTCCCAGCTTGACAGCTGGGCTGTGGCTCATGTGCTTGCTCAGTCATGTCAGTGATGTGTATGCGAAATTGCTATGTGCCGTGTTGCTATGACATGTGTCCTCTGCCATTTAACCCAGGCGGAGACCGAACATTGACCGCCCATACCAATTGCTGGCGGACATGGACGATACAGAGGTAATCAGGAAGTTTCAGCTGGACAGGCCAACTCTGCATCGACTGTGTGCCATGTTAGAGCCCCATCTCCGTCCCCGCAGGGTGTATCCGACTGCTGTCACCCCCACGGCTAAGGTGATGGCCGCCATGCATTTCTTCGCCACTGGGTCATTCCAGCACACAGTGGGCAGTGGAGGAGGGATGTCCCAGCCCATGTTCAGCAAGGTGCTGAGGGATGTACTGGCAGCCATGATGCTGTACCGGAACAGGTACATCAGATTCCCCAGGGCTCGTGAATTGGCGGCAGTGAAGGGTGCATTCTATGCCCTTGGCAGAATCCCACACGTCGTGGGAGCCATTGACTGCACTCATGTTGGCCTTGTTCCACCACAGGCCACTGAGCACCTGTACCGCAACAGGAAGCACACGCACTCCCTGAATGTGCAAGTGGTGTGCCTTGCGGACATGGTGATCACCCACGTGTGTGCAAAGTTTCCAGGCTCGGCCCATGACGCACACATAATGCGCAACAGCATCTTGCCACGACTGATGGCCAATCTGCAACAGGATCGTGGCTGTATTGTCGGTGAGTATGTGGAGTGGTGTAGCGTGCTGGTTGTGCGATGCTGTCCCCTGTCCAGTTGGAATAGCAACGGTTCTCTGTGTCCCTCACACCCAGGTGACTCTGCGTATCCGAATGGGGCATGGCTGCTCAGTCCATTGAGGAATCCTCGCACCCCAGCAGACGATCGATACAATGAGGCACATGGGAGGACCAGACGTGTGGTCGAGCGTACCTTTGGCCTCCTCAAGTCCAGGTTCAGGTGCCTGGACCGCACCGGGGGTGCACTGGCGTACTCCCCACAGAAGGTGTGCCAGATAGTGGTGGCGTGCTGCATGCTGCACAATCTGGCCATTCGGAAGCAGATCCCCCTCATTGTGGATGACGGAGATCAACCAGGGCCCCAGCCCGCAGACCAGGACAGCTCGAGTGAGGTGGACAGCGGAGAGGAGGAAGCTGGGAATGTGCGGCAGCAGCTCATCGCCCGCTACTTCACTTGACGGTGAGTGTCCATGTACGACGGATGATGTGTCTGTATCTATGCAGGTGTGTGTGTGCTGTGTCAGGGTGGCCGTATGTTCACTGCGTGCAGTGTGTCAACGCTCCATGGCCAGGGTAGTATGCCACTGTTGGTGACTGTGGCATTGTGCCCTATTGCTCTGTGCGATGTGTGTACATTGCTTGTAGTTGTTGACATGTACTGTGTGATGGGTGTGTGACACACTCATTGAATGTGCTCCTGTTCTGTCTCCCACCCCTAGGTCCCTACAGGCCCTCCGGATTCCATTGCCATGCCACGCATCAGGTGCCCTCCGCCCAAGGTGGCCGATGTATTCCGTACAAATAAAACACAGGGCACAAACAGCAGTTAGTGAAAAAGGTGCATTTATTACAAACTGTGACATGTGATTGTGTGTAAGGTGATGACAAAAGTGGTGCGTGCAGTGACAATGAGCTGTCGGTCATGGCTGCGTGATGATCAGGGTGTACCCACTGGTTCTATGTCCATAGTCCAACACACACATGCCATCCAGATGGCTGTGTGGAGTGGGATCGTAGAGCAAGTCAATGCAGTGGCTGGTCAAGGAAGGCTGGCGGAAGGCTGGCTGGCTGCCTCACTTGCGACTGGAGCGTGCGAAGTCCTCCCGGGAGATCTGTTTCCTCTTCGGACGGCCCCTTCCACGTTTGGGAGGGGGGTGTGGTGGCGACCTGCTGGTGGTGGGTGAGGTGTGCTCACTGGCTGTGGACGCAGGGGAAGTGGACACTGCTGGCCGACCCTGCGCCCTAGCAGGTGGTGGCGGAGGTGGTGTTGCTGGCCTTGCCTGTGACCCCACCGCCACCACCAGCTGGCCCATGAGGTCCACGAGTTGGTCCATACGGGACACGAATTGGCCCATATGGGCGTCCATGGACCTCAGCACCCCCAGCACCTCCCGCGTGTCAGTAGCAGACCTGGCCCATTGTCCTTGGGCCTCTTCATAGGCCCCAAGGACTCTGGCCATTTGAGGCAGGGCATGGCTCCCAGGGGAGGCTGGCGTTTCCCTGACCCTGCTCCTCCTACCAGTCCTGCTGCCACCGGCCTGCCCACTAGCCACATTGCTCACCACGGTCCTCGCTGTGGCTCCCAGGGTGGATCCAGTCGGCCGGGCCACCACCTGCGCTGGGGCTGGTGCCAGCGAAGACGTGGTGGTGGTGGAGGCGGTGGTGGTCGGTGCGGCGATGGTGGCGGTTGCGGCAGTGGTAGTGGCCGCAATGACCGTGGGTGTGGCCGCAACGACAGTGGCAGCAGGGGACTGGGACTGTTCAGCATCCCTGGATGATGGGTTGGTGGGTAGGAGGGGTCCTGGGGAGCGGCTGGGCCCTGCCACGCCAGATGGGCCAGCTTGGTGGTCCGTGTCCGAAGAGGTGGACAGATCCTCCAGATCCGTGTGTCCTCGTTGGGGGCTTGTAGGCTGGCTGTGCTGGCTGCTGTCTCCATCCCCAGCGTCCAGCAGTTCGTCACCTGTGGAGAGAATGAGATTTGTTATTGTGTTGCACCTGGCGAAGTATGTATTAGTCGTCTGACATTGGCAGTTCGTGCAATCTCGTACATGGGTTTCCCGGAGGCGAGTGTGTGGCTGTGGCATCTGTAGTTGTGTGTGCTAGGCAATGGGACTGTGTGCTGTGCACATGTGGCATGGGACGGATTGGCCATGCCGATGGGTGTGTTGCTTTGCCCCTACTCATTGTGACTCTGGTGTATGCGGGCTCCTGGCCCATCCTGGGTCTGGTTTGTACTTTGCTTTTGGAGTTCAATTGGAACGCTTAGGAACGCATATGGCAACATGGGGGCCATGCCCCAGATTCGCATTTGGGATGGAATATGCTTTTGGGGTTCAAATGGAACGCTTAGGAACGCATATGGCAACATGGGGGCCATGCCCCAGATTCGCATTTGGGATGGAATATGCTTTTGGGGTTCAAATGGAACGCTTAGGAACGCATATGGCAACATGGGGGCCATGCCCCAGATTCGCATTTGGGATGGAATATGCTTTTGGGGTTCAAATGGAACGCTTAGGAACGCATATGGCAACATGGGGGCCATGCCCCAGATTCGCATTTGGGATGGAATATGCTTTTGGGGTTCAAATGGAACGCTTAGGAACGCACATGGCAACATGGGGGCCATGCCCCAGATTCGCATTTGGGAGGGGATATGCTTTTGGGGTACATGCTGTGAGCCATGGGTGCCGAACGTGACATGTGTTGTGGCAGCATGACAGTGCATGGTCTGAGGTGTGTGCATGCCTGACATGCCCTGCATATTTGCTGTCTGTTGTGGTTACTGGACATGGCATTGGACGCATCGTTATGAGTGAGTGATAGTTGTGTGCCAGCCAACGTATTGCAGTTGTCCCATCTCCTTGGTGTGCGTGCTGCCCTGTGCCATGTGCATCACTGCAGTGCTCGGGGGGTGTGGCCCATGTTGTGTGTTGTTGCTCACAGTGTGTCGTGCGCTTAATTGACTTCTGGCACATGGTTGGTCATGGGCATGTGTCTTAGCGTGACTGCTGTATGTGTGGCAGCTGTGCGGATGACATGCCTTTCATGAGACTGGGGCTGACGGATGGGATGGATGGTATGTTGTATGTGCATGGTGTGTCTGTGTGTTTGATGGGTTCAGTGGTGTTCGTGTGCATTTCTGTTGTTCCGCTCTGTTGCGTCTAGTGTTGTTTGTCTTACATAGGCGTAGTTGTGGGGTGTGTGGTTGACAGGCAGTAGGGGCTACAAGGACAGGACTTCAATGGTGTTTCGGTTGTGTGTGATGAGTTGCACAGTGGCTGCCGTGTGGGACTATATTCAGTGTGGCTTGTGCATGCAGACGTGGCTCCTTGGGTGTTGCTATGTCTGTGATGGGTCATGTGGGGTGTGAGTCTGCTGTTCATGTCCGTGTGCACATTGTTCACTTGTTCGTGACGGTGGGCGGTGCTGCGTGTCCGTGTGCTACGTGACATGTCCCATGTGTTGGTGGTGTTATGGTCCTCATGCCTCCAGTAATCCAGCCCTGTCCAGTTTCCCACCTGCAAGTTGTTCGTGCGTGCACTGTACTGGATGCCACATGGCTCTAAGCGGGGGTGCTCCATGTTGCAGGTCTGTGGGGGTGGGGGGTGTAGTGGGTCGTGGGGGTGGCTGTACACCCACTGACACCGATTGCTGTGGACCGTGATATCTGCCTTTCGGCTGTCGTTGTGCACTGCGGTGGCTGACACGTGGCTGTGGGGTGTGGGGGATGCTCCTCCTTGCTGTGCTGTGGGACTGGGGCCTGGTGTGTGTTGTACTTGGGCTGTCCACCGTCCCACCCACTGCACTTTGTGTTCCTGCCACTTACCTGTTACTTGTCGGTTAGTGCAGCTGTGGCGGACACATGGGTGTGGTGGGTGCTCGTTGTGGCGCTTCTGGCATATTTGGGGACCTGTTGGTGGTTACGTGGCTGGCTTAGTGTACACATGTCCCCACGCATCTTACAGTTGTTCGGTTTGGGCTGTGTGTGGTAGTGTCTGTTGCATGTGTGTGTGATGTGTTGTGTATTGTGTGCTGGACATGGGGGTGTTTGTCCCTGGGAGCTGTGGCATGGTGGTAGTGCATGTGAGTACATAGCGGTGTGCTAGTATACATTAGTTTGTACTTACCAGCCTCCACTCCCCTGCTAATCCGGCGAGGATCTCCGGATGGATTACGACTCGCACCTTCTCCTCCCACGCTTTGAAGGTCTTAAAGAGCGCGGGATTCCCTCCGCCAGTGACGGCAGCCAGCTCTCTGTTTTTGCCCTCCTTCTTCTTGACCAGGCTCTTTACGTCATTCCAACGTTTGTTTATCTCGGTTCTGTTCCTGGGCAGGGTCCCGACTGCATTGACCTGGTCTACGATCCGGGTCCACATTCTGTTTCTGGTGGCTAGTGGTGTGTGCTGGACCATGTTCCCATAGATTTGTGGGTACACCTTGATGATCTCGTCGACCATGACCGTCAGCTCCATGGGCGTGAACTTGGGCATCCTTTGTGGTGCCATGGTGTTTGTGGTGCTGGTGCGGTGTGTGTTGTGTAATGTGCAGGGGGTTTGTGGTGCCGGGGTGTGGTGGTGGTGGTGGTGGTGGTGGTGGTGGTGGTAGTGATGTGTGCGTTTCTGTGGTGTGCTGCTGTCCTTGCTGTGTCACTGTGTCCTCTCCTCTCCTCTCTGGTTTGCAATGTAGCAAGGGGTTGTAGTCTGTGGGAGTGCTGCTTTTGTACTCACCTATGTGGGTGTGTCCTCATGGTCTGTTGTTTTCAGGTGTGTTGTGTCTGGGGTTCTGGCCTTTGTATTTTTTGTTTGTCCGGGGGGTGTTTTCGGGATGTGTACTGTGCTTGTGTATTTGTGCGTGCCTTGCTGTGTGGACTTGTTGGCCATGTTGTGTGCTATTGGTTTTGTGTGCGGATGGTTTCTGTGCAGGTACGTGGGCGCCATGGCTTCTGCCGTGTCGATTCTCATCGGCGTTGTTTGCGCTGGCGGGCGGTATATTTGTTGTTTTTCCGCGCTCATGGCGGTGCGATCGTAATTTCACGTGCGGTGTGTCGGCCGTGTGGGCGGGCGGTTTTGTGTTGTCGTGCGTGTTTCCGTCCGTGGCGGGCGGTTTGACTCCGACTCGGACGATGGCGGGCGGTATTTTGTATGATTTTTCCGCCGATGGCGGTTTTCGGTTTGTGTACTCATAATGGCGTGGTCGGTGTTCAGGCGGTGTGTGCGGGCGGATTTTTGCCGCTTCCATGCCTGGCGGATTTATTTACGCCGGGTATCGTAATGGGCCCCTAAGCTACATAAGGCGTACTCTAGAATTTCTGGGGTTAGGGTCCCTTTATGAGGACCACTTGCAGTGTGAAACTTTTTCAAAGGCGAAATTAATAAATTATTTTCTAGAGAAATGTGCACAAGAAAGAGAGAATAGAAATAAAGATAAAGCCACAGTAATTGCATATATTAAGAGACCCCCTTTGTTGCATGGCCCATTGTCGTATCTTGTTTGTGTGACCAATAATCGCCATCGCTTCATTCTAATAAGGTTCCGTCTGGGTTATGTAACTTTAATGCTGGGCTATCCAGCAAATGTGTTTTCT
This sequence comes from Calotriton arnoldi, assembly GCA_963921515.1. Taxonomy (NCBI): domain Eukaryota; kingdom Metazoa; phylum Chordata; class Amphibia; order Caudata; family Salamandridae; genus Calotriton; species Calotriton arnoldi. Next base: position 1,333,485 of record CAWUFW010000498.1, read on the forward strand.
GAGAACCGACTGGGTAGATGCCCCTGTGACTCTCGTTCACAATAATCAATTGTACACATATTATATTTCTGCCATTATTACGAAACAGGGAGGAAAAGATTTATTATTCCACTCTTGAAGAAATTTCTAGAGACACCTTATGTATGACACCTTATGTATGTTTTGCGGTGGCTTCGTGTTTATGTGCAGCCCTAAAAAATCGTAGATTAGTACACATGTGATCAAATTCGAAACATTGCACTACAAGCTTAGAACGATCAAATTCAAGTGCATCAAGATACAGATGAATTAGTGAGTTGATATATGTTGCTTTTAAGGATTTTATGGAAAAGTGATTTAACATAAGTTTTTTCTTTTTATGATAACTTTTTTACATGTTTGTATATTTTTACCTGAACTTTTTATGCATTTGATTTTAAATACGAAATAAAGTATTAATTGATTGATAAATAAAAAAACACTTGTTAAATGAACTTTGTAGTTGATTGTATTTGAAATATACAAAAATAATATTTTAATTGTACTTTCATTTTCATGATGAAACAAGCCACAGCCCAATTCATCAAAAATAGCTTTTGAGTGATAGCCACTGTAGGAAAATGCCAACCCTAATTTCTTACATATTCCTCTTTCAAACACTGGGCACCCTACTTCATGGGCTGCAAGACCTTCCTAGGGGTGACTTATGTAATATTTAAAAGTAGGGTTCCCTTCTGTCAAAAAGATTTGTTTGACAAGTATGGCTGCAGATTTAAAACTGCAGCAGTCAGGCTACTCATGTAGGCCTTAAGCCATATTTACCTTGCCTTCACACTATGTGCTGAAGTTCACAGGTGGCGTTTAACATCTGTGTCCCTGGTGCATTTTCATAGAAATACAAAATGAGGTTTGATCCACTTCAGGAATAGGGGGCCTTGAGATAAATTAATCAAATCTCCTATGACATTAATTTAGAGAACTGCAGAGGCCCATGGGGGGAGGGGTGCCTAATTGGCAGTCTAATCTTGTCTTTAGATGTATCAGCAAAGCCTAGATTTAGTCTGTGACAGGCAGCGTAGAAACCAGAACCGGGAGGCATCCGTAAGAATGCTGCAGAAACGATTGAGCCTCCGCAGGATCTTCAAGTGGATCCCCACCGAAACAAGAAAAACAGTCACCCAGGCCCTCGTCATCAGCAGGCTGGACTACGGAAACGCCCTCTACGCAGGAACGACGGCTAAGCTCCTGAGACGGCTGCAACGCATTCAGAACGCCTCTGCACGTCTTATCCTCGACATCCCCCGACGCAGCCACATCACACCCCACCTGAGAGACCTGCACTGGCTCCCTGTCAACAAGAGGATAACCTTCAAGCTCCTCACCCACGCACACAAAGCACTCCACAACTCCGGACCAGCCTACCTCAACAGACGACTCAGCTTCTACACCCCAACCCGCCAGCTCCGCTCGACCAGCCTCGCCCTCGCCACAGTCCCCCGCATCCGGAAAACGACCGCCGGCGGCAGATCCTTCTCCCACCTCGCCGCCAAGACCTGGAACACCCTCCCCACCAACCTCCGACAGACCCAAGACCTACTGGCCTTCAGAAGACTCCTCAAGACCTGGCTCTTCGATCAGTAGCAGCACCACCCCCCTCTTCCCCCAGCGCCTTGAGACCCTCGCGGGTATGTAGTGCGCTTTATAAGTGACATGATTGATTGATTGATTGATTCTTGATCAGTATGCGTGAACTACCTTCCTACTTTCGAGGATGAAAAAGGAGGCTCAAGAGTGGAAAATAAGCGGATCCTACAGAGCAGGCCTCAAGTCATTGGATTAAAAACACCCCAGGAGCAAATAATTAGGATGCCCACTTCACTGAGAATGAAGGTGCAGGTCCTTGATTAGCGTCCTCAGTCGTCGCTCATAGACCCATTGATGGTCCTTTAGGAGGAAGGAAAGGAGTGTTCCATGTGAATTTTCCCAGTCCTGAGGAAGACCTTTGCGTGAATACAGACCCTAGGAAGGTCACAACACATTGGTGTAAACAAGTTAGCAGGAGGGTAATAAATATAAAGACAAGATATTACTGCAAATTAGGCATCCCTTTACCCATGTGTCACTGCAATTAATTACATTAATAGTATAGATGATTTGATGAACTGATATAAAGGACTTTCGTTTGTTGGACATGTTTTAAGTTTTTTCAATTTTTGTTCATATGATGCTCCTATTGGACACTTTTGAATGTAAATGTCTTTTTGATGTGATTTTAATTTCCTTATGTTTTAAGTATTTTGTATTGTTTGTGGAAAAAGGTTTTTTTTGTGGTTCGTCTGTACCATATGCCATTTTCAAAATATTACAATAACAGGATATCACGCACTATATATGATTCCTCATTGTTTCATTGACTACTCAAAGACAGAGAATTGAAACCCGTAATGGGTAGAATGGGGTATGAAAGCATTTGCAAGTTATTGTTAGTAATTAGATGTAACCAGAGTAAATATGAAGTATATGAAAAACTAAGATTGATTTATGGTTGTCGGGGTACTTGGTGCATTTTCAACACTGTATAGGGCCTTATAGGAACATTAAATGTTCAATTTAGGGATTAGCCGTTTTTGTCATATTATAGGAGTCAGAGCATATAGGGCCAGGTGTACGACCCTTTTTTGCAGCCTCAAACGGGAGATCCTTCCATTTGCGACCACAAAAAAGGGCAATGGCATGTACAAATTCTATTTTGCGAGTCACTGACTCACAAAATAGCATTTGCGACTCCCACGACTAGGAAGGGTCGTCCCTTCCTAATACCAAGTCACCATGCCATGTACAATTGTTTTGCGACTGCATTTGCGGCCGCAAAACACTCGCAGTTTACCACCTACTTCAAGTAGGTAGTAAACCACTTGCAAACGAGAAGGGGTCCCCAGGGGACCCCTTCCCCTTAGTGAATGGGTGTGCAAACATTTTTTCAGAGCAGGCAGTGGTCCCAGGGATCACTGCCTGCCCTTAAAAAAATGAAACTGAAAAGTTTCATTTTTCTTTTTTAATTGCATCCCGTTTTCCTTTGAGGAAAACGGGTTGCATTTAAATAAAAAAAGACTGCTTTATTTAAAAGCAGTCCCAGACATGTTGGTCTGCTGACCCCAGCAGGCCACCATCCCTGGGAGTGCTAGCCATTCCTAATGGGGTCGCAAATAGCGACAGCCTCATTAATATTCATGAGGCATGTTATTTGCGACCCCATTAAGAATTGCTAACAGTGACTGAGACACTGTCATACATCCCACTTTGCAAGTCGCAAATGCGACGCAATTTGCGAGTCGCAAATTGGTGTGTCGTACATCTGGCCCATAGTCCTCCAAAAAAATTGTGGTGACCATTCAAAAACAAAGCAATCCGAAGCCTTCGAAACATAATTTGTTACATACTAGCCCGATTCCCAAATGCCAATTGAGAAGAGGCAAAAATGTGCTCAAATACGATAACTCCTATGTTCAGAGCAAATCTATGACTGTTATATGGTTCACAAATGCAGTTATGAGTAGTCATAGGTTTTTTGCGCATAATTTTAATGCTCGATGCTCACCTAGGGCCAGATGTATGACCATTGGCAGTTGCGACTTGCAAATTGCGCCAAATTGCGAGTCGCAATTTGCGAGTCACAATTGCCAGTGTACAACAGTGTCTGAGACACTGTTTGCGATTCCCAATGGGGTCGCAAATTGCATGCTTCATGCATATTAATGAGGCTGTCACAATTTGCGACCCCATTGGGAATGGCTGGCTCTCCCAGGGATGGTGGCCTGCTGGGGTCAGCAGACCTTCATGTCTGGGACTGCTTTTAAATAAAGCAGTTTTTAAAAAAAATGCAGCCCGTTTTCCTCAAAGGAAAACGGGATGCATTTAAAAAAGAAAAATTAAACTTTTCAGTTTCATTTTTTTAAGGGCAGGCAGTGATCCCTGGGACCTCTGCCTGCTCTGAAAAAATGTTTGGGCACCCATTCACAAAGGGAATGGGTCCCCTGGGGACCTCTTCCCGTTTGCGAATGGTTTACCACCCTGTTGAAGAGGGTGGTAAACTGCGAGTGTTTTTGCGACCGCAATTCGGTCGCAAAACATTCTTACATAGGGTTCAGACTCGCTATTAAGAAGGGACGCCCTCCTAATTCCTAATAGCGAGTCGCTAACCCTATTTTGAGAGTTGCTATTTAATTAGCGACTCTCAAAATAGGGGTAGTACATGTGCCACAGGTTTTTTGCATGCACAAACGGGTTTAAAACCCATTTGCGCATGAAAAAATCCGTTGTACATCTGGCCCCTAATCCTGTCCTTGTCATAAAGGCAAAAAATCCAAAATGTGTAAAAATACCAACATTCGCCCAGGTTTGGTGGTGATCTCACCATTTGCCATGGCTACCCCATCTGAAATGGCACACATAGCATTACATTTTCAAAGGCAGCAGCTCATCCTTCTTCACACATGCCACTTTCAAATACAATATTCCAAAACTCCGGTTTCTTTAAGTCACAGTTGGCATTTCTTTTTCGCAAATTGCATTGTTAGCATTCCTGCGGTGAACTGACATGCATATAAAATGTTCATAATTGTTACTGGACTTAATACATTTCTGTTGTAGAGCACCTAAGTAGAACATAGGTGTGCAGAATATTTCTGAATCACGTCAGAGCAGGAAATAAAGGCATTTTATGTGCAGTCCTCAATCCCCAAGACAGTCAGTCCATCATGGGATATCCATAAAATCTACCTTATTCTTAAAGAGTGAACAAGGTAATACATCTAACACCTATTGGCCTGCAAAGGCTTCAGCCACCCCATCATGTCCACTGGGCTGGTCAGGCTGTGCTGGGGTGGCTGACATGACAATAATCCGCATCAAAAGTATTCTGCTTATCCTTGGAACTATTGTCGACCTTGACGATCCTCCTTTTGCTTTTTTTCAGTGCTGGCCCTGATCCCTGCTTTCCTGCTCTCTGATCATTTTGGTTCCATGCTAAAAAGCAGTGACTTTGATTTTTTAACGCATCCTAGGGAGCAAGTACAAAGCCAGCTGTGATGAACGCTGCCATTGCTACATCTCGACCTTCTCCACAAATAAACAGCAGGGGTACCCTACAAAACTTCCTACACACCAAAGGAGATAGAATGAATACCTATCCCAGTTCAGTTAAAAAGACAAAGGCACTGCTATGCCAGAAGCGTTTGCCTTCAAAAGAAAATGTCAAATAGAACAGTGTATTAAATTTAAACGAATTAATAGTTTTTTTTTATTTTTTACTGTTCTGAGAACATTGATACTGTGCAGTACTGCTTGAATGCAAACTGAAATAAAGAAATATTTGTTGGACCTGGTGGCCTTCTCTGCAGGGTCACCCCTAAACCTTTTGCCTTTACCGTCCACTTTATTGCTGAATTTGTTTTGTTGGCCCAGGAATATGTGTACTTTACCACTGATAACCAGTGCTAAAGTGCTTGTGTTCTCTCCTCTAAACATGGTAGAATTGACTTACGCCCAATTGGCATATTTAATTTACTTGTAAGTCCCTAGTAAAGTGGTATTGCATCAGCCAATGGCCTATTAATTAAATGCTACTAGTGGGCCGGCAGCATTAATGCTACACACTGAACTAGCCCTTTAAACATGTCTCAGGCCTGCCATTGCTGCCTGTGTGTGTAATTTTTAACTGCCATTTTGACCTGGCAAAATAAACCTTTTGCCAAGCCCAAACCTCCCTTTTTAATACATACAAGCTATGTGACACTGTTAAACCATTCAAAGAGAGAATTCTATGAAGGTAGGACAAAAGCGCCAAGTAACAAATCGAGAGCAATCTTTTAGATTGTAAAAGATTTCTCGGACCCAGTTGCATGCCATAGAAGTAAGGCCCCATCTGACAAATGGTGCGCAGATTTGGCTTCTTTTTTTCACAACAGAATTCAGGAGATTCAGAATAGTCTGATAACAGCTGTACCACTCGATGTTGAGACTCTTAGATCTATGCGATCCCTTAATGCGGTTTCCTGTCTGATGACTGAGTTTAATGAGATTTCCCTTGAAGACTCCAGAAGGGCTATTCTTAATCTTAAATCGGGCTCACGAGCCGATCCTTGCCCTCCTTTCCTCCTTGCTTTGGGAGTGTACGTTATTAATCCTACTTTGTACGCCCTTTTCAATCCATCCCTGAATACAGCTGCACTTTCGTGTCTCTGGAAGCAGGCAAAAATCTTACCACTTTTAAAAAAGGCAAATGCAAACCCTGACATCCCAGGCAACTGCAGGCATATTTCCCTTTTGCCGGCACCATCCAAGTTGCTGGAAAGGTTTGAGAATGACCAACTCTCTAAGCATCTTGAGGTCAATAAATTATTACACCCTGGTCAGCCTGGCTTCAGGCCAAGATTCAGTACTGAGACTGCCCTCTTGGAGGTCTCTGAACTGATCAAAGGCACCATCGATGTTGGCGGTCGGGTAGTCCTGGTACTGCTAGACCTGCCTGAAGCATTGGATACGGTCCTGCATGCCAGACTGCTCAACCAACTTCAGCTTTGAATCAGGGACAAGGCTTGGAAGTGGTAGAATCCTTCCTAGAGGTTAGGAAGCAAGAGATCTGGCTACCTCCTTTCTCCTCTGGCAGCCTACATGTCTCGGTCGGGATCTCCCAGGGGCCAGCTTTAAGCCCCACACTGTTTATTATTTATATGACTCCCCTCGCTGAATTGGTGCCAAAATAATCTCCTATGTTGAGGACACCCGGATTATTTTTACATTTGATAAAGGGGTGCCAGTTGAACAAGGTGATATAAAACCATGCCTCTCTGCCATTTTCCATTGGATACGTTTCTTCTAACTGAAATGTAATACCGAGAAGATGGAGGTGCTCTGTGTGGGGCACACTTTTGACCTCAAGTTGGAAGTGCATCTCCACCTAATAGGCATGTGGAAACAGTTAATAACCTGGATGTGAAATTTGATAATAAATTGTCCTTTCATATTCAGATTAATTCTGTGGTTGGCAAATGTTTTGGCATACTGAGTATGCTCAAAAAATTCCTAAACTTTTTGTCAGTCCCAATTCAGATCATGGTGATCTTGGCATTAGTCATGTCCAGGCTTGACTATGCCAATGCATTATATGGTGGCCCTCTGCAATATTTGTTGAGGAAACTTCAAACTGTGCAGAATTCTGCGGCTAGGCTCATTCTCGGTGTACCTAGAAGGGAGCATATTTCTCCCCATATGCGTAATTTGCACTGGTTTCCTCTGCACAAGCGGATTCTTTTTAAGACCTCTCTCCTTATGCACAGAGTGCTTTACCACTCGGGACCAGATTATTTATTGTCGAGGATTTCCCTCTACAGCCTGTCAAGAAAGTTGTGGTCCTCCAACATTCTCTTGGCCACGGCCCCAAGAGTCCAGCTTCTAAGAGTAGGCGGGCAATCTTTCTCTGTTTTGGGGCCAATGGGCTGGAACAACCTTCCTTTAGAACTCAGGCATATGGAGGATGATAGACTGTTGAGGAAAATGCTTAAAACCTGGCTCTTTGTCCAGTAGACAGCTCTCTTGTTCCCTTACTGTTCCGCTAGCACCGGGACACTCTTTTGAGTAGCTGCGTGCTCTATAAATCCCACATAACATAACAAGTCACACCTAGGTTAGGCCCTGAACAGCCCAGAGGGCAGGGTGCAGTGTATTTTAAATGTTGTATATGTTTAAGTTTTACGTGTCCAGGTAGTGAAAAACTCTTAAATCGTTTTTCAATACTGCAAGGCCTACTTCTCCCATAGGATAATATTGGCTCACCTTATTACTTTTTATAAGTGATAACTTTCAATTGGGAGCAGGTATGAATGTCAAGTTTGGTATTTAAAGAATTGCAATTAAAAGCCCTATTTAATGATAAAGTCGGATTTTTTGTCACAATTCTGAAAATTTAACTTTTAGAAAGTTGTCATTTTCTTGTCCTAACCATTTGTTGCCTGCAGCCTATTCCTGGGTCACACGACTTGGTGTCGCTGGCATTTGGTGTTTGTGTATTGCTCCCAGACAGTAAGACAAAAAGAAGCTAGGTGTTTTGCGTGATGGGCCAATCTGAGTTAACGAGGGGGAGGAGCTATCATCTATCAAATCATAAAGGTGAGCCTCACACTTACAAAGGGGTTTGACACCAGTCTATTGTGACCCTCCGGACAATCAGGATCCAGGGCAGGGAGGCAGGAAATCCCAAGTGCCTCTGATAGGTGGAAACCTTTGGAAGTGTCTCCTACTTCAAAGTGGACATCAGTTATAAATATTGGAACCCAACACTTCAGTACACATCTTAACTTGTGGAAGACTCTGCCAGGAAGAAGGATTTCAGTGCTGCTGAAAGGGCTGACACTCTGCTGGACTGCTGCCCTGCACAACTGCTGCCCTGCTGTGCTGCCCTGCTGCCCTCTTGTCTGAGTGAGAAGGACTGGACCTGCAACCTGTACCCAGGACCAACAGAGTGTTTCCAAGGGCTAGTCTCTTGTAACCAGCAACTGGACTTTGCAACTGTGAGTCCTACCCTGCCAAGTGGTTCCACCCTAGACCTGGACCCTTGGTAGTGGACCATAAGGTGCACCACCAGCCTATCTGTGGAATCAGCAGAACCAACGCATCTCCTCTGCTGCGCGGCACAACCCTGGGCAGAATGACGCATCACCTCTACTGGGACCTCGCAAAGCTCTGCAACCGGGATTTAAGGTAGTTTTGGTCAGCAGACCTAACTGGGTCCCTATAGCCGGCTCGCGCTCCATCGCAGTTGGCCTGAACTTGAAACTTTGTCCCTCTCTGGCAGGACCAGATAAACACAGTTGTCGCTTTGTACTTTTGGTGCTATATTCACTGAAATCTTTAAAAATAAATATCTCTGGTTATACTGATTAGATTTTTGTCATTTTGGTCTGCATTTATTTATTCAAATTTGCACTTGTATGGTTTTTCTCTTATGTTGCATTTACAGTTTATTACTGTTTGAAGTGCTACATAAATACTTTAAACATTGCCTCTGAGTTAAGTCTGACTGCTTTGTGTCAAGCTCCCAGCGGACTGAGCACAGGTTAATTTGGAGTTTGCTTGTGACTTCACCCTGTGGTTGCTGGTTTCGTAGGGTTTCACAGCCCTCGTCCAGTAACCCAATTTCTTACAATATTGTACTTTTGTCATTGGGTGAAAAACAAGAGGGCAGGTTTTTTTTATTGTTCGCCAATAGAGTGGTGCGTTAACTGTTGAGGCACTGCATTGTTTGAAGGTTAAACATTGGGTGACACTAAATTTATAAAATATGACACGATGATATCATCAGTGATGTACACACCAACAAACCATGGTTTGTTCAATGCTCACCCTTGCACTTAGGGGAAGGTCAAGTTAGCAGTGCCTAATGACCAATTGGTACTCACGTTTTACCTTTCAGTGCAACTTCTGAAATGCAGACACTCACAAATGGATTAGATCTCCAATATTTAATTTTGCATAACGCTCACATTATATGCACCACGACATGCACAATTTGCACAAATTATTCAGATGTTGGCACTTGGCAGTGTAAATGTACTTTGAATTTTCACATGGCTCGAATTTGCGTAACGAAACATCACTTTGCGACACACTAACAGTTTCACAAATCTTTAGTAAATCTGATCCAGAATGTTGTATTGATCAATCTGCCTAAAGAACACGATATGCTACTGGATATATATGCGTATATAGCCCAGTTCTGTGTCCTCTATAGACATCTATGCATAACCAGCTGGTGGCGATGACTTTAAACAGCACAGATGACAAGGCTGGATCAGTGCAGCAGGACTTATCTTCACGGTGGCCCCCACTGGCATACGGGATCACTGACTTTTGGTGGCACACAGGCAATGGACTGATCAGTGTGGCAGTACCAGTCTTCACAGCAGCTCTTTCTGGCATACAAGGTCACTGGCTTTGGGTGGCTTATAGGCACTGGCCCAATTGGTACTTCACAGCAGCCCTCCCTTGCATACATGGTTGCTGGCTTTGAGCTGAACATGGCCAATAGCCCGATCCATCAAGTAGTCCTCACTCTACCGGAAATCTCACACTTCACTTCCGGGGGTCCACTTAACTGGATCCCCAGATTGCCTTTCTGCCTTCAGGTACTCTTCTCCTCACATACTCATTTTGCTGAGCTTCTCCACATGAATGTACAGCTGTGGTGTTTCTGCTTGATGGTTGCAAATTTGGGAGACTCAGGATCTCCTTTTTATAATCCATTTCCAGACACAGATGTGATTAAGTGTCCCAGTCTTTGAGGTTCGTGCTGTGGGTGTTGCCTCTTTTGAAGTGCCCACTCCTCTGTGCTGTCCTTTATCCAGGAAGCAATATGTTACAGTAGGAGTGGCTCCATGTTTGATAGCCTCAAAACACATGCCATGGGAGTGCCTCAAGGATCACAACTGAATGTCAGCCTCATGTCTCACAAAAGGTTACAATGACCCCAGCTCTGCTCTTTATGAATTTCTGTCTCTGCAGTGTTTCCCTCCTCAGCCCCATCCTCTTCCAGAGATGTGCCCAGGCTACACTGACCAGTGACCTTCCAAAAGCAAAGAGCTCTTTTGAGGTGCACAGCAGAGCCTGGCTTTCCCTTCCTCCATTGTGTGTCCCACCCAGTTCTCAGGAATGTATCAATTCACTAATCAGTCTAGGATGGCTCTTCCATATACACACACCAATATATGCCCTTCCAAGGCCCTGTGTTTCCAAAAGGAAACCCACAGGCCTCCACTTATTGTACCAGTCACAGGCACACATACATCACAGCACACATACAAACACACGTATGCTGCACAGTGTTACATGATATCATGATTTGGGCTCAAAGGGAATTCTGAAAACAATGGTGTCAAATGTTATAATTTACACCTAAATTCTGAATGAATTTGGTCATCCATCCATCTTTCTCTATCCTTCCTTATCTCCATCCATTCTTCCTTTTCTTCATCCACCCATCCATTGCAATCTCCTCTCAATCAATCCATCCTTGCTTCTCTCTATCTCTTGAGCCATGCATCCTACTCTTCATCCATCGATTCATTCATCCATCCATCCATTCTCTTCATCCACCCATCTGAATCAAATTAAGAATGAGAGATGGTTGATGAAGAAATAATCAACCATCTCTCATGCTTAATTCCATTCATGAATATCTCTCTCCAAAATTCTTTTTGTCCATTTTTCTCCTATTCCTTTCTGACCATTCGTTTCTCTGCCCATCTGTTCTTTTCTCCACCCTTCTCTTCTGCCTTCCTTCTTTTCTTGTGTTGTTTTGTTGAATCTGTTGCCTCCAGAACCACCATGCTGCTCTTCTGCAGTGCTGTTTATGATCTTCTGTTTATAGACTGCTGTTTAATAGGTTTTATGTTGAACGCACTGCACAGTGACACCGATCTCCCGCTTACGCCCTTAAATTGGGGGTTCATGACTCCTCTGCTGAGTAAGGTTTTGTAGTGACCATTAAAATGTTGTCCTCTCTGAATATATATATTTCCTAGTCCGTCTGATAAAGTGCATGCATGCAAGATTGAGTTTTTCCTAATTAATATGGCTTCTTTCATTACTTGTCCAATTCGTGCATGCTTAGTTGCCTCCTGTAAATGTGAAGTTGAGTGGATGATGTCCGAAAGTATATTTCCTTCTGTAAATGTACAGTGATCAGTCTAAATAAGCATTCGGTTGTTAGTCTGAACTACACATAGTTGGTTCAAACATATAATTGTAAAAATGCATATTTATGTGTGGAAGCAAATGTACATTTGATTAACTTAGTTCCATGTATGATAGACATTTAATGAAGTGTACTTGGTACCAACTCTTTAACACAATGCCCATTTCATGTTAACCTGATAGTACCAACGTTACAGAACTTGCTATATTAATTGTTTTATGGCATACTCCAAACTTCATGTTTTTCGAATACCGAATAAATGAATGAATGAATGACTAGATCCTTTTAAAGCGCACATACATTCAAAGGATTCTTCAAGCTACTTCTGTACTGTCATCTTTAAATTGCCAGTAAATAATCTAGATTAACAAAAAAAATGTTTTTTATCAGCCCTTTCGAAATGTGCTGTAAATCTTGATAGACTGGAAGACGGCTCCATAGTTGAGGAAAGAGAGCAGATAAGGTCCTTTCTCCCAGATGAGCTCTGTAGTAGCAAGAGACACAGACACATATGGTGGGATCTGGAAGGAATAGGGCAAGAAGGCATATAGCTTAATTCCAGCAAAAAGTCTCTGACAATGAAAGGCTCAATGTGCTAGACACATTTAGGAATATTCAAGATTTGTGGGTGGTCTCAGTCTTTAAACCTAAGTAACATGCAGTAGCATAATCTAATCTGGGTAGACCTACAACTCCCATCACTGAGGCTCAAAACTGCAATGGCATCAAAGTCAGGGTCTTGAAGTAGCCTCATTTGATGACATCCAGCAGCTCCTGCTCCATTTACCAGAATCCTCATTTGAAGATCTGTATCAAAGAATAAAACTAAGTTCTTATCTTTTGCTCCTGGACAAGGTAGAGGTCCCACCTGCTCAGGCCATAAGATGGGAATGCACAGACTGTCCTCGTCAAAGTTGGAGACCTCTGTTTCTGTAGCTTCAACAGGTGTTTTCTCCTGCGGCCATCAGGCCACAAAGATTGCTGAAGTTTAATAAGACGTTATTCAAGGAAAAAGATGAACTATGTATAGACATCAGACCAGAAGATGGCCCATAGAGTCTGCATGTAAACATTAAACTACATGTGAGATGGAACATGCCTGAGATACCCCAAATTTAAGTGGCACCAGGGCAGAAAGAAAAGGGTGAAATTGTGAAAGTCTGCCTCTGCCTCAAAAATGATGATTGATAAACAGGACAGGGCGCCCTCCTTGAAGAACCACTGCTGGTAACTGGTGTATTAGAAAGGAATGTTCCAGTGTTTCAAAGGCAGCTGATTGATAAAATGGCGGGGCACTCTGGACTTGTACTCACTTGGAATCAGCAGATCTGTGTCTGAAGGGCCAGTGGCAGTAGCGTCCCTGCTTGCTCTGGAAGTCAATAAATGGATGCACTTATTGGTGAGTCCTGGACTGGATTTCCGTGGAACATCTGTGGACTGGTGATGTTTAGGGGGGAAGGATGTGGGGGGTAACCTCTGTCACCTGCTGGATACAAATTTTGCCCCGCAAGTAGCCAGGAGGACCTAGGTCCAGGAGAGTGCAGGCAGGGAGGGTAATCTTTCTTAAAGGGGGTGCAGTGCTGCTGAAGAACACCCTGTAGCTAAGAGAAGTACCAGCAGGCCAAAGAAATGAGCAGGTCCTGGGTGCTGTCAAGGAGCTTTAAGAGCAGACAGTGAAGAGCATAGAGGTAGGAGGGCAGGCCTTGAGGTCCTCAGTGGGAGAGGGGTTAGAGATCAGGCCATGAAAGTCACGAAAAATGTAGAGACCAGCAGGCCTAAACAAAGCACCCCAGAGGCTTAAGGAGCAAAATAAGTCAATCCATTTCAAAATAAGTTGGGGAAAATTTCACTTGTTTTGGCACTTTGTGTTTGGACCCCGTCATTGGGACGCAATGTTGGGACCTGAGGTGAGGGATAGCCATCAAGGGCACTGCCAGGGGTACCAAATGGCAAGAACGTTGTTGTAGCCGATATCCCTGTTTACCTCTAACTCAAGTGCTCATATGCAGTTGGAGCACCATGGAAAATCACATCTTGTACTAATTATATGTGCTTCATTTGTTATTAGTACCATTAGTAGTCTCTGTCACGGAAATGGAGCAGGCGGGCTATAATTGGTCTCGGAGGTGCCCCTGGCTTGGGAGGCCTGGTTGGTACCCTATGTGCCCTTTCAATTGCATAGAACTGCGAGAGCCCCTCCGTCGCCACTTCTTTCTTGATCCAGTCCTCCAGATACTGTACTATATCATCGCCTTCCTCCTTTTCAGGCACACTATTATGCGCAAATTGTTGCGGCGAGATCTCCCCTCACTATCTTCTGCGCTTACCTCCAGGATTTTTACTTTCGCCGCCACCTCCGAAAGGGATTTCTTGAGTTCTGTAACCTCCGCGGGGATATCCTCAAGCACTTTCTCCGTGCCTGCGACCCTTTCCACCAGCCTGTGGTGATCGTCCTTTAGAAGATTGAGGTCGGTGCCGATAGTGTCTATTTTAGTTTCAAGTGCTTCTCGTGATGCCGGAATGGCTTCCATTATATCTACCAGTGTGAGCTTCGAGGTGGATGAGTCCTTCTCTGGGATCAGGTTATCGTCCTCTTCATCCGTTGGGGTGCCTCCGCCCCCGCCATCGCGGCGTTTTGTCCTTTTCTCCTGGGCACTTTTCCCATGGCAGCCAGCCTCTCAGGCACGCCGCACACTAATGCACATCCCACTCTTTGCGTGCCACCACTCCGAGGTTAAGCTCCCATTAAGTCAAATGGCACCGCACACCTATGGGCTCTTCGAGTCTGCACACTGGTGGTCCGTATGGGTTAAACTTCCTCCTCCATCCAAGCACCTCTGCGCCTCCCCCGTCTCTCCCCTCCTGGACTAGGTTTCGTCTCCTTGTTAAGTGTTGCCACGTCTTGGCTCCAGGGTCACGACGCTCTGTCCCGTTGCCTGCGGGGTTCTCAGGCTCTATATTCAACTTGTGTGGTCCCTCTGTCAGTGTCCACACTCTCGACACCGTTCCCCCAAAGGTCCGAGCTGTCCGCGGCAGGCCTGTGCATGCAGTCCAAAAGGCCTCCCTCTCCTCCTAATATGGCCTCTCCCTATGGGTCTAAACATTCACTTTCACTTTCTCAACTATAGGCGCGGTCTTTCTTGGTCCTGCACCTGCACCCGCACCCGTTGCGTCCACTTGCCTCGGGCCGTTAATAAAATGCCAGTCAGTTTTTCAATACTCTTCCGGCTCGCTCTCTTTCCCCCTTGATGCTCAGCCACCTATTACCACTGACAGGTACTGCCTCACAAGCCACTCCCGGCCGTGCTTTCATTCCGGCCTACTGTCTCCACTCCTATGCCGCAATGTGGGCAGGTGATCTACAGCACCGCTACACAGGGCTCTCAAGACCTTCAGTTCTCTTGCGAGGCCTCTCTGGTGTTATCAGCCCCCATATCACTGTTCCCCCACAGGCCTAGTCTCACTCCGGCAGGCCCGTGCAAGATCTCCACTAGACCCCCGTCCTCCTCCGAAATGGCCTCACACTGCAGAGCTCAAAATTCGTTTCGCGGCACCCAGCTGTAGGGCCCGCCCTCCGATCATCACCTCAGGCAATTAGGGGGGATGCCGGTCGGGCGCACAGTGCTTCTCAGCACACTCCGTTCTGATGTGCGCGCTCGGTCGCGTACTATCGCAGCCCACTGCGGACACCTCTCCCCACTATAGGCGGGCCGCAGCTCGCCGTTCCCGCCTCCAAGCTGCAGCGCAGGCAGGCAGACCCTCACACGGGGGCCGCCGACTTTCACAGCCAGTGCTGCTCTCCGCTACAGCGCAAGGATTCCTTGCACGCTGCTCCTCTTCACTCTCCTCGCTGCAGATCGGGCTCCGAGTCCCACTTTCATTTCGGGGTCGACATTTTGTGCTCCGATACCCGGGACCCGCTCGCCATCGATCTCGGCATTTCCTGGCTGTGTTCAGGGAATTGTTGCACCTCCTCGCGCCCACTGAATCCCGAGGGGGGGCAGCCACCGATTTTCCCGCTGTGATGGGGGACCTGGGGCTCAGGATATTAACATACACAGGAGTCTGGGTCCGGAGTTCCGAGCCCTGCTACCTTCTACATTGGCATCAAGCTACGCCCCCAAATGCTGCGTATTGGTGTTCGCGGATTTATTATTACTATTTTAGAAATCCCACTTGTAGAAGTAGGCATTTCTGTGTGCTATGTGTCTTTGGTCCTCTGCTAGGATGTGTATTGACTGTCTGGCTTTGGAGTGACAGGGGCTGGGGAGGTGCAGTGGCTCCAGTGAGTCTGGATGAGTCAGCGCTAAGCTGAATAGGCCTGGCACTGCATTTGGAGCGGTGGGAGGAGTAGCACCTGCACCTGAATAGGGGTGTGCCTGCCTTCCTCAATGATGGCTCCGCCCCCCCTGTGGTATGTCTGGGGCCAAGGCTTACACTTACAATGGGGAGTGTTGTGCACTGTAAATGATACTTTTTAAGTGCCCCCAGAACTGGTTTACACTGGGTCCAGGGCCCTGTACCAGGGTAGGACAAAGACTGTATGCACTATAAATATTGGGGCTGTGGCCCCATGTTTTTTGATCTTACTTGAACTTGTGGAACTGAAACACTGCGTGGACTGCAGTGCACCAGGGTGAACCGCCATTGGACTTTACTGTTGAGGGAAGGACTGCAACTTCTACCGCAAAAGCCTTTGTGCTGGCCTGCCTGTGCCCACCTCTGCCCCTGGTAATGGGTGCACAAATGTATCTGGGGAACATATGTGCCATGTCCTCCTGATACAAAGTGGTTTGTAATACCAAGTGAATTGTTGATTCTTGTAATGTTATAAGTCTTGCATGGTCAGGATCACAGGCCTTCCTCTAAAGTGTCCATTATATGCACCGGGAGGTGATGGTGTTATGTACAATATCAGTAATGGTGTTTTATTATAGGTACACAGTGCAAGTGTTACTATGCTGCACTGCTAATCACATTTTGCAGAAGATGTTGTGCTATGTGCCATATTACCAGTAGTTACTGGTCAGCCTAAATGTAAGGTTTATGACAGTGGCCCGATTGGCCCAGTGATTTATGTGGATCTCTGTAAAGTCATGACAAGTGCCTGGTGGCACAATGTAAAGTATGTGATTGTGTTCTAATGTGTTTTTATGGATAATACAAAGGCTATTTTTATATAACCTTGTGTGGAGTTTCTTATGTGGTGTGCCTAGTGTGTCGCTGCTGTGTGAGTGTGTTGCACAAACGCTTTACACATTGCCTCTGGGATAAGCCTGACTGCTCTGCCAGCTACCAAGGGGGTGAGCAGGGGTTATCTTCAGCGTGTAACTCCCTTGCCCTGACTAGAGTGGTGGGTTCTGCCTGGCTTAGGTGCATACCCTAGCCAACCAGAAACCCCATTTCTAACAACCCTGTTAGGCACATTACACCGAGACCAATGTTACTGCTGCACTGTGCTCTGGAATCCTCCATTGGACACATATTGTGCACAGAAATTGCTCCAAATAGCATGCAGCATACCATAACAAAGAAGCATCACCTGAAAGCACATTTGATCCAGGTTCTAAAGATGCCTTCACCCCCAAAAATCAAGGCGTTAGCCCTAGTTTGGTCCTGTGGCACCCCAGAACAAGGCTGTTCTCCATCCTTACATAGGCCTTGCACAGTTTGTCTTTGAAAGTGGACAGGAAGGTCACACGTACCTGAAGAGAACTGTTCCTAATGGAGATTTTGAAGGTTGCTCCTATGTCTGTGCCTCAAGGATCAGGAGGTGGCACTTGCTTCCTTCGAAGAAAAGCAACGGGCCCCACACTCGTTTAGACGTAAAGGTCCTTCATCTCAGCCAGGCTCAGGAACCAACAAGAGTGCTGGTTGGGTGAATAGACCATCTGAGCAACTGTTCATATCTGGGATGTGTTTATAAATAATTCAAATGGAACTTGTTTTGCTATTAATTAAAAGGTTTTCCAACCGTTGGTACATTTAATCCATAGCAATCGAGCATCCTGAAGTAGTTTTTGAGTGGTACGAGTAGTTTATGAGTGGTGGACATACATCTGACTGTAGACATATATTTAAATGACTAGACCACCTGTTAGTGTTTCATGTGGTCTGCACATTTCAGGTTCTGTGCAGA
Source organism: Calotriton arnoldi (assembly GCA_963921515.1). Taxonomy (NCBI): domain Eukaryota; kingdom Metazoa; phylum Chordata; class Amphibia; order Caudata; family Salamandridae; genus Calotriton; species Calotriton arnoldi. The sequence continues at coordinate 1,351,352 of CAWUFW010000498.1, forward strand.
AAAAAGCCATTTGTTAACTCTATGACAATAACATGAGGGTCTCTGGCAACAGGTAAACCGCGACAGAATTAGCTGAGGTCAAAATAAAAGGTGCAGGAGAACGGATGTTGCTTAAAACACAGGGAAGTAAAACAGGGCTTCTTGCTTGGGTTCCTGGTACTTCTCTTTGGCACATGGTCTTTCTCGGCAGCACCCAATGCCCTAAAGGAACATTACCCAACCAGCCTACACTCCCCAGACCATACAATCACCAGGTCACTTGCAGGGTGCCTGTGTGTGTCGCAAGCATCAGTGATTGCCCATCTATGGATCACCCCCTGTAAGACCTCCCCACCCAGGACCAGTCCACAGACGTTCCAGGAGAACACTTTCCTCCAGGCTCCTGGTCTGGAGCTTGGAGGAGAGTGTTCCTGTCATCTTTCCCTTCGCAAAGTGGACTCTCAGATCTCGTTGAGCCACTGAGAAGGCAATATATCTGAAGAAAGGGCAGAATTCAAAGAGATAATTTATAATAGTAATCGTAAAAATAGTATAGTCTGAGTATAGTAAAATAATTTTGTGATTAATAATATGATATTAGTTAAAGTTTGAACTGTTACCATTGCAATCTAACAAAGTTACTTACAGCAGAATTACTTTTCAGTAACAGTATTATTAAAGTGTATTCAAACTGTACGATTTAGGACCGTGAGCGGCACCTGGAAATGGAAGGACCCAGACATACAGGGGCATACTTACAAATAAGTGGTGCAATGCAGCAAGCAAAGTTGTTATGCTGTGTTGCAGTACATAGAAAAAGCCGAACTGTGCCATATCTTCAAAAAAATTGTGCAGTTTTGCTTTCTACATGTTCTGGTGCACTTTGGGCTGCCTTGCATGAAAGCAGGCACCTTACGCCATAGTGCATGGCTGTGTGCATTGGGGTCAGGATAGTTTTGTGCAGGAAGGAACACCTTCCTGCACAAAAACTACCATTTGAGGTGAGTTCCTCTTTATATATGTGCTGCACATGCAGGGTGGAAATAACAAGTATAAATAAACATATTTCTCTGTGTTTCGGCTGCCTGTGGCATGCTAACCATTTTGGCTCAAACTATTGTCTACATTTGTTTATAAATACGGATTTACATCAAAATGCATGTGTGGATGCATTGGCACGCCCATGCACCACTCATGGAAAGCCTACCTGACGCAAACTAATGCAAGACAATGCAATTCACGGCGTTGTGTTACTTTTTCTTACAAAGTCGCACAAATTGACATTTGTGTGTTTTTGTAAAATACCAAAAAAGGACTTTGCATCAGGGTGGCATCAAAATAAGTTTGAAACCCCGATGCAAAATCTTTGTAAATGTACGGCTCATGTTTTGATCCTCTTACTGCAGACACTCTGATTGCCTGTTAAAGTTCTTCTCACATTCGAGCTGCATTCTGAGTCAGGCACAAGGGCATGTGCATCTTCATTATCTGAATGGTCAGGGTTCAGCCTTCTGAAAGCTGAAACACACAGCATGTGAATGTGGACATGTAATGCAAGCCATTACTAGTGGCTTCAAAGCAGCAGGGTTTACTACGGAGAGGTGTAGAGCGGCAAAAAGAGGGATCTTAAAAATACAATATCTCGCTAATGTATACTTAGGATGCCTTAGTGCTTCTCATCAATGAATCTGGGGTCGGTTCCGGCCTTGCATGCTTATGAGGTAGCTTTAGAACTCGTGTCTTACCGGCACTGTGGTAGAAAATGTAAAGAAAGCCGCAATCACATAGAAAGCTTCATAAAGCACGTCTCTGCATCGAATCGAGAAATAACCCAACACGGACTCTACTTGGTCTCAATTTCACCTCGCAGTAGGCATCCGAAGCGCTGATCCCAGCAAGTTTTGAAGGAGGACCTGCCATGTGGATACATGACAGAGGAATGAGACTCGACAGTAAGCATTGAATGGAATGTTGAACCAATACAAACCTACCAGGCCAGACGCGCACTAGCCTGGACACAGAAAATAAGGAAGGGGTAATATTTAATCTATTTTTTCTTTAGCTTTCATTACTTTTTGAATTTCTTTCGTTCATTCACTTCCCAGGTAAAAAAACTCACTTAATAGGATCTAAAGCTTATTACTTTCATCAGGGTATTCTAAATGTACTGCTGAATTTAATCCTATAATGGACTTTTAGGGCTTGATTTAGAGTTTGGCGGGCGGGTTACTCCATCACAAACCTGACGTTACTTGCTGTCCACCATATTACAAGTGCCGTTGGATATAATGCGTGCTGTTGCATATAATGCGTGGCGTTGGATATAATGCGTGCCGTTGCATATAATGCGTACCGTTGGATATAATGCGTGCCGTTGCATATAATGCTTGCCGTTGGATATAATGCGTGCCGTTGCATATAATGCGTGCCGTTGGATATAATGCGTGCTGTTGGATATAATGCGTGCTGTTGCATATAATGCGTGCCGTTGGATATAATGCGTGCCGTTGGATATAATGCGTGCCGTTGCATATAATGCGTGCCGTTGCATATAATGCGTGCCGTTGCATATAATGCGTGCCGTTGGATATAATGCTCTTGTAATAGTGCAGACGGTATATCTGTCACATTTGTGATGGAGTGACCCATCTGCTGAACTCGAAATCAGGCCCTTAGTCCAATGTTACGGGAAGCTCATTGGAGGCAAATATCTAACCACGCTTCTAGCTCATTTTGTTAACACATAGGGAGTCAAGTAGGTACGTTTGTGTTACTGAATGTGAAAACATCAGCCCGTTGCTGCCAGGAATTTTCTTCCTTTGCAAAGATATATTTCCCACACAAATAATGAAATTTCCGATTACCCTAAAATTCATCCGATTACGCAAAATGCACCTAAGGAAACATTTGAGTGCACATTGTGGACCAAACACGGAGGGCCAGATGTATTATTTGTTCATGCAACTCAGCACAGAAACGAAATTTGCTGCACTATTTCTCAAGGGGCAGGTAGCCATACCTACTAACACTCTAATAAGGCTAGCATGCACAACCACACAGCCTTCCAGCATGGTGCAGAGCTGAATGTGCGCTGTCTAGCATATGATTTGTACTAGGAGCATACACCTCTAGTACAAATTCCTATACCAAGACAAAATCAGAAGGATCCTACACACTGATGTGTGCTGTGCGCTGCAGCCGACATGCAGTGCATTATTTATTTTGGAGAAATGAACATATTTCCCATTGTTAGCACCTGCTTAAAGGAGGCGCTATTTTTTGGCAGAAAGCCCAGTATTCTTATTTAGTAGATCGGAGTTTGCGTCACAACCTATGGGAATTTTCCCTGATCTGCCCAAGTACTGCCTCCGTAACGCTGCTTTGACTCAAAGCAGTGCCAAGGCTCTTAGCACTCAGAAAAGAGCACTTTTCCAGTTCAAAAAACAATATGTCACTTTGCATCAATATGTGACAATGCAAAGTCATAGCAAATCTGGGCTGGAGTGTTCTACGCTTTACTTTCACTTGGTAAAGGATCAGAAGTGGCCCAAGGACACCCTAAATCGCCACCACCCACTCTGCCCCCTGGGCGACCGCCGTAAAGTTGCAATATCCCATGCCACATGGAATGTTGGAGGTATCCTGATAACATGGTTAGTGCAGCTTTGATTGGATCAACACAAGTGCACCCCGGCAGGTGCATGAGGGCTGACGTGCAATCGTCTCTTGATCATTGTAAATGCAACGCTTGGTGAATAGGGAAAGCTTGTTTGATTGCAATCACCTGGTCCCAATTTTACAAATCTGCTCGAAAGTATGCAAAAGTGTAGCCCATTCTACACAGATGTATCTTTTCAATTAACTTTGTCGACTGTACCACATATTTTTAAAGTGGTCTCAGTGCGGTGTAGATGGAAGAATATGTCTCTAGGCTAAGGAATATTTACACAACATGGGTTGTCACCTACCATCAGTTGACAATAAAGGCACAGACACCTTTGCACCCAAGTTATAGACTACTGTGGGCTGTGAAAATAGCGTACATGGATTATGGTTACTTTCAACTACATATGACGTTCACTGAGAAGTGGACCTAATGCAAAATTCAGGCATTATTCAATAAAATCAGGTAGTGAAAGCTGAATAATGTGTGTCATTTTCTTGTTTTGGGGCCTCTGACTTCAGTATCGGCACTCCCAGAGGGTCATCAAAGCCCCTCATGAGCCAGTTATGAGTTCTTTCTTGCCACTAAAATGCTACAACAAAGGTGATGTGACAATAACAGCTGTTTCAATAGTGATCTCATTCACCAGGATGATGAACACAGTGTGAGCAGTATAAAGAGAAGGGCCTGATTTAGAACTCGGCCGTGCAGGTAAGAGCGGTGGGGCCGGGGGTGGGGGGGTTTTGTCAGACAACGATGAGGGAAAATGTATTATTTATTGAATTTTCCCTCGTGGTCGTCTGTAAAATCCCCCCCAACCCGGCCCCACCTCCCCACTACTCTTACCTGCACGGGCCGCTCCTGGGTGACGGATATCCCATCCACCGAAATATTAATCCCATTACATCTTATAGGATTTATATTTCAGCGGATGGGATATCCGTCACCATTGCGACAGAGTAACCTGTCCGCCAAATTCTAAATCATATCCGAAGTGGCAAAATACATGGCTGCTTGACATAATTCCCAAAAGGATCTTCAAAATACTTTCTTTAAGATGTTCTAGGCACTGAGACAACACAATACATAGAGGTTTCTTCCCCTCATTCACACAAATAGAAGCGGAGCACCCTTCAAGTCAGTGCAATCTCTCCACTGCCTAACTGCCATGATGGCTATGACTACCTCACTCAATTGCTTGAACAAGAGAGTGCAATTGGAAGGTGAAATCCCAGGATTTTGAGAACATTATGGGGCATATTATCATGGGCTCATCGCCACTTTAGCGGCACTTTTTTGACGCTAAAGTGGCGATATTGTTATCGCCCTATTAGCAAGCTGTCGCTAACAGGCGTTAGCGACAGCTTTCCGGCGATAGCACCCGTTTTTTCTATCGTCGTGCATGCCAGCGATATTTATCGCTAATGACATGCAAGGTAGGCGTTCCGTCTCTAAATCCAGCAAAAACTCCCGCTAACCGCACTTCACCCTATTAGCAAGGATAGGCCGGACCCGCGAAGAGATAAAAAAAGTTGCGCTAAGGCCCGTTAGCTGCAGGAACTTAAGACCAGAAAATAGCTGGTCTTAAAAATGGGAATAAGTCTTGGGCCCACATCCATGCATGTTTTTGGTGCTGGACAGCGCTGCAAGCAATGTTGCGACAAAAATACAGCGCAGGAATGTGCACCATCAATAAGATAGTGTGCATTCCTGGGCCCCAGTCATGAAAAGTGTTGCTGCGCTCCGACAAAACAGCGTTGCAACACTTCTCATTACGCCCTCCTTGCAACAGCATGGATGCGCTGTACTCACTGGACAGCGCTCCATGACGCAAGTAATGACAGATATGTCAGGAATCCTGACGTATCTGTCTGCGCTAAAGTCACGCATTGCTGCAGTCGTGTCACAACCATGACGCAACTCCAGCAATGCATGGGGCCAGCCTATCCCTGTGGCACTGCCTCACCCTCACGCCTGCCATCAGGCAGGCGGAAGGTACTGACGCAGTGCTGTTCATTAGGGGTGCCCGAATGTCGGCGCAGTAGGAGATACATCGGTGGTGGTTGGGCGCTGCGGTGTCATCGTATGGAAGCATTGGTGGAGTGTTGGTGCGGAGGGAGTTGACGAGATGTTCTTCGGTGGCCTTGATCCAGCAGGGAGGGGGTGCGATGATGGCGGTGGCTATTCAGCCGTCATCAGCCAGGCTAGCTTGAATCCAGTGGCAAAGTGAGCAAGGGACCCACGTCTGGGCATACCCTGCCAACTTAGGGCGAACAAAGCGATACCAAATGGCACAGGGTCAGACTGATTTGCATATGGCCATGTCTGAACTTGGGTGGTGGAGTGAGCTAAAGAATGATGATGGATTAAACCCAGATCAGTTGACTGGGGGTGAGTGTTTGATTTGCTCAAACGCGCCGTCCATCATCCCCTTTGGTATCGCTTTGTACGCCCTAAGTTGGCAGGGTATGCCCAGACGTGGGTCCCTTGCTCACTTTGCCACTGTATTCAAGATAGCCTGGCTGATGAGGGTTATGAACCCGAAACCGGTCCCAGGATGCTTTTTTCCGGTCCAGGGAAGACATGGCTTGGCAGTTCGGGCTGGACTGTTCCCATGAGGCACAGGGTCAGACTGATTTGCATATGGCCATGTCTGAACTGGGGTGGTGGAGTGAGCTAAAGAATGATGATGGATTAAACCCAGATCAGTTGACTGGGGGTGAGTGTTTGATTTGCTCAAACGCGCCGTCCATCATCCCCTTTGGTATCGCTTTGTTCGCCCTAAGTTGGCAGGGTATGCCCAGACGTGGGTCCCTTGCTCACTTTGCCACTGTATTCAAGATAGCCTGGCTGATGAGGGTTATGAACCCGAAACCGGTCCCAGGATGCTTGTTTCCGGTCCAGGGAAGACATGGCTTGGCAGTTCGGGCTGGACTGTTCCCATGAGGCACAGGGTCAGACTGATTTGCATATGGCCATGTCTGAACTGGGGTGGTGGAGGGAGCTAAAGAATGATGATGGATTAAACCCAGATCAGTTGACTGGGGGTGAGTGTTTGATTTGCTCAAACGCGCCGTCCATCATCCCCTTTGGTATTTATAATACGGCGCACCATGGCGCAAGCGTTGACAGATGCGTCAGAAATTCTGACGCATCTGCTGGTGCAAAAGTCACGCATTGCTGGAGTCGTGTCGCAAGCACGACACAACTCCAGCAATGCATTTTGAGGCCTATCCTCATTGTGCTGCGTCACTCCTTACGCCTGCTTCAAGCAGGCGTAAGGTTTTGACGCAGTGGCGTCCTAAAAGTGGCGCAGTGAAATCTTGTAGATTTCACTGCGTCACTTTTACGAGGCCTTCCTGCGTGGGAACGCCCACCCTGCATACATTATACCTGATGCAGGTATAATGTGACGCAGGGCTTTACAACGTGATGCATCTCCCTAGATGCGTCACGTTGTAAATAGGCCGCATTTTTTGCGCCGCCGTTGCGTCAAAAAAAGTGACGCAATGGCGGCGCAAGAAGGCTCAAGGGGCTTGTAAATCTGCCCCATGATCAAGAAGGCCCTGCGACCTAGGCCTGAAGCAACTGATCGACAGATCACAGGCAGGGTGACACATAACCCTTAGACAAACACGGGAACTGGAAAACCCAGATCGATCCCACAGATAAGCAGCAACACCACAATGGTCTTAGGAGATTGGCCCCAATAAAACACATTTGGCCAGAGGAGTGCGCTTTCCCAAAACACCATAAAGACAGATGCCACACTAAGTTAGGAACACTCAGCAAATCAGAACCCAGCATGCACACTACACGCACGCAGCGATCACACGCTCCCCATGTCGGACATCTGGACACATACCCACTGGCCCCACATTGTGTCCACGCAAGATTGAGACCCACCTGCACTTCTTATCAAATAGCCAGAATTTTGGCCCTGTGACTAGGCCCAGATTCAGTTTCTAAAAGAATGTACAAATTGCTTTATGACACTCTGTGAAATGTATAAAATGACTGCCAAAACCAATGTACTTTGAGACAGTCTTCAGACCCCGACTCTGTGATCTGTTCTCCTGGCTGATGCGTTTGATTAAACCAACTGTTCCAGTTTTGCCAAACGCCTCTTGTCTTTTATTTTTTCAAGGTAAAGTCACATTCGAGCTACAGTTTCACATTGATTGGGGCTCTTCAGGCTGATGATGCTTTGTTCCAGTGACACAGTGAGCAAGGGACCCATGTCTGGGCTTACCTATGACCACTCAGAGATATACATCAAACACACAAAAGGTGATTGGAGAATGCTTGCAATAAGTCTAACCACTGGCAATCGATATAGGTAGCATTTGGACCCATTGTTATTTGGTCCACCATGCCACCTGAGATTAGATCCAGACATGTGCAAATCAGTCATATGCAAATCATGTGCAAATCAGTCTTTGTCCTGTTCCAGTGGAAACATTCCAGCCTGAACTGTGAACTGAAACTCGAACAAACCAAGACCGGTTTTGCCCTGACTGGGGCTCATCAGTTGGCTGTAGCTTGGTTCCAGTGGCACAGTCAGCAGTGAGTATGTAAAAAGTTGAGAGATACCCCTCAGACCAAGGGTCAGGGTTCTTGTTAGACTTGCCATCTTTTGGCGTGTTTCCCCTGACTTTTTGCTTTCTAACCTCCCGGTTTTGACTCTGTTTTTGCTGGTGTAATGATTCTGCGCACTTTCCTCACTGCGGTCCGGTGGGAAAGTGCAAGTGCTCCTGTATAAAATGTGTTATGGATTGGTGTTTCCATGATTGGCCTATTTGGTTTATGTGTCAGTCCCTTGTAAAGTGCACTGCGAGTGCCAGGGCCTATAGACCAAATGCTGTTGGTGGGCTGCAGCACTGGATTGTGCCACCCACGCAAACAGCCCGTAAAGTATAACTCGGGCCTGCCATCGCAGAGCCTGTGCGCAGCCTGGGGCTGCCATGTCGACTTGGCAAGTGCACACACTTGCAAGTCCTTAAACCTTCCCTTTGCTACCTGTTAGTCACCCCTAAGGTAGGCCCAAGGTACCCCTGTGGGCAGGGTGCGTTGCATGCGAAAGGTAGGACATGCCCGGGTGTGTGCGGCATGTCCTGATAGTGAATTACAGCCTAGTTCGTTTTTCACTATTGCAAGGCTACCTGTTCCCCCTAGGCCAGAACGGGCAGTTTTGATTATTACAGCTTATAATCCTAACTGACCCCGGGAACATGGTAGAAATTCGAGTTTAGTATGGACTCAGAATGATAAAATGCAGCTTTTAGTGAAGTTGGTTTTAACATTCTGTGTTTGAAAATACCACTTTTAGAAAGTGGGTATTTTCTTGTCTAACCATCCAAGCCTGCCTCTGCGAGGTTGTGTATTCCTTGTCTGGAGTGTGAGTGACAGGGGCTGGGGGATGCCAGGAGACAGGGTGAGTCAGCGCAGGGCTGAATAGCCAGATCGACCTGTAGATGGGTGGGAGGGGTCGCACCTGGGCCCTGAATAGGAGAGTGCCTTCCCTCCACAATGCTGGCTCCACCTCCTGTGGTGCGTCTGATGTCCCTGGCCCACTCACTGAAAGAAGGGACGGAGACTTGTCAACAAAGTGCTCCAGAACTGGTTTGGACTAGGCAAAGGCATCTCTGCCTTCAGAGAACAAAGGAATTTGGGATATAAATATTGGGGCCCTGACCCCATGAATTTAGATCTCGCTGGAATCAAGGAACCTGCCAAGACGAAGAGCTGGAAGAGCTGCCAGGAGGAGTACTGCCCCTTTGCTGTGTTGTTGCTTTGTTGGGTTGGCCTGCAGCTGCTGCTTCTGCCTTGGGCAGTGAAAGGACTGAACTTTCTACAAACTTGTGCTGAGTATCTCCAAGGGCCTGAAACCGAGCTGGCCTCCTGTTAAGAAGTCTCAGGGACTACAAAGACTTCACAAGCCTCTGGGTACCGCTTCTGGAACGCTGTTTCAGTTGCCACAGAGGAAGGGAACCGCAACCGACTCCGTTAACCGAATCCATCCCTGGCCGGTGACCTGTTTGCACCGCAGACCGCATCGCCCCGCTTCGCATCGCAACCCTGGTCTCACCGTGGGCGACGTCCGACGCCGCCAACATCGAGCCGCTGCTTGCACCGTGACCTGTGGGCACTGCAGTTCGCATCGCATCGCTTCACTGAACCAACCGGACCCGACCGACGAGGTCGCTGCAACTGGCTCAAGAGTCGTGACCGCACCGCATTTGGGGCACCGCTCGCACGTCTGCGACGCACCGCTCCGACTCGCACCGCTGTCCGACGCCAGCTCCCGCACTCCGGCTAGGTCGCCTGCATCGCAACCTGTCAGCACCGCATTGAGCATCGTCTCACCCTGCATCGCACGCCTTGGACTCACCGACTCCGTCTGCACGACGCTCATCGAGCCACTGCCTGCACCGCATCGAGGGACACCGCACCTTGCATCGCTCCGTCTTGCACCGCAACCGTGACGAACGCCGACCGGCTCGTACACTCCGTACCAGCCACAACGAGAAAGGTACTGTAACCGAGTCTGTTCACGACTCTGCTGGCCCGTATCGACGCGGTCGGCTGGAACTGTTAGACTCTGTGGTTTTCAGCATCACGGTAGGCTCGGACGGAGCTACCGACTCGTACGAACTTTGCTTTTGTGCTATTCCTGCAAAGAAGAAGTTACCGTATCAAGTATTCATTCGTAAAGTATAGTATTGTGGATTTTTGTCGTAATTGGTCTTGTCTTGAGTATATAAAATATTGGTTATTTTTCTAAACTGGTGTGGTGTCCGTTTGTAGTGCTTACACTGTATTACTGTTGGTTATGTGCAAATGCTTTACACACTGCCTCTGAATTAAGCCCGACTGCTCGTGCCAAGCTACCACGAGGGTGAGCAGGGGTTACTTCACGAGTATAACACCCTTACCCTGACTAGGAAGAAGGGTCCCTACTTGGACAAAGGTGCAAGCCCTTGCCAACTAGAGATCCCATTTCTAACATTGGTTGTCAGCGGTGAGGATAGGACTTGTGTTTGCACTTGACTTACAGTGATTGGTGTGCACTACTACCATATCGCAGACCATTACGTACCACATACTGGTTCTTTTTCTTTTGGCCTATTTTTGATCTTGCCAGCTTTCAACTCACTACGTTTGTCATGCCTGAATCAATTGCATCATCCGTTGCATCTCTGGAAGTTATCTTTGAGGAGGATAGGTTGGAATCCTACGCCGTAAAGGAGCTACGAGCGATTTGTAAAAACCTGAAAGTCCAAATTAAAGGCCTCACAAGGAAGGAGGAGCTACAGAAGGCGCTGAGGGCCTGGGTAGCAGCCAGACATGCCAATGGGCAGCCTGGTAATCTCAGTGAGGAGGCGGAGGAGCCTATTTCCAGGGTGGATGTGCTTTTGGGTAGGGGGAACCCGCCAGGTCAGGCAGCAGCAGTCTGTCCCCAGAGGAGCTGGAGGACAGGCGGGAGGCAAGGCAGTTTGAGCTGCAGAAGCTCAGGCTGGAGAGTGAGCGGGAGGAGAAGAGATTGGCCATAGAGGAGAGGAAGATGCTCTTAGAGCATGAGAGAGAACTGAAGGAGCTAGAACTTAGGAGTAAGTCAGGCTCAGATGGTGGCAGCAATTCGTCCAGAAAGGCAGACAGGATTGTGCACATTCCCAAGAACGTAGGCAAGGAGTTCAAGAAGGGGGATGACATACAAAGGTGGTTTCAGGGTTATGAGGCAGCCATACACATGAATGGGGTCCCTGAGGAGAATTGGGGAGCAGGATTGTGGCCACTTTTCCCTGAAGAAGCAAGGGATGCTCTGATAGCTTTGGGTAAGGGGTATCACCTCACCTATGCTGACATGAAGGATGCCCTTCTCACGAAGTATGGTCTTACTCCTGAAAAGTACAGGGATCAGTTCAGGTCCAGTAAGAAGTCCGATGCCAACACTTGGTTGGAATGTGTGGATGTGTTCTGCAGGTCTCTGGATGGTTGGGTGAAGGGCAGTAGCGTAACAGATTTTCAGGGGCTCTACAACTTGATTGCATGGGAGCACTTGTCTAGTCTATGTTTTGCAGATCTGCGCCAGCACCTAGTTGATAGTAAGCTAACTGACCCCAGGAAGCTTGCTATGGAAGCGGACCGCTGGGTGAGTACCAGGGTCCACAAGAAAGCGTTTGGGGGAGACTCAGCCAAAGGTGGGCAGGGTCCCCAGCAGAAAGGTGGGGGGGACAAGGGTAAAGCACAGGAGTTCTCTAAAGGGCCCCAAACTAGTACCCGGGGGTAAAGGTTCCCAGCCCCCCGGTGATAAGAAGAAAGGGGTCTCTACAGGGAAGCCTGTTGAGACCGGCCCCGCAAGTGTTATGCATGTGACCAGGTAGGTCACTTTAAGGGGGACCCCAAGTGCCCAAAGGGGACACAGCCACCCACCGGTGGACAGTCCAAAGTGTTGGCTAGTGTAGCGCTTGGGGAGGAGGGGTGCCCACAGGAGGGTGGGGATCCCGCAGAAATGACCCTTGTCTCACTAGGGGACAGTGAGATGGTCCCAGGAAACCAGGTGCCCCCTAACACAAAGAAATATAGCACCTGGGTGACCATTAATGGGAACAGGGTAGAGGCTCTCAGAGATACTGGAGCCAGTGTGACCTCAGTCCGGTGTCACCTGGTGTCTGAGAAGCAAGTAGTCCCAGGAGCATTCCACCAAGTAGTTGCTGTAGACAACTCAGAGCACCAATGTATGGTGGCGCAGGTTCCCTTTGAATGGGGGGGTCTCAGGTCCCTTGAGGGTGGTTGTGAGCCCTACCATGCCTGTAGATTGTCTGCTAGGAAACGACCTGGAGCAGTCCTCATGGAAGGAGGTTGAGCTCAGGTCTCACTTGGAGATGCTTGGGTTGCCAGAGTGGGCATGCGTGTCTACTCGGTCAATGGCAGCCAGAAAGGGTGATCAAGAGGACTTGGAGCCTGAAACAGTGGCCCAAGTCCCTGCCAAGAGAAAGGGCAGGGGGCGCGGGAAACCGGCCCCCGAAGTTCCCATGGACCGGGAGGAGGCGGACCTCGAGGGGGACGCCCCGGTGCCTACAGGGGAGCAGGTAGCCGAACTGGGAGACATCTCTGAGCTGACCCATTGGCAGCAAGAAGGGGGTCCAACCAGGGAGGAGTTCTGCAGGGAGCAGAACGAGTGCCCTACTCTGGAGGGTCTGCGGCGGCAGGCTGCAGACCAGGCAGCTGGTAATCAGTCCGGGTCACATCTGATCTACTGGGAGAGTGGTCTCCTATACAGTGAGCCTAAGGTTGCTGAGCCTGGGTCAGCCCGTGTGCTGGTGGTACCCCAGCGCTTCAGGACCTTCCTACTGGGTCTGGCTCATGACGTGCCTTTGGCAGGACATTTGGGGCAGGACAAGACCTTTGACAGGCTTGTCACCCACTTCTTTTGGCCCCAAATGCGAAGGCAGTCAGATGCACACTGTAGGTCTTGCCAAACTTGCCAGGCAAGTGGTAAGAGTGGGAGGAAGGTCAAAGCTCCTCTCCAACCTTTTCCTGTTGTTGGAACACCCTTTGAAAGGGTGGGGATGGATATTGTGGGGCCACTGGATCCCAAGACAGCCATGGGCAACAGGTACATCCTGGTCTTGGTGGACCATGCCACCCGGTACCCGGAGGCAATCCCTCTCAGGACAACGACGGCGCCAGTGGTGGGCCGGGCGTTAATGGGGATCTTTTCCCGTGTGGGATTCCCCAGAGAGGTGGTTTCTGATAGGGGGACCAATTTCATATCGAAGTATATGACATCCCTGTGGAAGGAGTGTGGTGTAACCTACAAGTTCACCACTCCTTACCACCCACAAGGAAACGGTCTGGTGGAGAGATTCAACCAGACCTTGAAAGGCATGATCAAGGGTCTAACAGAACCCATGAGGCGTAAGTGGGACGTCCTCTTGCCATGCCTACTCTTTGCATACAGGGAGGTGCCTCAGAAGTCTCTTGGGTACAGCCCCTTTGAGCTCCTGTATGGCCACCCTGTCAGAGGACCTCTGAGTTAGGTAAAGGAAGGCTGGGAGGCAGCTCCCAGGAAAACTCCCCAGGATGTATTTAGCTACATGCTGGCCTTTAGAAACCAAACTGCCCGCTTCAGGAAACTCGCTCAGGCGAACCTAGAGGCAAGCCAGGAAGAAATGAAGAGATGGTATGACCAGAATGCCACTCTGGTCGAATTTCAACCTGGGCAGAAAGTGTGGGTCATGGCCCCAGTGGCACCTTGTGCCTTGCAGGACAAGTGGACTGGGCCATATGAGGTAAAGGAGCGCAAAAGTGACGTCACCTACCTGGTGGATTTGCAGGCTCCAAGGAACCCTTTGAGGGTCCTTCACGTGAACCGCCTCAAGCCCCACTTCGAGAGGTCCGAAGTGAGTATGCTCTTGGCGACAGATGATGGGGTGGAAGAGGAGAGTGAGCCTCTCCCTGACCTCCTGTCTACCAAGGAGCATGATGGGTCAGTAGAGGGTGTGATCCTCTCCCCTACTCTGACTCAGGAGCAGCAGGGGGACTGTCGCCAGTTGTTGGGACAGTTCGCCCCACTGTTCTCTCTGACCCCCGGTGTTACTCACTGGTGTACCCATGACGTGGACACCGGTGACAGCCCTCCTGTGAAGCACAAGATTTACAGGTTGACTGACCGGGTCAGAGCCAGCATCAAGGAGGAGGTCTCTAAGATGTTGGCGTTAGGGGTGATTGAGCACTCCCACAGTCCTTGGGCCAGCCCAGTGGTCTTGGTCCCAAAGGCTGCTGCGCCCGGTGCCACTCCAGAACTCCGGTTTTGTGTGGACTACCGTGGGCTCAATGCCGTCACCAGGACTGACGCACACCCCATCCCCAGAGCTGATGAGCTCATTGATCGGTTGGGAGCTGCCCGGTTCCTCAGCACGTTTGATTTGACGTCTGGGTACTGGCAGATTGCCTTAACCGATGGGGCCAAGGAGAGATCAGCATTCTCAACCCCAGAAGGTCATTACCAATTCCGGGTGATGCCCTTTGGGTTGAAGAATGCCCCTGCCACCTTTCAGAGGTTGGTCAATCAGGTGTTGGCGGGGCTGGAGGATTTCAGTGCCGCCTACCTGGATGACATTGCTGTGTTCAGTTCCAGCTGGGAAGAACATTTACAGCACCTTGAGAAAGTGTTGAGGGCTCTGCAAGGTGCAGGCCTCACGATCAAGGCCAGTAAGTGCCAGATCGGGCAGGGTTCGGTGGTGTACTTGGGACACCAGGTAGGAAGCGGCCAGGTGGCGCCCCTACAACCCAAGATTGACATCATTCTGGCTTGGGAATCCCCCAAGACCCAGACAGAGGTGAGAGCCTTCTTAGGTCTCACCGGTTACTATAGGAGATTTGTTAAGGGCTATGGCACCATCGTTGCCCCCTTAACAGAGCTGACCTCTAAGAGGCAGCCCAGGAAAGTGATCTGGACTGAGTCCTGCCAGAAAGCTTTTGATGCCCTGAAGGCAGCCATGTGCACGGCGCCCGTGCTCAAGGCACCTGACTTCTCCTAGGAATTCGTCGTGCAGACTGACGCTTCAGAGCATGGTGTGGGAGCGGTGCTCTCACAACTGAACGAAGAGGGCCTGGATCAGCCTGTAGTCTTCCTTAGCAGGAGACTACTTCCCAGGGAACAGAGGTGGAGTGCCATAGAAAGGGAAGCTTTTGCTGTGGTCTGGGCGCTGAAGACGTTGAGACCATACCTGTTTGGGACTCACTTCCGGGTTCAGACAGACCACAGGCCCCTCAGATGGTTGATGCAAATGAGGGGTGAGAATCCAAAACTGCTGAGGTGGTCCATCTCCCTACACTTTACGGTGGAGCACCGTCCTGGTACAGAACACGCCAACGCAGATGGCCTGTCCAGGTTCTTCCGCCTTAGTGAAGAGAACTCCAATGGGGTTGGGTAGTTCTCCCTACTTTCAGCTGGAGGGGACATGTGTTAGACTTGGCATCTTTTGGCGTGTTTCCCCTGACTTTTTGCTTTCTGACCTCCCGGTTTTGACTCTGTTTTTGCTGGTGTAATGATTCTGCGCACTGCGGTCCGGTGGGAAAGTGCAAGTGCTCCTGTATAAAATGTGTTATGGATTGGTGTTTCCATGATTGGCCTATTTGGTTTATGTGTCAGTCCCTTGTAAAGTGCACTGCGAGTGCCAGGGCCTATAGACCAAATACTGTTGGTGGGCTGCAGCACTGGATTGTGCCACCCACGCAAACAGCCCGTAAAGTATAACTCGGGCCTGCCATCGCAGAGCCTGTGCGCAGCCTGGGGCTGCCATGTCGACTTGGCAAGTGCACACACTTGCAAGTCCCTAAACCTTCCCTTTGCTACCTGTTAGTCACCCCTAAGGTAGGCCCAAGGTACCCCTGTGGGCAGGGTGCGTTGCATGCGAAAGGTAGGACATGCCCGGGTGTGTGCGGCATGTCCTGATAGTGAATTACAGCCTAGTTCGTTTTTCACTATTGCAAGGCTACCTGTTCCCCCTAGGCCAGAACGGGCAGTTTTTATTATTACAGCTTATAATCCTAACTGACCCTGGGAACATGGTAGAAATTCGAGTTTAGTATGCCTGGACTCAGAATGATAAAATGCAGCTTTTAGTGAAGTTGGTTTTAACATTCTGTGTTTGAAAATACCACTTTTAGAAAGTGGGTATTTTCTTGTCTAACCATCCAAGCCTGCCTCTGCGAGGTTGTGTATTCCTTGTCTGGAGTGTGAGTGACAGGGGCTGGGGGATGCCAGGAGACAGGGTGAGTCAGCGCAGGGCTGAATAGCCAGATCGACCTGTAGATGGGTGGGAGGGGTCGCACCTGGGCCCTGAATAGGACAGTGCCTTCCCTCCACAATGTTTGCTCCACCTCCTGTGGTGCGTCTGATGTCCCTGGCCCACTCACTGAAAGAAGGGACGGAGACTTGTCAACAAAGTGCTCCAGAACTGGTTTGGACTAGGCAAAGGCATCTCTGCCTTCAGAGAACAAAGGAATTTGGGATATAAATATTGGGGCCCTGACCCCATGAATTTAGATCTCGCTGGAATCAAGGAACCTGCCAAGACGAAGAGCTGGAAGAGCTGCCAGGAGGAGTACTGCCCCTTTGCTGTGTTGTTGCTTTGTTGGGTTGGCCTGCAGCTGCTGCTTCTGCCTTGGGCAGTGAAAGGACTGAACTTTCTACAAACTTGTGCTGAGTATCTCCAAGGGCCTGAAACCGAGCTGGCCTCCTGTTAAGAAGTCTCAGGGACTACAAAGACTTCACAAGCCTCTGGGTACCGCTTCTGGAACGCTGTTTCAGTTGCCACAGAGGAAGGGAACCGCAACCGACTCCGTCAACCGAATCCATCCCTGGCCGGTGACCTGTTTGCACCCCAGACCGCATCGCCCCGCTTCGCATCGCAACCCTGGTCTCACCGTGGGCGACGTCCGACGCCGCCAACATCGAGCCGCTGCTTGCACCGTGACCTGTGGGCACCGCAGTTCGCATCGCATCGCTTCACTGAACCAACCGGACCCGATCGACCAGGTCGCTGCAACTGGCTCAAGAGTCGTGACCGCACCGCATTTGGGGCACCGCTCGCACGTCTGCGACGCACCGCTCCGACTCGCACCGCTGTCCGACGCCAGCTCCCGCACTCCGGCTAGGTCGCCTGCATCGCAACCTGTCAGCATCGCATCGAGCATCGTCTCACCCTGCATCGCACGCCTTGGACTCACCGACTCCGTCTGCACGACGCTCATCGAGCCGCTGCCTGCACCGCATCGAGGGACACCGCACCTTGCATCGCTCCGTCTTGCACCGCAACCGCGACGAACGCCGACCGGCTCGTACACTCCGTACCAGCCACAACGAGAAAGGTACTGTAACCGAGTCTGTTCACGACTCTGCTGGCCCGTATCGACGCGGTCGGCTGGAACTGTTAGACTCTGTGGTTTTCAGCATCACGGTAGGCTCGGACGGAGCTACCGACTCGTACAAACTTTGCTTTTGTGCTATTCCTGCAAAGAAGAAGTTACCGTATCAAGTATTCATTCGTAAAGTATAGTATTGTGGATTTTTGTCGTAATTGGTCTTGTCTTGAGTATATAAAATATTGGTTATTTTTCTAAACTGGTGTGGTGTCCGTTTGTAGTGCATACACTGTATTACTTTTGGTTATGTGCAAATGCTTTACACACTGCCTCTGAATTAAGCCCGACTGCTCGTGCCAAGCTACCACGAGGATGAGCAGGGGTTACTTCACGAGTGTAACACCCTTACCCTGACTAGGAAGAAGGGTCCCTACTTGGACAAAGGTGCAAGCCCTGGCCAACTAGAGATCCCATTTCTAACAGTTCTGAAAACCAGAAAGCACTTGAGATTCCCCGTGATGAATAACTCTATACCTTCATGCACTTACACAACTTCACATCAGTCAAACCAATTTGATACCACGGAATTTGAACAAACCTGTATGGCTTTAATTATATGATAATAAAATTCATATTTTAAAAATATTGCTACATAGCACAATCAATGCACCAAAATGACAAAGATAACATAGGAGGAGAGTTTCTAGGACACTCCAATTTGTTTAACTTAAGAAAAGGCACTCCCACCTCAAAGTGTCACTTGATGTGAATGAATATGTTCAGTGTCATATTGTTTTTGTCCATCCACTGTGGGTCATGTTTATATGTTCCATTGATGCGTTTCAGTAGTTTCAAAGCATATGTACCACCTTCCTCAGGACAAGCACATTTATGACTCCTCCCAATGAATATTAGGACTGTTTCCATAAAAACAATGTCTATCCAATCCAGACCACATGAAGCATCACAGTATAAGATTACGTTGTCACAAGTCGGCTTTCTCAATGGTATAGTCCTTTTCCAAAGTGAGGTGTCCAGCGGTGAGATATCTCAACACTTTTATAGCTGGAGCAACAGGTCCCAATACGTTCTATGTATGGGAACAACTCTCAGTGGAAGTCTTTCCATTCACTGGAAAATCTTCCTTTGAAATCACTTAAAAAAATCAGCCACACTATGACTGGTCAGCATTCTTGACGCTGGAAGTACACATACTTGTTGCAGTTGGCTGTGTTTTCTATTTAAGTGAAGGGTTTCAGCCTGTACAACCCAAATAAATTGCTCTTCAATGAAATGTGATATAACAAGGGTTCTCTGTATGCTAATTGGTCGGTCGCAAAACATAGGAGAGGTTTATTTAGGCAGAGTAGATAAAGATGGGTGCTGCATGTGAGCATATTAATTTTCAGTGGATGAACAGAACCAAGCATTGTGGAAATTTATTTTGAGTTGATCCAATGTGGGATATTAAAAGCCTATCTTAAACAATTCAGAAAAGGGTATTTACTGGATATTACTCATTGTGTTTCCAATGAAAGCTCTTGTAAAATGTTGATCGTTCTGTTTGACATCTACAAGTGCTCTTTTACCATGCTTATCCACAGAATAAAATAACACTTAAATAGTCAGTGTCTTAGATATTAGATTCAAAACCCAATAGTTCTATAGATTATTTGCTTTCTTTGTATTTCATGAACTACAAGGCCTTATACAGGGACCAATTGCTGAAGTACATAGAGGTGATTCCATATTTACACCAATTTTGTTGTTACTAAATGCATATAGAAACGTGATGGTCCACTTTTTAAATTGAGTATGTTGCTGACATTTCAGGTAAGAAAAGTCGCGGCCGGTGCAGGTATGAGCAATGGGGCGGTCAGGGGATAGAGGGGTGAAGTCAACAGACGATGACAAGAGAAAATAAAATAAAACAAAGGAGTAAACGACTTACCTTGCGCTCGCCGCATCGCTGACAGAGGTCCAGGCTTGACGTTTGGAGATCGGCGAGCTGGTCGTGCCAGGAGGTGTCTGAGAGGACTTGTGGCCAAATTGGGGGTGGTTCCTCCACCTCTGCATGCAAGAGGTCCTCTTTGCAGCACCAGCAGTGAGGTTCGCCGATTCCGCTTCTCCCCCAATGAGTGGACGCATCACACTATGCAGTGAGTGCAGCAGTGGGGAACTTGGAGAGGGGTCTCAATGCGCAGCCCCTGTGGGTGGGGCAAATAACATTATTGAGCCCTTGCTGGTCTTGGGGGATTCCATGCCCCTGCTTTAGTGCTTTGGTGGGTTCCCCTGGGGCCCCTTTAGTCTGCTGAGGTCAGTCACCCTCCCCAGAGATCTTTGAACTTCCCAAGGCCCGACTGGGTGCCAGAGGAGCATCTCTGAAACCCATCTCACAGAACATCATAGCAAGTCTTTGGAGGCCAGCTGATGATTGCCCAGCTTCCCAGGATGTGGCTGCATCTAAGAATATATGTGACCAGTCTGTGCAAGATATACTCACCTGCTTGACCCCAGTTGCTTCCAAGGATTTGACCCCACCTCCACAGTGTCGCCCCAAATCTCCACCGTATTCTGGACTCGGACCAATCTCCAGTGACTTGGGTTGTCCTGGCCTCCCTGTTTGACTCTCTTAAGGCAAACATACAAGACCTCAAAAGAAAGCTCTCTCAAGGCTTGCAAGAAGTGCTGCATGACATGTTTTCAATGGGTGACTGGGTCTCCTTCCTAGAAGACGGCAAACAGACAAAAGTGAAGAAATAGAGATGCTCTGAGAAGAAATCATTCGCCTTCATGAAAAACAGGAAGAACTATGAGCCCAACCGGAAGACCTCGAGAACTTATCCCGGCGTAATGATATCCGCTTCAGGGGGATACCCGGGGGCGCCAAGGGCTATGCACCTGAGGAGACATACAAGCCCTCTTCCGCTCGATCCTGGGTTGGAAGGAGGACTTGGATTTAAGACTGGACAGAGTGCATCGGGTTGAGCACCCATGTGGTCCTCAAAACAGACCTCCGGACATCCTGGTATATGCTCACGACTTTCAAATCAAAGAAGCTATCCTGAGGAAAGCCAGAGTTCAGCAGCCCATCCACTTTCAAGGGAGCCAACTTGCTCTCTTTCAAGATAGTTCCCTACACACTCTATCAAGACGCCCTGAATTCAAGCCCATCACCGAGTTCCTGTGTACCAAGGAGGTGGTTTATTTTGGGGGGGCACCAATTTCGACTAATCTTTCGATGGTAGAGTCAACTCTATTTACCCGACACTTAGGGAAGCCCATTGTATACTTTAGTTACCTGCTGAATCCCCTCTGCACTCCTCTCCTGGCTCTCCTAGGGGCTCACCACCATGGCAGAAGAGCAGCAGGCGCAGGAAACACTCACGGCCCAGCCCTAGGAAACGTGCACAAGAGCGATAGGCAGTCTTGGACAGCCTAGCCTCCGGCATGGGCAAGTCCACTGTATGACTGTGTACTGTCGTGTATTGTTGTGCCTATACCAACTGAATCATGCCAGGGATGACTCTCCTAACTACATCCTGTGGCGACAGAGGCCCCTCTAGATAACGTCCTCCAGTGAAGAGCAGACCCGGCCTGTCTGCCTGACTCACACTCACCTCACGATTTACCATTATTAATGGACTTGTTATTGTGACTGTTCCGATTACAAGTTGTTGGGGAACTGTTTTTATTTATTCTTACTCCTTCACATTTTTCAACCTACTGGCACCTTTACGCTGGCACAGGGGAAAGGCCGCTTAAATTCGACCCGGCCTTGCCCTGCTCTCACTGCTGAGGCGATACAAGGGGAACAGATTCCAGGGCTCTATCTCCGGCTGCATTTCGAGAAATTAAAGTACTGAGCCTCAATGTACAAGGCCTCACAACCCGACTAAGAGAGCTGCAGTTTTGTCTTTCTTGGAGTGCTCTGGCAGTAACATATCCCTCCTCCAGAAGACCCACCTCCTCCCCAAAGATGAACACAGTATGAAATCCTATTGGTTCCCCCATCAATACTGGTCCTCAGGCTCAGCAAAGAAGGGGGTTTTAGGGGAGAGGTCCTGATCAGAGTGATGGAAATCAAGGGACATCTTCCCCCATATCGGTTCCAATTAAGCACCTTACACTTTACACTTGCCTCCATCTACATACCCGACAAGTACCAAGACAAATTCCTCATAGGAGCCCTATCATCTGTGCTACAATCCCCATATACAGCCATGCTGGTGGGAGGTGATTTGAATCTGGTTATTATTAATTTCAAAAGAATGACCAGCACCCACCATTGGTTACGTAAAGTATATACGTATCACAGATGATTTAAGTTACACAGTGCGCAGACTCCATCTAAGTTTTTCTTAAAAGGGATTTCTTTGTTCACAATCTTACAAGATTACTGCTACATTCCAAGTCTTTTACAGCACCCTGTACAAGGCCCCCGGTGCAGTGCCTGCTGATATCTCAGAATATCTCGAGAAGGCCTCAGTCACTCCTATTCATCCTCACAAATCTGAGAGCCTGGACAGGCCCATCCAGGCCCAGGAGATAATCTCAGCCATCGCACTCTTGAATGCGATGAAATATCCCGGCCCTCATGGCTATTCGCACTGTTTTATAAAGTCTTCTGTCAAGAATTGGCCCTTCTGCTAACGCACCTTTTTAATTGTTTGCGAACACTAGGTCCATCACTGACACCATGCTGGAAGCCTCAATATCAGTCATTCCTAAACCAGGCAAGGACCCTGCCCTCTGCGGGTCTTACAGACCCAGATCACTTTGGAACATTGACACCAAACTCTTCAACATCATTCTGGCCCATCGCCTCAACCTCATAATGCCTGGCATGATTGATCCTGATCAGGCGTGCTTTATACCCAATCAACAGTGTGGGGACAATGCCTAACATATACTTCACTTGATGGACAAGATCCAACGCTCCCAGAAGGAAGACATCCTTCTTTCCATTAATGCAGAAAAGTCGTTCGATAGGGTTCATTGGCTCTATTGGTTTCAGACCTTGACACACTTCGGGCTCATGGATAGATTTAGGCGTTGGTTCCGCAGAGTCTACAGTGCCCCAAGGGCTGCAGTTCAGGTCAATGGCATACTATCCCAACCCTTTCCCATCCAGAGGGGCACGCGGGAGGGGTGCCCCCTCTCCCCCTTCTATTTGTCCTCTACATGGAGCCTCTTGCATGATGTGTCAGGGCCAACCCAGCGATTACAGGCAGTCCTTTTGGTGGTCACCGCCACCTTATTAGCCTGTATGGAGATGACGTGATTCTCACCCTCATCACCCCAGAGACCTCATACCTGGCTTGGTGGCCGAGCTCTAATCCTTTGGGGAGTTTTCCGGGTTCAAGGTGAGCATGCAGAAATCCCAAATCTTGAATCTGTCTCTGGCCCTGCCACAGGAGGCCCACCTTCGCTCACTGTTCTCTTTTGTTTGACCAGAACAGCACATACCTTACCTGGGTATTAAACTAGCAAATTCTGTGGCTCAGACAATAACACTTAACTACTCAGCTCTTACCTCTCAAGTCGTATCGGTCCTGGCCACATGGTCCCACCTACAACTGTCTTGGCTAGGCAGAATAGCAGCCGTCAAAATGACTGTTTTGCCTCGGATCCTCTACATCTTCGAAGCCCTCTCATTGATGCCCCCAAAGAATACACTCTGATCCCTGCAACTAGGGGTTTATTTGGGATTTGAAACGGCCATGCCTCCACAGACGGATACTCTACTGCACGACACAGGAGGATGGGCACGCGGTTCCCTTGATCACGCCATGTCCGCGCCTGGACCACGCCCAGCGCCGGAACCTCTGGTCCTCTGGCACAAAAATCCAAGACTTCCATCAGGTATTCCCGCGAAACATTACTAGCATTAAGACAAGGCAAGTCTATTAATGATCCCTATCTCCCCCTACAGTCTAACTTAAACGACCAAGTAAGAGGGTCTACTGGCAAGCACACACTAAATCAGACTAGATGGCCAGAGCATATGGAATCCAGCAGGTCCGCTCTAATAAAAAACAGCAGTATCCATTGTATACTTCTAAACGCTAGATCTTTGGTGAAACACCAGTTAAAGTTTCACAACCTCGTCCAATCATTAAACATAGATTTAGCTTTCATAACAGAAACATGGGCAGATGACAGCTCAGATCCGGATATGGTTGCCGCCACACCTCCTGGTTTTGCCTTTTTCAGACTAGATAGGCAAAAAAAAAGAGGAGGAGGGTTGGCAATTTTTTATCGTGATAAATGTAAAACTAGGGGGCATATTAGCAAGACCGGCGATAAAATTATCGCCGCTTTAGCGGCAGGAAACTGCCGCTAAAACGGCGATAATGGGCTTGCTAATATGCGTTATGGAATTCCAATAGAAGCCCAGGTTAGATGTCCTGCACATCTAACCTGGGCTTCTATTGGAATTCTATAACGCATATTAGCGATAATTTTATCGCCGGTCTTGCTAATATGACCCAAGATTTGAACCACTAGTCACTTTATGCTTTGAGGCAATGACTTTCTCAATACAGCCTCCTGACTCATTAGCTCTAAAAGGAATTTTAGTCTATCGCCCCACAGGCGACAGGAATATTTTTATTGACAAACTCTGCACTATGATGGAATCTGTAATAGTTAAAGAGAACTTCACCGTATTGGGTGATTTTAATTTTCACCTGGAAAACACAACTGACCAAGACTCGCAAAAATGTATTGATGTTATGGACGCGTTCGGACTTCCTTTAGTTTCCAAGGGGCCAACACATAAGGCCGGTCATATGCTGGATGGTGTTTTTTCCAATTGTGAGGACTTTGTTTTGTCACTGTCCTTCCCAGTAACCTGGTCGGATCACTGGGTGGTTAATTGGCGAATGAAAACAATAACAATCCCTCAGCATAGGCCAACTGCACAACAAGCCAAAGGTAGAACTTGGCTTAAAGTTCACTCAGCTGAACTCAGAGAGGCAGTTATGACCACCCCATGTCAATTAGAGGATAATGCGGACCTAAACGCTGAGATCTTTTCTGACTGGCTTAATACTGCACTGGATAAGGTAACACCTATCACTAACAAAACAGTAAAAAGAAAAATGTCCCAACCGTGGTACTGCGAGAATCTGAGATTATCAAGACAGGATTGCCGTAGGCAGGAACAGAAATGGAGAAAAAATTATGAG
Organism: Calotriton arnoldi; assembly: GCA_963921515.1. NCBI lineage: Eukaryota > Metazoa > Chordata > Amphibia > Caudata > Salamandridae > Calotriton > Calotriton arnoldi. Next base: position 1,376,063 of record CAWUFW010000498.1, read on the forward strand.
GCAGTTGAGAAAATCATATATAAAGCTAAACTTACAAAGCACAAAAAGGATATTATAGAAGCCAAAACTGCATATTTTTCTCAACAGATAAAAAATGCATGTGATGCTAATAAAACCCTTTTTTCGGTTATCAATAAGCTGGTAAAACCAAATAAGACTAGTCACACCGAAGTAAGTCAAGACTTCTGTAATATATTAGCTGGCTTCTTTCAAGAGAAGGTGGTTAATATTTATACTAAATTCGCGGCAAAAAACACGGGCCACACTCAGGTTGAGCATGCACCTGACGATGGAGAAACAAAAAATTGTCTGTCCATCTTTACGAACCCTTCGGAGGACCAATTAAAAGACCTAAACTTGTCAATTAAATCAGGTTCCCCATATGATCCTTGCCCGCCTAACATAATGCATCTGATACCTACCCAATTGGCACCAATTCTGGGGAAAATCATTAATGAAATGTTTGCAAGTGGAATATTTCCCACTCAGTGGAAACGCACCTCAATCCTTCCACTCTTAAAAAAAGATAACCTAGATAGCTCGGAACCTTGCAACTATCATCCTATAGCAAGACTTCCTTTTGCCCCCAAATGCATAGAGAAAATAATGAATAATCAAATCACAGAGCACATTGAAGCAAATTCATCGCTAGACGAAACACAACACGGTTTTAGGAAAAATTATAGCACTGAATCTGCCCTAATTATTGCTACGGAAGACATTTGGAATATTCTTGATGGAGGGGGATCAGCGGCTCTGGTGATGCTTGACCTCTCGCGGCCTTTGATACGGTCAGCCATGAGATTCTGGCTGACCGGCTTCGTTCCACAGGAATCAAAGACATAGCGTTGGATCTCCTAAAATCTTTCCTAACCGATAGACAGCAAAATGTGGCATTGGGGATGACTACCTCCAAGCAGTTTTCCCTACCATGTGGAGTTCCTCCCAGACTTTTTAATCTTTATGTAACAACACTAGCATCTATTATAAAAAAGGCTGGGTTCTCCCTAGCATCATATGCGGACGACACCCAAATAGTGGTGTCCCTAACAAATGGAGAAAAGAACCCGGGTGAGGCATTTAGCGCCTGCATGAAGAACGTGAGCAATTGGATGGCCGAAAATTGCCTGAAGCTAAATGCATCAAAAACCGAGGTCATTATCTTCGGCAATAAACCCTCCCTCTGGACGCCAGATTGGTGGCCACCAGAACTGGAAGCATTACCTACTCCCTCTAGCAATGTAAAGGATCTTGGTATCACCATAGACAAAGATCTTAAATTTAAAGCACAAATTAGCAAAAGTACCGCTGCCTCCTTCTGTTCTATAAGGCTTATCAATAAAATTTAAAAATATATACCAGCTGAACTGCTGAAAACAGTTACCCTGGCAATGGTCATCACACGAATTGACTACTGCAACAGCCTTTATCTTACCCTCAATTCAGGACTGATGAATAGGCTCCAGATCATACAAAATGCGGCAGCTCGTCTCATTTTTAAAATTCCCAAAACTGTATCGGCGAGAGAAGCTTTAAAACAACTCCACTGGCTACCAGTTAGACAGAGATGTAAGTTTAAAGCCCTCTGCCTAGCTTTTAAATCACTGCACGGTTTGGGACCAGCACAGTTTAGGAACAGACTGAAGTGGTACGTTCCAAACAGGACCTTACGGTCAGGTCTGGCCAAGAACATGGTAGTCACCCCTTTTAAGAAAGCCAACTGGGGAGGTAAGAGCGTTTTTAGATTACCAGCACAGCTTTGGAATGACTTACCTATCACTTTAAAATCAGCCCCTTCCCTGCTGAGCTTCAAAAAAAGCCTAAAAACCGGGCTATTTACACAAACTGCATAAAATAGGAAAATATTTTTTTCATGCTCTGTTTCCTGTACTGGTTATCCCTTCTGTCTTATTTGGTCTTTGTTCTGATAGCGCCAAGACGCCTTTGGGCAATAGCTGAGCTTTATAAATTTTATTTACATTACATTACATCACACGTTATTACCAGGCCTCTCGGCTGCAATTCCTGATCGAGTGGAACCGTCAGACCTCCAAGAACCACTTGTGCTTTATGGATCAGGCGGTGGCAGGCTCCCATATTTGGAAGAAGCCCTGGCTTCCTGGTAAGCACTGTGCATAGGGAGTCTACTCCTCCCCAGTGACCAGAACTGTATTTTGGGTTTGGGGCGTCATGGCAACCAGATCTGGCCTATCTCTTTACCCTTCCCCCAGGCTAACCCTGACTTTACCCCAGGGATGCACCGGGAGTACTTCTTGCGCTGGCAGGAGGGTGGTTGCAAACAAACAGGCTGCCTATTTGACACACAAGCGATAATACTGTTCGACCAACTAAAGGCGGACTATGCCCTGGAAGAAGAGGCATACCATCTTCAATATTTACAAGTGAGACACTGGGTGATTCAACCCTCTGTTAGACCTCACGCGGAATGTCCCCTTTCTTCATTGTAAAAAAGGGTCTTCCTTAAAAAGAAAGATAGACGTCTTATTACCAAGATCAATGCCCTATAGTGTGGGGCACCCTCCATAACTAAGACAGCCGGTCAAAATAGATGGGAGGCCAACCTGGGCAGGGCTTTGACCGCCAAGGAGATGGAGGGCATTTACTATTGGGCTATATTAGCACGGAGACAGCTTACAAAATTATCTCCTACTGGTATTACACCCCTGCCCGGCTCCATAGTTGGGACCCAGAGGACTGTTGGAGGGGCTGTGGAGAACCGGACTCTCTGGTCCAACCTTCTCGGGCACTGTCCAAAACTGGTCTGATACTGGGGGCTCATTTTTGATTCTATTGACAATGCTTTTGACACTGCAATCCCGAGGTTCCCAACCTACACTATTTTGGTGCTCCCTAATCCCCTAACATACCCATTACGCTCAATGAGGGGGAGGTAAATGGCATTGGCCTTTGGGGATGCTAACCAAGTTATTTGTGCGGCGTGGGGAACAGACAGGGTCCCCAACTATACTACAGGACTTCACAAATTGTGGTTCATTTTGGGGAAGTAGAGACTTTCCCTTGCAGTTGATCTGAAAATTGACTCTTATTCCAACCTGTGGGCTCCATTCATAACCATTCTCTCCTCCAAATGTAATAAGTTGACAGGCTAAACCTATCTTAAATTGCTGTGTTTGATACCCTTACCTGAGCCTTCTGGGACACCGTCCTAGCCCTATACGCCTGACACAGCCATGTCCCCACTTAAATCTGCACTTAGCACCACCACATCACAGCCATTGGTTACTGCTACTTTTCTTTGGAACGAGCCGGGGGTGGGAGGAGTTATATGAGATGTTAGAGTGGTTGTATGTTCTCTAATGCCATATTTTTGCTGCCGGCACCCGGGTTGTAGGCAAACAGCGGTGTACCCAACTGATTTTCCTCAGCTAAAAATAAACAGAATTGATGCATAAAAGTAGCCTGTAAGGCAGGGCTGACATTTAAAGACATCAGGCCCCACAGTAGTGCACACTTAAGTGCAGTAAATCTACTGGGCCTCTAAACCTACATGCCCTACCATATACTAGGGACTTACAGGTAGGTTGTCGGTACCAATTGTAATTATATGTAATTAACATCTACTTGTAATAAGAGCACAGTCCTTTGGTCAGGTTAGCAGACCTCAGGGCACAATCAGAGTCAGAAAACCAGCTTCCAGCAGTCAAAATGGGGGCAACAAGTGGGGGGACACTGCAAACAAGCCCTGGTTTCTCACGCAGATGGATCCCCTGATGTTCAGGTGATCATCCCTGGCACTGTTTCAAGATGTTTCGGCTATGAACCTGGACAAGCGCAAATCCCCAAATCCCATAATACTGAGGATTTCCGACACAGCTGTTTTTTCACTATAAAGAAAAGCCAGCTTCACGGGCAGAAGCAAGGGCATTCTTCAACCTGGAAGATGACTCCTGTCCTACAGACACACAGCTGAACCCCCAACGCCCAGGATGGAGAAAGGGACAAATGAGGAAAGGGAGGAGGTGCGAAGATTAAAATCAAATGACAGACCTCAACCTTCCCTGAGGGAGATAAACCCACATGCTCAGACTAATTGACTTTCCTTTTACAAGATGAGCCCTTGGTATAATTTTCTTTATTGGGAATTACTTTCTTGGGCTCTCAATAAATAAGCGCAACTGGAAGGCAGCACAAGAACTAAATGGCATGGATGACTAGGTCGAGTTCGGAGCAAGGAGAGACATACTCAGACCCATGAGAATTATCGAGGCAGTAACCAAAAGTTACTTGGCTCATATTTGTAACGTTGTTTAAGTTTGTTTTATTGTTTGTTAACCTTTTCCTATTTTACCCAGGATCAGAATGTGGAATATCAAAAGGTAGTACGGCGCTTTCCATCGCTGTCCCCAAAAACTCCCAAGCAACACGACACAGCATGGCACCCATATCTCTCCTAACGGTATCCACATCTCAAACCCCTAAGAGGCTGATAATAGCAGCATTGAATGTGTAGGGTCTCAACTCATCAATCCAGAGGAAGTCGGTAATGCACTGGCTTCCACGAAGGGTTTAGATATCGCCCTTCTTCAAGAGACCCAGCTATTGGCAGCTGACAAGAAATGATGCACATCCCGATACATACCCCACCAGTTCTTTTCCTCCACGCCAACAAAGGAAGTAGCTATTTTATTGGGAGCTGGTGTCTCCTTTCATCACATCTTGACCCACGGGGATCGGGCCGCGAGGGCTATTCTAGTTAAGGGATTAATGTGGGGGGACGATGGTGATGAAAATCTCTATCTATGGGCCTAATGACCACAAGGACCAATTCCATGCCTGATTATTCCCTTTCCTGGTTTCCCACGCCAGTGACAATCTGGTGCTGGGGGGTGATTTCAATGTAGCGATGGAACCGGCTGCAGATAGATCACACCCCATGTGCCAACAGATAACACCCCTGCCCTTCCTGATCTACAACCTTGATGATTTGAAACTGACAGGTGTGTGGCATAGTCAGCATATGGGAGAGAGGGATTATACACACTACTCACATGTTCATAGATCCCACTCTCAGATCAATTATATCTTTGTCTCCCTGCTAGTTTTCCCTTGGGTGGGCTCCTTGGTCATAGGAACAAGGCGCTATTGGACCACACCCCATATATGATACACATAAATGTGGCACCCTCCCCCGATGACCCACCACTTAAATTTTAGAAAATGAACGAGATAGCTTTTCAATACCCCGTTCTGTGAGAGGATATAAGGGAAGCGGTCACAAACTATTTTATGGAAACTGTGTTAGAAGAGTTAATGTGGACCACCGTAAGGGATGCTGCCAAAGCGGTCATACATTGAGATTTTATCAGCCACACCTCAGCTTTTCTGCAATGGGCTTGGGCTCAATAATTAGAGCCGGAGGCCAATATATCCAGATTAGAAACGTAACTTAAAACTAAACCATGCTGCAACATCCAGAGAGCCCTACGCAAGGCAAGAGGAGAGCTGGAGGCGGTCCTGGTTAGGGAATCTGCACATAAACTACTTAATACAAAACAATTATTTTATGAGAGGAGAGGCAACGTGTATCGGCTCCTTGCCCATAAATGCCGGACCTATAGGAAGCGGAACTACATCCAGACGATGCTAGATCCCCAAGATACCCCTGTACAAATGATCGAGGGTTCCTGGACACATTTACACAGTATTACACTGAATTAAATAGTTGTGAATATCTCTCCAAAGAAGCCCAAGAAGAGTACCTGGCAACAATCACCCTGCCCAACTTGGACTGGGAGGCCAGGGAAGAATTGGAGAGGGCGATAACAGAGAAGGAAATATTGCTAGCTATAAAATTCCTTCCAAATAACAAGGTTGATGGCCTGGATGGGTTTCCAAACTCCTTTTATAAGGCCTTTGCCTGCCTACTAGCTCCACATCTCAAAAAATGTTTTGACTCATTATTGGACACCGAGAGGTGTCACCCTCCAGCAGGAGCTGCCCTTGCAGGTAAGATCAGTGGGGCAGGGTGGGGAGGGAGTCAACAGATGATGAGGGAAAATTAAATTTAAAAAAAAGAAAACCACTTAACTTGCTCTCGCCGTATCACTGAGTCGGCAATGCGGCAAGCGTATGGTAATTGATTTTCTTTTTTTAATGTAATTTTCCCTTGTCGTCTTCTGTCGACTACCTCTCCTCCCCACCCTGCCCCACCGCTCTTAACTGCACGGGCTACTCCTGCCCTCTAGGATGGAATCCTTTCTCATGCTAATCCCTAAGCCAAATAAAGACCCCAGCTATGTGGGTCCTACCACCTGACTGCATTATTGAATAGTGATGGAAAGATTTTCACGAAAATCCTGGCCCGCTGATTTGGTGATGTCTGGCTCCATACCAGGCGGGTTTTGTTACGTACGGACAAACAGGTTACAACATCAGATTGGCCCTCAACGTGGTTGACAAAGCAGAGGTCACTGGAATGGCAGTACTCCTTCTTTCCTTTAGTGCCAATATTGGCAACACACCCCACCCATAACAACAACAGAGCATGCATGCTGAATAAATAAAAACACAACACAACTTTTGTTTGGAAAATTATTGCTGCAGGTTTATTCCATACAAAAGTATGCAATATGGTGGATTATCTTACGGGCGATCCAAGGGCAGGCAGCTGAACCAACCTATGCTGCCCTGCCCGCATGATGAGCCAAGCACTGTGGAGAACCCAATCAGTGCTACACCTTATGGGGTGAGCCTCTTTCCAGATCACGTGACACATTGGTCCCTTATACTCACGCCCCTTTCAGGGCGGAGCATAGCAATGCAAGCCCCCGGTTGCTCAGGCCCACAACCGCCCGAAGGACTAACGGGGCGCCGACGCGGTTTCCCAGGAACCTGTCATGAGGCTCCTGACATTTGGCTCTGGCACCCCTATTGTGCCGCGCAGAGGTACCCTTCTGTACCCATCTGCTTCCAGATCGCCCTGTAACCCCGCCTGCAACGACAAAAGAAAACATTACAACGTTCTATGTGCTTCGCCTGCCAACCCCACGCCGGGTAAACGGTAGGGTGGGAGACGGCGTGTCCAGCGCAAAGAGGATGCCAGGATGGCCGGGAGAGGCAATATACCCTCCCCAGTTCCTCGTCGTGCTGGAAATGACACACCCAGCGCACCACAGGCAAAAGGGGGGGCTCCTCCCTGAGTCCCGTCATGAGAAGGGGTGGACTGGTGCCCAAATGGCACTAAAGGGGTCGCCCACTTAGGATGGCCCCCTGCGTGCGCCGCGGGCAGCCGCATAGTGCCAATATTGGCAACACACCCCACCCATAACAACAACAGAGCATGCATGCTGAATAAATAAAAACACAACAGAACTTTTGTTTGGAAAATTATTGCTGCAGGTTTATGCCATACAAAAGTATGCAATATGGTGGGTTATCTTACGGGCGATCCAAGGGCAGGCAGCTGAACCAACCTATGGTGCCTTGCCCGCCTGATGAGCCAAGCACTGTGGAGAACCCAATCAGTGCTACACCTTATGGGGTGATCCTCTTTCCGGATCACGTGACACATTGGTCCCTTATACTCACGCCCCTTTCAGGGCGGAGCGTAGCAAGGCAAGCCCCCGGTTGCTCAGGCCCACAACCGTCCGAAGGACTAACGGGGCGCCAACGTGGTTTCCCAGGAACCTGCCATGAGGCTCCTGGCATTTGGCTCTGGCACCCCTATTGTGCCGTGCAGAGGTACCCTTCTGTACCCATCTGCTTCCAGATCGCCCTGTAACTCCGCCACAGCTCTGGAGGTGGCCCCTGTCGTCACCAGAGCCCCCCACCAAAACAGCTCATTTCTCACCTGCAACCTGCTTTCTAGGGCCTCCTGCATGTCCAGTGGAATGTGTCCATGCCACCTGTGACAAATGCACCCCATGTTTGTCAACTTAACCTTAGGTGTACGCCTGGATGGCCAGTGCCACCAAAACAGCTGTCTTCTCACTTGCAACCTCTCATTTACATGGCCCCCTGCCAGTTCAAGAGGAACAAATCCATTCCCAAAGGTGACAATGAACCCCATCTTTATCAAAGTAGCCTTTAATATTGGCCTGACTCAGCCCGTGTCTGTTGAAACCCAGACCCCTCTGATCTGCGAACTTACGCCTGGAACTGTTCACTCTTTCGGGAATATTCAACGGCCTCCTCTGACTTAGCCCCGTGCCACACTCTGCGGGGGATCATCTCAGACCACCAGAGCTCACATTGACCCATGTATTCGCTGCTCTCACCTAAGTCATCCTTCATTGCTTGCAACAATGCCCCCCTACCCATGGCAGTGAGGTTGTTGCCTCCTAAGTGGATCACCAAGATGTTAGGGAAACCTTCCCCCCCAGCCAGTCTCTGCTCCAATCTGTTCGGAGCTGCTCCATCTCATTCCAGGGAACCCCCTCCAGACAAACTGCATCTGGGAAAACCGCATGGAGCTATTTATCCTTCTCCGGGAAGTACAACTGCCTCACATTACCTGTAGGAATGTGATGGCCTCCCAGGAGGGAACTCTACTCTTACCATAGCTATATTACCCTTGAGGCTAATGTAGGCTCCCACCTCCTGCAACCTGTAGTTGCAATCCTCCTGTATTTTAAGTGCTTTAACACCCTTTTCCCCAATTTGTGGGACATCATCACCCTTGTTAGATGACCGCTTCCACAACCAGCCTATCTACTGGGGCTGTCAGGGCAGAGAATATTGTGCTTAACTGAAGCAACCCGAAACCTGCCCTTAGAACAGGGTGCCCCTACTCAGTTGCAGTTGCCCAGATATTTGTACCAGACCCTTTGGCTTGCTTAACTAAAGCTCGATCCCGTGACCATTGGAGCTCAATCCAGCTATAGACCTAGTTCACTTTGTTATCCCTGGAATGATTGCCCTCCACAAATTCAAGTCCGCATTCAGCTTACCTTCTAGTCACCTTAAAATGCAGGGTATGACATACCAACCCCATATGACCAGGGGGGGTCATGTGTATATTACCAATGATACTATTAGAATCTAAGGTTCCCAGTTTCAAGTATTGCCGCAGCCCCCTTTTTTGGGTCTGCTGAGACCACACTTCCTCACAGCACGTTACCTCGCTACCTCATGCAGCTTCATTAATGCCCTAGTGTGTCCCTGAAAAACATCTGACAGGATGAACTATCTGATGAACCAGCAATAAGTGATAATAAGCAAGTGTGTCCTCATGTACTTGCCATGAATCCCTCCTGTCTTACAGAAATTACACCTGTTCAGCAAGGCATACCCAATAGCCTGTCCCACCCTGGTGACTATCCCGCCATGGAATATGTGACAGTGAGTCCTCGTGTACTTGCCATTTATCCCTCCTTTCGTACAAGAATTTTGCCTTTACAGTTTAATCTGTGGTATTCACCCCCAGGCTTTCCAGACTGTGTACTGCTGGCCATGTGCGCAGCTGCTGACGTTAATGAGGGAATCTCCCAGTTGCAACTTGCAATAAAACACAGCCCACCTTAATGTGCTATGTTGTAAGCGATTAAGTGCCTAAATTATATCTCTTCCCCTTGAAAAGATACCACAAACCGCGTTGGTCATGAGAACCTTCAGAAGCACGCAATTTCACCTGGTTGTACCTCTAAATGAGAATGGCTCTACACAGCCGTGAGGCCAGAAGCACACCTATATTAAACCTATTTACTGGTGTTTGCCACTTGGCACCCTTCTGGTTGGTGATGCGGAACCTCCAACCCAGCACAAGCTGACAGTTTAGCTTTGCCGTCACATCACCCATGTCCCTTGAATCACCTTCTATCCTCCTGTGCAATAGTCATACTGTTAAGTGGGCAATCAATTCAACATCCCTCCTTTCCTGCCAGACTGTTGCCTGTTCAGTTTAATCTGTGGTGACTGCACCCAGACTTCCCAGGCAGCTACATTGCGGGCAGTTGCTGACATTGAGGGAATCTCACACTTGCAACTTGCAACTACAGCGATTTAACTGAAAATGATCCTGTGTATCTGAATGAACTATGCACAGGTAATTGAAACTCCCACATGTGCAGTTGCTGTGAACAATAAGGTGCATGGCCAAGATGTTTGGGGGGACCTCCCCCCTACCAGTCTCTGCTGTAGTTTGTGGTGTAGGCTGAAAATGTTCCTATGGCACCTCAAGATTTAAAGCTTGAAGCCATATGGCGCTTTACGGGGACCCAGAAGATCCGGCAAATGGAGGAGCCCTGTGCCTAAACTATGCCCCTATGAGCTTTTGCATTGTAGGCCAACGTGATACACCCTGTTAAGGAGCCCCCCAACGGAACAGCTCGCTGTAGCTCAACAGACAGGTGAAGTTGTATCCCAAGCTTTCTAATGTGTTGTTCACCTGGTGAAAATTGGGGCTAATTTACTACCTCTGCTGGGGGAGAACTGGTGGAGTGCTGTGGACCTACTGCCAACATCTCCCATGCTCCGTCAGGGTTTCCTAAGCACCAGACCCGTACCCTCCTAGTCCCCCCTAGGATTTAACAGAGTTGACCCCCGAACCTGGGGTGCGATGGCCCGCTAGCCACTAGACCAATATGTGAGTACTATCAGGGACCAAAGGCTTTCATCTATCTCAAGCAAGGAATGGCCACCTGCAGCGCTCAATCGCTCCCGAATAAAATTATCTTCACTGGCAAGTTAGCCTAGCTAAATTACTCCTTGATGTCCTGTATGGGTCCAACCCAACACGTAAAGAAGTACTGGCTTCATTGGTGTAGGTTGTGCAGCCTGCACATACTATGCTAAGCACAAAGTGCACTTGCTCCGTGATCCCCTGGCTGCTTGTCCGGCCTTCCTTTATGCCCAGGGATACTTCAGGCAACGCTTCAATTCTGAAATGATGGGACTGTTCAAGAACTGTAACGAGTCTTCGCCTACACAAGTCACCCAACAGACAAGTTGGCCCTGACTAACCTTGTGTTCTGGTGCCAGATTTGGAAAAGCGTTTCCCATGTTCTGTCAACTACTGTGCTGTTCTGCCCACACTCTTCCCAGGCATATAAGTTACACAACTTTAAACTGCACAGGTGCGCATTTCCATCACCCATTCTATGTTCCTTTTTAAAACACCATTTGATTTTCTCGCGCAAGTGGTCATTTGGCTGACAGCCCAGTAGGACCTAGCCATGACTGAGTTGGGAGCTACCTCACTGTGAGGGCCATGCTTCCGGAGAGGTTAGAACACGTGGCCTTCCGCCATGAGGGTTTCTTCGCTTAATAATCTGACCATTATCCCTTAAAGGAATTCCCCATGTGCAGTTAAAACTGTATAGTTCTGACCACAATGCGAGGGTTCCATTACATTGATATCAAGATTCCTAGTGTCATGTCATAATGCAGCCCACCAGTTTGTGGGTCCTGCCGGGACCCTTCCACCTCCTGTCCATTACCCCGGTATGTGATACATCTCACATAACGTACCTGTCACTCAAAAAGACACCTAGCCACAACCTAAACGCAATGCCTCCAATTCCTCAATGCGCCACTCAGTCTCACCTGGCAGAAGTCACAGGGGATGACCGGTGACCACTGAAGGGGGGAAGGATCTGTACAAAGACCCTACAGACTGGAAATCCCGTTATGTACCTGCGCCCCAACCACTGGGCCGGACGTAGGACCGCCCGACAAGCCACACTGTGCCCATTAGCACCCGCCGCATGATGCAGGAAACCGAAAAGCTACACAATTGTTTAAACTTGTGCGGCGCACCAAGTAGGTAGTTGCCTTGCCCGAACGGATAAAACTGTTACCGGCATCCATCCTCCTCGTCTACCCCCGGCCCCCAAATATTGCCTCGTGAAGTAAGAGCATATAACAATTGCACGGTGATAAAGTTCTTGCCTCAAAACATGGGCCGCCGAGACATGACGTCGAATTCAGAGTAAGAATGCTTTGTAGTATCCGCAGTAGTGTGCAATAGACCTCACCCGCCTAACAAAGCAAACCATGTGCCCCCAGAAATGATCTGCCGGAGGTGCATGCCACCAGCCACGCCACCCCCGGTGCCAAACAGGACAGGCCGAGGTTCGAACCGGGCATCCAGACTCCAAAGGAACAGCAGCACAAACCACCGCGCGGTGGCTCGCAAAGGTCCCCACGTAATGACCCAACCTTGATCACACTGCCACCTCCATGAAACTTGATTGCACCCTATAATGTAGGCTGTGGTTTGCCAGACACACAGCTTGCTGACCGGAGTAGGCCGCATCGCTGATGCTGCCCTTCTGCAACTCGCGTCCCGGCAGTGAAGTTGTTTAGGTGGCCAGGCAATTCAGTGGAAACTGTTCAGATAGAGGGAGAGGCCAAAGAATGACATGGGTGAGAGACCCACTTGCAGCGCATTTTCTAATCAATGGAGTAGCGCCCCACCAGCAGCACTTAAATACTGTATCAGGAGCAACTGACCTGTCCTGAAATGCTGGCAAAGTCGCTGGAAGGGTGCAGTTGGCGCCACCTTACCATACTGTAAAGATTGGCTTGAGCATGATCAACTCACCCACTTCAGTCTGGAAGAGAAACCACCCCAAACAAAGGCCACCTGTAGGGGCAGAAATCTGGTAGACACTGGACCCCTTGTTGTCACCTTTTGCTCTTACCTCCCTGCAGCCTTATTCCCTGTCTTCCAATGGACCTTTGATTCCTTGCTTGCTTCGTCTCCTCCTACACGGGATATCTTAAAAACAATCAAACAGTGGGCAGATGACGGCCCTGAACGCAACCCTCCGCGTTACCCAAACCTTGGAAAAAAGAACAACCATGCGCTATGGCCCATAAACATTGTTTTCCTTTTCAGTTTCATACAGCGCAAACTCCACCCGGAGGAATCAGAGCGCTTTACCAATCGCCAGTTGCCTTACCAACAAAAACATTTATTCAAGTACTTTGAATCAAACCACATGATGTTCGAGCCCCTCGCCATCATCAAACCTGGTTCCCCAGCTTCAGGGTCGGCCGCCCTCCGCAGGCCGAGATAAATGACTGCAAGAACGCAACCTCGTTCATGGTCCCCAACCTTCAAACAAATTTCGACCTTCCTTGTTCAAAATTGGTGGATATGCGAAAACCGTGTACTCGTGACCCCAGTTGGCCAGGCTCACCTTGAACCAACTGCCTGCAAATCTGCTTACCTTCCTGTTCCTCGCGACACTGTGGGCCATGTCGTGTGGCCGGCATGCCCTGAAGGCGACCTGCAATATTACTTCTGACTCACTTACTTAGCGGTACGGAGGAGCCATGCCATCCAAAGGACCAATCTTCGACGTTACACCTATTTCCCAGCCGTAATCCCTCTGCCCATGCCATAAACAAATAAAACTCATTGCCTCCACAAAGGGAGATGCTGCCAGGTCACTCATCATGCGCAGGCCTATGTGGCAAATAATGCATTTCAGGGACAGTCAACATTTGAATCACGGTTGCCCATGCGACTCCCGCGCTGCCACCCAACAAACTCAAATGCGCACCACGTGCGAGGCGGCCTCCATTTGTCGCGTGGCTGTCCGCCATTACTGGGGGGTTCATTGTCCTCTCAGGGAAATACATTTGCACATCCGCTTTCCTTCAAAAGCCTGAATTCACTGCCTCAAAAGTGTAAACCCTGGCCTGGGGCGCAGCTCCCAGGCCGCGACGCTCACCTTGTTCCCCATGGCCACCCGGCCAGGCATGTCAAAATGCCCGGGGCATGAATAACCGGCCCCAATCGCGCCATCCACAAACTCGAATGATGGGAGGAATAACTGAAAGCAGTGCCATATGGTGGCCTAAACACCTTATGGCACCATAGAGGATGAAAGAAAAGATAGGACCGTGCTTTACCTGGAACACATAATAAACCAAGCGGAAACATTCCCTTTCCATCAATCTGAAACTTACAATACAACGTGATTTAGAGCCAACTAATTAATATGCACTGATGGGTAATCTGGCTGTTTTACCCCCCGCAGAGCCGTCTCCCTATCCAATATGCAACATATGGCCCCTGAGCATGCACCGCAGCCTACTGGAAATGAACAGCTAATCTTCCCCAGCAGTGGTCATCCCATGCGTGTAGAGCCTAAAGCCCCCCTTGGCACTCTACCTCAATGTAATCCCCACCATCCTCACATTCAATCTATTGTGGAGCATGCGGTGCCTGGCCAAACAGACCTCAGCCGTCGGAAACCGGGTCCTATCCCCTGCTGCGGTGCGAAGTCCAACCACTCGCACCTGTTCTCTGTCACGCCCGCGCGGTGATACTCTATTGCATTTATGAACTTCCTTCCAGTACCAGAAAGTTAGCAATGGGCGGCCCTGACACTTTAGACTGGAGCACAGCAAGCAGCAGCCAAACCTTGTTACCGGGAGTGAACCCGGGCCGCAGTTACGTGGAAAGAAACTTTACCCGAGTTACCCCACAACTGCGCATCACAGACATTCCGTTGCCATGGCCGGTATCCGTCCAGTGCCGGCGCTCTGGGGGATCACAAGGCTGACCCTTGAACCAGTACCGCAGCAGGGAGGAAAGCAGCGCGAAGCCCACTGCCCCCCGCCCCCGCAACATCAGGTGAACGCAGCTTGCTCCGCCGTGAACTAAACAGCGGGAGGAGCAACACGACCTCGCAGCCCCCTCCCCCGTGCAGCAACAAGTCCCCGAGGCCGGCCGACGGTCAGGAATGAGCTCGCCAGGAGCAAGGTGGGGAAATGCACTGCACTCGGGCAGGGGCTCTTGCCTCTCAATTCCTCGACCAACGAATGCGTGACCTCGGTGCATGCAACACCCAAACCCCACCAATGCAGTAAACAAAGCCTGCGTGACACCGGCGGCGGCGTTAGGTCCGAGCTGCAGCCCCCAACATGCTCCCGTCGAACGACCCGACTCGCAGAACTTGTGCGGGTCTCATCAGAGATCAGGGGGGACTGGAGGGAAATTTAAATAACAGGAGCCAGGAACTGACCACACCCGTATAACCCGCCCTGAGCCACAATGCCGCTTCTTCGCGGCGCGGGCAAAAGCTGCATAGCTGTGGCAGGGAACAATCTACTGCCCCAGACAGGGGCACAAAGCGGAGGGGGGGGTGGACAGGGCGACTCACGCTCACACAGATGCTCCCGATGCGACGGCGTGTCCGATGCAAAGAGGACGCCAGGATGGCCGGGAGAGGCAATATACCCTCCCAAGTTCCTCGTCGCGCCGGAAATGACGCGCCCAGCGCGCCACAGGCAAAGGGGGGGACTCCTCCCTGAGTCCCGTCATGAGAAGGGGTGGACTGGTGCCCAAATGGCACTAAGGGGGCCGCCCACTTAGGATGGCCCCCTGCGTGGACGGCGGGCAGCCGCATTCTGCAGAGAAAGCCTTCAACTGTGTTGAGTGGTCATTTGTGGCAAAGGCTCTTGACAAAATAACTATGGGACCCCAGATGAAAACGCTTATATTAGCTAATTATGCCCTACACTCGAGGAAACTTTGAGTACATTCTTGCCTCTCTGACTCAATCCCTCTCACAAGGGGCACCTGATAGGGCTGCCCCATTCACCCCTGATCTTTTCCCCCACAATAGAACCTCTATACCATAGGATCATGACTAACCCACTGATCACGGGTATCCCTACTAAACCTGGGCCTCAAAAGCTGGTGCTGTTTGAAGATGACGATTTATGGTTTTTGAAAAACCTTGCAAGTTCATATCCTGCACTCTTAGAAAAGCTGGAGCTCTTTCACCTTGTTGCGGGATTCTGGGGGAACTGTCAGAAATCAACAGCAAAGGGGGCTGTTGTAACCTCGAGGAAATTGTGCTGAAACAGCGACTCCGGTGGTCTCCAAGGATCAGGTGGCTGGGAGTTACGATTCTGCCCACCATAAATGAGGTAGGAGGCGCAAACTCCAAAGCAATGTCACTCTAGCAATGTCCGGCCATTCTTGGATACACTGTTCAAGGGCCTATACTGATGGTGTAGACTGAAGATGAATCTACTGCCCAGATTACTGTATCTCTTCTGTTGCAATCCGATGTGGGTTTCCCTGGAAACCCTGAACCATGTAAATCCGAAGATGCAGGCCTTCATATGGGGCAGCAGCCGTCCTGGATGGCCTGATCCTTGTTGATCAGGAGTCCAGAGGAGGGAGGCCTGGGAGTGCCTGACATTGAGCGTTACATCCTAGCAGCGCAGATTAGCCCAGCCATGGTGTGGTGTTCACCAGATGCGGATAGGCCCTGGTGCAGGATGGAGCAAGAATGTAGTCCAGTACCCTTGCATCACTTGCTTTGGCTGCCTCTGTGGGCACGAGGCTTGAGGCCCTGTGGTTGACCATGAAGATAACACTACATCACTGGTTTGAAGGCCCAGAGGACAAAGGCGATTCTACTTACTTTCCCCACTGACCCCAATTAACGGGAACCTAGACTTCGTGCCAAGAACTACAGACAAACATTGCCAGACTTGGAAAGCCACCATGCTTAGGATGGTTATACACAGTGGGGCCCCTAAGACTCTCGACCAGTGTACTAAAGATTTTCTACTAGGACCAGGGACTTGTACCAGATTACTCAGCTACTACACTGGGTGCAACAATGAAATCTCCGCACATTAGGGGCATGGGATACCATCAAAATTGAAGATATGTTCACAGAGGGAGAGACCACCAAAGTGTTGTTCTGTTTATACATAGTGCAAGAATTCCCACCTCAATGCTACAACTTTAGTACACGCAAAAATGGTCTGATGACCTCGGCTTAGAACTGACTGAGAGAGATTGGATACTCACGTGGAGACAGGCTGCACACTTCTCACTCTGCCTCCAACATAGGACAAATGCCTTTAAACTAAAACTCCACTTGTACATGACACCCGTCCATTTAACAGCCATGGTGAACGCCCCTGATGTGTGTTGGAGGGGTTGTGGAGTGAGGGGGACATACTTGCATATGTGGTGGGAGTTCATGTACACACAGGAGTTCTGGAGTCAGGTAATGGAGGTTGTGAGAGATATTACTAATGTCTCCTCCCCATACCACCAGTGCTGACTCTGCTGGCCATGATAGATGACGAGCAACTGTCCCAACTCTCCCCCTCTGTGGTCAGATTACTCACACCGCTACTGGTTGCAGCTCGCTTGGTAATAGCACAGCATTGGCGAGTGTCAACTTCACAAACCCTAGGCATGTAGTGGACTAAAGTCTGGAACATTCATGCAATGGAAAGACTAATTGCATTGGTGCGGTGCATCATGCTGAAATATGAAAAGACCTGGACCCCATTCCATACAGACATCAAATGCAGCAGAGAGATCCCCTCCCTACCTGACCTGATATGTTTGGGGGGAGAGCGGGCCACAGGGGCTGATGACTTGGGTAGCAATTGAGCCCTGTATGGGGAGGAGACTGGGATTGGGACCACTTCCCAGGGAACGTTTATACACTATTACTGGAATGTTTAGTCCTGTAGTTGATTGTCCGGAGGAGAGCTCATCAGATTTTTAAAGTGCTGACTGCGGGATACTAACAATGTGTTCTAAAGCTCTCTGTACCTGGGATTCGAAAATGCTGAATAAAGTGGTTAAAAAATTTGATCAATGGAAAACGTAAATTAATCTTAGCACTGACAATTTGGGCTACATTCAAGTCCACCATTATTATCTCATTGGTGCCACTCAAGAGAGGGGCAAGCTAGTCCTGGCCCACCCCATAAGTGACTTACCTGACCAAACTGCTAGACAAGGTTGCAAATGATTTGGAACCCAAGAGCGGTTTCAACCTTGTTTGGTTCCATCAGTGAGGTGCAGCTAGACTACTGCACAGTGAACTTGGGAACCACATCTTGGAACACCTTCCTTCTTAGGTAGACTCACTTACAAGACACAAAACTGATATATGGAATGCTTGAATTAATCTCAGAAACTGTTATTTCTCTGGGCCTCATTCCAGTCCATTCTTTTGTAGCTTATCTTTACTGTTATAGTCTGGTGCAAGCAATATGCTAATCAGTCTTGGCTTCGTACCACAAGGCACAGTTCAGCTAGAACTGCCAGGCCAGGTCCCTTCTAAACAGGAAGACAAACAAACTCAGCCGCATCAATGAGGTTCAGCTCGAGCCTTATGGCCCTGTAAGGTCTACAGCCACATGTGGCAATACCTGTTCTAGGTAGAAAGACTTGACATGTTTTCTGAAAAAGTGAAACTCCATTTAATGGGACTGCTGACTCTGACAATACAATCCTTCCCTTATCAACACACACAAGAACTCAAACAGGAACTCTTATTTACATGATTGTCTTTGACACTCATTCCTTTAGCCTTGATGATCATTGGATGAGACAGAGCTTCACAGGGAAGCCAGGAAAGATGCATTCTGGAAGAGTAGAAGTTCAGAGCAGACTGAGAGAGAGAGGAGAATAGCCTTGTGAAGAAAAAGCAGAAGAGGCTAGTGCAAGGGGTGGAGCAGAACAGAGAAGGGTCTGAGGAAAAGAAGAAGATGAAAGATGCTTGGGAAACAGAAATGCATCTATCCAAAGGTCATTAAATGCAGACAAAACCCTGAGAGTCCTCCCAGCCATTGTCCACAAAGGGGGCAATGGCCTAAGGCATGTATTGGGAAACTGGAGGGAATTAATAATGCGGCGATCACTACAACTTAAAACTTGGACTTAATGGGATGAAAGCACATTTGAGAGCATGTGTGAGGATACGAGGTGGCACCTGGGAGATCAAGAGAACTGGCTGGCATATCTGGAACAGGTGAAAGGTAAGCAATATTGTGGACAGGTACAGAGGGTATTTGTTTGGTAGTCTCCAAGTGACTTGGGGCCTCATTTAATGAAATAAAGCTAAGTTCTAATCCGGCCAAATGTATTTTTAAAATTCTTAAGGATCTCAGAGTAAGGAGTAACTCTTCTGTTTCCGTGATTACTTCTGAGCAACAGTGTGAAGACCTGGCAACTTTTTTGTTGACAAAGTGGATACCATCTATCGGTCCTTTTCGCAAGGGTCTTCTCCTCCGGTCGCTCGTCATGAGCCCCCTCCTTTACATTCTTTGGCAGCTATTCCCAGTATAACGCAGGAAGAGTTTTCTTTACTGAGCAGGAAAATTAAATCTGGCTCTCCGGCCGATCCTTTAAAACCTGCCCAGTTCAGGGATTCACTGTCTTTCTTCCTGGCACCTCTGTGCCAGGTTGTCAATACTTCCTTTACTACTGCTGTGGTCCCTGTGCCGTGGAAACAGGCGAGGGTGTCTCCTATTCTTAAAAAACCCTCACTTGACCCGACAAAGCTGGAAAACTTTCGGCCAATATCTCTCCTTCCTTGGGTAGCTAAGATTGCTGAGGCCCATGTTAACAACATTTTAATGAAATACCTTATTACCAATAACATCTTGGATCCTTCTCAAAATGGTTTCCGCCCTGGTCACAGTACAGAGACGGCTCTTCTGGCTGTGACAGAACATCTGCGGACCATTCTCGATTCTGGTCATACAGCGGCACTGATTCTACTTGATCTGAGTGCCGCATTTGACACGGTTTCGCATGAAATTCTGCTACAGCGTTTGGAGGATGCCGGGGTTGTGGGCCTAGCTCTAGAATGGTTCAGATCATTCCTGAGAGAGAGATCTTTTCGAGTTTCGGCCCCCCCGTTTCTTTCCCAGGCTCATTCCATCGGGCAGGGGGTACCCCAGGGCTCTGCACTGAGCCCCATATTGTTCAATCTATATGTTCAGCCTCTTGCAATGGTGGCTAGGAATATGGGCCTCACCATGGTCTCATATGCAGATGATACACAGCTGGTGGTGGCCCTGTCCGATGGTTCCACTCAGGATGCCTCTAGGTTTCGGAGCGGCCTGGCCGCCGTTGCAGAGTGGATGACTTTAAATTGTCTCCAGTTGAACGTGACTAAAACAGAGTTACTGTTGGTGGGGAAGGACAGGAGCCCCTGGAGAGAGCAATGGTGGCCTAACGTACTTGGTAGTACCCCCACCCCTAAGTTGGTGGTAAAAAACCTGGGGGTATGGATGAATTCTACCCTTAGCTTTCAAGAACATACCAAAAAAGTTGCGGGTACCTGTTTTGGCCTCTTGCGGGGACTTAGGCCCCTGCTGAAGTTTTTTGATCCATCTACGCGCCAGCTGATTGTTCAATCAGCCATTCTATCCAGACTAGACTATGCTAATTCGCTCCTGTTGGGGGCTAATCAGGCTGAGGTATTGCGACTGCAGCGTGTTCAAAACGCTGCCGCCAGAGCCCTGTTAGGGCTCCCACGTAACTGTCCCTCTACTGGTGCTATCCGGAGGTTACACTGGCTTCCAGTGGCCAAACGGATCCAATTTAAGGCTCTTAGCTTATCTTTTAAGATCTTGAAACTTGCCTCGCCCAGCCTCCTGGCTAATTTACTAGCCCCGTACGCCCCCACTCGCCAGCTGCGCTCCCTGGGGCAGCATTTGGTAATTGTCCCCCGTGTGAAGCGCTTTCAGGCCGGGGGTCGATCTTTCCGTTACTTAGCTGCCAAGCTATGGAATTCCTTGCCTCCTCAGACCCGCAGCCTGTTTCGAATGCTGGACTTTAGGAAAGCAATTAAAACTTTCCTTTTTCCCTCTGCTTAGTCCTTTTGCCTTTCTGTATATTCCTTACGTCTACCTGTTCTGTTCTTAGCCCTGTTCCTTCTGACGCTGGCAGCGCTGGGACGCCTCTTTGCTGGGGCAGCTGTGCGCTATATAAACTCAGATAACATAACATAACATTTACCGGGTTTTGACATAGGGCAGCGCAGCAAGTCACCTTGCTGCGCTGCCTTACGTCAAAGCGAAGGGGCAGGAATGCACCGTATTTATCTAATACGTGAATTCCTGTCCTTTCTCTCAGTGCTGGCGCAGTTTCAGCAGCCTAGCGCCAATGCAGGTACCCTTGCACTATGGTGCAAGGACGTCTGTGTTGTCAGCAGGATAGTTTTTGTGCAGGAAGGGGCACCTTCATGCACATAAACAATATTTAGAGGTGTTTTCCTCTATCTTTTTGTGCTGCAGAATGCAGCACACATAGAAAGAGGAAAAACGAGGAGAAATAAAGTTATTTCTCTTCGTTACCACTCACCTCTGGAGGCATAAGGTTTAGGCGCTTCCCCAGGTTTACCTGCTCTCGCAAATCTGGGTATGTTAGAAATGTAGGTCTCTAGTTGCCAGAGGTAGGTAACTTTGTCCAAGTAGGGACCCTTGCTTCTAGTCAGGGTAAAGGGAATACACACTCTAGATAACCCCTGCTCACCCCCTTGGTAGCTTGGCATGAGCAGACAGGCTTATCCCAAAGGCAATGTGTAAAGTATTTGTAACAACACTCACAGTAACACAGGAAAACACCACAAAAGGACACCACACCAGTTTAGAAAAATAAAATATCTTTATCTAAACTAAACAAGACCAAAGCGACAAAAATCCAACATACACAGTTAAAAATATGACTTTCAAAATGTTTCAAGAACTTGTACCATAGAAAACTATGGATGCGTGACTTTTCACCAAAGTACCTGTAGATGCGTCAAAGTTCCAAAGGACAAACAGCCGCAGAGTCGGAAAACAAAGAGATGCGACACTCCTGAGACCTTGGGGAGGCGATGCGACAGTCCCGCTGCACGCAGAGGAAGGGTTGCATCGAATCTGGTCTGTATGGGGAGTGATGCATCGATTCTTCGTGACGGTTCCGGTCTGCAGGTGATGCATCGGACGAACTTGCCACACAGGTACGATGCGTGGAAATCCGGGATGCGTCGGTGATCGATGCGGCGGCGTTGCACGGCGATGCCTCGGTCCTTTTCAGCCACGATCCCTCGATGCGTCGATTCTTGCAGCGGCGACAGGCTCTGCAGTGGTTTCCGCAGCAGCGCGGCGATGCGTGGAAATTCTTTTTGCGCCGTTGAGATGCGTCGGGAAAACAGCCGCAAGAAGAGCGATGCATCGATTTCTGTAGTTCTTTGAGTTTCTTCTTTCTTCCAGCTCCCAAGCAGCAGCAACAACCTCCAGAGGCCCAAAACTGGCACAGGCACCATTTGGCAGGCTAGAACTCACAGCAGCAGAATTCAGGGGAGCTGGGGGTGAAGTCTTTGTGTCCCTGAGACTTCAGAACAGGATGCCAGCACACTTCAAGCCCTTGGAGATCTCCTTCAAGCAGGGGACACAGCACACAGCAAAGTCCTTCTCCTTTCCGTGGCAGAAACAGCAACTGCAGGCCAACCCCAGGCACACAGCAAGGGCAGTACTTCTCCTCAGTCTCTCCAGCTCTTCTCCTTGGCAAAGGTTCCTCTTGAAGTCCAGGAATGATCTAAAGTTCAGGGGTTTTAGGTCTAATACTTATACCCCAAAATGTCTTTGTTCTCTTTGTGCAAGGGGCTCTGAGCACAGTTCAAACCAGTTCTGGGGGGCACTCTGCAAGTGCACAACAACATCCATTGTCAGTGTGAGCCTTGGCTCCAGACACACCACAGGGGGGCGGAGCCAGCACTGTAGAAGGCAGGCACAGCCCTATTCAGGTACAGGTGCTACTCCTCCCACCACTCCAAATGCAAATCCGGCCTATTCAGCCTAGTGCTGACTCATCCAGACTCCTGGAGCCACTGCACCTCCCCAGCCCCTGTCACTCCAAAGCCAGACAGTCAATCCACAAACAGGCAGAGACACACAGGATGGTTGAACAAGAAAATAGCCACTTTCTAAAAGTGGTATTTTCAAACACACAATTTAAAAACCATCTTTACTAAAAGATGTTATTAAATCCTGAGTTCAGGGATACCAAACTCCATTTTTCTATCTTCTCCCTATGGGAAGATATGCATGTAAAATGTTACAAAGCATTTCCCATTCTGTCCTATGGGCCAAGATATCCTTTCAATAGTGATAAACGAAATTGGCAGTATTTCACTGTCAGGACAAGTTACACACACCAGTACGTGTCCTACCTTTCACATACACTGCACCCTGCCCAGGGGGGTACCTTGGGCCTACCAAAGGGGTGCCCTATATGTAAGAAAAGGGAAGGTTAGGGCCTGGCAAGTGGGTGTACTTGCCAAGTCGACATGGCAGTTACAAACTGCGCACAGGCACCGCGGTGGCAGGCCTGAGACATCTTTTCAGGGCTACTCATGTGGGTGGCACAATCAGTGTTGCAGGCCCACTAGTAGCATTTGATTTACCAGCCCTGGCAAACTCAGTGCACTTTACTAGGGGCCTACATGTAAAAAAAATATGCCAATCATGGATAACCAATCACAATAACAATTTACACAGAGAGCATATGCACTTTAACACTGATCAGCAGTGGTAAAGTGCCCAGAGTCCTATAGCCAACAAACACAGGTCAGGAAAAAATAGGAGGAAGAAGCAAAACGTTTGGGGATAACCCTGCAAAAAGGGCCATTTCCAACAGGGTAAGTGTCAAAATCCAATGGTGTTACATGGGAAAACCCACCACAATGCCCATGGAACGCCTCCCGAGCGCAGAGTAAGGCAAGGCAGTGTAAATCGCTATCCATATCTGTGAGGCCATTCAAAGCCACGAATTATGGCTTTGCGTGGCATCATAGATATGATTTTGTGATCTGCACCACCAGAGTGTCCCAAAATGGACACTGCAGCGGCGCAAGTGGCTCGTTAATATGCCCCTTGGTGTGGTGAGTGTCACTATATCGGGGAGTGGTGACGGACACTTTCATTCAATCCTGATACATTTATTTTGTTTTCGACGGTGAAGAACTTTGGAACATGGAATCGAAATAGACAATCTAAAATCTGTTTTCCCAATAACTTCTAAGATCCTATGTGATTGACATTTTCAACCTGATGATTACAATGATATGGTTTGCTCCCAATCAAACACATATTTTGCTTTACTCTCTAGTGGGAGGGATATGCACAGACCTTGGTGTCATAGGATAATACGTTATATCAAGTACAATATTTTTCACTGGTCAATTTTACAATATTCCAACATGTAAACATTGTCATGCACTTTTGTTATGGTTCGTGTACATCCTGAAAGATACTAGAAAAAATGTGTACTGATTTACCTTTTCTGTTCGAGTAAAACTCAGCATTATGGTTGTCTTGAGAATACGGAAATAGCTTTTCTGTACGCTTGTTTTTTTGTTAAATATTATTGAAAAAAAATATCCTTTTAATTGTCAAGATGATCCCTGTATTAATTTTGATGTTTCGAAATTGGTTTATAACAGCTTATTTTAGACGCCGCCTTACCTCATAGAGCCTTAGACACGCATGCAGTACTTTCTACTAAATGCGCTCAGCCAATGTTTATTCATAAGAGGAGTCTGGTTGCAGAATTGCACGAGCATTCAGGCAACTACCCAGGGACCCTAAAAAGGCGCCCGACCTACTTCTGCAAGTCTTGATGGTTGCATTTCATTCGAGGATTGACATTTTTTATTAATGTGTTAATGTTTAATTACAGAAAGCCGCTCCCGTTACATGCCGGGTAGTACTCAAACAAAATACTGGGGGGCATATTAGCAAGAAGCTCGTTAAAATTATCGCCGTTTTAGCGGCAGGAAACTGCCGCTAAAGCGGCGATAATGGGCTTGCTAATATGCGTTATAGAATTCCAATAGAAGCCCAGGTTAGATGTGCAGGACATCTAACCTGGGCTTCTATTGGAATTCCATAACGCATATTAGCAAGCCCATTATCGCCGTCTTAGCGGCAGTTTCCTGCCGCTAAAACGGCGATAATTTTAACGTGGGTCTTGCTAATATGCCCCTAGATTTTAGAACCAGCATTTTTAAATATTAATTTGAAAAAAAGCTCCACTAGGCTAAAGTTCGGGCGTGAACACGTTTGAGGCAAATGAACGTTTTATACATTTCAACGAAGGAAAAACGTACACATTTGTGAAATATGCTTTAATAAACAAGATAAGAAGGATTCGTGCTTTAAAACAAGTACGAATCGAGAAATAAGTGCATTACAAATTCATGACCTAACGCATACCAGCATCTTGCAAACAATTGCATTGATATCTGGAGGCTAAATAGCTGTTGTTGCTTGGTGTAATAGCAAAAACTATACATTTATTATGCCAACTGAGAAAGGGATCTCCAAAACCAATTGCACACTGGTATAATGTTTTTTGAAAGAATTATGACAAGGTCGTAATAAACTTAAAAATCTAAATCAAAACACCTGACAAAAAATGAGGATGCCCTATTAAAAAAAAGCTGGGCTAATAGAACCTAGCTTTTATTTATAAAGTTAATTGAGTTTTACAGGTAAACACCGTGAGCAGTGCCAAGATGGAAATACAGAGGTTAATTGTTAGTAGTCATTGGGGCATATTCACAAGGACTTATCGCCGAGTTATCGGCACTTTAGCGCAGCAAAAGTGGGGATAGAATTACCGCCCCTTTCGCAAGCTGGTGCTAACTGCACACATCACCACATTACCCGCGATAGCTGACGCAAAAAACATCGCCACGGGACACCGCCAACTAACGCTAATGAGATGCAGAGTAGGCGTGTCCGTGCAAAAACACACGAAAAGATAACACCGCGCGATTCTCTACAGACAGCCAGATCTGCGATGTGAGGCAAAAACAGGCGATAAGCCGCGGTAGCAGCCGGTATTGTACACCTGCCTTTTGCTGGTGCTAAGCAGGACGACTACCTGCGCCACAAAAGGGAGAACAGCCCACAGCCACACCCAAAGAACAACAGAGGCCATGGAGCTACTGCCCATGCAGCTCGGAGACCCCTGAGGCCCACAACACCAAGCGCCACCACCCCCAGGACCCCCCCACACCCCTGCCCCCCCCCCGGCCCACCCACCCCAGACAAAGATGTGCCACAGCAACTTACGAACTCACAAGAAAAATAAGAGCCTGATGTCGCACAAATACAACAACAAACCCACATGTGTGGTCAGAATAAGGAGAAACAAACATACAACTCCGAAATCACACAACAGAACTTTATTAATACACAACACAAAACAACAATTCTGAAGAGTCCATGCGGATCCATTCCGGACAATCTGGAAGTCACAGCCTGCAAGAAAAAATCAGAGATAAGAAGGTGTGTCATGCGCTCATCAAATGAAAGAGAGAGAGAGAAAGAAAGAAAGGGAGCGAGAGAAAGAAAGAAAGAAAGGGAGCGAGAGAAAGAAAGGGAGAGAGAGAAAGAAAGGGAGAGATAGAAAGAAAGGGAGAGAGAGAAAGAAAGGGAGAGAGAGACAGAAAGGGAGAGAGAAAGAAAGGGAGAGAGAGAAAGAAAGAAAGGGAGAGAGAGAAAGAAAGGGAGAGAGACAGAAAGGGAGAGAGAGACAGAAAGGGAGAGAGAGAAAGAAAGGGAGAGAGAGAAAGAAAGGGAGAGAGGGAGAGAGACCGCTGCCCATGCGCACCCCGGCCCCACTGCTCACCTTCCGCCACCGGTGTGTCTCCAACCATGTGCCGGTGCACCCTCCGAGCCCGGGACACGCGACCTTGGCAGCCTCCACGGCCCACTAGGTCACACACCTGAATCTGGGCCTTGAGTTCAGTATGGGAGAGTCCATTATAGTGCACACGTCATCATCACAGGCTGCACACCCGCTCAGCTCCATAGGTGCCACTAACTCTGTGAACCTTGAGGCAATGCCACGTGGCGGTAGGCCCGCGTCGCACGCAGGCTCCGGCCAACACTGCAGTTCACCAGGTCCCCTATCTGAAACGAGTACACAACAAATAATTGCAGAGTACAAATCATTGCACACAGCATCTTCGCCTGCCCGCCCCTGCGCACACATGCTGCTGCACCCCAGCCCCTACCGCCGCCCAGCGGTGAATGTCCGCCCCTGCGCACCCAGGCCCCACTGCTCACCTGCTGCCACCGGTGTGTCCCCAACAGGGCACACCACATGCCGGTGCCAACTCCAAGGCCGGGGCCCGCAGCCTTGGCAGTCCCCACATCATGCGGCACCCCCCGCGGTCCAGCAGGTCACACACTTGATACTGGGTCTTGAGTCAGAAATGGCAGAGACCATATCAGTGCACACGTCATCATCGCAGGCTGCACACCCGCTCAGCTTCATAGGTCGATGTTTTAACAGAGTGAATAGTTTAATATGGTTAATGAAGTGATTAGGCTTGATTGTATTTAAAATGGGAAAAGCACATTGGACTGGTGCATCTCTGAATTGTAAACATTTGGTAATTTCAATACCAGACTTCCAGGCTTTATTTGGGTTCTGACTTTGTAAATGATTGTGTGCATGCAGGAAAATGTGCTTTTTTGCTGCTTGATGTTTGTTAACCAACCTTGTAACAAGAACTATAAAGCTCAGACTTTCCCAGACCCAGGCAATGGATTTTATATCTGAACATGAAGAACATTACTCAATTCCAAATGCGGTAATAGCCATAATATTGTTTTTCAAAAACCCTTTTATCCCAGGCAGCAAGGAAATTCTATTTTCACAAGATCTTGTACAGCCATTTAAAGCATCTCAAATCACAAAAAACTCCAAATCTATTTCCCTACTACATGCGTCAACAGAGCACCTTTTGTTACTGTCATACAAAACGTTTTTGCAGTCTCCAGAGTCTGTTAAACTTACCAAATGACATCCATCACCCAGTCCTTTGCCTCTTCCTTTTTGTTCCTAGTGGTTTGAGTCAGTGGAGCCTGCATTGTTATTTGAGTTAGTACAAAGCCCTTCCCCATATCCTTCTATTGACAAAGAGTCTCTTCTTTGTCCATCTTTATTTGATAGGCATGACCTTTGTTTTCTTTCTGTTGCTTTCTTCTCCACTGTCTCTTTAACTTTCAGTGCTTGTATACTGTTCTGCTACATGGTGGTGCCACTTGCCACTTATGTATTATCTATTATAAAGTCATTAGTAGACAGTGAGCAAAAGTCCAATTTTTGATAAAAAATAAAGTCTCTCTGAATGAACTCTAGCATTCTCACTGAATATTGTTCATGAAATTCATATTTCAGGCACATGTGGTCACCATGATGACAGACATTTATTGAAACTTTTTTAGTGAGTGAACCTCCTAATCTTTTTCAAATCATCATCAAGGTGGACTCCTTAAATGTCCACAAGAATATCCACATTTTTACGAAAAAGAAATGTACAAGCAAATATAACTGCATTAGCTATCATTGATTAGGCAACAATATAAGATCCCTCCAAATGTATTTGAAGTAGTTCCTTTGATGTGTGGTTCTGCTAACTTGGAGACCAACGTTTTAGCTGATGGTAAGACAAATGTATTCCTGCAATCTACTAAAAGATTTATGGACAGCACTCAATTGACTCAAACTGTAGTAGATCTTGTACTAAATAAAACATGTGTTTGCCTGTTGTGGCCATTGAATATTAATTTTGTCCACAATAATCCCATGTGTGCTTAAAGCAGATTTCCATTAATATAGATGAACATGAGACATGTTCACTTAAAATACAGTCACACAATCTAATCTGTTTCATCTGGTCAAATGATGTCGAGGAGGATAGACACCAATATTTTATTTCATGTGTAAAACAATCTGTTATAATATATTTGTACAGTTAATTGTTAGAACATTTAATGTCCAAAGTGGTGTATGTCATGCATATTTTGAACACATAAACTCCTAAAAAGTGTGTTGATGAGAAAAATTGGGAGTATAGTTAAACCTTGAACTGCTGCACTTTTATGATGAATTATGTGCCTATAAAGTCCCAAAGACTTGATAGACATTTAAATTTACCATTGAAGAACGTTTACATTCATGTAGTGCATAAACCTACATGTGCTGTTAGAGGAAGGCTGTCACATCTTTTGGCACATCTTCTTGAGGAAACATTTTATTAGTATACAGTTATTTACCAATTAACCTAGGAAAAATGAATTGAGCATTTGTGGATTTTTTATGACTCGTAGATACTAGTATTGTGACTTCTTGATAAAAGGAATTGTGTATTTCCTATTTACGGGGTGTTCGTTTATACTATGAAGTGTCTAAAATTAGTACTGTAGGCAAATCGCAAATATGGTATTTCCATACTGGTAATTTGGCTTACCTTAACCGAATTGGGAACACTGATGAATGTCTAAATGTGTATCCATCCAAGTGCTCAAAAGGCCCCATGGTGGAAGAAGGGAGTTAAAGTAGGCATTGATATAAGAATAACTGTTTACCTCTGTGCAGTAAAATGAAATTGAATGCCAATGGTAGTTGGTTAACACATTTTGTCATTTTAAAACCAACGATTCTAACCAAGGTTTTTTCAGTAAGGAGATTACACAGGTAGTTTCCCTCTTGAAGGTCAGAAGGCAGACAATAGTGAAATCTTCACTAGACTGCGTAGCAACTGTCTGACAGTGGGGGTGGCGGAGGCAGGCAATCATCTGCTTAATGTGCACCAGGCAGGGGTTGTCTAGTGAACCATATTTGACCATTTGAGTTAAATACAACATGTAATCTAGTGTTAATGGCTTAAACTGATTCAGAGCCTTCAAAAGTTTAGAAGTCTCATTGGAGGCAATTGGTATCTCACTCTTGGGTCACATAAGATTCTTGAGCTTAGAGTAAGTGAGTCATAGATAGATTGACCTTTGTTCTTGAAGATGGCAGGCACTGATTCCCAAAGGGATGATGACTAGGAGAACACCATTTTTCACACTCAAAAGCGTAATAAATTCTTCACCAATTAAAAAGATCTCCTCAGGTGAGTTCTTTGCTGCTGCCAACCGAAATGAGAAAAACTGTGAACATGGTTGTGCTATCTTTTTTTTGTAACCTTTTAAGGTATCAACTTACAGGCCCTTTTGACTTCAGTTTGAAGACCATTGTATCAAGTGACTAACAATCTATTGCGGTGACAGGCCAACAACTTGATGGGGGCCAGTTTGTCTAAAGCCAAAATAATCTAAGAATTTAAATCCTCAAAATCATCTGATGCTAAACAAGATGCCTTCCTTGAGATGTAAAGAAGGATTTTTCTCCATAAACCTTAAAAATAGTTTTTCATTGTTGTGGTTAAGGAGAAAGGAGAATGCCTTATGCCTGACCTTGAGCAGTTGAGCAAAAACAGTACAGTTATGTTATTTAACCAAGTAACTAGTAAAATATCCATGGTCTGAATAAACTCCTCACAGACAAAAATTAGGTTGAGAGTTTGACCTGCATTATGACTAGGCCGGGGCACCAGTGTGGATGACACCAAGAGTGGTGCAAGATGCTGTCAAGTTACTTGTAGCTGGTAAATTTGGGGCATCGCCCCTTACATTAAAGTCCCATGGAGCAATAGATTTAGAAGTACTAAAAACAAGGGATGCAATAAAAATAGAAAATTACATCCCAAACTCAGAGGTACCTCCTAGTATGCGATACACAAGAATGCCTTAGAAGATTGTTGATGTGGAATGCTGAATGCGAAAAAAACTCAGCATTGTAGAGGCATGTTTGATGCGTATGTTTATCCATGACAGTTAGCAAATTTATAGTACCTATTAGTTAAGGATGTAATAGAGAAAAAATATGATATTTGTTAAACCTTTGATAGAATAGTGAGGGTAGGACCACCAGCATATAGACATCATCATCAGACAAATATTATGAATACTTTAGTTTGACTTTGACTGGAGGGCATGCTGAATAATGTTAGGAGACTTACACGAGGCTCTGAGATGATTCCTAGCATTTCTAATGTAAAGCTAAATGCACACCAGGGTCTCTTCTGGTAAGATGCCTGGATGCTGGATGCTGGATGCTGACCCCACTGTAGAGACAGATAGCCCAGTGAAATTTCAATCTTTACATGTTAAGTTTAAATAAATGTTATTCAGAATTAAAACTGTCCCTTCAGTGACCTCAACAAAAAGAAGCAGATTTTACACATTGACGTGGTGGCAATTACAACCATCAACAAATATCCACTAAAAACCACTGAAGTTTGCAGCATAAAAGCTACCATTATTGTCTTCATACTTATAGTTTTATAATACAGCATCAAGTCATTGTGTTGTATAGCTTTTGTTAAACCTGTCAGCTTTAGGGTGGTCTGCCTTTTTGCTTCCAATTTTGCTGATCTAGTTTTACTAGTTTTAGGACTGTGGGCACCGTACCACTGCTAACCAGTGCTAACGTGCATGTACCTCTCTCTAAACATGGTTTGATTGACTTATCCACAATTGTCATATTTAATTTCCTTATACATGCCTAGTAAAGTGCACTACATGCACCCAGGGCCTGTAAATTAAATGCTACTAGTGTTTTTGCACTAGTGGGCCTGCAGCACTTGATGGTGCTACCCACTTAGGTAGCCCTTTAAACAATAACTAAGGCCAGCCACTGTAGAGCCTGTGTGTGCAGTTTTCACTGCCATGTCAACTAGGCATTTAAAACCCCTCGACAAGCCTTATACTCCCCTTTTATTACATATAAGTCACCCTGAAGGTAGGCCCTTGGTAGCCCATAGGGCAAGCTGCTGTGTAATTAAAAGGCAGGACATGTAGATTTAAGTTTTACATGTCCTGCTAGTGAAAAACCTCCCAAATTCGTTTTGCACTATTGTGAGGCCTACCCCTCCCCCCATAGGTTAACATTGGGGATTCCTTGTTACATACAATAAGTGTAATTCCCAAATGAATGAGATAGAGCTGTCATGTTTAGTACCTCTGGAATTGTAATGATAAATCCTCTTTAGTGGTAAAGTCAAATTTATCATTACATTTTTTTAAATGCCTCTTTCAGAAAAAACAATTGATGGATGGAATATAAAATATGTAAATCCAGTATTTGTAAAGCGCGAACAGCTACCCGAAGGCATCCCGGCGCTGGGGGCCGTTGGGAAGATTAGGCAAGCTATTGCCCAGAGTCACATGGTGCTGGGCTGACCTGCCGCCGGTGCCGGGGATCGAACCGTGAGCCCCAGATTCCAGCGTCAGTCGCCCTGGCCGCGGCGCCACACCTCTTCCCCATGCTGAACAATGTCAAACACTCATACCCAATACAGATATCTAGGCCTAAATCCATCAGTATTTTTTACTCATCACACCACTCCAGTTTGAGCCCAGCAATATGCAAATCATTCTTGACCCTGCTCCCCATATGAACAGTCCAGCCTGAACTGCCAAGCCAGAAACTCCCCGGCAGGTTTTGGTGTATCCCCCTCATCAGCCAGGATAGCCTGAATCCAGTGGCAAGGTGAGTACGGAACCAAAGTCTGGGCATCCCCGTCCCACTTGGGGTGACAAATCAAGAACAATTGATGGGCGGAATGCTGAACAATGTCAAACACTCACCCCCAGTAAAGAGATCTGGGCCTAAATCCATTGTTTATTTTCTAAACACGCCACCCCAGTTTAGAACCAGCCATGTGCAAATCAGTCTTGACTCTGCTCCCCATGGGAACAGTCCAGTTCGAACTGCCAGGTCATGTGCTCGCTGGGCCAGAAACAAGCATCCTAAGACCAATTGTGGGGTATCACCCCTCCTCAGTCAGGATAGCCTGAGTCAAGTGGCATGGTGAGCATGGGACCGAACGTCTGGGCATCCCATTCCATTTTGGGTGCCGAATGTAAAAAGAACAATTGATGGACGGAATGCTAAACATTGACATTTGGCCCCAGTACAGAGATCTGGGCCTAAATCCATTGTTTTTTTGCTCTCCACACCACCCCAGTGTGGACCCAGCAATATGCAAATCAATCTTTACCCTACTCCTCATGGGAACAGTCCCGCCCTAACTGCCAGACGAGGTCCTCCCTGGACCGGAAATGGAAACAAGCATCCTAGGTATGACACCAAATCAACGAGGATAGCCTGAATACAGTGGCATGTTAAGCACGGGACCCAGATCTGGGCATCCCTGTCCCACTTGGGGTGACACATGCAAACAAAACAATTGATGGACAGAATGCTAAACAATGTAAAACACTCACCCTCAGTACAGAGATCTAGGCCTAAATCCATTGTTATTTTGCTCACCACGCCACCCCAGTTTGACCCAGCCTTATGAAAATCAGTCTTGACCCTACTCCTCATGAAAACAGTTCAGCCCGAACTGCCAGGCGAGGTCCTCCCTGGATTGGAAACGGAAACAAGCATCCTTGGACCGGTTTCAGAGCATCACCCCTCATCAACCAGGATAGCTTGAATACAGTGGCATGGTGAACACAGGATCCACATCGAGGCATCCTCTCCCACTTGGGGTGGCAAATGCAAAAAG
Source organism: Calotriton arnoldi (assembly GCA_963921515.1). Lineage (NCBI taxonomy): Eukaryota > Metazoa > Chordata > Amphibia > Caudata > Salamandridae > Calotriton > Calotriton arnoldi. The sequence goes on from CAWUFW010000498.1 coordinate 1,409,248, forward strand.
AAAAATTGATGGACAGAATGCTGAACAATGTAAAACACTCACCCTCAGTACAGCAATCTAGGCCCAAATCCATCAGTTGTTTTGCTCACCAGGCCACCCCAGTTTGGACCCAGCTATATGCAAATCATTGCACACCCTGCTCCCTATGGAAACACTCCAGCCCAAACTGCCAGGCCAGGTCCTCCCTGGACTGGAAACAAGCACCCTAGGACTGGTTATGGGTTATCACCCCTCATCAGCCAGAATAGCCTGAATACAGTGCAATGGCAAACAGTGTACGTACGTCTGGGCATCCCTGTCCCACTCAGGGTGACAAATGCAAAAAGAACAATTGATGGACGGATTGCTGAACAGTGTCAAACACTCACGCCCCAGTACAGTGATCTGGGTCTAAATCCATTGTTTGTATGCTCACCATGCCACCCCAGTTTGGACCCAGCCATATGCAAATCAGTTGTGATCTTGCTCCCCGTGGGAACAGTCCAGCCCGAACTGCCAGGCCAGGTCCTCCCTGGTCTGGAAACAAGCGTCCTAGTACTGGTTTCAGGGTATCACCCCATATCAGCCAGGATTGCCTGAATACAGAGGCATGGCGACCATAAGACCCACGTTTGGGCATCCCTGTCCTAAGTGGGGTGACAATTGCAAAAAGAACAATTGATAGCAGGAATGGTGAACAGTGTCAAACACTCAATCCCAGTACAGTGATCTGGGCCTAAATCCGTTGTTTTTTTGATTACCTCGCCACCCCAGTTTGGACCCAGCCACATGCAAATCAGTCTTGACCCTAATCCCCATGGGAACAGTCCAAGCTGAACTGCCAGGCCAGGTCCTCCCTGGACTGGAAACAAGCATCCTAGAACCATTTTTGATGAATCACCACTCATCAGTCAGGATAGCTTGACTCCAGTGGCATAGTGAGCACAGGACCCACATCTGGGCATACACGTTCCACTTAGGGCAACACATGTAAAAAGAATAAAACAATGGACGAAATGCTGAACAATGCAAACATTCACCCCCAGTACAAAGATCTGGGCCTAAATCCATAATTTTTTTGCTCACCAGGCCATTCCAGTTTGAACCCAACCATATTCAAATCAGTCTCGACTCTGCTCCCCATGGGAATTGTCCAGCCCGAACTTGCCTGGGTGAGAAGAACTGGACCTGCACTTCTTGAACCCAGAGTGACTCCAAGGGCTTGCCTGCTTGCCACCTGTTCTGAAGTCTCAGGGGCATCAATGACTTCCATCTTATCTGCTACAGCACCTGAACTCTGCCATCTGAGAGTTTTGACCTGCCAAGTGGTGCCAATCTAGTCCTGGGCCCTTAGAAGTGGATATAAAGTGCTGCTTCAGTTCAAATCCATGCATCGCCGTCGTTGTGCTGCTCCATGATGACGCATCACAGTTGTTGCGAGGATCGAGTGCCTCACTTCGCTGTTGGTGCAGCGCATTGCTTACAACTCTGACACATCTCCGACTTCGCGCATCTCGGAACCAATGCATCGCCTACATCCTAAGGCTCAATGGCGATGTATCACCTCCTCTGCTCCATGCATCGGATCCGCGTTGATGACGGAAACAAGGTGATTTGCAGTGGGCCAATGTTAGTCCCTGTATCCAACTCACGCTCCATCACGACTGGCCTGATTTTTGGGATTTGACCTAGTCTAGCATGGCCAAATAGACCTGGTTGGTGCGTTATGCTTTAAGCACTACAATTTAAGATATACTTTCAAAATTCATATCTTCGGTTCCATTTATATTTTTGTTGTTTTGGTTGTGTTTTGTACAATAAATTAAAGCTTTATTTTTCTAACCAGATGTGGTATCTTTTGTGTGAGGTTTTCACTATTTTACTGTTAGAAATGGGGTTTCTGGTTGGTTAAGGTATACACCCTGGCCAGACAGAACCCACCACTCTAGTCAGGGTAAGCTAGATACACAAATGAGATAACCTGTGCTCACCCTCTGGTAGCGTGGCGCACAGCAGGCAGGCTTTTCAAAAGAGGCAATGTGTAAAGTATTTTTGCAACATACACACACTTTAACAAAATGAATACACCACAAAAAGACTCCACAAAGGTTTAGAGATATAGGTTATTATATTCCGAACAAAACAAGACCACAACAAAGTCACAAAAGTATTTCTTACATTATCTCCTTAAATACACCAGGTAATCACAGTGCTCAAGGGAGCACATTTGCTTCTTTCATAATCTATACAGAAGTGCTTTGAGAGAGGCCCAGGAGTTCCCTGGCTGCTGGAGCATGAAAGTAGTGCTCCCAAAGTGATTTACCAAGTTATTAATAACAAAAGCAACACCATCAACGGCTGACCACAGGTTCAGCACATCAGAACCCAAGTTTCCATAAGCATTCAGAGTCATGTGCATCCACTTCCAGAGCTTGCCGCAGTTAAGCTCTACTGGAGACCAGAAACGTAATCTTTATCCGAAGGGGAAGGTGCACCAAGAAACAAAGTAAATGTCCTCCAAACTTTATCCGAAAAGTATCCTTTTATTATTCTTGATATTAAAAGATAGGTGTCAGCCAACGCGTTTCGTTCCACTGAGGGAAAGAAATGGTATCCAGTATATGCTCGTGACCAGTTTGGACGGTATCTCGCCATCGTGGTGTTAATCATCAAATAGGAACTTATCCCTAAGCAACAACTGTTCGCAATCAACGTGGACAGTCAGTTGCTAA